>OY759231.1:20349028-22847356 GCA_963662185.1 Eilema griseolum | reverse complement strand
TTCTAATAGAAAAATATGAATGAAAATTATAATATATTAGGTCTTTACCTATGAAATTGCCGAAATATTCAAGATTCATGAGTTCGTTATTCCTGTAATTTAATAGCTATTTCCATTATTAATATTTTGTTTCAAAGTTTTTTCAAGATTTTACAGTTCTGCATTGAATTTTGTATTTATTGGCCGCTTGATAAATTAAATTCGATCTTCAAATAAAGTATTTTCTAAATGCTATCCACTTAGATTATAAATTTCGTATTACTTTTTTACAGCTGTCACTTTGCAAAAACGTAATAAAAGTGTTTGTCGCTTAATGTTGTCTCATTCATACACAAAAGAATCAAAATATTTGGATTTGTCATTCCTAGAAAAATGCAAAAATTTGATCCAATTACTTCAAAAAAAAAACGGCATTTTCATATGTATCGACCTATTATTAGCGGCTCCCCGCTACTTCGTTCGCATGGACACGTTTTATTCCCTTGGGGGTGGAGTTTCGTAATGTCCGTTCATAGCGGACCTACCTGCCAAATAAAGTTTGGTGTTATAGTTTATGAATCATTAATCGCTTTTAAATATTAATTATATAAAATATAAGCCCAAAATTTTAAAAATATGTCTTATGGAGCTCGCTAACTGGTAGTCAGCTTTTCTATCGTTTTTAATCCAGACGATGATCGCTTCCATAAAGTTCATACGTGGGGCGCACTATAAGTTTCCGGAATGAATATGAAAAAATACTATTAAAGGTACAAAATTAATTTATTGTTTTTCAAAATAACCTCCCTTGGCGTCTATGCACTTTTTCATTCGATCAAACCAGTTTTGAAACTTTTGTGCCACTCCTCTGTGGTGACCTCTGAAACGTGTTTTTCATACTCCTCGACAGCCTCTTCTGGTGATGAAAATCGTTGGCCGCGTAATTGGTTCTTAATTTTTGGGAACAAATAAAAGTCACAAGGTGCCAGGTCGGGACTGTATGCAGGATGACTCATGAGTTCTACATTTTTCGCCTTCAAAAAGTCGTTTGTCTGTCTGGCCGTGTGAGAACTAGCATTGTCGTGGTGCAGGATGATACGGCGTTTACGGTTATTTTTACTGAGTTCGTCAATAACTTCCGGCAAACAAATGGTCGTGTACCAGTCACTATTCACAGTACGACGATTTTCTAAAGCAACAGTAGCCACGTGTCCAGTTTTATTAAAAAAAGAAGCAATCATCTCATCGGCTCATCTTGATAGACCCATTGTAAGGACGTATCCTCCAAAATCACCTTTATAATGAATTGTTGAAGTGAAACAACCATTACAAGCGAGTTCAAAATTTATTTTCTAAGGTTACATTATAAATAGCTTGCTGCCGATCTTAACACCGCCATTCACAATAATGTCAATATGCACTAAGCGCCATCTAGTGGCACATACGTGAACTAAAACTAAGACATTTTATATTCTTTGCGGCGGATCTTGTTAGCGCGATTCACAACAAATAAGATGAGCGCCATCTAGTGACACAGCTATTAATTAACGTTCAAACATCCCGCCCACCATGGACGGAATGTCCATAACAACATATCTAAACAGAATGATAATAAGATCAGTGACAGCCCACCATGATAACAAACTACAAATACAATATGGTGTGCGCCAGAGCTAATGGACTGTATTGATTTACATTACATAAATACCTGCTATCAATTTACATCTATATCTAACATAAGAACACACGATTGGTGAGCAAAGATAAAAGTACAACGACAAATTAGTTCACGATTGGAAGCACTATTAGTTTAGAGACTGGCCTTTTAATCAAAGATCAGTAGTAGGTATTCCCGGAGACTAGACCAACTCTCCAAACCACCACCTCCCCCCTGTCATTCCCTCCCCCCGCCATGCCCTGTCTCTCGGCTTCAGGGTGGCCGTCACGGCTAAAAAAAAAAAAAAAAAAAAAAAAAAAGTTTGGTGTCTATTCGGGGGTTTTCGGCCATGCTGAGTCGATTGCGCTAATCCGTTTTCGCGTACGACGCACCGTTACAAAGTTACAGAAACGTAATCTGAGGTAATTGACGAACAATTGATAACGGCCGACCCTTGATAACGACCAGCCGTCGTCGCTCAATGTTATCTCGGGTCTGTTGTCTTTTTTGTCAATGTCTGCGTCATAGCCAATGATGACTAAACCTATGATGTAAACGGGTATGTATATGATTTAAAAAAAAGTCCTTTCGCAGTACTAATGTTCTTTATTATTTTCAAAACAATATTTGAATAACTTACTTAGTATGATATCGTTATACAGCGTATTGTTAGTGAACAGGTGCTGGAAATCGACTAATGACATACCATATTGTTTATAGTATGAATACATTAAACAATATTCGCCACATACTGGAGTGTAATCGTTTTGGATTCGATTAGTGTTGTAATTCCATACTCTGCAATTTCGATCTAAAAACGTACGATGGAAACCTGTGGGTGCTCTACCATAGGAATCAAAGTACTGACCAACTCCATTCGCGTCTATGTGTATAGCAACCCAGTGAGAACCAGGCTTATTGTCGCTATCTAAGTTGCTTATGATATATGTAGGCATATCTACATGAATCGGCAAGCGATTTGCGGCATAAACATTACATTCACTTTTTGAATCCACTTGTCTCAAGTATCTCCGTATTTCTAATGTATTCATGATCGCGTTACGATGTTATCAGGCTCGTAGATTATAAGCAAATAATGAGATCAACAATAATTTAACATATTATAGGGTCTACAAAAACTTTTGTTTTAACTGTAACATGACGTACGAGCTCCCTTTGCTCGCTCCCGCGCATAATAATTTCACTCATAATGAACATTGACCAAATTGGTCTGGTCTATGACAGAGTATCTTAACATACACTGCATTTCGAACATTCACGGTAAGATAATATATACAAACACATTGTTAATAAAACAAAGAAATACTTTGTATGAATATATTTTATTGAAAGGATCAATATACAATAATGCAGACTTATTTCTAAAACATATTTAATTCTAATACGCGCTTAATTCTAATACACACTTAATTTTAAAACACTTAAGTTTACTTAACTACTATAGTCAACAGAAATGTTACGGTTTTTATCGATTTCTATAACATTATCAAATTCTGCATAGACAATACAATTAATAGTTTGTGTTAAAGCCGTATCAAAGCGAACTTCTATTCTTACGCTACCATGTTTTATAAGGTTCCAGTGATTAGAAGCATTCGCTGATAAGTCAGGTGTTAAATCGAACGCTAGCAGACAAAACCCTTTGGAATATTGATCTCTAGATATCCCGTTGCCTTCATTAAGGAAATGTATACCTGTACCCGAGAACAACGTATGATAACTAGAAGTAAAAATATTATTCCCAAATGATGGTTGTAAAGCTTTTGAAGGTATTTGTTGTCCGTCTATGTATAAACAAAATGTACTAATATCAAAATTTTCAAAGTTAAATGGGTTTTTAGAGAGATTTCCATTGAATGCTGCATTATTCACAAAACCAACTATACACCGTTTAGGTACTTGACCAAGGAATATGTTATCAAGAGTTTTACCCTGAACACCTGATGGTATCGTTAAAACTTTAACTTCAGCTCGTGTGATAGGATATTTAGCTGTCGTAGATGATAACACTTTTTGATGTGCAAGTAACACAGTTGGATTAATTCGTGCTCTACGAACAATCAGGGTTGCATCTGTAATAGTAACTTTAAATTTAAGGTCATGCGAAGAAGCCATTAGATTAAAATTTTCCCTAGAGCGAACTAATTTTACACACATATCAACACCATTAATCAAAAATTTTTCTTGATTAAATATATCACCATGAAGATGACCAATCATTTCTATTTCTCTACTTTCACTAGCCATTTGTTGTCTCTTTGTAAATCCCTCATTTTTATCATCCATCTCGTCCATTTTCCCAGCTACGTCTTCATACCAAAGACTGCATGATAGATGCGAGTTTTTAGCTGCAGGTGCATAGTTCAATAGTGTTTCTATGTAAGCTCGATAAGCATATGTATTATTTGGAGGTGATACAAGTTTTTGGTTTAAGTACACATCGAGTTGACTAAAAAGCGAATGTAACCAATTGTTAACTGGAGCAACTACTGCACTAGTAGCAAGTTTTGTATTATCCTGGGTTAATATTTTCGCTTTTAGTTGAAGTAAAGTATGAGATAAATCAACGTAGTCGTCGCCTGCTCCGGGTATTTGAAATTCAATAGGTCCATCGTCAGCAAGGGACGAAATGGGCTTATAGTGTATCCATATTCCACTTTCAATACTAGTTTGAGTTGTTGGTAATGCAAATAAATCTAGTTCAGACTTAACACATTCACAAGATTGACTATGTAAAAAAGACATAGTTAATTCGAAAATATATCTTTAATATGATCACTTTTCAATTTTTTTGCGGCTTTCACTCTCGCTGTTATCGAAGGAATGAATGTAGAAAGACGTTTCCGTTTCGTTATATATCCTGATCCAGACATGTTGATGCTATTTATTTTCTTATCAGCTCTGCGTTTTAAATTGGTACCGACCTCTTTGAGTCGGGATTTAATTGATTCCTCCATAGGACGTGCACTGACCATATCCGACAACAGACCAACGCCAGCATTTAAGGCTTCTTTACCAATTGCTTTAGCTCCACTAGATAGTAATGGAAAAACAGATCGAAATAATCCCCCAAGAAAACTTCCAATACCATGTCCTTTTTGATATGGTGCTCCCCTATAGATCACTCCTATACCTGATCCAGCTTGATGGGAATAATAGTGTTGGTAAGGACATGAGATATTATCATGTTGAGAATACATTATAATTTTTGAAAGTGAAGTTTAATGCACACTGTCCCAAATTGGAATGGTATCTTTTGACCAGTGGTTGATCTTATATCTATTTCAATGGTATCAAATTCTCTACGCATAACAGGCAAATAATGGGGTGGAGAAAAAACATGCATTTTATTAGCACCATAAATGTATTTCGAGGGATCTAATGGTATAATTCGCAGAAGTGGAGTCATCACATCCCCAACAATTTGTGGTTCAACTATATCACAATAAACAAATATTTGCGATGGTAAGCCTAAGTGTAAATTAGCCGGACATTTTCCTATATTTTTTTCTACTAAGTTTCTATTTGGTTCAAAACCTAATTGAAGGGCTAATCTGGATGATAATGTTATGGATTTTATATTTTCATCTGATACACTAACCACAACAAACTTTGATATCTCATCATAACGAAATCTTATTTTTTCTCGAATATTATTCATTGCCTTTAAAATGTGATTAATATTGTCATAATTCGTTGCTGGAATGTGTATTTTGTAATATATTAGAGATTCTTTTTTTTCATTAGGCATTTGTGCTAATTTTGCAATGTATATAACATTTTCATGTTCTTGAACCGTAAACATGGTGCATGGATACTGGAATTCCACAACGCCAACCTTCCATTCTCCTTCTAGTATTATTGGTTTCGGTAATTTTGTGGAAAAAATTGATGTTTTGTTATCTGGAAAGTATTCCATGGAACTATTACTTAGTAAAGTTAGATAAAAGCTTTGTTTGTTCATATTTCTTTCAAATTAGTAGCCAAGACCCAGCTATTAAATTTGTCTGGATAACCTCTCCACTTGACTAACACTTCTTTTCTAACACCAGAATATCGAGAACGTATTATTTTATCTACTTTAAAATTGGCAGTGGGGTCAAAGATGATTTTCTGTAACTCTTTTTCATAGAAAGTTCCTATTATCTCTTCGCCCTCTAGGTCTTTAAGAGTGTATACTAACCATGGAGACCGGCGAATTACGGAAGATATTATGAATATTTCATCACTCCAGTTAGATTCATAACCTTTTTGAAAAATATGTTTATGTTTCGTTATTCTGACAAACTCACCAACGCGAAACTTCGATAAAGCGATGTTAGAAGGTTTGTCTTTTCCTTTCTTGTAATATAAATTTTCCCATACAGTAATGATATTATCACGATTAACTTCAGATGGACACATTTTGATACTAGAATGATAACTATGATTATACGAGTACAGCAAATCTTGTAAAACATCAATATATTTATGCGTGTTCTTATGTGTGAAATACCGCCACATTTTCATCTTTAGAGTTCTCTGGAATCTTTCTACAATGCTTGCTTTAATATCAGGATTATTAGTAGTATAATAATTAATATTTTTTGAAGTAAAGTATTTTCGTACGTCTTTGGATACGAATTCTGTCCCTTTGTCAGATTGTATATGTGTAGGTGTAACTTTAGCTTCCATGAATATACTCTCGAAACATGCTTTGATTGTTTCAGAGTTTTTCTTTTTCATTGGTCTCGCAAAGGCATATTTACTAAACACGTCAATAACACAAAGAATATAGTTGAACCCATCATTATAATTTGAGTAAGTTCTCATATCACTCAAGTCAGCCTGCCACAGTTCGTTAATATTAGATAAAATATATTTATTTCTTGAAAAGTTTCTTTGTACAGGTTTATGTAATGTATATGTTTCTTGTGACTTTAACCAGTTCTTCACATCATCTCTTTTCAATTTACCTTTCATTGCTTTGGTTAATTTGCTAAGGCTACTGTACCCTGCAGGATGTGAAGAATCATAATAAATCTTATTTAATTCTAATATGGGGTCCATTTTTCCCAATCTATTTTTCTTTTTATCTTTTTACGAAATTTACTTTCAGTTATTGGTGTAGAAAATAATTCATCTGCTGGGATTGAATCTTGATGCTCTTGTGATTGTAGCTTTTTAATATATTCAGACCTTTTTGTGTTACCAATATATATAAGCGGTACTTTGATTTCCTTTAAAGCTGTAGCGAATTTTTGCCATCCAGTAGGTTCACTATTTTTAAGTGTCCTCAATGAATCATTTACCAAATCAACAATATTACTTTCAGGAACTTTTTGACCATCTATAACCACAGTGCCTGTCTCATCCCAATTAATCTTATATTTATTCAAAGAGAGTAAGTTCAACAGTGATTCCCCCCTTTTTATATAGGATTTTGGTATAAGTTTTAAAATGTAATTAGATGTGTATGGTCCTTCATTAGTTTCTTGCAAACTTACTTCCTTTACTGATGTGTTAGAATGGACTGTAGATATATTATCTTCATCATCAGTAATATACTTCACCGATCTTTTCGAGTCTTGATTTATTATTGGTATTTCATAGGGCTGTCGCTCCTCTTTAGTGAAGTTTAAATATCTTTGTAGAGTTTGTAAATATAAAATACACTTCTTTCGATCATCCATATCGCTATTTAAAATGTTTTGCATATCTGTGTCTAAACGAGATAATGGAGTATCAACCGCGTTAGGTTGTTTTAACTTTTCTAATAGAGATGGATCGATGAGTAACATTTTTTTAGCATTATCCATTTTTCTTAGACAAGTGTACTAACCAAGGCACTTAGAACAGAACCCAATATTAGTGGTAGAAATGCACCACCTTTTTGTATTATTAAATGTTTTCTAATTTTGTGTGATCCCTTCCGTACTATTTTTCGTAGAATATTTTTGTATTTTTTCAATTTTGATCTTTCTTTTTCTTTCAATTCTATTTTTCCTTGTAAAACGTTATGAATACATTCACAAATACAATTTATTTCTTCTTCATCGCAGGCTTTTAAAAGAGCTTTTTGATATTTTGGTTTAAGTGTAATCAGAGCGCTTAATAGGCCTTTATGCGTCTTTGTGCTTCCATGCATTGTTAGTAACTAATGGATATCTGTTGATTTCTACTATATTTAAACCCTTTTGATGGTATGTAAACAGTGCAATATCCATCACATGGAAATATCTTTGTTTTAATACGACACATGTCATTTGTTTCTTGTTTTAAATCAATCATAAGATATCCATGTGCATTGTTAGTTGCATCTTTGTAAGAATCTTCCAAGTATTTTGGATTTTCTGGAAATACTTGTCGTGCCAAGTATCGTATTTGTGTTTTATCTCTTGGATTTTTAAAATAAATTATATAACTTGAATTCAGAGATATGTCTCGTTGACCTTTTCCCTGATGAAATAAATTTTGTGATATGTAAAACACACTTAAATTTCTATGATGACTTCCTTTTGTGAATATATCAACAATACGTCCATCAGACTCTCTCATTAAGTCATCAATTATTAGGAGTTGAGGATCCTTTCCACTAAACATAGTTAGATCTGGTATGCCTTGGATGTAATTAACATTTCGTATATTGTATAAAGGTTGCATTTCATCAAAACACCATGTTATTTGATCAAAATTTGTGTTACAAACATCTTTAACAAATTTTATAAAATTTGTTACAAAGACTGACTTTCCACATCCACTTGGACCAGCAACTATCGCAGTAAATGGATGATTGAAGTGGATCATTTTGAAAAACGTCTAAGTAAGTTACGATTTAGACAAAGAATGAAACAATTTGTTAAGAAAATAAGCATATATATATTTTATTTAAAAAAATTATTACTTAAACAGACTTATAATGATAAACATTTATAACACAATCATATAAACAAATTTACTATATTTTATACATTTATTATACAATCTTATAATAGACAGACTTATAATGATAAAAATTTATGGCACAATATTATAAACAAATTTGTTAAATTTTATTTTATATAATTATTACACAATCTTATAATAGAGAGACCTATAAGGACAAACATTTATAGCAATCTTAAAAACATATTTATATTACAATTAAAGCACGAAGCAAGCGTGTTGCGGCAGTAGATTGTAGAATATTTATTATTTATATTTACAACATACATAAAAAGTTAAATGTTCTTAATTTTATAGTGCCCCCAAGCTAGGGTATTGATAGCGTCTTCCAATATGTATCGTTTAGTGTCATTGTGCGAAAGAGATATTTTATTAACTTTTTGTGTGTATATAGTATGTTTTATTGACTTAAATCTTAACATTTCACTATAATGTATTTTTTCTTCTAACAAACAGCTTTTATAATCATTTAAAGTAAATTTTTTTGTAACACATTTATTAACACCCTTTGCTTTAGCTATAAATTTATTTTGTACGTCCATAGCATACATTTTTGCTCGAAGTCCTACAAACTCTTTAAGAATTTTTCCATTGTTTTCATCTTTAAAAAACCCTAATCGCTTTTTATTTATTAGAGGTAAACCATATATATTGTCAGGAGGATAATCGGATGTATCAAAGTAATTTTCTAAATTTTCTTTAATATCATGATAAAAATTATTGGTAAATATCTGGTATACTAAACTATCAGTATCTGTATATAATAGTTTAATATTTTCCGTATATTTTTCTTTCATAAAATCATAATGAAAGTCATACATTAAAGTTTTTGAAATATCTAAAATACAAAATCCAAGGTAAATCGGTTTGTTGTATAAAACTTGTGTTTTGTTTAATTGTACAGCGATTAAGTCTTCTGAAAATACAGATAAACTATGAAATTCAGGTCTTGCTATTAAAGTTTCAGCTCCCTGAGTTTTCCCACAATTTGTCCAACGGTTCACTAATTTTACATTTACTCGTTTTAAAACATTTTCCATTGTTTTACCAAAAACAGAGTTATTCATTAATTTAAAGAAATCTTTTTCAAAATCTGAAGTTGCCAATGAACGCATGCGAGTGTTCAAATCTATATAAACTTTTAACCACGCTGATTGATTGAACTTAAGAATTTTGTGAATTTTAAGCAAACGAAGTCCTCTTTTCAAACATTGTTTAAGATTCCTATAATGAATGACATAGTTCTTTTTATCATTTAAATTTGGAATCAATTTTTTGTCTTTACTACCACCATAACATATATTTTCAGGACATAACGGCAGATCCGAATGTAAGTCGTGTAAATGTTTTGGATATTCTAAGTCCACTTCCAAAATGAAACCATAATCAGCATCGTCAGGAACATGAAAGTTAGTATTAACATCAACCCATTCAAATTTTCCAGTAGGGAGACATTGAGACATAGCCCAACCGTAAAGGTTATTTGCATCCAGATACATTAGAAAAGAAGATGGTACAGAAGGATCATATTCTGACATATAAGAATTATTTGCTTTAGCATGTCTGTTACTACATTGAGATATACCACCGCGAATATTTTTTGCAATAAAAGTAATTTTGTTTATATCAGTTAACAACTCTAAATTTATTTTAGTATGTACTAACATGGCATCCCAACTCAAACCCGGTGCTGTATAATAATGGGCTGGGTCTAATTCATATGTTTTAAGACACACATCTCTAAAATTTTCAAATATATCGGCCAACAATAAAACATCTGTTTTTAAATATAAATCAGAGTATTCTTTCATATTTTTACAATGGAAATGATGCCATACATCTTGAGCATGCTGGTAATCATTTTCAGTAACATGCATATCAGTTAACGAACTATAAAATTTGTCAGGAGTAGGCAGACATGTTAAGTTTAAACATTCGAATGAAGTCATATATTCATAAGGATAAATACCTTTACGTATTAAGCGCCGAAAGTCTTCCTCACATGGAAAATTTAATTTGAGTTCTTTGAATTGTTCCAATAATAAATTTTGAGCCAATTTTTCTAGACTACTAGACATGAATTTAAAAGAATCAAGAAATCTTAATTTCATAACACGGTTATTAATATTTAATATTTTTGAAAAAGAAATGTACTTTTCTTTATTCTCAGGAATGATTTCTATATTACCATCTTCAAAATTGAGACCATGAACAATAAAATGCGAATCATAGTTACCCAAGTTATGTAGAAATATGGGTACGAAGTTTGGTACTCTATACTTTTTAGAACAATGTGTATGTCCAACTCCTTCATATAAACCAGTAAACCAATTATAACAAATCTCAAAATTTTCATTTAAACTATGATTACAAATATAACAGACTTTAGTTTGATTAGACATATTAATATTTTCTTCCGTTAATGGTAACGGACTTTTAACAAATGTATTTTTTTTACAGATATTAACTAAATCATCTTTTATCATTTTCATAAACATAAGTGCACAATCTTTACCAGTATGTGACCTATACTTTGAAAGCCTATCATCATATGAACATTTAATGTAATAGCCAAAGCTATACGTTTCATGTTTTTGGATGTTTTCGGTTGATGAATTATTTGGGTTATTAGAACATCCGTTAATAGGATTCAAAAAAGCTTCAAAGTCAGCGTATATTACGAAGGGTACTCTTAATTTTCGTTCATAATTGTTAAATGATATTTGGTTCGAAGGTGTTAACTCATTAAACCAATTACTTTTTTTATTAGATTCCGATGGTTGTTTTGTTGAAATGTGGAAACAATCTTTTTCTTGATGTTGTTTTAAATTATTATGCGATGTAAAGTTTAACAAACAACCATCACAAATATGAACTGCACATTTACTTGATGAAATTTGTTGAGCTACTAACCTTGAAATATTTTTTATATAACAATAATGACCTCTGTTAGCCTGAGTTATGTATAATAAGTTTAAATGGATGTTTTTTTTTTCTTTTGTAAAATATAACGGGCCAACCACAATATTTTTCTTTTTTCTAGAATCGTAATCTAAACCAAAAACATTAATACTAATATCATTAAGTTTTTCAAATTTATTAATGTCTTTCAATTTTACAGGAAATGAAATATTACCAAATTTTAATTTATTTTTATAAGGAATATAACATGTTACCCTGTCAACATGGGTTTTAGCTGGATATAATGCTGATAAAACTGCCCATCGAAAACATTCGTTATCCCTATTTTGTACATTTATTACTGCTTTTTTAACTTTTATGTCTAATGGTAGGTCTATGTAGAAGGAGCCCCGCAATGGGTTAAATTTATTAACATTCATATCCATGTAATTTATTTTTAGTAAACTCCAACCACTATCTTTTTTTTCAAAATTTGAAATTTTAGTACTTATTTCAGAAGTTATTAAAGAAAAAATCATATCTTTATCATCACCACGACTGAAAACATAATTAGTTATTTGGAAGTCGAATGTGTTACGTAAGTTTTTAGTTAGCTGTATAAAGTCTGCATTGAGGATAAAATTTACTTTTACAATAAAAAGATCTATGATACATCGTTCAAGTAAAGTAAATACGACATCTTTGATTTCTTTTAAAAATAATTCAGGTGTTTGAAAAGGTTGTGGATTGTTGTGAATAATGATATCAGATTTAATTCTATACGTAATAACTCTATTTCCGAAAGCACTTTCAACTATTTTAACATTTCTTAACTCTGAATCATTCTTTAAAGAATTATTTTTATGTGTATTACTTTTCAAATGGTTACTCAAAAATTTTTTTTTTATCGACACATTGCACTGTGAACATTTAATTGTATCATAACTTTCTGTACTCACAGTTTGAAAAAACACTGATGATGTGGATGGTGCTTCAAGATGTATTCTTTTTGCAGTTGAGTCTTCTTCTGTTGTTGTCACAGATTCTGATTTTCTTTTTCCTTTTCCAGTTTGTGATATATGAAATTCCTGGTTGAATTCAGATGACATAAAATCTAACGACACTTCCTCAGCAAGCACCACGAGTTCCGAATTATATAAGTCACAGTTTAATGTATCCATGGTGTATCACTATTAATCTTTATATTTAACACAAGGATTCTTGAATACGCACTGTTTTACTAGATAGATTGTACTACACAATAGTTCATACACTATCAAAACTAAATTAAGGTAGAAGTCTCTGTGTATCTTCACTACTTCAATTATTCATGAAGTATTTAGCACAATCTTCGGTAGCAGCGAGCTGTTTAGTTATATCGTATATGATATCACGTACATTGTTTAGATTCTTGTCCCCATCGTTTGCTGTATAATATTTTACACGCAGCTCGGCATGTTTCCATAGCTCCGTCGGTGCAATTTCTTTAGTCTTCTTCAGATCGTAAATTTCAATTTTTATGAGGTGGGATGCATTATCTCCATCGTCATTGTTTGTAGAGATATATGCTGTACCCCCGTTTGATAAGCGTCCAACAGTAGATGACTTTTTGGAGGCCTTCTTCTTCTTCTTCGATTTCTCAAAGAATTCCTCTATGTCTTTCTTCCTTTTTAGTAGAATGGCGTTCTTTACTTTGTACTCCAGAGTACCTTCTTCGTCACTGCGCTCATCCTCTTCCCCTGGATAGTAAAACTGTTTATATGTATTATCTAGAAACTGAAACAATATAAAATATCTTTTTGAAAAATTTGACATGGACACACGAATAAAAAAGTATAAATGTAATTAAGAACACTATTTGAAATATGATAATACTTACAGCCATAGTAACCACAACGTATGAACAGCACACTGTAATGTATGAAGAATACTATGATATTCAGTTATCAAACTTGTACTTTGGTCTTTTTATTATAGTGTACTAACTTATCCACTGTTGACTACAACGTTTTAACTGAGTTTAGTGAGAGAGAGGGCTCTCTTTTATACACAGCGCATATCTCGTTGCTTTTAGAAACGTAGTAATGATATCCTCAGATAATTTACCTTCAGATAGCGAACCAATTTGTTTGAATTGTAAGCTAAATACCTCAGATAACTGAACTTTTTTGTTGTATTCGATAACCACAAATCCCTACCTACTTAGTCATATTCCCAGATAACAGAAATTTTGCTTATAACGAGTGGTCATTACTTTAGATGACACATACATTTTTGTTTTTTTTTGTTTTAGATAGCGACTGACTCGTTCTAGTTGTTTGCTGACGACCTTAAATTTAAAGTTACTATTACAGATGCAACCCTGATTGTTCGTAGAGCACGAATTAATCCAACTGTGTTACTTGCACATCAAAAAGTGTTATCATCTACGACAGCTAAATATCCTATCACACGAGCTGAAGTTAAAGTTTTAACGATACCATCAGGTGTTCAGGGTAAAACTCTTGATAACATATTCCTTGGTCAAGTACCTAAACGGTGTATAGTTGGTTTTGTGAATAATGCAGCATTCAATGGAAATCTCTCTAAAAACCCATTTAACTTTGAAAATTTTGATATTAGTACATTTTGTTTATACATAGACGGACAACAAATACCTTCAAAAGCTTTACAACCATCATTTGGGAATAATATTTTTACTTCTAGTTATCATACGTTGTTCTCGGGTACAGGTATACATTTCCTTAATGAAGGCAACGGGATATCTAGAGATCAATATTCCAAAGGGTTTTGTCTGCTAGCGTTCGATTTAACACCTGACTTATCAGCGAATGCTTCTAATCACTGGAACCTTATAAAACATGGTAGCGTAAGAATAGAAGTTCGCTTTGATACGGCTTTAACACAAACTATTAATTGTATTGTCTATGCAGAATTTGATAATGTTATAGAAATCGATAAAAACCGTAACATTTCTGTTGACTATAGTAGTTAAGTAAACTTAAATGTTTTAAAATTAAGTGTGTATTAGAATTAAGCGCGTATTAGAATTAAATATGTTTTAGAAATAAGTCTGCATTATTGTATATTGATCCTTTCAATAAAATATATTCATACAAAGTATTTCTTTGTTTTATTAACAATGTGTTTGTATATATTATCTTACCGTGAATGTTCGAAATGCAGTGTATGTTAAGATACTCTGTCATAGACCAGACCAATTTGGTCAATGTTCATTATGAGTGAAATTATTATGCGCGGGAGCGAGCAAAGGGAGCTCGTACGTCATGTTACAGTTAAAACAAAAGTTTTTGTAGACCCTATAATATGTTAAATTATTGTTGATCTCATTATTTGCTTATAATCTACGAGCCTGATAACATCGTAACGCGATCATGAATACATTAGAAATACGGAGATACTTGAGACAAGTGGATTCAAAAAGTGAATGTAATGTTTATGCCGCAAATCGCTTGCCGATTCATGTAGATATGCCTACATATATCATAAGCAACTTAGATAGCGACAATAAGCCTGGTTCTCACTGGGTTGCTATACACATAGACGCGAATGGAGTTGGTCAGTACTTTGATTCTTATGGTAGAGCACCCACAGGTTTCCATCGTACGTTTTTAGATCGAAATTGCAGAGTATGGAATTACAACACTAATCGAATCCAAAACGATTACACTCCAGTATGTGGCGAATATTGTTTAATGTATTTATACTATAAACATTATGGTATGTCATTAGCCGATTTCCAGCACCTGTTCACTAACAATACGCTGTATAACGATATCATATTAAGTAAGTTATTCAAATATTGTTTTGAAAATAATAAAGAACATTAGTATTGCGAAAGGACTTTTTTTTAAATCAAATACATACCCGTTTTACATCATAGGTTTAGTCATCATTGGCTATGACGCAGACATTGACAAAAAAGACAACAGACCCGAGATAACATTGAGCGACGATGGCTGGTCGTTATCAAGGGTCGGCCGTTATCAATTGTTCGTCAATTACCTCAGATTACGTTTCTGTAACTTTGTAACGGTGCGTCGTACGCGAAAACGGATTAGCGCAATCGACTCGGCATGGCCGAAAACCCCTGAATAGACACCAAACTTTTTTTTTTTTTTTTTTTTTTTTTTTAGCCGTGACCGTCCACCTTGAAGCCGAGAGACAGGGCATGGCGGGGGGAGGGAATGACAGGGGGGAGGTGGTGGTTTGGAGAGTTGGTCCAGTCTCCGGGAATACCTACTACTTATATTGTGTCAACTTACCGATAAGGCAGAGACTGCATGCTCTATTAAAGAGTTCTCTTCGTGGGATCAGTTAAAAGAATTTCTCAAAACACAATTTTCCGAAAGAAAACACTATGCCCACTTACTTACCGAACTCCAAGAGAGTAGACAGAACCTGTCAGAAAACGTAGGGCAATTCGCACTCAGATTAGAAACTTGCCTTTCTCAACTCCTTACGGAGATTTCTTTATCGAATCATAAGATTAAGGTCGTACAGCAGCAATACAAGACCTTACGATGCATCATTTCTTAATGGGATTAAGTCCTCGAATCTCGAATATTGTTAGGTGTAGGCACACCTTTGGTCAAAATGAATTTGAAAATGTCCTATGACAAATGCTCTTTGATCAGCAGATACCATCTGAAATACGGGTACACTGCCCTCTTTAGTAAACACCATACTTTGCACTTGCACTTTAATTACAGGGCTAATTAGAAACGAAGGCAAATAGAATATCGCAACGTTTAATTACTATGCACATCACTAATTAACTGACCTGTCACCAAGGGCCGGCTATCGGGTTATCAGGCATCGGGTCTTTTGGATCCGATATCCGTCCTGCAAGGACAAACTTTCTTTGCAGGCCGTATCAGGTCTTCAAGATCCGATACAATATTTTTTCTTTTATTGGTACTATTTGGCGGCAGAATACCAGTTAATATATCTGTCACACTCTCACTACAAAAAATCCTTAAGAAAATTACCCAGGTCCATGCGATGGCAATAGAAATCTCTCTCCAGCCCGAGCAAATAAATAAATAATGGTGGCGTAATATTTTGCGAGCCAATTGGACGGTTTGATTGATAGACTGCTCTAGCAATTCGGCATAAACTTGATTCGATGCCATTACGCACATAATCAGCTGGAAAAGCGTGTCGCATGCACAAGTACTCTTGACATTTAGCCGAATATTTCCTATAATAATGGGCTGGCATAAAAGACCATACCGAGTTTAGAAACCTTTGCGTTTGTTATGTAGTCCCATTCGGAACATGTGTCTAGATATGAAGGTTTTCTTCTTTTTTTGATCGTTTCTAACGATACTGATGGCTCCTTTTTAACTTCGCTACGCCAGTCTTCATGTGCATTCCAAATTCTATACTCATTAGATGAATGAATGCCTTTTTCGTGTTCAGAATCATCTTCGTGCTCTGATTCATTTCGAGCAATTCGCGGTAGATCTCGTTGGTTAGACGCTAATTTAACTTTAGCGTCAAGATAATCTAAATGCTCAAGTACGAACTTATCAATACGCATTGGCAATTTTCCATTAAACAAACGACGTTTTAGTTCGGCAAATTCGGATTCGACCGACGATGACGTTGCAATTTTTTCACCTCTACCAAAGTAAGACCGCATGATATTGGTCCACAGTGGCAAAAAAGACAGTAAATCTGGTTTCAACCGGTGGGCAAAGTCGGGATTATAGCATGCATTAATCACGCTGCCATTTCTTGACTCTTGCAACTATTTCTGCGTTAGAATATGTTAACTGCCCCCAAGTGTTCCAACCTGAATCAATTACATTATCTGCCTCATCGCCGCTGTCCTCACCAATATCTTCACACTTTTCTTCGATGGTCGATCCCTTAATGATATTATTAAGAGCTTGCAGCCGCATCTCCGATGGAACTGCTTCTCCCTCGGTCGTGTTACCAATGGTCTCACTTAGTGATACAGCAAGTAACGCTTCGATGACAGTGGTCACCGTCGGAAAATCGTCCATTTGATACATTTGGCAAATGCAATGCATGTAGAATCTGCGCGCTGCAATTACCGTTGTTTTGAGGCATTTCCAACGAGCCACCATTGCGACAAAGTGGCTTACGTCAAGCCTTATATATGTTGCTGGTACTTCAGATATACCTTGAGCGGCACATTTGTAGCATTTCTGCAAATACTCTTGCAGATCGTTACATTTGCCAAATTCCTGAGCAACTGCATTTATCAAAGAACGCCTGAAATCACATACGACCATAGGAGGCTGGGGCACACCTTTGGTCAAAATGAATTTAAAAATGTCCTATGACAAATGCTCTTTGATCAGCAGATACCATCTGAAATACGGGTACACTGCCCTCTTTAGTAACCACCATACTTTGCACTTGCACTTTAATTACAGGGCTAATTAGAAACGAACGCAAATAGAATATCGCAACGTCTAATTACTATGCACATCACTAATTAACTGACCTGTCACCAAGGGTCGGCTATCGGGTTATCAGGCATCGGGTCTTTTGGATCCGATATCCGTCCTGCAAGGACAAACTTTCTTTGCAGGCCGTATCAGGTCTTCAAGATATCATATGTTTAATTAAAAATAACAATCATAATATATACCTATATTTTTACTTGGCGACCTGTACTAATCTTATAAAGCTGGAGGGTTTGTTGGTTTGTGTGTTTGGTAGAACGGGCAACTCTTGAAAGGAAGTACTGGTTTGAATTGAAAAATTATTTTTGTGTCGAATAGCCGATTAATCGACGTAGGTTACAATTATCGCGCTACTACTAAAAGGAGCGGAGCAGCGATCATAAATGTCGGAGTGTGGTATGGTACAACCTCCATAATATCTAGCAGAAACTGCGGTAGATATGTTGGTTACATACATACAATTTGCACTGTCTCGTTATTTCTTACAGTCGGTTGATTCATTACCTACTTATGAAGGGTACACGAGGTAGTGAGTGGCAGAATCGGCAAATGTAAACTCACTTAGTTTGCGCTCTCTAATCTAAAGGGCAAATTTTTTTTAAGCAACATGTTAGAGAAGAAAATTCTCAATTCGTCGCAATTTTTTCTTTACAAGCTTTTTATTATGAACTTGCTGTGTATGTAATGAATGTATGAAAGTAATTATGTTTGTTCGGGTTAAATTTTGCATTTCAAGAGTGCGAGTCAACATTTTGGTGCAACAAGCGATCAATGAAGGCCATGAAATACAAAGAACGTGCCGAAACTGCAAACAAACTTTCGAAGACAAGAACATTTATGGTCCACGTCTACTGATTCATACAAGTATTATAACGGATATTCGCTACACAAACGTAGATGAACATCTACATCACACATTGGGATCCATTTCGAACCGTGTCAATAAAAGGAAATACCTACTATCTAGCTGGTGCTGGACATTGGGCAGCATTCGAGGTCGCGCGCGCTCGGCGAACGGACGTGCCAATCGTGCGTGCAGCAGAGTACCTACGCGTTCGTAATCGCACGTAAACTTTAATCATAATGGTGAAGTGTAAAAAGTGTAAGCGGCTTGTGTCTACGAATGAGGACGAGGTAGATTAATGTAGTGGTTAACAGTAAACATGAAACTGACGGTACTCTTTAAAATGGAAAAAAAAATTGAAGATCTCACTACGAGCTTAGAATTTTATGCCGATATGCATCAAAAACTAAATGACTACAAGGAAGAATCACAGAAAAAAATCAAGGCGCTGGAACAAAGGAATGTTTTCCTAGAAAAGTGCAATAAAGCACTCGAAGAAAGGGTGCAGGACCTAGAGGTGCAGTCGAGAGAGAAAAAGGTCGAAATCCACGGACTAGAGTCCTGTGACGCCGAAGACACCAAACATGTGATACAAAATCTGGCTCAGAAGCTGCATCTGAACCCAAATGACGTCGATGACGCCACACGTGTGGGGCAAGAAAACCCAGATAAAACTAAACCAAGGGTTGTACTGGTCACACTTCGTACAAAGAATGCCCGCCAACAGTGGTTATCGCTAAAAAAAGAGAATAAAATCACCAACAAAACTGTGCATGAGAATGGTAGTAACGTGCCCATCTACATCAACGAAGACTTGCCAAGATTCAAGCGCCAGCTGTTATGGGCTACTAAAACTAAACTGAAGCCAATGAACTACAAATATATTTGGGTGCAGCATGGTAGCATTCTAGTAAAGAAAAATAGCGAGGATAAAAAAATATTTAACATAAAAACGGAACACGACTTGAAAAAATTTGATGAAGAATACAATTAAAAGAATGCGATTAGCACAGTGCATACACACTAGGTGAGTTTTGGCCTAAAATTCGATCACTTGGAAAGCATATCAACCGAATATACATACAAAAGGTACTATGATATGAAAGTACTGAGCAAGGACTTAAGCCAACATAAATGGCACACACATATTTTTCATCTCAATATTGGATCGCTTCGAAAACACTTCAATCAGTTACTAGTAATACTGGAAGAAAACAAATATAGATTAGATGTAATAATTTTAAGTGAAATAAACATTAGAGAAGAAGAACTGCCATACTATCGAATTGCGGGATATAATACATACATAAGAACAAGAGAAACAAGAAGAGGAGGAGGAATCCTAATATACGCAAAAGAGGAGCTAAACTTTGAAACTAAAAGAGTGAATACTGAAGCCGTAGAGACACTCCATAGTCAGCTGAAAATAGGTAAATACATAACTCATATAATTGCCGTGTATAATGCTCCTAGACATAACAAGTTGCGCTTTATTGGCCATTTGGAAAGTATAATTGAAGCCATCCCACCAGCGGACAACATTATAGTGATAGGAGACATGAATATAAACATACTGAATGACGTAGTAAACTTAACCGTTACTAGATACAAAAACAGCCTGTGTGAACGCGGCCTCCGGTGTGTAATACCTAGCGCTGAGACTACGCGCGAGGAGGTGGTGGAGGGGCGGCTCGTCGTGTCGTGCTTGGACCACGCTTCGGTGCGAGCGGGACGGAGTGAATGCAGCTTGACGTCATTCGTATTAGAAACTAAGATCTCAGATCATCATGCGATAGGTCTAACTATGGATCTAAGCAGGTGCAATAACTTTAGTGATTACTGTCTCGTCGGTCAAGGTTCGTGAAATTATTAGTGATAAAGTAGTTAGACAAAAGATTGATGCGTATGACTGGGAACAGTTATTAACAATAACTTGTCCGTTATTGTTATATCAAAAGTTATGTATAGCGTTCGATACGATATATAAAGGAAGTACTGTTACAGTTAAATTAAGCAATAAAAGAGTAACGCAGCCATGGGTTGATAAATCTTTGCATACTATGCTATTAAAAAGGGATTATTTATTTAGAGTATGGAAAGCAGAGCCAAAAAATATGAGTAAACGATTAGAATATACTAAATTTAGAAATAGAGTAAATAAACTGGTAAACCAGGCGAAGAATAGATATAAACAGATAGAAATAAAATGATGATGATGATGATGTAATAATGAAATATTTGGGTAAAAGTGAAGCTGTATATCAAATATGTACAAACTTTGGTAAAACATTTACTGAAGAAATAAAGGCAATTAAACATAATTGTAATATGCAATTTCTAGATAGGAAGAAGTATGTGATACCGAGTAACGTCAGTTATAGGTACATACCCGTGAACCCTTCTGATATTGAAAAAGTGATAAATTCGTTATCCTGTGAAAAAGCACCAGGTTTAGATGGAATCAGGGTTATCGAGGTAAAGTATTTAAAAAAACGATTAAGTCCTATAATAGCTTCACTCATGAATATGTGTTTATCACAGTGTATCTATCCCGATCAATTAAAAAGTGCAATTATACGCCCGATATACAAGAATGGTAACCATTTAGAATATGCAAACTACAGGCCAATAGCCATACTATCGGTTATTGATAAGATAATTGAAAAAAATATTGTTACTCAGATAAGTACATTCTTAGAGAGTCATAACATACTGTCACATTCACAGCACGGGTTTCGTAAGGGTCGAAGTACTACCACTGCTATTGCGCGGTTCACAGACTATGTGAATGCATGTTTGGATGCCGGAAAACAACTTATAGCACTATATATCGACTACAAAAAAGCATTTGACACATTAGATCATACTATACTTTTACAGGCCATGAAGGAGTGCGGAATACGCGATCCGGCAAATAAATGGTTCGAAAACTACCTAACAAATAGGAAAATGCGCGCCGTTATATGCGGAGTAGCAGGGGACGAAGTGGACGTGAACTTAGGGGTGCCGACCGGCTCGGTGTTTGGGCCCGTTGGTTATGTGATGCACGTCAACAGCGTGTCAAATGTTGTGAACAAATGTCGGGTGTATATGTACGCGGATGACATGTGTCTAGTATATGGAGCTAAAGACATAAGTGAAACACAAAGATATATACAAGATGACTTCGAAAATATTACCAAGTGGGCACATGACAATGGAATAATTCTAAACTATTCAAAAACAAAATGTATGCATATACACTCGCCATATAACCGGCGGGCCGGGACACTGGGTAGGGAGAGCCTTGCTGTGATAGGACATACATACGAATGCTTGCATGATAACAAAAACCATTGTATATGTAATAAGATAGAATACGTTGAAACATTTAAATACCTGGGCTTAAATATTGATATTAACTTTAACTGGAAAACACATGTAAGTCGATGTATGTAATAGGCTGAGATCAATTATAGGAAAGTTTTATCAACTGAAGAGAGTAGGTACTAAATAGACACACACTCCTCATAGTATATTACGCACTGGCTGACTCATTGGTTAATTATGGGCTGTTAGTTTATGGCAGAACTTTTAAAACATATCTGAACAACATAAAGGATTTACAAATAAGACTAGTCAAATTCTTAGTAAGCAAGAAAGACAGGGACTGCTGTAATAAGGAATATGAAAGGTTGTTGCCTATTTGTAAGATTTTGCCGCCAGATAAAAAAATGGAATATTTGATAGGACTAGAGTATTACTATACTAATGAATATAAAGAAATTGTAAACAGCAAATATAGTACAAGAAGTTTTAGAAAAAATAGAATAGTCCAACCAAGGGTTAACAACTATTATGGGGAAAGATTGTCAAAATATATAGTACCGAAGACATTTAATAAATATGAATTGTTACGACAGAGCCCTGAGATGAGTAAAGGTGTTTTGAGGGCCAAGTTAAGGAACTTGCTCCTCCACGGCCCTGCTGCCGGAGAAGGCAGCGGTCGGTGAGGAGCAACCTTAACATAAAATACTGTGATAATTAATAAAATTTAATAGTACACTAACAGACAGACAGACAGACAGACATTTTAGAAGTAACGTCAACTAAATTATTGTAATTAAAATTTTAAGTAGATGCGGAGAATATTAATATATAATTGAATTCTTATATAAGTGTGATAAGTAATAAATAAGAATATAAGTAACAAACAGAGCGCGTCTCGCCATCAAACTTCACAGTTTGGCGAGAAGTTTGTGTTATTGAACTGTAATTTTATATGCAAATAAAGAAAAAAAAAAGGACACTACACCGGATTTCGGTGTAGTGTCCTGTCGGTTGGACATCAGCATCTCACCTTTTCTAATCTCTATGTGTCCAGAATTTTCTCGTTTTATGTGTGGCAGACCTCTAGTTATTAATTGAAATCTTTTTAGAGTAGGTACAGTAATTAACACTCACAGTACAGTACAGTAATAAACACTCTTAGTAATGTCTCAGCATCTTACTCTTGTTTAAGCCTATTGCTCAAAACAGTCTTTTTATTAAACGGTTTTTAAACGGTTTTATTTAGAATCACCCCGTTTGTTTTATTTTTTATTATTTATTCTTGGGTCAAATTTAGTAATTCAAATTTCACCCTCTTCCTGTCAACCGATTAATCTGAAATTTTGTATACACTTTGGATTTTGGTGACAATACAATTATGTTTATTCATTATCATTATAAATTCAAGATGGCCGCCGCTACAAAATGGCGGATAATTTATGTTTTATTAATCCCATCAATATGGGTATCAAATAAAAGGGCTCAACAAGCAGAATACAATATACTATAAAAAATTAAAATCCAAGATGGCGGCCGCTACAAAATGGCGGATAACGTAGGTTTTATCAATCCCATCAATATGGGTATCAAATGAAAGTGCTCAACCAGTAGAATACAATGTACTATATAAAATTAAAATCCAAGATGGCGGCCTCTACAAAATGGCGGATAACTTAGGTTTTATCAATCCCATCAACATGGGTATCAAATGAAAGGTCTCAACAAGTAGAATACAATTTACTATGCAAAATTGAAATCTAAGATGGCCACCGCTTGGAAGCGGACTGCAATAAACTAACGGGCAAGAAACCTTGCAATAATGAAGCACTAAATGAATTAAACAGAATGCGAAATAAAAACTAAAAACTAGAAAATAAAAATAGGTAAAAAAACTTTTTAAGTTAAACGGTTTTATGTTAAACATACATTGCAATGTTTAAGATAAATGTACCTACTAAAAACCAAAAAATAATAAAATAGATACAGTCGTGGGAATTATAAACATATGCATAGACTAGACTAAAATAAAACCGTGGGGCACGTCAATTGTCTACAAATTATCGACTTAATGTGCGATAGAAGAATCGTTTAATTCGTCGTTAGGCAGTTGGCAAGCAGACGGTGATGAAATTACCTACTATTTTCTTGCTCATGGAAATTCCAATAGTTATACACTCCATGTAAATAAAAGAGAGACAATTGACGTGCCCCACGGTTTTATATTTTAGTCTAGTCTATGCATATGTTTATAATTCCCACGACTGTATCTATTTTATTATTTTTTGGTTTTTAGTAGGTACATTTATCTTAAACATTGCAATGTGTGTCCAGAACTCTCGTTTTTATGTGGAGCAGACCTCTATTTATTATTTGACAGCTTTTTGGAGTACAGAACTCTTAGTAGTGTATCAGCATCTCACCACTGTTTAGGCGTACTGGTCAAAACAGTCTTTTTGGCACCTAGCTCTCGATTGGACCTCAGCATCTCACGCTTTCTCATCTCTATGTGTTCAAAACTCTTTCGTTTTATATGTGGCAGACCTTTATCTACTATTTGAAAGCATTTTAGAGTAGAGAACTCTTAGTAATGTATCAGCATCTCACCCTTGTTTAAACCTATTGTTCAGCTTTTATTTTTTGACATATGACTCTAGATTGGACCTCTGCATCTCACCCTTTTTCAACTCTACATGACCAGAACTCTCTCTTTTATGTGTGGAAGACCTCCATCTATTACTTGACAGATTTTTGGAGTACAGAACTCTTAGTAATGTGTCAGTATCTCACCTTTGTTTAAGCGTATTGGTCAAAAAAGTCTTTTTGGCACCTAGCTCTCGATTGGACCTCAGCTAATGGTACTAACCTCGTAGGATGTTGTAATGAACTCTAAAGATTTCTATCGGATGCCAACTCTACCTTAATTTCAGATTTAGCTCAGAAGGACATTAAATTTCTTTTTGTTCCAGCCTATAGCCCTCACTTCAACGGCTTGGCAGAGGCTGCCGTTCGGTCAACTAAATGCATCGAAACGCAATCGGCGGCGGCGCGCGGGAGAATTGTCAATCGCCTGTCACTTTTATATATCTATTTTTTACGACGGTGGACCGGCTAAAGAATTTCGAGTCTGCAGAAGAGATACCTACTACGACTGACCCCACCCATAAAACCTAAGCGGAGCAAGTTATCACAAATATCTAACATGATAAATGATTTAAGAAACATCAACGACGTGTGTTGAAGAAACAGATCTAGATCTATTTGGAAAAAGCGTCTCGGCACAATTGAAAAAATTGACAGAGGAGAAAAAATTGAAGGAGGAAAGATACAGAATATACTGACTCAATGCATGCTCACAGATATACGAGCCAAGAATTCTTATCAAGTACAACAATCGGTTCAGCAATCTCAAAATACGCTATCTAGTAATTGGAATTCTACACGAGTTCTTCCGAGCTACATGGTATCCCAATACTCTCTGCCAACACATTAGTATTTAGTATCGTTATCAGCTTGCTTTGGTTCCAGACGTGCGTCGAGTTTAGCTTTGATACGATTGTACGATTAGTCAGTTGTAATTTTTTCGAATCTCTGTTGCACATCAAGTGTTTTTATGGACTAGCTCCTCCTCCAGGGCGTGACGTGAAAGAGAGGCACTGGCGCGCAGCTGCAACTTCAAGTTGATAGCATTCCCGCTCGGCTACGTGAAAACTAGACGCGTGCATCGAATTAGCTAAGTGTGTGCTACGCATCGAGCTACCTTTCTCAGTCACTTACGCACACAACGCACATGGCCTTACACATACGACTGTGGTTTGCTACCTGAGTGGCCGCGTTTCTCAAACTTGTTTATTATTTTATTTGTCTGTTTTTATTAAAATAGTCCGTTGTTCACGATGCGGCGATGAGGCTTCTGATGCTATTCAATACAATAGATGCAAGAAGCATTACGACTTCCCATGTTCTGGGGCCACTGAGGCCGGTTACCGGAAACTGGGTGTCGAGAGACAAGCAGCATGGAAATATCCAAGTTGCAAGTCAGCGTTGGCTTCATCTAGCTCGGACGTCGAGTCCCATAAACCTATATCCCTGAATCAAATAATGCAGGAAATATCCAATATCAAGTTAACTCTTAACCCATTATTAGAAGTCATAACTGATATCAAGGGCATTAAAAATTATATCGGTCTTCTCAAAAGTTCGATGGAAGACTTGCGACAAAATTCGAGGACCTAGACGAAAGGGTTTGAGCTGTTGATAAGGTCGTATCGATGCAGTTGAAGTTGGAGGCAATTGAAGACAATTTGAATGAGAGAGACCAATTTATGAGGTTAAACAACGTCGAAATAAAAGGGGTACCGCTCAAAGACCATGAAAACCTTATCGATATTGTTAGTAAACTTGCTTCAAGGATCCATTGCCCCATCTCAAAGCACAACAATAACTTCGTCGTGAGGGTACCGTTCAAGGAAAACGTCAAGCACATTATAGTTTCATTCATTCATTTATTCATTCATTCTTGAACAGATAATACTAAGGAGGATTTTGTGTCTGTAGCACGTAGCTATAAAACACTGTGTTTAGCTGGTATTAATCTCGAGGGGACTGGCAGAGTTTATGTCAACGATTATCTTACTGTCCAAAATAAATTGCTATTAACTAAGGCAAAAAAGTTAGCAAAGGAAAACGACTTTCATTTTGTCTGGGTTAAAAAACTCAAAAAAAATTGTCAGAAAGGATCAAATGTCTTTTCCCATAAAAAAAAGGATCTGTCCAGGATCTTTTAGCATTTGTCCTTGTGTAAATTGTTTTTATACCTTAATCATTTCGTTCATATAAAAACTTTGAGCATCGCTGGGTGTTTACCAATACTTTTGTGTCTGGCCAGTTTGCTA
The DNA here is from genome assembly GCA_963662185.1 of Eilema griseolum. Lineage (NCBI taxonomy): Eukaryota > Metazoa > Arthropoda > Insecta > Lepidoptera > Erebidae > Eilema > Eilema griseolum. The sequence goes on along the minus strand of OY759231.1, from coordinate 22,820,365 downwards.
ATCACGGAATCGACCTATTGTTTGTTAACTATCCAATTTCTGTTTATATATATTAATATATATGTCCCCGTTTACGGTCGGAATACTGTTTGCTTACGGCTCAGAACATCGGTTTTTGCGAGACTGACGCATTGTTTAGCATATGGTCGTGTTTTATACTTGTTTGTATGTACATCTATTGATCGTATTATCGGTCATTAATGCTCAATTTCTATTACCAAAATTGTAGAGGGCTCCCGCACCAATACATCTTTTTTTTCGTAACCTCTGTATGAATAGCTACCATATTATTTTGTTGACTGAACCTGGTTAGTTGAGAGTATTGGTGATAGTGAACTATTCGATTACCGATACATGGTGTCGCCGCGATCGCAACTTTACGCTCACAGATCAATTGTATGGGGGTGGGGTACTAATTGCTATCCTGTGACATCATAATGCCGTGCACAACGTGGATTTGAGGTCAAGTGCTGAGGATATCACGTTCAGGACGGCATCGGGTCGAAAACATTTGAAGTGAATATTTGCTCGGGCCGGAGAGAGCTTTCTATTGCCATCGCATGGGCCTGGGTAGTTTTCTTTAGGATTTTTTGTAGTTCGAGTGTGATATATTAACTGGTATTCTGCTGCCAAATAGTACCAACAAAAGGAAAAATATTGTATCGGATCTTAAAGACTTGATACGGCCTGCAAAGAAAGTTTGTCCTTGCAGGACGGATATCGGATCTAAAAGACCCGATGCCTGACCGGTAGCCGGCCCTTGGTGACAGGTCAGTTAATTAGTGATGTGCATAGTAATTAGACGTTGCGATATTCTATTTGCGTTCGTTCCTAATTAGCCCTGTAATTACAGTGCAAGTGCAAAATGAAACGTTCTAGAAGGATGCTACTAATGTGCCCGGATGAAAGTGATTCCGCTGAGACAACTAACGAGAACAAAGAAGTTCAGAAAAGCTGGAGAAAAATATTGATACGACGCGCCAACGTAAGTCCAGATCATATTTTTTACCAGTCCTTCAAGTGGACAAACGTTATGTACTCTTCAAAATGCAACTTTTACACCTCCTGTAACACCGTCAACAGCAGAACCCCGAAATAAACGTATATAAATCCTTGAAGACGTAGTTATAAAACCAGGTTGCTCCAAAGATAGTTGTGTCAATCAGATGTCTAAGGTAGACTGTTTTTCAACTCCGACATCTAAGCGATCTAAATTTCCAAAGCATTTCTTAAGATGCACAAGTCCTACATCAGAAAAAGATACATTTTCGGTAGCCCCTATGAGTAAATGCAGCTCACTAAATGATGTTTCCGTTTCCGATATGGTGTCTCTCAATTCTATTCTACTCATTTGACGAACTTGTGTCAATGGACAACAATGTAAATAAAGAGCATTAATAATCTGTTGACATTGTAATGTTTTTATTTTATTTATGATTTGTATTTTAATTTCTGTGACTTTTTTGTTGTAATGTAAATTATGATCGATCCTGTTTTGTATAACATAATAATCAACTAAAAGTATGTGATGATTTGTATTATGTGACGTGTAATATTTTTTACAAATAAATGAGTCATGAGTTAATGAGGAGTAATATTTTAATTTATTTGCTACACCATCATCGAAACGTGATGAAAATGCTGTTATACCTACTACGGTGCGTACTGAATCTTGCCCAAGATCACTAATCAATCCGTCAGTATCCGAGCCAAGACAATTTCGAAGTGCCACCACCCCAAGCAGTTTCAGTAGAAACTGATGGTGATGATAGATGGCAAGATATTTCAGATAATCACCCCGAATTCGACGAGTACATTGGTACTAGTAAGATATCTGTCCCTTCTGATGTTAAGAAACCGGATGAGTTTTACAGACTGTTTTTGACCGATGAGTTAATCGATAAAATTATTCTTGAAACAAATAATTTTGCGGTCAAAAGTTTGGAAAAAAACCAAGGTAATAACAATATTAGTCATGTGAAAGCCTGGAAACCAACGGATAGAGATGAGATGTTGATATTTTTTGCTATTTTGCTGGTGATGGGGCTTACAAAGGTTCCGAATTTGAAATACTATAGGTCAAACAAAAAAATGTACAGAAATGAATATATTATATCATTAACGAGCCGCGATCGGTTCTTCTTACTACTGAAATACTGGCACTTTTCTGATGACAGCAGTGGCACTCAACATGAGAAATTATGTAAAATCAGAACAGTTTATGACATGATCTTAACGCAATCTAACAAAGTGTTGACACCGGGAAAAGTTCTCGTAATCGACGAATCCATGATTCCGTGGCGTGGCCGGTTACGCTTTCGCCAATACATTAAAAATAAATCCCACAAATACGGGGTTAAGCTATACAAGTTGTGCACACCAGAAGGGTATACATTCAATGTATTTCAGTATACACTGGGAAAGAAAGAAGACAGTGGTAGAGACGTAAACCATGGACAAAATGTGGTATTGAAGCTTATTCAAGGTCTTGAGCAAGAAGGAAGGATTGTTGTTGTAGACAACTTCTATACGTCTATTGGATTGGCTGAGGCATTAATTGCGAAGAAAACTTTTGTTTGTGGAACATTAAGATCTAATAGAAGAGGTTTACCTAAAAAAAATTTTGACTTCTAAGTTGAAAAGGGGTCAAATTCTTGGAAAAATGAATAGCAATGGAGTACGAGGTATAAAGTGGGTTGATAAGCGTCCTGTTTTAATGCTAAGCACATGCAAAGATCATGACATCAGTATAAAAGAACTGAACAGAACACTGGAAAGAAAAGAAGAGGATGTAATGAAAATGTAAAAAAAACCGGAATGTATATATTAAGCACCAATAAATACAAAAAAGGGATTGATTACAGTGACCAAATGTCGTTCTATTACTCTACTCTCAAGAAAGGTCTAAAATGGTACAGGAAGGTATTATGAAATTATTATTTGGGACCGCTTTGATTAATGCCTGGATAGTCTACAACACAAAAGATAGTACGAAAATGACAAAACTTGATTTCGTTGAAAGAATAATAGAAAAGTTTCGTTCGGAGCTCGAACGAATAGTTCGAACGTTCGGGCTACCAATAATAATGCAAGTGAGGATGAAGATCAAGACAATAAGCATTCCTTGACAAAAGGTCCAAAAAAAGGAATTGTTTTGGGTGCTACAATAAACTAAGAAGAACACTTAGTTGCAAAGAGGCTGCCAAAAAAGTTAAAAAAGTAATGACTCATTGTGCCCAATGTACAAAAACATATTGTCGTGAGTGTTATAATGAAGCGCATACCTATGTACAGTTTTTGAGGTAAAAATAAATTGATTTTTTTTAAATTACAAGTCGTTTCATTTGACATCACTAGCAATCATATACACTAATCATCATTAGGTGTAAAAGATCCTATAATTTAACAACTAATTTAACCTCCTTTAATTATTATTTTATCAAAAACGGGTTTAATATTGTTATGCAGTGATTCAATAACAATGCAATTCAGGAAATTTTTTATAAAAAATATCTTCAAGTGGATGACATATTTGGCCTTAATATTAAAAGATGTAACAGGTCATTTCCACCTGATGCCGGCCATGACTGAAGTTCACCAACAGGTCTTGTAAACCCTATGCCGGCCGAACGATAGGTAACCATAATCGGGCCCTGGGGCCCCGTCCTGAACATTACATCTGGATAACTTTGAAATCCCGTAACTCGCATAATGTTGTAATTAAAACGCGTATCTTTTGGTTGGTTTGAACGAAAGCTGGAAGATGCCAGTAGGCTATTTATTTATCAAAATATTTCCGGTTGAAAGACGAGCTAATTTAATTAGTCCATGCATATTAAATGCTATGATTTAGGAGCTGATGTTGTGATAGTTACTTTTGATGGATGTCCAAGTAATTTAGCTGCGGCTAATCTCTTAGGCTGTAATTTAAATACTCCAATTAATTTAAAAACAATGTTTTTACATCCTGACTGTGGTATAGAATTGCTGTATTTTTAGCCCCTGCCATATGATCAAACTAGTTCGCAACACCTTCGAGGCAAAAAAAAGGTTATTTTCGGGAATGAAAATAGAGAAATAAGATAGAGCCTAACTATTGCTTCATATCGGCTTCAAACTAGTGAAGGCTTAAAAAATAATCTTTCACAACAGCATATTAATTTTAGAAACGAAATCTTGAAAGTTAAACTAGCAACACAATTGTGAAGTAGAAGTATAGCCCATGCTTTAGAACTGTGTGATCTTTTAATAGTTTCTTCAAAAATTAATGATACAAAAACAACAGTAGAATTTATTTCCACATTTAACTCATTATTTGATAATTTAAATTCTAGATTGTCAGGACAGTATGATTTTAAAAAGCCCATTGGTCCAGATAATGTAACACTAATGTAATGTGTAATGTAATACTGTAAATATTCGAATTTTTAGATGAAGCCAAACAGTATATCGACGTTCCCTACGTAGTTCAACGAAACTGAAAATCCTTGTTTTTTTCTTATTCGTTCAATAGTTTCCATTTATACATATTTATATATACCAGTGAAGAGAAAACCTAAAATCTTCCTATAAAGCGGAAAATATAATCGTAAAATTTTATTTAGATTCACCTCTGCCTGCGTCCTGTCAGTTTGGTGAAAGAGAATGGAATGTTTTACAGGGAATAATTGACGAAGCACTTTCATCGAACAAAAATTGGTCGTCTGAAAACTTTTCATTATTGGACAAGACAATACCTAAATCACCCATTCCATTCGACAGTGATAAGGATTTGGTTATTTTAGGGAGTACCTTTGCCATCACCACGACAAGATTTTGATGATAATATAACTGAGTTCTCCCTTCAAAATATCACAAGATCTCCTGCTTCATCGCCCCATCCAGTAACACCGCTGCTGGCTGAACTGGAACCAACTAGTGTTGCCTCTCTGATAACAGTTTCGGAGTGTGAGTCACCAAGCACGAGTAATACAGCTAAAAAGTCAAGAAAGAAAACATTCAAAGAAAACCCTGGAAAAAAAAGATGTGTTGAGAAATGGATAGATAGTAAAAGGAAAAAAAACTGTTGAATTCTGGTCAGGAGTACATCACAAGGAAGGGAAAAGTCAAAGAAGAGAAAATGTTGAAGCCGGTATGTCCGACTACTTGTAAATTAAAATGTTACCAAAAATTCGACGACGCTACTATACTCGGAATTTTAATTCGATTCCAGATTTGACATTAGCTACTGTCATTTTTTTTTTATACCACTAAGTTGGCAGACAAGCACACGGCCCACCTGATGGGAAGCGGTTACCGTGGCCTATGGACGCATGCAACACCAGGGGTGTCACACTCGTGCTGCCGACCAATGATACCACATATAATAGTGTAGTGATGAACACAAAAATCGATAAACAATCAGTGTGTGTGCCATCAGTGTGCCAATTAAAGACTAAATTATTGATTTTTATTTAAGTAAGTAAGTAAGTAAGTAAGTAAGTAAGTAAATCATTTATTGCTCGAAACACGGTATGTTACAATGGTGTTACAAAAACAAATAAGGTCCGACATGCTTCGCAGTTTCTCTGCATGCAAAATCCATTGAAAATGTTACATATTCGATTGATGATGATGTAGGTAATTCAATTGTAATAAGATTAAAATTAAAATTTGAATACATATAAAATGTCCAATAATGTCAATATTTAGTGTCAAGAATACATGCAAGTATAATTTATTTATTTATTTATTTTTTATATAAAAAAATACACCATACCTACCTACCAATAATTACACATACAATAATCATCTCATTTATAAGTCCCACATAATACATTAAAATGACACTTCAAATGTGATTTGTACCCAAACAATCATCATTTATCCTCAAGAAACTCCTTGACACTATAATAACACTTCTCAATCAGCCAGGTAGTTAGTACTTTCTTAAATTTGTTGAAGGTTAGCTCTCTAATGGGTCTGGGTATGTGTTCAACTCATGTATACTACCATGTTTAACCTACGGAGCTGAAACTTTGGCCATTACTGATAAGCAGAGTAAGGCACTCAGTGTGTCAAAACAAAATGGAGAGAAGCATCCTAAACATCAAATTAAGGGATAAAATCAAACTCACAGACATAAGAAACATGACAAGGGTTGCAGATGTCACATACACAGTGAGAAAACGTAAATGGAACTGGGTAGGCCATATGATCAGAAGCGAGAAGAAAAAATGGACAAAGGATGTTACGGAATGGTGCCCACGAGATGGGAAAAGAAAGAAAGGTCGCCAAAAAACTAGATGGGAAGACGATGTCAAAAAAGTAGCTGGAGCAACATGGCAAAGACAAGCCAGGAAGAGAAACTCTTGGAAAGCCTTAGGGGAGGCCTATGCCAAAGGGCAAGCGGATAATGTAACCGATGTCGAGGAATAGAATTATTATTATTAATTAATATTATTTAACTACTATTTATTATTGTATTGTTAGTAATCGATTCCAAAATAATGCATGTAAAGTGAATGTCAATAATATTGAAGAGCTATTAGTATAATAGTGTGATCAAGAAAATTTGTAAGGAAATTAATGTATTATCCGAAATAAAGGCTATTTGAATTCAATTCAATTTGAATTGAATAAATTGTCATAAAAAGTAAAAATAATTAAGTCGAGGAACCGGACGTGCAAGAGGACGCGGACGTGGTACATCCAGGCCAGTGGAGACTCAGCCGTAAATATTATTACTGTTTTGTTGTGTTACGAATATGTTTTTCGGTTAAAATTATGTATCTATATTAAGTTGTCTTATTTTAGCAGTCAAGAGTTGATAAATATCAGGGCGAGAATGCGCTCACTAAACGCCGCCTGAACACCATGTCCGCTGAAGTTCGAAAGGACTTTATACATCGCAAGCGACAAGCTGAACTTCAGCGAATTCTCCTGCCTGATGCGCCCCCGCGAAAAAGACAAGCACGGTATTCACTATATTGTTATAAATGCGTTCAATATTCTTGTTCAGTTTGGGATGTATGCTATTTTTGATGATAAAATTATCTAACAGAAATCCATCCCCGCCGCATGAAGCTTGCCCCTTATTGGAGGAACTCGAGCTCGCCCCCCGAGCCTCAACTTGTTCCCGCTCCCGAGCCTCAGATTGAGTCCGCTCTCGAGCCTCAGTTTGAGCCCGCTCCCGAGCCGCAGTTTGAGCCCGGTCCTGAGCCCGCACCCGAACCTCACCTTGAACCTGTACCGGACGACGCCGCAGCTATCCCCTACTACGACGACTATGGAAATATGGGTACGCCAGAGGCCGATACAGTCCCAAATTACCCCTATAGTTCGCCTAGCCGATTATGAACGGCGCTAAATTTAGAATGGGCTTCCCGCATACCTAAGAAGAGGCAACATTATTCTTCATCATCGTCTGAATAAGTAATGCGCCAACAAATACGTAATCATTTATCATCTTACTCACGCGGATGTTATAATAAGTCTTATTATTTTTTAATAGATGCCATCATCGTGGGAGAAGAGGTTGAAGTGGAGGCACTGCCTCATTATATAATATAATAATAATCATTATTATGCACCTATTCTATTTGTTCGGATTAATTACGTATTTTTTTTGTTTCAGATATTACAGATAAAAACTATGAAAATATCTTAGAAGACTGGCTGCTGGCAGAAAACCACCGTGACGCTGACCTAGACCTGGACTTGAACTTGGACTTAGACTTTGACGACGGTGGTATTCTGCCGGTCATGCGTAACGCTGTGACAGAACCAGCATGTGTCAGACTGAGGACGAAATAAATGACAGAGTTCTACGTGACATAGTACCTAATGACGATTACTACCAATTTGACTGGAAGAAGGACAGGACACATTGTACTGGACGACGAGAGACTTTTACCGGACAAGCCGGACTGACATTTGATATGACGGACAAGACTCCTGTCGACGTTTTTCAAAAAATGTTCGACAGTAGTTTTATTGACCGACTTTGTAAGGAGACTAACCGCTATGCAGAGCAGAAGATAGCTCGCTTAAAAGCGGAGAACAAGCTACTTCCGACATCGCGTTTGCATAGATGGACTCCGACTAACTGCAACGATATGATATCGTTTTTAGCATACTGCAAGGACTTTACCAATTACCATAGGAGGAAAAATACTTCTCTTATAACGGTTATGGGACTATGCCGTATTTTTCCCGTATTATGTCGTATAATCGGTTTGCACTGCTACAATCGGTATATCATTTCGTCGACAACGAGACTTTGACTGACACTGACAAAACAAAACTTTGCAAAATAGAACCGGTAATTAGGTTATCTGAATGACAAATTTTCAACCTTATGCCTGCCCAAGAGATAGCCATTGATGAGTCTCTGCTAAAGTGGCATGGGCGATTGAGTTTTGCTCAAAAAATTGCCACTAAAGCCGCCCAAGTTGGTGTAAAAACCTATGAGCTTTGTGAGTCTCGCAGTGGCTATCTTTGGAAGTTTTTTGTATATGTAGGGAAAAATACTCAAGCTGCACCGACCAATGATCGACCTACTGAGATAGTTGACCGACCCGATGACATATTACATGACCAGCCAGAAAATGAGACGTTTGACCGACCACAGGACGAGACTGTTGACCGGCCAGATGACAATTTTGCACGTCCTACTAACGCCACAGCTAAAATAGTATTCGATTTGGTAGAGGCGCTACTTGACCGTGGACATACAATAATAATGGACAATTTTTATAATAGTCCATTATTATTGCGATGTCTAAAAAGACATCGAACCGACTGTTATGGAATATTACGTTTAAATCGTGAATCCGTGCCCGACTCACTAAAGACTTTAAATAAACCTGACCTTCGACCTGGTGAGGTAGTGGCAAGCTACTGTCCCGACTTTTCGGTGATGGTATGGCGACATGCTAATTTGGTTAGTATGATCTCGACATACCATCACTTACAAGTGGGGATTCAAAATAAACATAACCGGTTAACGTATAAACCTAAAATTGTACTTGACTACAACAAGTCCATGGGTGGAGTGGACAGAAAGGATCAATTTCTGTCTGCTCAGCCCGTGGAACGACTTAGAAATAAGGTGTGGCAGAAAAAGGTTTTCTGTAGATTATTAAACACTGCTGTATTTAATGCCTTTGTGATATTTTCAACAAAGAACCCGAATATATCACATAGGCAATTCCGAGTCATTATGGCAAAAGACCTTCTTAAAATATATAAAGACATTGACTTGACGACTGAACCTAGACTTATTACAAACAGGACTGGACAAGAATTGACTATAAGAAGTAACCAGCGGCCAAAACTTGATCACGACCACTTTCCGATGCGATCTAATATTAAAAAAGCGCGTTGTTTGATGTGCACACGCCGAAAAAGAAACACCAGGACTATCTGGAAGTGTATTCAGTGTGATATAAGTTTATGTATTGAGCACTGCTTTAGAGAATATCATAAACAATTATAAATAATTCTCTACATGTACATATATATATATATATAATATGTATATATATTTCTAAGAAAGATAATATTTTAAACTAATGTTTACTAGATATTAAATTTCAACCGAAATTACAGTGCATCTTGTATTTCACCCATATTCATTATTAATAATAATTATATTTCATATTAATACAAATATTATTAATATTCATATTCAATATAAATATTATTAATTATATATTTAATGTCACTTGACGTTAATTAAGTTAATCTCGTAACCGTGTGTGGGCGCCGTTAGCCGCCATCTTATCACATGTTTACGTTTAGCGAGGCCACTTCACCTGTGTGGAGTACTTCGATTTTTTTTTTGTTTGTCGAAAATCTTAATATTTGTATTAAAATTCTGGTGTCATTTTAAAGAGTATATCATGTAGTTTGTAGTATAAAATAATTGTCGCAGTTACTTTCATATTTTCGTGTAAAACTCGGAGTAAAAACAAAATATGTATTTATTTTATTATTTTATTTTTATTTTTAATATTTATTTTCTTCCCTTATGGTTAATTAAGGAAATTTATTTTAAACCTAATTAAATTCTAGATTTTATGAACTTTTCGGGAGTATTTTTTAATCGAGTGTAGCTACAGTAGTTTCTTAGTAGTAATTGTTTTTGTAGAGAGGGACTCGCGCGATTGTAATAACGAAAGTGACGTTTATCGCGCGGACAGGTTAGGCGAGTGTCGTTGGCGCGGGGTGGACGCTACAGTGGATATACCTAGTCTAGCCATAAATATTGTTACGAAGAAAAAACATTTTTTTTTATTGCAAATAATATTTATTAATTTTACAGTGTGTTAGTTTAATACATAAATATAAAACGAAAACTTTCCTCAAGAACATAGCCAGGGTAGAGCAAGTAGGTCGTGTCGTCAGGGCGGTGTATTTGCGTCTCCGTTAGAAAAAACATGGCAGGTCTCTTCTCGGAAGTCTTCTTCTTCTTCATCCTTCTCTAGGTGTTGGTGGACGGCGTTGAGGTTTGCATGGAGCCCACAGATGTTAGTGGACTCTACCTCAAATAGCAAGCTTTCGGGAGTGTGACGAGCCGCTGAGTTGCCTATTTCTCTAAATTGCGCTGCCATGAGTTTGGGTGGGAGAGGCGTGAAAAAAGAGGTGATTGCCGCCGCAGCACCGTGTGACAAAGCGCGGGATATTGGTTTTATCTATGAATGTGAGGCATGGCGAGAGCCGACGCGCCGGATGGAAGGGCCCCCGTACCCCCCCGAGTATGGTCGCCGGGCTCCCAAATCCGGTCACCAACCGGCACGACGAACCATATCAGGATTATGCGCGGCCTGGTGAGGCAGCCTCCCAAGGTGGTTTACCCCAGTTGAGCCCCTGTATATACCGCGGGCGGCCAGCGGCACCACCGTTTCTACAGGTCTCCCTGTTCGGCGCATCGCACCGCGCCATCCCCACTAGATTACGCCAAGACCCACTGGTCCCACTAGTGCTGCGACAACCACCACCTCTGCCCGGCTATGCACTTGCTGACCCCTGAACACAATCCAACCGAGACTGAATTGCTATGGAGGGTTTTTCGCAATAGTGCACGGTGGTACCAACCCGGTCGAAACTTGAGACAAATTTGTGCCACCAAGTTTCTACCACCAGTAAAAAGTACTAGAGTAAAATAAAAATAGTAATTTACAAACATGTAATTAGGTAGGTAGGTACCGTGTCGTCGTGATCCGTAACTTCGCCTATGCCACCTATCTTCGCTGTCCGATCCGTTGAGTACTTTTAAAGATTTCAGCAAACATAGCTACAGACAGACAGAGGGAGAGGGAGACAGAGAGAGAGAGAGAGAGAGAGAAGAGAGAGAGAGAGAGAGAGAGAGAGAGAATAGGAGAGACATTTTCTACAATTTGGCAGTAGGCTCTACTTACCCGTTGCATTTACCGTAAACCGCGTTATGGAACTTCTTGCCTAAAATATTTTTATTGTATTGTTTTTAGACCAAAAACATTTCTTAACTTGTTACAGGTACAAATAAGAATCTGAAAGAAGTCGTATTAGGAGGACATGCCACAGGATTGCCGATGTGTGGCTGTCCCTATAATACGAAGGCAGTAGCATTCCGGTATTTGATAAATGAAATACCAATGGAAAACTTAGAGACTTTTAGGGAAGATGTATTAGAAGTAATAAAAACACATACAAAATAATAACCGTTTAATTTTTAACCAACTTCAACAAACCTGTATCAAATTCTTAGAAATAATAATTAGTGCTGGGCCGATCATATAGTGAAAGCACTATGTAAATGCAACTTTACGAAAACACCGAAAACCGGAACTTAATAGTATGTTAGTCAGCCAAAGGGAAAGAAAAATACCGACTTCCAAGCCTGATACCTCAGTTAGGTTCTGCTATCAAAAGTTCGACTACAGAATATCAAACATATCCAAAACTAGAACAAGATATCCAAAGAAATAACAAGTTTAATAACAAGTTTCATTCAAAACCTTATGAATATGATATACCTACACCGATTTACTTGTTCATTAATTAATAACAAAGATACTCAAAGGAGTGCAACTTCTGTATGTAGTACTATTATTTATTCTGTAGTATTATGTCAATCTTATGAGGCAAAGGTAAAAACGATGGTCGAAGGCATGCACACTGAACTGAATTAGACGTAAGACTACAAAGGTAGACAGTGGACCACTAAAAACAGAAAATTCACATTTTAATAAAAAAAACCGACTTCAAAATCAATTAGGTGCCTAGGTACTGCAAAGTTGGAAAAAAGTTAATATATAGAGAGATTTTAGAGATATCTGTTAGAAGTCTGTACCAAGTCAAACGGTCAACCCCTGCCACGTCATACCATCAGGTAGCTATTAAATAATTGGTCGCATCATAGCAGCTCAGGCACAGCAAGTGAAGTTAGCACCGACTTCTATAGATTAGAAATCGTCTAAATCTCTCCGTTATACATAGGTTACACTAAAAGTTTCCGGAACTGGCCACTTACATAAACAATGTTTAAAAATTTATTACAACATTTGAAAATAGAACTCTTTGGCTGTAGAATACAGTTTGTTTCATCTGACTGTCTTTTGTTTTTACCTTGTGGCGCCATTTAAAAAATTGTGTGTCTGCATCAACATGGATTTAACTCGGGAAATTTTCGTAGTATGATTTTCTACGATTTTAAGTGTAATTTGACGGCTCAACAGAGCATCGCTCGGCTTGAAACAGCTTTTGGCGATGAAGCTCCATGCAAGACGACTGTTTATAGCTGGTTTGCAGAATTCAAGCGTGGTCGTATCAATCTCAGTGACGAATCTCGCGATAAATAAATAATAATAATAAATAAATGTTTATTTCACAAATAAGGAGTACAGAGTAACATTACAGAGCAGTGAATGAGATATCAAATGGAAATAAGAATATCAGATAGTGTGATGTAAGCATATTACAACAAAGGTACATAGTTACTATTATCGTTAACCCTACCTCTTAAACTAGGGTTACCCCTGTATCTCAAGAGGCAGTGTTCGGCTGATCTATGACACATAACAGAGAGTTTTGTGTGTAGTCACACTTCAATAGTTATACTATCGTCGCAGTAATGTAAATGGGAACAAGGTTCGTTAACATTATCAAATGCATGTGTGTGTGTGTATGTGTGTGTGTGTGTGTGCTGTGCTCGCGGTGGATCCCACATAACTTGAACGAGGATCAAAAAACGGACCGCGTCACTTGGTGCAGTGCCATGCTTACCAGATTCAACGAAGGTGCGTCAAATTTGGTGTGGGACATAGTAACAGGTGACGAATCATGGATTTATTGCTACGATCCCAAAACAAAGCAGCAATCGAGCGTATGGGTCTTTCAAGATGAGCCGAAACCAACCAAAGTGGCGCGCGTGAAAAGTGCATCTAAGCGGATGATTGCTTCTCTTTTTAATAAAACTGGACACGTGGCTACTGTTGCTTTAGAAAATCGTCGTACTGTGAATAGTGACTGGTACACAACCATTTGTTTGCCGGAAGTTATTGACGAACTCCGTAAAAATAACCGTAAACGTCGTATCATCCTGCACCACGACAATGCTAGTTCTCACACGGCCAGACAGACAAACGACTTTTTGAAGGCGAAAAATGTAGAACTCATGAGTCATCCTGCATACAGTCCTGACCTGGCACCTTGTGACTTTTATCTGTTCCCAAAAATTAAGAACCAATTACGCGGCCAACGATTTTCATCACCAGAAGAGGCTGTCGAGGAGTATGAAAAACACGTTTCAGAGGTCACCACAGAGGAGTGGCACAAAAGTTTTCAAAACTGGTTTGATCGAATGAAAAAGTGCATAGACGCCAAGGGAGATTATTTTGAAAAACAATTAATTAATTTTGTACCTTTAATAGTATTTTTTCATATTCATTTCGGAAACTTATAGTGCGCCCCACGTATTCAATTATTTTCAAGTTTTTAGTAGGCACCTAATTGGTTTTGTTCTTTCATTAACATTTATTTTTTACTGAAGATAGCGTTACTGCGCAAGAACAAAATACCGTTAATGATTTTGTCTTTCATCGAGAACCTGTGATTGGATACAATAAATTTTAAAGACGAAAATAACCTCTCAACACTGACTTGGGTCATAGGTGTGGCGAGAACTATTATTGATATTTCATATAAAAATGGAAATTTCCATTTATTATTTTGCCAGCATTTCAATGCGGATTCTGTAGACCTTAATAACGGCTCTTCAAAAAATAAATTCAAAGCCTGCTTTAAGTTATTAGTAACTTCGCCACGTGGATCATCCCTTCTTAGTAAAATACTAATATCACTTAATCAATTTACATACGCTGTATTTAAAAAATCGTCTAGTTCAGCCCTAGCGTCATTATTTTCATTTTCAATATTAGTCTGCTCTAAACTTGTTTCGGTATTTAATTGTACTTTACAATGATGAAAAAAAAGATTTATCAAATTTTCTTTGGCTTTTCGTTGTTGGTCCAGTGTCAAAATGGAATTGACCTGTGGATCCATGAATACGGCAATAGTGAAGATGTCGGTGCCAAAAAATGCTCCTTCTCGCTCCTTCATTTTCGTAATTACTAAATTTGCCAATTCGATCTTCATGTTAGCAAGCTTAAATTAACATAAGGACTTATTCATCAAGATTTGTTTTCTGCTTACAGTCAGAAAGTGTTATTAAATTTCATTTGAATGAAAAAGGAGTTCATATTGTAAATTATGAAGATGTTGATAAGTTAAAGTATCGAATTTTAAAAACTTTTTAAGCTTCAAAATATTTAACTCGCTTTTAGACCATTCAAAGCAACAAGCACCGTCTTTTAATCATCGCATAAATTTGATTAAAATATTAATTGACAAATATACCATTGTTCGGCTTCATTCTGCTCATAATAATAATCCCGAAATAAAAAACTTTCTAAGAGGCAGGAAAGAAATAAATTAAATTTATTCGAAGGCGTTTAATTTTTAATTATAACGTCGGTGAGTCATTATGGTTTTATTCTTAGGAAGTTTCTTAATTATCTTTTTGAATTCTGTTTTATGACTTTCCGACTTTACGTATATTTTTTTAATCGAATTTTGTTTCATGCCTGCCTACCAACGAAATACCCCTTCTGTTCAACAAAATCATAATCTATGCTTCGAAGCTATCTGAGAAACGCAATCGTCCGAATTATAGCTTTCTTTTTTACTCATGTGCTTATCCCATCTTTCGCACTACTTTAATGTTAATTGTCAACCGTTGTGCACTTTATAGGTATGTATAGACTGCTGGATCAGATTTGAGGAGTCAGTTATGTACATATCTTACATATTGTAACGTATCTTGTATAAAATATCATTGGTTCTGGGTAGGGGAGAGTTGGATATCACCGCGCGGTTGAAAATTCCACGCCTCAGCATATTTCAAAAACCATCCACTCGTTCTGCGAAGCAGTGCGTAAACATCGATGCTCAACATACCTCCAACCTTCCCCGCGTTGTATATTACCGCGCGGTTGAAAATTCCGCGCCTCAGCATATTTTATTTATTTTTATTTTATTTATTCAACTTTATGCACAGTAATTTTGTACAAAGGCGGACTTAATGCCAAAGGCATTATCTACAAGTCAACCTTAGGGTGATGCAGAAACCATCCACTCGTTCTGCGAAACAGTTCGTAAACATCGATGCTCAACATACCTACGCCCTTCCACGAGCAGCACTAGCACGCTACGCGCGTTACCAGGAAATCCTTATAACATTTCGTACATACTTTCGATAAGAAGTAAGTGATACTGCATTATTATAATACGTGTAGAATTCCGTGTTAGAGTACGTTTCTACATACTATAGACTTGTCTATATTGTTTGGATGTTAAAAAATGAAATGAGTAAGTTTGATAATTGGGGCGCGAAATTATCAGACGAGGGCGCGATATTGTAAACTATGAAAATAATATATTATTTACATTAACTTGTTTTTACACCCGAAAAATAGTTATGTATGATGTGTCTGCCTGTGCGTCTGTTTGAATTGTGTGGTAATATGACTATTTAAAATAAAATACATACAAATCACCATAACATAACTTCATTTTATTTTTGTTTTAGATGGATGGATCTGTGCCCAAGAGAAAACAGAGGCCATGGGATCCAGAAAATTAGAAGACTGCATTTGCTGCTATACGAAACGGAAGTAAAATAATACAGAAGCTAGAAACTTCAGTATCCCTGAATCAACAATTAGAGATCAACTAAAATTGGGAGAAAATTATGACCATGGGAAGAAAGTCTACATTTACAAAAGAAGAAGAGGAAGAAATAGGTAGTATCATTTATTACTATAATAGCAAAAAAAAAGGTGTTTTGTCTCGCAAAAGTAAGTATTTCTTTCCTCAGTATTGTTGTCAATATAGTGTTCTAAGTTTTGCTCGATTTTATAGGATATCCTTTTTTTATAGGTTAATTTGCATTGTAACTGAGATCGTTTAATTGGTAGAAGGGTAGGTACGATTGTAACACTTTTTGTGGGTACGGTTGCAACATTATATATTTTTTAATTTTACATTGCATATGTCTAGAAAACACGTAAGAAAGACTTCAAGAGGTGAAAGCGAAATATTCCGATATAGGGATGTTTACAATAAAGTTAAAACTGGAGTTTTCTTTGAGACAAGAGGTACCACTAAGATACCCATGGTATAAACTATGTCTCCCTGCTACCCGAACCTTCTTCGTATCTTTCTTCCTGAACGAGACAAAATAATATAATCATAGACATAGCTAGTTAAGCTATGCTTACCATGGGTCTAGTTAGCGTTGTGTAGAATGTTGTGGAATATTTATTTATTTATTTATAGACAAAAAAAAATCTTGTAACAAACCCGAACTATGTCTTCCTGCACCCTCAACGAAAGAGAGATGCAGCGAACGAAGGTGTGGAGATGGACAATGTAACAATGGGATATAGAGCTCATAACAGAGTCTTTACAGAAGATCAAGAACGACAGCTTACCAAATACCTGACTCGTTCTGCAGACATATACTTCGGACTTTCTACGAAAGAGGTAAGAAAGTTGGCCTATGAACTTGCTGTGAAATGCAACTAGCAGATTCCTCCTACTTGGGTTGAAAACGAAATGGCTGAGGAGGAGTGGTTTCGATCTTTCATGAAGAGAAACCCTGAGCTATATGTGCGCGCAGCTCAAGCTATAAGCCTATCTAGAGCGACCAGATTCAACAGGACTAATGTTGATACCTTTTATAACAATCTACAAATTGTCATGGACCGTGATCACTTCGAACCACAAGACATATCTAATGTCAATGAAACCGGCGTGACCACCGTGCAAAAACCCGACAGAGTCGTGGCTAGACGTGGAACAAGACAAGTAGGAGCCATTACCTCAGCTGAGCCAGGCACATTAGTCACATCAACCTTTGCAGCAAACACGTTGGGCAATGTCATTTCCCCCCATGTTCGTATTCCCTCGTATACGATATCAAGAGCATTTCATCAGGGACGGACCTGTGGGTTCCATTGGAACAGGCAATCCATCGGCCTGGATGCAAAATGAAACGTTCTTAGTTTTCCTGAAACATTTCAAAAAACATACTAATGCCTCTCCTTCGCACAAAGATTTGCTTGTTTTGGACAACCACTCATCCCATATACACATAAAAAGAGGGGGTAATAATTCAATTGCTACTTTAAAGGCAGTTGAACGTACAAATTTTTTACATGTTTGGAGATTGGAAAAATACACTAGGGTAAAACCGTTAGAGATGGCCGTACGGGAGAGATGGCCAGTCGAAATATTTTCCAGTAATAGTCATTAGATGGCGTTGTGTTGCACTCAGTTCGCTGCGTACAGTGCTCGAGAGCGGCAGGCGATCAAAACTTTGCGCTAAAATAATTGAAAAAGTAAGTAAATCATATTTTAAAATACATAGTGTTGCTAAAATTTTATATTAGGTTCATGTTTTGGCTCGAAATTCATATATTTTGATTAGGAACTTATACTTTTGTGCGTATTTTGTATTTTGCATCAACAGGTGTTCGTTCTAACCTCAAAATGGCGTTCAATTTGTTTATTGTTACTTTATTATTCGGTATGGCCATCTCTCCCATACAAAAAGGAGAGATGGCCATATGAAGTCGGGCTAAGATGGCCTTATTGGTTGTTATTTTTTGATATATATTTAATGGTATATTTGTTTGTTACAGATGCCAAATAAGTACGTAAGAAAGGCTATTGCTACTCGTGGCAACTGGAGCGAGGATTCACTGAAAGCCGCCATGACCAGCATAAAAAATGGGGAGATGTCGTTATACAAAGCCTCTATCATCTATAAAATACCTCGAAAAACACTCGAAAGACGGTATAAAACTAATAATGATAAAAAAGGACCAATGGGTCCTACATCTATGCTGGGAAATGAGAATGAAAAAAAATTATCTAGTCATATTAAAATGATGCAAAACAAAGGTTTCCCTTTAACTATTAAAGATGTGAGGTTGATTGCTTTTCAATTTGCGGAACAGCTAAATTTAAGTCATAAATTTAATAAATCAGAGCAGAAAGCCGGCTATGACTGGCTACAGATGTTTTTAAGACGAAATCCCGACATAGTTTTAAGAAAATCAGAAGGAGTTTCAATGGCTAGATGTCAAGGCATGAACCGGGTTGAAGTGAATGTTTACTTCCGTTTGCTAGAAAACGTTTTGATAGAAAACGATTTAATGTCAAAACCAAACTGCATATTTAATATGGATGAGACAGGACTACAATTAAATAATCGTCCTGGACATGTACTCGCCGGAAAGGGCTCAAAAGCTGTATCTACCACCACCTCAACCGAAAAAGGTGAGACTATCACCGTGATTGCCTGCTGTAACGCAGAAGGCATGTTTTTACCACCAGCCTGCATAATGAAGGGCAAGAACAAAAAAAGTGAGTTTGAAGACGGCATGCCTCCTGGGTCTCGAGTGATTATGTCCGAAAAATCTGCTTACATAACTTCTGCAATATTTTTAGACTGGCTCAAAATTCATTTCGTGCCAAGGAAACCAGCTGGAAAAGTTTTATTGTTGCTTGATGGACATTCCACGCATTGCAATTCAGTGGAAATGCTTGAATATGCTACTCAAAATGAAATAATTTTATTGTCTATGCCTAGCCACACTTCCCATTTTTTACAGCCTCTTGATCGGGCAGTGTTTAAATCCTTGAAACATCATTTCTACGAACAATGCCGTTTATGGTTAAATCAAAATCAAAATCGCCGAATCACAAGACTGACATTTGGTTCTCTTTTGAATAAAGCTTGGGGTAAGGCTGCTTCAACAGAAAATGCAGTTTCTGGATTTAAGGCTTGCGGCGTTGTACCGCTTAATCCTGCAATAATACCAGATTACGCCTTTTTTGACTTACCGCATGTATTCAACTCACCTCCACGTTTAGCTACTCCAACTATGCCGTTATCGGATTCAGAAATTGTCCAAGAAAATATTGAAAATGAACCAATACCAAGTACATCAACTGAACAAAATAGGGGCAACGGTAAGCGGACACCACTCTCTCAAATATTCAAAACCCAAGAAAATATTGAAAATGAACCAATACCAGGTACATCATTGGAACAAAATAAGGGCAATGAGAAGTGGACACCCTCTCAAGTATTAAAAGATATATCTCCTATTCCGGAAAAATTATTACAGGTACGTAAACGCAGCAAGCAACTTGGCAAGCTGTTAACTTCCACAGAGCATATAGCGTTAAGAAAAAAAAAGGAAGAAGAAAAAGTCTTGAAAGAATTTAAGCGTAGAGTTAAGCAAGAAAAAGGCACTGCAATTAAAACCAAAGAATATAAGACTGATAAACCTGTGATAGTAAGGAAACGTAAAGCAGTTAGACAGATTAAAATGAGTGACACCGATGAAGATAGTGATGAACCCGTGTTGTGTGATAGTTCAGGCGAAGAGAGCGATACAGATAACTGCGTGGGATGCGGGGAAAATTACTATAAAACACGTCTAGTGGAAGATTGGCTTCAATGCTTAATTTGTGAAAGGTGGGTACACGAAAATTGTACAGAATTTGACGATATGTGTTCAAAATGCGGACAACAGAAGAAAAAAGAGCAAAACCAAGTAAAAATTTGTGGAAAAGGAAAGGGAAGAGGCAAGTCTAGTACTGGCCATCTATCCCGTACTAATAAGGCCAACTCCCCCTGATATGCCGGGTGTGATGGCCAACTACGTTTTTCTTTTATGGTAAATTTTATGTGTCATTTTCATTATAAAAAGTTTATCTAATGTTGATTTTGCGAAGACTAATTATGTACAATTATTTAGAGAATAAAGATTTAATTATAATATAAATATTTTTCATTTTATCAAGCTACAAAAAAACTACGGCTATCTCTAACGGTTTTACCCTATAGAAGAAAGGATTAAGGAGTATATCAAGCAAATTCTGGGAAATGAATCACTAACGTAAGTACATACCAACAATTGCTAAAGATAGGAACAATATAAATATAATCCTGAAAGAACTTAAAGGAAATTCCAAACATTCTTGAGATCACAATTTAAAAAACTAAAATTTAAAAAATCAACAACACTAAGTATCAAAATAATTTTTACCCATTATAGACTAGCGATCCCGTACGGTGCCACTTGTTCGCGCGTTTTGTTTTGTCGCCCTGAACGAACGCACGATGCGATAGATGCACTCTAATTGGTGCAATCGAAGCAAGGAGGTGTGGCTTATTAGCCGATGACCTGTGTTTGACAGTTATTGTCTTTAGTTGAGTGTAATAGATTGCAGAAGTTAGTGTGTCAATTTTTTCCGCAAAAATGGATAAGCTTTTCAATTAAGTACCTATATTTCTTTAGTTTTATATTTATGCGATAATTATTTTATGATTATATATTCTCTATGAGTGCTTCGATTGTTTGGCCCAGTTCATAAATATGGCGGCAATATTGTTTGCTAAAGTTGGTTGGCTGGTACCGTATGGGATCACTAGTCGCTTACCGTGTCTTTTCGATTTGTTTACTTTTTGGATGTTAGTGTCGTAAAACGATAATGTTGTAGTTATTTTTTATAACGTAATTATAATTACGTAACAATAAGCATAATGTGAATGGTCCCCAAAGTAAATTATATTTTTGTTGTTATTTAGCTGCAATATACACGAATTTTAAAAGAAGATGAAGAGCTCGAGGTTCGGCAAATCTACATAGCACCTCCAGAGCCCGCTGTGCACTCAGATGAGAATTCAGGAGAGGAAGACACTGGTGCTATCATCAACAATCTGAGTGGTCGGCAGCTCAGCGCGCCTTGTTAGGTAGTGTTAACGGAAAATTAATCAAAAAGACCTCATCGTGAATGTCAACCACCCAAATTATATTCACCTGAAATACACTTTCGAGGTAAGATCTCAGAACAAAGTACATCTAGGAGTCGAGGACGTGGTCGCATTAGCTCTTGTACTACTGGACGTGGAGACGCCAATGCTAGCAGTTCTAGGGCTAGGCAGGCTAGGCTAGGCTAGGCTCAAGCTCCAGTTCCTCTGGTGATGATTCCGGTGGTTCGGTCGATAAACGAAAAAAAAATAAAACAACCGGCGCGTACCTGGGTGAAAAAGGGATTATCGAAGGAGATGCCTGCGTTTCCTGAAGGAAATTTCTCACCGTGTAGGGATAAATCTTCAGTAGAAATGTTTGAGCTATTTTGGGGAGAAACGGTCATCAATTTGTTAGTTGATCAATCGACTAAATATGCCGGATTTTTTAATTGCCCGAACCCAAACATAACATACGACGAAATGAAGGCTTTCATAGCGATACTAATTATTTCTGGCTACAATATCGTGCCTTCTAAAATCCTCTACTGGGATACGGGGTCGGACATGAACAATATGATTTACAACGCAATGAGACGCGATCGTTTCAAAAGCATCATGCGCTTTCTATATTGTGCGGATAACACGCAAATAGACGAAACAAATAACATGTGGAAGCTAAAACCTCTAACTAATTTGCTTAGAAACAATTTCCGTGAGCACTATGTACCATCACACGCTATAAATTATGACGAGCCTATGATCGAGTATTTTGGAATACATGGGTGCAAGCAGTTCATACGTGGAATGCCCATAAGGTTTGGGTTCATCAGGTAAAGTACAGGCTAGAAAATCCCATCAGTAACTGCAATGAGTGCACGTTCTTAGGCATTACGACGGACAAATTCTGCAACTGGAAGTCGCATATCGATAAGAGTCTAACTAAGATTGATCGCTTCGTATACGTCCTCAGTAGGCTTAGGCAGACTGTAAAACTACATAAAGCTATTATGACGTACCATGCGTATGTGTCCTCGGTGCTCCGCTATGGAATTGTCATATTGGGCAACTCAGTGGCTGCGGATAGGGCATTCATAGCACAAAAGAAATGTGTCCGTGCAATGTGTGGGGTTGATGGCCTAACCAGTTGCAAGCCTCTTTTTAAGCGTCATAGAATTCTCCCGCTACCGTGCTTATATATATTGGAAATGTGCATCTTTGTTAAAAAACACTCAAATCTATTCATTAAATTGGGAGGACTCCCAAACTGAATTTCGACAAATCCTACTACGACATGATTTTACTTCGACAACATGAAACTCCGATACGACTCAATTTCGACAATATTCTCGTTCGAAACAACTTAATTTCCGACACTACTGTACTCCGACAAAGCGTTTCTTCGACATGACTTTATTAAGAAACGACGTGAGTTCGACGACGTTCTTGTTAGACAACAATGCTAGTCCGAAAAAGTTAAATTCGACATACCCTACTCTGAAATATTGTAGCTCGATAATATTTTAAATCGACGTGACATATCTAAGACACGATATTACTGCGAAATCATTTCAGCAGCCGCTTTACCGCTTGACACTTTACCGATTGGACCGCATGGACATAAACGCTGGTGTCCCACAAGGCTTCGTGTTGTGTCCGACCCTGTTTCTGCTGCATATCCATGACATGCTGTCTGATGGCTCCATTCATTGTTATGCGGACGACAGTACCGGGGACACGTGTTACACGGGCCGTGCGCCCGTGCAAATATCCCTCGGTCCGAGGTGTTAGAGTGTCGCGAACAACTTGTGTCCGAAGTCGAGACTACTCTCTCTGGAGTATCCGATTGGGGACGGCTAGTCCAGTTCAACCCCTCTAAGACACAAGTGTGTGTATTCACTGTTAAGAAAATCCCATTCATTGTGGCGCTACAATTCCTGGGCTCACCGCTTACCATTGCCTCGAGTATCGGGATCCTTGGTGTCGATATCTCCAGCGATGTCCAGTTTCGCAGTCATTTGGAGGACAAGGTTAAGTTGGCATCAAAGAAACTTGGTGTGCTCAACAGGGCGAGGCAGTACTTCACTGCGGGGCAGAGACTCCTTCTTTATAAGGCACAGGTCCGGCCCCACATGGAGTACTGCTGTCACCTTTTTGCTGGAGCACCTGCTTACCAGCTTGACTCATTCGACTCGGTACAAAGACGGGCGTTGAGGCTGGTTGACAATCCCATACTCGCAGGTAATGTGGAATATCTCCGCTTTAGGAGGGACTTTTCTTCGCTGTGTGTGTTCTACCGCCTGTACAACGGTTTGTGCTCAGATGAATTGTTTGACATGATGCCCACAGCAACATTCTATCATCGCACCGCTCGCCGTAGGCAGGGAGTTCATCCTCACACATTGCAACCTGAGACGGTACGCACTGTGCGGTATGAAAGAAACTTCATCCCACGCACACTCAAGTTGTGGAATGAACACCCTGCTGCGGTCTTCCCATGCGCCTACAATATGGGGTTCTTCAAAAGGGGCATTAGGAGGTTTCTTCAGGGTCGGCAGCGCGAGTGTGACGCTCCTGGTGTTGCACGAGTCCATAGGCCACGGTAACCACTTCCCATCAGGTGGGCCGTGTGCTTGTTCGCCACCAAAGTGGTACAAAAAAAAAAACACTGCGCCGAGTATTGTGGGTTCGTAAGGTAAATGTGCTCTTGGGGATGGGTTCAAACGGCAGTTGCTTCGTGAAAAGCCGTATAAGCCAAATAAAAAGGAGGAGGAGTAACCGGAAGCCGGACTTCAAAAATGCTTAAATAATGACACGTGATCGCATAGTAGGTATACAGAATTGCTATAATTCAGTTTGCGGCCGTTATTTGATACATTTTTGGTGAGTAAATTAAATGAAGTCCGACATTTCTGTTTGTAAAGCCTCCTGCGGCACAGGAATTTAGGCTAGTCGGAATTTATCTTAGTGTGAGAGTAGTCTTTTTAAAACCAACAAAAAATGTAATAAATAATAACTTGTACAAAATAAGTTTTATTGATAATGTACATAATATATGCAATTTTTTCTAAAAAGTCAAGGGTTTCCATGGTTTCCTTATTGTTTAAATAAGTTTTTAATCTTTCGTCGTGTTTCTTCTGTCGAATGTAGCTCGGTTTTTGTATTTGCGCTCTAATCCGTGATATTTCATTTTCTGTGTTCCTTTGTTCTTTTTTTTAGCTAAATAATGGTTTTAAAAATATTCATTTTCTTTCTATTTAAGAGCGTATTCCATCTGGAATACTAGTTTTCGCAAGCATTTTGAGTTGTTGGAACATTGCATGCTATTGAGTCAGAGATGGACCACATTTCAGGTGGGAACCTGGGTGGAACATTGTGAATAAAAACTTTTGAACCGATTGCTTGTGAGACACATTGGCGTGTTCCAGTCACAAAATCCTTTTCAAATTTCTCACAAAGAGCATCAGCTGATTTGGGCAGTACATTATCTTTTATCATCTGATACGCATGAGGGATTTCAGCAGGTGGTAAATATGCTAAAGCTGTGATGTGTCTGAGTTTATGAGCAAACAGGCTGTCCTGGCTATACCTTTCTGATAAACCTGCTCGTTCAATACGTAATAGCGGCTTGTTCAAAATCTGTAATTATTAATCTGGGTTCCAATTTTAGGCCAATACTATTATAAGTGTGACGCTTCAATATCTCAAAAAAATAAATAACAATGCCCACTCTTGCTTGATAAAAGTCCGTACACCAACGGTAAAATCTGATGAGTTGAGTCTTTTTTTACTACAATAGCATGCATTGTATAAAG
Organism: Eilema griseolum; assembly: GCA_963662185.1. NCBI lineage: Eukaryota > Metazoa > Arthropoda > Insecta > Lepidoptera > Erebidae > Eilema > Eilema griseolum. Next base: position 22,795,198 of record OY759231.1, on the reverse strand, counting down.
CTGGTAGACCAGTTCGGGACTGCATTTAAAAGTTCCATCCATAATCCAATAATTGGCCTCAAAAAGTAATTTTAAATTATTTTCAGTACTAAAAACAATCACAGTTTCAGCATTAAAATTGTAATGGGCAATCAAAAAGGGTTTGTTATTCAGTGTTTGATATTCCTCAAGTATGACCAATTCCTCAAATGTCACGGGTAATTTAGGAGCACCTCTGTTTCTAGCTCGATGAATCATAGCTTGCATTGCAAACTTATTCGGCATGAATGGAGCACTGGTGGACGGGATAGCGTATTTACATCGTTGTATAATTTGCGAGGGTCGATCTCCACAGCAAACAGCCTTTTGTTTTAAGTCATTGTGCAGCTTTCGCACCTGGACCTGTTCCGGTTGTGGCATGTGGGAGTGGTTTTTAATGGTTTTGTGGCCACATGGTGTTCATTCCCTTGTTTCAATGTTTTAATATTTGTTGCACTTTTCAATGCAGTGCCAGTAGTACACATCTTCACGCACTTTGTTTACACAATAAATAAAACCGTTCACAACTAACTGTTCTTTTCCTTGTCGAGATCTAATAATAGTACAAGAAGTCATTATAATTATTTTCTGAGGTCTATAGTTAGTAGTAGCAAAGTACTGGTATATTGTTAGTTCTTAAACACACTAATCGTTTAAAATATAATGATATGAATGTCAACGCAGTTTTTTTTTCGATGTACCCACGAATTTTTAGTTATTTTTGAAGGAATTAGGTGGATGTAACAATAATTGAACACAGTAACATCGTGTCTCAGATATATCTTGTCGATTTAAGATAATATCGAGCTACAATATTTCAGAGTAGGGTCTGTCGAATTTGACTTATTTCGGACTAGCATTGTTGTCTAACAAGAACGTCGTCGAACTCACGTCGTTTCTTAATAAAGTCATGTCGAAGAAACGCTTTGTCGGAGTACAGTAGTGTCGGGATTAAGTTGTTTCGATGGAGAATATTGTCGAAATTCAGTTTGGGAGTCAATTGGGAGGCAAGCCGAACAGCCGCACAAGGCATAAGAATAGACTGCAGATCCCAAGGTATACTTTAGAATTGTCCGAAAGAAATTCTTTCAGTATGTGCATAACACTTTATAATCATCTGCCTATTGATTATAATCATCTGCAAAATGATATTACTGAACACAGTCTAGTCTAATAATGTCCTTTTAAACAGTCGTAGAGGCGACTGTTTAAAAGTACATTAACTGAAATATTATCAAATAAAAATTATTATGTCGTGTACGAATATCTAAATGACAAACTTATAGAATGATAATTTTATATAAGTAAATAACTAATATCAATAATATATTATTATGATGAAATTAACAGTATTAATGATAAATTTAAGCCATTGTCATTTTGTTTTTATCTATTGTAACCTACTGACATTATTAATATTACTTTTGACATTGATATAACTAATATTGACTTGCATTGTACTCTGTTTTTTATTATCACGCTGCTGTCATGTAGAATCATAATCACTGAGTAACCTACTTAATTACCTACACCAAACCTACAATAAGGAATTAATGACCTAATGTTTGCACGCTCTATGGAGTAGAATATGTTGTACCTACTAATTTTAAGACAAGATCTTTGTAACCATATTTGAAGCAAATAAACGTTTGAATTGAATTTAAAAAAGGTTCCTTTCCACAGACAAGTGGCGTCTGTCTTGTTCATCTCATTTTCCTCAAGAAAAATTATTGTACTATTTCCAATGCAAAAGAGCCAGAAATGACATGCTGTTTTTGACATGAAGGCTTGGGAAACAGGCGATCTATCAAAATAGGATCTTGTGTATATTCCTATTAGGCAGAAATTGCTAATAAACCTCCTGGTTGTGACGTAATTTTTTATTCAGACAATTGCTGTAGTCAGCAAAAAATACCGATTCATATTTGCAATATGCTACAACATAATTTCTTGATACGTGGACATACACAGAATGAAGGTGACACAGCACATTCAGTCATCGAGAATGTAAACGAGGGTGCAATCAAAGTTAGTGAGTATAAAGTTTATTAAAAATTGCGCCATTTATCAATACAACATACAAGACTATAAACTAGGAAGAGGCCAAAACTATAACAGAACCTAAAATCGAGGTAACGCGCCAAGTATAAGAGAGATCACTTTGAAACCAGCATATACCTCGAAGATTGTTATTATAGGAATCGTGATCTTTTGAGTTTGACAGAGACAAACATAGTACCAAAATACTAAGTTTTAAAAAGATCTCATTTAATTTTATTTAAGTTTTAATACCTGTTGAGAACAAAATAATGAAGTTTAATTATATTGATTGTGTTAAAAATTTAATTAAGGATTTTCTAGGTACTAAATCAATAAGAATGGCTATAGTTATACGTGATTAACTTGCTTTGATTTCATAAGTCCGATTAAACTAAGAATTCAGATAGTAACTAGGGCTAAGAGCTAAGTTTTTGTTTACTAAAATTGTTATTTCTTTGTGACTCTATCTACTACTTATTTTTTTATTCTATTTGTACTAAACTACTGTAGAAATGTTAAGTAGTACAAAATTGCGTATAGACAGATGGGCACATACCAAAAAAAAAATATCTTGAAACCAACTAGTGGCATCATCTAGTATTGATTAGATTAACTACGATTGATGAGAGTATTGAATGTAGTACCCTGAATTTTCGTTAATGTCTCTAAATTAAGATTTTAATCATTTTCGTCAAACGGCAAGACATTTTGAATTTGGTTAACTACAGATGCACCGTAGGAAAAGTTTGAGTACTACGGATATTGAACATTTTCTTGATATTCCCTGCAGTAGTAAAGATGAGCTGGAGCTATCTGGTGACGATAGTGATGACAACTTGATCAGAATCCAGGATTTGGTGATGGCTGAAGTAGAGTGGAGTATGGCTGAGGCGCGTCCTGAAGTACTACAGAATGATTACATCTATGAAAACGTGAGCATACCTAGTCCACAGTCAAGTAGCACAAGTATGTTAGTTACGGCTAACTCAACCAACGTCACGCCACAGCCTAGTACTTCCAGTCAAGTAAATCTTAGATCCAGACGAGGTACGTCACGAGCCCAGCAAATACCTATTCCCGCCTTCGTTCCACCAACCCCACAACCTTTCAAGTCAAAGCCAAAGAAAAGAGAATTTATATGGAAAAAGATGGAGTTTCATCAGCCACATTTACAGGAGTTGACATGTTACAATATTTTTCACGTAGCATGGGTACGGTGACGTTTGGGATTTGAAGTTACTAGAGATGTAGTCAAGATAAAATCGCATGAAATAAAATCGATTATATATCTTATCGAGATCATTTATTAATGAAGAAGAAATCGATTCTATTAACTAATAATTTTGAAGAAAAAAAGTAAAACCAAATTGATAACCTATTTAATTATTTATTAAAAATCAAACATGTTCATCATCTTCATCATCATCATCATCATCATCATCATCGTCATCTGACTCGTCGACGTGAATAATTATTTGGGAATCAATTATGCAGTCTATTCTAATGTCTCGCTCCCAGTCATGTAAGATTAGATTTTTGGTTTTCTCCACTACTTTCTTCCAGTCATCGCCAGTGACATTTTTGCATCCCTCTTTCAATAACCCCATAATTTTTGTGGCTGTAAAAGGCGGAGCTGTATTTTTTCGTGCACCGTATCCTGAAACAAGATAAAAAACAAATTGAGTCATAGAATTCAAGTAATAAACATAATCATATTTTTGTCAGTATGTAAATAGACTATGGTTAAACAAGTTACCTTTGATTTGGGCCCAAATTAATTCAATGGCATTGTACTGACAGTGGTACGGTGGAAGCCTCAGGACTTCGTGACCATATTCGTTTGCCATCATATCTAATTTGTATGTCGTTTGGGGCTTGTGCATTTTTACGAGCTTCACTAGCTCCACCTTTAATTTCGTCTCATCGGCTTCCACATTATTGGCTTGGAGCCACTCGATCAACTCGCTCTTCTTATTGGAAGAAGTCGGCGGTTTGTTCAATTGCACGGAGTGATATGGGGCATTGTCCATAATAATTGTGCTGGGTTCTTCTAAATTGCTAAGCATATTTTGAAACCACTCCGTGAATACTTCCGCATTCATATCTTCGTGATATTCTCCCGTCTTTTTCGATTTAAAAGCAAGTAGCCCATTTTCTACAAATCCTTTCGATGTGCCTGCGTGACAAATAATCAATCTCTCCCCTTTTCCTTCTGGCACTTTGGTCGAGGCATGAGGTGTATCGTCAGTCCACATTTTACCGACCGTATGATTGGCATTCAGCCAAGTTTCATCCAGGAAGACGACATTGCTCCAATCGGTAATCGCTTTAGCCTTTTTCAAAAAGGTAACCCGCGCAAGTGCTATATCGCCCCTCTCCATGACAATTTTTCTTTTGTTTACTTTTTTGAATTGGAAACCAATGTCCTTCAATACGCGCCACAAGGATGTAGGACTTCCAGTAAACAAATCAGCATCTTTTAAAGACTTGACCAGCTTTAGAAGCGTCGGTAATTCTTTATTCTGGTAATAGTTATAAATGTGGCTCCGTATAGCATCGGCCGCAAAACTGTCTACATCTGTTACAGATGCCTTTTTGGTTCGCTTTTTATTAGGGGTGGACAACTTATTTTCTTCTGTATCGTGAGCACCATATTTTTCTCGAGTGATTCGAGAAACCGTGTTCCGCCCAATGTCTAACGCATCTGCCACTCGATCCAAAACGTTGGACACAGGCAATAGCGTTCCGCCATTCTCACGTTCCCGCTCAAAGTAATCCCGCAATCGAACTACAAATTCACGGGCTTGACTACCAAGCACAGTCTTTTTCGTTCTTTTTGGCATTTTGCCAAAAAAAACAACAAAACAAAAGTCAATAACAAAAAACGGTAACGAAAACAACAAAGCACAACGATAGTCAATAACAAAAACAAGTAACAAAAACACCACGCAAGCTCAAAACAAAGAAAACAGACCGCATACAAGGCAGACGCACTCGTACTGAGTTGATATAACAAGATGGCTGCCAGCTCATGCTTAAGCAGTGTTGCTATATTATAATAAAGCTCCACAAAGACAAAAATGCTTTGTTTAAAGTTTATTATTACATAATTATATTTTATAATCGTATTTTAGTTAAAAATACAACTAACGATTTATGATACTTTATTCGACAATTTATCGATTATAACGATTTTACTATGTCAATCTCTAACGCAACCTGTTCCGATTCACGCATCAAGAATTATGTATTTGGAATGTTTATATTTAAAGTTTAAATAATTACGGAAAAATAAAAATAGTTTTAAGTTAAAAATGCAAAATAAAACAGTTTTCTTTTTATCTTCGTATTAAGTGTTGTTACCTGTATTCCGCGTTAGGTAAATTGTTTCGAAATGAATCATGCATGAAATGGAATTAGTCAAATGTCACCGTACCCATGCTACGTGAAAAATATTATAGTACAACCATTTACTGATTGAAAAAAATACTTTTTGTATATTTTTGATGACGATTTACTCAATCACATAGCTGAAGAGTCTTCTAAATATAGTATTCAAAGGGATCCTTCAAAGCCCTTTACTGTTACACAGATGGAGCTCGAAAAGTATTTAGGCATCTGTCTCTTTTCAGGATTGGTGCCACAACCAAATATCCGCATACTGTGGAATTCCGAACCTAGGTGTACTGCTTATAATTAATACTATGACGCTCGCTGACTTTGAGAAACTACGAAGTGTACACTTCAACGATAACGTAAATTTTAGGCCAAGAGGAGAGCCAGGACACGACAGACTTTTCCGTGTTAGACCCCTACTGGAAACATTGCGAAAGAAATGCCAAGCTATCCCGAGACCACACTCACACACCTCACTTTCAGTTGATGAACATACGCAGCCAAAGCCTGCAACTTTCTGTGTCAATATCTTCCAAACAAACTCACAAATAAAAGTTGTTAGTTTTGTGTGTAGTGTGCAGCTCTCGCCTTACCTTATATGTAACTGCACTCATATATTTTAGGCATTATTACACGAATTATGGAATCGTACGGTTGTCTTTAATTAACTTACGTCACTCCATTACATGGTGACCCTTAGCCAGCAATTTTTCAATTGATTTTATTAAATAATTGACGAATATGAAGAAGAAAGCGTTCAATTACTTACAAGATTAGAAGACTGGAAGATTTGAAAAATCACTAGAAGACTGGAAAATGTGGAAGATAAATTAATTTTGAAGAAAGAAGATGAAGTTTAACTTAAAGAAGAATTCTAGAGAACAAAAAAAACAGAATGTACGAGCTACGTTCGACATAGTTACGAAATCATGTAAATGCACGCATCATCATTTTTGTTTCCTTCAACGTTATAATTATTTAGCAATGAATTACGAATTATGAACGCGAATTTACCCACTGCACAACAAACACGTCTGGGGTGGACTTTAAGCGGGAACGTTAAAACTTATAAATGTAACATAGTCCTGAACGATTTATCAGGGATAGAAAAATTTTGGGAAACAGAAGATATCACAGAATCATCTGACCTGTCAACAGAAGACCAAGAGCAGTGCATGCAATATTATCAAGAAACAACAGTACGAAGAACTGACGGTAAATACGAGGTTCGAATTCCATTTAAAGCTAATTATCAGGAAAAAATTGGTGAGTCGAAACATAAAGCTAAGGCCCAGTTCTATCATTTAGAGAAAAAATTAGAAAGACAACCCGAAGTTGCAAATCAGTATAAATCATTTATCAACGAGTATTTGTCGTTAGGCCATATGACACTCGGGGCTAACGACTGCGACGACAGCAGTAACATGATGCTGAACTGCCTCTTACCTCATCATTGTGTGCAACGTGATGACTCGACTACTACCAAGTTACGAGTTGTTTTTAATGCTTCGGCTAAAACATCAAGCGGCTTTAGCTTAAACGATGTAATGTGCAGGGGCCCAAATTTACAACAGGATTTGCAGAACTTAATCATAAAATGGCGGCAATACAAGTATGCGTATACTGCTGACATTGAAAAAATGTTCAGACAGATTTGGGTTAATCCACTTGATCAGTGCTATCAAAAAATTATTTGGCGTAATGAACGAAACCAACAAATAAAAGAATACCTGCTTTCCACCGTGACGTACGGTACCAAGGTGGCTCCGTTTCCCGCCATGATGACGCTCAAGTAACTCGCACGGGATGAGAGGCCCAACTATCAAGACAGTGCCGCCCCCGACGCCCTGGAAGGCAGTTTCTATATGGACGATTTTTTATACGGGTCTCACTCTATATCATGCGTGAAACAATTACAGCAAGATTTAATAGTTAATAGAGCTTTTAAGTTCCGGTGGCTTTAACCTTAGAAAGTGGAAGGCAAACACACCGGAGTTATTAGAGAACGTGAACTGCAGTCAAGAAATCTTTGATTTCAAGCAAATGGAATCCACTAAGACTCTCGGACTGGGCTGGAACCCCATAAAAGACAATTTTTTGTTTCATTCAAGAGTAACACCGTCCACGGCTGTTGCTTTAACAAAGAGAATCTTTTTATCAGAAATATCTAAATTATACGACCCCCTAGGCTGGATTTCTCCTGTCACTATCAAGTTTAAAATTATATTTCAAGACGTATGGAAGGCTAATATACAATGGGATGAACCTATACCGGAAGCAATAAAACATGAATGGGATAAAATCAAGAACGATTTAACGATCATACACGAAATTGAGGTACCACAGTGGTTGCAAACAAGGGAACATGACACCATCGAGCTACACGGGTTTAGCGACGCCAGCACTAAGGTTGTGTAGTTTATTGTAAAATAAAGAGAGATCAAGATTCTTCGGTGGTGCTAGTAGCAGGAAAAACAAAATGAGTATCAATTGACAAAAACACATCATTACCTCGATTGGAACTCAATGGAGCAGTTTTATTATCAAAATTGATGGCAAAAATCATAACATGCCTCAGTAATTACGACATCAAGATGTTTGGTTGGGTGGATTCCATGGCCGTTTTGGGATGGCTGAACGGAGACGTAGATAAATGGAAACCCTATGTAGCCAACCGCGTTAAACAAGTAACTGCGGTAATGCCACCCACTTGTTGGCGCTATATCAAGTCTAAGGAAAACCCAGCTGACTGCGCCAGCCGAGGATTAACTGCTTCCCAATTGAAAGAACACGATCTTTGGTGGAACGGGCCATCATGGTAACCCACCTATGAGTCAGATAAAGAAGCAGGAACACAACAGTTTTCCACGAATTTGGAAGTCAAGAAATGTAAACAAGTAAATGTTGCAGTGACTGAAAATACATTTGTTCTTGATCTATTACAGCAGCACAGTTCACTCAATAAGGCCATTAGAATTCTAGCTTGGATTTATAGATCAATTTTCAGGAGGAACGCAAATTACCTATCAGTTGATGAGTTAACAAAGGCCAGGAACATATTTATTAAACAAAATCAAGAGATACACTTTTATGAGGAAATATCCCGTCTAAATCAAGGGAAATCTTTGAGTAGACAAAGCAAAATATTAAGCCTGAACCCCGTATTAGACAAAGATGGTCTACTGAGAGTAGGGGGTAGATTTATCAGGCAAAAGTATTGGTTACTTGGTGGCAACAGGGCCGTAAAAAAGAGATTACGTCTTTGTGTGACGTGTAAAAAGCAGAACCCGAGAAAGGCACCACAAATGATGGGTGATTTACCACCATCAAGGGTGAACCCATCACGCCCCTTTTATCATACAGGCGTTGATTATACAGGTCATGTTTTTATAAAGTCCAACAAGGGACGTGGTATCAAGACCACTAAGGGTTACGTGGCCGTATTCATATGCATGGCTACTAAAGCTGTACATCTAGAGCTCGTCGCGGACATGACTGCCTCCACCTTTCTCGCCGCTCTCCGTAGACTAGCCGCTAGACGTGGCGTCCCAGGTCACTTATACAGCGATCAAGGTACTAATTTCATAGGCGCCAACAAAGTACTACAGCAAGATTACGAAGAAATTCGAAAATCACTCAGTCAGCAAGAATGTCATTCGGAAATAGCCAAAATGGGGATTAATTGGCACTTCAATGCTCCGTCATGGCCATCTGCAGGCGGTCTGTGGGAGGCAGCCGTTGAAAGCGTAAAATATCATCTAAAACGCGCACTGCACCTATAAAATGCAGCCGTTAGACGTCAGTTTCTTTGGGCCACTTAATACTTTCTACAACAAAGATTTGCATATTTGGTTAAGAAACCACCCTGGAAGAGTGTTACTCATCCAGAATGGCGGAAATATTTAAGCTAGCCTATCTTCAGGCAGCCACAGTCAAGAATGGTCAGAGTGGATTTGCTGCTAGTGGCATCTAAACTCTTAATGAAAATATTTTCCCAGAGTGGATGTATGCACCTGCAGATGTTACGAACAATGAACCTGTATATTCATCTGGTCCTGTCCAATTGGATGAAAGCGATAGAGAGCAGAATTTAGATACATAAACCACCCATCAAAATGACCAAATTGATATAGCACAAGTAGAGGCTACAACTTTCGATTTGGACAAACAAGCTGAGCTATCAAAGTTTGACAATTCCCTATCTTTGCCTAACCTTTTCGAGCCTGGCTCGGAAAAGTCAGGCAAAGGCCTTCTGGGTTAAGTATCACCCAATCTATTCATCGAACCAAGCCAAGTCCTACAATAGCAGAGATAAGTCAAAAAAAGAAAAAGTAATCGTAAAAAAGGTAAATATGGAATACTCAATGCTTCACCGGATATAGCACATCTTAAACGGTCTTATTACAAAAAACGGAATTAAGTCAGGTTTAAACCTGAACTATAAAGTCTAGGCTTAATCTCAAGACCATGGTCTAAACTTCTCCTTATTACAAAAGCTGAATAATCCGTAGACTACTTAGTACCATAATTTAAACCTTGACTTAAATAAAACCACAGATTACTCAAACTATTGTTCGTTCATTATGATACCATTCAATCGCAACGTTCCGTTTCCTCAGAAAACAAAAATTATCTGACATCATTAATAAATAATATATACTAAAAATGGTGAAAAAAAGATTTAGATAATACATTTTCATTAAATTCAATTTTATGAATAATAGTTGTACTTTATTTTATAATAAAATATCATTTTGATGCCTTTATTTAGCAATCATTGTTATGTATGATATTGGAAGATCTATGGACGTGAAATGGAACGAACTTTTCCGTTCGCGCTGACTTGGTATCAAATTTTTATACCTACTTTAAAATATATTTATTGCAAGTTATTTAAAACGTTTAGTAAACCTATACTTTTGCATAAAAAGCTTCTTCAAATAGTTCGATAAAGGGGTTTACTGGAATACGATGTCTGTTAGGTAAGCGTGGTATGTCCAATGACTCTACGATATTAATATCTGCGATATCCATCAAATCAACTGCGTCAATATCCATTACGAGCATAGTATTATAAGAAAGTAAACGAATTTATCTGACGCTAACCGGCTAAGTTCAAAATGGCAAGTTTGACATATTATTATTGTGATTTACACTTTAGACCCACGTTAAACTAGGGGTCACGCAGGTTTATCTTTAGACCAGAGATAGTCCATGTTTTAGTAATAAAACCCTTTTTGTAATAAAAATTTCTTTAGACCATGGTCTAAAGACGATTTAAACCTGGTTTTAGAGTTAGTCCGTGTTTTGTAATAAGACCGAAAGAGATTGTAGCTGAAAAAGAAACTGAGAAAATCTGCTCGACGTGTTAGAAAAAGAGTCCTTTTGCCATCATCTAGCGAAGACGAAGAGCCAGTTGCGTTGCATCGGACAGCGAAGATGTATCGTGTCTTTATTGCATAGAGCTCTGGAGTCATTCTCGTTCTAGAGAATGTTGGCTTCAGTCACGCAGAGTGTATCGGATTACCAAAAACAGCAAAAAGAGTAGGTAATATATGATGTTTGTAAATAACTTTACATAAAAACGGGTCAAATATATTGATTTTGCATGTTTATTATCTACATGCCATCTCACCCATAAGTGGTAAGCCATCTTATCCACTGGGGTAGGGTGAGATGGATTTTCATTCCTTTTGATTTCAAAATCTATTATATCTTTTATCAGGAGGTAGGACACGACGGTATTCCCGTCCGAATTGAGCAGTCCAACTGAGGAAGTACCTCCACCCTACAGAATACCACGCCTATAATAACCTCGTGTTGTGTTCCCAGTGGTGAGTAGGGTAGCCAAAGCTCACTGGAGAGTTTTTGTGCTGTCAGTGGGAAGACCAAATGCTTGTCCTGATTTTGTGTTCTGCGGGACATAAAATCTCTGTTCTAATAGGGTCGGCAGCACGGATGTGACTCCACTGGTGTTACACACGTTCATAGGTCACGGTAACCACTTTCCATCAGGTGGGCCGTGTGCTTGTCTGCCACCTAAGTTGTATAATTTTTTTTTTAAGTAATTCGATGCTATCTCAGACCATGTTCCCCTACTGTTCATTTAATATTTTCACTTGCACCAGTAAAAAGATTTTTAGTTATTGATTACTTATTTATGTAGAGTTTTTGTAAAAGAATTAATTACATTTTATATATTTAATTTAGATACGTTTACTTTACCTATACGCAAACCATGTGAAGAATTGGACCCAAATTTGAACATGTACCGAAGAAATGAATCGATGGTTTACACGAAAACTTGAATTATATTATTCCAATGCAAACCTAATAGATAATAAGCCTGGTAAAATGTTTTAATTTACATATAAAATAATTTTATTTTGAAATATGGATTTTATTGATAATTTTTGCACTTATATCAGTATGCGCGATCTTATTTGATGTTTTATGTGTACTGCAAAATAATATAAGTGTTATTATTTAAAATAAATGAATAAAAAAGTACACATATTTTGCCTTTAATATATGCTTTGGTTAGTGACAAAAAAGAAGAAACATTAAATTATGTTTCAATTAATATTATCGCAAAATACATTTTGGAAGCCAGAAAAATTTACAACACATTTTGAAACTGCGCCAATGAACGCGATTAAGACTGTTTACCCTGAAGTGGACATTTAGGGATGTTTTTTTTTTTCATTTTACTCAAGCTATTTGTAAGAAAGCAAAGAGTCTCCACATCTTACAAAATCGTGTATGTAAGGGACATGTTGATTAATGTGCCGTTTTAGCATTATTACCAGATCAAGCTATAGACGAAGGTTGGTTTTATGTACTGGAGGACTGGACAGAAGAAAATGAGAATTTAGTTAAATTTAACGATTATTTTACAAACCAATGGCTGCAAAAAGAAGATTTACGAAGCACTTGATGTTTCAACAATGAAGGACATCGTACAACAAATTGTATCGAAGCATGGCATTCGAATTTGAATAAAAAATTGTGTGGTGTTTTATGCATTAGTAACCAGAGTAATGGACATGAACTAAATAATAAACGTAAACAGTATATTGAAAAAGATGAAAAAATTACATATATTCTGAAGTAACTAGAAATCAATCACATTAATGTAGGTTATGGCTTAGAAAAGCTGCTTACGTATATTTTTTAGATTTGTAACCTTAGCATTCTCTCAATAATTTAATTTATGATTTGATCTTTTGAGCTTTATTTGATATTTATGATGTTATCTATTATAATATATATATTAGGTTGGATACATTTTTATGTTTAAGATCCAAATTTTAAGATGACGCTGTGATTTTAATATCTGATCTGTGATTATATATATTTATATACTTGTTTTTTTTAGCTCACCTTAGGGTAGGGTAAGACAGGGTAATGGGAGTCAGCGGGTAATGGGAGTCACCCTCACCACCACGAAACACTACATGAAAGCGACGCGTAAACAGCTTCCTCAGCCCCCACTCCCAGCCCCCGCGCAGCCACAAACGGCTCGCGCCAGTCAGCCCATGCGTCACTGAGAGACGACCGTGTTTTGTTTTTGTGCTCCGCTGGTGTAAATTTACGTCAATGCAAATTAGAAGGTAAGTGCCGAAAATCTTGCAGTAGGCGATTATGACGTTTACACTTACTTAGTTAGACGTTCCAAATTGTGTTGTGCTGTTCAGATTATATCAGTGTGTTAAAAAAAAATTCTTTTTAATTTTTTACTCATTAGTGTAGTTGTGGGTAATGAGAGTCTGGTGACTTCCATTACCGCACAATTATGCATGTTGAATTACAACGTTATTATTATTTCTTTCTAGATGCCGATAGTACGAGTTAGGACGACTGATAAGGCTTCCTGGTCTTCTGATAGCCTGGATAAGGCTATACAGCTCATTGATGGCGGTTCTTAGAAATGCTGCTGGGAATCCCTTTTTCAAGTCTGCAGAAGAGGTTAAAAAAAGGTTTTACCTTAGGACCACTTCTAGGACGATTCACTGTTTTTAGTCCTGAGGCAGAAGCAGAGCTAGCGAACTTGGTGAAGAAGATGGCAAATATGTTCTATGGTTGCACTGCTAATCAAATCAGAAAAGTCGCTTTCGAATATGCTGAAAAATTAAATTTGAAGCACAATTTTAATCGAGCTTCAAAAATGGTTGGACGTTATTGGTTGCATGCTTTTATGACTAGAAATAATATTTCTATTAGAAAACTGGAGGCGACCAGCATAAATAGAATTACGGCGTTTAATAAAACAGAGGTCAGTCTGTTCTTTGAGCTCCTTGGGCAGCTGAATCAGCTGAGCTGATGGCAAAGCACAGATTCGTTGCAAAAAATATTTATACTTACATAAACAATATTTAAAAATTTATTACAACATTTGAAAATAGAACTCTTTGGCTGTAGAATACAGTTTGTTTCATCTGACTGTCTTTTGTTTTTACCTTGTGGCGCCATTTAAAAAATTGTGTGTTTGCATCAACATGGATTTAACTCGGGAAAATTTTCGTAGGATGATTTTCTACGATTTTAAGTGTAATTTGACGGCTCAACAGAGCATCGCTCGGCTTGAAACAGCTTTTGGCGATGAAGCTCCATGCAAGACGACTGTTTATAGCTGGTTTGCAGAATTCAAGCGTGGTCGTATCAATCTCAGTGACGAATCTCGCGATGGTCGGCCGTCCACCGCTGTGACCAACAAAAACATTGATGCTGTGCGCCGTATGATTGAAACAGACAGGCATGTGACCTACCATGAAATTCGCGCATCCTTAGAAATAGGCATGAGTCAAATACAATCAATCCTACACAAACATTTGGGTGTGAGAAAGCTGTGCTCGCGGTGGATCCCACATAACTTGACCGAGGATCAAAAAACGGACCGCGTCACTTGGGGCAGTGCCATGCTTACCAGATTCAACGAAGGTGCGTCAAATTTGGTGTGGGACATAGTAACAGGTGACGAAACATGGATTTAATGCTACGATCCCAAAACAAAGCAGCAATCGAGCGTATGGGTCTTTCAAGATGAGCCGAAACCAACCAAAGTGGCGCGCGTGAAAAGTGCATCTAAGCGGATGATTGCTTCTTTTTTTAATAAAACTGGACACGTGGCTACTGTTGCTTTAGAAAATCGTCGTACTGTGAATAGTGACTGGTACACGACCATTTGTTTGCCGGAAGTTATTGGCGAACTCCGTAAAAATGACCGTAAACGCCGTATCATCCTGCACCACGACAATGCTAGTTCTCACACGGCCAGACAGACAAACGACTTTTTGAAGGCGAAAAATGTAGAACTCATGAGTCATCCTGCATACAGTCCCGACCTGGCACCTTGTGACTTTTATCTGTTCCCAAAAATTAAAAACCAATTACGCGGCCAACGATTTTCGTCACCAGAAGAGGCTGTCGAGGAGTATGAAAAACACGTTTCAGAGGTCACCACAGAGGAGTGGCACAAAAGTTTTCAAAACTGGTTTGATCGAATGAAAAAGTGCATAGACGCCAAGGGAGATTATTTTTAAAAACAATACATTAATTTTGTACCTTTAATAGTATTTTTTCATATTCATTCCGGAAACTTATAGTGCGCCCCACGTAATTGCGATGAAACCGGTATTTCAACGGTTCAAACTCCGGGAAAAATTTTGGCTGCAAAAGGACAGAAGAGGGTGGGATCTATAACCAGCTGGGAGAGAGTAAAAAACATCACCTTGTTGTGTGCTATGAGCAGTGCTGGAGGGTACATTCCACCTATGTTTATCTTCCCTAGGGAAAGGATGACTCCGCTGCTCGAGAAGAACGGTCCAGCAGGAGCGTTACAAATGCTCAGACAATGGTTGGATCAACGGGCATCTCTTTCTTGAATGGTTGGCGCATTTTGAACAGCACGCTAAACCGTCTGAAGATGAACCCATCCTTTTAATACTAGACAACTATACTAGTCACATTTCTCTTTCCGTCTACGAATATTGCAGGTCCAATCACATTCATATGTTGTCCCTGCCACACACGTCTCATAGAATGCAGCCCCTAAGTTTATTTTTTTGGCCCGCTCAAATTTGAATTATATTATTCCAATGCAAACCTAATAGATAATAAGCCTGGTAAAATGTTTAAGTATTACACCTATTAGTTAATAAGTCAATGTCAAAAAAAAACTTTATTAATTTAATCTAAAAAAACTTTATTATTTTAATCTACCCATATGTCAAAAAACTTTATCTTAACATATAAATTAATATTTCGGTTTAGAGTTACCTATTTCTGCTAACAATTTTTTGCTGATCATAGTATTAAAGCATGCTATTTCATATTTATAACGGATTTATTATGGTTGATAGCTATATTGAAGGAAACGGGTTCGATTCCCACTCAGTGCAAATATTTGTATGTATGCATGAATATGTATATTTGCATTGGTCTAGGTGTTTCTAGGTATGATATGTATGTATTTACAAAAAAGTATCTAAGTATGCTTATCCGCATTCTAGATTCCATAACACAAGCTATGCTTACCATGGGTCTAGATAGCGTTGTGTAGAATGTTGTGGAATATTTATTTATTGAAATTATTACAGTTAAAAAATGTCAGAGCTTATTTTATTTTGGCTTGTCATATAAAATCGTTAACTACCAGTCTAAAGAGATCCCTTCTTATATTGGTGACGAGCAGTTAAAGTATATACGATTTCCTTTTTAGGATTTCGTCTCGTATATCTGCGACGGAGTGTCGCCATGTCCAAATAAAGGAAACGTAGGGTGTGTGCATAGTGACTAATGAAGATCATATAATTGTATACCTTATTACAGCAGTGCTAAAACATAGTTTAGAAAAAAATATAATAATAATGCTTTCGACAACGTTAGCAAAAACTAATGTAATCATTATCTTAGATATAAGTATATAAATCAATCAACTGCTCTTCTATCCACCATTTTATTCAGTTTTATTTTGGGCATTATCACGTCTGGTGGTGTTTGTTGTGATCAGTTCAATATAGTGTCATCGCCTGATCATCTACTGCAACAAGTATGTATGTGTCTAACACATTTTTATATATCATTTTATAACTTACTACTTAGTAATGCTTGTTTGGGTGGTTTAGCCGGCCTTGAGTATTTATTTATCAACTACATGGATGGGTGCAATGGTTAAGTGGTCGACAGTGTTGCGGGTTTGATTGCCCATCTAAGGGGTTGATTGATTATAGCATTTACTTCTGGTCACAAATATCTTGGTTTGACTCCGATATTTATATTTGTTCGAATACTAGGTCTATGTAAGCTTGCGTTTAATAGTTAACTTAACAATAGACCACTCATCGGTTTTATCGAATTATGTACTGTATAGAAACTTGTATAGATTTAAAGTTTTAGTTATCAAGATAAAACTGCGGTAGGTATGTAAGCAGGTATAACTTATTATAGATGTATTACTTATAGCCGCTTCTTTTTTTTTTAGGGCAAGTTTCAATCCGTTTGAGTCCGATGTGGAGACTCAAAGTCTCACAACCCCAAAACCCAAAACTAAAAAGGTGAAGTCAAGGCTGAACCTAAAAACCAAGGCTGAGCCAAAAAGGACAAAAAAAACTGTGACGCTCGCATCATCATCATCTGCCTGCAAAGACATATTCGCTAGCGACACGGACTCTGATTCAGAGACTCCATCGTCGTCGAAGCGGCTGAAAACAAGCAAACGAGTTCGCGTGCTTGAATCTTCGGTAAGTTTAAAACCTTGATTATTTTATTAACTGGGGTCTCGCGGTTACACATTTCTGATTGAATTTTGAATTCCCACTCAGTGCAAATATTTTTATACATAAATATGTATATTTACATTAGTCGATGCGTTTCTAGGTTTAATATGTATGTATTTGCAAAAGAAAATGTACCAAGTATATTTATCCGCATTCTAGAATCCGTAACACAATCAGCTTAAACTATGCTTAGGTAAGTTAAGTACTTTGCGTAGATAGTGTTGTGTAGAATTTTTTCATCATAAGTTTCGATAGCAAAACAAAAATGGTACAAATATAAGAAACTAAGAGTTGACACTTAAACTTTTTAGTTTGGCGAGATATTATTTGTAATATTATTATGTAACCATTATTTGTAAATAAATAAATAAAAAAAATAAAAAATCACGTACCAGCATTGACCCAGGTCTCGTCTTAATAATATATATATTTTCCCTCCCTGCGATATTGTTTAATTAAACGCAGGTAGCGCTGGCGCCATGATATGATATCTTGTCTATCAATAAGCACACTCTTGCGTGATCGAGTAACGAATTCGAAATTGAGATGTTTCATAATTTTTCTCAGTGTCTCTTTCGAGAAGTTGGGCAAATCCTGGTTCATCATTTACAACTTGCAGCACCTAAAAAATAATATAGTTATTACCTAATTAGTTAATATTACACATGGGATAGGAGAAAACATACATAACGTATAATAAAAAGATGAGTGACGACATGTAAACTAACCTTTGCGATGGTGGGTATTTCATTTCTATGAAAGAACTGATGTACAATTCGTCTAATTGCAGTGAATGTGAAATTATCAAGTTTATCTTTAAACGTAAGTTTTGGGCCAGTTTTTTCGGGAGGTTTTGGTGATACGCTGTCGTTCTCCTTGTGCTCCTTTAAAACAGAATAAACAGTGCGGACGGATATTCCCAAGACTTCAGCCACCTTGTCAACGCATTCACTTGTTTTTGGTAATTCAATGTTTGGTTCTGAACATTTCACTTCAAACACATATTTGTAAACGTTTCTGACCCAAAGTTTTTCTGTTGCACTTAGAGCTACACGTGGCCTCTTTTTCTTAGGAGATAAAAACGTGTCTCCATCTTGCGATGTGCCCGGCAGAGCATCCATGTCTTTGATGTATCAAACAAAAAAAACTAAAACTATTAACGAAAACAGGCAATGAAAAACAAACACAACGTAACATAAACTTAACAATAATGATAACAAAAACAACGCGCAGTGGGCAAATCAAAATTATTCGTGTACTCAAAACAGAAGTTAGAAGCCGAATGAGCGAATGACAACCGAAACAAAATGGCGGCCAAGAGTCATCGTAGCACCATAACCAAAAATCAGTACTACCAACTTGAGAGAGCGGTTGCTTGAGTGTTATCTTGCTTAATGCGTAAAAGGATCAACGTTTATACAGCCTTTTATTTACATTAATATTAAATAGAATTTAGCATGATCATTATGAGGCAAATTATGGAACGATTAGATATTCCGTAAACTTTTTTGAACTGAATCACATCACTATTGAGATTAAGCTGTCAACATTATTTTACGGAATGACATTTAGAAACGTCATTTTACTGCAGCTAATAAAAAGTTAGACTTTAGGTCTATCTTCTGCTGAAAATAGCTGGATTGATAAGTCTAATGTGTTGTAAAAACTATTAGTATTTATTAGTATTAGTTTTATTTAGTATTTATCAAACGTTCAGCGTTTGATGATTCAGTCTTATTATGTGTATTGGAGAGAACAGTCTTCTCAATTGGTTTATAAATCATTTGCCAATTGAACTGCATTTACCGGGCTACAATTATTGCGGTCCTGGAACAAAATTGATAAAACGACTTGAGCGTGGTGATAAAGGTATAAATAAATTAGACGAATATTGTAAAGAACACGATATTGCCTATCGCAATTCATAGAGTTTGAAGGATCGACATAAAGCTGATTTGATTTTGTATAAAATGGCAAAAAAGCGTGCATTTGCTTCTGATTCAAGCGTAGGAAAAAAAATCGCAGCACATCTAGTTAGCAATGTCATGTCAAAGAAAATTAAAACTGGATCTGGTCTTAAAGCTGCAAAAAAAAATCTCAAACAAAGAAATCGAATAGATTAAAAAGTATCATTACTATTACGAAAAATCGTATGAAGAAAATAAAACTAAAATGTAAGAAAGTGGCAATAGAGGTAGCTATGGCTGCTGCAAGGGAATTAACTGGTGATTCATCCATTAAATTGCCTCGTTTAATTCCAATACCAAAAAGCGGTGAAGTTTTACCATTGATTCCTATTTTTGCGGGATTATCGGCAGCAGGAGCATTAGCAGGCGGCGCAAGTGCTATTGCTATAACTATACATGAAATTAAAATAGCAAAAAAGCTGTATGATGAATCAAAGAGACATAATAAAAAAATGGAAGCTCTTTCCATCGGAAAAGGACTACATCTTAAGCCGTATAAAAATGGGCTAGGTATTTTTGTCTCAAAAGAAAAAAACTAGAGAATCGGCTACCTAAACGAGCTTTAACTAACCTCGACATTTTGAAGTACGGAAATGATATTCCCTTTTTTAGAGGAGTCTTCATGAGAGATGAGCTCCCTAAACGTCCTTTTCTAAAAGAATGTGGAGTTATTAATTTAGATACTTCAAAAAATCCTGGTACTCATTGGGTAGCCTATGCAAAGTGTAATGATAATATTGAATACTTTGACAGTTATGGAGATCTTAAGCCTCCAAAAGAATTTTACTTGGGTTCCCACGCTCGCTATAACTATGAAAACGTGCAAGGGAATCATCCTTTTAATTGCGGACATCTTTGTCTAAACTTTTAGAAAAATGTTTGGTATAGTCGAGGAATAAAATAAAAAAGTATTTTCAGAAGTGTTCAGTATGAAAGTATGTCTACAACAGTGACAATCTCTGGCAGTAAATCTGAATTAGAGTCCTATTTTCAGCCACCTCTGACTTTTTCTGGAAGATATGAATGTGGTTTGCTATACTTCTCAGTGTTGAACTGTAAGGATAATTTACAGTTTAATACTGAAACTCCAACTGTAGTTAGAATTGAATGCGATTTAATATACGGTTCTTACTCTAACGGATTGCAAACTCATATTATTCACGAATTTGTAACAAACATTGCTGTCAACAATCAGTATATTGAAAGACCATTCAACGTTATTTACTTTCCAATAAACAAGAATATAGTTACCTCTATACCTGTTAAGATTGTGGATCAGTTTGGTCACTCAATTAACATTAAAGAAGGTGACGTTCAATTACGTTTTCACTTAAGAGAAATAAAATGATTTAATTTAATAAAAACGCTCCTGTGAAAATAAAACGACTTATTATACTTCACGCCTCGTTCCTCGAGATTAGTATTTTATATTGTTACAAGTAGTATCGCATAGATGTCGCCACTGTTGCACTAGTTGAGAAATTCTTTTACCTTACTTTTGGTTTTTTTTTTTTTTTGTAGAGGGTAGTCATATTTCTACTCGGTGACTACCATAACCGTGCTTCCTCATTCGCAATTTAGTGCTCGGCCACTTAAGACACTAATCTAAAACAAATTAATAGTTGTTGCTTAAAATATTTATCTCTAAAAATGCCTAAACGAAAAATAACTCGAACATGCGAAGAAGAACTACAACGTTTAATGCGGAAAGTGCGTAAGCTGGAAAAGAAAATTCACCCCAATAATACCATGGAATTAACAGAAGAAATTCCAAAGCCTGATGATGCAGATGAAGCAGGTACTTAATACTTTTAATATATATAAGTGAAAGTGAAAAAAATTATAATTTTCGTGTTATCTTGGGTACCTACATATTACTATCATAATCCGCCGTTGGTGCAGGTATTTTCTTTTCGCAACAATTTTAAGGTGACGGTTAGCGTTAAATTCATTGAGGATTGCTACCTAACCTGTACACCGCTTGTTAACAAATAAAGTGTCTAAAAATCAATCAATTCAGTACATTAATGCACTTTATAAATGATGTATATTTTAACGTGTTTACTGTACGATGCTAAGTGTGTAACCTGAATAGTCATTGGGGCTATTTAACCGCACACAATATGACATAGACGTCTATGTTTTTTAACGTATTTACGTTACGATGATATTTCGTGCAACCTGAATAGTCACTGGGGCTATTTCACCGCACGCTTAAAAGTTTTAAAAAACCGATTATCATAACTGATATTCGTGTTTTTTCCAGACACACCCACGGTATTTCAACCATCTGATTGGGGGTATGCAGAACATGGGCAAGATTCGTTCGAAAACGTTGACAGTTATGCTATTGAGCAACCAACATTAACTACTGAGATTCAAAATGATCCAATGACTCCACATGAGCAACCTAGCACGTCTTCACAAATTGACATGCTGGCTACCCTAGATCAGCCTAACACGTCTACGCCTCCCACACTGGAAGAGCCTAAAGTACAGTCACAGACGTTAGACACAGATGTTCTGGAAATCCTTGGTGAAGACCCTTCACTTACAGAGAAACGTGCAAAGGACATCCGTGAGGAGATAGCCTCTCGTTTTACACATATAGCCACAGAGGGATTACACAAAGACATCAGAAAAGAATTAATATTAAAATACCCGCTACCTGCTAACTGCCTTAATATTGATTCGCCAAAAATAAATGCTGAAATAAAAGCCGCTTTGCCAGATAGTTGGATAAAACGCGATACAGGTATTGAAGCGAAACAAAAACAGATGGCTAGCGCAATTTCTTGCTTGGGTGACATAATTACAAACCAGTTGAATTCTGGGAGTAAAGAAAAAATCCTTCTTCAAAAATTAATGGATCTCGGCAGACTATTGTGTGATGTCCAACACGCCGACTCCATGACAAGACGAAACTTTATTTTGTTCACACTAAAGAAAGACATGTCTGAACATCTGTCGAATACAAAAATCGACAACTACCTATTTGGAGAGACATTGGCTGATACTTTAAAAGCAGTTAAATCCATTAATAAATCAGGAGTCGAGCTTAAAACTGATCAATCTACCAGCAATGTGTCAAGACGAACAAAATTACCTACACAGAGGAATTTAAACAGGAAAGCTCCCGGTCCAGCCTACAGACAGTCGGGCCATCATCAGAGGAGCCGCGAGTCTGCACTGAGAGCACGGGGAGCCCCGCCGCCGCCCGTGCCCTTATCGAGGCAGTGGCCGCGTCAGCAGCAGCCGCCGCAGCCCAACCCTCAGTCACGACGCCGTTTTTAAATACAGTTGAGTATGCTGGCAGATTGCACTTCTTTCGAGACCAATGGTCACTAATCACTGAGGACCATACAATTCTTTCTTGGATAGATGGTTACCAAATCCCTTTCTCGAGCCCAGTATTTCAAACTTTCGTTTCGCCTTCCCCAACTCCGTCTAGTGTAGAAAAAATACAGTTTCACACAGCAATACGCAACTTTTTACATATTGGTGCGATATCAATGTGTGAACCCGGCGAGGGTCAATTCATATCCCCTCCTGATCATATTACCTAAAAATCAAATTAACTACGAAGCAAAATGCCTACATGTCATGTCTTAAAAGCTAAATCCCTATAAATCAAACTACCTAAAAATCAGTATGCCATAACAGTAATTTGCCTCATGATTATGATGCCCATGAAGCAAAAAGTACACTAAGCAGATTGTCTAAAATTAATTATGCCTAAACGTGCCTAAGGAGCAAGGGGTCTACAAAGCAAAATGCCTAAAATAATATCTATTAAAACTCCTTTGACTATATACGTTTACCTACCTATTGTAAAATTACTGGCCACTTGACTCTCAAGTGTCTTATTTAGATAAAATGCAGTGACAGTGTCAACTTAGAAATACTTATAATATCTAATTATTTCCTGGTTTTCCTTTGGATAGTTTTCATGTTCAAAGATCTTTTCAAATGGACGCTTTCGAGATCATTCTTAATCAAAAAGGGGGGCAGTTATTGTTGTGTAAGGGATTTAGGTATACTTTAAATAAAATTAACGCTGACGGAACTAGGCTATGGAGGTGCTGTAATAGAAAATATTGTTATGCGTCGTTGAAAACAAATCAAGAAAATAATACTATTATGCGTGCGACAACTCATGTGTGTTCACCGGATCCGTCGCGGAATAAAGTCTCTTTTTTAATGGAGAAATGCAAAAGGAAAGTTGTTAAAAATTTTGTTCCGGTGCAGCAGATATTTGAAGAAGTCTTTACTGGAAACCTTTCTCAATCTGACGATGAAGATAATCTATTACCTGTTTTTAAAGCAAAGAAAGACACCTTACTTAGATGTAGAAGAAAATTTTTAAAGAGTACAAAAACCGAGTTTAAATATTTAAATGAAGTTGAAGTACCTGATATGATAGCCCAAAATTTTTTAGTTTGTGATAATGGAGATGACAACAACAAAATATTGTTATTCTGCACACCAATTGCTCAAAAGATGATTTGCAATTTAGCTAATAAATCTCAGTTTTTTGGTGATGGCACAGAAAGAAGGGTGCCAGAACCATTCAAACAGTTATTTACCATACACATAGATATGTTCAGTGATGATGAGACAGTAAACATTGTGCCATATATTTATGCCCTTCTTCCCGACAAGTCTACTAATACGTACGAAAGACTTTTCAATCTCATAAAAGAACATTTCAAAATAACAATTAACAAGTATAAATGCGACTTTGAACCTGCACAATATCAAGCTATGAAACTAGTTTTTCCGAACGTGTCTGTAACCGGGTGTTACTATCATTACAGTAAAGCTGTTAAAAAGAATGCAAAAAATATTGGTCTAACCGGGACAGCTGAAGGACGAATTACTACAATTAACGTAGCAAACCTACCTCTTCTACCGAAATCACGCATAATGGAGGGATGGACAGCGATATTGGAAAGTTCTACGGAAAGCGAAGAAATGGCACGCTTCCAACAATATTTTGAAAGGCAATGGAAAAAATTATTGCCTACCATGTTAAGCTGTGCTGGAGAGACACACAGGACTAACAATGGTCTGGAAGGGTGGCATCGACGACTGAACGCTCGTGTCCCACCGAATTCTACTTTAATACAATTTTTAGTTAAATTACAAAAAGAGGCATTGTGGCAAGCGCGTCGCTTAAAAAGTTATTTATTCGACAATAATAACAGGAATAAAGCAGATGTTTTATTTAATAAAAGATATCATGAACAATTAAATAAGTTAAATGAAGGCATCATAATGCCCTTACAACTATTAAGCAAAGTGCGCTGGTTGAAAAAACGTATATTTAATGATAGTCTATAATAAATAAGAACATAATCCTTTGCCTATGTATTCTTAACTTTTTCATATTGATTAGCTGTAAGTTTTCCTTTATACCTAAAATAAAATGATTATTTAGTTCGATTTAATTAGTAAAACAACATAAATTAGAAATAAATAAAATGAAATAAATACACACGTTCTCTTATTAGTAGATGTTACAATAAATATTTAAGTAGGTACCTCCCCAAGTAACCGTTTAGCACATTATGTTGTGATGTGATGAATATAGCTACAGCTGCAAACGGTCGCAGTCACTATTATAATGCCTTTTCATATCACATAGGAAAAATGACCGTATTATAAAGCGGGCAAGAGCACGACTGACAATTTTTTAATTTGTCTATGAAGCAAAATGCCTAAATAGTAGTAATTTTACTTTTTAGTCATTTTATATCATAGTCATTTCAGGTTATAGTCTTCCTACAGATTAGTCTTTTTACTTTAACGTCATTCTGAAAACAAGTATTTTAACAATTTAGGCATTTTGCTTCATAGACAAATTAAAAATTAGTCACTCCTGCTTCGTAGTTAATTTGATTTTTAGGTAATATGATCAGGAGGGGCTTAATCACATATGGAATTCAGTACGTTGCATTAGAAATGACGACTATCACACCGAAATATTTTCTGACGCCTCAACGACGGGATGGGGAGCAACCTGTCTGAACGATACCGCTAGTGGAAGTTGGTCAAATGATGAGCGTAAAAAGCACATCAACATTCTTGAATTGATGGCCACTTTCATTGCCCTAAAAATCATTGCAAAGGATCTAACTGATCGTCAGATTCTCTTGGGCGTTGACAATTCGTTGCCTATATCAACAGAATGGGAAGTGTTCAGTATCCACACCTTACACAAATTACAAGAGAAATTTGGGAATGGTGTTGAAGACCGAAGACTGCACATTTATGCATCTTATATTAAATCAAGCGATAACGTCACCGCAGATGCTGAATCACGAAAAATTCACCCAGATATTGAATGGGAGCTAGCCGACTGCGCCTTCAACTATTTAACTAGCTGTTTTGGCCCACCCGCTATTGACTTATTCGCAAGTCGAATAAATAAAAAATGTGAAACCTACATCTCATGGCATAGAGATCCTGATGCAGTAGCCATCGATGCTTTCACAGTATCTTGGATCAATACTAAATTCTATGCTTTCCCTCCATTTTCAGTAATTTTAAAAGTTCTACGAAAAATAATTACTGAAAAATCGGAAGGTATTTTAGTTGTCCCTCTATGGCCCACACAGCCTTGGTATCCAGTCTTTCAAGCTCTTACGGTGTCTAAAATTATAACCTTTCCACCTCATAAACACGCCTTAATCTCGCATTC
Organism: Eilema griseolum; assembly: GCA_963662185.1. NCBI lineage: Eukaryota > Metazoa > Arthropoda > Insecta > Lepidoptera > Erebidae > Eilema > Eilema griseolum. Next base: position 22,769,297 of record OY759231.1, on the reverse strand, counting down.
CAGCTCCAGTCGAATACACAAATCGATTACCCTGGTGGCAGCAATCTTATCAGGGAGGCGCTATCAAGAAGAAGCTTACCACCAACTTCAATGGAAATAATGATGGCATCATTATCGGCCAACTCCATTAAGCAATACGATACCTATTTGAAGAAATGGTGGTGCTACTGCAGGAACACTCACACACATGTGTTCAGTGCATCTGTCCCTACTATCATACATTTTTTGACTCAACTGTTCCAAGAGGGTGCACAATATGGCACCCTGAATTCTTGCAGGTCAGCCCTTGCAATTCTATTGGGCCCCAACATATCAAAAGATGACAGAATTTTAAGATTCTTTAAGGGCGTGTTCCGTCTTAGACCTTCCTTACCAAAATATAACCATACATGGGACACTAATTGTGTATTAGATCACTTAAATCAGTGGCAACCGAATAGTGACCTTTCATTTGAAAAATTAGCTAAGAAAACTATCACATTACTGGCACTTATAACTGCCCATAGGTTGCAAACCCTATCAAAAATAAATGTTAGGAACATTAATATCTCATCAAACCACATCAGCATACAAATTCCAGATATAATCAAAACTTCCAAAGTTGGTTCCAAACAACCGATACTTTTCATCCCCTTTTTTAATCAAAAACCTGCAATATGTCCCGCTGCCACTTTGCTCTGCTACATATCTAAGACAGCGCCTTTAAGAAAATCTGATTTACTGTTTATAGGTATAAAAAAGCCGCACAAAGCAGTCGGCACGCAAACCCTCAGCCGTTGGGTAAAATCCATATTAAGTGATAGTGGGATTGACACATCAGTGTTCTCTGCACACAGCACAAGACACGCCAGCACATCACGCGCGTACTCACTCGGCGTAAACATCGACGCAATCCGCAACACAGCTGGTTGGAGCGGCAACTCAACTGTGTTTGCAAGGTTCTACAATAGAACCATCTTGAATATAGATGGTACATCTTTAGCTCAGTCGATTATTAGCAATAATTAAGTTTATAATGCAACTTACAGGTAGTAATTTATGTTTATCTTCTGCTACAATAGTTAATTATTATATAATGCAGAAGTTTTAATTGAATATTTAAACGTTTTTGTGATATTAAGTTCAAATTGTTTAATAAGAAGGAATAAACATTAGATTATTTATCAAATTAAAAGGAGTTATCATTGACGATATTTCCTACTCTCAAAATCTACTTGTAACAATATAAAATACTAATCTCGAGGAACGAGGCGTGAAGTATAATTGATGATTAAACGAACTTACCTGTAAGTGAAGTTCTATCATAATTATACGAAACGCCTCGTCCGAAGAGATTAGTAACCTCCCGCCCTCCCTAACAATCCCGTTACTAATCTCTTAGGGAAATACATCAATGACATGAGGATGAAGATCTTGCTCTAAACTAAATGAGGAAGCACGGTTATGGTAGTCACCGAGTAGAAATATGACTACCCTCTACAAAAAAAAAAAAACCAAAAGTAAGGTAAAAGAATTTCTCAACTAGTGCAACAGTGGCGACATCTATGCGATACTACTTGTAACAATATAAAATACTAATTTCTTCGGACGAGGCGTTTCGTATAATTATGATAGAACTTCACTTACAGGTAAGTTCGTTTAATCATCAATTCTGCTTACAACCACTAAAGTACACAGACGTAAGAAAAAAGTATTAAAGTTGAGTAAAACCAATAAAGATTTTCTTAAAGCAATTGGTTTTAAAATATGAATATATACTACAGATTAATGACTTACCCCACTTTGATACTTCCATCGAAAGTTATGAAGTTCATTCCTATAATCCCTATAATAACAGCTTTAGAGAAAATGATGAAATCAGAATTCCTATACACCAGCAAGATATATACGTGCTACCATCAGCCAGCTCAATTTACATTGAAGGTTCTGCTAAGCTCTTTGGGAAAGATGGAAAACAGATTGCAAAAAATGTCTCATTAACTAATAATCCTTTTATGTTCCTTTTCCAAGATATCAGATACGAAATAGATAGAATAAAAAATTCTGGAGTAACATCGCCTATTAAGTCTTACGTTTCTTTAAATTAAGCCGAAAGTAAAGTTGCAGCCGTGTTGGGCTGGGATCTAGATGGGTTTAAAAATAGCGGAAATTTCAGTGCAGTTATACCACTAAATAAGATTTTAGGGTTCGCAGAAGATTACAATAAAATTATAATAAATTGTAAACATGATCTTATTTTAAATAGAAGTAATTCGAACAAAAACAGTGTTACACTTAATGATGATATTGCAAAGTTTCAAATAGACATAGAAAGGGTGCAATGGAGAATACCTCATGTAAAAGTATCTGATCGAGAACGACTGATACTTTTAAAACATTTAGAAAGAGATAAGGCTGTTCAAATGGCATTTAGAAATTGGGATTTGTATGAGTATCCGTTACTACCTAAAACTACAAAGCATTCATGGTCAGTTAAAACTGCATCACAAATGGAAAAGCCTAGATATGTAATTTTCTGCTTACAAACTAATAGAAAAAATAATAAATTGAAAGATAGCTCACTTTTTGATCACTGTGAAGTAACTAACGTGACCCTATTCTTGAATTCACAATATTATCCATATGAACCTTAAACTTAAAGTTTTCTGAGGACAAATACTACTGTATTTATGAAATTTATTTCTGAAATTTTAATGTATTATATGAAATGTATGCAAAATTTCGCCAGTCGTATTACAACTGTCCAATAGACCCGTTGCTCAATCTACAGGACTTCAAAGATAAGGCTCCTCTATTTGTTTTGGACTGTTCAAGGCAAAACGACAGTTTAAAAACTGGCCCAGTTGATGTCCGGCTAGAGATCGAATGTTCGCAAGCAATACCAGATAATACTGCTGCATATTGTTTAATTATAAACGATCGGCTGGTGGTTTACAAACCTCTGAGCAACACAGTACGCAGGTTATCATGAATGCCACTGTTGACGTTCAAGGCTTCAAAACAGAAGCTAGTTTATATTAAAAGAAATTGCTATATTATGGTGTAACAAAAAAATACAAGTGTTTTTAATTAAACCACCATTTCCATTTTATGATTTGACAAAATCAGAAAGACGACAAGTCAGTTGGATTGAGCGTAATAGAAAAATATGCTGGGGTAAAGGATTTATACCTTATTCAAATTATCAATATTTAATTTTAGATATTTTACGAGATAAGCGTGTTTACACTAAAGGTTTAGAAAAAGTGTCATAGTTGAAGCGTATTTTAAATAATGATAATGTAATTAATTTATAAGATAAGTTTTGTCCTAGTTTGCTGAATTTATATTGTTACGTGCACGGGGTACAATTAAATGCCGTTTACTCAACGAAGAGATTTATTAGCTCACCACAAACTAGACAATTAGATCACTAGTACACACAGTACTCTTCAACAGTTCCAGTCGCTCAGTAGTTCACAGTAGTCCACAGTCGTTGCTCAGGTCGCAGTTAGAATCTTCTTCGGTCGCTTAAGTTCGCTGTGTTCGTTATCGATCTCAAAGACTGAATCAATCGTGTCGCTATGCGAGCGTGTTTTTATACCTCTCAATTAAGAGGATCGAATTATCTAGAAAGCTCGCGAGCGACAAATACCTATTCCTTTGATCTTGCCGCCGTCGCCGACCTTCGAGTACATTCTTGATATTTACCTATTGTTTGTTTATATTTGAGAGTGTAGGTACCTGTTTTTTTTTTTTTTTTTTTTACGTGCGCAAAATCCCCACGGATACCTCCCCGCCGGAGCCGGTGGAGGAGGTTATGTCGGACTCGAACCGACTAAAACGCACGCCGCCTGTGGGTCGTTTTGGTTGCCGAAGGTGAGGTTGACAGGCATATCCCTCGCACCCCGGCCGACCCAGGGCCATCTCTCACGATATGGCCCTCTTCTCGGGTGTGGGGACTACAGAGTCCCCAACTCGTCCCCGGAAACGGGGAGGCGCGCCACGCGCGCCACCGCCGCGGCCTGCTTCTGCCAGGGTGACAGGCGGCTTCACCTGTCACCCCCAGGCCGGCGCTGCACAGTGTAGGTACCTGTAGGTACGTTGTGACTTTTTGTTGACGATTCCAGATTTTTCTATGCCATTCGGTAGAGTACCTCGTCACTAACAATGCGTTTTTATTTTTTGAAGATTTGATTATTAGTTTTCGAGATATCGACGGCTGTCGTAACATTACCCCCCTTTTAGTCATGCTCGTCCCGAGCATCATTTGTTCCATGATGACGCGTCAACCTATCCACATGGACTACCTTTGGTTTTCCCCTAACCCCCTTCCTAATGCGGTAGGTAATGTCATTGATTCTCGTAATAACCGCATAGGGCCCTTCCCAGCGAGCTTGGAGTTTTGGAGATTTCCCCTTCTTGTGTAGCGGATTATGAAACCATACCAGTGTTCCTTTTTCGAAACCGTGGGTGTTTGCATTTCTATCGTACCGGGTTTTCATCCTTTCACCTGCCTTCAAATTGTTTTCCCGTACTATTCTGTGCACCTCGTCCAGTCGGTTTCGAAGTTCACTCACGTAATCCGTCACGGGCTTAGGACTATCAGGTGGCGTACCGGTTATTGCATCCACTGGTAGCCTAATCTCTCGACCAAAGTTCACTTTCGCTGGGGTGTGTCCCATACTGTCATGTACCGCAGATCGATAGGACATCATGAATAGTGGGATGTACTGGTCCCAATCTCTTTGGTGTTCATCGACAACTTTAGCCAAGTGATTTTCCAACGTCGGGTTAAACCTCTCGACCACATCGAGATTCCAGACAAGGTAGCTGAAATACCTACCACAAGCACGTCAGAGGACACAATAAAGAAGTTGCTAGAAAAAGTTCTAGAATCCAAAGAGCAAACTTCTGAAGTTAAAAACTTAAACAAAATTGCTAAAGATTTCATGATTGAAAAATTTGATGAAAAGACGTCCAATGCCAGCCAATGGATTGATCGATTTGAAAAAGAATGTGTTCGCTGTATAGTGGCAGAAGATAGAAAAAAAAATGAGATTTTGAAGTTTTTCCTTGAAAAAGGTAGTGCTGACTGGTACACTTGCATGATTTTAAAATACTCTATAGAATCAGAATGGAACAACCAGAAACAATTTTTTTTTGAAACTTTTGGGAACAAAGGTTGGTCTCCTATTAGATATGCTTTTAACTTCAAATATCAATCAGGTTCCTTGCTTGAATATGCGCTGAAAAAAGAGAAGTTACTACTTCAAATCAGAAAATCCATGGATATTGAAACATTGATTGATCTTATTGCTATCGGTTTACCAAATTATGTATCCGACAAGATTGACAGAGAAACACTTCAAGAAACTCCAGATCTTTATAATGAAATATCTAAATTAGAACACCTTGTGAAGAAAAATACACATGAAAAAAAAGGAAACCTTTCTGGGATAACAAACAAAAGAAAAGTGAAGACAAAAATCCATGTGAAATATGTGAAAAGGCAAACAAAGGGAAGCGTTTTCATTCTGAATCAATTTGCTGGTTTAGAGAAAAAGAAGATAAAAATAAAAAAATAGGATCATTTAAATCAGTTAACAATTCAGAACTGGAGGTGGAATTAAATACAGAAGATCCAAAAAACTAAAAGTACCACCGTTAATAAAAATCAAGCTATTACTAAACGATACATTACAAATTTCTGGTATTTACGACTCAGGTTCAAACGTATCATTGATAAATGTAAAATTATTAAAAATTAAAGAAGAAAATATGGAAAATTCAAAAAAAATAAGCTTGAAAACTATTAACGGTGCAGGAAAAACAAAAGGTATGATAACCCTAAAAGTGAAGATTTACAATATAGAAAAAATTATCAATGTGTTTATTGTGGACAGTGAGAATTTCAGTTATGATTTTTTGGTTGGTTTAGACAATATTGAAAATTTTAAATTAATCCAGACTGAAGATCTAAGGATTATTCAGAACACAGACTATCAAAAACAAGAAAAAGAAATTTACTTAAATAAAGAGGCTGAGAATCACAAACATGTCAATATTCCTGTTTTGACAGGTGACATAAAAGAAAAAACATACGATTCAACAAAATATGAAATAAACTTCAACAATCATCTAAATACTAATGAATTTGAGATAATTGTGAATCACTTGGATATGTATGAACAGTCAGAAATCGACAAGTTGTTAAACAAATATAAATCTGTATTCGCCAGAGATAAATATGACATAGGTGCACGTTCGAAGATAGGAAAGAGATAGAAAGTCAAGTAGCTAAGTTATTGGAAAAAGGCCTTATTGAGGAGTCATACCGCCCTTTTGCTGCTCCAGTTACTCTAGCATTTAAGAAAGAAGAAAATAAAAAAATCAAGAATGTGTATAGACTTCAGAGATTTAAATAAAATATATATATAACTCCTCAAGCACAGCCATTTCCACTGATTGAAGATTTGATAGTAAAAAATGTGAACTGCGAATATTTTACAACTTTGGATATAAATTCTGCATTCTGGTCAATTCCCCTAAGGATTCAAGACAGACAGACAGTGGGAAAACTTCATTGTTTTTACCAATTTTCTTTCAGATTCGGCAGCGTTGGTGCTTAACCGATATCTTGTTAGTTTCATATTTTGTTTCAGGAATTGCTGGTATAGAGTCGGTGGCGAAGGAGCTCAACCGCACTTTTGTATTGATGCTAGAAGGCTGGTTAAGATCAAGGATTGGATTCGACGGCGTTGGTTGCCTAATCGATATCTGGAATAGAATTGAGTAGGGATTATTTAATTTATTTTATTGAAAGATTTATTTTCACTTTTGTGTTGAAATAAGTTTTTACTCTTCTCTGAGTTTGGTTTTGGTTATTCCATTGAGTTGGATAATATCCTTTGTTTCCATTTAAAACTGGAAGTTCCTTTTTCAACTTAATTCTTTACTTTTCGAATGTTTTCGCATTCTTTGATTTTTAGGAATGCTTTCACATTCTTTCATTAAATTCTTTAATTAAATCTTTAATTAATTTTAAAAATTATTTTTGCAATACCCAATGCAAGATGCTTTCGCATTGCCATTTTTGTTTATTGAAAAATGTTGCAAGACTTTTATCTTTTGAGGTTTTTTGGAACTTTGTTCTGGACTCTCATAATTTTCATTAGAAAAGGAAGTTTCTTTCTTTCTTTTTTCTTTTTGGGGAGGGATGTAATGTAACGACTCACTTTTAATTCCAATTTTTGAACGAATAGTTTCGAAACGCGGAGTGAATGACACTTTGACGTAAGGCTGTCAAGGCACCTTTCTTCCTAACGATCTGGCAGGATCGGTCGATATTCATGGCTTCGTAACTTAATTTTAATAAATCTCATCAAAATAAGAGTATTTTTGCCTAAAGGATAAAGTTTGTGTCTTCACAACGTTCCTCATGTGGAATTATAGTTTATTTCTGCTCTTAACCTGAAAATATAATGATTTCGTTTGCTATTGGTATTGTTACAGCGAATTAAGGCGGTTTCCAATTGGAACCGTCTTTTCTTTCCTTTGCCTTTTTCTTGCCATTTCTTTGTCTTCGGTTTCATCTGCATTTCCTTATGGAGGGTTTGGGCTTTTCACCTCAAACATGGATGTACCGCATGGGCTTGAATTGAGAGCTTCGCCTGTTACGAGCTTTCTCGCTGCTGGGTTTACCTATACTCGCCGAGAGATGCCGTGAGCTTACTTTAATTATACTTTAAATCTAAACTTCAAAATAACCTAAAAATGCATTGGTGACGTAGGATAATTTTGACCTAGTTTCTAAAACTGTAATTTTAAATTTAAAGCTAGTTACGCATTAGGAATGTATCCTTAAATCTATTTCTGAATGCACACTGGAGTGGACAATAAAACCTCACAGTTTGGTTTCATTTAGCTCACCACCGGAAGATTAAAAGTTTCCAATATCCGCTGATTATCCTAGGCATGTGTTTCTCCAAGGCGCTCGAACTTTTATGGTAATGTATTTACAAACCAATTTTGTTTTTTATTTCTTTTAAATAGGAGATTACACACTTACTTTGTATCATTACAACCAAACCAATCTTTTTATAATTACAATATGCCACGCAAATATGTACGCAAAGTAGGTAACCAACCACCAGCGGAATGGACAGAAGATGCTCTAAAAGCTGCGTTTGTAGAATTAAGACAAAACCAATGCTCCGTTAATGAAATATCTCGACGTTATGGGATCCCTTCCAGAACTTTAAGAAGGCGATTTCAAAAACAGGATACGCAAAAGTTAACATTAGGTATACCTACTTACTCGAAATACATAATTTTTTTATTCATTTTGCCTTCCATTAATTAATATTCTTATGGATTTATTTATAGGGAAACACCCAAGTTTGGACTTCGTCAATGAAAAGCGGCTCGTCACACACATTCGTAAGTTAGAGGCAGCGAGGTTTCCAGCAACACGTGATATGTTACGAAGACTAACTTTTGAAATCGCCGAAAAACTTGGCATCAAACATAATTTTGACCAAGAAACTCGCAGGGCTGGACATCACTGGCTACGCTCCTTTATGGAACGACACACAGAACTTAGCATTCGACAAGCTGAAGGTTTATCCCTCGCTCAAGCTCAGGGACTTAATCGTGAAGAAGTAAACTAGATGTTTGAACTCCTGCTCCATACTTCAACAGAACACGATTTGCTGGATAAGCCAGAACGTATATTCAATATAGACGAGACTGGTGTCCAATTAAATAATAACCCGGGAAAAGTCATTGCTACAAGAGGTGCAAAATCCGTTCACTCCGTAACGTTTGGAGAAAAGGGTGAGACGATGTCGTTAACAGCGTGCTGTAATGCCGCTGGAAATTTCCTTTCTCCGGTTGTTATTATAAAAGGAGTAATTAGAAAACCAGAATTTCAAGATGGACTTCCACCACCAACAGATATTTACATTAACAAAAAGTCTGCTTATGTTAACGCGGAGTTATTCCAGAAATGGCTGGTGCAGCATTTTGTTTCTCGAAAGCCTCAAGGTTAGGTCCATTTGCTTTTAGATGGACATACTTCTTACGCAAATTCTGCAGATATGTTAGAGACTGCAGTGAAGAATGATATAATTCTCTTTTGTTTGCCAAGTCACAGTACACAAGCATTACAGCCTTTGGACCGCAGCTTTTACAAGCCCTTCAAAACATTTTACGCAGCGGAGACTCAAAACTGGATGCTTGCAAATAAAGACAGAAAAATCAATCGCGCAGTTGCTGGTAAACTAATTGGTAATGCATTGATACGAGCGGCGACACCCTCTAATGCTGTTTCCGGGTTTAGAGCTTGCGGAATTTATCCATTTAATCCTTCAGCTATTCCAGATAGCTTCTTTGCGATCTCTGATTTGTCTTCTGAATACCTACGTCATAGTGATCAGAAAAATGCTTCTACTGAAGGGCGTAACATATTACAATTATCTGGTCTTTCATATAGTAATCAAGCTTTACCTGGTCCCTCATGTACTTATCAGCCTTTGCCTGCTCCCTCTTGTAATAATCAGCCTTTGGCATGTTTGGATGACAAAATTCATGAGAGCCTAACATTAGCTCAAATGCGAAGTTAAACCAACAGATCAAGTTATAAATAATGAGACTAATGTTAGCCTGACAGAGAAGCCAGGTAATACCAATTCGCCATCATTGCTTGATCAACAGTTTAGTGTAGAATTATATAAGGAGACACCAAGTAAGTTTTTACAAGAATATTCTCCCTTACCTGTAATTCCGGTGCCTTTATACAAAAGAGGAAAGCAATCAGTTGCAGTGTTGACTACCAAGAAGAATATTATTGCTAAAAAAAGTATAAACCAAGCTTCCCCGAATATCTCAAGCAAAATCAACAAACAATCCAAGAACTTGTCGAAAAAGAGGACTACAGTAGATTCAGAAGACACAGAGGGTAGTTTGACCTGTGCTTCGGATGATTCGTTGAGAGAAGAAGAAACTAATCCTATTAACAAAAAAAACTAAAGGAAAAGCTACTCCGAACATACCATGTAAGAGTAGCAAACAACTTAGGAAACATGAAAAAAAGGGCTGCGGCAGCTTGGAATGAGTTAAGCAAAAATTTGAATGATTCATCCAAAGAAATACAAACTAATCTTGTAACTAAAAATAAAAAAAATAGAGTAAAACCTACTTTAAACTTATCAAGCAATAATAAAAGACATAAAAACAAGAAATAAAGGGTTAGATCATCTTCAGATGAGATAGACGGAAGTTCAACCTGTGATTCAGATGATTCAATCAAAGAAAATGAGCCTAATTTTTACCAAAGAGTTGAAATAACAATAGATAAAGAAAGAGAGAAGACTAAGAGATGCACCAAAATTCAGCGACCTATTCGCAACGCTGAGAAACAAATTTATCAAGATTTCAACAAAAACGTCGAAGAAAATCTTGCATCCCACTCTTCTTCAGATGCGACAAATGAATGTGAGGAATGTTTTGAAAATGTAGACTTGATACAGTGTTTTAAAAAGTGGCTGCACGAAACCTGCACTATGTACGGAGATTTTTCCTTCCATTAATTAATATTCTTATGGATTTATTTATAGGGAAACACCCAAGTTTGGACTTCGTCATCGATTATTGTAATCAATGTCAGCGTTTAAAATAGCGATATGAAAAGAAAAAGCAAAAATTAAATAAAATATAAGTATTTTCGTCAAAGTTAAGTAAGAAATTAAAATGTTGATACCTAAGATGACTCTGCCATTGATTAAAGTTAAAACCATGTACTATATGTACTTACAGACTGCAATTTTTATTTAGTACTTACCAAAAATGATTGTGCCATTTGATTCAGGTTTATTAAAGTTTTTAAAAATATAATTCCTGTCATTACTCCCCCAGGGCAACTAACCCCCACGCCACATTCTACTTGCGGCATCTAACCCACACAGGCAGATATCCTCATTCACAAGACTTGTTTTCGTTTATTACAAAAAAAAATGAAGAAGATAAAATGAAATGATCTCATTTATTTTCTTCATCTATAAATACACCACCCATAAGAAAAGTATTATGTTTTAAAATACTTATCCCTTTTTTTTACAAGTACATTTGTAAAGGTAGGGCATCTATCCCACATTTACCTTACTAAAAAAAATCAATGACAGATTTTTTAAGTGGCCTACTGTATAGTTGTCACAAAATAATCAATCTTGGTGCAATAAATTTTGGTGCATCTAACAATCAATGACAGATTTTTAAGTGGCCTACTGTATAGTTGTTTGTCACAAAATAAAAGGCTTCTACTGAAGGGCGTAACATATTACAATTTTCTGGTCTTTCATATAGTAATCAAGCTTTACCTGGTACCTCATGTACTTATCAGCCTTTGCCTGCTCCCTCTTGTAATAATCAGCCTTTGGCATGTTTGGATGACAAAATTCATGAGAGCCTAACATTAGCTCAAATGCGAAGTTAAACCAACAGATCCAAGTTATAAATAATGAGACTTATGTTAGCCTGACAGAGAAGCCAGATCCTACCAATTCGCCATCATTGCTTGATCAACAGTTTAGTGTAGATTTATATAAGGAGACACCAAGTAAGTTTTTACAAGAATGTTCTCCCTTACCTGTAATTCCGGTGCCTTTATACAAAAGAGGAAAACAATTCTGAATTGAAAATTAATAGTCACACTGAAGAGGACATAAAAGAGGACGTACAATCAACAGCCATTCACGCGAATTGGTTGTAAAGTTAACCGAATACTTCGAACGAGAATTTATTACCTGTAACTCAAGTGCAAGATTGTGTCGCACAAGCACTTGGTATCGGTAAAAAAACCATTAGAACCATCTTGAAGGAAAAGTATGGACCTTCCGGTACTGACGACAATGTATTATGTAGGTACGCTTAAAAAGAGGAAGAATAGCAAGCCTGTAACAGGTATTGACACATTTGACGTAGACGCTATACAACACCTATATGGTTATTATACCAGAAATAATACCCAATTGTGAGTAAATTACTAACGAGAGGCTGGCCTGTATAGTGGCAGAGCTACGACTTTAGTAACAATAATGAAACAAATTGGTTTGAAATACAAATAAAAACTGACAAGAGATAAATTATAATGGAATGATATGATTTAATTTTGATAAGTGGTAAAGAAACTACCAACTGCAAAAGTGAAATCATCATCAAGAAAAGTCATTAGCATTGCATTCCCAAAGTCATTAAAGAAGTTCGATATAAAGTTTTTTTTTTAAATGAGTTGAAAAGAATAGACTTGATTAACATAAGATAACACCATGTTAAATGGTAGGACTTAGTGCACTGATATTAATGTTAAGATCTTTTGTAATACCTATGTTTGACAAATAATAAATAAATGATAAATGACAATTAGAATTAAGATTCAATGAGACCTTCTCCTCTGCTCGATTCGATCGATTTTTGTCGTATTACAATAAGCTCAAATTTGTACTATCTTAGTTTCGAATATAACTCTTCTATGTGACTTCTACCTAGTAGTTGATAAGGGATATCAATTATTGGAACATAAAATATCAAATAATAGTACATAATAATAATATTATTATGTACTATTATTTGATATAATAATTAAAGTAGTGTAATAAAAAGAAAAAGGTCTGTCTTTTTTTCGCAGGTACTTTTTAAATTGTTAAAATACATTAAATAGGCCTCCAATAAAGGGTAGAATGTTTAATTATTCCGAGGATGATATGATGAAAGCATATAATGAAGTTGTGCTAGACTTACTTGTTTATAGTGTTTAATTATCAGTATGTAATATTAATAAACAATTTAACCTTAAAATGTCGGAAGGCAGTCATATCGTATCGTACTGTACAAAGGCTGAATTGATCCTCAGCCGGCGAGTGAACAATAGCCTACGTCACAGGCTCCGCCTCTCGGGGCACCGTGAACCTACGATAGTTAGTCTACTGCCATCATAGAGCACTTGCGCACCTAGCTACCTATCTTGATTTATTTTTTGTAATAATACATGCTAACTTGTTTTTCGTACTTCGCCTATCTATCTGCTTGTGCTTGTGAACTCTTCTGTGACTTTCTTCCCTACTTTTTGACTAAGGGTGTAATGTGTTTCATCATAATATAGACACAGTGAAACCGTGTGTTGTTCATTATTATTTGCTGCCTACACCCAGCCTATACCCATTACGACCACAAAGTAAAATCTGTGACTTCAATATCTGCTGCGTCTAAAAAATATAAAATTCCTTATAGCATACTGTCATATAAATTGCATGGTAAAACACCTTTTGAGCGCCATATGGGCCCAGTCTCATTTTTATCTACAGAGCAAGATGTCATTATTTTATGGATATTAGAGATGGCTAAAGCTGGATTGCCCGCAACTGTGCAGCAGTTACAAGATAGTGTATGCAAGCTAGTGACTGAATTAAATATTGACACCCCTTTTAAAAATAAAAGACCTGGGAGACACTGGTATGAGTCATTTCAAAAAAGACATCCACAGATTAGCCTAAGAAAATCCCAAAATTTAACAGTACCTAGAGCAGCTGTTACAAATAAGGCATTAAGCAAATGGTTTGCGGAAATTTCCGAGTTCTTTGAAGAAAAAATCTGTAACCCAAAGCAGGTGTGCAATTGTTCTGAAACCGCTTTTTTCTTAACCCTAAGGACAATAAAGTACTAGCAGCAAAAGGCAATAAGACAGTTTATCAGAAAGTGAATGCCGATGATAAAAAATGTCTAACAGTTCTTCTGACGGGAAATGCACCGCCTCCTATGATTGTATATCAGTACGCGAGAATTCCTAGAGATTTAGCTCTTAGCGTACCAAAAAATTAGGGTATTGGGCGTTCAGAGAATGGCTGGATGACAGGTTAAACATTTTTGAGTTCATAGCAAACATTTTCAATCCATGGCTTAACGAGAATAATTTCGAAAAACCAGCAGTATTATTCATCGATGGACACACTTCACATTTGACGCTTCAAACCAGCAAATTTTGCTCTGAAAATGGTATTGTTCTTGTGGCATTGTACCCAAATGTACCCATTTAATACAACCTATGGATGTTTCAGTGTTTCGCACCTTAAAGCAGCCTGGAAAACTGGTGTCCAAAATTGGCGATTACAAAACATGGACAATCCTGGACTTAGAAAAGTCCACTTTACTCCTCTCTTAGACCAAGTCCTGAAGACGACTTTAAAAAAAAATCTCTCTTCGAAAATGGTTTCCGAAAATGTGGACTATGTCCATGGAATTTAGATGCAATAAATCAACCAACGGTAAGAACTAATACTTTACTTTCAAACCAAATCTCTAAAAGAATTAAAAGAGGGCTATTCTTTCGTTGAAAAAATATTGGGCAGGCTAAAGTAAAAGTTTTCTGAAATACAAAAGAGTGGACAGTAGATGTAAAAGATCAATCACTTTATGAATTTTGGAAGAATATCAAGAATAAGTATGATGCTCTCTTACAATCTGTTAATCAATGTTTTACGACTGATGAACAAGAGGATCTCATAAATGTCAATAATGAAAATGATAGCAGTATTGCAGAGTTAAATTTAGAAGGTTTAAGGGCTTCGGAAGGGTTATTGACACCTTCGCTTGAAACTCACAACTTCTTGAACGCATCCGAAGTGACAGAGGTTTTGAGTAATTTGGATGTAACGAAAAAAGACAAAATCATACCAACCAAATCTATTTGTGACACAGATAAAGAAAAAAACAACGGAACTGGTTGATAATCCACAGCCATTTGCCCTTACGTCTGTCGTCCAGTCGTCTCTTCCGTTAAGTACAGCCAATAGTCTCAACTAGCACAGTAAAACCTATTATTCCTACACCATTTAAAAAATCTCTGTTTTCACCAAAAGAAAACGAAAATAATAAAAAGAAGAAGAAAACTTAGAAAGTACCTAAGGTACTTTCTCAGTTTTCTTTTTTTCTTTTTCTCTCTACAGTACTAGATATAGTACTAGAAGTACAATACATCAGAAAAGTGGCAAGAGTACCATGAAAGTAAAGAAAAAAAAAGGTTGAACAACTTGAACACAATCACTTATTCTAGTGTAATGTGTAATTGGTGTACAATAAAGACGTCATTATTATTATTATTATTAAAAAAGGGCTGAAGAAAGAAAAAGAAAAAAGCAAGAAAAAGAAGAAGCTAACAAAAACAAACAAGCCAAAAGCCGTGCAAAGTAGATTAAAAGAAAAAAAGAATCTACGCCTTTCAAAAAAGTCACAAAGATATTGTTTGCTTCGAGTAGCGAATCAGAATGTGAAACATGGAAACCTTCTGGTGGTAGTACGGATGATCTCAATAGCGACGATACTGACGATTTAAATATTTTTTTCTGATTATTAAGACTTTTCAAATTGATTGTTTAAAAGAATAGTAATAGTAGTTAGAATTAGTCTTACTTTCTTTTAGGTTTCATGTGATTATAAGAAATTTTGTGCAATTATTCTCTATAATTACTGTGATTTTTTTTAGTTTATCGTATTTTTTTATAAAGAATTTACTTATCAAGTACTGTGTCACCAGTAAAAAAAAGTCATAGTCAATTACTGGGACAATTAAAAAATTGCCCATCAATTACTGGTACATTTTTAATCCTCTCGAAAAAAACCTACATTAAAATAAACAACACTTATATTCTTTACTTAATAAAGATGTAAGAAAAATGAAAGACTGATTTATATTTGTAACTTACTTAGAAAATTCCTACTGAATTAAATACATTGTTATTAAAGAAAACGTGTCTTTTTCTCACTCTATAGTCTGTTCAAAATAAATCTGGATAAAAGGGCAATGCCGCCTTCGTACCAATCTTCACTATTTTTGCTAACGATACGATAAAGCACTACGACAATTATCGCAAATATTCCAACACATGAATATCATAGTAAAAGGTGGGGTGAGCGCGTGACCTTGGCCGGGGTGGCAAACATTTTCACGTTTAGTCCGAGTTGTAACGCCAGATCCGCAAGAGAAAATATTATAGGTACTTGTTTTTTTTTTCATAATCAAAAATTATAAATAGGACATTATTTATAATTAGCTCTAAACTAATTTCGTTTAGATTTTTGATGCCAGTTTAAATAAAAAAAAGGTCTCCAGCAAATTTTCTCTAAAGTTGATAGTTGATAGGTATTAATTATTTAAAACTTGAAAAACCCTAAAATGGCAATATTTATTCGTAAATAACAATATGAAAACCAATAATTTTAACGTTACACAGTACCTACACAAATAAGTTTAAATCCTTTATTAACAATATCCCAAAACGATTTAGACTATTAGTTTAGTGCATACAAACATAAACAAAAAAATAAGCGGTTGCTCCGCCCACGTGGATGTCGGTTATTGCTATGTCAGTTGCCTCCATACCAAATGTTATAAAAAAATTGTCTTTGAGCGTGAATAAGTTACAAACTTACGTATACACACACTCACAAACTTTCGCCTTTATAATATTAGTGTGAAAATGTCACTGAAGGGGAAGTTTTGGAACAAATAAATATGAAATAAATTAAAGATTTTTTAATAAACAATAATTAATCATCTTCATTAGAAAATTCAGAGCTTTCACTCTCACTACTCTCATCATCCGTTACATTTATAATAAAAGAATCCACGGTATTATCTATAGCGTGATCCATCCCACTCATTTTAACTTCTTCTTTTTTAACGTGTTCGACGCAATTTTTCCATTTATCGGCCGTTATTTTGGTTATCCCTTCCTGGAGCAAAATTTTCACGTCAGCCAGTTTAAAAGTTGTATTATTTCTGGCGACGTGACCTTTGACATCCGCCCATACGAGTTCAATGGGGTTGAGCTCGCAATGGTAGGGCGGCAACCGCAATACCTCAATGCCTTTGGCTTTGGCCATCTCATCCGTAACAAAATTTTGGTATCGGTTCTTAATTAATTTTACTTTTTCTAGTAAATGCGCCTTTGTATCCCAGTCTTCTACAGTTACATTTTTTGATATCAACCAATCAATTATAAGCTGCTTCCGCCATTGCGAGGTAGGAGTTCTTTCTTGCCGTCTGAAATTAATATGCATAGGTATGTGTAAATCAAGTGAGTAAAACTTTAGGTTTATCCACCATTATAGATTGCAAACCGCCGGGACAGGCTATTCGTAACGTACCCTCCGAAAACACAGAAACGCTCAGATGAATATATGAATAAATATTATGTGCTCACTTATAGGGTAGCCTTGGTTGCTTAACCCACAGATTGTGTCTAGATCTGGGAGCCCACCGTGGTGTGACCATTGCAAGTATGGTGCGGATAAATTCTCTCATTCTCATCATTCTGACTGGCCTGATTTGACTGGCCTGTTGGCCTAGTGGTTAGTGACCCTGACTGCTAAGCCGGAGGTCGTGGGTTCGATCCCCACCCAGGATAGAACTTTGTGTGATGAGCACGATGGTTTATTCTATGTCTGGGTGTTATTTATTTAAAAATATGTATGTATTTAGAAATATGTAAGTATGTAATATGTATAGTATGTAATAATAGTACAAGCTCTGCTTAGTTTGGGATCAGATAGCGTTGTGTGAGTTGTCCCAAGATATTGACGTCATTTGGCTGCAGCTTGTCAAGCACTTTTGCAAACCAGTTCTCGAAATGCTTGGCGTCCATGCTTTCATGGTAGTCTCCCGTTTTTGAGCATTCAAATACTCACTGGCAATCCTCCACAAATCCTTCTTCATTACCAACATGAACTAATATTAATCGTTTGCCTTTACCAGTGGGATTTCTTGCTCCCGTACTCAAACCTTCTACAAATGCCTGGCGGCTTGATTCGACTGTTGTATCAGTCCAAGCTTTTGATACAGTGTAACCTGAAATAACAGAATAGATTTGCTCAATACGACTTAAAAAATAATGCACAATAACAATAATTTAATTTATTACATTTCAATTACTTTTAAGCAGTTACCTGCGTTCACCCATGTTTCATCGAGATAGAATATGCGACGATTTTCGTTGCGAAACTGTTGTATTTTATATAAATACTTAGTCCGCCACAAAACAATTTCGGATCGATCTATGAGATGACTTTTTCGATCTCTTCTCGTAAATTTGAATTTTAAGTTGTTTAAAATCTTCCATAGCGAATTCTTGTTGAAGTTAGGCAGCATGTCGTTATCATTTATACTTTTTAAAATCTTGTTTAAATTTGGTAGTTGACCATTGAGGAAGAAAGCGTGAACTTTACGTCTTATGGCAGATCTCGTAAAATCGTCTAACCTACTCCATATTGACGTTTTGTTTCTGGTAGTTCCCTTAGGCTCAACTGCGTGTGTTGCCTTATACTCCTTCAACACTGTATATATGGAACTTTTGCTAACACCTGTTATTTCTGCAGTTTTGGCCACCATTTCTGGATTCGAGCGATATTTTTCTTGCGGCCACGTACTTTGCACATATTTAAAACAATTTATTATTATACTACGCTCTCCAACGCTCAACGTTGTTGGTTTTCATTTTTTAATGGGTGAACACAGAGGCAAAGGATCCGCTGAAGATGAACCTGGTGAAAAAAAAATCATTCAAAACACTAGTTAGTGAGTATACTGTTTATAATTATAATATTATAAATTCGAAAGAAAATCTGCCTGTCTGTTACCGTTTCATGCTAAACCGTTGAATCGATTTGAATTAAATTCGAAATAGAAAATGAACAGCAGAATAAAGCGCGTTACAAATGGTGAAGATACGATAATTTCATTTTGAAATAATTTACTTTTGTGTCATGGGATAGTGTGTGAAGATAGCTGTGACAATAAACGTTAACTTTAACATTGACTATATTAAAAGCAATAATAACTTTTTAATAAGAACTTAAAGGAAATCAGCTAGACCGCCTAAGTAATATCAATAAAGATTCCTAATACCTAATGTAGTATTATTGAACTTCGAATTCGAATACTGGCAAAGTGCACAGTACCTACATGTGCGTACAAAGTGCACATAGGATAGTTTTTATCGCGATAACCGACATCCACGTGGGCGAATTCGCGCGCAAAAGTTAGTCGTAGATGAAATAATAGACGTAAAATTTTATTTAAGACAGATTGGTAGCTAGATGTAAACATTAAAACTGTAGGTAAGGTAGGTACTCACCTGCTTGAGGTTCAATAATTCTACGACGACGGGGTTTAGTTTCCCTGTCCGACTCCATAGTCGCTCAACAAACAAATTTTATAATAACAAAAAGTAACAAACTATTCACAAAATCTACACTATTAACAAGAACAAATAACAAAAACTAATAATAAATAGAAATAATAACAATACGTAACAAATTCAATAACTAAAACAACTCAACACAGTAAACCACAGAGTTTCTTTGCAGTGAACTTTCGAAATGCACCTAACGACAATCGATCATCAAAATGGCGACCGCCGCTTATGCGCACCTGGTCGAAAGATGGCCGCGGGCCGTAGGACATCTGCCCGCGAACACGCGTAACTTAAAATTTACTGTTTTTTAAGTCGGGAAAATAAAATACTCGATCTTTATTTTTAATAAAGTCATTCTATGTAAAGTCTATAATCAAGTATAAAAATAGCAGGGCACGCCGTAGTAACGGCGGTAAGACCCATCATGGGGGAGTGGCTAGAGAGGCCACACGGCAGCCTCTCGTACCGTCTGACGCAGATGATCACCGAGCACGGATGCTTCGGAAAGTATCTGCGTCGGATGCAGAAAGAGCCAACGTCCGAGTGCCATCACTGCGACGCGAGCGAGGACTCAGGTCCGCACACGCTCACCGAGTGTCCGGCGTGGGAGACGCCGAGGCGGGAGCTTGTGGCGGCCCTGGGAGTGAGGGTTCTCACGCTCTCCACCTTGCTCGCGGCGATGGTTCGCTGCGCGGATGCGTGGGCGGCCGGCGCCTCCTTCTGCGAGCAAGTAATGCTCGTGAAGGAGGAGGCGGGGCGGGAGCGGCAGCGGGAGCGACGAAGGATCGCAAGACAAGCTGCCCGCGCACGAAGGCAACTCGGGCGTCGGAGGTCGATGAACGACCTCCGCCCCCCATGAGCGCCGGCCTGGGGGTGACAGGTGAAGCCGCCTGTCACCCTGGCAGAAGCAGGCCGCGGCGGCGGCGCGCGTGGCGCGCCTCCCCGTTTCCGGGGACGAGTTGGGGACTCTGTGGTCCCCACACCCGAGAAGAGGGCCAGATCGTGAGAGATGGCCCTGGGTCGGCCGGGGTGCGAGGGATATGCCTGTCAACCTCACCTTCGGCAACCGAAACGACCCACAGGCGGCGTGCGTTTTAGTCGGTTCGAGTCCGACATAACCTCCTCCACCGGCTCCGGTGGGGAGGTATCCGTGGGGATTTTGCGCACGTAAAAAAAAAAAAAAAAAAAAGTATAAAAATAGCTAAGATTAATGAAAGTTAAAAACTTGCTATTTAAAGCTTTAAAAGTAACAAATATACCTCAAAAAAATGCAAATCATGAAATTAATATATACCTCAGTTTGTATAATCTATAATAGTTAAGAAAACGAATTTTACGAACACTAACAAAAATAAAAACAAAAAGTGCTATTTTTAAAGTTATGTTTTTCACATTAGGTCAGAGTATTATGAAACTCGTGACGGGTCGTAGTTAGCGACAGTTTATATGGCGAGCGATAGACAAAGTGAGCACTAGTGTGAATTGTGGCAGAGGTAGGGTCAATGTGATTTTATCCAAGTTTATTTTGAACAGACTATAGTATCAACTACTGGTACATTTACCTTAATTTTGTTTTGAAGTTTGTTTATTTAATATTTTTTTAATACAAAGCATACTTGTGATATAGATATATGAAGAAATATGTGATTTTGAAAATAAATAAAACTTTATTGTATTTTAAGACATTTTTTATTTAACTCCTTAGTAATGGTATCATGTGACCCTAAATATGGGAGACATGATCCCCCAGGATCAAGTCTTGCGTATATACGGGACACATGATACCATTCCTTATAATTGCTTTTAGTCATATAACTACTAAATTTCGACATTAATATCTTTATTTTTAAAGCAATCATTATGAGCAAATAAATTTCACGTATCCGTATATACCAACGGTTTTTTAAACGGATACTCAATAAATAAATTAGGGATAAAAAACAAAAGAGGGGATCGAGTGTCCCCAGTGTCCCATATATATATAAATATAAATGTATAGGTACTTGTTTTCGTTTAAAAAAGGTTACTCTAAAGCAACGGTTCCCAAAGTGGGCGATAACGGCCCCTTGTGGGCGCTGCAGACCTAAAGGGGAGCGGTAAGAAACCCAGAAAAAAAATGGGGGTGTTGTGTAGGCTGCGGGGGGCGATTTGTAATTTCATCTAGCTAGGAGGACTCTTAGACACCGACAGAGCTCTCGACTCTCGGCTACAACTTGTGAACATCAACTAATATTAAGAGATTGCTCAAACTCGGATCGACATTTCTCTCCGCGTAGTTCATGTATTTGTCCTGTTTTATTCAATAAATAGAAGAAAAATCATGTCAATCGGTCGCTCCGTTTCGAAATGAAAGTAGACACAAACAAACAAATAAAAAGGCAATAGACACACTTTTGCATTTTAATAATTATTAGTATTCCTAGATAGGTAATTTTCGTAGATAATAGACCGCGGGCAATCATGTTTTAACAAGTTTTTGTTAAATAACCCGATTTGTGCATTCCTGTATCAATTGGCTGATTCATAGAATACTTGTTCTTACTTGTTGAGTACAATTGAGCGTCGAATGAGATAAACGAGTTAATGCATGTTTGTTTTATCCCTGTCGGTGCATGCTGTATCCAACCCTATTTATAGAATATTCATTTTATTTTCATTTGCGGTTTCGCGCGTAATAGATAAGCAGTACGTTATAAATAAGAAGTAGAAATACGTAAGTAAGTTCAACACTTACTTACGTATTTCTTATAACAAAACCATGTCGGAAGTAAAAAAGAAAAGACGGCAATACTCCGTGGAATATATGAAATTCGGATCCATTGAAAATCCCACAAACTTCTCGTCGTTTCAGTGCCTTCTATGTTTAAAAACATTTTCGAATAAAGCAATGAAGCCTTCAAGACTGCAAGATCGTTTGAATAAAATGCATCCAGATAAGAAAGACATGAAAGTAGCATTTTTTCAAGAACTAGAGATGAAGCATAATACGGCTGAGTGTAGTAAAACTATTTTCGACAGCTGCTAAGCAAGATGACGACGGACTTCGAGCTTCGTACAATATCTCTTTGTTAATTGCTCAAAAAGGCAAACCACACAACATCGGAGAAGAGTTAATTTTGCCAGCAATAAAGGAAGTAATAACTACTGTGCTTCATAAACCGGCCGCAGATATTATCCGAAAAATTCCTTTGAGTAATAATTCTGTGCAAAGATGAATTGATGAAATGGCTGAAAACATTGAAGGATCATTGTGCTATCATCTGAAGATTAGTCAATTCTCAATTCAGCTCGATGAGTCCACTTTACCTACTAATGAAGCATTGTTGCTGTCTTACGTGAGGTTTACTACCTAAACATGAGAAAATATGTGAAGAACTATTGTTTGCTACAAATTTTGAGACCAATACAAAAGGCGAAACCATTGGAAAAGTTAAAGTACATAGTATTCAATACATTGGAAAAGTTTTGTGATGAGAAAGAGAAATATTATAAAAACCCTTGACAAATATTATATCAGTTGCTACGGATGGCGCTCCGGCTGTGAGAAGGTGCCATAAAGGCTTCATAGCGTACTTAAAAAATAAAATTCTAGATGTCCTTGCTGAACATTGCGTTATTCATAGACAACATTTGGTTGCTAGAAACTTAAGTGAACGTATTTCACGAAGTAGTAGTAGTATCAAAGCAGTCAATAAAATCCGTACCAGCTCTTTAATTGATAGATTATTTCATCAGCTTTGTGTTACTAATGACCAAGATTCCAACCGTTTGTTGCATCATACTGAGGTTCGTTGGCTATCAAGAGGCAATTGTCTGACACGATTTTACAACCTGTTTCACTCTGTGATAGAGTTCTTGGAAACTGAAGATACAGAATTGCGCAACAAGCTCATTACATCAAAAAATGATATAGCTTACATGACAGACCTGTATAAATTGTTCAACGACATGAATCTCCAAAAGCAAGGCGATGAACTAAATTTAATTAAAACAAAAAATGTCGTTGCGATTTCGCAGCCAAATTGCTTCTACACAAAAAGAATATGGGAAGACATGAATTTCACAATTTTCCGAATTTATCAGTATCTTGCAGTAACGACGACTTGTTTGCCTTCTGCCAACATTTGGAAAACCTCCACATTGACTTCACCGAACGATACTAAAGTCTAACTTTTTATTAGCTGCAGTAAAATGACGTTTTGTGGGTTGCCGGTTTTTGAAGAAAAATAAATAGGGATGTAGCTAAATGAGTGAATCATAAATGAATGAACGGTTTGGTTTTGTGTTTGAGATTTAATATTAAGTTGTAATGTATTTTTTTATTCTATTATTGTTACTATACTAGAGGATTGATCTTTTTTATTGGAAGTATAGGGAGGTACATTTAAAATGAAACAAAAATGCCATAATAATGTACTTTAATCAATCTTTTTCGGAATTACTGTCACTGTCGTTTTCGGTAACACTAATAATAAATCTATCTGTCACTTCATCTATAATATGATCGAGGTGGCACATTTTGTCTTCCACTTTTATAGTGTGAGACACACAGTCACTCCACATAGCCGGTGTCACTTTGTTTATACCTTCTTGAAATAAATTTTTAACTTCTTGCATTTTATACGTCTTATTATTATTTGCAACGTGACCCTTTACCTGCGCCCATACCAACTCAATAGGGTTCAGCTCACAGTGATAAGGGGGCAATCTTAAAACTGTGATGCCTTTATGTGCAGCCATCTCGGCTACGGCATATTTCTCAGTAAGATTTTGCTGTATCACAATATCTATTAGAGTGGCCTTTACCATATTTGGTTCAAATACAATATTTTTATTAGTCAGCCACTCTTGAATTCGTGGTTTTGTCCACGACATCTTCGGGATTGTTTGGATCTTCCTAGAGTGATAGGGCGCATTGTCCATTACGACTACTGCATTTGGTTTGAGTTTGGGTAGAATACCGCGGAACCAATCCTCGAAACGCTCTGCATTCATCTCTTCATGGTAGTCTTCTGTACCTTTCTTTGCTTCAAACATAAGAAGTCCGTCGTCCAGGAAGCCTTCTTCTCCGCCTATGTGACTAATTATTAGTCGTTTTCCCTTTCCTGTGGGATTATTTAATCCCGTAGTCAGGCCGTCGAAAAATGCCTGTCGAGAAGAGGTAATGCTTCCATCAATCCAGGCTTTTTTTTGTAGTATGACCTGAAAAGAACAAGAAAAATCATAATTTTCGATAGCAAAACAAAAATGGTACAAATATAAGAAACTAAGAGTTGACACTTAAACTTTTTAGTTTGGCGAGATATTATTTGTAATATTATTATGTAACCACTATTTGTAAATAAATAAATAAAAAAAATAAAAAATCACGTACCAGCATTGACCCAGGTCTCGTCTATATATCGTATATATATTTTTCCTCCCTGCGATATTGTTTAATTAAACGCAGGTAGCGCTGGCGCCATGATATGATATCTTGTCTATCAATAAGCACACTCTTGCGTGATCGAGTAACGAATTCGAAATTGAGATGTTTCATAATTTTTCTCAGTGTCTCTTTAGAGAAGTTGGGCAATCCTGGTTCATCATTTACAACTTGCAGCACCTAAAAAATAATATAGTTATTACCTAATTAGTTAATATTACACATGGGATAGGAGAAAACATACATAACGTATAATAAAAAGATGAGTGACGACATGTAAACTAACCTTTGCGATGGTGGGTATTTCATTTCTATGAAAGAACTGATGTACAATTCGTCTAATTGCAGTGAATGTGAAATTATCAAGTTTATCTTTAAAGGTAAGTTTTGGGCCAGTTTTTTTCGGGAGGTTTTGGTGATTCGCTGTCGTTCTCCTTGTGCTCCTTTAAAACAGAATAAACAGTGCGGACGGATATTCCCAAGACTTCAGCCACCTTGTCAACGCATTCACTTGTTTTTGGTAATTCAATGTTTGGTTCTGAACATTTCACTTCAAACACATATTTGTAAACGTTTCTGACCCAAAGTTTTTCTGTTGCACTTAGAGCTACACGTGGCCTCTTTTTCTTAGGAGATAAAAACGTGTCTCCATCTTGCGATGTGCCCGGCAGAGCATCCATGTCTTTGATGTATCAAACAAAGAAAACTAAAACTATTAACGAAAACAGGCAATGAAAAACAAACACAACGTAACATAAACTTAACAATAATGATAACAAAAACAACGCGCAGTGGGCAAATCAAAATTATTCGTGTACTCAAAACAGAACCGAAACAAAATGGCGGCCAATCGTCATCGTAGCACCATAACCAAAAATCAGTACTACCAACTTGAGAGAGCGGTTGCTTGAGTGTTATCTTGCTTAATGCGTAAAAGGATCAACGTTTATACAGCCTTTTATTTACATTAATATTAAATAGAATTTAGCATGATCATTATGAGGCAAATTATGGAACGATTAGATATTCCGTAAACTTTTTTGAACTGAATCACATCACTATTGAGATTAAGCTGTCAACATTATTTTACGGAATGACATTTAGAAACGTCATTTTACTGCAGCTAATAAAAAGTTAGACTTTAGGTCATTTTGAACTTGGAAATACCAGGCTGGGTGTTAGATCCGTTTTCAAATGTCAACACAGCAATCTCACCTCAGCTGGAAGAAGAATTATAGAATTGACAACAAACTATAAAAACAAATAAAAATCAAGTTCAAAAATGGCTATCAAGAATTTTGGCTACAAAAACCGATCCCGCAATTGTATCCTGGATTGTGGTCAATCGTTCAACGATTCTTGATAGCATTCCCATCGTCATATTTGTGAGAACGTGGATCGCTGTGGCAACGCTGCTTACTACAAAGAGAAATCGTTTGCATGTTACCGAACGTGGCGACTTGCGGCTGTTCTTGAGTAAATTGAAACCTAATATTAACAAACTTATTAAACAGCATTAGATTCATCGATCATCATCAGAATCGATTATGATTGTTTTATTTTGAATAAAAGATACTCTGTCTGAATACTATAAAATTGCGTTTCAATAATCATTCTCATTGGCAGGTGTAGCCCGTAAGAGTTAACTTGAGACCTGAGCGTCGTTATGTACTACCTACTGTGCTCAGGTCTCAAGTTAACTCTTGCGGATTATAGAAAAAGTATATTTTAGAATGAATGTTTAATCACCGCTAATATAGCTCACAACAATTAATTAATTTAATTTGAAGTTATAGTGGTTTTTAAGTAGGTGAAAAAATGGGGGCGCTAAAAATTAATTTAGTCTCAAAGTGGGCAGTAGACAAAATAAGTTTGGGAACCTCTACTCTAAAGCAATATTGTTTGGTTAGTTAAAAATGGGATTTTTAAACAAAATAAATACATGTTTGTTGTTTGATTGTGAATTTTTTATCAAATTGAAATATATTTCCTTAAATTTAACTTACCTAAATAAATGCCTTGTTTTCTGTAAGGCCTAAACATTCCATTGCGAGCAGCAATCGATGTTTTGGCAACATCGATGTATATATCGACAATCGACCAATTGATACATAAATCGCAAAAAAAAAACAATGTATATTTTAAATGATGGACATTGCATAATCCCTAAGTTCAATAAAGGCCCAGTGGAGAAAACTCTTCGATAGCTTTCAAACAGAAAAACTTGAGGAAAAGCCAATTAAAAACTCAATTCATCACTCAAAAGATCACATAAAAAGAACTTTGCATTTTTGGGTGTTGTAACTAGCATCAAAATGTCCGGGGATCGGGAATGATCAGCTGTAAGAGTAGCGCTGTCCTTCGATTAACCTGGTATACGTTGCACTCTATACCGAGTAGACCTGTGTACATTTCGCCGACAAAACTTAGGTTAGAAAATAAAACTCCCACATTTTAAAATTGTTTTATAAAACATAATAAATACAGGCTATAACGTAATGGATAACAAATAGGTGGGTACGCGATGAAATTGAAATTACACAGGACGGCAAGTGTTTTGTTATCTGATAGTACCCTCACAATTCATATTCTTAACAACTCTTTTCAAAACTCAATAAAGACTAGGGCTGGATTTCACCGAAGAATATTAACGCGTTCAATTTCACATAGACTACGTTATCATAATTATTTCACTCAATTAAATTGATTGAGTGAAATTTAAAATATGCTTTTTCAAATTTTCAGTGTAATCGGTCAGTGTCAGTGAATCTACCATAACGTGCTAAATGCATTCGTTTTCTGGCTTAAAAAATGATGGAGATATATAGAGTGTATAACTCCATCTCTGATTCTCGCCATCCACCAAAATAAGCATATAAAGAAGCTCCGTCTCTTTTCTCACCCAGAAATCAAACGCTGAAGCTACGTCATGGTTAGCTCCGCACTGACCAGTCAGCTGACATCAGAAAACTTAATCTATAAGTTACGAGCTCGATTAAAAAATTGTGAAAGCACTACAGATTTATATCAAATTATTATATTTAGTATACAACAACATTGGTGATAGTATTTCATTTCCAATATCGCGTCTTCACTGTTATATTACAACTATCATTTACTTAATATTTAGAAAGTCCTTCGCTACTCGACTTCCATACATCGATTAATTTTATTTTAAACGAATCGATTTGAACAGCTGGCTTCCATATTCTTTAAATATTACTAATATTATTCCCTTATTCATAGATAGTCGACAACTATGTAGCTTGTTCATTGCCGGCTATTTTAAAAGTGGCAAGAGAGAAAGAGATAACATGTAATACTCCCATAAATGTCTCCAAATAAAGCGTACAATATAGTTCTTAGACAAGGTAAATATAAAAAAATCTTAACGAAGAAGCACTTCAAGAGGCATAAATTAATGTAATAAATCCAGTCAAAACGCGACTCACAATATTGTTCCTATCGCTGCCTACTTATAAACTATTATTATGAGATGTATAAATAATTATTGTGAACACATTAATGTCATGTAATGCGAAGCTAAAATTAATTGCAATCGACACTACGAATTATAATACGAGAATGCGTTGTTAAAAATGACTAGTATTTAGCATATTAGAGCTTTTTTTATCATTGTGGTTACTTGAATTATAAGACAACTGAAAGGTCAAACTCCAAGAGAACTCGCCTCTTTTGCGTGAGCTGTCCAGCTTATGAAATAAGATTAATTCATGATGAATGTCCAAAATTACACATTTTACAAAAAAACAAATAGCCACATCCCTTTAATTATAAATTAGGTAATTATATCCAAAAATAGATAAGACATAGAGATTCATCAAATAACACTGGGAGATAAAGTGAAGAATATTTCAGCATTAAGTTTCAATACATAAGGCATTGTGATCTAGTGGTTCATTGTAACAAATAACCGTGAAGCAAAACTTGAGTGACTTAGTAGGTCTTCACCTGAGTGCAAGACACGTAGGCCCGTATTCAAAACAACGCTGTTGTGAATCGACTTTCACAATGATATTAGAACTATCATCTAGAATACAATCTGTCTTCAAATTCAGTTATAAATCGAGATTCATGACTTATTATCTGGAATACATTATGGATAATATTTTTTTGGAATACGGGCCGGAGTCTTAAATGTCTTACTGAAGTATGGGTATGTGACAATACTGTGTGTAAATACTTAAATTTACAAAAATCTCACGCTGAAATTAGGAATGTGTATAAATTATTTACTTATTAACTGGTCAATGGTGAATTAATACATAATGTCTTGCACAATGTATCGTTACAATGTATATACAATTACGCCACTTCCTCATTGGTGTAGGCAGACGTGCAGACATCACATGCTTCCGAGAGACCACGATATACATAATACATATACAAAAATAATAATAACGACTATATAATACACGACCACACACGAGACGTTATATTAGTAACAAAGCTTACTAAAAGCCTAGCTTACTTGCATTTATAACAATATTCGCTCAGTACTCAGTATTAATTATTAAAACGTGTCAAATATTTTCTTCGGTATTGAACTATTATGACTACCGCCACCTTTTACACTACTCGTTCGAACCTCTAGTTCTATCCTGATCGCAGGTTAACCCGCCTTTTAACTTAATAGAAAATATAATAATAACCTAACCTTCCCAAGAAAAAAAAAATTTAGAATTGTAGGTGTCAATAAAAAAAACAATTAAAAATCGACTGCCATTTTTTAAATCTACTATCCTTATGTTAGAGACTCATTTAACCTTTGACTTTTTTCTAAATAAATAGATCAATTTGACTTGAAATTTGCCAACACATATACCTAAGTTACAATTTTAACAATTAATAGAGCTTAACAAATTCGTGACTGTATAAATATTATTAATTATAGTTACCGACATATATCTTGACCCCAAACACGACACAAAATGTACTGCTTATCCGCAGTAGGTACGCATGTCTCCATTCGGTTAGGTACTTAACTAAAGTAAACAATCTTGTAACGGCTTTTTATTATCACAAAAAACAAGGATTAAAGCCCTCCCTCTCCCCCTGACAACGCTTGAATCAAAATATGTATTACTAGGTATATCAAAGTTACTAACACAACTTATTTTCGACCTTTGGAGGGTTGTTCTTTGTTACAGTGGGTTTTTAAATTTTATTTTTATTTTACAATTTTTAAACTGATCTATATGATAAACTCTTTTATTTTGATACCCATAGGGAATTGAGAAATGAAATGTATTTCGCCATTTTGTGGTAGCGGCCATCTTGGATTTGAAATTTGTCATAGTGTATGGTATTCTACTAGTCAAGCCCTTTCATTTGGTAACCATATTGAGGGAGTTGAAAAAATATATGTACGCCGTCATTTTGTAGCTAAGAACACTCCCGACTAATATTCATTTCAAACAAAAAAAAATCCAAATCGGTTCATTCGTTCAAGAGCTACGATCTCACAGACAGACAGACACAGACACACACACACATACACGTCAAATTTATAACATCCCGTCGTTTTTGCGTCGGGGATTGTCAAATAAGAGCGCGCATAAGTGCAAAGTTATCAAAAACATACATATTTCAAAATAAAATTATTTGATATGTGAATTAAAACATTTTACGAGGCTTATTATCTATTAGATTTTCATTGGATTAATCAAAGTTTTCTTGTATATCCATCGATTCATTTCTTTGGTAGATACATGTTCAAATTTGGCTATAGGTAAAGTAGACCTATTTAAAATAAATATATAAAATGTAATGTAACACGCACACATACAGACACATCAAACTTACAACAGCCCGTCGTTTTTGCGTCGGGGGTTAAAAATATATATTAAAACAATAAACTAGGGTAACTGACTAAGTATTGGTTCAGTTTTGGTTTTTAGTCTTTAAAATGAGTTTCTAAACAGAAATAATAATGTTCAGTTAATAGTTTAGCGTTGTGTAGAATGTCGTGGAATATTTATTTATTTATTTATTTAGTTAAGTAGGTAGGCACCTAACCAAATGGAGATAAATCGCGAGAGAATTTGTTAAGATGGTTTTATATTAATTACTTGGCATGGCGTCATTTCAGAGAGTACCTAATAATGACATTGTTGTAACAAAACCCTTGATTACCTGCCAATTTATGTAGGTTAGTATATATTTCGTTTTGAAACCAGCAACCGCGTTTTGTGTATACTTAAAACTAAGTATAATTTACTGCTTAAATAAGGTAAGTATGACTAAAAATTATATTATGCATCTTCCTACCCAAAATAGTTTAAAAATATAATGTGTAAAATAATATTCTCACTGGAAAAAATCTTATACATTTGAGATTGCTATCAAAAATAAATAATACAATACAAGAATATGTAGCAAGGATGATTAAAAATTTCGTTATTTGCATTTTAACAGTCTTATTTGTTTTGAACACAGAATATAAATTCCAAGGAAAATTGCTATCGCTTGTATGCCGCAAAGCTGTCAAGATGTTCACCGTTTGTTGAAAATATGACCAACCACACGACCACATTAAGCACGAACATGGTGCGTTGATAATTATGGGTTTGAGGACAGATTTATCATACTAAAAGACGCCCTAGTCAATGAAATTCCGTTTATAAAACATGTGATTTACAAACTTACAAAATTAAAATTTTAAAACCTAATTGAAAATCGACAATAAAAACGATTCTAAAGATAAAATAACTTCGCGAAAACTTGGCTATGTTTTAATTTCAGATTATGCGCAATAGATTTTCTCACGTATTTCTTTCTAATCCAATTGAAATCACGAAAACGCGTAGTTATCTTCTTCTTGCTTTTATATTCTGTGCTCTGGAGTATAAGTTGTAATAGTGTTGACAGTGCAGAAAAAATGGCCAAGTTAAGGCAAAATATAATAAATTAACACTTAGAACGAACTGACAAACACACTTATATCTAAAATAGTAAATAGAATTGTCATTTTTCAAGCAGTCTAAACCTTGTGTACTTTTTGGTATTTTTGAAACATTATGTTAGATGCAAAGACACCTATGTATACTACTAAACTCATCGTACGGAACAGCATTAAGTCAACGGTACAAAATAAGGTTGAATGAACTGAACGGATGTGCCGTTCAGTTAATTCGCAATAAATAATAATAATAAAATTTGTGGCAACGGGTTCCTAAAACTGCCGAATGCATGACAAGCTAGACCAGGTTACGTTTTTTTTCCACCGGCGTCACATTTGAAAATGTTAACCCTTTGTCACTAATACTGTCGAAAGTGTACGCGAATATCTAACATTCAAATAAAATTAATTAAAAATATTTTTTTTTCAAAAGTTTAGTTTTTTACATTTACACGTAATTTATAATTCAAAAAAAAAAAAAAAAATTAAGAAGAGTAACAAAAATTTTAGAAATGCACCGCTCGCCCCATTCCTGAGTAAGACTGAAAACTAAACTCTTTTATTGAATAGCATACATAGGAATCTTTGGCTAACGCCAGCGGAAGGTCTAAATAAGCATAATTTAGAAACAACAGCTTAAATTTTGTACCGACCTGAAATAAAGTCTAAAATTTAATACCATTTTCAAATGATTAGAATCGAGGATCTGTCCCTCGATTCCACTAAAGCACAACTTACTACTGTCATACCACAGCCACTGCAAAAAATTGTAGAGGTTGCAAATAGCAGCGATGTTGTTTAACAGGAAAAATTGGCACGATTTTAAAAAAAAAAATAATACGCTTTTGCTTCGTTCTAAGAACTATGACATTACTTGCAATGGATGTCTAACTTTAAACGACAGAAACGAAATTGTGATTCGAAAATAAGCAAATTGAAGCCTGTAAACAAAATTATGCGCAAAATAAAATCTTGAAAGAATAGGGTTGTCCTATTATTTTTTATTATTGTAAACTGTACATTTTACAATAATACAATGAACTGTAAAAGTGAAACTTTCTAATAACAAATAGTTTTAAAGATATTTGATTTAAAATTCAATTTAAAAACGCTTCATACAAAATCGTGGCACGTGTTGACGTCACAGCGCGCCAGCGCGTACTGAAAATGTATGGAGTGCAACAGAATATCACATTTATCTCTGTCTACGTTGCGTTTACATGTATACCAATGCATAATAAGATTGATTTGAAATTTAATAAGGAATGTTGTATTGAGGTCTAAGAAGAAAACGTCCTCGATCGCAACTGGTTACGATCAAAGACGAAAAGGACTTCGATTGTAACTTTTATTTTGACTGGTTACGAAATACTGGTTACCATTGCGGCTTTCATTACACTTTATCAGTCACTCTGCAAAAAGCCTTGTAATTTTGGACTTTAACAACATTGCTTTAGCAGAATCGAAGCCCAGATAGTTTTAATATTCAATTACAGAAAATGTCTTTTATAATGCTATCACATTATGTTCATAATTCTATCTTCTTAATCGAAAACGTTTATAGTTATCGGCAAACTCCGTGAATAAACGCCAAAAGAACTGATCAACCGATGACACGAGCCCTTTAGAGCCTGTGATCAATTTAAAACAAGATCTATGATTGGTTGATTGGCGTTCTTCCGCCGTCGCGCCCCGCGCTTGCCTCCAAAGAGACCCAATATCGCGCATTATGCAGCCAGATGAGTATATTGTCAAAATTTGCCGATTACTATAATACAAGCGGTTTAGCATTTGAGTTGCTATCTCATTCCTTCGTTTTCGCATTTCGTTTCGTCGAAGTAAATAGTTATTTTTATATTATATTCCGTATTAATCTGTTAATGTTTACATATTTCCTGAATGCGTGTGTATCGCTCATATCTCTTTAATAAATCAAAATAATCTACTTATATATTTTGTGTTTGACCTTAGATATGTGGTAAAACATGTTTGGAATCTATAATTGAATTTTTCAATCTGTGGCATTCTGACAGACTACAGTAGCCTCAGTTTGGCGGACGTCGACCAATGATATTGCTGAAAAGCGGTGTCACGTGACCAAAACATCTAGTTCATTGGTCGAAGAGAAGCGAAGAGGTTACGGTCTACGCTAAGCATGGGCTAAGGCTGCTGTAGTAGGTTTCAAAATAAAATGAACGTATCGTACACGAACACTCAAACCTGAACAATATTTCAACGTCTTTACTTAATTTTAACACCCAATTAAATACATTCTTACAGCTTACCTTAACAACAAGCCCACTTTACAGCCCAAGCTTTGCTTTAGCGTACCACGAATATGAACCTTACGACTAGTGTAACTAGATTCAATTTGGCAAACCCACATTATGTTGTCGGTTATGCTTTCAATAATGAAAATCATAGAATAACGCTCTGCTCAAGAGGTAGTGTACTAGTGTTACATAACTATTTCGGACTGAATATTTGGTATTTATATAGAGTAGTTAAAACCGTTTGTGTTTATAAAACATTACAACTGTAGCTCCGCTTTTAATTACTCTATAAAGAAAACAGGGTGTGCGATCTTAACCATTCTCACTCTTCCTCAAAGGGCAGGTACTATTTAATACTTTCCTTTTTTTGACGTTTGGTGTATTCAAATTGTTTTTTTTTTTAATTGACTCACTCCCATTAATTTTGAGTAATACTTTAGGGTTGCTAGTCTCAATAACAAATAGTCTCTCTAATAAGGGATGGACAGTACTATAATATTGTGTTGTACACTACCTCTTAAATAAACTATACGTGAAAATGCACTAATCTCAAGAACCCATAGGTGATTGTAAATCGGCATACCGTAGTATATCAGTCGGCGATGACGTCACTCACCCCGGTGTCCACGTCGGTCGGCGCCGGCGCTTGTTCCTCTATGACCGACTCGGTCCGCTCTATGCCCAGAGCGGTCGAATCGTTTGATTTCTCACTGGAACAACAGATTTAAGATATAGTTGCAGAAAATAATACATACATTACATGCATACATTACATACATACATTAAATGCATACATTAAAGACATACATTACATGCATACATTAAAGACATACATACATACATACATTATATACATACATTACATACATATATTACATACACACATACATTACATACATAAATATTCACACCCACATTTCGCCAGCTATGATTTCCGGTTCCATGTAATAGGGGGCAAGCCTATTACTGTCAAGCGGACATTTTTTCATGGGCTGTACCGCTGCATGTTCACTGTCGGATGGAGAACAGCCCCATCCCTTGGTCGCATTGTACGACACTAACGGGAAGAGATGGCGTGGCCCTGTTCTACCTATTCCACCGGAATGTGAACAGGCTTAATGACGACAAATCATGATAAGTTTTTCTAATTATTCCCACTTTCTCTTCTATCAGAACAAGACGAGCAGGGTTGAGGTGTCACTATCATAGGGTTCAAATAATACTACCAAGGATTAACATTAAAACTTAGAATTCTTTACCAACACACACGTGTTTCCTAGTTCTTACGGTCCCGGGTATTCTAAGAGGGCATGAGAAACAGCAATGAGGTGCTGTAACACTCTTTCTGTAGAGATTACTTGGACATGGTGTAATAAACTGAACATATTAATAACATTGGCGCTGTCCAGTAAAATAGAGGTGCGCTCGATAATGGACGTTGTAAGCACCCCACGGATTTTTATTGACTCTAGGAGGTAAGACACGACGGTATTTCCGTCCAATTGAGCAGTCCGAGTGGGGAAGTACTTCCGCCCTACGGAATATCACGGCCATAATAGCTTCGTGTGTGTTCCCGGCGGTGAGTACGGTAGCCAGAGCTCACTGGTGAAATTTTGTGCTGTCAGTGGGAAGACATAGGGCTTGTCCTGCTTTGTCTTCTATAGGGTGTCTCAGTAAGAGTGTACTTTTTCATTTTAAAATAAAAACAAGTATTTTATGACAGAGTTGTGATATAGGTATTTAAACTATCATGGTACATGATATAGGTATTCAAACTCAAAACAATGAAACATGGTAA
Source organism: Eilema griseolum (assembly GCA_963662185.1). Taxonomy (NCBI): domain Eukaryota; kingdom Metazoa; phylum Arthropoda; class Insecta; order Lepidoptera; family Erebidae; genus Eilema; species Eilema griseolum. Next base: position 22,733,656 of record OY759231.1, on the reverse strand, counting down.
ATATCCAGTTTATTTTGATACTGATGAGAGTTGTGATATTTTTATTTTTTTGTATATTTTATTGTAAAGAAGACATGTTCCGATTAAGTATGGAATAAAATATCCGGAAAAAGAGCCCCACGGCTCCGATGACTCTTTTCATGAAATTTTCCAAGACTTTTGCACAGGAGATGTGCATGTATCTCACCGATGACGAGTTGGATTTCCGATTTGAGCTCAGAAATTGTTGTGGGTTTACTCGCATAAACCCGAGATTTCACAAAACTCCAAAGAAAAAAGTCGCACGGCGTTAAATCGCACGATCTTGGTGAACATTTGACATCAGAATTTCGTAAGATAATGTGTTCTGGAACTCACTGTAGCAATAAATCAATTAAACTTTACATAAGTATATTTATGTAAAGTTTATTGATTATTTTTTTTATTATGAAAATACTCGAGTATATTTATTTTAAAATGAAAAAGTGCACTCTTAATGAGACACCCGTTACAGTGACGGCACAGAAACACTACTTAAAAGCATTCGTCCATAGGCTAGAGGCCCCCCCTTTTTGCATTGCTTATTTTAATGACATGGGAGTGCCCCCCCCCCCCCCATAATAATTACGTAAGCAGTATTTATTTACTTTTCACACATATCCGTAGCGTAGCGGTAGAGCATTCGACTGCTATGCAGGGGGCGTGGGTTCGATTCCCGCTCAGTGCAAATATTTGTATGCATGAATATGTATATTTGCATTGGTCTGGGTGTTTCTATGTATAATATGTATGTATTTAGAAGAAAAAAAAGTATCTAAGTATGTTTATCCGCATTCTCGATCCCATAACACAAGCTAGTTAAGCTATGCTTACCATGGGTCTAGATAGCGTTGTGTAGAATGTCGTGGAATATTTATTATTTATTTATTACCCATACATTACACTAAAAATACAAACATGAAAAGGAACATACATATAGCTAACCAATGTTTACGTAAGCATGGGGAGGGGGAGAGGTTTGCTTACTTTTGCTGAAAAGGGGGAGGGGGGTTAAATAATCGCAATAAATCTGCTTACATAATACTTGAACGGCTTCTAATCACTTTCCATCAGGCCGTGTGCTTGTCTGCCGCCACCTCTGGTATAAAAAAAGATTGTTTGTAGTTATTTTATCTTTTTATTTTGATTACAGGGTGCCGCCCATTGTACATTGAACTGTATACATGCTACCTACTTGTCCTACTGTAAATCTGTTGGTGTACAATAAAGAATTATCTATCTATCTATCTATCTCCCAGACGCAAGAACAAAGTAAGGGGTGAGTGGTACTTACACGTGTTCCCTGTCGCGCTGCGCGGGCGGCGGCGGAGAGGGCGGAGAGGGCGGCGAGGGCGGCTCGGCCACGGCCAGCGGCAGCGACTGCGGCCGCCGCAGCCACGACACGCGCTCCTCCTGCGTTGGGGAGGGACAACCTGCTGTACTATCATGCCCGCCAAACTTCGTCACAACTCCTCAAGCTACTACAATATAGGTTTCTAAAGGAAGAGGGGCATCAGAAGGTTCTTACAGGTTCGGCAGCGCGAGTCTAACGTCCCGTTGGTCGACAAACACACGGTCCACGTGATGAAAAGTGGTTAGTCAGATTTGTAAACACTAGCTCGGTCCTTGTTTACAAAACTTGCTAGTATTTGAATGACGAACGCAGACATGATCTCGGCTCGTTATCGGACAATCGCATGATACGTTACCACAGTCAGTTTTCGTTGCAAGTCATGATAACCACTTAAAAAATACTGGATTCTGACCGCTTATCAGGGTAGTTCTTTTTAAACTGTTAGTGGCATTAGCATTTAAAATTCAGTATGATTCATTTCAGGTGAACTGTATACCTTTCGGCCATCTAAGTCGTATAAAAAAATAACAATGTACTCAGGCTGGACAAAGCCCCTCTAGGTCTCTTTGATGGTAAGCGCAGAGCATTGGAGATGCGCCAATCAACCTATCCTATTTCCTATATTCAAGCTGTGGAATTAATGACCTCCCTGCAACGGTTTTCCCAAGCACCTACAATATGAGGTTCTTCAAGAGGGGCATCACAAGGTTTCTTCATGGTCAGCAGCGCGAGTGTAACACCCGTGGTGTCCATAGGTCATGGTAACCACTTCCCATCAGGTGGGCCGTGTGCTTGTCTGCCGCTAAGTGGTATATAAGACTAGAAAAAGTGAACCCGAACTCCGAGGCTTCGGACTCAACTCAGACTAAGGTAAAAATGACGATGACTTTAAGTCATAAATAATTAAAGTATTCACCTGTGGAGTGATGATGGCCGTGATGTCTGTCTGCGTGCCGACCGGCTCCGCTTGACTCTTGTTGGACACAGCCTTCAGCACTTCCTGCATACAACTCTGCAGCTCCAACACCTGTCACACATACGCATGTTAAGAGATTATAGGATAACTAGACTGCGGAATAACGAGATCACCGCATTACGAAATTTTAAGAATCACACACTTGAAGAATAATGAATCCCAAGCCTAATGAAACCATAAAATTACGAGACCTCAGAATGCCAAGGTCATGTAATCGCTCACCTCAGAATGCACTTTACATGGGAGTTATCATGGACATCCAGCGGCCAAGCAGTCAGATATCGCAGAGAAAAGGCAGCTTCTTGTCACTGAGCTTGACGGGGTCCTGACTCCTGAATCACATTTCTCAATGGGGCTCTGAGAACCTGGTTGAGTTCAATGCCAAGAAGACGCAGGCATGTGCGTTTACAGCAAAAGTATCTTCTTTCCTTCCCCTCCTCACTCTTCAGAGCACGCCACTGCCGCTGCAGGACAATCTCAATATCCTAGGTATGGATGTTCGCTGCAACCTGAATAACAAAAACTACATCGAGAGCATCATCAAAACAGCCTCACGAAAACTCGGAGTCCTGAACAGAGTGAGACGATTTTTCACGCCGGAGCAGCGGTGTCTTCTATACAAGACACAAATTCGCTCCTGTGTGGAGTACTGCTCGCATCTCTGGGATGGTTCAGCAAAGTACTTACTAGATGCTCTCGACAGGTTGCAGCGACGTGCGGTCCGCATCATTGGGAATCCCGAGATCACGAACACCCTAGAACCTTTACAGCTGCGTAGAGATGTTGCGTCCATGGTTGTATTTTACCGTCTGTACCATGGGGAGTGTTCTGATGAGCTCTTCCAATTAGTCCCACCCTCCCCTTTCCTACACAGGACAACGCGTGCAGGTCTTAAATGTCATCCGCACACGGTGCAAAACATCCGATCAAGAACCAAGCGGTTCGGAGACTCTTTCCTCTGTCGCACCATTAAGGCCTGGAATTCATTACCAGCTCACGTGTTTCCTTCTTCCTACAGTCCCGGGTCCTTTAAGCGGGGCGTGAAAAAGCATATGATAAGGCCGTCAAGCTGAGTGTCACCATTGTCACACGGTATGTGTAAGTAATGGTGACCCTCTTTTCTGGGATTTTGCCTTCAGCTTACCATCAGGCAAGGCGAAGTCCAATTGACGTGTCCTATATAAAAATAAAAAATAAAAATAAAATGACTTAGTCACAGAATTAGGAGGCCTCAGAATATCGAGATCATAGAATAATGACATCGTAGAATCGCGATACCTCAGAATGTAAGATCGCAGAGTAAAGAGTTTGCAAAATTACGAAACCTCAGCAGATAAGCTGACGAAAAATACATGGTGTCTTTTTGAAAAAAATAGAAATAAAGATATTGTTACATTACCTGTGTCTGCAAGCTGAAGCACGTGTCTGTTAGCTGCCGTAATACGTCGCTGTTATCTTCTGTTTCGTTAATCCTAGTTTTCTGGTTATCTGAAACGATAATATAGCAACTTAATAAGTTTGTATAACTATTTTTTTAAATACATACATACATACATAAAATCACGCCTGTCTCCCATAGGGGTAGGCAGAGACCACGGATCTCCATTTGCTACGATCCTGACATACTACTCTCGCTTCATTCACTCTCATTACATTCTTCATGCATGCTCGTCGGTTTAGAGTACTCCTGACCTGCCCCTTTTCTAAAACTTCCCCGATTTGGTCCAGGTATGTGCGCCTAGGTCTTCCCCTTCCGACGGTACCATACACACTCGCCTCATACACCTGTTTCGTTCTTTTTTTAAATAGTACGCGTCAATTTGCCTTCACAGCTCCTGATGGTGAGCTAAAGGTAAAGTGTCTGGATAGAGAGTTACCATTATAGACACGTGGCATATTACAACTGGCGGTGAGTAGGGTAGGCAGAGCTCACTGGAGAATTCGTGCTATCAGTCTTCTACACTGACGGCATAGAACCTCTGTGCTTAGGGTCGGCAGCGCGAGTGTGCCGTGAGCTTGTCTGCCACCTATGTGGTATAAAAAATTTAAAAAAAAACGGTGGCACTCAACGTGGCGGCCTCATCAAATGCTTTTTCACGCCTCGCTTAAAAGACAAGGGACTAAAGATGGTAATATTGAAAGTTTACGCCAATGTTACACATTGGAAAGAAACTTTTTTAAATGGTTTCTGTCGCGATATATTTGGTGCAACAGAAACGTCGGTCTCAGTGTAGCGAAATAACAAAATAACACAACCAACGTGAGCCCACTCCAAACGTTAGGAAGTAAAGTAAGCTTGACTGAAGAGGTGAAGGGGTAATATTTTCATCATAAGGATAAAACAGTTCAGCGATACCTTCATTTTGCGTACTGCCAAGAAGAGGAACGCGCTGCCTGACTCTGTATTTCCGGAAAGCTATAACCTGGGTATCTTCAAGTCTAGAGTAAGTAGGTTAATTCTAGGCAAACGTACTCTACGTTCGCCCACATCATCTCTTTTCATCTGTTGATATAATAATCAAAAGTGGATGATTTACTTACCGGCTGCCTGCAAAGTGGATACTTTTTTCCAGAGTGCATTAATGGCCTGCATTTGTAACTGTTGTATCTTCCTCTCGCTCTCCAGCGCTGCCTTCGTAGCGTCCATGTCACACGTTAACCGTCTATAAGACAATACATACATACAAAATACAATACATTCAATTAGTATTATTTATTTTCATACCATATAACAAGGATGGTGATTTTCAGGGCTCAACCAACCTCACTTGCAAGCTGCTCATTGATGGAAAATGCTTTAACACGGCCGTTCCTGTCGGGGTTACGATGTCAGACGGCAGTCCCAGCCATAAACGCTGTATTAACTAAAGGGAGGAGGAGCAAGCGGACTATAGGCTCCAAAATTAGCATGACACATTCTGTGATTATCATGACAGAATATCATCCTAATGAAGCGGATCACGGTCTATAAAATATAAACTTTGGACGTGGTTTGGCGCTGTGAAGTTGTAGCTAGTAGTAGGAGCGATTGCCGTCTTGCCCTCGCCCTGAGAGAAAACACTCCCACAGAACCTCTAACGTTAACCCGTAGGTGTACCACTCCGCAGTCTGAGGTGAGGTTGACTTGGACCCAGATCTTATTGAGGCCCCATACCCCTGTGAAAATATACCTCGCGACACATTTCTTGGACCTAAGTCATGAGACAAACGAGGCACTGCCGCGCGAATTGTTTTCTAATAATCTGTGCTTCGTAAATTTGAGTTCGTCCACCACCATAGTACCCTTTGCTATCCTCAAAGACACTCACGAAACGTATAATGCCTATAGAGAACATTTTTTCAAATTAATTCCCTCACACGGACACGACGGTATTTCCCTTCAATTGAGCAGTCCGACTGGGGAAGTACCTCGCCCTACAGAATACCGCTTCCATAATAACCTCTTGTTGTGTTCCCGGCGATGAGTAAGGTAGCCAGAGCACACTGGAGAGTTTTTGTGCTGCCAGTGGAAAGACCAACAGCTTGTACTGCTTTCTCTTTTACACTGACGGCACAGAAATTCTTGTGCTTACAGGGCTGGCAGCGCGAGTGTGACTCCCTTGGTGCTGCACACGTCCATAAACACGGAAACTACTTTTCATCAGGTGAGCCGTGTCCTTGTCTGCCAAAAAGTGTTTAAAAATATATATATATATATATATATATATATATATATATATATATATATATATATATATATATATATATATATATATATATATATATATATATATATTATGTTATACAATACTCACTGTATATGCTGCCTTGCTCTAGCCGCCTGTATCGCGTGCAGGATCCTCAAGGTATCCTTATTTAAGTTCCTACTTCGGTATCCCCTCCACATCTTCTGTATAGTGACAGCGGCCATAGACTCAACGCTCATTTTCTTTTGCCGCCTCTGGTTCGACGCCAGCTTCATAATATCACTCATTTGGTCTGAATTATCGTTGTTTATACCTAGAAAGGTTTATTGTTTTAGAAAATACTGTCTAATGTAATCTTAGTGAGCTAGATTTTAGAGCTAAGTCATCACAATGCATATATTTTTAATAATACACATGATAAATATCCCGGCGAATCTTACACTATTTATGTGAATGACCATGTCAATCTCAAATCATACATGATTACATGATGCATATATTATTTGTGGTCTTTTACGATTAAACTATTTAGGAAAAAAAATCCACCCCTGTGGTAACGTCTTCCTTGTTATTTCTCTTCATGACCTTTGTGGGGGGTGGGGGGGAGGAAGGTAAAGAGAGTTTCTGTGCTCCCAGTGCAGAAGACAAAGCTAGGCTTCGTACCACCATAGACAAGGTGGGGTTGTGTGACTGACTGGTGCGGCGGGCGGAAGGGCCCCCGGTCCCCTCCCAAATACTGTAGCCGAGTCCACTCCAGTTTCCTCCTCCGGCACGACTTCAGCATCGGGCACTTTACACAGGCTGTTGGTTCAGCCTCCTGGGACGGAGATTAAGTAATCCCCAGGTTCGGGAACCGTACAACCTGCGGGCAGCCAGCGGATAACCGTTTCACCGGGTCTCCCTGACCACCGCGCCAACATTTCACGCCCCTACAAGTCAGTGGTGTCAATTTTAGCCTACGGTCTTTCCACTGACAGCACAAAACCTCTCCAGTGAGCTCTGGCTACCCTACTCACCACCGGGAACACAACACAAGGTTATTATAACCGCGGTATTCTGTAGGGCGGAGGTGCTTCCCCAGACGGACTGCTCAATTTGAGACGGGAGATACCGTCGTGTCCTACCTCCTACAAAACGTCCATATCCGCCGTCATAATTCATCATAATTCTTTGCATATTATAAATGAGATAATTTGTGTAAATGTTTAGATGTTTGTTCTTCAATGGCTCACTAACGACAGGCTGAAATTTAACACACATATTATTATTTTATCCCGGGATCAGGTTCATATGGGTCGCGGGAAAGGAATCAAAATTCCACATTGACAGACCCACGAGCAACAGTTGGTCTATAATAGTAGTAGTAATAGTCCACTACTCTAACTATGACGCGCGCAAATAGTTTGAAGTTCTCCTCTTACCAGCGATAGGGTTACACGTACAATTTGACTTCCTCTCATCATTCTTGACTTCGAGTTTGGTTAGGCTGCCTTTTCTTTGGTCCATCTTAGTCTTCAGTTTTGGAGACGATGTCGCACTCTTTGGTAATTTCGGGGATCCCTTTAAATTCTTTGCCTGGAATAATAAACTATGTATTAAGAAATATTACTGAGGTGCGCGGCTCCGCCTACCTGGCCCTCGATTGTACTAAAGCAAAACCACTGTCATACCACAAACACAACAAAAATGATATAAAATTGTAGACTTTATTTCTTTATTAATATTTACATAATGTACACGGAAGTTATCTAAATTAAAATATATAAAAAAACCAGAATATATATCTAAACAATCCTACAGGTTTTTTTTTTATACCACTTAGTTGGCAGACAAGCACACGGTCCACCTGATGGACAGTGGTTACCGTGGCCTATGGACGTTTGCAACACCAGGGGTGTCACACTCGCGCTGCCGACCATGAAGAAACCTTCTGATGCCCCTCTTGAAGAACCACATATTGTAGGCGCTTGGGAAAACCGCAGCAGGGAGGTCATTCCACAGCTTGAGTGTGCGTGGGATGAAGACATATTTCCTATTAATACCACCCTGGATACGCGATTTCCAAAAATGTACAATGTAATGCCATATAAAGAGCCAGCGGTTCCTGGGAAGTTAACCTGTCTGATATAAATGTTATTAGTGAACTTACTTGTCTAGTTTTGTCTTCGTGAATACTGCTATTGCTAGACTGTGAAGACGTATTCGAGATGCTATTGACTGAGTGGTTCACAGGCTTTGGTATCGTTCTTTGGATGTCATATATCGGGTCCTGGTAGTCCGGACTCATTAGAGACTCCGGCACAGGCACCATCTTGGAAGCTGCTTCTAATGAATGGTTCATAGGCCTTTGTTGGAGATTTGTTGGCTCTGCAATCCAGACGAATTATGATGATTATTAATTTTTACCACTTTATCGTAAATTAGTTCACTAGTAATGGCATTATTTTTTATTACATTTCATAGTTTTCGGTATATATCTTGGCCCCAAGCCGCTTGTTTTAGTATAATCTGTCTTATAATGACACACAATAAAACGGATTCTGCACATACATACCTATAGAGCACATTTTGGGAGCCAGATATACGCCGGTAACTGTATAAAATCTAACCCAACCACATTTTTCAGTTCTACGATACGCCTATTTACTTAACGCATAAAGCGTGAGTCAAGAGAGAGAGAGAGAGTGATATACGGCCGCCAGTCCAATTATCACCTGAAGCCCCCACGTGATTAATGAACTAATGGGGAGGCAGTTCTAAAACAATCACGTATTTATCTTTTCTAAATTACGCTCAAAAATGTGAATTATTTGTTTTTTTTTTATTATTTAAAAAAAAAATATATCTCAGTATCAAAATAAGCGGGATATTTACCATGTTTCATTGTTTTGAGTTTGCAACAGCGCCGAAATATCGGAAACTCAAAACAATGAAACATAGTAAATATCACGTTTATTTTGATACTGATGTGAGTGACCATGATAGTTTAAATACAAATATATATCTCTCGCTCTCAGCTCTTTCTTTCTCTTTCTTTACAGCGTCCCTTGTCACGCCGCGCTTACCATGGGAACGCTAGAGTGCTCACAGTCGCACTATAATAACCTCTGTAGCGCGGCGGTAGAGCGTAAAGTGCTAATATTTGCATGCCCGAATATGTCTATTACACAAATATATAAATCGAACATGAAGCCAACCCATCCAATCTGACTACACAGACTGAGAATATCTACATAACATACCTTGTATTTTCTCCTTCTCCTTTTCGCGTTTTTCGGTCGCATACATGAGACCTGGAGAATCGAAGCTTTGGCTCATAGCTGTGGGTATCCCGGAAAGGTCGCCACATAACGACGAGGACATCAGTTGTGATGGAGAGCTGGTCTTGGAGAGCGCCGAATGGTAACTTGAAGTGAGGCGATCCGGGGAACGGCCCATGTGGCGAGGCGTTATTCGAGCTGCAGGACATATTGGATTAGTATATTGTCGCGGCCACACACAGCCTATCCAAGCTCTAGCCCATCTCTGAAATTGGTTCAGCAGTATAGATATAAAAGCGTGTTACGTTTTCACGCCTAAGTTGCTGCTGACACATAGACATACTGACTTAGTGATACTGACATTCGGATTTATCATTCATACCAACATAGTCACACCTTTTTCCCAGTAGGGTAGGCAGAGACTACTGTTTTCCACTTGCCACGATCCTGGCATACCTCTTTCGCTTCTTCTACTTTTATAATTGTTTTCATACATGCTCGCCGGCTTCGGGCACTCTTGACATGTCCTTTCTTTAAAATGTCTTCGATTTGAATGACATACGTATATCTACGTTGATCCCTACAGGGTTTTATAATTTATCATAATTATTATTATAGATACACAACATTAAAGTAGTCGATTAATTTTAAGCAAAATTTACAAATACAACATGTTTTTATAAATTTTGCTTAAAATAGAGCACATGAAGTCATTAAATATAATTTTCATTAATGAATATAATATAATTCGCTGTAAAACATTTGTAAATATAATAAAAATAATCATCTACTTCTGATGACGACTGTGGTATATAACCATTCCATACTAGTAGGTGAACTACTTTAATTTTTTTATACCAATTCTGTTGGAAAGAAGTTACCGTGACCTACGGATGTGTGCAACACCAGAGGCGTCACACGCGCACTGCGCTGCCGATCCTAAATCTTAAATATACTTACTTACGCTTTTGTTTGTTCGAAGAAGCTTAATATTTTGTAAAATGACTTACATTGCATTCTTGGTGACTGTAACTTCGGCTTCAGGGGACTGTGGTTCTGGTCCTTCAATTGCTGTTGGTGGTGTTGAGCCTAAGACATACAACGATGGATTCCGTAAAAGAGGATATGACAAGGTAACGAGTGACAGAGAAAATAATGTCTGACCGTAATATATGAAAAAAAAAACTATTACGTGAGTCCATATATTCCCAAACAATCGGGACAAGGGTAATCAAATGCCGGGTTGCGAAGAAAGTGCTTTATGGGCAACCTGACACCCCGACGTCTAAAGACCCAAGACGGCGGGAGCTTTTATTCGGTTTGGGTTAAACATAACAGCCCCCGTCGGGCAGTGAGAGGGTATCGAAGGAGATTCACGCACGATAAAAGGAGTTATCAGATGTGGATGATGAATCAGCATACTTTTAATGCTGCTGATTGATGGCACTGAGTGCAATTTATTGTTACACATATTGATAACGCAGTTTTAGTTTCACACGGAAATACCGTACAAGTTTAGTGTGTTATCAATATAATATACGAATAACAATCCTTGACGATGATGATGATGAGAGGTAAGATTGTTAACTAGAATCTTCCAATACTTTTTTTTACGTGCGCTAAATCCCCACGGATACACCGGAGCCGGTGGGAGAGGTTATGTCGGACTCGAACCGACCAAAACGCACGCCGCCTGTGGGTCGCTTTTTGTTGCCGAAGGTGAGGTTAACAAGCATATCCCTCGCACCCCAGCCGACGCAGGGCCTTCTCTCTCGATCTGGCCCTCTCCTCGGGTGTGGGGACCACAGAGTCCCCAACTCGTCCCCGGAAATGAGGAGGCGCGCGAGGCGGAGGCCGCGCTCATGGGGAGCGGAGGATCGTTCGTTTGACCTCCGGCGCCCGAGTTGCCTTCGTACGCGGGCAGCTTGGCTTGTGATACTTCGTCGCTTCCGCCCCGCCTCCTCCTATACGAGTATTACTTGCTCACAGGAGGCGCCGGCCGCCCACGCATCCGCGCAGCGGACCATCGCCGCGAGCAAGGTGGAGAGCGTGAGAACCCTCACTCCCAGGGCCGCCACCAGCTCCCGTCTCGGCGTCTCCCACGCCGGACACTCGGTGCGCGTGTGCATCCCCGAGTCCTCCCTCGCGTAATCCTCCAATACGGATTCATTTCTTATTAAGTTTCTTTGCTTATAGTTCTTACCTTACTTAGTATAAGTCTCAATTTCCTTTGATCCTCAGTTTCGAGGGCGTCTGCAGTGAGTGGACAAGTGGACGCCAAGTACTCACACAGTTCTTGGTGATGGCCGGCGTGGAAATGTCGACCTTTGCCTTGACTATACAGCCATTCAGCTTTGAGACTGAAATACACCAGATACGTTTACATTCAGACGTTTGAAAGCAGTATTTGAAAGAGTACTTCCCGCAACCAACAGAAATACGCGCACATAAAAAATCAAACAGAAATCTCTGCTCCATAATATAATCTGCCTCACTTTGTTACTCAATTACGTCCAAACGGCTGCATAGATCTGGACCTCAATATTGCTATAGCAAAACCACTGTCATACTACGAAAACTGCAATGTAGGTAAAGTTCACAATTAAAAGGCTTTTTCCAGAGTGAAAGTAAAAATTGTAATGAAACTTATCTTCATTTTATTAATTCGTATAGAAAAGAGACTAAAATGAAATGCCATTTTTTATATAGGACATGTCAATTAAACTTCGCCTCGCCTGATAATAAGCTGAGGGCAAAGTCTCAAAAAAGAGGGTCACCATTTCTTTCATATACCATGTTACCATGGTGACACTCAGCTTGACGGCGTCATCATATGCTTTTTCACACCCAGCATAAAGCACCCGGGACTGTAGGAAGAAGGAAACACGTGAGCTGGTAAAGAATTCCAAGCCTTAATGGTGCTCTTATTATATCTTAATTGTACTCTATTTTTTACTGTGGCGCTGCTGTCATGTAGGTATAACCATAATCACTGAGTAACCTACTTCATTACCCACACTAAACCTACAATAAGGAATTAATAACCTAATGTTTGCATGCTCCATGGAGCAGAATATGTTGTACCTACTAATCTTAAGACAAGATCTTTGTAACCATATTTGAATCAAATAAACGTTTGAATTTAATTGAATTGAAAGAGTCTCCGAACCGATTGGTTCTTGATCGGATATTCTGCACCGTGTGCGGATGACATCTAAGCCCTGCACGTGTTGTCCTGTGCAGAAAAGGGGAGGGTGGGAATAACTAAAATAATAAGAGCTCATCAGAACATTCACCATAGTACAGATGTTAAAATACTGCCAAGGACGCAACATTTATACGCATCTGCAAAGGCTCTAGGGTATGTGGTATGACAATGGTATCACTGGAATATAGGTTCAAGTAAGTTGCCGTAGCGGGACCAGAATTCCATGCGGCAGAACTGCCAGTGTCAGCTAGTGGAAAATAAACACTCGACCCTGGTCCGATAGAACATGTGAAAAATGTGTTCATTTTAAGCCTACTGTGACGCGACTCAAGTATAATATTCGTATGTAAACAGTTGCTATGCGCAGTGATGATATCACTGCGCTCAATCAAAGAATGATCCCATCAACTATATTACGCCCACCTCCAGTCGTCAAACTGTATATCACTCTAATTTAATGTTTATTAAATATAGGACACGCCAATTTTACTTAACCTCGCCTGATAGTAAGCTAAAGACAAGTCTTATTACAAAACACGGACTAACTCTAAAACCAGGTTTAAATCGTCTTTAGACCATGGTCTAAAGAAATTTTTATAAAAAAAGGGTTTTAATATTAAACCATGGACTATCTCTGGTCTAAAGATAAACCTGCATGACCCCTAGTTTAACGTTGGTCTAAAGTGTAAATCAGAATAATAATATGTCAAACTTGCCATTTTGAAGTTAGCCGGTTAGCGTCAGATAAATTCGTTTACTTTCTTATATGCTCGTAATGGATATTGACGCAGTTGATCTGATGGATATCGCAGATATTAATATCGTGGAGTCATTTGACATACCACGTTTACCTAACAGACATCGTATTCGAGTAAACCCCTTTATGAAGAAGCTTTTTAGGGAAAAGTATAGATTTACTAAACGTCTTAAATAACCTGCAATAAATATACTTTAAAGTAGGTATAAAAATTGGGAAAAATTTGATACCTAGTCAGCGCGAACGGTAAAGTTCGTTCCATTTAACGTCCATAGATCTTCCAATATCATAACAATGATTGCTAAATAAAGGCATGATAATGATATTTTATTATAAAATAAAGTAAAACTATTATTCATAAAATTGAATTTAATTAAAATGTATGTTGTCAATCTTTTTTTCACCATTTTTAGTAAATATTATTTATTAATGATTACAGATAATTTTTGTTTTCGGAGGAAACGGAACGTTACGATTGAATGGTATCATAATGAACGAACAATAGTTTGAGTAATCTGTGGTTTTATTTAAGCCAAGGTTTAAATTATGGTACTAAGTAGTCTACGGATTATTCAGCTTTTGTAATAAGGAGAAGTTTAAACCATGGTTCTGAGATTAAGCCCAGACTTTATAGTTTGGGTTTAAACCAGACTTAATTCCGTTTTTTGTAATAAGACCGAAACAGTCTTATTACAAAACACGGACTAACTGTAAAAGCAGGTTTGAATCGTCTTTAGACCATGGTCTAAAGAATTTTTTATAAAAAAAGGGTTTTATTATTAAACCATGGACTATCTCTGGTCTAAAGATAAACCTGCATGACCCCTAGTTTAACGTTGGTCTAAAGTGTAAATCACAATAATAATATGTCAAACTTGCCATTTTGAAGTTAGCCGGTTAGCGTCAGATAAATTCATTTACTTTCTTATATGCTCGTAATGGATATTGACGCAGTTGATCTGATGGATATCGCAGATATTAATATCGTGGAGTCATTGGACATACCACGCTTACCTAACAGACATCGTATTCGAGTAAACCCCTTTATGGAACTATCTGAACAAGCTTTTTAGGGAAAAGTATAGATTTACTTAACGTCGTAAATAACTTGCAATAAATATACTTTAAAGTAGGTATAAAAATTGGGAAAAAATTGATACCTAGTCAGCGCGAACGGAAAAGTTCGTTCCATTTAACGTCCATAGATCTTCCAATATCATAACAATGATTGCTAATTAAAGGCATGATAATGATATTATATTATAAAATAAAGTATAACTATTATTCATAAAATTGAATTTAATGAAAATGTATGTTCTCAATCTTTTTTTCACCATTTTTAGTAAATATTATTTATTAATGATTTCAGATAATTTTTGTTTTTGGAGGAAACGGAACGTTTTGATTGAATGGTATCATAATGAACGAACAATAGTTTGAGTAATCTGTGGTTTTATTTAAGCCAAGGTTTAAATTATGGTACTAAGTAATCTACGGATTATTCAGCTTTTGTAATAAGGAGAAGTTTAAACGATGGTCCTGAGATTAAGCCCAGACTTTATAGTTTGGGTTTAAACCAGACTTAATTCCGTTTTTTGTAATAAGACCGAAAGTCTCAGGAAAGAGGTTCACCATTACAGACACTAAGTAATGTTACAATGGTGGCACTCAGCTTGGCGGCCTCATCAGATGCTTTTTCATACACCGCTTGAAAGACCCGGGACTAAAGGAAGAAGGAAACACGTGAGCTGGTAATGAATTCCAGGTCTTGGTGGTGCGGTAAAGAAAAGTTTCCAAACCGCATGGTTCTTGCTTGGAGACAACAAATCTACAACCTCCATGCAACCTAAGTATGCTACGAGATAAGTATATTTTTTCGAACATATTTTTGATAGCAGTTCCTGAAGAATCATCTGCATATCTACATAGAAAGTCACACCTTTCAAAGATGGGACTGCAGCTGCACCCTAACATATTGGAATATTTCCAAGAGTGAGGAGACTTAAGAAAAGTCCCTCAAGACCTACTATAAAATATCATTTAAGAGGGCATGTCACTGGACCTGTACCTCACAGGTCATCCATCACTACTTAAATATTGATGAATGTCTCCTACACAGATTGCAATAACAAGAACGAAAAAAATCTATACATAAGTACATACACCAGTCAACTCAGACAAAGTTGCTTTCTACATCAGGGTTGTGTTTAATTGGATACACGACTCACCTTTCTATCGCGCTGACGACGAAACCGTCGATGGACTTGACGCTCAATATCCAGTTGAGAACAAACGGACGGTAATCGAATCCTCTGGGTTTTGAGTTAAAAGAATAAATATTGTATTGTAATGGCCTAAAACTAAGTTTAACACATAAGAGATATCTAATTCTGGCGATTGTTAGACTATAATAATAATGTTTCTTGCAAAAAAAAATACAACTATAAATAAAAATAACATACATACATATAATCATGCCTTTATCCCCGGAGGGCTAGACAGAGGTGAATTAACACCCACATTTCACCATCACTGTATTCGGTCCCACGTAATAGGGGGTGAGCCTATTGCCGTTTTCTGGGCACTATTGTTGCCTCGAGCCATGAATCTGAGGCTGAAGCTGAGTCTGGGCTTATCTGTCTGATGTTAAACAGCCCTATCCCTTAGTCGCCTTGTACGACACCGCATGGGAAGAGATGGGATGGTCCAAATTCTAATCTGCCGGAAACCACGCGGCTAAAAATAGCATACAATATACAACTTTTTTAGCAATGAGGACTTCAGGATACATTGAATGCTATGTTCAAGAAATTCGAAACTCAGCCTCTTAGACTAGGGTGAACCCTGTATCTTAAGAGACAGTGAGACTAGAGGTCCGTTGCGACCATATCATCATTATTGGAGAATCACACAAATTTTACTCTCTTCCTCACGCTTAAATGTACACATATAGGGTGTGTTACAGTCTTTTTTTTATACCACTTAGGTGGCAGACAAGCACACGGACCAGCTGATGGAAAGTGGTTACCGTGGCCTATGGACGTGCGCAATACCAGGGGAGTTACACACGCGCTGCCGACCCTATAAGCACAGAGAGTTTCTGTGTCATCAGTGCAGAAGACAAACCAGGACAAGCCTCTTGTGGAAGACACACTGACAGCACCGAAACTCGCCAGTGAGCTCAAGCTACCTTACTCACCGCCGGGAACACAACACGAGGTTATTATGGCCGTGGTATTCTGTAGGGCGGAGATACTTCCCCAGTCGGACTGCTGATTCGGACGGAAATACCGTCGTGTTCTACCTCCTGTATCTTTTATTTCGGCTGAAGAGATCCAGAGTGAGATATCTCCTCTACACAAGCACTGCCACCCACAAGTTAGATGTTGCCCAGGGTGCCCAGGTTACGGTGGAGGTTCCGGACCAAGCAAGACTGCTTTTCTACCTATTTACCTCATTTATATGAAAAAGGATACAGCTTATCTTTACCAGCCATGCCCACACAAGGATTACCCTGTATATTAAAACTCTCCAATTTATTCAAATGTACTAAGTGACTAATTTCATTTAGATCCTGGATGTTGTTGTGGCCCAATCCTAAGTGTTCCAAGTTAGATGGTAAGTAGCGGTCACATTGTCGAAGATCTATTATGCGATTTCTTTCTAAATTCAAATGCTGTAAATAAGAAATTTTGTGTAGTAAGCTTACTTCTATAACTTAAGGGCGAACTAATTCAGTAGACCATATCATAAAACATACAGCTGAAATTATGGACTATGAATGCTTTTATGCCACAATTTGACCCAGAGACAGCATGTGACAACATTTTGTTTATGTTTCAAGCGCATCTGAAGGTCCAGACATGTGTTTCATGGTAGTTTTCTAGATATAGTTGCAGTCAATTAAATCTTAACTGATAGTAGATCTTAAAAATAATCAAAAGTTTTGTTAGCAGAATCAACATCAACATTGTTGCCATAATAAAAAATAGTATGGCATTTTTACTGAGTACTTTGGCAGTAAACTTTACTGCTAGGGCAATACTCTTGTTTACTGTTCACCTCATGAATTAACTCACCTTCAAATTCTTCAAATAAGATATGTCAGCTATGAAAGATATTTGGTTGTTGGACAAATCTAAGTGTTCCAGGTGTATGTTGTGGTTCAAATGCTCTATAGATTTGATGTTATTGCCTGCAATGATTATCACATTATAGTATCTTGTAGTAAGGGTTTTGGAAAGTTTATTTATTTACCTGTAAACTTTGACAATATTTAGGTACACTTTTTTTAAGTTTATCTATGTGAGAGACTGGTATCTGTACTAGGATTCCCTGTATGACAGATTACCAGCCACTCCAGCCTCTGTACATGTGTTATCAGGTAAGTACCTTATGGAGTAGCAAATAATCTATACTAATATTATAAAGAGGAAAGATTTGTATTTTTGTATGTAACTAATAAACTCAAAAGTACTGGACCGATTTTAATAATTCTTTTTTCATTAGAAAGCTACATTCTTCGTGAGTAACATAGGCTACTTTTTATCCCGATATTCCCATGGGATCAGGATTTACGCGGGTGAAACCGCGGCGCGGTTCTAGTAATATATATAATTATGTATATGTAATTTACTCCTTATGTATATCTACTGTCTAAATATTCTCATATTCTCACAACAAAGGAATGTAATTGAATTAAGAAGCACAGAGTAAAGTATATGTACTGTAATAAGATTCTAATTGGAAAACATTGATAAACAATTTCCACCAAGTTCCACCAGATTTTTTTCAGCCGTTTCATCATTCAATCATCAAAGTATAGACAGTCTAATTAGAATAACATACATATAATCACACCTTTATCTTTATAAGGGTTAGGCAGAGGTGAATTAACACCCATGTTTCGCCAATCAATTAATTGGTTCCACATAAAAGGGGGTGAGCTTATTGCTGTCTTCCAGGCACTATTGTTGACTCAAACCATGCATCTGAGGCTGAGTCTGGGTTGTATATATATGTCTGATGTTAAACAGCCCTATCCCTTAGCCTTGTACAACATCACATGGGAAGAGATGGGATGGTCCAAATTCTACTCTGTCAGAAACCACACATTCATTTTATCATGGACAGGAATGTAACAAACAAACAAATATATTCATTATAAAAAAATAAATCTCTCAGACATCCATCTGACTGTTCCATAGAAATATTTTTTTTATATATGAGGTTTGTAAAATCATTTTGGTCACAGGAACAAAATCACTTCACTATTCTTTTTAAGAATATATTATAAGATTGCAAGGTGAATTGTAAGGTCTAATATGTTATTAAATTATGCAAAAAATAATAATATGTATATTTCCGACTAAGTACTCTTGAAATAAATAGGATTTGCTGCCTACTTACCAGCTAACTTCAGTACTTTCAGATAAATTAAATCTTTCAATCCCTCTATTTGTAGAATACCATTATTGCTGAGTGCCAGGATGCGTAAATTTGTCAGGCGGGACACTCCATGCATGCGGAGTAAGAAGTTGTTACATATTGACAGCTGAAATTGAAAAATTCAAGATACTATTCTCTTACTCATTTTGTAAATAAAGAACCAAAATTACAAGTTCTTCGACCATGCACTTAGGTCGTAGTAAGTAAGCAAACTAAATTATTTATTAATCATTTATGAAAAAATGTCTCAAGTACAATTTTGATGATCATATTTTAGCTGAAAGCCGAAACGTGGATCATGTAAAAGAACAAACTTACGTTTTCAATACGGTTGTAAGAGTCAATATTGTCCAGCCGCTGCAGTTCATTTTGATCTAAGATCAAACTAATAATCGTTGTAGATTCCTCTGCGGGCGCTTTCTCTATTTTCTTCAACCCACGCCTCGAAAGGTCTACAGTTTCGTTTTTTGTCACATCTATGAAGAAGTAAAATGTTACTTTGACTGTTTAGATTATGGTCTTTTATATATATTAGCATGCTCACCCATTTTTCAGCTATTCTATCATCTTTTATTTATTTATTGCAGCGAAACTCAAGTGATTTTGATTCCCAAAATCAACATTCGTATATCAACGTTCCAAACATGTTGGTAAATTTTCAAATATTAATGGTTTCCATTTGTACTTGCTATAAATTATTATGAGAAGTCATCCAAAATGAATGTTTTACTTTGTTTCTGAAGTGAAAAAGGTTTTACCTCAAATATCATGAATCATGAGTATAAATTTGCAATTATTTGGTATTAAATAAATATATTCACGAATTCATAAATAATTTTTAAAGAAGTATTTGAACGTTGGCATTTTGACATTTTGCGGCAAACAGCGCGTCAATGTTTTTCATGTATATTATTATTCAATTACTTAGTCGATTCATGAATTTATAGAAGTCGATTATGGTGAAGTAAAAATCGAAATCAAATGCACAAAATATATTTGAAGATGCGAAAATAATTAGTGATTGATATTATTACGCTAAAATATAGGTTACAGTTTTTTACGTTTTGCTAAACAAGTTCATCTAATAAAATATGATTACTAATGAAGTTTAATTTGATCACAATTACTTTCGTTGGTGCATTTTGATACATATAAACTCATCAGTCATCACTCTCATCACTCATCACATCTGTAATTTTAATAACGGATACGAAAAAACGGACTAATCCAACTAATCGATTGAAAAAGACCTTCACCACTACTCTAGTAAGTACTCTACGCGGTGGCGGCGGTTTTGTTGAGGTTAGTGAATTAATTACGAAAAAATTGTTTTCGTGATTGTATATAACGACGCCAATCTTTCCTGTTACTCTAAATGCAATTATGGAATTATATTACGTGATTAGATTGTATTGAAATACCACTCTTCATTCATATTTGTCAATAATTACAGGGACGCGTTACTTGACACTTTTTTGAGGAAAGTTTATTTCGCTTGCTTTTTTGACCAACATCGACCTTTCCTATTGGAATTAGTTAGCAAGTGGAATGCTCGGATTTTATAAAGTCTTGCAGCCTTGAATTCTCTATGTATATTGAGCCCTCCTAATCTGTCTATTTATAGACAATTCATATGTAACCTCTTTCTGTTTAGGCGGGAGAATGGTGTTGGCAAAGAGCCTGAGGCCACTACAGGTGGTCTCATTGATATTCTTCATCAGAATTTTGTCAGTATTCTTGGTGCAGACGTGGTATGTACCTGACGAGTACTGGCAAACCTTGGAAATAGCACACAAACATGTGTTTGGGTATGGAGCAGAAACTTGGGAATGGCAAAAGGGCATTCGAAACTACCTATATCCAAGTGTGGTAGCTGCCTTGTATACAATTTTGAAATACACTGGCTTGGATTTCCCTGAAGTTGTGGTAAGTTTGCTTATGGATGTTTTACTAAGTATTGTGGAATAGGTGCCTGTTAAAGATGAACAGGGCTATCCCACCTCTTCCCGTAGGTGTCGTAGAAGGTGACTAAATAATAGGGCTGTTCGCCATCCAAAAGTAAACACAAAGCTGATGATTATAGTTGGTGAAAACTGGGTGTTAATACAACCTACCCCTTTGGTGATTTACAGGCATGAATATATATCTGTAATCTGTTTACGTGTATCATGATAGACAATTTCCTCAAAAGTAAATTGATTTGGTAAAAGCGTTAAGAGGAAAATGTTTACAATATAATTGTTTGTAAGTGTTATCACCAGTGATCAGATTAGGTAGTTTAATTTTGTGGAATCTCAAGACAAAATCTTAACATGGACATGCCAACCGTGTGGGATTACAATGTCAATACGAGTTGCTCACTTTTAATAATATTATTGTTTAAAGATGTTATTGAATACTGTTTTCTTACTTTTACACATTTGAATGGGCTGTCATATTGGTTTTATTTAAACTTAACTATAATTTTTAGAATTTGCTTATTTTTGCAAAGACAACAACTGATAAGAGTACTAAGATAAAGTATAAATACGAGAGAGGCAATATAGCCCTAATTTTCCTGGTTCTTTCTCACATCAATCCTTTAATTTTGCCTTTCTGTTCCTTTAGTTTTCCTTCGGTTTTGCTTTTCTGTACTGGATTTTTTATTTTTATGTGACCAAGTAGTGGTGGTACTGGTTTAAGTTCTACATACATCCTACATAAAAGGAATAAAGATTTTCTCTTACTTTCTTTTTCAAAATGTTTAATAGTAAATTGCAACAAAACTTTGATCTCAAGTACTTATTTATTATATTTGGCTAATTTAATCTTGTATAAGAATTTACCAATGTCTGTACTTGTCAATTCTTATACAAGATTAAGATGAGGGCGTACCTCACTCAGGGTTCTATCAGACAGAGCGGTCGCGCGGTCAAGCGTTCAAGCGGTCAGTTTTGTGTTCTTTGTGTTAAATTATGTTATATAGATATATTCACACAGGAGGCATTCTGACCGCAGCGATCAAGTAGAACGCACGCGTTCACGCGTTCACTGCTGTTTCGGTGACCAAATTGGAAGGAAGATGGAGACCGAAAAGCTGATTATGTTAGTACGGGAAAGACGTTTTTTATACGATGCGAAGGATAACGATTACAAAAACCGTGGAATAGTTGCCGAAGCATGGTTGGAAATTGCCAGAGAAATGGGAAACGAAAATGGTAAGTCATAAAATATTGTTTTGGGGTACATGCATTTTTTGTCACTCGTTCAAAAACTACATTTTTTAAGGAAAATAGAAATGTATTTTTATTAGCTAGGTTTAGTAGAATAATAATAAAACCTTAGTCACAATATATTTTATTACATTGTTATTCCAGTCAAAATATAAAGTCCGTCCACAGATTAGTAAAGTTGCCAACACTAAAGAGACGTAAGTATGTATATCATAAACAAATAAGGAGTATTATATGCATGCATGTATGCCTATACTGAATGGATTTCGATGAAATTTGGAACACAGATAGTTTGTAGCCTGGCTTAACACATAGGCTATAATTTATCCTGAAATTTTGTGTAGTTCGCGCGGGAGCACATGTACTAGTACCTACATAAAATAATATGCAGAAGTTATTTGTTGGTAGGTACATAATTAAGCAGTTCGACACTTATTATATTATTGTTGACTGAAATATGGAATAAAGTTTTCACGAACTTCATATGCTGACATATTACTTCTGTGGGCATTTGGTGCGAAATCATTGAAAGATCGGGCATTAATATAGTAACGACGAACCATATCCTCATCTACCACTTTGTTGTCCCCCTTAATTCTGAGGTAGTTGTGTAAGCAACACGCAGCTTTTATTACTTCGTTTGTTGTTTCTGTGCTTAGTTCAATTTCAGTCATAAAAACCCTCCATTTCTGAGCCAAAATTCCGAATGCACTCTCTACTATACGCCATGCACCACAAAGTCTGCGATTGTAATTTGCTTTTCTATGGTCCCGAATTACTATGTCAGTATGAAATGGTCTCATTAAAAAATTTTCTAACTTGAAACCACCATCTCCAAGAAATACGTGAGGCACAGGTACTTCCGTCTCTGGCAATGGCTTTGATGGTGGTATATTAAGCTCATTGTCAATCAACTTCTTGTAAAAGACAGAATTTTGAAAAATTGTGCTGTCACTGTCTTTGCCGTAACTACCTACGTCAATCATAATAAATTTATAATCTGAGTCCACCACTGCCAGCAATACTGTTGAGAATTTTTGTTTATGACAGTAATGCAAAGACCCCGTGTTGGATGGGCATTTTATTGTTACATGTTTGCCATCTATACTGCCTAGACAATTTGGAAATCTCCATCTTTCATGAAATCCGATAACAGACTGCTTCCATATTTCTTCAGACGGGAATGGCATGTATGTTGGTTGTAGATTTTTCCAAATTGCACTATATGTTTCCTTGATTATTGTTGTAACAGTAGATTTTCCCATGCAATATGAATTGCTTATTGTGGATGAGTAATCTCCAGTGGCAAGATACCTGAAACAAATACAAAAATATAAATATATTATTTAACAAGTTTGTTATAAATGTGCAAATCCTAATTGATCGTGCATATTTGTTTACAGGTAAACAATGGGCTACTAAATGGAAAAGCTTGAGAGATAATTATAAGAAGTTCAAAAAGTCCATAGAAACGGCTTCTGGATCTGCATATAAAAAATACAAAAATTGGCCTTGGGCAGATCAACTGCGCTTTCTAGATGACACCATTGCACTGAATGAAACTGATAGTAATATTAACAGTGAAAATAGAAACAGCACTTAACAAGTTGATGACTCAACCAACCAACCAAGTCCAAGTAACAGTGTTGATTTGCGAGATTCTGTCTCTGACTCTGAGAACCTCTCCCGTCCCGGTTCCAGTAATAGTATTTACTCTAGAAATTCTGCCAAAAATAAAAATATAACACAAAAAGGTGATTCAGATCCACAACAGCAACTGTTAAAATATTTACACGAGAAGAAACTTAACAAGAGAAAACTTGATGACATTGATTATTTATTTCAAAGTTATGCGACTTCTATGAAAAAAATGCCGGCTCGCATGCAAAGTATGCTCAAATTAGATATTGCAACATTATTTGCAAAATATGAAATGCAAATGCAAGATAATATAAATATAACTCCAGTCAATTCACCATCAACTAACTTGTCTACTGCAGATTCTATATCATATAAGTATTCATCCGAAGACAGTATGTTACAAGATGTTGAAGATCTACAAGCTCTGCCTGAATTTTCATCACACGAAATGGATGAACTATTACATGATACACAACATGTTCAGTCAAATGAAGAAAATCAAGACCAAAATACATCTGAATTTTCTGAGCTTAGACGGTGTTATGAAGAAGCCGCTGAAGTACTTAATGATGTTAATGAATAATGCTTAAGAATAATAATATACATTGTTTTGTTTAAGGAATAAAGTAACTTACCTCAAACATACCACCAATCTTTCTTTTGCTGAAATGGCTTTCCTCCAGTTAGTATCTTGTTTGACTAAGTCATGTTTAATTTTGTCATACAGTTCATTGAAGGAATCGATGCTCATCCGAAAAGAATTATAAAAAATTTCTTCATCATTAATCCATTTAGAAAAAAGTCTATGAAATTCTCCATCTCGTTCTCTATCCTTATTTATTGGGCGCACCCAGTGTTTTCTTTTCCGTCTTGACGCTGATAATGACCACAAAATCAATAATTCGTCTTCCGATGAAGAACTATCGTCAAAAATCATGGTGACACTAGTGGGACCGCGTCGACCGTTCAACAGCGGGGTTCGTGAGCAATTGCACGCTCGAACGCAGAACGCTTAACCGCGTGACCGCTCTCTGTCTGATAGGACCCTCAAGACTCATTTCCTATCATACTTTAGTATATAATTATGGTAAACTGTCAATCCTCTAAGTATTAAAAGTGTAAATAATTAAGTAGTACCTGTAATATAGGTGGATCTCTTGACTGAGTTCTCGTCTACGGGGTGCCCAGGCGGTGAGGTAGGACGAGAACGGACATCAGGTGAGGTGCGGGTGGTGGGCGCTCGTACCTTGTTGCCACCTGCACCTCACTCGATAGCCTACCTACCTGCGCGTGCCCCCCGCAGGCGGGGACAATTTTGCGGTTTAACTATTAAATACGTGCTTCTGAAAATAATTATCCATAACAGTTTAAATCTCTACACTCATCAAAGTTTTAAGTAAAATTGGGTTTGAGAACTACGGAAGAAATTATTCAACGCTGGATTGAATGCTATCCTGAATTGATGTCAATCAATCAATCAATTAGCCCACTGCAGTCCACTGCTGGACACAGGCCTCTCCCAATATGCGGAATGTCGTCCGAGCCATTGATGTACGACTCCACAAATTATACATTTACTGCACGAAATGTGAGGTGCGGGTGGTGGGCGCTCGTAGCTTGTTGCCACCTGCACCTCACTCGATAGCCTACCTACCTGCCCGTGCCCCCCGCAGGGACAATTTTGCTGTTTAACTATTAAATACGTGCTTCTGAAAATAATTATCCATAACAGTTTAAATCTCTACACTCATCAAAGTTTTAAGTAAAATTGGGTTCATGAACTACGGAAGAAACTATTCAACGCTGGATTGAATGCTATCCTGAATTGATGTCAATCAATCAATCAATTAGCCCACTGCAGTCCACTGCTGGATGTCGTCCGAGCCATTGATGTACGACTCCACAAATTAAACATTTACTGCACGAAATGTGAGACTAACATGAGATGTCGAAAGAGCATCATCAATAGACATGTTTGCATAAGACAATCATCGAAATTTCAGAATGTTTTTTTTTTATTTGATTTCATCGAGTTCCTTATTCTCTGTCATTCCGTGGGTACAAGATTGAAACCCAGCTTTTAAAAAGTATTTTGGACAGTACATGTGCTGTGCTTGTGGTAATCGAATAAAGCTACCCAGTGAGTCAATGCTTAGAAAAAAAAACATTTGGATATTTTTTATGAAAACAAGCTTGCTACAATACACAGTGAGATTTACAAATAATTAATGCATTACATATTAAATACTTGTTTTCTTTAATACATCTATTAAGAGTACTGTATTTAACACGTAAAGAATATTTTCTAAATCCCGTAATCCCTCGGACATTTCCATACTTATATAATGTTTCAGATCATTAACCCCAAATTGCACTACCTAATCCGATCACTGGTTATCACTGATTTATAAACAAAACAATAAAATTAATATTCATCATCTGAGCACCAATCCTGATACCACTTAAAACTTGCACATTGAAACTTGGTATCACTTTGAATATTTTCTTTCCATATTGAGTTTACAGCTTTTCTATAGCTGTCTTACACCTCTAGAGTAATGTTTGACTCAAAGAGTTTTATCTGTCAAAGAGTAACTTCTTCCATATGAATTTAACCCTGAAAGTTTTACTAAAGCTGAAATTAATAAAAATATCAATCAATAAAATTGGTCCAACGCAGTTCACTGCTCAATAAAGATATCTCCCAATGTTGGGCGGCTTTGACCTACTGTTCTGTCCACGATGGCCAGAGGAGTTGGGTTGAGTTTCTCGAGCTATCCTTCTCTCGCAGTGACAGATTTACATACATACATAAAATCACGCCTGTTTCCCATAGGGGTAGGCAGAGATCTCGGATCTCCATTTGCTACGATCCTGACATACTTATCTCGCTTCATTCACTCTCATTACATTCCTCATGCAAGCTCATCGGTTTAGAGTACTCCTGACCTGTCCATTTTCTAAAACTTCCCCGATTTGGTCCAGGTATGTGCGCCTAGGTCTTCCCCTTACCCCTTCCGACGGTACCATCCACACTCGCCTCATACACCTGTTTCGTTAGTGACAGATTTTCTGTGCATTTTCCATTAGTTGCCCCTTATGGCACCCTGTGGAGGCTGTGGATGAGGGTGTGTTCTTACAATCTTACTCCATCACCACACGATGAGTAATAAAGATGTATTTGCATACATTTATTTTTATAGGTTCTCTTGCCTCGCATCCTCCAAGCGTCTATCAGTACAGCAGCAGATTACAGCTTCTACAAATGGACTGGTGGCCGCAAATGGGCACTGTTTTTGATACTGACTTCTTGGTTCTGGTTCTACACCTCTGGAAGAACATTACTGCAGACTTTGGAGACTTCGTTAATTAGCATTGCTCTCTCACTGTTTCCATTCAAGGGCGGCAAACTTGGATATTATGATGAAGGTATGTGTAGTGTAGTTAGCATAGATTTTTTTTTTAATTGAAACATACTTTATGTACTTTGTGCAGTTTTCATAGAAAATTGATGAGCAAAAATTATGGAACTCCCTTTGTCATCTCTTGTCCGGAGACTCTAAAGCTATGATTCACAAGTTACTTAGTTATTTAAAATCCTATACAGCCAGTAGAATATAGTAGTATGCAGCTGACACTGTTTCTGCCACTTATCAATGACATGCTTTCTGATGTTCCCGGGACACTTGTTACACCGGGCCATGAAAATATCCCTCAGTCCGAGGTGGAGGAGAATCGCGACCAATTTGTGTCAGAAATCTAAACTACTCTCTTTGGAGTATCCGATTGGAGATGACTAAACCTAGTCCAATTCAACCCCACTAAGACACAAGTATGTGTAGGCTATTGGAATGAACTCCACTGCTGTTTTCCCAAGCAATATGGTTCTTCAGAGATGCATTAGAAAGTTTCTTCAGAGCGACAGCACGAGTGTAACGCCCCTGGTGTTGCATACGTCCAAAGGCCATGGTAATCACTTTCCATCAGGTGGGCTGTATGCTTGTCTGCCACCTAATTGGTATAAAATAATAGCTCATATTTTCAATACAACATATAGACAAAATACGTTTTAAATAGACTGTTTTCAATTCTGGCGGCATTCCCAGAGTGCCACTATGCTTTTTTTTATGAAGGGCCTTATTTTTTTTATATAGTACACGTCAATTAGACTTCGCTTTGTCTGATGGTAAGCTGAAGGCAAAGTCTTAGAAAAGAAGGTCACCATTACTTACACATACCATGTGACAATGGTGACACTCAGCTTGACGGCCTCATCATATGCTTTTTCACGCCCCGCTTAAAGGACCCGGTACTGTAGGAAGAAGGAAACACGTGAGCTGGTAATGAATTCCAGGCCTTAATGGTGCGACAGAGGAAAGAGTCACCGAACCGCTTGGTTCTTGATCGGATGTTCTGCACCGTGTGCGGGTGACATCTAAGACCTGCACGTGTAATTACGAATATTCCTATACTGGTACTGGAGTTCACATTATGAATAAATAGTTTTAAGGTCCGCCTCTAGAGCCATCAAGGAGAATCTCATAAGCTTGAAATGTTACAGAAAGTCCAGCATGGATATGGTTGGCGGTATTGTGCGTGTTCATTCGCCCAACATCGGCACCTTTATGGGTAGTTTTTGGAACGTACCACTTGCTGACAACAAACCAGGAACGGCTGAGATTGATCACACGGACTTATATCCCTATAGGGTAATGTTTAAAATCCTTTTATTACTGATTTTGTATAACAAACCAGGTATATAGATACCGCCGGTCGCATCCGTAGTTTTGACATCAGAGTCCGCTTTGTTTCAATCTAACTGCGTGATTAGCTGGACTTCGACTTTTACTGTGAAGTGACTGTCATCTACTTATTTATTTATTAGTAATTAGCAATATAAGCTTACAGTCTACACCAAAGCGCTTATATGCTAAAGATAACATTAGGCATTACACTAGATTGCATTTAAATTAAAAGTAGCCTAGTGGTATGGGTAATGGACTGCTGAAACGAGGTCTCGGGTTCGATACCAGGTTTTATCATGGCACTCACCAATGACTTCGATTCTTTTTGAAGTTATATGTGTATTTATCGCAGGTTTATAAGTGCCCGGTTAAAGGCAATAGGCTCGCCACCTATTACATATCTATTATCCCCACCGGAGCCGGTGGGAGAGGTTATGTCGGACTCAAACCGACTAAAACGCACGCCGCCTGTGGTTCGTTTTGGTTGCCGAAGGTGAGGTTGACAGGCATATCCCTCGCACCCCGGCCGACCCAGGGCTATCTCTCACGATCTGGCCCTCTTCTCGGGTGTGGGGACTACAGAGTCCCCAAAACACAAACTGGCAAAATGTGTGTGCTAGCACCTCTGCCTACCCCTTCGGGGATATAGGCGTGAGTTTATGTTATGTAAAATTAAAAGTACTTCGTTCATTCTTACAGTTCGTCAAATAATTAGGTAAACAATCGTTCAATAAAAATAAAAACAATGTCCTATGCAATACAAATGTCAAGTGAATAATGTCGAATAGAAGGCAAAGATATTGAATATGAAAAATAAATACTGAATGAGTTGTCGTTCATGACTCATTGGCGTTATTTGTTGGTATTTTTAGAGCTCTAAATACCTGTAATGACAACCATAGATGTTCTATGGCAACTGGGACTAACGGCTCAATATTCTCTCCGAGGCAGAGAAACTTTGGCATACTGCAAACTATGTTGTATTAAATTTTAAAAACAGTCTTATGTACTGTACAGACAATACTCTGCAAAACTTGAGCAGATCTTATCCTATCTTCATCCCTACATGCCAAATCAGAAGCTCGGTATTGCATTTCGTTTTAGATTTTATTACTTACACAATTTC
This sequence comes from Eilema griseolum, assembly GCA_963662185.1. NCBI lineage: Eukaryota > Metazoa > Arthropoda > Insecta > Lepidoptera > Erebidae > Eilema > Eilema griseolum. The sequence goes on along the minus strand of OY759231.1, from coordinate 22,704,225 downwards.
AATAATATGATTTATTTATGTACAAATAAAGCAACTTGTTTTTGACAATACGAATTGAATCTGGTTCAAGATCCTTCTTATTATTCATTTTATTCTAGCACAATATTCAATATGCTGTAGCCTGTTAGGTGTGAATTGTACAGAAATGCAAAATCGTATGAATCGATCGCATGCGATGATAGCAGAGAGAACTCGCGTCAATAAGCCTTGTACTTTTTATGGTTCCATACGTAAAGAGTAAAAACGAAACGGAACTCTATAATCTAACATCATCTCCTCTCTGTTGGTTACCAGGCTATATTTCATGTACCGTGATTTGAAATGGAGAATTTTTGTGCTGTTTTGTATTCTGCGCTATAAAAGCTTGTCCTGTTTTGTATTCTACGCTGACGATACAGAAACTCTCTATTCTTACAGGGTCAGCAACACGAATGCGACTCCTCTGGTGTTGTACACGTCCTTAGGTTACGGTAACCACTTTCCATCAGGTGGGCCGTGTGCTTGTCTACCACCTGAGTAATATAATTTTTTTATAGATTATGCATATTTATATTACCCCTATTACAATAAATACTACAAACATACTAATGGTGTATGTGTATAGATACGGTACGGAACCCTTTGTGTAAAAGTCCGATTCGCACTTGACCGGTTTTGTATAATTTAGACTTTATACAATGGAGTAACCTTGTATATGGAACAGTTTTATTCTACTCTGTTGAAAACTATTTACAATATGAGAAACAAAATGTTTTCTCTCTTTCAGACTCATAGCTGGTGGTGCCCTCATTGGATTAGATTCGTATTTTTACGGCAGACTGATTATTACGCCGTGGGAATTCTACAGGTTCAATGTGCTCAATGACATCGCATCTTTCTATGGACAGCATCCATGGTGAGTCATACAAAGTATGATATAATGTGTTAATCATCATCATCATCATCATCATGTCAGTCACACATAGTCCACTGCTGAACATAGGCCTCTCCCACAGACTTCCAGAATGACCGATCTAAAGCAGCCCGCATCCAGCGCTTCCAGGCTACCTTCATGTGTTAATATAGCGTGATAATTACGTCGCCAATTAGAACAGTGTTCATGAACCTGTATATGTACTGGCTATTCGAAATTCCGACCGTAATATTAGCCAAACAAACTGATTAGGGGTTCAAACAAATACTGTCCTGGCTGTTGATTATTTTATATTTATATAAATATATACTAGCTGTCCCGGCAAACGTCGTTTTGCCATATAATGTTAAGGGTGGACACCCTTAACATTTAGGGGGATGAAAAATAGATGTTGGCCGATTCTCAGACCTACTCAATATGCTCACAAAATTTCATGAGAATCGGTCAAGCCGTTTCGGAGGAGTTCAAGTTCGAACACCGTGACTTTTATATATAACATTATTTATATTTTTCCGAGTTATAGAATAAGATAGAAAAGCTTCATTTCAAACTTGTTGTAAGATCGATTAAGAAATAGAAAAACTTGAATCGATTCAGGCGGGTTTCGAATCTGCGATCTTTCCCTTACAGGGGGATCGCTCTGACTACTAAGCCACAGTACCTTCGCCCGAAACAAAAATGCTTTATAACTTCATTCAGTTGTTGTAAGATCACCAGAATAATACTAAAATTTAATTTTGTAGTGGGCATTCTTACAGAAATACGAAAGTAACCTATGTCAGTCGATCCCTGTTAGGTTTTCATGCCTAAACCACTACACCAATTTTGATGAATGAAGCTTGGGAAAAGACAGACTAAACTGCCAGAATTGTAAACACTTGTTTGTAGTAATACTTAACATTATATTCCCAGGTATTGGTACTTAACGCAAGGCGTGCCAGCTGTATTGGGTATCCACCTGCTGCCGGTACTGTGGGCGACGTTCAACATACTGCGGCGGCCCAAGGAGAACCAAATTGGCTCGCTGCTTCTGATAGCCATTGCTTCATATCTGGCTGTGTACAGGTGCGTGATGATCATATCGATTGCATTTTCTATGTTGGACAGTATAACTCAGAAGTGGTTTAAAATTACCTGACATTTTTTGTAAAGTTTGAACCTTTTTTTAAGTTGTGAAGCTATTACAACTTAAAAATATGTTCAAACTTTACAAAAAATGTTATTTGTTATAGATTTATTTCAATGTAAATATGTAAATGCGGCCCTTTGGACTGCAAGCTTACCATTAGACGGGGGTACAGTCAATTTGACGACCTTAATGTGTATAAAACAAGACCATTTTTTAGTGTGGAGCATCTTCTGAAAGTGACTGTACATGTTGTAAATATAATATCAATCTATCCGCGCCCAATGTGCGTCATGCTGGGTACGGGGACATATATCTTGGACCACAATGTGCTCTGTATGTGCAGTATACATGTCTTGGCTGTATTTTGAGGATAGCATGGGGTGCTACTTTGATTAACGAACTCAAATTAATCGGCGGTAGCTTAGTGGTTAAGGAGTCGGCCGTACGATAGAGAGGTCTCGGGTTGGAATCCTGGGCATTACACTGGCGTGAACCCACTCCTAACACAAGCAATTTAGCTTAGCTGGAAGGATTAGAGGGAATATTAGTAATTTCGGTTCTAATATTATTAAAAAAAAAACGTGCATAGACAAAACAATTACCAGCTCACGTGTTTCCTTCTTCCTACAGTCCCGGGTCCTTTAAGCGGGGCGTGAAAAAGCATATGATGAGGCCGTCAAGCTGAGTGTCACCATTGTCACACGGTATGTGTAAGTAATGGTGACCCTCTTTTCTGAGACTTTGCCTTCAGCTCACCATCAGGCAAGGCGAAGTCTAATTGACGTGTTCTATATAAAAAAAAAAACAATTCGCGCTCACCAGGGACTTGTTTGTCTCGCGATTTAGGTCCATCATATGTGTCCTGAGGTATACCTGATACTTTGCTTTGTGCAGTTACCTTTTTAAATGTATGATCATTGTTTCAGCTTCATTCCCCACAAGGAGTTCAGATTCATCCTGCCATTGTTGCCGATCTTCGTGTACCTCGCGCAGGATGCCATTGTGCCGTGGAGCAGAAAAGCTAAGAAGTAAGTTCAATAACTAACTTTCGAGATACTGTCAAACTGCCGTGTTAACGATCTTCTAGAGAAAAGACAGGTCAACGGGCTAGCATGTGAAAATAATTATGAAAGTTGAAGAAGCTAAACTTATGATGACCGGATCATAGCAAGCAAAAGTTGTGGCATATGCCTACCCAAATAAGAAGAGGCTAAAGGTCATTTGAGCACCCTATCAGTACCACCTCGTCACTCTGTGGCAGGAGGCCTTGTGTCCGCCAGTGAACTTCAGGTGGCCCACGAGGGGACATTGCGTTGCGTCTGCTAATAGGTGGAGTAATGTGTCGCCGATGCATCGTCCGTACGTGTAAACCACTCGTGAATGTTGTGTGCTACTTACGTTGTGAGCTTATATAGTTCGCATTAATTAAAAAAAATTAAAATTAAAAACTATTTATTGTCACCAATATACATTTTGAAAGGTACAATTTTTATCTTAAAAGTAGTCTTGAATAAATGTATGGACAGAGTATACTGATGCTGCCCTCCAAGCTAAGCATAGCTTGTATTTTGGAAGGCAGTGTTCAGTCGTGGAATATGACACGTTTTACTTATTTATACAAGAATACATATGCATGGCCGTCGTTGTATCGTTTGGAGCAATAATGTACGTTAAGGGAGAAGAAGGTTATTTGTTAGAGTGAGTTTGTGGTACAAGTTATGTGTCGATGTTTTGTTGTGAATGTGTTTGTTGTGTATGTGTTTGGTGTGTGTGTGTGAGTGTGTGTGTGTGTGTGTGTGTGTGTGTGTGTGTGTGTGTGTGTGTGTGTTTGTGTGTGTGTGTGTGTGTGAGAGAGTGTGTGTGTCTGTGTGTGAGTGGGATTGTATGTGTAAGTTAGCGCGTGTGTTATAAATATTGTCAAGTGAAAGAGACTATTTCAAAAATGTTAACAGATCTTCCGTTTTGTGGTAGTCCAGTTGCTGAAGCCATGCTTCAACTTTGCTTTTTAATTTATATTTATTCAGCCCAACAATATTCATAACCCTATTTATATGATTGTATAGTTTTACACTTATGCTATTGTATTTCCCTCTGGCGAATGTCGTTCTGCATCGCAAACGAGCGCATACTGAAGCCTTACTGCGTCTTTTAGGGTCAGGCACTGTGAGGGACCGGTGTCTCCTAAGGATGGTTTTGAGCACAAAAAGCTGGCGCACTGTCAGAACCTTGCATTCCGTGTAAAGATTAGTTGTAGGTAGGCCCAGAGAGGAACACGTATGGGCTTTTATAGAAAAACCTTGTGGCGGGGATGTAATCTTTCTAATGGAGAAAGCGACATATTGAGTTTTTTGGATGTTAAGTGACAATAGGTTGTTGTTGAGCCAGCACATGATGATTGAGAGGGAGTATTCAGCATTGGACCTGACCGCATTCCAACTAGGACCCCATACAAATATTGCTGTATCATCTGCATATGTGAAGATGTTAGTGTTTGGAAGAGACATCTGGCAAAGTTCGTTGATGTATAGCAGGAACAATGTAGGACCCAAGACACTGCCCTGCGGAACACCGTAGGAGACAGCATCCTCATCGCTAACAACATCATCTATTTTGACTCGCTGTTTTCTTTTGGTGAGATAATCTTTGAATAGTTCATGTATGACGCCCCGAACACCCACCCTGTCCAACTTTGTGAGAAGAATTGGGACAGAGACCGTGTCAAAGGCCTTGGAAAGATCCAGGAATATACATAGGCATTTATTACCTGCATCCAACTGCCCAACAATGGCGTTAGTTAGGTTCATTACTGCGTCTTCAGTACAGTAACCCGAGCGAAAGCCATATTGGTTATCAGCCAATATTCCGTTTTTATGTAAGAATTCCTTGAGTGCCTGATTTAATATATTTTCTAAAATCTTGGAGATGATAGGTAATACCGATATTGGTCGGTAGTTATTGACACAGTCTCTGTCCCCGTTCTTGAAGATTGGATGGATAATGGCTTATGGATAATGGATAATTAAATATAACATTATACCTACAGACTTATCACGTTCATTATTATTAATTTATTTGAGTTTAATTATTATTATTACGAATTTATTATTAATGACGTTTATTGTGTAGTGCACTGTCTCATCGCCCCCCATGAGCGCCGGCTTGGGAGTGACAGGTGGAGCCGCCTGTCACCCTGGCAGAAGCAGGCCGCGGCGGTGGCGCGCCTGGCGCACCTCCCCGTTTGCGGGGACGAGTTGGGGACTCTGTAGTCCCCACACCCGAGAAGAGGGCCAGATCATGAGAGATGGCCCTGGGTCGGCCGGGGTGCGAGGGATATGCCTGTCAACCTCACCTTCGGCAACCAAAACGACCCACAGGCGGTGTGCGTTTTAGTCGGTTCGAGTCCGACATAACCTCCTGCACCGGCTCCGGTGGGGAGGTATCCGTGGGGATTTTGCGCACGTAAAAAAAAAAAAAGTGCACTGTCTCATCTCTGATAGGTGGCATGTGATGATTGTAGCGCGGTAAATGTGTGATGTTGATGAGCTAAATATATGAGGTTTGTTGCGCAGGTGGCAGCTGTACGTGGTGGCGGGCGCGCTGCTGGCGGGTGGCGCGGCACCGGCCGCGTACTTCGGCCTGCGCCACCAGGCGGCCACGCTCAGTGTCATGCCGTACCTGCGGGACGCGCTGCCCTCCAACAGGAGCTCCGTAGCCTTCCTCATGCCCTGCCACTCCACGCCGCTCTACAGGTACGCTCAGCGTCATGCCGTACCTGCGGGACGCGCTGCCCTCCAACAGGAGCTCCGTAGCCTTCCTCATGCCCTGCCACTCCACGCCGCTCTACAGGTACGCTCAGCGTCATGCCGTACCTGCGGGACGCGCTGCCCTCCAACAGGAGCTCCGTAGCCTTCCTCATGCCCTGCCACTCCACGCCGCTCTACAGGTACGCTCAGCGTCATGCCGTACCTGCGGGACGCGCTGCCCTCCAACAGGAGCTCCGTAGCCTTCCTCATGCCCTGCCACTCCACGCCGCTCTACAGGTACGCTCAGCGTCATGCCGTACCTGCGGGACGCGCTGCCCTCCAACAGGAGCTCCGTAGCCTTCCTCATGCCCTGCCACTCCACGCCGCTCTACAGGTACGCTCAGCGTCATGCCGTACCTGCGGGACGCGCTGCCCTCCAACAGGAGCTCCGTAGCCTTCCTCATGCCCTGCCACTCCACGCCGCTCTACAGGTACACTCAGCGTCATGCCGTACCTGCGGGACGCGCTGCCCTCCAACAGGAGCTCCGTAGCCTTCCTCATGCCCTGCCACTCCACGCCGCTCTACAGGTACGCTCAGCGTCATGCCGTACCTGCGGGACGCGCTGCCCTCCAACAGGAGCTCCGTAGCCTTCCTCATGCCCTGCCACTCCACGCCGCTCTACAGGTACGCTCAGCGTCATGCCGTACCTGCGGGACGCGCTGCCCTCCAACAGGAGCTCCGTAGCCTTCCTCATGCCCTGCCACTCCACGCCGCTCTACAGGTACACTCAGCGTCATGCCGTACCTGCGGGACGCGCTGCCCTCCAACAGGAGCTCCGTAGCCTTCCTCATGCCCTGCCACTCCACGCCGCTCTACAGGTACACTCAGCGTCATGCCGTACGTGCGGGACGCGCTGCCCTCCAACAGGAGCTCCGTAGCCTTCCTCATGCCCTGCCACTCCACGCCGCTCTACAGGTACACTCAGCGTCATGCCGTACCTGCGGGACGCGCTGCCCTCCAACAGGAGCTCCGTAGCCTTCCTCATGCCCTGCCACTCCACGCCGCTCTACAGGTACACTCAGCGTCATGCCGTACCTGCAGGACGCGCTGCCCTCCAACAGGAGCTCCGTAGCCTTCCTCATGCCCTGCCACTCCACGCCGCTCTACAGGTACACTCAGCGTCATGCCGTACCTGCGGGACGCGCTGCTCTCCAACAGGAGCTCCGTAGCCTTCCTCATGCCCTGCCACTCCACGCCGCTCTACAGGTACACTCAGCGTCATGCCGTACCTGCGGGACGCGCTGCCCTCCAACAGGAGCTCCGTAGCCTTCCTCATGCCCTGCCACTCCACGCCGCTCTACAGGTACACTCAGCGTCATGCCGTACCTGCGGGACGCGCTGCCCTCCAACAGGAGCTCCGTAGCCTTCCTCATGCCCGGCCACTCCACGCCGCTCTACAGGTACACTCAGCGTCATGCCGTACCTGCGGGACGCGCTGCCCTCCAACAGGAGCTCCGTAGCCTTCCTCATGCCCTGCCACTCCACGCCGCTCCACAGGTAGACTTAGCGTCATGCCGTACCTGTGGGACGCGCTGCCCTCCAACAGGAGCTCCGTAGCCTTCCTCATGCCCTGCCACTCCACGCCGCTCTACAGGTATACTCAGCGTCACAAGTAGATGAATATTTTCAGATTTTGAATGCAGATCTCCGATGCTGCTTGGTCAAATGAAAGTTGGGCCAGCCGGGGTACGAGGTATATGCCAAAGGCTACCTCACCATGCCATACGGTTTTAGTGGGATCGAATATGAACGAGCAGCCCTGCTGGCTCCGGGGGGGATGTATCCGTGCGCTAATCCACACGCCTACCTATCTATAACATAAAAGAAGTACGAACGTTAACCTGCTCGTCCGCAGCCACCTGCACGTGAACGTGTCGGCGCGCTACCTGCGCTGCGACCCCCCGCCGGCGCCGGGCGACACGTACGAGGCGGCCGCCTTCTTCAACAACCCTCTCCGCTGGTGGCGCGCCGAGTACGCGGCCCGCCAGACGCCCACACTCGTCGTACTGTTCGACACGCTGCGGGGGCGCCTCGAGAGCGTGCTCAACGGGTACCAGCTGCTCAAGGAATTACCGCACACACACGTTCGTTTTACTTTTATTTTATTACATGTACTCCTAGCACGAAAGATATGTTAATCGTATCGTAGATGTAACGATAGTTACAGTAGATAGGTCCTACTGTGAACCTATTTGGGTGTAAAACCGGCATTTAGAACTGGTCTTCACTCGAACAGTTAACATAATGATGACAATAATAGGTATGCTTTGCGTATGTACCTCCGCGCTACAGAATACCGCGGCTATAATAACTTCGTGTTGTGTTCCCGGCGGTGAGTAGGGTAGCCAGAGCTCACTGGAGAATTTGTGCTGTCAGTGGGAAGACTAAAGCGATGGTACAGAAACTCTGTACTTACAGGGTTGGCAGCGCAACTGTGACTCCTCTGGTGTTACAAACGTCCATAGGCCACGGTAACCACTTTCCATCAGGTGGGCCGTGTGCTTGTCTACCACTTAAGTTATATAAAAAAAAACTGGGATCGAATATTATTGTAGTCGAAATGTGAGTGTTATTATATCTCCGTCTACCCCTTCGGGGATTCACGGGCGTGAATAATCTATGCACATCTCCTTGGAAGTAAAAGGTAATCTATTATATTTTTGGAATGCCGATATTAGTCGACAGTTCTGCCATTATCAGTTGACAGTCACTTCCTTAAAACCGGTATAATCCAAACCATATGAACGAAAAGGAATAAATGAACCATGGGCCCCGAGGAGTGAAAGTCTCGGCTACAACTGGGAATAACCCTTTAAATGATGATGGTGATAAATTTTACATAAGTAAAAGGTGTATTATTTGTGTGCGCAGTTCCCCGCGGGCGAGGTGGGCGCCAGCGTGCTCGTGTACCGCAAGGCGGCGCCCCCGCGCGCCCCCGCCGACCCCGCCGTCTAAATGTTAGTACACCTGACATCTGCCGCCCGCCGCAAGCGATATTCGCTACTCAGTGCTCGACATAACGCTCATTATCGTGTGCCTATACGACACGTAGGATAAAGGTTATTAATACTACAGCCAGTCGAAGTGTATCGAAGCGTTTATATTAGAAAATTACCCTTATTCAACTAGTTAGGCTCGTATCTCTACTGAGACATTGTGTCAACGCTGTTGGTTGGGTTGGCTTTAATTTTAATGAATTTTACTTTGATGCTTTTCGACTGCGCTAGATTGACTTAACCCTTAGTCACAAGTGTCTGATATTTTTGACTAGTGTGGTATACTTTTGAAAGGTTAATAGGTGATCTGGGTGTAAGTGTTGTCCACCACAGAATTTAAAAAATATCAATAGGTGTGTACTAACTGCGGGCACCTTTGTGTATCATATTTGATGAAGTATTCTATCCTTGTAGAGTTTATCTAAATCCAAATGAAGCGCTCAAACACCTCCCAAGTAACCAAGTAGTTATAATTTGAGAGCATGCACGAGCGAGCGGATGTCTTGTTCTATACAATATGTCAGCGCTAGTCCACAAAGCGCATTCGGATTTATCTCCCGACTAGTCGATCGCAAAGTTCGCGTACATGTCATAGTTTCCGAATAAAAGTGAAAGTGGTTGAGCGCGTCATTTAAGGTTAAATAAGTTTTAACTCAAGTTCTCAAACTTGCCTCGTGGTACCACGAGGCAAAAACAAAACTACGATTTATTTGACGATTAGTTTTTTTTGATGACTCGAAATGATTGCTCGATATAATGAATGTCTTTTCTATTAAATGAATTATATTGTTGACTATAAATTGACTATGGGCATTTTACCCATAACGATGTGTTCGATGTAGTAAATAAATATACAAATAGGTAGTATTAAACATATATGTCTACAAAAAAATTTAAACAAATATAAAATATACAATTTTTGGATTTCTCCTGTAATTTATGAATTCTACAAATAATGTCCTGCAACAAAAAATGTTTGTTTGTACAACTTAACTTTCAACTAATGATTTTTTTAATCTTAATAATGGTGAAGTAAACAGCCACTTTTCTAATTAAAAAATAAAATACCATTTATAACGAAAAGTTAATTACTAATTTTAATTCCATGTTATGTGACTACAAAAAATAAACTTGAGTTTAGAGGGTAGAACAAAATTGAATGTGTTGTGCAGCCAGTCTTCTTTCCATTTTTTATTTAAATCCGTGGCTACGGATAACACGGTTTTCTTTAACAGCAGAATAATTGTATTCTGCTTTTGTTCTTCTGATGTCGATGCGCATATCGTTCGGCAAATTTTGTTTGCCCTGTGTGTCTGATTGCGTTCTCAGAGGGCCTCATGTGTACAGGCAAGCAGTAGACATTAGCAGATGACCCATAGTCTGTGGAGTACACTCCACAATCACACTTCGGCTCCACCTCATCTGAGAAACTAACCCACCTAGAACGATTATCTACCGACCTGATGTGTACAGTAGCTGGTGATCAACCATTCATAAAGAACCCACTTGTCATCAAGTGGGTCTAATGCTTTTTTTTATAAAGAATATAAGCAAACGCAATTACTAATATTCCCTCTAATCGCTCCAACTAAGTTAAATTGCTTGTGCTAGGAGTGGGTCCACGGCGGTAGTGACGGATTTGAACCCGGGACCTCCGGTTACCGATGCTTTTGCGACCTTAATGTTATAAAAATGTTTACTTTTGTAGTTATATCGCATGGCTGATAAATAACTGATTCTTGTATTGTTGTGTGACTGTATTGAAATATCAGTCAACTGTCAAGAAAGTCCGCCATTTTCCACAATATCCATGACTGAGGTTGCAGGAATAGTACAAATGTCACTTGAATGTAGTTTATAGGCTTGCCAAAGTTATTCCTAAAGTGTTTTACTAACAGTAATATATTTTGATTTGAGCCCGACCAGATATATACACGAACGTTTTATACCTTTTATATACTTATTGAACAGGGTCCTGTTTTATGAATTGTCCTGTGATAATTCATAGTTTGTTGATTGAAAGAAAGAAGCCACCCGCGTGTATGTCGATTATCGCTACCAAACGTAGCCCATTTTCTTTCCCAAGGTCCAATCTATGTCTGTACCAAATTTCATCAAGATCGGTTCGGCAATTTAGGCCTGAAACAGTTAGTTACTATGGATAATATGATTTAACTCTTATATTCAGCACTTGTGACGTAAGAAACTGTCGAGTTTCGAACCCGACAGGAGATTTTTAAAACAAACCGAACAAAATTCATGGTTAAGTTAAATCATTCTCGATTGTGTTAAAATTGTATGAGTTGTATCTTGTTTTTATCAAATAGTACAATAAGCTATGTTCATTTGAGTTGAAAGGAATTAGTCATGTCCGTTAAATTAAATTGAATGAGTTATGTTTAACAGAGTTAAATAAAGTGAGTTATGTTCATCTAAGTTACATAGAATGAGCTATGTTCTTTAATGACTATAACTCAGCAATTAGTGAAAATATTGTTATTTCTTCAAATAGCCACTAATGTGACAAAAATATGTAAAAATCTATGCTATATTATTATATATTCTATATGACTATGCAATATCTTTTTTATACAACTATATTTTTGGTCGGGCCTGTATTTATTTTGTTATTAAACAATTATTGCATCTAGCATTTAATAAAAACATCTGGCATTTTAAGAATTTTCAGCGACCACCGAATTAAGATCATAGTAGATATAAGACGCGTTCGTCAACTTCAAGTAAAGGCGAATATTGATATCGTACAAGATAATTAACTATTTTGTGAACTGTATATTATATCGTCATCTCTCTAGATTAATTAGTGCCCCACAGGGTGCAAAAACAAACCCAGCACAGTAAGTCAAGCAGTTATTTAAGATTAAGTAATGAAAAAAAAAACGAATAATAGAAAAAGAAAATGCCTGGTGCCCCACAGGGTACAAACCCATCAGTGGGACAGACTTTGCAATACATCAAGTAGGCATTTAAGATTAAATAATTATGGAGTGACTGATACCTGCGTCTCCACTCGCGAGTTTGTCGGTTACCAATATTTTTTGGTAATATCTTCGGTAATATATAGCAGTTTTTTAGTCAGACAAAGACCTTTTCTAATAGAAAATATGTTTCAAAATGTTTTTTATCAAAGTAATTTTTGTGTCAATTCCGAAGAATTTAAAAAAAAAAATTATGGATTCAGTATCGTTAGCTTACTTTGTTCTTAAGATTTTTCTACATCTCACATCATAGACAAATAATTTACAATTATATATTTTTATTGATGACGATTTGCTATAGAGGCTTTGAAACTAAACAAATATAGCCATTAAACCTTTGCTTGAAGCTGACCAATTTGAACATTAATTTTATAGTTCGGATTATTTTTAAATTAATAATTATTTTATTTTTATGGATTGGAATTGCAATACATTTTAATAATACATTTTTAATATTAATATTTTAGATTATATTGTATAGTTTAATGATGCTCAAAAGTAAAGACAAACAAATGGTGTTAATTAAGATCTCTTGTCTTTGAAGTATAACACTTTCTTACTTTTAGTGTTGTTTTATTTGCACTTAAGTGTATGATCATCAATCATGGCGATTTGAGCAATCGCCATGATGATCATTGCGTCCTATATTTGCATTTTGTAGCCAGAGTACCACATTATTTTTAACCGACACCCAAAAAAGAGGAGTTTGGCAATTTTTGTTGCTTTATCGACTTTTTCGAGAGCGTTCGTCATCTGACCTCCCTGACCTGTGAGGGAAGCCTACGCCAGCCTCTTATTCCGTTGTTTAGCAGATGTACCAACATGCCATTAAAGATAGTTTGGGCCTCAAGCACGTTAGCAGGGTCCCCTTCACTTTGTGTTATACATAGTATAATTTTTACATACATTAAATACTAACAGAATGTATTAAACTGTGTGAAGTCCTTTTATTTTTCAATGAAACAATGCTGAAAGTAAGGATTTAACTAATATAGTATATAAGGTATAGGACTCACAATCGAAGGGTTGTGGGTTCAATCCTGATTCATACATTTATCAGCGTAAAACCAGTTGTTGTAAAGGATTCGAGGCATTCGATGTTATTTAATAAAACTTTGTACATTAAATACAAGATTCGATTCAATAAAATGAAACGGGTCTTAATAAACTCGTTAGTGTTTCATAAGATCTCGAGACTATTGAGACTCGAGACTAAAAAGTCCCCGAGTCTAGACTAGACTCCGAGACTACGCGGAACATTAAGTAATATACAATTTAGTCTACAAAATTAGGAACTAGAAGACTTGAATTCTTTGCAACCAGTAATATTTGACCAATGTTAAATAAAGTATTTCGTAAATGAAATATGTATGTCAATATGATTGTATATTTTATCCTGCATTGTGTAGAAGTAAACTGTAGAGGAATATTAATCAAGTTGAATAAAACTATATAATATGTTCATTTGAGCTTGTAGCTGCTTAGCTACAGACTCGTAAACAGAAATCATACTACAATGGCACCAGGTATATTAAAAAGAACAGCAAGAAACCTTGAGTCTCGCATATTGTTTGGTCTTGGGTGTATTTATCTCATGCTGAATTCGTTTGAACGTTTTTACCCGACTGCAACAGCGATGGCAATGTTTTACGCGCGTATGTATATACTTAGTTTTGTTTGTTCCCCTCTATAGATCTAACGGCTGGACGGAATAATCTATCAATAGCTACGTATTTCCTAGATTTTATATACTAAATCCCTAAAAATCAGAAAGTATCTAGTAATTATATGTGTTAGTGCTGCACTCCGTATTGCTAATTAGAAACTAGGTATTACCTGTGCCAAATAAGTTATTTTAGATAATCTCATAGTACAGATCCTCCGCCTTCCGCACCCAGTCTTGTTTTTATATTACTAAAATTATTTTTATTAATCACTGCTGTTAATTTTACTTTATATTAATTATACTAAGCATGCATAGTTACCGACATATATTTTCGAACCTAGTTACGTCCCAAAATGTACTACTCAATGGTACACGTTTTTTGGTTGTCTTTTGACGATATCACGGCGTGCTACGGCGCGGGCGGTGGACGAGCTTAAATCTATCAATTAGATTATATCAAACCAATTTGCGCGCGCCTACACGCCTCGTAACTTTTGCAACTTGGCGTCAAGATATATGCCGGTAACTATACCATTATAATTACTTCTACGCAATGCAGTTGGTATCAAACATAGTTAATAAGTAAAACAACATTTTGAGCTATAATTTTAGGCAATAGTTGGTTGTTTTTGTGTTTAAGTCGAACAGAATGTCTTTTATAGAGATGTGTGGATTTTGAATAAAGATTTTATTTTTAACTTTTCTGTTTTTCTTTTTTTTTTCTTGAGACCTTACATGCGTAGAACAGATAAAAGTATAACTTGGTACAATTATAACATCTAGAGATAATCTCGAATATTACAATTCCGGGGTCAATGCAGCTTACCAACTCTAGATATAAGATATAATAATATTATGTTGATAATTTTTTTTATACCACTTATGTGGCTTAGGTGGCAAACAAGCGCACGGCCTACCTGATGGAAAGTGGTTACCGTGGCCTATGGACGTGTGTAACACCAGAGAAGCCACACTCGCGCTGCCGACCCTGTAAGCACAGAGTCTCTGTGCTGTCAGTGTAGAGGACAAAGCAGGGCAAGCCTGTAGTCATCCCACTGACAGCATAAATTCTCCAGTGAGCTCTGGCTACCCTACTCACCGCTGGGAACACAACACGAAGTTATAACCGCGGTATTCTGTAGGACGGAGGTACTTCCCCAGTCGGACTGCTCAATTGGGCGGCAATACCGCCGTCTCAACTACGTCTCTGTAACTTAAATACCTACCTAAATAACTAAAGACATAAAAAACCTATGTGCTATTCCAAACTAGGTATAATCTATCTCTGTATCAACTAGGTACGTATAATATACATACATATAATCACGCCTTTATCCCTGGAGGGTTAGGCCGAGGTGAATTAACACCCACATTTCACCAATAAATGTATTCGGTCCCATGTAATAGGGGGTGAGCCTATTGCCGTATTCCAGGTACTATTGTTAACTCGAGCCATGCATGTGAAGCTGAGTCTGGGCTGTATATATCTCTCAGATGTTAAACAGCCCTATCCCTTAGTCGCCTTGTACGACACCGCATGGAAAGAGATGGGGTTGCCCTAATTCTACTCTGCCGGAAACCACGCGGCAATCTACTCTACTGCAAACCAGATTTTAATGAAACTACATTGTGAAGGAGGTAGGACACGGTGGTATTTCCGCCCAATTGACTAGTCCGACTGGGGAAGTACCTCCGCCCTACAGAATCCCGCTGTTATAATAACTTCGTGTTGTGTTCCCGGCGGTGAGTAAGGTAGCCAGAGCTCACTGGAGAGTTTTTGTGCTGTCAGTGGGATAACCAAAGGCTTGTTTTGCTTTGTCCTCCACACCGACGGCACAAAATCTCTGTTGTTACAGGGTCGGCAGCACGGATGTGACCACTGGTGTTACACACGTTCATAGGTTGTTTGCTACCTAAGTTGTATAAAAAAAGAAGAAATAAAGTTTCATTAAAATCTGCTCGGCCGCTTAAGAGTTCAGTGACATAGGCACATGCAGTAGGTTTTTATAAATCCTAAAGATATATGATAAAGCGTACTTAAATGTAGCGTGACCTAGTATTAGTATTTAGATAATATTTAATTTCTACAGTATACGTCATGCTGATAAGTGTAATTCGTGGCAGAGATATTGCAACTGCCGCCGCCTGCCAATGCAATATCGGTGCACACTCATGTCCTCCAACAACGATGCTGGTCAGAGTTGATGATTACCGGAAGGAGTAGTGTACCTACTAAAGCCTAAAGCAAGTCAAATGTTAGCTCGGCCGGGATACGAGAGTCCGCGTGCGTTTTAGTCGTTTCAAGTCCGACATAACCTCCCCCACCGGATCTGGTGGCGCGGCACGTTAAAAAACCATTGTTAGTCTTAGCGTACATTAGCTAATTTTATGTCAATAAAACCATTGTCATACCACTGACATTGCAAACAATGCCATTGGTTTTTAGACATTACCGTTATTCTATTAGAGTCTAAAATGAAATAGCAACTTGTAAAGTAAATGAAAAGATTTAAGGAATCTTTTCCATTTAATTTTGGATTTTAAGTCTATACCTATAAAGTCTAATATTTCGTCAATCATCTTTCGTCAATCAGGGCCTCGATTCTGCTAAAGCAAAACCACTGCCATACCACGGGACGCTGCTGGCAAATCCATTTAAAAAGACTTCTAAGCAATGCTATTGCAGAGTGAATGAAAAACCTAATGAAACTCTTTTCATTTAATTGTGGACTTTACCTGTATAAAAATAAAAATTTTATGCCATTTTTTGCATTTTAGAACCGAGGGCCCGCTGGTGTACCGACTTCTAGGAAAGATTGCTATAGTCTTCGGGGCTTTGGTGGTGCCCCGATACACCCCAGTTTCTACACTATGAGAGAAACGCCGTCCGCCCTGTTATGTTCTTTTATAACAGGGTGTCTTTTTAGAATATGCCTATAAAAAATAAACCGAGACGTGTGTCCCAATCTCGGCTACTAGGTGTATAGATCCCTTATGCTCTGACCTCTGACACGTCTACGGCCATGACCTTATGAGCATTATCTGAACACTCGTTGAACTATTTAACAATAATAGCTAAAAATCAAATACCTATAAGCCTATGTGTACGCATTCTTTACATAATGACACCCAAGTACATTATTTCCTTATACCAACCCACTTTGATTACTCCGGTCACAGGTTAAAAGTACAGATAACACATCAAACGCGAACTCGATCACTCGTATCGTAAAAATATTTATTGAAACATTATGTTTTAAAAATGTTACGGTCGGTGAAGTGTGTTGTTTTGCTACTTTCCGTGGTTCTAAGTGTATCAGACTCTAAATCGAGAAGGAATGAAAGATCGCCAAAGGATGAAGACGGAAAGAGCAGTTTGGTTTTCGTTTTTGACGTGACAGGCTCCATGCATAATGATCTAAGACAGCTACAGGAAGGAGCTGAAATGATTTTGAACACTGCTTTGAAGGAGGGTAATGTTATCGCTGATTTTGTGTTCGTGCCGTTTCATGATCCTGGTAAGTAGTGACTAAAGGTAAAATAGAAGTCTGAATCGGAAAATGATTAATTTGCAACTAGAATACCTCGGTTATAATAACTTCGTGTTGTGTTCCCAGCGGTGAGTAGGGTAGCCAGAGCTCACTGGAGAATTTGTGCTGTGAGTGGGATGACTAAAGAATTGTCCTGCTTTGTCCTCTACACTGACGGCGCAGAAACTCTGTGCTTACAGGGTCGGCAGCGCAAGTGTGGCTTCTCTGGTGTTACACACGTCCATAGGCCACGGTAACCACTTTCCATCAGGTGGGCCGTGCGCTTGTCTGCCACCTAAGTGGTATAAAAAAAAATAGAAGACGGAGAACATTTTGTTTTCTTAGGTCATTTAGGAAATTAGGTACTTATTGCCCTTGAGGTATTTACTGTAAACATACACCCCTATCGTATGCACGCGATAGCATACAATAATAGACACTTAGCTATTTTCATGGAGATTTAAATCAAAATAGGTACCTACCTAATTATGTTGATTTTAAATTTAATATCACACATTTATAGAAAATTTGACCTCCTTATCTATTTATCACAGAATATCTCTAGATACTTACATATTTTTATAGTAGGGAAATCCCCTGGAGTTCACGGTTAAGTTACTATGTCGAACTCGAACTGACTCGTCGATTCGTTGTCCTACATGAGAATTTATACTTAGATTCGAATATTAGTTCCTACTAATCCTAGATAGAGAAATAGTTGCATTTCCCTTCAAATGCCTTAGCGGTTTTGTGCGACCTAACACCCCGGCATCTGAAAATCCGAGGCGGTGTGCGCTTTTAGTCGGTTTGAGTCCGAAATAACCGCGCCCGCCTGGGATATCCGTGGGTACATCCGCACGATAAAGGCGTGTTCGAATTCAAAATGATTTACTTTTTTTTAACGTAAAAATTTGAGTATGAGCTTTTTTATTGTAATCAATAACCACTAAAATTTAATCGTGTTTTTTTTATTGGTTTCATTGTTTATGTGTGATTTTATTTCAATTAGTGATATTCGCGTAAACTTCAGTCAGATAGTATCAAGTATCAGTTCATAGGGTTCGATTCCCGCTCAGTGCAAATATTTGTATGCATGAATCATGAATATGTAGATATATTTCCATTGGTCTGGGTGTTTCTATGTATAATATGTATCTATGTATTTCATTGGTATGGGTTTTTTGTATATCAATGATGTATTTACAAAAAAAAGGAAGTATGTTTATCCGCATTCTAGATCCCATAATATAAGCTAGTTAAGTTAAGCTTACCATGGGTCTAGATAGTGTGGTGTAGAATGTCGTGGAATATTTTATTTAATATTTATTTATACCTACTACAATAAAAATGTAGTGACTGCAGTAGATAATTAGGTACCCAATTATTTACTTGTTTACCACAGCGGTGGGTCCAGTAACAGTGACCCGCAGCAAGGAGGTCTTCAAAGAAGCGTTGAACGCAGTCCGAGTGTACGGCGGAGGCGATTGCCCTGAGAAGTCTCTCACTGGTATACAATTAGCATTGAATGTCAGCCGACCGAAGTCTTTCCTATATGTGTTCACTGACGCGACCGCTGGAGATCACAGAATTGTTTCCCAAGTGCTGGACATGGTTCAGAGGAAGCAAAGCCAGGTAATTCTTTGGACATGTGATTTTAGAAACACTCATCTTCTGAACCTCTTCACAACTCGGTTGGAGTCGGCTTGCAATTCCAAAATCATGTGGTTGAACTTCGATATTTTCCTTTGACCGAATGCCATTAATTAGACCTTTTCGACCAACTGGTGATTGCGATTTCAGAAGCACTATTTAGGTAGGTGCTTATATACTAGCTGCAAAAGATAAGGAGGGGATAAAAAGGTTTAAATCTCATCCATGGAAGAGTAATCGAATCCAGAGTCCTCATACCCCTGAGTGCAGTATCAACACCGTCACGAAAATCACTCGTAGAGAATTCTTCTCCTTCCATGGATTCATCGAGTGTATCATTCATCGCATCCCAGACTTATCTTCATATACTATATCCTCATTTAAATAAGTAGTCCTGACAAATTGATTCCTATCTACAGAATATTGTCGGGAGACAACAAGGACAACAGTTTATAGTAGGTATAGTAACTAATATTCAGGTAAACCTGTCTGTACTTAATCAGACTTCACACAAGGCCCGGTACTTGGTCATGCCTGTCTATTGCCTTGTAATTGGGTATTTGATTGTCTAATCAAATTAGTTACTTTTTACTAAACTTCAAAACTACCGTTTTGAAGTTATAAGGAAACTTGTTTGAAATAATGTATGTGACGTCATAATATTTAATTATCAAATCATTTACTATTAGTGGTTGGTTGTATTATTAAAAATAAATATAAACAAAAAAAAGAACCAACGCAACGTCTACCGTTGTTTTACCATTATTAATTTAATAAGCTCAGTTAAATAAATTATATGAACTACAAGAAAATGCTCAATTTTGGAAGAAAGTCTTTGAACCCGCAAAAGGAACGCCTAAGTAAGGTAGAATATAGAGAACAGCACAGCAGAGATGAGACAGCCATCAACCTGTTTACTTATTCGTATAGACCTTAGCACTCGGTTCAACATTTTCAGGTGGTGTTCATTTTGACGGGTCACTGCAACGATTTGCACAAACCTACTTACAAGGTGTACCAGCAAGTGGCCGCTGCTAGCTCCGGGCAAATATTTAACTTGCGAAAGTGGAGTGTACACAAGGTAACGTTAGACAAAAACTGCGTGTTAGGTATACTTACGAATTCTGCAATATTTACTACAATATTATACTTGTCGCATTTTATGCGATTATGAAAAAAATCTTTGCACACGTTCGTAGGCCACGGTAACCAATTTCTATCAGGCGGGCCGTGAACTTGTCTGCCACCTAAGTGGTATTAAAAAAAAGTAAATACATTTTGTATACCAGCTATCTCGATTTAATTGAGAAGTAAAGGCTAAAAGAGTATTGATATAGGTGGGTATATTGGTTAATCTCATTGTACAAAAGCCTTTTAAAATTTTCTTTACATTTAGGTATACCTACGCATATATTTGTAATACCCTACTCACCGTTTCCCAGATGCTCGAATTTGTGAAGAGTTCCATCAAAGGCCGCACCGTCAACCTCGCGTCTGTCAGAAACCCGGCTGGGTACAACTATACACAAGAGGTAATACGAACGTTTGATCATATTTTACTGCTGCTGGTAGCTGGGAGCTGGACCCTGTTTCTACCAATTGTGAACCACTGTTACACCACAGACATTGCCTAAATGCTATTAAAGTTTAGACGTTATGTTATCAGCTTAAAGTGCAAAATTAAATGGAAAAGAGTTAATTATTAATGTTTATTTCTCACCAAACCGTTTACATAAGAAATCTCAAATAAAATACAGTAATAGATTTTTTTTTTTATACTTTAATTTTTTCATCCAATCTACAAGATGTCATTTAATTTTAGACTGCCACTGCATAGCGGTAAAATTTAAAATGAAATGGCATTTTTTGCAGTGTCTGTTGATACCGTCGATGACAACTTGCAGACTCTGGTCCTGGTAGATACATCTACTGATGAAAGACTAAGACGCACACGCTTGTTCCTCGTGGTTGAGAGATCGGATAGCAGTTGTCTCCCAAAAAGCTGTCTAAACCAAATTAAGCCGCGTGGTTCCCGGCAGAGTTGAATTTGGGCCACCCCATATTTTCCCATGCGGTGTCGTACAAGGCGACTAAGGGATAAGGCTGTTTAACATCAGTTAGATATATAGAGTCTAGACTCAGCCTCAGATGCATGGCTCGACCCGGAGTACGACAATAGGCTCACCCCCTATTACGTGGGACCGAATACAATGATTGGTGATAAATTGCATGCATGTACCTACTATCTGCAACATTATTAAAAATGTACAAATTAGCCTTAGCGCTAAAAGCAATCTCTTAGAAAAGAATTAAGTACCTCGTTCCTCAGAGGTGAAGAGTCAAGTCAATAACAACGTTAAGACTTTTTTTTATATAGGACATGCGTCACTTCACCTCGCCTGGTGGTAAGCTGAAAGGCAAAATCACTGTTGACGGTGGTACGTGTAAGTGTGTAAATCTTATAAGTTAACATAATTTTGTTCATATTCCAGATCCCAGTAGACAGTACGCTAGGAGAGGTGACGGTGTCAGTGTCGGGGGTGAAGCCGAAGATCACCGTGGTGGACCCTAAAGGAGAGCAGCTGACGGGCCCGCCGAAGCTTGTCACCACTTTGGACCTTTCAGAGATTATGGTTAGGTGTTAATACTTATTGATGGCGCTTGATGGAACCTGCCACACATATTGAATAAGATACTTTTTACTTTACCAATATCTTTTATTGTTTACCTGTTTCGCCTCACGGCATGAGGGCACCGGACGAAGGATTGCAAGCCAAGCTGCCCGCATACGAAGGTGACTCGGGCATCGGAGGTCGATGAATGACGTATGCCGCCCATGAGCGCAGGCCTGGGGGTGACGGGTGGAGCCGCCTGTCACCCTGACAGAAGCAGGCCACGGCGTCGGCACGCCTCGCGCGCCTCCCCATTTCCAGGAACGAGTTGGAGACTCTGTGGTTCCCACACCCAAGGACAGGGACAGATCGAGAGAGATCGCCCTGGGTCGGCCGGGGTGCGAGGGGTATACCTGTTAACCGCACCTTCGGCAACCAAAAACGATCCACAGGCGTCGTGCGTTTTGGTCGGTTCGAGTCCGACATAACCTCTCCCACCGGCTCCGGTGGTGGGGGTTTCCGTGGGGATTTTTCGCACGTAAAAAAAGGCCCCAACTACAATACTTTGAGATTTCCTTTTGTATTGACGTTTGGTATGTGCCGATTTAATGGTCTATGCAGAGGAAATAATTTTTGATTTCTAACTTTTGAGAATACCGTGAGGAGAAACTGGTAAGGTGAAAAATAAAAAAAATGGTGGTAAAGTACAAAGTGTCTTGTTCAATTATAAAGGTTGGGCTTAGGACATTGATTGATTCTCTGATTGCCGTATTACCGTACAGACTATCCGTCTTATGTGTGCGTGAGCCTATGCCTAAAAACACAGACAATATAATATAATAATTTTTATAACTACTTCTTCTCGTGTCAATGACACACTATTGGCGTGCAGGTGGTGAAAGTAATGCAGCCAGAGCCGGGCAACTGGTTGATCACGGTGGGCAGCGCAGAGGACCACTCCGTGAAGGTGGTGGGCTTATCGAACCTCACTTTTACCCACGGCTTCTCCGTCGAGACGCCCAAATCTATGCAGGAAACTAGTTATAGACCTTTGAAAGGTAATATTTATTTGTTGGAAGTGCTTCTTAGAGCGTCGTTATCATCTAAGGAAGGTAGAATGATTGCGGAAATTCACTCGGATACCCACCGCTGCGGCCAGCGGGGTGGTTATGTCGGACTCACGCTGACTAAAACCGCACGGCCGTCTTGAAACCATCTGTTGCCGAGGATGAGGTATTCTCTGGCATATCTTTTGCGCATCCTGACTGACCCAGGGCTAAGTATAGAAGGCTCCATCGGGTGTGGGACTACAGCGTCCCCATCTTTCCCCAAAAAAAAGGCATAACTGGGCGATTCTGCTAAAAACTAGTAAGTTTATGAAATTCCAGTAGATCACAATAGAATCCTATATAATTTGATAATTGGTCACTCATATGAGCAGACTCACAACAATTCATTTACTACAGCTTACAATTTCGTGTACATATCGCCGCAAGACAAAATATTCTCTTAATACGATTCCAATGAAGTGGCCTTTTTAGATCTCCTGTCTTCAGATAAATCATGATTCAGAACTGAGAACTTCTAGAATGCGAGCATTAGTGTTGTTCCGGTTGTATTCGAGGCTTCAGCGTCGGAGCCCGCGGTCTTATTACTCCTCCTTCATTTTATTGAAGTCTTTAGGCTTTTGTGGGAGCGATTGCTGTCTAACCCCGAGAGCAAAGCCGGTTCCAGAGCCTGGTCGTACAGGCTTACAGGTCAGATATACTTGGGCTCCGAAGATCTTGGTGGAGCACCGAAAACACTCTTGCGTATTAAAATGTAGGTGCGTACGTACATACCTATATTCACAACTGTAAAACCCGTAGGGGTAGACAGAGTTATATTAACAAAATGTATTACCCAATAATAAATCTGCTCAAACAATTCGGTTCCGTCATAATTTATTCATGATCCAGCATCTGGTATGGTATGATATATGGGTTATTTCCGCAACTTCACGTCGGGCCATGGGTTTTGCACGAGGGAGAGGGATACTAAATTAACACGCAACTATTTAACCACAGGGACATACAACCATATGTTGATATCGCTCACCCAAGTCAATGTATCGGCGGATATTCGGTACGCCGAGATCCTTACACTGGACGGCAGGACACTGTTTGAAGTACCGCTGAAGAAAGTGGACAGAACGAACAAGGTGTATGCAGCAGAGCCATTCATACCACCTGATGAGTTCTTTTATATAGCAGTGAGTATGATTACGGACTACCAAGAAATATAAAGAAAAAAATGCCTATAGGTACTTTAGAATCTTCAGGAAGGAACCAACGTCTGAGTTTCATCTCAGTGACGTAAGCGAGGATACGGGGCTACTCACACTGACCGAATGCCCGGCGTGGAAGACGCTGAGGCGTGTTCTTTTGGTGGTCCTGGGACTGGGAGTTCTCAAACTCAGCACGTTGCTCGTAGTGATGGTGCTGAGCGTGAGCGCGTGGACTGCCGCCGACTCCTTCTGTGAGAAATGCTCGAGAAGGAGGCGGGGGAGCGGAGCCGGAGGAGATATAGGTCCCTACCGTCCGTTCTCCCGTCGTCGCAGGTCATTGAATGACATCTGACCTCCATGAGCGAACGCCTGGGGGTGACAGGTGGTGCCCTCTGCCTGACTCAAGTCTGGATTTGATTTGATTCAAATTGAGTCTAAATAGTAGCTGCGTATTTACTAGTACCATATTATTATGTACTAGTGGTTACCTAATAGTCAAATTAAAACAAGAATATTTTATACCTTTTGCTGTTTGCACTCTTCAATATGGGTGTATTAAGAAGTAATATGGGTCAAATTGTATTGAATTTCCACCAAAAAGACCCACCGGTGGGCTAGCGCTGGAAGGGCCCGAGTGCTTTATCTGCCTTATATCGAAGTGTACATACATGAGGAGACCTTTAAAGGCTGTACCTTTGGAAATCTGCATTTCTTTCTCGATAGCTGTTTGTAAAGATTTCAGTCGTGATATTCTGACTTTTCAGATCAATGGACGTGATCAGTACAACCAAGAATTGAAGAGAATGGGAACCACGGCCATTCAGGCCAAGTTACCAGGTATCTAATCTATATATCTAAAAATGGTTGTTACCAACTCGAAAACGACTCGACCGATTCGGCAATTTCTTTTTTCGTATTTCCCTGAACTTTCACGGAATGTTTTTTTGTAAAAATATGTTCTATGAGGTTAAAAGCTGTGGAGACCACGGGGTTGAAATGAACCTTACTCAATGATTGACACACTGGGGTACGCTCTCTTCAAGAGCTTTTTTTATACCACCTAGATGGCAGATAAGCATACGGCTCACCTAATGGAAAGTGGTTACCGTGGCCTCTGCACGTGTGCAAAACCAGAGGAGTCATACTCGCGCTGCAGAACCTGTAAGGACTTTTCAAGGCTTAATTTGATTTGGCTTATCCTAGTTTTTACGGGAGTGGCTGCCGAACTCGAAGAGGCAAGCCTGTGGCCGGGCCTCGTCCGTTGATTGATCAGCTAGCAGGTGAGGTCGACATAGGCTCCACAGGTACTTTGATAGGACCTTGAAAGCTCCAATTTAGGTACAAAACTCTGTAAAAATCTCTACTCACTTGAAACGTGATCTACTTATGTTTTATTTTATCTTTACAGATGTTCCTTATATTACTACACCCGAAAAGGTAAAACATAATAATACCTGTTTGATTAATACTTATCTATAGCACAGATATTTTTTTTATACCATTTAAGTGGCAGACAAACACACGGCCCACCTGATGGAAAGTGGTTACCGTGGCCTATGGACGTTTGTAACACCAGAGGAGTCACAGTTGCGCTGCCAACCCTGTAAGTACAGAGTTTCTGTGCCGTCAGTGTAGAAGACAAAGCAGGACAAGCCTTTAGTCTTCCCACTGACAGCACAAATTCTCCTATTGTCATGTAACTATAGTAGATATCTGGCTTGTGATTTGGTTAGACTATATATAAACTCCATAGTGGCAAGAAGGGATCGTTCAAGTATTATGTAAGCACTAAAGGAGGGAGGGGGAGGGTTCTTTTCATTGCTTATTTTTGATGATAAGGGGGTGTGGGGTCCAGATAGTGATAACGTAAGCAGTAGTTATTTACTTTGTCACACATAATATAGCATGCATTAAGATTACCCATACATTACCTACACTAAATAAACATGAAAAGAAATATTGAATGAAATTTTAAAGCATTTAGTATGCTTTCAGGCGAGGTTCCGTGAGTGGTCCATATCATGCACATATTGACAGGTTAAATAACAATATTGACGTTATCCTAATCACACGGAACGCGTGTCTATGTAGTGTATGATCAAAGTATCTAGCCGTCTTTAAATTTATGTTCGTTTTTTATTTTAATACCACTTAGGTGGCAGACAAGCGCACGGCCCACCTGATAGAAAGTGGTTACCGTGGCCTATGGACGTGTGTAACACCAGAGAAGCCACACTCGCGCTGCCGACCCTGTCGTAACCAATTTCTGCATATTTGTCAAGGTGGAGGCACGTTCGCACTCGCGGGTTGTGTTGACCTGTAACGTGGAGAGTTTGGTGCCCATCGCCGCCATATGGACCAAGGACGGGTCCAGGATACAGCAGCAGGTCACTAGCCTGTGAGTACCACACAATTTTTTTAGTAGATGCTCATCAATCTATTACTAAGTCTGTTCGACATTTTTATCTGCCTTTAATACAACCGAGAACAACTTGAACATTACGATGATAAAATCAGATCACTCCTGAATGGTTCGCAACCACGATTTTTTTCCGACGCTCTGCGCTTCGCTTCTACGTTGACTTTCAGAAATTGATAAGAATATTTTTTTATACCCCTTAGGTGGCAGACGAGCACACGGCCCATCTGATAGAAAGTGGTTACTGTGGCCTATGGACACACTCGCGCTGCCAACCCTGTAAGCACAGAGAGTTTCTGTGCCGTCAGTGTAAAAGACAAAGTAGGACAAGCTTTTGGTCTTCCCACTGACAGCATAAAAACTCTCCAGTGAGCCCTGGCTCACCACCGGGAACATAACACGAGGTTATTATAGCCGCGGTATTGTATCATCAGACTAAATGTCCCATATTTAAATAATATTGGATAATTATTTAAAATATGGGATCCTTCAAAAATGGCATTATAAGGTTTTTTCAGGGTCGGCAGCACGAGTGTAACTCCTCTGGTGTTGCATACGTCCATTGGCCACGTTAACCACTTCCCCTCAGGTGCTTGTCTGCCACCTAAGTAGTATAAAAAATAAATAATTGACCAATATTAAAAATAATTCATTCACTTTGAAAATTATCCTAAAATGATAATATTATATGAGTATCAAAACGTTTTCGAAGACTAAATACTAAGTATGTTACAGGAAAAAACTGTTGCCATATTGAAAAAATTATTTGTTTCTCTTTTGTTAGCTACACTCTATTCATGTCAATTTTGTCTTAATATATTACTAGTCTCTTGTTAAAGAAATAAGACATTTTGTCGAATCGAGGAAAGTGGATGATGATCGAAGTTTTGCTCAATCCTTGGTTTAGATTATGGAGTAGGACTCCCGTTACGATCGGCTATCTACGAAATATTTATATTCTATGTGAACTTGTGACCTGATTATTTGAATTAAAAATAAATATTTAAGAAAAAATGTATTTATCATACACAAGTCTTTTCAATTTTGTGTACAATATAAATATTAAATTGCAGCCAAACGACGTCCCTAGACTACGTGATAGAGAATATGAGGGAGGAACACGTCGGCACGTACCGCTGCGTCGCGCGGAACGTCGCGGGTACCAGCAGTGCGGCCACTGAGCTCACCATCATTGGTAGGAGCATTTACTTTTTTTTATACCTCTTAGGTTTCAGACAAGCACACGGCCCACCTGATGGAAAGTGATTACCGTGGCCTATGGACATTTGTAACACCAGAGGAGTCACAGTCGCGCTGCCTACCCTGTAATTACAGAGTTACTGTGCCGTCAGTGTAGAAGATAAAACAGGACAAGCCTTTAGTCTTCCCACTGACAGCCCAAATTACATTGTACAATGATATATTCAGCGATAAATTCAGTATTATCAGTCGTCGATAGCTCAGTGGAGGAGATTGCCTTACGATCGAGGTCCCAGGTTCGAAACCTCTATCTTTAGAAGACTAAACATGTGATAATAATTAGAATAGAATACTATATTGATCAATGGGGAGGTACAGGTAAAACTAATCTCAGATGGCGACACCTTCGCTGGTGTTTGTCTTAGAGTCTATAATCCTTTTCCTTTTTTTTTTTACGTGCGCAAAATCCCTGCGGATAACTCCACCAGAGCCGGTGGAAGGGGTTATGTCGGACTCGAACCGACTAAAACGCACGCCGCCTGTGTGTCGCTTTGGTTGCCGAAGGTAATCCTTTTCCTTACATCAGACTGTCAGACATGCTTGTCAAT
Source organism: Eilema griseolum (assembly GCA_963662185.1). Taxonomy (NCBI): domain Eukaryota; kingdom Metazoa; phylum Arthropoda; class Insecta; order Lepidoptera; family Erebidae; genus Eilema; species Eilema griseolum. Next base: position 22,676,433 of record OY759231.1, on the reverse strand, counting down.
CTTGTCGCTGACATTAGCATTGAGATTATATAACAAAACGTATCGATAAAAATGTGCTCCTGCATGACAGAGTGGCGGATTTAAAAGAAGATTTGAAGAAGAAAAATGCTTACCTACATAAAAATCATCAGTGGTGGTCGCTACATATTCTAGGTATCCAGTTTTCGATGTGCAGGGCTTTAATCTATAGCATCTGTCTTTTCTTATCAGAAGGGAAACGATGAGGACCTTTCTTTTTACACTGAAATGCACTACACAACGCCATTGTTTATTCTACAGAAGACTTTTCCTTCTTTTAAATAAAATTTTGAAGCATAATAGTATGCTAACTATACAAATCGATTAAAATATGAGATCGGTTCAAGCGGGATTCAAACCCGCGATCTTTCTCTTACAGTGAGAACACACTGACCACTAAGCCACAGAACCTTCGCCCGAAACCATCCAAATTTTTCTATACATATACACTTATTACACTATTATATGTGTACACTGACGGCACAGAGACTGTGCTTACAGGGTCGGCAGCGCGAGTGTGGCTTATCTCACACACGTCCATAGGCCATGGTAACCACTTTCCATCAGGTGAGCCGTGCGCTTGTCTACCACCTAAGTGGTATAAAAAAAATACATATATACATCTTACAGCAACGGTGGGAGCCATCTACCGATATTCGTACGAACTATTGGAACCAATGAATGATGTTGCAATCATTTTTAAACATTGATTTTTTAGGACTCCGCTCAAACTTTTAAATTTTTTCTGTCTTAATCGGCTTTTCCTTCATTTACTAACAATTTGTTTGAAATTTGACAGCTATACAACACCAGCGATAATGCGCCACCTATCGGGATAAATAAGTAGTGTATCTCCTCATTGTTGACGAACGACTGTCATAAACGTCATGATGACCATCAACATACGTGTCCATCCCGTACATTCACGAGTCCATCCCGTACACTACTATTCTACAATACGCCTGTCAACAAATTTCTACTTGTAGGGGGTACCTTTATGTTTAAACATAATCACCCCCTTCCTCCACACTAGCATCTCACCAGTGTCGATGTTTCAGTGAACGCACCGCTCGTGACGATCGAGCCGCAGAACTCGACGGTAGACGCCGGCGATGACGTCACTATCACGTGTACCGTTTACAGCGAGGCTTTGCTCATTGAGAACAAACTACTTTTCAATGGGACGCGCACACATTATGGTAGGCTTTTAATGTAATTATAAACGCGAAAGTTTAGATGTATGGATGGTTGAATGGGTTTTGATAATCAATCACGATAGAACGATAGCCCATGCGGCGAAGCGGTAAAGCATTCGACTGCTACACAGAGGGCACGGGTTCGATTCTTGTTTAAAGCAAATATTTGTATTCATGTATACCTATACATGAATACAAATATTTGCATTTGAACTATCATGGTCACTCACATCAGTATCACAATAAACGGGATATTTACCATGTTTCATTGTTTTGAGTTTCCGATATTACGGCGCTGTTGCAAGCACCATGATCACGGAGGAACTGGAGTAGTGGCGGTGAACAGAGAAAAAAAAAGTATTTTCTCCTAGGAGTAATTATATCGATCTACCCTCTTTCGAGTTCTTTTACTACGCGTATCTGTACTAGTATTAGTTTCACTATCGCTACAATGGTGCTTGCAACAGCGCCGAAATATCGGAAACTCAAAACAATGAAACATGGTAAATATCCCGTTTATTGTGATACTGATTTGTATCTATGACTTAGCATTCATCTGGGTGTTTATATGTATAACATGTACGTATTTTGCAAAAATAATGTATTTTACTCCATTTGGTTAGGCACTGAATTATACGTAAACAATGCTGATGTGTCTTTATAATGTTTTATTGATCTTAACTTACAGCGATAGATTTGAACAAGGAGTGGAACACAGACGGGGTGTACACGAACAGTAAGGCTATACATATCAATGAGAATGACACTGGGAAGTACTCGTGTGTCGCCGCTAATAAAGGTAAGTTACGATGTAAGTATGATCCCTTGTATAATACGTGTGGTGACGGAGAAAAATACAAGAATCACTACCCCGTCTCATCCGAAGGGTAAGCGGTACAATATATAACATAACATAACATAAACTCACGCCTATATCCCCGAAGGGACAGACAGAGGTGCTAGCACCCACATTTCGCCAGTTTATGTTTAATGTAATAGGTGGCGAGTCTATTGCCATTAACCGGTCACTTATAAACCTGTGGTAAATACACACATTACTGTCGAAAAGCATCTAAAACTCATTGGTGTGTGCCATGGTAAAACCTGGGATCGAACCCGAACCCATACCGCTAGGCTACCGCGGCTTTAAAATACGCAGATGATATAACTGCGAGAGAAGGAAAACTCGAAGTAAAACCCTGTACAACCCGTCTGGCCAGGGTTGAAACAGTAGGCCAAAGCCTCCCAATATTGGGAGAGGCCTAGTCCAGCAGTGGGCTGCGATAGGCTTATTGATTGATTATTCCAATTCTGTCGATAAATATTATTTATGTTACCTACATTGGGTAACATAAATAAAGTACATTAGATAACATAAATAATATTTATCGACAGAATTGGAAATGCTATTCCTGTCATTTGTCTGTTTCTTACGTTTACTTTTTGCTTATATTTTGCTTTGCAATACCGCGGTAGCCTAGTGGTATGGGTAATGGACTGCTGAGACGAGGTCTCGGGTTCGATCCCAGGTTTCACCATAGCACATACCAATGACATTTCGATGCTTTTCGAAGTTATGTGTGTATTTATCGCAGGTTTATAAGTGCCCGGTTAATGGCAATAGGCTCGCCACCTATTACACTGGGACCTAAACATAAACTGGCGAAATGTGGGTGCTAGCACCTCTATCTATATCGGGACTTCTCGCGAATTATATCTTAGAACTTACTATTTCTGCCGACGTTTCGGATGCGTTGCAGCACCCGTGGTCACGACTTGACTAGTCTTCGAGCGTCGAGATGTATGTTATGATGGATTGTGCGTGAAGCCATTGAAATCAAAAAATATAAAATTTCAATAGGGAAGATGGATTCAAGCTATCCGGAACGTGGAAGGAATCCAGTGATTAAGATACTAAAACCAAAAAACACAGTGCCGTTAGAAACTCATAATAAGTGTAATGGTGGGTAGGCGCTCAAAAAATGTTCCCCGCATACATCTCGACGCTCGAAGACTAGTCAAGTCGTGACCACGGGTGCTGCAACGCATCCGAAACGTCGGCAGAAATAGTAAGTTCCAAGATATAATTCGCGAGAAGTCCCGATACCTAGTATAATTATCAGTTTTCTAATACCACAATAGGGCTCACTGGCAAGTTTTTGTGCCATCAGGGGGAAGATCAAACGCTTGTCCTGCTTTGTCTTCCGCACTGACGACACAGAAACTCTCTGTTCTTACAGGGTTGGCTGCATGAGTTTTTTTTATACAACTTAGGTGGCAAACAAACACACGGTCCTCCTGATAGAAAGTGGTTACCTTGACCTATGACCGTGTACAACACCAGGGGAGTTACACCCTTGCTACCGATCCTGTCAGAACAGAGAGTTTCTGTGTCATCAGTGCAGGAGAAACAATCAGGACAAGCCTTTAGTCTTCCCACTGACAACACAAAGACTCTCTAGTGAGCTTTGGTTATCGTACTCACCGCCTGGAACACAACACGAGATTATTATAGCCGTGGTATTCTGTAGTCCTTAAGGGCCTCACCAAGATCTTCTAGGTCCAAGCCAACTCCACCTTCTGATTAACGGATGCGGCTCTAGCACAGGCTGATAGGTTAAGTTGTTTTATACACCCTTAGGTGCCTTGCTAGCATATAGCTAGGTTCTTAGTCCTAAGGGGAAGGGCACTTCAAGACATAAGACGAGTACCATATTAGTCTCCTTATGATCATCATTATTGTCATCTTAACGTTAATTTAGGCAACTCTGCTTACAACACTTGCAAACAACTGAGCTTACAGGGTCGGCAGCGCGAGTGTGGCTTCTCTGGTGTTACACACGTCCATAGGCCACGGTAACCACTTTCCATCAGGTGGGCCGTGCGCTTGTCTGCCCCCTAAGTGGTATAAAAATAACTCGAGTAAATTTAAATTTGGCCTTTATGGGAACTACTACCGTCTGACCTAGAGAGGAGGTCCCATAAGTTTAATTAAACTTGAATTTTTTTAATGAAATGTTAAAGCAATTAGCATGCTATCTATTCAAATTGATTAAGATTGGAAAACGGAATGTTCAGACTATATCCTCCCATCAGCGCCCCAACATGGTTTTATAGCTGATTTTCGAATGCTCCAGACGTGGCTCATTGGCTCAGGTGTCAGAGCATTCCTCCTGTAAAGGACTCGTCGCGGGTTCAAGTTCCGTCAGAACATTGACTTTTCGATTTTATTTTTGTTAACAGGTGGAAAAACAAACCAATCGACACAAATATCGATAATGGCAAATCCGACGGCAATAATACTAGGTCCGCACACGATCTCGAAGCATATCAACATGGAGCTCCAGCTGGTGTGTGCTGTGGAACACGCCCACCTGGTGGTGTGGGGGGGACCGGGCCACTCTACCGTGAGGAGCCGGGAGGTGAAGGGTGCTGTTAACGACGTGCTGGAGGTCAACGTGACTGGTGATGGGACTTGGACCTGCACGGCTCTGAGGGGATCGAAGCAAGGTAACCTTTCATAATCCTCAGCTTTGGTTTCGCTCAAATGCAAAATGACCAGAATCTGCAGAAGCCCAATTCTCTTATTAAAAAGATATTCTTAATTCAGTTTCGATCTGTCCAATTTAAATTAAATGTCAGAAACAGTATTCTCGTAATACAATTTACCTTTCACGCGTTATTTCTATCAGTGTACAAAAACTGAGTTGTTGGCGGAATCGCAGGGGTCGCCATAGAAGAAAAAAAAAAACGACGGGTTGCACTCCGGGAGTGCCGGCAGAAGTGAAAACTTGAATATTAACGTTGTGCATTTTTGATATTTTGGAATGGATAGAGAATAATTTTGTACGAATTGCTTTCATTATCAGTATAAAAGTACTATTATTTATGTGGTGGAATACAATATTCATTTATTGCGCTATCGTACACAAACATGACAATTTATATTACATTAAAAATTTAACACTTCAGAACTATTACAATTATTTTACATTAAAAAGTTTATCACCGTCATCACACATGTGACAGTCGTGTGACATTCGCGCAAGCGCCCTGCGCCGCCTATCCTCTCTCCATCCGTCTTACGAATTTTCGATCAGGTCACGTGTCCTGACGCGAGTTTAGAATTTTTTACCCATTCCAAAAAAAGTACACAGCGCCGCTAAAGAAGTTTTCACTTCAAATACAATTTATAACAAAGAACATTAACATTGTGGTCCTTTTTAACATTAGTCGAGGCAATATTAATGAATTTATTTTTTCTGTACTACACAAATTGGCCGGCCCTCTTTTCATTCAATCGTGATCGTATTTGACATTTGTGAAATTGAGAGTAGATAGTGAATGAATTTTGACCACGTTTTTTTTTATATAGGACACGTCAATTGGATTTCGCCTTGCCTGATGGTAAGCTGAAGGCAAAGTCCCAGAAAAGAGGGTCACCATTACTTACACATACCGTGTGACAATGGTGACACTCAGCTTGACGGCCTCATCATATGCTTTTTCACGTTCGAGATATGCGAGTTAATTTTAAATCAATTAACATCTTACTTACCTCACCCAGTTAATAATGTGTACCAATGTAGCTGCCAATCAATCAATTAGCCTATCGCTGTTCATTGCTGGACACTGGCCTCCCCAATGTCGGGCGGCTTTGGCCTACTGTAGGTTGCCAGACGAGTAGGTACAGGGTTTTATTTCGAAATTTCCTTCGCTCGCAGTGATATCGTCTGCGTATTTTTCCGTTAGTCATCTCTTATCCCTTCTGAAGAGATGGGGTGGTGATACTTGTACTCTTTCTCCGTCACAACACGGATAATATACTTTAACAAACCGATGCCTTGAGGAACTCTCACCAACTGAGCTAGCTAGACTCGTCCTGGGTAGCTTGTTGAATTCTAATATATTTTACAGCTTCAGATTCAGTGACTGTAAGCGTGTCTATGAAGCCTGCGGTGAGCATCGTGGGTGCGAAGAACATCACGGTGCTGAACGGTACAGCGGTGGAGGTCACCTGCCTCGTGGTGGCCAAGCCCGCGCCGAGGATCCTGTGGCACCGGGAGACCGAGGAATTTTTGAGTAATACTGTAAGTTACTGGTCTGGTTTATTCGTACCGTATTGATAGTTTTTGTTGAGTGCAGAGAAGAGATAATTAATACATAATACACATATTGATAACTCACTTGTACTTTTCCACATTACTTTATTGCTTATTACACCTAACCGGTTTCGCCTTACGGCATCCTCAAAGGTTTATAATAATCAAATTAAGGATCAAAGGATTATTATAAACCTTTGAGGATGCCGTAAGGCGAAACCGGTCAGGTGTAATAAGCAATAAAGTAATGTGGAAAAGTGCAAGTGAGTTATCAATATGTGTAACAACAAATTCCACCAAGTGCCATCAATCTACAGTATAAAAAAAAAAACATAATAGTTAAGTTAGTTACAGACTCTGTGGCGTGGCAGTAGTGAATGTGGCCGCTGAGCAGGAGGTGCTGGTTTGAACCCCACTCAGTGCAAAGATTATTATTAAAATAGATAAATATACAAAAATTCCTATAAATTTTTTTTGACTACATAAACGTTCATTTAACATTGACATAACTCACGCATTTTTTTAAATATCCCCAGTGTACGGACTACAATAAAGTACACTTTAATAATAAAGTGATGTATTATTTTTTCTGTTGATTTTGTATCTTTCAGGTAACAGTCATTAAACCAACTATATACCAAAGTGTGTTAACTCTGAACTCGTCCGCCGAGTCCGTCGCCGCGACGTACTTCTGTTTCGGTGAGAACTCCGAAGGCATTCACCAAGACAGCGTCACTGTCTATGTCAGGAGGGCGATGACACTCATCAAAGGCTTCACTGGTGAGTTTTCGTCATTGTCACCCTCCTTGCAATTGCTCAGTTTATTTAGCCTCTCAATGATGGGAGGCTTTGGCTTACTGTTTCTACGCTGGGTAAATGGGTTGACGCAGGGTTTTATTTCAAGTTTTCCTTCTTTCGCAATGGTATTGTCTGCGTATTTTTCCGTTAGTCGCCTCTTACGACACCTTTTGGATGTGATGGGGTGGTGATAGGGACTTATATTTTTCCTCATTGCCCAGTTACGTCCAAAGTGTTCACTTTGGTGCCTTGGGTCCACTTAATGTTTTATCTGAAATAGTGAGCATCATTTCTAGGGGGCTCGAAAGAGATGGCTCTAGTTTTAGTCGGTAGTACGCCGCGGGAATGTTGTAGACGATTTTAAAAATCCTTCATTTCTGAGATCTCCCTTTAGCTTACCATCAGGTGAGGTGAAGACATATTGATGTATATCACATAAAATTGACCAAATAGGTTCATTACCCACCTGATGGTAAGCGGTTATCACCTTTATCGGAACTCGTTAACACTTGCAACGCTAGAAGGACCCTTCATCCTACATGCATAAGTTGGATTAAGCATAGTTGATACATTTCATGTGTATCGCCTGAAAAAAATGTTTCTTTCATTCATTCTTTCTTTAGTCTTTCCTTTCATTAAACTACATCTATCTTTCCAGATCAATCAGTCCAACTATATTCCAAAACTGAACTGCAATGTATAGTAGACTCCCACCCACCCGGCACCACTCACTGGTACCACAATGGCACATCACTGGTGGCCAGTGACATCGTTCAAATCAGTGAGGACAGCACTACGGTGCACTTGATGCGAGTGGACTTCAGTGATTTGGGAGACTACAAGTGTGTCGTGGAGAACGAGTATGAGAAGATGGAAATGGAAAAAACCGTCAGTGTGGAGGGGTTAGGTAAGATTTCAAACTTTAGAGTGTAATTAAGGGGGCCCACCAGGGCCTTCGAAGTTCCCAGGCCCAGCTAGGATGCGAGGGAAATGCCTAAATGGGTAACTGGAGGAGTAACTTTTAGGAGGAGGTAGGATGCGACGGTATTTCCGTCCAATTAAGCTGTCCGACTGGGGAAGTACATCCGCCCTAGAGAATACCGCGGTCATAAGAACCTCGTGTTGTGTTCCCGGCGGTGAGTAGGGTAGCCAGAGCTCACTGGAGAGCTTTTGTGCTGTCAGTGGGAAGACCAAAAGCTTGTCCTGCTTCGTCTTTTATAGTGACGGCACAGAAACTCTGTGCTTACAGGGTTGGCAGCGCGAGTTCTACTCCCTTGGTGTTGCACAGGTCCATAGGCCACGGTAACCACTTTCCATCAGGTGGGCCGTGTGCTTGTTTGTCAAAGAAGTGGTATAAAAAAAAACTGGAACCATACATCCCGGTAATTGAGATGCCATGCGGTTTTAGTCAGTTATCGAGTCTGACCTCCGATGACCCGATGGTGTTAGGCCAGACGATAGTCGCTTCCATAAAAGCCATATCGGCAAAAGTGGTTACCGCGGCCTATGGAGTCGCAACACCATGGGAGTCACACTTTTGCTGCCAACCCTGTTACAATATAGAATTTCTGTGCCGTCAGCGTAGAAGACAAAGCAAGACAAGCCTTTGGTCTGACCGCTTACAGCACATAAACTCTCCAGTGAGCTTTGGCTACCCTACTCAAAACCGTGAACATTACATAAGGTTATTATGGCCGCGGTATTCTGTAGGGCAGAGGTACTTCCTCAGTCGGACTGCTCAATTTTGATGGGAATAAGTGGAGCAAACGTGTTCTAGAACGGATGGTAAAACAGCCATGAACGGACGACCTGAAAAAGGTGGCTGGGACAGACTGGATGCGGAAGGCAGAGTATCGGATAAAATAGCGCACATTGGGACAGGCCTATGTAAAGCAGTGGACTGCGGTGCGCTAATTGATAAGTGGCTACCGTGGCCTAAGGACATATACAATACCACGGGCGTCACACTCGAATTGCCAACCCTTTAGATATCTTTTTTGTTATATTCCTCTTGGCTTTCTCTAACGGAACGGAACGGAAGGTAGGAGCCACCTAGCCAGATGGACCGACGACCTGAATAAGGTGACTGGGACAGACTGCATGCGGAAGGCAGAGGATCGGATAAAATGGCGCACATTGGAAGAGGCATATGTCAAGCAGTGGACTGCAGTGGGCTAATTGATCGATTGATATCTCATCTCTTACGTCCCAATCGTAACTACTTATATCTATTTTTCCTAAATATTGCATGTTTCAGCGTCTGTGGTGCTGTCTAAGGAACCCGCATCTCTCGCAGCGCGTAAAGGACGGCCTGCTATAATCACATGTAGGTGAGATTATGTATCGTTGTTATTTCTTATTCTATTAACATTTTAAAGTTTAATAAATGTTCTATCACATTCTACACAGCGCTATCTAGACCCATTTAATTAGCTTGTGTTCTAGAACGCTTATAAATATACATAGATATTTTTCGTAAATATCATAACATAAACTCACGCCTATATCCCCGAAGGGGTAGGCAGAGGTAGTAGCACCCACATTTCGCCAGTTTATGTTTAGGTCCCAATGTAATAGGTGGCGAGCCTATTGCCATTAACCGGGCACTTGTAAACCTGCGTTAAATACGCACATAACTTTGAAAAGTATCGAAAAGTCATTGGTGTATTCCATGGTATAGCCTGGGATTGAACCCGAGACCTCGTCTCAGCAGTCCCTTACTCATACCACTAGGCTATCGCGGATTTTTTTAACGGTTTTCGTAAATACAAACATATTATTACTGCTCTTATCTTCACAATTTCTGTAACATGAATATTGTAATTGGCCTACAATAAATAATATAAAAAAATTATTAGATTAAAAAAATCATAGTACCTACTCTAAAAAACCCATAGTACATGTAGGGAAAGCACAAGAAATATGTACAATATGTGGCAATAGTATGGCGTGGTTCCCGGCAGAGTAAAATTGGAACCACCCCATCTCTTCCCATGCAGTGTCGTACAAGGTTAATAAGAGATAGGGCTGATAACATCAGACACATATATACAGCATAGATCCTTAGATGCATGGCTCGAGTTGACAATAGGGCCCGAAAAACGGCAATAGACTCTCACCCCCTATTACGTGGGATCGAAATCAATGATTTGTGAAATGTGTATGTTAATTTACCTCTGCCTAACCTTCTGGGTATAAAGGCGTGATTATATATGTGTGTTTCACCACTGGCCACATAGTCGGTTACCAACAGGTGAAATAGTGGTCAAACGCGAACCTATTAATGGTAAAAAAAACACATTATATGTAAAAACATCTCATAAGTTGGTCAGGATGGATGTATAATATATTTGTTGCCATGTGTACATTACTTAGAAGAATTTTATTTACTTATTTATTCTGCATTCAGGGTACTACAAGCAAACCCAGAACCTAGTGTCTCCTGGCAATACAAGCCCAACGGTTCGTTTAAATTCGTGTCTCCACCGAAGGATGTATATATACACAATGCAAGATACGAGCTGTCTGTACCCAGAGTGGGCGAGGAACATGCGGGGGTTTACCGTTGTGTGGCTCAGAATGTTATTAGCGAAGATTCCTATGAAGCGACTTTGGTTGTCCAATGTAAGTTGATATACACTGTTTTTCTATGAATTCGTTTTAAATATGGCTTTCTTGCTTATTTGTAAATTAATAAGTAAGTCAAAAAGATCATGAAGCTGCCGTAGGGAGGGCCAGCAGTGGATTACGATAGGACTGATTGAGGTTCTTGAGGAAATATGATCTGTGACAACTAAGTAATATTCTCTCAATCTGAATACAGCATTCAAGAGATATCATCTTTATTTTTAACCCCCGACGCAAAAACGATGGGGTGTTATAAGTTTGACGTGTCTGTGTGTGTGTGTGTGTGTGTGTGTGTGTGTCTGTGTGTGTGTGTCTGTGTCTGTGTCTGTGTCTGTGTCTGTGTCTGTGTCTGTGTGTGTGTCTGTGTCTGTGTCTGTCTGTGTGTCTGTGTCTGTGTCTGTGTCTGTGTCTGTCTGTCTGTCTGTGTCTGTCTGTGTCTGTCTGTGTCTGTCTGTGTCTGTCTGTGTCTGTGTCTGTGTGTGTGTGTGTCTGTGTGTGTCAGTGTGTGTGTGTGTGTGTGTGTGTCTGTGTGTGTGTGTGTGTGTGTGTCTGTGTCTGTGTCTGTGTCTGTGTCTGTGTCTGTGTCTGTGTCTGTGTCTGTGTCTGTGTCTGTGTCTGTGTCTGTGTCTGTGTCTGTGTGTGTGTCTGTGTCTGTCTGTGTGTCTGTGTCTGTCTGTGTGTCTGTGTCTGTGTCTGTGTGTGTGTCTGTGTCTGTCTGTGTCTGTCTGTGTCTGTCTGTGTCTGTCTGTGTCTGTGTCTGTGTGTGTGTGTCTGTGTCTGTGTCTGTGTCTGTGTGTGTGTGTGTGTGTGTGTGTGTCTGTGTCTGTCTGTGTCTGTCTGTGTCTGTCTGTGTCTGTCTGTGTCTGTGTCTGTGTCTGTGTGTGTGTCTGTGTGTGTGTCTGTGTCTGTGTCTGTGTCTGTGTCTGTGTGTGTGTCTGTGTGTGTGTGTGTGTGTGTGTGTGTGTGTGTGTGTATGTGTGTGTGTGTGTGTGTGTGTGGTGTGTGTGTGTGTGTCTGTCTGTTGCATCGTAGCTCCTGACTGGACGAACCAATTTGGCTTTGGGTTTTTTGTTTGAAAGGTAAGTATATTAGTCGGGAGTGTTCTTAGCTATGTTTGAAAAAAAATCGGTCCAACATGGCCGCCGCTACAAAATGACGGAACACATATTTTTTCTCAACTCCTTCAATATGGGTATCGAACATTGATATACAAAAAGTATCGAATGAAAGGGCTTGACTAGTAGAATACCATACAATATGACAAATTTCAAATCCAAGATGGCCGCCAACACAAAATGGCGAAGTACATTTTATTTCACAACTCCCTCAATATGGGTATTAAATCAAAGAACTTGACGAGTAGATCAATTTAAAAAGTGTCGCAAACAACCACCCTCAAAAAGTCGAAAATAAGTTGTGTTAATTAGCCCTATAACTTTGATATTCTGAGGCTAATTAACACAACTTATTTTCGACTTTTTGGGGGTGGTTGTTTGTGACGGGGGTTTTTTATTTTTTTTTGTAAGTGTCGTAATATTAAATTTACCGACCACTGAAACTGAATAAGGCAAACGTCACGGTACCCACAGGACAGACTTGCCTAGTGTGGGCCCACGGGAAGCTCTTTCAAAATGTCAAATAGTTTTTTGAAAATAAATTATTTTTATGGTTCTCGGCAGAGTAGTTTTTGGACCACCCCATCTCTTGTCCATGTGGTGTCGTACAAGGCGTCTAAGGGATAGGGCTGTTTAACATCAGACAGATATAAAACAGCCCAGATTCACCTTCAGATGCATAGCTTGAGTCAACAATAGTGCTCGGAAGACGGCAATTGGCTCACCCCCTATTACGTGGTATCGAATTTAATTATTGGTGAAACGTGGGTGTTAATTCACATCTGCCCAAACCTACTAGGCGTGATTATTTGTATGTATGTAAGCATATTGTAAACATTTAATATCATTGACTTTTTGTTTCACAGATCCTCCAACAATATCTTCAGTCTCGGATCCCACACAAGAAGTGCTACAAGGCCAGCTGGTGGAACTGCCCTGTGCCGCCGGGGGTCTACCCAAACCAATCGTGGAGTGGACGCGAAACGACAAGCTGATAGACAATGAGAAATATGAACATGGGAATGGCTTGAGGTATGTATACAAGTAATTATTGATTCGTTTATTCTTCATAGACCATTAAATCGGAACTTACAAAACGTCAATATAAAAAGAAATATGGAAGACTAGTTTAGCAAATGGACCACTGAACGGTTTGAAACGCGGCCCCTACCTGAGAAGACCCCGGCAAGAAACTCAGCGAGCATTTTATTTTTTGGTCTATTTACAAACATTTACTAAGTCTTCAGAATTGAAATGAAAGCCTCTGTGGTGTGGCGGTTGTGAAGTTGATTGGAATGCAGGAGACGCGGTATCCATCAGTAAAAATGTTTGTATGCATGAATAAACATAGGTATTTTTAGGTCGTGCCTTGGAGAACACGTAAAGCTTTTGGTTACCATACGTATATATCTATGGCAGTCGTTACGGGTATATGGAGTCCTAAGAAAGTCCAACAACTGGCCCTCGAATCTATTACATAACCCGGTATACCCGGGATATCCATTACTGTATCCCACTTTGTTTGTTCTGGGTATGGTGGGTTACAGTAGTCTTGAGATGAGACGTGGTAAAAGTCTTAAGGGGGCTAATAGATAACCAGGCAGTACTGCAGACGGCCTGTCTGTATGTCCCGGACAAGTACATAGGTAGACGGCGGCGACCGGTCCTATTCTCGGTGCCGCTGACGCGTACGTTGCGAGTGCTCAATGCGGTATCTCACCAGGTTGATTTGTTTACATGTTCGCGGAGTGGGTTCACGGACGCCATATTTACTCAATTATTACTAAGTAGTCAAGTTAGTGTTTTCTTTTAAGTTTCCTTCTTCCATTGTATTAAGTATATCCTGTAATGATGGTTGTAAGTAGGTATGTTACTACATAAAAAATAAATAAAAATTAAAGCAAAATCACTGTCATACCACAGACACGGCAAACAATGGCATTACATTTTAGACTCTATTTCTGAAAACCGTTAAAGTCCAATATTAAATGAATAGTTTTATTGAACTTTTACATTCAAATTGAAAAAAAAACCTTTTAATTTAGAACTTTAACCGCATTGCTTTAAAGTCTAAAATTAAATGCATTTTTAGCAGTGTCCGGCGTGACCGCGGTATGACCGTGGTTTTGCTTTATCCGAATCTAGTGCCTAGTCTAACTGCATTGCTTCGGTATAAATACCGAAGTCCAGCCAAACCTAAACCAAAAAAAAGACGGACATATTCTGTCACATACATACATAATCACGCCTTTATTCTCCAAATAGGGTATCTAGGGTAAATAAATCACTGGCTACCGTCATTACCACCAATTAAAAATTTTTTTGTGTAATTTATTTCTTTGCTTCTCGATTACTATATCAAATAGCAAAAACATCGTAAATGCAGAGTCATTAAAACGACCCCAATGTAATTATTTAAAACAGTGTGTGTATTACTATTATAGGTATTTAAACTATCATGGTCACTGACATCAGTATCAGAATAAACGGGATGCCCGACTGCAAGGACCAACCGAAGCACGGTTCGAATGATCAAGGAACATCAACAGGTAATCGGTGAAGAGGTAGTGGCACACCTGCTGCGACCCAGGAACCTCCAGCCCCCCAAACTATATGGTCTGCCTAAGATACACAAGCCAAACACTCCCTTGCGGCCCATAGTGAGTCAGATTGACTCGCCGACCTATGAACTGGCCAAACATGTGGCGAATATCTTGCAGCCATTGGTGGGTAGGACCATGTCGTACGTGAAGGACTCGAGACACTTCGTTCAGATTTTGCGTCAAACTTCGGTCAATGATCAAGAAGTGATGGTGAGCTTCGACGTGGAGTCCCTATTCACAAATGTTCCCATCACAGACTGCTTGGAGATCATAAAACGAAAAATCGCAGAGAACGGAGTCGCTAAAGAATATGCCGACCTTGTGCAACATTGTGTGACCACAAACTACTTCGTATACAGAAATGAGTACTACCTACAGATAGATGGAGTAGCGATGGGCAGGCCGGTGGCTCCAGTTGTGGCAAACTTGTGGATGGAACATTTCGAAGCCATAGCCATACCCACCGCCCCAAGCATCAAAATCTGGAAACGGTATGTTGATGACATTTTCTGTAAACTGGAGAGGGGTGAGAATGTTGTACAACAATACGTGTCCCAGTTCAACAACATCCATGGAAAAATGAGCTTTACGTACGAAATGGAAAAGGAAAGAACCCTTGCCTTCCTTGACGTGAGGATCGGTGTTCGTGAGGATGGGTCGTGTAGCCACTCCGTGTACAGGAAACCCACTCACACTGACCGCTACCTGCATGCCGACTCACATCATCATCCGCGCCATCTGAATTCGGTATTGACGTCGCTTACTGACCGCGCATATAGTTTATGTGACGAGGAACATTTACAGGAAGAATTTAAGCACATAAGCGGAGTTCTACAAAAGAATGGATACAATGGACGGATAAGACCACCCAGACTCACCACAAATAAACCCCGGAACTATAAGGTGGAAAGACAGCCAGCCTTTTTACCCTACATCAAAGGAGTGACAGATAAGATCGCTAACATCCTGAAGAAGGTATCTGTCAAAACTATCTTCACTCCTTTTAAAAAGCTGTCGCAATGCCTGCGCTCACCCAAAGATGGCTCCCCATTGGACAGACCAGGAGTGTACAAGATTGACTGTAGCTGTGGCAGTTCTTATATAGGACAAACAAAAAGAACGGTTACATGCCGAATCAAGGAACACATCAGGGCAGTCAAAAACAATGAACCGCATAAATCTGCAATCGCTCAACTTTTATTGGAGTCCGGTACGAACCACTGGATCGAGCTACATAACCCTCAGATGCTTTCGACAGAACACCACTATATACCAAGACTGGTTAGGGAAGCTATTGAAATAAAAAAGTATAAAAATTTCAATCGTGAGGATGGGTTTCAACTGCCGAACGTCTGGCATCCAGTGGTCCGTCTTTGCAAAAACAACCGGGAACAAGCTAAAACAAAATCGCGAGTGGATACAGTGAGCATCGTATGTCGTGAACGTGTTCGAGATCGGGTTCGAGTTTGTAGTGAGAGTGAAACCAATAGTAGTGCAGATACGCGTAGTAAAAGAACTCGAAAGAGGGTAAGAGGGTAGATTGATATAATTACTCCTAGGAAAAAACTTTTTCTTTGTTCACCGCCACTACTCCAGTTCCTCCGTGATCATGGTGCTTGCAACAGCGCCGAAATATCGGAAACTCAAAAGAATGAAACATGGTAAATATCCCGTTTATTCTGATACTGATGTATTACTATTACCGTAATTTAGGTCACGTATAAGGGGTGAGCCTATTATCGTTTTCCAGGCGCTATTATTGACTCGACTGCATCTTAGGTTGGGCTGTAGGTATATATCTGTCTGATGTAAAACAGCTCTATCCCTTAGTCGCCTTGTACGAAACCTCATGGGAAGAGATGGGGTAGTCCAAATTCTACTCTGCCGGTAACCACGCGCCTTTCTGTCACAGACAATATAATATAGTATTAAAATATAATTTACTCAAACACACTCATAATTTCTAGGTTTGTAACCAGTCTGGCTGACTCCGGCGAGTACACTTGTACAGCAATAAATGAACATGGAAGTGCTTCTGTTACATACACGCTCAATGTTTGGGGTAAACATAGATTTTATTAACATAATACCCATCTTTCATAATTATACAACTTATCGGGACATATCGCGATTAAATCATGGAACTTACTATTATACCTGCCGACGTTTCGGATGCGTTGCAGCACCCGTGGTCACGACTTGACTCTAAAAATAATACCTAGTATCTATAGGTGCTTAGAAACATAAAGTATTTCTACACAATGGGTATATTAAATTCTTAGTTTAATACTTTTTACATCCTTATACTTATTCCGCACTGACGCAAGGAGTGTTATGTGTTAGACTAGTAGGTATGTATGTCCGTTCTTATGTTACTTCGTAACTATTACACCGCTGAGCGAATTTAACGATATACTATTCAAAGGAAGCTTCCTTTGAATGGTATATCATTAAATTCGTCTTTATTGCGGAGTTATACTGAGTTTATTAAAATTGCGGGCTTTATATTCACATGTCACTTTTTTTTTAATTATCGCAGTGTTTATTAGTTGTATTGTATTGGCTACAGGACTAACCATTTTTAGGAAGATTAATATTTTTGCAATTAAGTAATAATATTGGTTATCATACAGACCCACCAAAGATTCTGAACAATACAAAGGACAACGACAAGCCACAAGAAGTAAAGATAGGAGACAAAGTGACTCTCTCCTGTGAAGCGACCGGTGTGCCGCCGCCTGTCACTGTGTGGACTAAGGATGGACGTCCTCTCGACTATGCTGATAAACTGTAAGTTACCTATGCACTTCACCTGCTCAAAAAGGGATTTTGGCCACTGCGTGAGACAAAGTACATTTACATACATACATATAATCACGCCTTTATTACATTTATATACACGGAGGGTTAGATAAGGGCCCCGTTAACGATCAAATTTGTTTGACAAATTTGTTTGTCAAATTTTACGTTTTCATCAAACAATAGCTTAAACGATAATAATAATAATAATAATAATAATAATAATGCTTTTATTTTCTCCCACAATAAGTTCTACATATGCATACGTTTAACAAATTTACATTATAGAAACACATATTTTTCTTAGCACCTAGAACAACAGAGTGGATCCCGCCAGCAACAAGAACCGAGCCTAGCCGAACCGTAATCAGGCCCTACATGCTTTGCCCGATGATTTTCACTGAGCAAAACGCGAGGACCCAGTCGAGCCGTAACCAAACCCAATTATTCCTACTAGCAAAATCCAACCCTATTTTACTTATAGTTTGTGGGAGTCAGGAACCCAAACTAGGATACCCTGTGCTATGGACTCCTGGCCCCCCTCTCGAAAATCGTGTTTTATACAGTTGTACCAAGAGCATCAACAGTTCTGTTTAGTTAAGAATTTCGAACTCAAGTATACATAATTAAGAAGTGATGAGTGAGTGAGTTACATCTATGCATGCAGTAGTGGGTGAGTAAGTAGACTATGTATGTGTGTGTGTGTGTGTGTGTGTGTGTGTGTGTGTGTGTGTGTGTGTGTGTGTGTGTGTGTGTGTGTGTGTGGTGTGAATGTGTGTGTGTGTGTGTGCTTTGTATGTTTGTTCATAGAAAAATATTATGCTAGACTAGGATAAAACAGTGAGAAGTTTTTCTGTTTCTTCATAGTCCAGTCCCAATAGCCATTCAGTTACTCTTTTTTTACATTCTACTTTTGATAGATTGAAAGTTGACAACAGCTGATTTGCCTTATTGTACAATTTACTACCCCTAAAATTAAAGAATTTTTGGGCAAACGATGTTTTCACTGCATTTGTCTCACATACTTCATAGTTACGTCGTGTGTTTGGTTTGTCTTTGATTATTAGCCCATTTAGTGAGTTGTGTTTCTTCAAAATAGTGGCTAATATATAGAGCTTCCGAACCGACAGTACATTAGCTTCCTTGTAGAGACTATCTGTGGAGTATAGACGAGGCTTGAAGAGAGCAACTTTTAGTACTAGCCTTTGAGCTATCTCTATGTTTATGCTGTCAGTTTTGTTCAAACCTCCCCAAGCAGTGATTCCATACGATAGAATTGACTGGCAGAGAGACTCGTACACAGTTCTAATCAACTTCCAATCCGTAATGTACCTGAGCGTTTTAAAAATGTGGGTGAGATTCCTAATCTTTTTAACTAGCTGCAGGGTGTGGTCTTTGAATGACAAGTTACGGTCAATTATCAGACCTAAGTATTTTGTTGAGTTGGTTTTATTTATTGTTGGACATGTAGTACAGTTTCTAATCATGTTTTGGTCACAAGTGTGAGCTACAATATTACAGTTATTGCGATGTGATTTAAAGTTGTATATTGAAAAGGTTATATAATTAGTTTTTGTGGCATTTAACGTTAATTTATGAAGGGCAAGCCAGTGAGTTACCAGGTCAAATCCTTCTTGGGCTCTTTTATAAGTTTCATCCCATGTGTTTCCATAAAATGTCAGAGTAGTGTCATCAGCATAAGAAATCACATGGCAATTCTTTATGTTTAGTTGACAAAGGTCATTTATGTAACAAAGAAAAAGAGTAGGGCCCAAGATACTACCCTGTGGGATTCCAATGTTAATAGGGTATTCGTCACTCAAAGTGTCACCGATTCGGACTGACTGAAATCGTTCCTGCAGATAGCTCTGGAACAATTGCAGCTGTGTATTTCTGATACCCATCCTTTCGAGGATTGAGATTAACATTCGCGGACAGACGGTATCGAATGCTTTTTGGAGATCAATGAAAATGGTTAGACATTTTAATCTTTTATCCAATTTATTTACAATAAATTCAGTAAAATTGTGTATGCAGTCAGTTGTAGATCTGCCCTTTCTAAAACCATACTGGTTATTTGAGAGTAGGTTTTTATCTTCTAAAAATTTCACGAGTCTGTTGTTTAGGATCCTTTCCAATAGTTTCGAAATGGTGGGAAGTAATGAAATGGGGCGATAGTTTGCTACATTATCCTTGGCTCCACTTTTGTAGATAGGGACTACGACAGATTTTTTCAGCGGTTGTGGAAAAATACCTTCTACTAGGCATCGATTAAAGATGTAAGTGAGAGGAGGTACTAAAATAACTTTCAAGTTCTTAAGGACTTTAGAAGATATATTGTCCCATCCTGTTGCGCAATCAGTTCGTAAGTTGGTAATAAGTCCTTCAACCTCTTCCTCGGTTGTCTCTAAAAGACCGAAAGAGCCACACATTGAGCGGTTTTTTATTATATCTTTTGGAAGTGGGGGGAGACTCGTAGGGATCTTCTTTGCAAGTTCCAAGCCTACATTTACAAAATAAGTGTTTACGAAATTGACCGACTTTTGCGGGGAATCTTTAGTATTTAATAATTCTGTAGGTAGTGCATTAGGTTTATTGAGGTTGTTAATTTACTTAATAGCCGACCATATTCGTTTGTTGTCCTTGCCAGTAGATTTGAGTGTGTTGCTCTCATGTTGTCTCTTACACTTTTTTATTATATCATTACAGAAGTTTCTGTATCTGTTGTATGTAATTTTCAACACTGTATTGTCAGGGTCTCGCTTTAGTTGGAAGTGCATTCTGTCTCTTGTCCTTATACATCTCAAAAGCCCAGGTGTTATCCAGGGCTTTATTGTGACTTTATTTCTAGGAATTTTAATGTATATAGTGTTCTTCAGTATTATTTTTTGTAGACTCTCTATCAGGACAATCAAAGAATCATTTGGACTTACGTTATCATTGTACATCTGACTAAAATCAATATTTTTACAATCATTATATAGTGATTCGAAGTTAATTTTTCCAATAGACTTTTTCTTGTTACAATTGTTTTGCTTCCCAGTGTACAGACAAAAAAGTGTTGACACATGATCAGTAAGTGTTGTTCGCAGAACAAATGTGTGTGAAGATGCTTTTGTTTTAATGATCACGTGGTCTAAACAGCTAGGTCCCCTAGTTTCCTCATAATGGGTAGGTATCATACCGAAATCAGACAGTAAGTCAAGATAAGTTGTTTTGTCTGCGTCTATTATCCTTATATTGATGTTGACATCACCCACAAGGATTATATTTTTAAAACTAGAGAGAGTTTTTAATAGTTGGTGTAATGTAGAAAGAAAATTATCCAAAATTGTAAAGCATGGAGGTCTATATATTGCAATTATGGCAGTGTCTTTGGTCTTGATAAGAAAACAGTTGGCCTCGGAGATTACTGGTTCTTCTATAGTGAACTGGAGGTCATTGTGTACAAATACAATTAAACCGTCATTTTGATTGTAGGTTTTGGTTGATGCGAAACTGGAGTATTCTGGCTTAATAGGTAAGTTATCAACACATGAGAGCCAGCCCTCAGATAGAATTATTATGTCACATCGGAAGTCTATTCTTTTAAGTAATAAATCTAATTTTATATAGTTTTTATTTATACTTCGGATATTTTGGTGTAAGATGTTCAAGAAAGAGTTTGGTTGAGAGATAGTGGTTTTACATATTTCGGGTTCACAGTTGTGCAATTCTGCCGAATTAAAATTTTCTATATTGTTTATATTATTTAAGTCTGCAAATTTTATATTTAAGGTGTTGGTGTATGGGATTATTACAATAAGTTGAGAGATAGTTATATTTTTTTCTTCTTTTTGTAATTGAGTGACTGGAGTAGGCAAGGATGGTGATGATGAAATGATAGTATTTAAATTGTATGTAGCAGTATAAAAAATCAATGGTGTGTAAATGTTTGAATGAGAAATGATAAAATGTGCGTTCGTAATTTAGTGGAGTGTAAATGAATGTGTGTGGGTATTTACTAAATTGAGAAAAAACAACGAAAAATACATGCAAATAACAAACAGATTTTGATATACTAATAGGACAAGAGCTTTTTAGTAGTCATATTTTCCTTAACAAATTCACAAGATCGGTCTCACAACGAACGATGACTGGTTTATCAGTTTCCGCTTTACGTAGGAAAACTCTTTCCGACGAGGTCCAGCAGTACATATAATTATGTTCCTTTGCAAATTTTCTAGCCAGATAGAAGGTGTGCTGAGTTAGGGGTGGTAAGAAGTCCGAAATGTAAATAGGTATCGGGGGACCGTCCATATCCATACCTATGTGAGAAGAACTGAGCTTGCACTGTCCGTTATCAGAGTTAAAGTGTCTTGTCTTCCTAATTATGCCTTCCTTTGCAGCTACACTGGTTAACTCAACAATTATTTTAGATGGTTTTTCCTTTTACTTAATGCAAGAAACTTCCTTTATTTCTGATCGTTGTAGGGAAGCTCCAATGACATGTGCAGTCTTCAATACAATCGTGCTGAGGTTTTCTTCACTTTCGTTCACATTTATTGGTATGTTCTTAATTTCAAATTTTTTGGAGTACAGCATACGCTCCATACTGTCTAGTCTTTCCTCGAGGTGTTGAATAAGTTTGCGATTTTCTTTTTTCTCGGACTCCAAGATGTCTACTCTACTCCTCATATCCTCATACTGTTGTGATACGAATGTCATTGACTCTTTGATTTCCGTATTTTGCTTCAAAAGTTCGTGCATCATATTTTGCAATACACCCAAAGAGTCATCAGTTTTACAACTACGCACTTCACAACTCTTAGAGTGTGCATCAATTTTTTTCTGTATATCGGTCATGTAACGCGCCAGCTCATCGTCATGTTTGCGTTTGCGGTTATGAACATTCTCATTTAAAAGATTCGTTAAGCATGGCGCTGACCCACTCGAGGTCATTTTTAATGACTGTATGGTGTTGGTTTTTGAGTGCGATTCACTAATATTAGCCGATAAATGACGGGTACTAATCTGAGCATCCGAATGTACAGGCCGCCATCCAGTGTGTGTGTTTCCGCATTTGTTCGCGAAGGAGGTGAATGTCGCAGAGGCATTATTGCGTGAAATAAAAGTAGAAATCACAGCAATGCACCAGGCTGCACTAGTATAAGTAGTAGGAGCGCAAGCAAGCTGGGGTCTCTTCAAATGGTCGTCGATCGAATCCTTCGAACAAAGTCGCTTTCCGTCCACTATAAGTTGATCCCTCCGAGCTTAGACGGGTCAAGGCAAATCGCGTATCGTGGATTTAGTAGAAAAATTGTATCCATCCAATGTTCGTAGACCACTACATATAAGGCAGGTACAACGCTAGTTGTTGTATTAACGTTAGTATTTACCACAGAATATTATCTTCACGGATTCTTTGCTGTTTTAGTGCGACCAGATTCAAACCTTATAGATTATGTAAAATAAGATCCGAGATAAATTCCAAAAACGACAGCCTACAGTGGGGCTCAAACTCGGTATCTGAGAATTGACAATCCGTTGCACTACGAGCTCAGCCACTTGAACTTAGATTTATATGACGAATTAGTTCATCTATTGGTTAGTACCACACATTATATTATAATCATGCCACTGCGGGTAGTGATCGCTAGTATCTTCAAGGTCAATTAACTTTGCACATCAAGATTTAAACAACTGTTTAAGTTTTATTTGCACTAAATATTGATTTAGAATAATCACTGTTCACTGCAGTTTATACCAACTGGCGGGGATTATTGTTATTTAGCAACTGGCAACTAGTTTGGCCTGAAAAATTCACTTTTTACACAACTAGGAATTTAAAAGTTAACAGTACTCTCAAAACACGTCCACTCGCTAGCGAGGCTCCGGGGGGGGGGGGGATCGATCAAACCAGGGGAAACGATCAAACCACAGATCAAACAAATTTGACGTACATTCGTACATTCGGCTGTCTTTGTAACATAACGTTGTTCTTTTTCCGTGAGTAGGTATACTATTCTCCGCACTGTCATCATTGGCCGTGACATCCTCCATGATGTCAACACAAAAACCACAGAACAAATGATATTTTGTTTGACAAATACCGCCGTACACGTTCAAACTTGTTTGTCAAACGGGTATTCAATCAAAATTTTTGTCAAACACGTCAAACACGTAGATTGTTTGACAAATACTTCAAACATAGCTGCACATTATCAAATAATTGAGAGAGGTGAATTAACACTCACATTTCACCAATCATTGAACTCGGTTCCACGTACTAGGGGGTGAGCTTATTAGCGTCTTCCGGGTACTATTAATGACTGATGCCATGCATGTGAGGCTGAGTCTGGGCTGTACTTAACTGTCTGATGTTAAACAGCCCTATCCCTTAGTCGCCTTGTACGACACCGCATGGGAAGAGATGGGGTGGTCCAAATTCTACTCTGGAACCACGCGGCAGAGTAGTTTTCTATAAAGATTATAAAAAGTGCCAACTATATATTTAGAAATAATTGTTTCGCGACGAACTTGCGAACTACACTGCACTCTGTCTCTTTCCCGTCCATAAAAAAGAGTGAGTGCCAAACACAAGTCATTTGAAGGTCCAACTCGCTACGCTCGTGATCCAATCTTAGAATCCCTCGCTTGCTCGGAACTCAAAATCGGCACTCGCAGCATAAATCAATTTTTGCTCACTTGTTGCACAAATAACTATTGCAGGATACCATTGGCATATCTACATGTGGCCTCTTTGGTGGCTTTCATGTTTTACATTCCAAGTATCAGAGACTCGTATTCCTTGTTTCTTTTTTTTATATACCACTTAAGTGGCAGACAAGCACACCCCACCTTGGAAAGTGGTTATTGTTGCCTATGGATGTGTGCAACACCTGGGGGTTACACTCGCGCCACCGACCCTGTAAAAACCTCCTAGTGCCATTCTTGAAGAGCCCCATATTGTAATCGCTTGAGGAAAAAGAGGGAGAATGCAAGTTTAGGCATCGAAAAATTCATCCCCATCGATCTCTACTGGTACCGTGCCCAAGAGGCTGGCGGCATTACCACGCTGAATGGCGATGCCAATTCTTTGAGCGAGGTAAAGGCCAGCCTTATGGTCACGGGAAGCGTCGATTAGTCAAAAAGTAAAAGTATACTGTTATATGGAACTTACAGGAGTGTCACACTCAGTCGGGAGCCGGGACTATCGCGCAGTGAATTGTCGATAGAGGCGGCGTCTGCGCACGACGCGGGCACGTACTCGTGTAACGCGAGCAGCGCCGTGGGGTCTGCTCGGAGGGACTTCATTCTGGAGGTCTACGGTACGTATGTATCTCTTATTATCATTCTTCAAAGATTTTTCTGACTCAGGGACTTTTTCTCTTGGGGCTGGCTTTTTATACAATTGAGGTGGTGGGCAAGCATTCGGCCTACCTGATGGAAAGTAGTTACTATGACCTATGAACGCGTGCAACACCTTTGGAGTCACACTCGTGCTGCCGACCCTGTAAGAGCAGAGTTTCTGTGCCGTCAATGCAGAAGACACAATCAGGACAAGACTTTGGTCTTCCCACTGACAGCACAAAAACTCTCCAGTGAACTCTGACTACCTTACTCACCCCATCCAGAGAGATCTCCCTCTGGATCGCGACACATAATAAGATCGCTGTTAACATGTTTCATCCTCCTATCGACAGCCTCTGCAGCGTAGCGGTAGTAAACGCGACTGCTACGCAGGAGGCGCGTGTTCGATTCCCACTCAGTGCAAATATTTGTATGTATGAATATGGGTATTTGCATTGGTCTGGGTGTTTCTATGTATAATATGTATGTATTTACAAAAAAAAAAATTTTTAAGTATGTTTATCCGTATTCTAAATAAATAAATTTTAGATTTCATAACACTAGCTAGTTAAACTATGCTTACCATGGGTCTAGATAGCGTTGTGTAGAATGTAGTAGAATATTTATTATTATTATTATTATTATTATCGTATAGATCCACCAACGATACCACGTACCTCCGATACGATACGTGAAGTGTCACAAGGCCAGCTGGTGGAGCTACCGTGTACCGCACAAGGTCTGCCTATCCCGACTGTGGAATGGACACGAAATGGCCAGCCGATTGGCCATGACAAACAGATTGCTGGCTATGGACTGAGGTATGTCCCTTGTACAAAAAATTACTTGTGTGGTAGATAACTCGACTGCTAAGTACGAAATCAAGAGTTCCATTCCCACCTGGTGTAAACCTATTCAAAATGTATTTTTTCAGATTTGTGGCCAACTTGGCAGACTCTGGCGAGCACACGTGTACAGCGACAAACAAACACGGAAATAGTTCCATTACCTACACACTGCACGTTTGGGGTAAGGTTTCATCTTAGCCTAGTCTAGCCCTTTCTGAAAGTAAGATGAGGACACTGTGGTTCCCACAATCTTTTTTTTTATACCACTTAGGTGGTAGACAAGCACACGGCCCACCTGATGGGAAATAGTTACCGTGACCTATGGACGTAAGCAACAGAGGCTGAAGAAACCTACAGCTACATTCTATCATCGCACCGCTTGCAATAGACAGGGAATTCATCCTTATACATGGCGACCTGAGACTAGTCTAGGTAGTTTTACACCCTGAAAGGTTCTCATCGGAAGACTTGAGACGGAGTGCGGTTTTAGTTGGTTCGAGTTTAACGTAACTGATCCATCGGAAGTTTCGCACGAAAAAAGGGTTATTTCCGAAAGTTAATACCTTGAACGGCATACAAAACCTATATTCACGCCTTCATTATATTAGTAATTTAGAAAACATTTAATCGGATACGTCCCTTATAAGTATATATTGCCGTGTGGTTCCGGAAGAGTAGAATTTGGACCACCCCATCTCTTCCCATGCGGTGTCGTACAAGGCGACTAAAAGGGATAGGGTTGTTTAACATATAGAGACAGATATATACATCCCAGAATCAGGTTCAGATGCATGGCTCGAGTCAATAGTGCCCGGAATACGGCTCACCCCCTATTACGTGGGACCGAATACAATGATTGGTGAAATGTGGGTGTTAATTCACCTCTGCCTAACTTTACGAGGATAAGAGCGTCATTATGTGTATGTATAACTATAAGTTCCTTTTTATCTTTTACCTATTAGCTAAACATTTAGGCCTCTATGGTTATCATGATTTAGTGGGCTGTTTCATAACTTTCTGAAGTTACTGCAGACAGCTTAAACACTGTGCACTAGTTATTCGTTGTAATTCTTTGAAATAAATCACAATTATTATAAGCAAGTGATTGTACTAGTAATGTTGTTGCCATCCAGACCCTCCAAAGATACTGAACGATACAAAGGACAACGAGAAACCACAGAAAGTGAAAGTAGGAGATAGCGTGACGTTCTCTTGTGAAGCGACCGGTCTGCCGCCGCCTGTTATTCTATGGACGAAGGATGGAAATCCTCTTGAGTACACTGATAGTCTGTGAGTATATTTTATTCAGTCCTTACAAGATCCCGTTACCTGTACTCCATCGTAAAGTGTACAACAATACCTTGACGATAAGAGTACCACAATATTATAGACGGATAAATATATATTTGACATTATGCTTATGTACCTGCTGACATTAAAACTTACAACTGATTAATTTATTGTTTGACATTATGCCTGTAATATTAACATTGAAAATAAAATGATAAGAAAATCGAATATATTAATAATTTTGAATATAATATAATTTTGAAACACTATGCTTGTAAAGATAATGACATAAAAATTTGCACGCTCTACGGGGTAGAATATGCTGTATTCACTAGCTTTTAAGACCTATAATGTAACCATATTCGAAGCAAATAAATGAATTGAATTGAATTGAACACTGAAGAAATGGATTAGATTTTCTTTAGACTGTTGAAGTTACCTGAAGGCGCCAGGTCCTTCAAATAAAATTAGTTACAACACAATATTGAATTAAATATTTTAAAAGAATTTAGTATGCTAATGTATGTTATATGCTGTATGCATGTATGTATGTAAGTAACACAATAGATAATTTTACTCTAGTACCTTACAAGCACAGTAACCTCAGAGTAAGCGTATAGGGCCCGTCCAAGATCTTTGGGACCTAAGACCACCTCACCATCGAGGCCCTGACAGACAACTGTTTGACGAGATTCTAGCGTAAGAGTTCCTCTTGGGTCTGAGGGTCATGATGAGCCAATTAAAAACTAGGAGAATGGTTCCCGGGGTCAACCAAATTTTAGCTGCAACTGGTATTATCAGATAAAGGGCCGGTGAGAAGTATTTGAGAACGGCGTGCTTGCCTGATAAGATTAATGACGGTAGATGGAGCTCGTGAAGTATGTAAGGATATAGTCGAATGGCGGACCTACCTATGTCTCTGCCTACCCCGGAGTGAATATTTTATATATATAGGAAACGCCAATTAGACTCCGCCTTGCCTGATGGTAAGCTGAAGACTTGGTCTCACAAAAGAGGATCACCATTACTTACACATACCATGTGACAATGGTGACACTCAGCTTGACAGCATCATGATATGCTTTTTCAGACCTCGCTTAAAAGACCCGGGGCTGTAGGAAGAAGGCAACACGTAAACTGGTAATGAATTAGGAAAGGGGACGGTGGACTAATTGGAAGAGCTCATCAGAACATTCATCATGGTACAGACAGTAAAATACAGCCATGGGCGCAACATCTACGCATCTGTAAAGGTTCTGGGGTGTACGTGACCTTGGAATTCCCAATGATGTGGACCGCACGTCGCTGCAACCTGTCCAGAGCATTTAGTTAGTACTTTACTGAACCATCCCAGAGATGCGAGCAGTATTCCACAGAGGAGCGAATTTGTGTCTTGTATAGAAGACACCTCTCCTCCGGCGTGAAAAAACGTCTCACTCTGTTCAGGACTCCGAGTTTACGTTTAAATAGGTTTACGACCATGTGTTTATGGTATTGGTGCTCAGATATTGAGAGCTACGTCAGAACAGTGGTTCCTTTGTTGACTTGTAGTTATATTGTACTTACAGGAGGGTTACTCTGAGCCGTGAGCCGGGACTGTCGCGCAGTGACCTGGCGATAGAGGCGGCGTCTGTGGGCGACGCGGGCACGTACTCGTGTAACGTGAGCAATGACGTGGGGTCTGCGCGTAGGGACTACGAACTAGCCGTCTATGGTAAGGTTTATTCGTCTTAAACAATGTAATAAGTCAGCTCTGTTGTACGCTTGTGTACAGAGGAGGAGGACACTTTGAAGCTTTGACACTTTGACAAATTGAGCGGTCCGACCGGGAAAGTATCTCCGCCCTACAGAATACCGCGGCCATAATAACCATTACTTAGTGTCTGTAATGGTGACCCTCTTTCCTGAGACTTTGCCTTTAGCTTACCATCAGGCGTGGTGAAGTCAAATTGGAAGTCAAGTTGGCGTGACCTAGATAAAAAAAACCTCGTGTTGTGTTTCCGGCGGTGAGTAGCCAGAGCTCACTGGAGAGATTTTGTACTGTCAGTGGGAAGTCTGCTTTGTCTGCCTGCTTTGTCTTTTACACTGACGGCACAGAAACTCTAGTGTTTACAGGGTTGGCAGCGCGAGTGTGACTCCCTTGGCGTTGCACACGTCCATAGGCCACAGTAACCACTTTCCATCAGGTGGTGCCAACGAAGTGGTATAAAAAGAAATATGCAAAACATTAAAATGGCCATGGGCAGGACACATTTTAAGAGAGCAGAAAGAGACTTGGACAAAAATAATATCAGAGTGGTGTCCAAGGTACGGCAAAAGAAGCACAGGGCGACATAAGATCGAGACGGCGCGCGGTGCGATAAGTGCCTCTCCGCCTTTTTCTGGGGCCTTCTATAGCCCTGGGTCAGTCGGGGTGCACGAGGGACATGCCAGAGGCTACCTCACCCTCAGCAACAGATGGCCCAAGACAGCCGTGCGGTTTTAATCGGTTCGAGCCCGACATAACCACCCCGCTGGCCTCGGCGGTGGATTTCCGCACGTAAAAAGGAAAGGGCGACAAAAGAAACGCTGGGAAGACGAGATTAAAAGAGTTGCCGGTCCAGAGTGGATGAGGACAGCGAAAGATAGAAATAAATGAAAGTCTTTAGAGGAGGCCTTTGTCAATTCAATTCTTATTGAATGGCTTATGTGTGTTGCCACAACTTGCCAAGAGACCTTTGTCGTAGGACAAGTTGATGATTTAAAAAAATCATCAGCTTGTCCTTTAAGCGGGGTGTGAAAAAGCATATGATGAGACCGTCAAGCTGAGTGTCACCATTGTCACACGGTATGTGTAAGTAATGGTGACCCTCTTTTCTGAGACTTTGCCTTCAGCTTACCATCAGGCAAGGCGAAGTCTAATTGACGTGTTCTAAATATAAAAAAAAAAGGAAAACCAAACCGATTGTCAACTTATTTTGTTACTTTTGAACTGAACTGTAATGCTAACAGCAATAAAGGCTTATTTATTTATTTAGCCGCGTGGTTCCCGGCAGAGTAGAATTTGGACCACCCCATTTCTTCCCATGCGGTGTCGCACAAGCCGACTAAGGGATAGGACTGTTTAACATCAGACAGATATAAGTATACAGTACAGACTCAGCCTCAGATACATGGCTCGAGTCAATAATAGTGCCCGGAAGACGGCAATAGGCTCACGCCCTATTATGTGGGATCGAATATAATTATTGGTGAAATGTGGGTGTTAATTCACATCTGCCTAACCCTTCGGGGATAAAGGCGTGATTGTATGTATGTATGTTATTTATTTATTATTTATTATACTCATGTTTCCAGACCCGCCAAAGCTTAAAGATTCAGAGGAAGATGATCTGTCCCAAGAAGTGCAGATTGGGTACAGTGTGACGTTCTCTTGTGAAGCGACCGGTGTGCCGCCGCCTGTCACTGAGTGGACTAAAGATGGACGCCCTCTCGAGTATACGGACAAGTTGTGAGCATTTTTGTTTCTTTAGTGAGTAATGTTAATGACGGCAGATGGAGCTCGTGAAGTATGTAAGGATAGAGTCAAATGGTGTACCTACCTTTGTCTCTGCCTACCCCGGAGTGAATTTTTTATATTTATAGGAAACGTCAATTAGACTCCGCCTTGCCTGATGGTAAGCTGAAGACTTATTCTTAGAAAAGAGGGTCACCATCACTTACACATACCACATGGTATGGTAACAATGGTGACACTCAGCTTGACGGCCTCATTATATCTTTTTTCACACCTCGCTTAAAAGACCCGGGGCTGTAGGAAGAAGGAAACACGTGAGCTGGTAATAAATTCCAGGCCTTAATAGTGCGACGAAGGAAAAAGTCACCAAACCGCTTGATTCTTGATCGGATATTCTGCACCGTGTGCGAGTGACATCTAAGCCATGCACGTGTTGTCCTGTGTAGAAAAGGGGACAGTGGGAGTAATTGGAAGAGCTCATCAGAACACTCACCATGGTACAGACTGTAAAATACAGCCATGGACGCCACATCTCTATGCATCTGCAAAGGTACTAGGGTGTACGTGACCTTGAGATTCCCAATGATGTGGACCGCACGTCGCTGCAACCTGTCCAGAGCATGTAGTTAGTACTTTACTGAACCATCCCAGAGATGCGAGCAGTATTCCACACAGGAGCGAATTTGTGTCTTGTATAGATGACACCTCTCCTCCGGCGTGAAAAAACGTCTCACTTCTGTTCAGGACTCCGAGTTTACGTTTAAATAGGTATACGACAATATGTATATGGTATTGGCGCTCAGATATTGAGAGCTACGTCAGAACAGTGGTTCCTTTGTTGACTTGTAGTTATATTGTACTTACAGGAGGGTTACTCTGAGCCGTGAGCCGGGACTGTCGCGCAGTGACCTGGCGATAGAGGCGGCGTCTGTGGGCGACGCGGGCACGTACTCGTGTAACGTGAGCAATGACGTGGGCTCTGCGCGTAGGGACTACGAACTAGCCGTCTATGGTAAGGTTTATTCGTCTTAAACAATGTAATAAGTCAGCTCTGTTGTACGCTTGTGTACAGAGGAGGAGGACACGGTGGTATTTCCGTCCAATTGAGCAGACCGACCGGGGAAGTACCTCCGCCCTACAGAATACCGCGGCCATAATAACCATTACTTAGTGTCTGTAATGGTGACCCTCTTTCCTGAGACTTTGTCTTTAGCTTACCATCAGGCGAGGTGAAGTCAAATTGGAAGTCAAGTTGGCGTGACCTAGATAAAAAAGAACCTCGTGTTGTGTTACCGGCGGTGAGTAGGGTAGCCAGAGCTCACTGGAGAGATTTTGTACTGTCAGTGGGAAGTCCAAAAGCTTGTCCTGCTTTGTCTTCTACACTGACGGCACAGAAACTCTAGTGTTTACAGGGTTGGCAGCGCGAGTGTGACTCCCTTGGTGTTGCACACGTCCATAGGCCACAGTAACCACTTTCCATCAGGTGGTGCCAACCAAGTGGTATAATAAAAATGCAAAACATTAAAATGGCGATGGGCAGGACACATATTAAGAGAGCAGAAAGAGAATTGGACAAGAATAATATCAGAGTGGTATCCAAGGTACGGCAAAAGAAGCACAAGGCGACATAAGATCGAGACGGCGCGCGGTGCGATTAGCCTCTCCGCCTTTTTCTGGGGAAAGATGGGGACGCCGTTTTCCTACACCCGATGGGGCCTTCTATAGCCCTGGGTCAGTCGGGGTGCGCGAGGGACATGCCAGAGGCTACCTCACCCTCAGCAACAGATGGCCCAAGACAGCCGTGCGGTTTTAATCGGTTCGAGCCCGACATAACCACCCCGCTGGCCTCGGCGGTGGATTTCCGCACGTAAAAAGAAAAGGGCGACAAAAGAAACGCTGGGAATACGAGATTAAAAGAGTTGCCGGTCCAGAGTGGATGAGGACAGCGAAAGATAGAAATAAATGAAAGTCTTTAGAGGAGGCCTTTGTCAATTTAATTCTTATTGAATGGCTTATGTGTGTTGCCACAACTTGCCAAGAGACCTTTGTCGACCTTTGTCGTTAAGCGGGGCGTGAAAAAGCATATGATGAGACCGTCAAGCTGAGTGTCACCATTGACACAAAGTATGTGTAGGTAATGGTGACCCTCTTTTCTGAGACTTTGCCTTCAGCTTACCATCAGGCAAGGCGAAGTCTAATTGACGTGTTCTATATATAAAAAAAAGGAAAACCTATTTTGTTACTTTTGAACTGAACTGTAATGCTAACAGCAATAAAGGCTTATTTATTTATTTAGCCGCGTGGCTCCCGGCAGAGTAGAATTTGGACCACCCCATTTCTTCCCATGCGGTGTCGCACAAGCCGACTAAGGGATAGGACTGTTTAACATCAGACAGATATAAGTATACAGTACAGACTCAGCCTCAGATACATGGCTCGAGTCAACAATAGTGCCCGGAAGACGGCAATAGGCTCACCCCCTATTATGTGGGATCGAATACAATTATTGGTGAAATTTGGGTGTTAATTCACCTCTGCCTAACCCTTCAGGGATAAAGGTGTGATTGTATGTATGTTATTTATTTATTATTTATTATACTCATGTTTCCAGACCCGCCAAAGCTTAAAGATTCAGAGGAAGATGATCTGTCCCAAGAAGTGCAGATTGGGGACAGTGTGGCGTTCTCTTGTGAAGCGACAGGTGTGCCGCCGCCTGTCACTGAGTGGACTAAAGATGGACGCCCTCTCGAGTATACGGACAAGTTGTGAGCATATTTTATTTCTTTACTGAGTAATATTAATGACAGCAGATGGAGCTCGTGAAGTATGTAAGGATAGAGTCAAATGGTGTACCTACCTTTGTCTCTGCCTACCCCGGAGTGATTTTTTATATTTATAGGAAACGTCAATTAGACTCCGCCTTGCCTGATGGTAAGCTGAAGACTTATTCTCAGAAAAGAGGGTCACCATCACTTACACATACCACATGGTATGGTAACAATGGTGACACTCAGCTTGACGGCCTCATTATATCTTTTTTCAGACCTCGCTTAAAAGACCCGGGGCTGTAGGAAGAAGGAAACACGTGAGCTGGTAATAAATTCCAGGCCTTAATAGTGCGACGAAGGAAAGAGTCACCAAACCGCTTGATTCTTGATCGGATATTCTGCACCGTGTGCGAGTGACATCTAAGCCATGCACGTGTTGTCCTGTGTAGAAAAGGGGACAGTGGGAGTAATTGGAAGAGCTCATCAGAACACTCACCATGGTACAGACTGTAAAATACAGCCATGGACGCCACATCTCTATGCATCTGCAAAGGTACTAGGGTGTACGTGACCTTGAGATTCCCAATGATGTGGACCGCACGTCGCTGCAACCTGTCCAGAGCATGTAGTTAGTACTTTACTGAACCATCCCAGAGATGCGAGCAGTATTCCACACAGGAGCGAATTTGTGTCTTGTATAGATGACACCTCTCCTCCGGCGTGAAAAAACGTCTCACTTCTGTTCAGGACTCCGAGTTTACGTTTAAATAGGTATACGACAATATGTATATGGTATTGGCGCTCAGATATTGAGAGCTACGTCAGAACAGTGGTTCCTTTGTTGACTTGTAGTTATATTGTACTTACAGGAGGGTTACTCTGAGCCGTGAGCCGGGACTGTCGCGCAGTGACCTGGCGATAGAGGCGGCGTCTGTGGGCGACGCGGGCACGTACTCGTGTAACGTGAGCAATGACGTGGGCTCTGCGCGTAGGGACTACGAACTAGCCGTCTATGGTAAGGTTTATTCGTCTTAAACAATGTAATAAGTCAGCTCTGTTGTACGCTTGTGTACAGAGGAGGAGGACACGGTGGTATTTCCGTCCAATTGAGCAGACCGACCGGGGAAGTACCTCCGCCCTACAGAATACCGCGGCCATAATAACCATTACTTAGTGTCTGTAATGGTGACCCTCTTTCCTGAGACTTTGTCTTTAGCTTACCATCAGGCGAGGTGAAGTCAAATTGGAAGTCAAGTTGGCGTGACCTAGATAAAAAAGAACCTCGTGTTGTGTTACCGGCGGTGAGTAGGGTAGCCAGAGCTCACTGGAGAGATTTTGTACTGTCAGTGGGAAGTCCAAAAGCTTGTCCTGCTTTGTCTTCTACACTGACGGCACAGAAACTCTAGTGTTTACAGGGTTGGCAGCGCGAGTGTGACTCCCTTGGCGTTGCACACGTCCATAGGCCACAGTAACCACTTTCCATCAGGTGGTGCCAACCAAGTGGTATAAAAAATGCAAAACATTAAAATGGCCATGGGCAGGACACATATTAAGAGAGCAGAAAGAGAATTGGACAAGAATAATATCAGAGTGGTATCCAAGGGACGGCAAAAGAAGCACAGGGCGACATAAGATCGAGACGGCGCGCGGCGCGATTAGTGCCTCTCCGCCTTTTTCTGGGGAAAGATGGGGACGCGTTGTCCTACACCCGATGGGGCCTTCTATAGCCCTGGGTCAGTCGGGGTGCGCGAGGGATATGCCAGAGGCTACCTCACCCTCAGCAACAGATGGCCCAGGCGATGGATCTGCCTAACCCTTCGGGGATAAAGGCGTGATTGTATGTATGTATGTTTTTATTTATTATTTATTATACTCATGTTTCCAGACCCGCCAAAGCTTAAAGATTCAGAGAAAGATGATCTGCCCCAAGAAGTGAAGGTAGGAGACAGTGTGATGTTCTCTTGTGAAGCGACCGGTGTGCCGCCGCCTGTCACTGAGTGGACTAAAGATGGACGCGCTCTCGAGTATACGGACAGGTTGTGAGCATATTTCGTTTCTTTAGTGAGTATAAAATGCCGCGTGGTTCCCGGCACAGCAGAATATGAACCGCCTCATCACTTCCCATGTGGTGACGTACAAGGCGACTAAGGGATAGATCTGTTTAATATCAGACAGATATATATGGCCCAGACTCAGCCTCAGATACATGGCTAGAGTTAACAATAGTTCTGGAAGACGGCAATAGGCTCATGTATTACGTGGGACCGAATTCAATGATTGATGAAATACGGGTGTTAATTCACGTCTGCCTAACCCATTGGGGATAAAGGCGTGATGGTATATATATATGTATGTATGTAGTGAGTAATATTAACAAAATAAAGGGTAGTGGTTACCATAGTAACATTGATCAGATTGCATGAAACTCTTTGCTGTAGTGAGTTGTATTGGCAATATTGAAAAGGGTGGACGGGAGCTGGGACGGACCGGATGTGGCCTAGGACCATACGAAATGGCGCACATTGGGAGAGGCCTATGTCCAGCAGTGGACTGCAGTGGCCTAATTGATTGATTGATAGTATTTCTTTCAAAGTATTTATACTGTTGATTGATGGCACATGGTGGAATTCGTTGTTACACATATTGAGAATTCATTAGTAGGTACTTTTCCACATTATTTTTAATATATATTAGACCTGATCGGTTTTGCCTCACGGCATCCTCAAAGGTTTACTTTGAGGATGTACATGACATTTTTGGACTGGTCAGTAGGTATAATAAGCAGCCATCTCAATTCGTGTGTGATATCTTCGTATCTCGTCCCACTTCGAAAACAAGAGAATATTTTTTTCGCGCGGCATGCTGTTAAGACCTCACCCTAACTTAGAATCCTCAAATAGTACAGCAGTCTGCTGTCAACAGCCAATCTGTAATAAATTCGAAAACTAAAAGGTAACTGTTTCTAATTAAAAAGTTATTGAGCCTCATTATAATTTACAGGTATGTAACCAACGCTAGCGAGTTGGTGCTACAAGCTGCGTCTGCGCACGACGCGGGCACGTACTCGTGTAACGTGAGCAGCGCCGTGGGGTCTGCTCGGAGGGACTTCACTCTGGAGGTCTACGGTACGCTTCATTCAACAAGATTTATTTTAAAATGAACCTCTCCCACGCACTGCTATGAAATATACCTACCAATTTTAAAAAAAGTACCGAGTACCTATTGTTGTCCATAGAACCAAATATTTATATATAAATAGTACCTCCGCCCTACAGAAGACCGCGGTTATAATAACTTCGTGTTGTGTTCCCGGCGGTGAGTAGGGTAGCCAGAGCTCACTGGAGAGCTTTTGTGCTGCCAGTGGGACAACCAAAGGCTTGTCCTGCTATGTTCTCTACACTGACGGCACAAAATCTCTGTTCTTACAGGGTCGGCAGCACGGATGTGACTCCACTGGTGTTACACACGTTCATAGGTCATGGTAACCACTTTCCATCAGGTGGGCCGTGTGCTTGTCTGCCACCTAAGTTGTATAAAAAAAAAATGTATCCATTAATATGGGTAGTTGCAATGATCGTGTCTAGCCTCGGAGAGCTTGTTAAACCGTGGGTCGCTCCTGGTCACCATACGATCATCTATGGCAGTCGCTTCATGGAAAATATCGAAGTTCAGTCGCATCTCAGTTACACTAGAATGCCGAACCCAACTTAGTTGTGAAGAGGCTCATTGAATGATAATGACGATGAAATGACCGAGAATCTAACACTTCGCATTATATTGCCCTCGCGTGGGATTCTATTAACATTTTCAGGGCATAAGACGATCTCACCCTGCTTTTTGTTTTTTTACGTCCTAAATTTTTATTATTATTTTATACTGACACACAATATGTTATTCTGACATCCTAATTATCACCTAATGTAAGATGGTAAAATTTTATGATTTTTTGCGATCTATATTTAAATGGAATATTATTGTCATTATAATGATGACTGTGATCACTATGTCAATGATTCGGATGAGAAATTATGTATGTGACCTATAACTTATATGACTAGTTAGCTGTAAGTGTAAGTTGGTTAAATGAATAAATAAATAAATAAATAAAAATCCCCACGGATACCCCCACCACAGGAGCCGGTGGGAGAGGTTATGTCGGACTCGAACCGACTAAAACGCACGACGCCTGTGGGTCGTGGTTACAGGCTGACTGACTCAGTGGTGCACACCCGCTGTCTACGAGTCCGTGAGTTAGTAGGTTCTTCATCTACGGTACGATCCATGGCGAAACGAAAATATTAAAAATATCGAGAATGTGAGGGTAGATGAAGAATCTACTACCTCACGGACTCGAAGACGGCGGACGTGCACCACTGAGCCAGTCAGCCTGTGACCACGGCCGGTGTAACCTGGTCGAAACATCAGACAAATCAAAGGTATGCATGTACCCATACCATGATCGTGTTAATTCCCGTAAACATAAACTCACGCCTATATCCCCGAAGGGGTAGGCAGAGGTGCTAGCACCCACATTTCGCCAGTTTATGTTTAGGTCCCAATGTAATAGGTGGCGAGCCTATTGCCATTAACCGGGCCCTTATAAACCTGCGATAAATACACACATAACTTCGAAAAGCATCGAAAAGTCATTGATGTGTGCCATGGTGAAACCTGGGATCGAACCCGAGACCTCGTCTCAACAGTCCATTACCCAAACCACTAGGCTACCGCGGTTATTCCCATAAACATTAGTGTAATATCATCAACTTTTCATTCTTACCTCCAACAGATCCACCAACAATATCAATGGTTTCCAGCCCTACACAAGAAGTGGTAGAAGGCCAGCTGGTGGAACTGCCGTGTGTTGCCGACGGTCTGCCCACACCGATTGTGGAATGGACGCTAAACGGCAAATCTATAGACGGAGGGAAATATGGTGATGACCATAAGTTGAGGTACGTAAAGTATTTATAATAATCATTCATCGTCGCCCTCGGAACCCAGAGTTCGCTTAATATACCTTCTCCTTCCTTTGCTTTGGCTTATGTTATCGCTTATCTTGGGAGCGACTGCCGTCACACGTCCTAACCCTGACATGAAAGCATGTGTTAGAGCCTCATCTGCCAATAGTCAAAGTCAAAAATAGACTATTAAATCGACACTTACAAAACGTCAATAGAACACGCCATAAAAACACCACCAGCGGACCTGCTACTCAGGCGGCGAACGGTTCGTCGTATCGTGATGCGGTGTAGTTTTTTTTTTACTTACCTGTGGTTACCGCCTGAGCAAAGAATCAAAGAATCAATTTCATTTATTCAGTTTAGGCAAACAAAGAGCACATAATATGAACGTCAAAATTTTACAATTGGATATGTCAAGAAATAATATATAAATATTAAATAATGTTAAATAAATCATTGGACAATGATTCTTTCGCTGGTTCGGTAGGTTAGTTCTACTGAGAAGATACCAGCAAGAAACTCAGCGCACTATATTAGAACTAGATTATTTTTCTTTTTTAAATTTGCTTTAGTTTACAATTTATTTTGTGCGAGCAAGCAAGAGATTTATGTTGACCACGCATTAACATCATTAAGATACTCATCCACTTTATAGTAACCATTACTCATTAAAGTTTTTTTCACTTCTATTTTAAATTTATTTATTGGCATATTAATCAAATCCTGAGGAATTTTATGAAAATAACACGGCATATGAAAAAATTGACAGTAATGACACTGTCGGCGTGTCATGTTCTACGTGGCACAAGCCCATATCCATACACAGGCGAATTTTTGTGCTGTCAGTGGGAAAACCAAAGACTTTGCCTCGCTGTGTGAGTTCTACCGCCTATACAATGGTTTGTGCTCAGATGAATTGTTTGACATGATGCCCACAGCTATATTCTATCACTGCGCCTACAATATGGGGTTTTTCAAAAGGGGCATCAGAAAGTTTCTTCATGGTCGTCAGTGTAATGAGTGGCATACGTCCATAGACTACGGTAACCACTTCCCATCAGGTGGACCGTGTGGTTGTCTGCCACCTGAGTGGTATAAAAAAAGGCTTGTCCTGATTGTTTCTTCTGAACTGACGGCACAGAAACTCTCTGTTCTTACAGGGTCGGCAGCACGGGTGTGACTCCCCTAGTGTTGCACACATTCATAAGTCACGGTAACCACATTCCATCAGGTGGGCCGTGTGCTTGCCTGCCACCTAAGTGGTATAAAAAAATAGCTATAAATAAATTGAGGTCTATCATTATTTGCAGGTTCGTAGCGAAAGTAACAGACTTCGGTGAGTACGCCTGCTCAGCTGCCAACCGATACGGCAAGACAACAGTTACCTATACACTGCGTGTTTGGGGTAAATATTATATTCATATTCATACATACATACAATCACGCATTTATCCCCGCAGGGTTAGGCAGAGGTGAATTAACACCCACATTTCACCAATCGTTGAGTTCGGTCCCACGTAATAGGGGGTGAGCCTATTGCCGTCTTCCGGGTACTATTGTCGACTCGAGCCATGCATCTGAGGCTGAGTCTGGGCTGTATATATCTGTCTGGTATTAAACAGCCCCATCCCTTAGTCGCCTTGTACGACACCGTATGGGAAGAGATGGGGTGGTCCAAATTCTACTCTGCCGGGAGCCACGCGGCGCATTCATATTCATTCATTTATTTGCTTAAATGTGGTTATATGTACATACAGGTGTTAGGTACAATAGTGTTACGTGCACGGGGTACAATTAAATGACGTTTACTCAACGAAGAGATTTATTAGCTCACCACAAACTAGACAATTAAATCGCTAGTACACACAGTACTCTTCAACAGTTCCAGTCGCTCAGTAGTTCACAGTGGTCCACAGTCGTTGCTCAGGTCGCAGGTAGAATCTTCTTCGGTCGTTTAAGTTCGCTGTGTTCGTTATCGATCTCAAAGACAGAATGACTCGTGTCGCTATGCGAGCGTGTTTTTATACCTCTCAATTAGGAGAGTCATCATCTAGAAAATACCCGAGCGATAACTACCTAATCGTTTGTTTTTATTCAAGAGAGTAGGTAGGTACTCGTAGGTAGGTTGTGACTTTGTGTTGACGATTCTAGATTTTTCTATGCCATTCGGTAGAGTACCTCGTCACTAACAATGACAATTTTTATTTCTTGAAGATTTGATTAATAGTTTTCGATATATCGACGTCAGTCGTAACAATAGTTTTGTGCAGCACATTTACCATTTTCTGGCATGCAAACATTACATTAAACAGTATATGAATAAAGTCGTATACTGTTTAATGTAATGTTACAATGCTACACTTATAATATACAATTAGTTCAGCACATGTAAGTCCATTGAATTTTTTAGTCACAAACATATAATAAATTTATAGGCATGTCAGAACATATTATTTATAAGTTATTGCTCAATATGATTCAGAGAACGCGGGGTCGATTCCAGCTAAGTGCAAATATTTATATGAATGAATATTTAATGGTGGTAGACTGCTGCGCAGGGGGCGCGGTTTCGATTCCCGCTCTGTGAAAATACTTGTATGTATGAATCTATTTGCATTGAAGTTGTTAATTCACCTCTGCCTAACCCACCGGGGATAAAGGTGTGTTTATATGTATGTACCTATGTATATGTATATATTTAGGTTCTATATAAGAAAATGTATAGATAAGTATGCCTATCCACATTCTGGAGTCCATAGCAAGAGCTAATTAAACTTAGTTTGCGCTGTGTCCTAAAATACAGATTTTGTCCAGAACTTTACCAATTTCAATTTTATTTAAAATAAATAAATACTCCACATCTTTCTACACTGCGCTATCTAGACCGCTACGCATAGCTTAACTAGCTTGTGTTATGGAATCTAGAATGCGGATAGACATACTTAGATGCGTAAATACATATATATACATAGAAATATAAATATATTATACATAGAAACACCCAGACCAATGTAAATATACGTATTCATGCATACAAATATTTGCACTAAACGGGAATCGAACCCGCGCCCCTGCATAGCAGTCGAATGTTCTACCGCTGCGCCACGGAGGCCGTCAAACGTTTAAAACTACCTTAATAAATCTCTGAATCCTCATCAATACATCCTAAATTTACTGACTGGCACGGCATACCTACCTCATATACCTAATTACTTGTATCGTAGTGTTTATGTTTTTACTTGTTTTTTTTTTCCGATAGTGGAAGTGGTGGTGGTTTTGTGCCGATAGTGGATTTTTTTATTATATTTTATTTTTTATGTTTTATGTAAGTGTGTGTGTGTATAATAAACGGATCTTTCTTTCTTTCTTTCTATATTACCATACAGACCCGCCAAAGCTAATAGACGCGAAAAATAACGACAAGTCACAGGAAGTGAGAGTAGGAGACAGTGTGACGTTCTCTTGTGAAGCGACAGGTGTGCCGCCGCCTGTCACTGAGTGGACTAAAGATGGACGCCCTCTCGATAATTCGGATGAATTGTAAGTATTTGTAAATCACTAGCGTATGACATGGTTTGAACTCGACCGCTACGCAGGGGGTGCGGGTTTGATTCCCGCTCTGTGAAAATACTGTATGTTCTATAAATCTGTTTGCATTGATTTGTAGGTGCCTCAGAGAGCATGCCGTTGATCCTAGTTTTTTTATACCTCTTAGGTGGCAGACAAGCACACGGCCCACCTGATGGATAGTGGTTACCGTAGCCTATGAACGTGTGTAGATTGCGGTGAGATTTCAATTTGTCTTGCTGTAAAATTGGTGGCGTCGATCACCAGTCGATAGTGATGTATGTTCCAACAACGTGACGTCACCAAATTCAGAGCGAATTGAGATCTCGAAACTGACTCAGCTTTCGAGTTCGTTCCATAGTTCGAAACATTTTCACAGCATGTGCTTGCAGGTTTAACTGCAATGCTTCAATATCGCCAAAGGGTTTTGAAAATATCATAACATAAACTCACGCCTATATCCCCGAAGGGGTAGGCAGAGGTGCTAGCACCCACA
The DNA here is from genome assembly GCA_963662185.1 of Eilema griseolum. Taxonomy (NCBI): domain Eukaryota; kingdom Metazoa; phylum Arthropoda; class Insecta; order Lepidoptera; family Erebidae; genus Eilema; species Eilema griseolum. The sequence continues at coordinate 22,634,414 of OY759231.1, read as the reverse complement.
TTTCGCCAGTTTATGTTTAGGTCCCAATGTAATAGGTGATAGGTGGCGAGCCTATTGTCATTAACCGGGCACTTATAAACCTGCGACAAATACACACATAACTTCGAAAAGCATCGAAAAGTAATTGGTGTGTGCCATGGCAAAACCTGGGAACGAACCCGAGACCTCGTCTCAGCAGTCCATTACCCATACCACTAGGCTACCGCGGTTGTCTTCATTGAAAATATCGAAATTCAGCCACGGCACGGTTAGACTGAAAAGATTGACCCGGGACTCCAAACTGACAGCTTCGGAGTTTGGATATTACCAGGATTAACGCTAGAATAATGATGACTAGCGTTCCGAGTCCTGGCTTCTCACAGGGATAAATTTGTAAAATAGTCCTCACCTGATTTCAGCGCCATCTAATGCTAGTTTTGCAAAAGTGAACCTTATGTACGTAGTACCACACATAATATAAAATGATTCTGCAGTACTATTCTTGATTACGTGCTTATGGTACTCGTATATAGGGTGAAATATTTCGCAGAATTCGATCCTTAATAGCAACACTATCGTATAGTGTAATAATAAAGGGTGTGTTCTTTTTCCATCCAAATCAACGGGTTCGATTCCCAGCTAGGATTATTGGTTTTCCAAAAATCTAATGATGAGGTTTCAAGTTTCATTAAAATCGGGTTCGTGACTCCTTTGAACATTTTTCGCTATTCCTAATAGTTTCGGACTTGATCATCCAGGCCCTTTTCAAAAATTCATTTTGTATATTCACAGAACGAACACCAGTGTATTGATAATAGAAGCAGCGTCTGTGAACAACTCGGGCACATACACATGTCACGTGAGCAATGCGGTGGGAGCCACTCAGAGAGACTTCACTCTGACCGTATATGGTAAGTTCTACACCCGAGGAGAGGGCCAGATCGAGAGAGATGGTCGTGGGTCGGCCGGGGTGCGAGGGATATGCCTGTCAACCTCACCTTCGGCAACCAAAACGACCCACAGGGGGCGTGCGTTTTAGTCGGTTCGAGTCCGACATAACCTCTCCCACCATCTCCGGTGGGGAGGTATCCGTGGGGATTTTGCGCACGTAAAAAAAAATGGTAAGTTCTACAAATATTCTACAACATTCTACAAATCGCTATCTAGATCCATAGTAAGCATAGTTTACCTAGCTTGTGTTATAGAATCTAGAATGCGGATAAAAATACTTAGATACTGGTTGCGCCGGTGTAGAAACTGTATTTTGACACGGAAACACACTCCTTTTATACCCGTCTCCTCTCCCGCACTAACCATAGATATGGCTTCCGTCCGCCATTTGTGAAATATAGACACTCAGTCTCGCTTTGAACTAGCCAGCGTAATGACGGACCGCGCTCGCGTCTCTCAAAAATGATTAATATTTGTTACATTTTTACCGCTTCATAGACCTTTACCGATCGGATTGTGCCTCTCGTGTGTTCCTCAAGTGATCTAGTGATGCTGACGGCAGCTCCTGAGCAAGGAAGAGAAGATCCGTGTACCGGCTGCGATGAAAACACGTGTGTCGTGAAGGTTAGTGCATCCTCTCCTAATTTCTCGGGTTGCATTCATTGCTTGGATCACTCCCGCGGCAACCCGACCACCTGTCTTTTGTGTGTAAAGCGTCAATGGAACAGTTAGCTACTTCCCGCAATACAGTCCATTACCGCTCGGCCATGCGCCACCATTTTTGGTCCGGATCGAGCCGGATTCTTAGCCGTAGTTCGTATTTTGTTATTATTCTAATGGGAATAAGCGCATCGCACCTAAGTGCCTGGTTATTTTAGTAGAAAACCCCGCATCCAGACATTTAGGCTTAGAATTTGTTGTCCGTTCGCCGCTGGCTCGCATTGTACCTACCTAATACATAAATAGGTTAGGTATCATATCAACACTTAATCGTAGTTCACAATTTTCGCATCGCACCTAAGTGCCTGGTTATTTTAGTAGAAAACCCCGCATCCAGACATTTAGGCTTAGATCTTAGGTATACTAGACACCCTAGTGCATAGGCACAGTGTAATACCTAACGCATTTGGCTTTGTTTTGTTTTTTTTCAATTACGTTGTTCTCGGCTCGCGTCGTATTTGCCTAGTACCTGCGTGGGTAGACACGTGGCTGTACCTACCTCGCTCGCATCTCATCCCAATTCATACGAAAGTATTTTAATTTGAATAGATATTACGCAATACTTAATCTCTGAAATAATAGTTGAACCTAGACAGCGACCATCGCGTAGGTACGATCTTGTTGCTATGCGCGTTAGTTCAAGCTTGCACTGGCAGTTATAAGTACCTACCTACCTACGGTTATCGCTCGCGCCGCCTCGCTGCTCTGTACCGCTAAGATTAAGTCATTTCATATTTGTTATTTACCGCACTTTAGTTTGAGATTTAATTGTAAACATGTCCCCAAAGGTTGATAAGACCGGTAAGGTTCAATTGAAACTTTTATACGCTAAAAAAGAAATGATTTACTCTCGCGTACAATCGATTTATGATAATGCACTTAAAACCTCTGATTTGGTCATCAGAGATTCGTTCTTGTGTTCTATAGAAAACTTAGATAGTCTACGCGCGGATTTCGAAACCTTAGTACATGACATCAACGTTTTAGAGTTGAATTTGAATCCCGATTACTCAGTGAGTTATCAAGCCTTGTCGTCGTTTGACGATTTGTATTGTCGTATCAAACGCGTCGCTAGGAGTTTGGAGAAGCCGGCTGACCTACCCAACCCCACTCGCGACCGACCTAAGTTGCCACCAATTCAAATACCCGAGTTTGATGGTAACATTCGCAATTGGTGTCTATTTATAGATAGTTTTGAGAATACAATAGATAAGAACGATTCGTTGACAGATCACGAAAAGTTGCATTATCTCGTTGAAAAATTGACTGGTAAAGCTATAACCGTTTGCGCTGGAATTACGTTTAGTGCCGAGAATTATAATTTAATTTTAAATACTTTGAAAGCTAGGTATGAGGATAAAAGATCGGTAGCTAACGCCTATTTAGATCAGATGTTTGATTTGAAATCTATTACGGCATGTAACGATCAAAACTTAGAGAAATTTCTAGATACTTTCGCGTCAGCTGTTCGCGCCGTAAAGAACCTAAAGATCGATGACCTCTGCGACTTCGTATTTTTGTATATGGGTTTAAGGAAATTAGATTCCGAAACCATTCGTTTGTTTGAGTCGGATCATCGCGGCAATAAAATTCCTAAGTTCGAAGACTTAGAAAGTTTTGTTCGCGAGCATATAAAAGTATTGCAGCGCTCTTCATCGAAACATGAAGGCGCGAAGATAGTTGTTGATTCTGCACGCAAAGTAGATGCGTCATCGAAGTCACTGAGGTCAACTCATACTTATGTTAGTACCGCACCAGCACGTGTACAGTCACCTGTTTGCTCTTTGTGTAGCACTCATCATTCGCAACTGTACAGGTGTCCTGGTTTTCTAAAATTGTCGCCTAGTGATCGTTATAAATTTGTTCGCGCTAATAATTTTTGTTTTAATTGTCTCGGTACTAAACACCGCGTTGTTTTATGTAATAGTAGAAATAGTTGTCGCAAATGTCAAGCGAGACACCACACTTTGCTTCATTTTGAGAATAGTAATGCCGCATCCAATGTGAGCACGGTTGGCTCGTCGAGCGGTGACACACGGCAGCCTGCGCCGCAGCCGCAGCCCGCGCTCGCGCGCGCTCCGGCCCGCCCGGTGACCGCCGCGGATGACGTCACCTTGTGTTCGTTCTCCGCTAGTGCTCACTCACTACTGTGTGTCTTGCGACCGCTCGCGTTGTTATTGTTGATGCATTAGGTAAGCCGCGCATTGTTCGAGCGCTGTTAGATGGCGCTTCGCAAAGTAATTTTATTACTCAAGATTGTTGTCGGCGTCTTGGTTTCAATGTTGATAAGCGTTCAACCCGCTCAGTGGTGAAGGGTTTTGGAAGCTTACAGTCAGCTGTTCGTGGCACCGTTAAAACAAGGTTTAGATCTCGTTTTAATAATAATATTTGGTTTGACATGGATTCGCTCGTTATAGATAGAATAGCTGAACAGTTGCCTACCGTCCCGGTTGACACGTCTTTATTAACGAAATTTAAAGACTTGCCTTTAGCAGATGAGACTTACGCTGTTCCTGGAGTCGTCGATATATTGATCGGCGCTTCGATTCTCCCGCACCTCCAGTTATCACGTAAGGTTCAAGGGGGACCGACGTACCCCGCTCCGCACGCACTGGAAACAGTTCTTGGTTTTGTTATAATTGGTTCCGCACCCGCTTCTATAGATAGTTTTAGTCACTCGACTGCTTCGTTCTGTTGCACCGTCGAGCCGCCACTGGAGTCTACCATCCGCAAGTTTTCACTCGGTGGCTCCCGTGTATCCGCTGAAAAACGCTTTCTTTGTTTGGAACGAAAGATGCAGGCGTCCCCAGAGTCGAAGCGGGCCTATGATGAGGTTGTTAACGAATATTTAGATAAAGGTTACATCTCACCTGCGCCTGCGGACACTGGCGGGACCCAGCCTTCGTACATTATCCCGCACCGCGGAGTTATTAGAGAAGATAAGCTTACTACTAAAACTCCGTGTAGTTTTGGATGGCAGTGCTAAGACTAGCACTTCCGTGTCGCTTAATGACATAATTGTAAATTTTCGCATTAATATTAGTAATTTTTAGCTTTTAGGACTCAACAGTCGCTTTGTGTTGGGCCCACTCTTCGCCCCATCGTTGGGACACATTCGTCGCTAATAGAGTGGCAAAAATTCAATCTGAATTGGCGCCACATAATCTCTTTCACGTTGCTGGCACCGACAACCCAGCCGGGTGTCTCTCTCGTGGATTGCTTCCTTCGCAAATTTTAGATCACCCGTTATGGTTTAGTGGACCGTCCTGGATTCATGCCGCGTTAGATAAGTGGCCAGTTAGTCAATTCAATCCCACTACGGTTTCCGAACCACCCGAGGAGAAGAAGCACTCGCTTGTTGTATCGGTCCCACGTGAAGAGACCCTTATTTTGTTGTTGGCTAATCGCGTCTCGTCTTGGTCGAGACTGTTGCGTTGTGTTGTTTGTTCGCCTCTGCCCTCTGCCTAGCCAGCGGTAGGCACGAGCTCCAATCTAGGTTTATATTTTAGTTGTTATTTCCCAAACCTAGATTTAGATTAGACTTTAGATTTGTTTCGCATTTGTCGTTTCGAAGGTAACCCTTCAAGCCGGGGGGAATGGTTGCGCCGGTGTAGAAACTGTATTTTGACACGGAAACACACTCCTTTTATACCCGTCTCCTCTCCCGCACTAACCATAGATATGGCTTCCGTCCGCCATTTGTGAAATATAGACACTCAGTCTCGCTTTGAACTAGCCAGCGTAATGACGGACCGCGCTCGCGTCTCTCAAAAATGATTAATATTTGTTACATTTTTACCGCTTCATAGACCTTTACCGATCGGATTGTGCCTCTCGTGTGTTCCTCAAGTGATCTAGTGATGCTGACGGCAGCTCCTGAGCAAGGAAGAGAAGATCCGTGTACCGGCTGCGATGAAAACACGTGTGTCGTGAAGGTTAGTGCATCCTCTCCTAATTTCTCGGGTTGCATTCATTGCTTGGATCACTCCCGCGGCAACCCGACCACCTGTCTTTTGTGTGTAAAGCGTCAATGGAACAGTTAGCTACTTCCCGCAATACAGTCCATTACCGCTCGGCCATGCGCCACCAGATACTTTTTTCTGTAAATGCATACATATTATACTTACATAGGAACACCCAGACCAATGCAAAATACATATTCACGCATACAAATATTTGCACTGAGCGGGAATCGAATCCAAGTCAACTGAAAGGGCTTAATTAGCACATTTCAAATACGTATATATTATACCTATTGCTTGCCCCAAAATAATATTAATAAAAAATAAGTTTAAAACTTAAACCCGCCTACTAGAAAAATCCGCTTTTATTTCTACTGTCTTAAACCTTTCATACAAACCACTCTGTTTCCATCAATCAATCAATGCATTTCAATTGTTTATCAAGCATATTTATTTTTCATCTAGACCCGCCCAAGCTTCTAAAGAACGCCACAGATAACGACAAAACACAAGAAGTAAAGATAGGAGACAAAGTGACTCTCTCCTGTGAAGCGACCGGTGTGCCGCCGCCTGTCACTGTGTGGACTAAGGACGGACGCCCTCCCGTGTACACGGACAATTTGTGAGTATAGGTACTTCTTCTGCGCATGCTTTCATTCCTTACACATTCATTTGGTGGTACCTGGCAGAGTAGAATTTGTGAATAGAGCTGTTTAACGTCAAATATATACAGCCCAGACTCGGCCTCAGATGAATGGCTTGAGTCAACAATAGTGCCCGAAAGACGACAGCAGGCTCACCCCTTATTACGTGGGACCGAATTAAATTATTGGTTAAATGTGGGTGTCAATTTACCTCTGCCTAACCCTCCGGGGATAAAGGCGTGATTATATTATGTATGTATCATTTGCTGGCTTTTTTTAGCAGTTACTAAGGTTTATAGTACAAGCACAAACTTACAAGCTAGCTGAACGTTTTTTTATACAACTTCAGTTCAGTCAGTTCAGTTTTGCAGTCAAGCACACTGCCCACCAGATGGAAAATGGTTACCGTGACCTATGAACGTGTGCAACACCTGGGGAGTAACACCTGTGCTACCGACCCTGTAAAAACAGAGAGTTTCTGTGCCGTCAGTGCAGAAGCCTTTAGACTTCCCACTGACAGCACAAAAACTCTCCAGTAAGCTCTGGCTACTCTACTCACCGCTAGGAACACAATACGAGGTTATTATAGCCGCGGTATTCTGTAGGGTGAAGGTACTTCTCCAGTCGGACTGCTCAGTGGGTACGGGATACCGTCGTATCCTACCCATCTTACCTATATAATCCAAGTTCTACTTATTAACTTCTATTTAACGTAAACAAACAGGGCCCCGATTCTACTAAGTTTATGTCAACAGAACTACTGTCATACCACTGACACTGCCATTATATTTTAGACTTTATTGTTATATAGTTAAGGTCCAAAATTAAATTCAAATTCAAATATATTTATTGTGAAAATGGGTTACAATGTGATGTTAATAATGATATAAAGTTTCTCCATTCTCCACCTCTAGGCATACAATAGACAAAATTTTGTGTAATGTACTTAAATAACTAAACAAAATGTCAGAAATAAATTGCACAAATTAGGTACATGTCAACATGAGTGAGCGTCAAAAATGTATGGCTGCTCATAATCTAATATCATTATACAATATAATCATAATCAACTGAGGTTATTTGTCTTTGTCTTCCAAAAATTCAGTCACGGTATAATAGGTGTGTTTTGGTTAACATATAGCCAGCTAATTAGGTTGAATACAAGTTCTCACCGCAACCAACAGAATATGATGACTTCATTAAGCTGAAGGCTGCCATTGTATCTAATATTGTTGGTGTCTTTTTTTATTGTACCTATGCAAAATCTCCATGAAAACTCTCCTCCCCCCCACCCCCAAGGCTGGTGGGGAAGGTTACATTGAACTTGAACCGCCTAAAACCGTCTGTGTGTTGCCTTAAACTTACCACCAGATATAAAAGTTTATTATTGTATTGTCATATTTAAAAAATGTTTATTGTATTTCGCAGATCTCTTACAAATAAAAGCGAGTTGGTGCTACAAGCTGCGTCTGCGCACGACGCGGGCACGTACACGTGTAACGTCAGCAGCGCCGTGGGCTCTACGCGGAGGGACTTCCCTCTGGAGGTCTACGGTATGATATTTTATGTGTAGCGTGGTTTCATCATGGCCCTAGAGTATAAATTTAAGCATTGGTCGATTAAATACATACATTGTATTCTGTCTCACGTATTTTCTTTCTTTTTTTTATACAACTTAGGTGGCAGGCAAACACACGGCCCACCTGATGGAAAAGTGGTTACCATGACCTATGAACGTGTGTAACACCAGTGGAGTCACATCCGTGCTGCCGACCCTGTAAGAACGAAGTTATTATGACCGCGGTATTCTGTAGGGCGGAGGTACTTCCCCAGTCGGACTGCTCAATTGGGCGGAAATACCGCCGTGTCCTACCTCCTCAAAGAGGTGAAGACTGCAATAGACTATTACAGTCTTCTGGGCACTATCGTTGACTCGAGCCATACATCTGTGCCTGAGTCTGGGCTATACTTGTAATTATACAACTGTTCGGGACTTGTCGCGATTAAATCATGGAACTTACTATTTCTGCCGACATTTCCGTTGCGTTGCAATTTGTCTGATGTTAAACATCTCTATCCCTTAGTCGCCTTGAACGACACCGCATGGAGATGGGGTAGCCCAAATTCTACTCTTCCGGAAACCACGCGGTTGATGTATAGCCTAAAACCGCGCTTGAGGTTTTAGGCACCTCATCACGCTACTACTCAAAGTCTCTCAAAGTGGAGCAGTTATTGCAAATATCAACAAATCGTACATTACTCATATGAAGACTATACGGGCTCTGAGGGGTGATATGAGTTATTAAAATATGCCACGGGCGAAGCCGGGGCGTTTCATCTGGTATATATTATATATAGATGCGGTCTCTCTCCGATGCAGTGTGTTGTGACAGCTTGTGTTGTGTCGTGCCAGTCCCGAGTGACAGAGATAGAGAGCTTCGCGATATAATACTTTACCGCTTTAGGCTTGGGGGCCGTTCAAGTATTACGTAAGCACTAAAGGGGGGAGGGGGGGCGGTCTTTGCATTGCTTATTTTTGATGGGAATGGTCTAGATAATGATTACGTGAGCAGTAGCTATTTACTTTTTTACACATAATATAGCATGCATTACCTACATTACCTTAAAAAACAAACATGAAAAGAAATATGCATATAGGTATCAATGTTTACGTAAGCATAGGGGGGGGGGGGGGGTTAGAGGTTTGCTTACTTTTGCTGACAAGGGGGAGGGGGGATTGGGAGTTAAATGTAATAAATCTGCCTTATTAATTCTTGAACGGCCTTTGTCAGTTATGTGATCATGATTAATTGAGCACTGTATTAATTTTCCTTTCGAAGATCCTCCAACAGTATCATCCACTGCCGATTCTATACATGAAGTTCTAGAAGGTCAGCTGGTGGAACTGCCCTGCGCTGCACAAGGCCTACCCACTCCGGTTGTCAAGTGGACTTTTAATGAAGAGCCGATTGGTTATGAGAAATATATCGATGGGCATGGACTGAGGTATGTACAGTTTTTTTAAACCACTAAGGTGGCAGACAAGCACACGGCCCACCTGATGGGAAATGGTAACCGTGGCCTATGGACGTGTGCAACACCAGGTGCATCACACTCGTGCTGCTGACCCTAAAGAAACCTTCTAATGCCCCCTTTGAAGAACCCATTTGTAAGCGCATGGGAAAACCGCAGCAGGAAGTTCATTCCACAGCTTGAGTGTGCGTGGTATAAAGTTTATTTCATATGAAACAGTTAGTTTTTGATTCATTGAAAAAAGAGAGTAAATTTAATAGTCCGATATAACCTCTCCACTCGCTTATCGACGAGGGGAGGTAGGGGGGGGGACATCTTTGGGGAATTCTGCACGAAAATACAGTTCCAATATTTAGGTTTATAATAAGCAAATAATGTTGTCCAGATTCGTAGCCAACCTTACCGATTTCGGCGAGTACATCTGCACGGCTACGAACATACATGGAAGTGCTTCTGTTGCGTATACACTGCACGTTTGGGGTAAGTTATATTATAATTCTCGCAGTGAAAATACATAAGCTTTTTTAACTGCGGTGTGGCGGGGGACAAGGTAAAGAAAGAGATAGAAAAAGCATGCAGCATGAGTCAAGAGCGAGCGAGATACCGCCGTGAATGTTCGTGGCGAACTGACCAAAGACGGTCGAGTGCTTGATACTCCCTTCGTCTCGCCGCCCACGTACCCAATGCACTGGTCGACTCTCGAAAATGTGTTCTCCAAAGTCACGTGAGGGCGGGTGACGTCATCACGGCCTCGTCCTTGATAGCGATTGGGATTGGTTATTTTAGAGCACAATATAGAGAAAATAATACTGATTGTGATTGGTCAATTTTTTAGGATGTGTGCTCCGTTGTGCTCGTCAAGGAGCACAACGATGAAGTAAAGTTAGAGAGTTGCATGCTGTACAGTAGTTAAGGTCAAAATTTACAACAGTATGAACTATATTAAATGTAAAGGCGTTTCATTTTAGATTTTTAATAGGCTATTTGAGTTTTTTTTTTATTCTTGAAAAATAAACACTGTATAATAATATAATGAACTGCTAAAGTTAAAAATTCTTAAGACAAATACTTTTAAAGATACATATTTGATTTTGAAAATCCAATTTCTCGGATTCGTCTATTATTACCATTTGCTGATTGACGACAGATCTCACTCACTTGCTTTCAAAGTAATGTCCGCATTATTTCTTTAGCGTTCAGTCACTGGTTTTCTTTCACCTTCGTTTGTTTAGCATGTATTCGGCATAACAAACAATATTCGTACGTAATTTTGTACCAACGGAAAGTACTTTTCCTTTTTAGTGCCACCATATATAAAACCTCATCCAGTGCCACTAAAAGAAGTCTTGGCCGGTACTAATGTATCACTGCAGTGTGACGTCATCGGGTTTCCACTACCTACTGTACAATGGAAGTTTAACGAAGAAATGCTTGTGAAAAATGTGACCGACGTGAGGTACGAAAAGTAGTATTTTTATTTTTCCTTTATAGGTTTATTTCGTCCATTCACTGTAAAGCTCTCAGCCTTCTATAAACACCACTTTCCCTATTTTGGTAATTTCATCTTCAACATGCCGCAACAATAAACGCTAAAATTAAAATAAAAGCGATACTTATTACATTAGCAATATCATAAAAATGTTCTTCAACTATTTGTTGATTATTATATACTTTATATAATTTCAGTTTCAACGATATCGGCAACGTGTACATAAGCGATACGAGTGTTAAGCACGAAGGGGTGTACACGTGCGTTGCTCAGAACCTGGGAGGGTTCGACCAACAGTCTTTGTTCCTTAAAGTTATAGGTACGAGTACTTTTTGTGCTTATAGCGAATGTCAAGCACAAATTCTACTTTCTTTCAATTTTCTTTTTTATCCTCATTTTCGGTCCGGGTATGCGAGGCCTCACCAAAATTGTCAGGGCCCATAACAACCGCAGCTGTAGATGAAGCTTTGGCACAGGCTTTTCTCGGAATTGAAAGGTCAAGCGGCAATTGCTCCCATAAAAGCCCTATGAGCGAAACCAAAATGACTCCAAGATGAAAACCAGAAATAACGCGAAGATATACTAAATATTACATACATAAACATACATAAAATCACGCCTATCTCCCATAGAGGTAGGCAGAGATCACGGATCTCCATTTGCTACGATCCTGACATACTACTCTCGCTTCATTCACTCTCATTACATTCTTCATGCATGCTCGTCGGTTTAAAGTACTCCTGACCTGCCCCTTTTTTAAAGTATGTGCGCCTAGGTCTTCCCCTTCCGACGTTACCATCCACACTCGCCTCATATACCTGTTTCGTTAGTCTTCTTTCATTCATTCTCTCAGCGTATTTCGTAAGAATAGTATTTATTGTGATCTTTTAAATGGCACCTGATTATTTCACAGCACCCCCAAAGATATTAGAGGACAACTACACCAGGCCGTACATCGCTACCAGTATGGACACCGTGCTGAGCATCGCCTGCCGCGCCACAGGCAGACCTCCGCCTTATTTCATGTGGGTCAAAGACGAGTTTTCTCTACACAATGGTGCGTATCCACTCGCGTACTTACTAGTAATGACATCATTATATAATCTTAAGACAACTTCATCTCCTCTGCCTGTAGGGTTTACATAGTGAGCTGGTACTTTGAGTACCTATTCAAATACTTATTTATACAATCCATTTTCATTTTTATATATTCAATCAATCAATCAATCAATTAGCCCACCCCAGTCCACTGCTGGACATAGGCCTCTCCCAATGTGCGCCATTTTCTCCGATCCTCCGCCTTCCGCATCCAGTCTGTCCCAGCCACCTTTTTCAGGTCGTCAGTCCATCTGGCTAGGGGGCGTCCTTCCTTTCGTTTACCTTCTCGCAGTCTCCACTCTAGGACTCGTTTGCTCCAACGGCCATCGGTCCTTCGGCAAACGTGGTCAGCCCACTGCCACTTTAACTTGCTTATTCTGTGGCCTATGTCGGTAACTTTGGTTCTCTGTCGAATAACCTCGTTCCGAATTTTATCCTTCAGAGAAATTCCAAGCATAGCTCGCTCCATAGCCCGCTGCGCGACTTTTAAGCTATGGACCAGCCCCACTGTATGTGTCCACGTTTCGGCACCGTAAGTCATAACAGGTAGGACGCACTGTTCAAAGACCTTTGTTTTGAGGCATTGCGGTATGGGTGAAGAGAAAACTCGACGTAGTTTGCGAAATGCTGCCCAACCCAGTTGGATCCTTCTGGCTAGTTCTTTCTCGAAGTTGTTTTTACCGAGCTGGATAACCTGCCCCAGGTAGATATATTTCTGAACAACTTCGAGTGTCGCCCCTTCGATGGCAATCGGTCTCGGTGCAACATGTTCGTTGAACATAATTTTGGTTTTATCCAAGTTTACACCGAGGCCGACGCGTTATATATTATCAATGTGAAAACAACTCTTTCCGTATGTTAGGGTCCGCAGCGAAAGTGTGACGCCCCAGGTATTGTACACGTCAATAGGTTACGGTAACAAATATCTGTCATGTGGGCGTGTGCGTATCTGTCCCCAAAATCGCATAAAAAACCTATTCATGCCTAAACTAATGGATGCAACTGAAGAACTCTGGAATAAGATGGGGCGACTGCAAAATTTATGTATTCGTTTTCTTTTCGTCCTCCGTAAGTACGACCACGTTTCGGAGTTCCGAAGGCAACTGAAATGGTTACCAATTCGGCGGCGTCGAGATGTTCACATTCTATTCCTTCTCTTTTCTATTCTTCACAACCCTCATTCTCCTTCATATTTTCGTGAGCGTTTTGAGTTCATTGTCCCCAGGGGTAAGCCCTGTCACACTTTGTCTTCTCTTTTACTTCGAACTCCCTCGCATAGTTCTACTTGCTACGACAATTCCTTCACAGTTTCTGCATTACGACTGGAATTCTCTTCCTCACTCCATACGTGGTAGTCCTTCTCTGTATATTTTTAAAAGACGTATGAGAGATTACTTTCTCTCTCAACAATAGCAGACATACACAATATGTATTTGAATGTATGAATGTGTTTATTTATGTATGCATGTAATTATGTATGTATGTATCAATGTATGTAAGTATGTATATATGTATGTGTGTATATGTGTATGTGTATATTTGTGCCTATTGGGGGGGATGGGGGGGGAGGTAAATACAAATTGTATACATTCTTATATTAATTCTACACTTGTGCACTAGACTTAGCCTCTCGTATTGCAATTCCTCTGTACACTCCCGGGTTTGCTGGAAGAGAACTCAACTTTGAGTTAATCTCGCCTTCGTACATTACATCTCATCTTTTTATATAAATGAAATTTGTGTACAATAAAGCATAAATAAATAAACTACTGAACTGATTTTATAAATCTTCAATCAATTAAGCCTATCGTAGACCACTGCTGGACCTAGGCCTATCATAAATCTAACTTTCTACTAATCCTAACCTGATACGTCGACACCAATTCTTTTTTTTCATTCATCCCTGGATTAGTTTCCAATAGGTAGTGGAAACGGGATCAGAATTTCACACGGGCGGAGCCGCGGGCAAAAGCCAGTAGCGATAAAGCCGCCCATTGTACATTAAACTGTATACATGCTACCTATTGTAAATCTGTTGGTGTATAATAAAGAATTATCTGTCTATCTATCTATTTCATAATACATATATAGAAGAATATACATACATACATATAATCACGCCTTTATCCCCGGAGGGTTAGGCAGAGGTGATTTTCACCCACATTTCACCAATAATTGTATTCGGTCCCGTATCGGTCGGTGCCGTATTTCGGGCTGAGTCTGGGCTGTATAATATCTGTCCGATGTTAAACAGCCCTATCCCTTAGTCGCCTTGTACGACACCACATGGGAAGAGATGGGGTGGTTCAAATTCTACTTTGCCGGGAACCATAGGCCGCATATTATATCGAATAATAATAATTTCCATCGGACTGAAGCTTCAAGTAGCAGCAAGTCTTGAGCAGAAATTAAATACATAACTTCATTGTATATTGCAGACCGTCGGTACTCGATAGACCTGGACGGCACGTTGCACATAAAGTATCCCTCACCAGACATGAGCGGCAACTACACGTGCCTCGCGAGGAACACCATCGGGCAGGCCAACAAGACGGTGCCCGTAGAAATATATTGTAAGTATGGTTTTATAAAGCGAGAATGAATGTGCAACCAGTTAGGGGTCGACCTGGGCGAGGACTCGGGGCCGCACACGCTCACCGAGTGTCCGGCGTGGGAGACGCCGAAACGGGAGCTGGTGGACCGGTCCTTCGACAAACGTGGCCAGCCCACTGCCACTTCAAGTTGCTTATTATGTGACCTATGTGAGCTTTTTATTGACGAGCAACAATACTATCAACACTATCGATAATTTATTCATCGCGAGCAACAATACTAAGGATAGTATTGCACTCATTCGATAGTGTTGCCTAGTTCTGTCGACTATCTATCGGCAACACTAATCTAAGGCATCTTAAAGATAGAACAGGTCAAGAGTACCGGCGAGCATGTTTGAAAACTATTATGAAAGTAGAAGAAGGGAAAGATGTATGCCAGGATCGTGGTAAAAGTGGAAAACAGTAGTCTGTTTTCCACACAAACAATGATGAAATTGTTATGAAATTATTCAAAAAACAAAAATCTAAAATATAATTTTATTTATTAAGAGTAAGAATTGAAACGGTCCAAGCGGGATTCGAACCCGCGATCTTTCCCTTATCTTTAAATTTTTTTATCTTAATCGATTTGAATAGTTAGCAAACTAAATGCTTTAAAATTTCATACAATGTTCTTCAGCCATACCAGCGTATGCGCAGTCGGAGGAGACTCTAAAGACGGTCACTCTTGAGGAGGGGAGCGCTGCGGATGTTGAGTGTCCTGTCAGCGCCACGTCACACTCTATCAAATGGTATAAGGTTCGATTTTATGTTTGCTTATAGTATATGTGTAGTGTATACTAGTAGTGCCCCGCGGCGTGACAGGTGGAGCCACCTGTCACCCTGGCAGAGGCAGGCCGCGGCGGTGGCGGGCCTGGCGCGCCTCCCCGTTTCCGGGGACGAGTTGGGGACTCTGTAGTCCCCACACCCGAGAAGAGGGCCAGATCGTGAGAGATGGCCCTGGGTCGGCCGGGGTGCGAGGGATATGCTTGTCAACCTCACCTTCGGCAACCAAAGCGACGCACAGGCGGCGTGCGTTTTAGTCGGTTCGAGTCCGACATAACCTCCTCCACCGGCTCCGGTGGGGAGGTATCCGTGGGGATTTTGCGCACGAAAAAAAAAAAAAAAAAATTAGTGCCCCGCGATTTAACTCGCCTTTTACTCGTTGCTAAACAAAAAGTACACCTTTTTTTGTTTTCTTTATACAACTTAGGTGGCAGATAAGCACACGGCCCACCTGATGGATAGTGGTTACCGTGACAAATGAACGTATGTGACACCAGGGGAGTCACACTCGTGTAAGAACAGAGATTTTTTGAATGCAGAACACAAAATCAGGACAAGCCTATGGTCTCCCCACTGGCAGCACAAAAACTCTCAGGAGGAACACAACACGAGGTTATTATAGCCGTGGTATTCTGTTTACACATTTTTTAGTGCGGAAATCCCTGTGAATAGCCCCAAGCCAGGCGGTGGGCGGTTATTTCGGGCTTGTACCGACTAAAACCGCACGCCGTCTTTAGTTTCAAATACCGGGGTGTGAGGCATTCCTTCGCTGTTCATAAGCGAACTCAGGGGAGAAGGGGAGGGGTTTAAGTAGGGTGACATCGGTAACGGGCTGTTTCCTTCAAGGGTTGAACTTTCCTCACTTTCATACTGGTAAAATAATGTCCTGACCACCTATTTTATTTAAACTAGTACAAATTAAATACTAGCTGTTGCCCGCGGTACCGCCCGCATGAAACACTAGTCCCGTTCTCGCGTCACCTTCTTTTAAGATTTTCCATTTTTCTTTTCATACAAATCTGACAATATCGTACACAAAACAAATAGAATTATCGAATTAGGTGCAGTCTTTCCAAAGTTATGCGCGTACATACATTTCGGTGATTAATATATGTAGATTTAACAGATTTTTTCTCCATTCCAGAACGCCAAACTGATCTCAACAGGTCCCCTCCACCTCCACAACGTATCGCGCGACAACGCGTCGGAGTATTCGTGCGTGGTCAGTAACGCCGTGGGCTCGGCGCACTCCGCGGTGCGGCTGGCGGTGGAGTGGGCGCCGCGGTTCGTGGCGCAGGAGGAGGGACACGTGGCGAGAGTGAGTGGGGAGGACTGCTACTTGAATTGTGATGTTGATGCGAAGCCTAGCGCCAAGGTAAGACATCTTAAGAAACGGAGCATAATGCAATTTGCTAATTGTTTCAAGTAAGTAAATCTACGGGGTTTATTACAACTTTGTGCGAGCTGGTACACCTTTTTTTAGTGCGAAAATCACCTCTGATAAACCTCCCACTCCCCAAACCGATTAAAACCGCACATCGTCTTAGGTCATCAATTGCCAAGAAAGAGATTGCCTCTTGCATATTCCTCACGCCCCGACTGACCCAGGAAGCTGTTACACCTGTTGAATAACGTCTGTATCGAAAGGTTGTACTTTAAAACCTAAGATCCGCTTGCTTCTGGGTTTCACGGGAACAACTGCCGTCTGACTTACCAAACCCCGAGAAAAAGTGTGTGTCAAAACCTTGTCCTTCCATCTTTCGGCTCTGAAGATCAATTTCAACCCTTTCGTCTTTCTTTGACAGACGAAATGGGTGTTCAACTCGAAGCCTCTGGTGTTCGAAGACAAGAGTAGTCTGAAGCTGATCAACGTGCAACTCCGTAACGCCGGCTCTTACAAGTGCATAGTCAGTAACATACGAGGAACTGTGGTGAAGGAGTTTACTCTGAAAGTTCTAGGTGAGGGAAAAATTACTGATAAGATATTTGAATCCAGATGCTACAGTTCTTACCATGCTGCAGTTCTGACCACATGGAAGTCCTCAATCGCAAAAAATATTATTTTCTGTAATAAAAAGTTTTCAATGTTCTTCGGGTGATATGCCAAATTTTAACAATGATCTAAGAGCCGACCTCGGCTCTCATAATTATATAATGTGATTCAAAACCGCACAACGCAGAGCATCGCTGCTGAAAAGTGAATCGTTTATACCTACGTGTCGTGGGATCACTGGATAGTGTGTACCCTGGTAGAGTAGAATTTGAACCACCCCATCTCTTCCCATGTGGTGTCGTACAAAGCGACTAAGTGATGGGGTTGTTTAACGTCAGACAGATATATACAGCCTAGACTAAGCCGCAGATGGATGGCTTGAGTCAACAATAGTGTCCGGAAGACGGCAATAGGCTTACCCCCTATTATGTTGGACCGAATTGTGTATTATGTGAAATGTGGGTGTTAATACACCTCTGCCTAACCCTCCGGGGATAAAGGCGTGATGGTATGTGTGTATGTATGTAACTTAAAATTCGTGCCGCGGTGCCAATCCGTTAATTTCGTATTTAGCATCTTGGACTCCCTACATTCCAATTGTTTTTATGGAAGTATTGGGAAAGGCTTATACCCAGTGCTGAACAGTAATATACTTAGTCTAGACATAAATATTGTTACGAAGAAAAACCTTTTTTTTTATTGCAAATAATATTTATTACTTTTACAGTGTATTAGTTTAATACATAAATATAAAACAATTTAAAATATAAAAAAGCTTATTCGAAGTGGTCTCCATTGGCTGCAACACAGTCCTTTAAACGTTGAGGCCAGTTATCAATAGAAGCACGCACTTTTTCCATGGGAAAATTCTTCACTGCCAATCGTATGGATTGTTTTAGGGACTCCAAATTATCATGGCGTTTAGAGCAAGCCATACTCTCTAAAACTGACCATAAATCATAATCCAGCGAATTAAGATCGGGACCAGACGACGGCCAGTCTTCAGCTCTGATGAAGTCCGAAACGTTCACTTCCAACCAAGACTGCGTGGACCGAGCTTTATGACCCGGCGCTGAGTCTTGTTGGAAGGACCATACTTGGTTATTGAACATGGTGTTGTTAAGGGGTTAACCTACCTTCTCAAGAATGGTATCTTGATACACTTCTGCCGATGTTTTGATACCTTTTTCACAAACATATGGCTCAGTCACTCCTTCATAGCTAACACCCCACCAAACCATCACTGAAGTCGGATATTGCCCACGTTGCACTCTGTCGACTAATTGGGAAGCTTCCTTAGAGCTTTGAGCATAAATACGGTCATTTTGTTTGTTAAAATGTTGCTCAATTGTAAAGATTTTCTCATCTATTCTTTTTTAAATTATCAGTTAAAAAATGACCAGTGCGTCTCTTATAGCCTGCAAGTCCTAAGTCATCTTTTAAAATGCGCGACATGGTTCTGGGTGCAGTGGCGGGGCAACAACTAAATTTGATGTGGGCAAGACAGATTTCGCGAGGCCCTGTTCTATGGCGACCTGAAGACGGATTTTATAAAATAATAAAAACAAACAAAACAATTAACACTGCCAAGTTTTTATTCATAAAAATACAAATTAGATTAATAAGTATTAAATGAAAAATTACAAATCGTTAATATAAAGGTGGAGATATACATTTCTTAAAGTGTATCTTAAAAAACATTAGATTTCTTTATTAAAGGAAAAGAAATTTCCTGCTTTTAACGTTACTAAATTCCTTAATTATGGTATCGTAATTCAGCCTAGATGCCAAATCTGATTCAATTGATAAAACAGCCAAAGCTGAAAGTCTTTCTTGGCTCATTGTGTTTCTCAAATAATTTTTTATTAATTTTAATTTTGAAAAACTTCTTTCAGCAGAGGCTGTACTTACCGGAATTGTTAATAAAATTCGGATGACAATGTAAATATTTGGGTAAATTTCTTTCAAGCTATTTTCTGTTATGTATGACAGCAGCTGTTTCACGTCTTTAATGAAGTTGGGTAAATTCGGGATCATTGTATTTAATTCTTCATATAATTCAAATGGTTGGAAGTCACTGCTCTCACCCACACGCAGGACGTTATGTAAATCGTTACAGTGTTTTAATATTTGCTCCTGTGGCATATTTTTTAGCGCGCTTAAATCATAGAGAAAACCAAAGTCTTCAAAATGTTGATTTAAAGACGTAAATCTTAATTCCATATTGGTTATAATAGAATCAATCATGGCGTAAAAAAAATCTGTTTGATACCGGATTTTGGGAGACTGTATAGGTTCATCGCTGCTTTCATAATCGAACATCCTTTTCTTTTTGGCTACTTTTTTATTCTTAAACTCTTTTGGCAGGTCATAACAGCTTTTCTCAGTAAATTTCCGAACATCAGACAGGGATTTCTCAAATCCAGTTTCCCGATACTCTTTTATCCATTCACAAAATGTGTGTAAATGTTCAAGAGCAATGCTTAAATGAATTTGTACTGATTGCCATAATTTACTTATTATATTAACACGCAATAATATCTCATACCACACATGTAAAGATACGATAAATTCTAAACTTAACATTTCATTTAGTATTGAATCGCAATCACTGAGAGTGTCTGATTCCTCCGTTTGATTTTTTAAGTTTTTTATGCATTCAATCACTTCATCAAATTGCAATAATACGGCCTTTACTGCTTCGACTCTACTTTCCCATCTTGTGTCTGATAAAGGTTTTATAGTAAGTTTTAATTTTCCTTTTATAAAATCCCAGCGCTTGCTTGATCTTGAAAATAGCAAATAATTTTTTTGTATGAAACCAAAAAAAGTTTTTGCTACCATAGATGAGTTCGCTGCATCTACCAATAGTAGATTCCAACTATGACAGCCACAAGGTGTGAAAAATGCCCTAGGGTTAATATTCAATATTCGAGTTTTAACTCCACTATTTACACCTACCATATTTGCACCATTGTCGTATCCCTGGCCACGGCAGTCTTGAATATTTAAGTCATATTTTTCTAGGTGTTCCAGTATAGCATTGGCTAAATATTCTCCAGTTGTCTGAGTAACAGCTAGAAATCCCATAAAATGTTCGACTATTGTACCAGTTGACGTATCACAAAGTCTTAAGATAACCGACATTTTGTTCAACTCTATTACAATCTCTAGTGTCGATCAATCAATCAATCGAGCAAAAAAGAATAATACTTTGCTTCTTTAACCTTACGAATAATTTCATTGACAACTGTTTTTGACATCAATATAATCAATTCATTTTGAATATCGTGACTTAAATAATGGTGTGAAAGTTGTTTGTCACTAATGCGTTTCATGTGTTCACGTAAAGTAGGATCAAATTTTGATATCAGTTTAAATAAATCTATGAAATTACCGGAATTCTTAATACCGTCACCTGTCTTGAGAGATTCTCTGTGACCTCTAAATGCAAGATTATGAGAGGCCAAAAAGTTTATTATGTCAATTATTCTCTCTAACAAGTTGTGCCAATGTTTTTGTGATTCACGTATTAGCCTTTCGTTTTCTTGGTCTATTGTTTTGCCTTGATTTATTCCTTTCTCTAAATTTAACCATTGGAACATATGTGCCATATGTTCTTTGGTATTCTCATGTCTATGTAAAATGCTACTTAAATGTTTCCAGTCACAACACCCTCATGCACCACCTGAGTTTGTGAATTGCTAAATAGTCTGCATGGAAAACAGTAAACTTTATTTTGGGAATTGGAATACACTAACCAGCGACGATGTTGAGTTTCACCATTATTTAGTTTTCTCGAGAAATAGAAATTGGAAAAGTGTCTGTTATCATCACCTTTGGGATAATATTCATCACCGCTATTTAATTGCTGTGTGGGGCCGCTTCGAACTATGTCACGACGCTGTGTATCCGTTATGGGAAACGTCCACAATCCCGGATCCGAATTAACAAGTACTTGCTGAACTATGGCGCTGGCGTCGTCGCTGCGAATTGGAGAATCCATGTCAATCTGTTCTTCTTGATTGCTTGATGACAGCACAAGAGTTTCAGCGTCAATTTTTGATTGGCTAGAAGATGATCCAAGCTCTACGTCTAACTGACGTTCGCTCTCGGTATTCAGTGCATCTAGAGCATTTTCCAACGGTATCTCGGACGTTTGTTGTGTAGAAGTCGAAGCTATCGATTCAGAAGGTTCTGTACTACCAGATGCAGTTTGGTTGAGGAACTTCATCAAATTTAAACTCAAAACTTGGTTGGTTGCAGTTCTTTCAGCTTTTCTTTTTCTTTTTGCTGATCCAGACTCCCATTTTCTTCCAATATCTCTATCTCGGCCGGACATGTCGATAACGTCGTATCTATACACTGTAAACGAAAGCAATAGTTAACATTTTTTTGCAGTTTTATCTACATAATATTGTAAAACCTAAATTTAAATTAGTTTTCAATTTAAATCTTTAAGATAGCTTTTACTACCTGCTAGTTTTAAAAACTTAAAAAGTCAGTATCAGAATAAACGGGATATTTACCATGTTTCAAAGTCGATACGTTTTTTACCTTAAAGCTTTTTTGGTTTCCTTCAAGAGATATTATAAAGCGTATTTTATATACAAGTAATTACTGCGTTATATACTTATTACCAATTAAATATTTCTTACCTTATGTAAAATAGACGAGTACAGGTACCGGTGTGTTACAAATCACAAAGAAAACAAAAAAACAATTAAAAAAGTCACTGTTTTAAAATTTTGGGTCAGTTTACAGGAGCAATCAATATACCTAAACACTATCTATTTATTCACTAAATATTATTAAAACATTGAACACACTATTCTTATCAAAATAGGTACGTACAGTCATAAAAATAAACAATATTGAATAACACAATTATACGTTTCTATTGTTATGCGCCTAGCGACTGCGTTGCGTACTTTGATTTGATTGGTTGACTTCCTAGTAAAGAAAGTAAACAAATAAACCGGGGATTCCCCGCACTCTGGTCGGCGGCAAATGTTGCCAGACTAAGAAAACATGTTTCACAACAAAATTGATTTATATTTTTTTTGTTTTATTCTCGCTTTAAACATTTTTGAGTCGCGAGGCCCCTTGTACCGCGAGGCCGTAGGCGGTGGCCCACGTCGCCCACGCTTAACGCCGCCTCTGTCTGGGTGCTATCTTCATCTCCCGAGATAAAATTTGTTATTTGTTGATTTCTTTGAATTCTCTCCCTTACTGCTTTGACCACCTTTTTCGTACGAACACTACGTGGACGGCCAGATCTTTTTCTGTCACAAACAGAGGAGGTCTCATTGTACCTATTAATAGCCCGGTACACAAACATTTGACTAATACCAAGCGTATGGAGTTTTAAAAATTACATTCGGCTCCATACCAACTTTGTGTAATGCAATCACAGCGATTCGGTTTTCTTTATCACCCCACTCCATTTTAATATAGCAAAATATTGTACAATGTATTGGCGCCAAAATTAGAAAACACAATGAACAATCGTATAAAAATGACAGATTCCAAATTCAAATGTAATATCTTTCTTATTTTAATTGTAACAGTATTTATGGCCAGACTAGGTATATATTTTTTTTATTTATTTATTCAGAACAACTTTTACAGTGTGTTGAAATTGGCAAAGAATGAAAACATGATTAAATTAAACTATTATAGGTCTAAGCAACATGTCATGCGATTCCCTTTTTTTCTATATAAAAGCAAGATAAATGTCAAATATAAAATACTCAACAATACCAAAATAAAACCTTAATTCTAAAATCGAGAATAAATTTCGATAAGGCTGTAACTTTCTGGATAAATAAATTGGTAAGTAGGTACATATTAGTTAATTTGTCTTATTGCTATATCTGCAGAGCCGCCCTTTATATCTGACTTCGATATGATGGACGTCCAACTGAAGGAAGGGGACAACGCCACGCTCGAGTGTAATGCCAAAGGGACCCCCAGTCCCACGGTGACATGGATATTTAAGTAGGTATTAACATTTACTCAAATTGACCCCACTAAATTTACACATTTAGTTTTTTATGTGCGTAAAATCCCCACGGATCCCCCCCCCCCCCCTCGGGGGCCGGTGGGAGAAGTATGTCGGACTCGAACCGACCAAAACGCCCGCCGCCTGTGGGTCGTTTTTGGTTGCCGAAGGTGAGGTTGACAGGCATATCCCTCGCACCCCGGCCGACTCAGGGCCCTCTCTCACGATCTGGCCCTCTCCTCGGGTGTGGGGCTACAGAGTCCCCAACTCGACCCGGGAAACGGGGAGGCGCGCGAGGCGCGCCACCGCCGCGGCCTGCTTCTGCCAGGGTGACGGGGTGACTAAATTTACACTAATAAGAAAACCATCAATCCTCCCCCTCTTTCCCCAATCCCTATTACAACCGTTCCTTCAAAATTCGAGCTCAAATCGCCAAGCATAGATTATTGCGGTAGCACTGTGCGGTATGAAATAAACTTCATACCACGCACACTCAAGCTGTGAAATGACCTCCCTGCTGCGATTTTCCCAATCACCTACAATATGGGGTTTTGCAAGAGGGGCATCAGAAAGGTTTCTTCGTGGTCGGCAGCGTGAGTGTATCACCCCTGGTGTTGCATACGTACATAGGCCACGGTAACCACTTCCCATCTGGTGGGCCGTGTGCTTGTCTGCCACCTAAGCGGTATAAAAAAAAAATTACAAAACTATCGGCCGCGCGCGGAGTCTCGTATGTCTCCTGACTTAGTGCCTACATTTACTATACTTCCTCAGTAACTCAAACTGGCATGTCGAGAACACTTCTATCTCCGCCGTCAATATCTCGAGTCAGTCGGAGGGTCTGCTTCGCTGTGACGCGACCAACGCGGCAGGCGCGACGCACATGCTGTACCGCGTCAGTGTTATCTCCGCGGCGCGCGTGCAAGAAGTCGTGGCGTATACCCACGGGGAAGGGAGCACTGTTGGAGACACGTTAGCCATTGTGGTGAGTATTATTAACTTGGATGCATATCAATTATTTGCTGGCCTAGAAAAGCGAACGTTCCCCCACATATATTTACAAACATACACACACGCAATGAATTGTATTCTTTTTGTTTGAGTCACCATTACGATGCTATCGATCTGAAAATGGTAGGTCCTACCTTGACTACCGATGCAGATACTTTTCGCTCAAGAAAGCTAAAAGCTCCTGGAGAACCAAAAGGCCTGGGCAATGGGCATACCTTCTCGACGAAATCGAGTCTCAATGTCTTAATATTTGTTAACACGAAATTTCATCGAACTCTCTGTCCGAAAAGCGCATATAAAGCAAAAACTTGCAATCCGATACACCTGCCGTTTAACGGACGAAGTTTTAAAAAAAATATTTTTAATAAATCACTCGGGTGAAGAATTACCGCACATACACAAACCATTAACTATTTCTTATTCCAGCATGGTTCGAACATCAGAATAGCATGCAAAGCCTCTGGGAACCCCGTCCCGAACATACAGTGGGTGCGGCAGGGGCGCGCCGTGAGCGAGAACCGATACGACATCGACTACGCCGACCTGAACCTCAGCGGCGTGGGCGCGAGCCACAGGGGGTTCTACACGTGTGTCGCCAGTAACGAGGGGGGCAGCGACCACAGGAGGGTCACGCTGGACGTACTGGGTGAGTTGGACATGCCCCAGTGAGCCATAGGGGCCTTGACCGTGAATTATGTCTATTTTGATATACCTGTACTTATGACTTCGACAGTATGGACTTCGATCAGGGTGTGTTTTGAAGTTAAACTTGTCTAAGCGCGTTGGGCAGTTATTGTAGATGATTTCGGATAGTAAAAATAGTGAAACTCTCGTCACCGTCACTGTCACGCGTCACGTGTCGGAATATATTGTCATTTTTGTGCGGAAAAACGAAACCTTAGTTTTCAAAATTATAAATTATTCTTAAGTAACGCCTTATGCAGTAAAATAATATGACCACAAAAATTTCAAAACGAAAATAATTTTTAAATATTTTCTTAAGGAACTTCAACAGGAGTCGTACCGAGATGGGACTCGAACACTCGAATACAGTGTTACTTAAATTAATGCAATCCTTTCAGAGCCACCAAAAATCTTCCACACCCTATTTGACACCACGAATT
The DNA here is from genome assembly GCA_963662185.1 of Eilema griseolum. Taxonomy (NCBI): domain Eukaryota; kingdom Metazoa; phylum Arthropoda; class Insecta; order Lepidoptera; family Erebidae; genus Eilema; species Eilema griseolum. The sequence continues at coordinate 22,609,026 of OY759231.1, read as the reverse complement.
CTTCAGAAATACACCTAGAGGTTATATCAGGCCAGTCATTCTACCTCCACTGCCACCCCTACGGGAACCCCTTCCCCGAGGTGTACTGGTTCAAAGACGACGTTCCTCTGAAGCTATTCGATGAGACGATGGTGTCCACTGACTTCGGCGAAGTTATAGTTGTGAAGAAAGCTGTGGAGGAACAGTCTGACAACTACACGTGTGTTGCCAGAAATACAGTTGGCAATACCAGTGTTACTTACCTGGTTGATGTGTTGGGTAAGTTTTTAGATTTAGATTTAATTCTTTATTGCACACACATTTCAGATCATAATTTTAAAAAAACATTACAAAGCATATACAAAGGCGAGCTTAACTCAATTAGTTATCTCCAAGCAAACCTTTGAATAGGAGAGAAGCATATTGTTGTGAAGTGGGATGTAAAGTGTACATTAAAAAAAGAAAGAAAAAAAAAACAGAAAATAAAAAAGTGAACCTACCTGAACAGGTACATACACATATACGAACACACATACATAAGTATCATATTCATACATACATACACCTACACATAATTGTATATGAATATGAACTTGCCATTTTTTTGAAGAAATTGGAGGAAACCCAATTTTCAGTACTAACATTGTTGCATGTTTTTTAGGAATGACAAATCCAAATTTTATGATATTTTTTGTGTATGAATGAGACAACATTAAGCTGACAAACACTTTTATTACATTTTTGAAAAGTGACAGCTGTTAACAAGTAATACGAAAATCATCAAAATGGATAGAGGTAGTCCAGTTTTTGAAGATCGAATTTAATTTATCAAGCGGCCAATAAAAACAAAATTTAATACAGAGTTGTAAAATCTTGAAATCAACTTTCAAACAAAATATAAATAATGGAAATAGCAATTATATATTTCGGGAATAACGAACTCATGAATCTGTAAGAAAATTTCGGCAATTTCATGTGTGAGGATACATACATAGAAATTTTATTTATTTATTTATTACTTACAGGAACCATACAAGTGGATTATTCAGTGATTGCGTAGCATTTTGATTCCGGTGGGAACACAACCCATGGGAACTTATTCCTGGGATAAAAAAGTAGCCCTTGTGATATATATTTCAGGGTGTAATCCATCCCTGTATTCAACCAGATGGATTTAAATTTCAACCGTTAAAGCGTGATTGAATCAAACATCAAACACCGTCTTTAACGTTAATTTTGCATGTCAGTTATTGCGAGTTGGGGAACGCTGTGGACCCCACACCTGAGGAGGGCCAGATCGAGAGAGATGGCGCTGGGTCGGCTGGGGTGCGAGGGATATGCCTGTTAACCTCACCTTCAGCAACCATCAACGACCCACAGGCGCCGTGCGCTTTAGTCGGTTCGAGTCCGACATAACCTCTCCCTCTGGCTCCGGCGGGAGAGTATCCGTAGGGTAAATCCCTACATCCCCCTATACAATACAATACAATACATCCCTGCATGTAAAAAAGGTATTTATAGTAGACTATATACAAAATAATACCAAAAATCTTTGGGGAGCTGGCTAACTCCATCTATTGCTGTCCAACGCCGAGAGGAACGCCTGTACCAAACAGCTGGGATACCGGTTTGCAGCTGAGTTTAGTTCAGCACGCGAATCCTGATGAAGGCGTTCGTTTAATTTTATTTGCCCAGTGTGCTGCCTGTTAACTGTGTTCTCAGAACCCTGGGCCATAGCCTGTACCACCGCATTCCTCATCTGAGCAACCCCACCTAGACTGGCTTTATTGCTTTGATCATACGCCCAATTAAGTATGTCAATAAACTACCTTTTTCGTGCGGAAATCCACACTGATTTAAGCGGTTATATTGGACTTGAACCGACTAAAACCGCACGACGTTTCGGGTCCCATGAACTATAGTGAAGTTTAATTGTAGTGCCTCCACCGACACCGAAGGAGGCAACAAGGGGGGTCATCACGTATGCCGGCAAGCCTCTTATGTTGGAGTGTCCCTCCCTGGGCACTCGGCCGAGTGTCATGTGGATCAAGCACCCCTACACCGAGATCAATACCAGCGCAAGAGTAACGCTAAAAGATGATAATTTTACTATGGTGAGTACTGTGTACTACTTTAAGTGCTGTCTCAGAATAATAGGAGGTCTGTAGGACACGACGGTATTTCCGTCCCAATTGAGAGGTCCGACTGGGGAAGTACCTCCAACCTACAGAATACTGCGGCTATAATAACCTCGTACTGTGTTCCCGGCGGTGAGTTGATCAGATGAGAGTTTTTGTGCTGTCAGTGGGAAGACCAAAGATATGTCCTGATTTTGTGTTACACACGTTCATAGGTCACGGTAACCACATTCTATCAGGTGCGCCGTGTGCTTGTCTGCCACCTAAGTTGTATATTAAAAAAAATAAGAATTAGTATTTAAAAATTAATACACAGGTTACACTAAAAGTTTCCGGAACTGGCCACTTACATAAACAATATTTAAAAATTTATTACAACATTTGAAAATGGAACTCTTTGGCTGTAGAATACAGTTTGTTTCATCTGACTGTCTTTTAAATTTGTTTTTACCTTGTGGCGCCATTTAAAAAATTGTGTGTCTGCATCAACATGGATTTAACTCGGGAAAATTTTCGTAGTATGATTTTCTACGATTTTAAGTGTAATTTGACGGCTCAACAGAGCATCGCTCGGCTTGAAACAGCTTTTGGCGATGAAGCTCCATGCAAGACGACTGTTTATAGCTGGTTTGCAGAATTCAAGCGTAGTCGTATCAATCTCAGTGACGAATCTCGCGATGGTCGGCCGTCCACCGCTGTGACCAACAAAAACATCGATGCTGTGCGCCGTATGATTGAAACAGACAGGTATGTGACCTACCATGAAATTCGCGCATCCTTAGAAATAGGCATGAGTCAAATACAATCAATCCTACACAAACATTTGGGTGTGAGAAAGCTGTGCTCGCGGTGGATCCCACATAACTTGACCGAGGATCAAGAAACGGACCGCGTCACTTGGTGCAGTGCCATGCTTACCAGATTCAACGAAGGTGCGTCAAATTTGGTGTGGGACATAGTAACAGGTGACGAAACATGGATTTATTGCTACGATCCCAAAACAAAGCAGCAATCGAGCGTATGGGTCTTTCAAGATGAGCCGAAACCAACCAAAGTGGCGCGCGTGAAAAGTGCATCTAAGCGGATGATTGCTTCTTTTTTTAATAAAACTGGACACGTGGCTACTGTTGCTTTAGAAAATCGTCGTACTGTGAATAGTGACTGGTACACGACCATTTGTTTGCCGGAAGTTATTGACGAACTCCGTAAAAATAACCGTAAACGCCGTATCATCCTGCACCACGACAATGCTAGTTCTCACACGGCCAGACAGACAAACGACTTTTTGAAGGCGAAAAATGTAGAACTCATGAGTCATCCTGCATACAGTCCCGACCTGGCACCTTGTGACTTTTATCTGTTCCCAAAAATTAAGAACCAATTACGCGGCCAACGATTTTCATCACCAGAAGAGGCTGTTGAGGAGTGTGAAAAACACGTTTCAGAGGTCACCACAGAGGAGTGGCACAAAAGTTTTCAAAACTGGTTTGATCGAATGAAAAAGTGCATAGACGCCAAGGGAGATTATTTTGAAAAACAATAAATTAATTTTGTACCTTTAATAGTATTTTTTCATATTCATTCCGGAAACTTATAGTGCGCCCCACGTAAACATAGAACATTTATTTCACACAAATGAAACTTTAGCGACGTATATCCTTTAATGATGGTTAGGTATACGTTAGTAAATAAAAAAAAAAATTAAAAAACAAAATATATATTGAATGAAATTTTAAAGCATTTAGTATGCTAACTATTCAATTATATTAAGATATAGAAAAAAATAACCGGTTAAGGCGGGACGGTTCTCCGTAAGACGGATATAAGGATTTGAATGGTTTCGGGCGAAGGTTCTGTGGCATAGTGGTCAGTGCGTTCCCCCTGTAAGGGAAAGATCGCGGATTCGAATCCCGCCTGAACCGATTTTTTTTTCCATATCTTAATAAAAAATAAAAAGATAAAATAATGACTAGTCCTCGTCTAATGGTAAGCTGAAAGCAAATTCTCAGGAAAGATAGACAGATATTTCACGGAAAATATCGAAAATCCGCCATGAGGTCCGCTTTACCAGCGCTTTTCTAACTGCAGACTGGTAAAGCGGACCCCAGACTCCGAGGTTATAAGCTTCGGATGCGTCTGGGATTAACGCTAACGTGAAGAAGAAGTAGATAATTAAAGTATTTCTAAATCTGATTTCAGTTAATCAACAAAACCGTAGTGTCGGATAGTGGCAAGTACTCCTGCATTCTCATCAACAAGGTCGGGACCACCGAGGTGACGTTCGACGTTGTCGTACAGAAGCGGCCGTCCATTGCGGGCAATGTAGGCGCCAATATCATCGAGGGGCATGTCGTGCCGTTGAGGAGGAGCATTGTACTCAAATGTGAAGTTGATGGAAATCCTATGCCGCTGATTACTTGGTTAAAGGTGAGTTAGGAAACCACAACGTATCTTCATTTCTATGTCCACCACCCTTCGTCCATCATTGCTGTATCTACAGGGTGTTATAGAAAGGTGACGCATTAAGTGTGATATAAATAAAATGCCTGCGGGAGTATAAACACCGATTTTCTTTGTATGACGTAGAATAATAACTTTCTTTTTTATCGATCATGTGTAAGCTAGTGGAAATTGCCGACAAACGCACAACACTAAAAAACAACCATGCAGGGCTGTAGCAGCTGTAGCGCGTTGTTACAAGTGAACTCTACGGTTTGATCCCGAGTAGGTTTACCAAACGATCTGAATTGATAGGCCGTCTCAATATCATGGTCATCACGAGGTTTGGTGGGTCAGTGGTCTGAGAACTCCTACTGTAAGGAAAAGGTTGCGGCTTTGAATTCCTCATGAACCGATTTAATTTCTTCCATCTTAATGAAATTAAATTGCTTGTGAGGAGTGGGTTCACGTCGTTAGACTAATCAGATAATCCAGGATTATAAACCGGGACCTGTCGATCGTAAGGCTCACTACCACTAAGCTAGATCGATGAATGACCTATGGGGGCCCATGAGTGCAGGCCTGAGGGTGACGGGTGGAGCTACCTGTCACCCTGGCAGAAGCAGGCCGCGTCGGCGGTGCGCGTTGCGCATCTTCCCGATTCCGGGGACGAGCTGGGGAACTCTGTGGTCCCTACAGCCGAGGAGGGTCAGATCGAGAGAGATTTCCCTGGGTCAGCCGGGGTGCGAGGGATATGCCTATCAACCTCAACTTCGACAACCAACAATGATCCACAGGCGCCGTGCGTTTTAGTCGGTTCGAGTCCAACATAACCTCTCCCACAAGATCCGGCGGGGTGGCATCCGTGGAGATTTTTCGCACGTAACGTACCTAACTACAAAACTACCGACTTTATATCTAACTACAAAACTACCGACTTTATGACTTATACTGTCCCAGGACACCCAAGAGCTCAGTGCAAGCGCGTCGAACATCCAGCGCGTGCTGGGCGGCAGCCTGCTCGCCATCTGGGGCGCGGCGGCGCGCGACGCGGGGCAGTACATCTGCCTCGCCGAGAACCACGCCGGCACCGCGCACCGGAGGTACAACGTCGCCATACAAGGTATGGAATAGATTTTTCATGTAGGACACTTTACCTCGCCAAATGGCAAGTTGAAGGCAAAATCTCAGGCAAGAGAGTTTGGCGGCCTCGTCAGATGCTTTATCACGCCCCGCTTAAAGGACACGGGACTGTAGGAAGAAGGAAATACGTGTGTTGATAAGGAATTCCAGGTCCTAATGGTGCGACAGAAGAAATGAGTCACCGAACCGCTTAGTTCTATTCGCTTTTATTGTTGACTGCATGCCTACGAAGGTGTTGAAGGAGAAAGAATACAAGTTACCAACCCATCTCATCCAAAGCGTGTCGTAAGAGGCGATTACCGGGAAAATACGCACACAGAGGACCAAGTGTGTATAGACAACGTGTAAGTGAGCTCACTACTTTTAAAATTGAAATAAATTAAAATTAAATGGCAGAAATTAGGTGAATCAGGATCCTGTTATTGATTTTTCCAGTGCCCGCAAAGTGGAGCGGCTGGTCCGCGTGGTCCCTGTGCAACGTGACGTGCGGCCTGGGCCACCAGACGCGGTCCAGGCAGTGCCATTACGTCGATGAACGCAACAACACTTACGGTAGAAACCTTTTTTTAATATTAACATACATATATTACATTTTTTTATATAGGACACTTCAATTAGACTTCACCTCACCTGATGTTAAGCTGAAGGCAAAGTCTCAGAAAAGACGGTCACCATTACTTACATATACCATGTTACAATGGTGACACTCAGCTTGATGACCTCATCATACGCATTTTCACGGCCCGCTTAAAGGACCCGGGACTGTAGGAAGAAGGAAACACGTGAGCAGTTAAAGAATGCCAGGCCTTAATGGTGCGACAGACGAAAGAGTCACCGAACCGCTTGGTTCTTGATCGGATATTCTTCACCGAATACGGGTGACATCCAAGCCCTGCACGTGTTGTCCTGTGTAGGAAAGAGGAGGGTGGGACTAATTGGAAGAGCTCATCAAAACATTCACCATGGTACAGACAGTAAAATTGCCAAGGACGCAACATCTCTACGCATCTGCAAAGACTCTCGTACTAGTAATAGTGCGTATCTAGCTTTAACTTTGCTGATTCCAGAGATGCGAGCAGTATTCCACACAGGAGCGAATTTGTATGTGCCCCTCTGTGACGTGGTAGTGATCACATCACACAGGGAGCGCGGGTTCGATTCCCGGTCAGTGCGAATAATTGAATACATGAAATGGCTATTAGAATTGGTCTGGTCGTGCTTCGGAGAGCATGTTAAGCCTTCAGTCCCGGTTGCCATACCAACATCTATGGCATTCGTTACGGATAATCATAGCCCTAAAAATCAAACAACTGGTCTAAATGCAATACTTCGATAGCAAATAATAATAAATATTCTACAACATTCTACACAACGCTATCTAGACCCATGGTAAGCATAGTTTAACTAGCTAGTTGAATCTAGAATACGGATAAACATACTTAAATACTTTTTGTTTTTGTAAATACATACATATTATACATAGAAATACCCAGAACAATGCAAATACCCATATTCATGCATACAAATATTTGCACTGAGCGGGGATCGAACCCGCGCCTCCTGCGTAGCAGTCGCGTTCACTACCGCCACGCCACAGAGGCCGTCGATACTGCCAATAGGTTGTGGAAGTCAGAATGGCAGTCTCTTCACGGGTCTTCACGGAAAATATCGAACTTCAGCCAAACCCACTGTTAAACTGAAAAAAGTGGTCCCCGTGCTCCGAGGTGAAAGCTTCGAATGCGACTGGGATTAGCGCTAGGTTGAAAAAGATACATAAACCCAGCAGTAACACTCAAGAAACAACTTTATTCCGCTTCAAATAAATCCCATATTTGTGTGTTTCAGATAACTCTTCTAATTCAGAGACGATAGTTCTGGATGAGTCTGCGTGTAAGGGTCCCTCGGAAGACAGGAGGAAATGTCACATGCCTCCTTGTGAAGTGAGTTTACTTACCTTTCCAGACAGTATTATCTACTTATATACAATAATGTTAACGGGAATTAACGCCATCATGGTATGTACGTACGCCTGTACGTAATCATTATTTAGACCCCCACCAATGCAATGCAAAGATCCCCCTCCCCCTTTAGTGTTTACGCAATACTTGAAGGGCCCTTAATAGATACTTTTCTATACATTCTTACTAATCTCGTCTGTATACCGTGATTACCTACCTAACCTGAAGGTTTGTACAAAATATCAATTACATTTTCACTCATTCTTCAAGCTGTTTTTGTCGGAATCGAACCGACTAAAACGCACGCCGTCTGTGGGTCGGAGGTTGTCGGAGGTGATATTGCCGGACACATGTCTCGCACCACGGCTGACTAGTATGGTGGACATCGATTTTTAACTTCTCCCAACGAGGAATTATTTTAATTATATAGGACACGTCAATTAGACTTCGCCTGATGATTAGAGTTCGCCTAATGGTAAGCTGAAGTCAAAGTCTCAGAAAAGAGGGTCACCATTACGTACACATATCATGTTACAATGGTGAATGGTGCTTTTTCACGCCCACCTTAAAGGACCCGGGGCTGTAGGAAGAAGCAAACAAGTGAGCTGGTAATGAATTCCTGGCCTTAATGGTGCGACAAAGGAAACAGTCTCCTAACCATTTGGGTCTTGATCGGAGATTCTGCACCGTGTGCGGTTGACATCAATGAACTAAACATTAAAACATGTAATATGTGTTCCTATGTCAGGAGGACGAGTCCAAGCCGCGCTGGAGCCAGTGGTCTCGTTGGTCGGAATGTTCCACGACGTGCGGAGCCGGCTCTCAGGCTCGCACGAGGAAGTGCCGCACTAAAGCCAAGTGTACAGGAGACAACGTGCAGGTGAGCTCACCATGTTATATTATAGTTCGTACCGCCATATTGTACTCCACCCGTTCGCCCTGCACCTTCCAGCCAATTTCATACAAACCTTGGCCTCACAATAACGAACACAAAACAAAAAGAATAGGTTATTTGACAAGGTCATCTGATTATTCCTAATACAGCTTAATATGTTTGTTTGTTCTGGAAAAATATGACTTGCAAAATAAGATATTACCTAACTAAACTGAAACAATGACTTTTATTATTTTTAATTCCCAAAGGAAGACAAAATATAAACAATCAAATTCTGTCCCAATTTTTAAATTTTTAGATTCCTCATTAAATTTTAAATTAATTATTTATTAACATGTAAACTAATGTAATAAGATATAAACTAATATTTACAAGAATATAAAATAGGATACAAAAGGATCAAATTAAGCATCGAAGAATAAAATTCCTCCCCATCGATGTCGACTGGTAATGTGCCCAAAAGGCTGGCGGCATTGCCCCGTTGGATGGCAATGCCAATCCGTTGAGCGAAAAAGAGGCCAGCCCTTTGGTCACGCGAAGCATCGACCAGTCATTTTGCTTTTTCTTTGTATAGCGACCGTGCGCTCGGACCCCACGAAATTTTAAATTACTTTAATTATTAACTATATACGTGTAAACGCATAGATCAAGATAAATGCGATAGTCTCTTGCCGTCCATATATTTGCACTACGCGCGACTGGCATATGAGGTCACTTTGAAATACAATTTTATATGTAGCGTTTTCGAGCGGCACGGAGAAATTGAATTTTCAAAATTAAATATCTACAAAACTATTTTTGGCATGAATATTGTACTTTAGCAGTTCATTATATTATATGCCGCGTGGTTCCCGCCAGAGTAGAATTTGGACCACCCTATCTCTTCCCATATGGTGTCGTACAAGGCGACTAAGGGATAGGGCTGTTTTTGATATATACAGCCCAGACTCAGCCTCAGATGCATGGCTCGACTCAACAATAGTGCCCGAAATACGGCAATAGGCCCACCTATTACGTGGGACCGAATACAATTATTGGTGAATTGTGGGTGATAATTCACCTCTGCCTAACCCTCCGGGGATAAAGGCGTGATTATATGTATATATGGATGTATTATTATACGGTGATCATTTTTCAAGAGTAATTTTTTTTTGTCAAATAGCCTATTATCCGATTTCATACAGTCGGTCAGAAGTTATGCGCCTACATCCATTCGGAGAATTTCATTTTTATTTATATAGATAGATAATCTCTAAATATATCTTTCGAACAGCAGTTGGCTCTGCCTACCCCGTTCAAAGGAGGTAGGACATGGCGGTATTTCCGCCCAATTGAGCAGTCCGACTGGGGAAGTACCTCCGCCCTACAGAATACCGCGGCTATAATAACTTCGTGTTGTGTTCCCGGCGGTGAGTAGGGTAGCCAGAGCTCACTGGAGAATTTGTGCTGTCAGTGGGAAGACTAAAGGCTTGACCTGCTTTGTCTTCTACACTGACGGCACAGAAACTCTGTACTTACAGGGTTGGCAGCGCAACTGTGACTCCTCTGGTGTTACAAACGTCCATAGGCCACGGTAACCACTTTCCATCAGGTGGGCTGTGTGCTTGTCTGCCACCTAAGTGGTATAAAAAAAGACAATTAGGCGTGTGCAATAGGTATGTGTTGTATATCTTTCCAATCATCAAGTAGGGAAAAAATCTTGAATCTTGAGGACAGTGAAAGGTGTACAGAGCCTGACCAATGTCCTTGAGCCCGAAGCCAATAACATTTGCTTGTTCGTACACTTGCTACTTCTTCTCAAGACTCTTGTAAAACCCAATAAAAGTAGGAGAATGGACCCTGGGCTTCCAAGTGCAAGCTTTCTTTGTAAATCCGTCACTATCCCTACACTAAAGTGTACGATCTCGTACTAAAATACCTTAATCACTTAGGCAAGCAGGAATCAAACACAATCTTGAGTTGAGACATTTTATTTAAATCTTTCTAGCTATTTATACACTTCGGTGCAACGAAACCATACCGCGATTTAGGCGATCGTACAACGCCATCTATCGAGCGTGCATACAACTTTACAAATAAGTAATTCGTCTCAGTATGGTTAGAATCAAGACATTGAACATTTCGCCCACCAAAAGGACTATTATCCTTTTCGAATCGCCCACCATGCGAAGACATAAACGAGTAGAAATCAGTGGACTGTATGAATATAACAAAATAGGTACAATAGTGAACGGGTTAACTATGGTTACACAAATACAACATAGTTCAACTTGACGCTCTTAACATTTCGGTAACATAACAAAATTACACCTTCAATAACAGTTTCCCTTAAATTGGTACAAAGCTCAAGCTTCAACCACACAAAAAATAAAAAAATAACAACAAATTAACACAGACTAAGAACGACGTACATGGCAACTAAATGATAGGGTTAATACCCTCAGTAACTAGCCAAACAAAAATACACATGTATGATAATAGTTCGACAAAATTTTAACATAACAATTGACCTACTCGGTCACGGGAAGCAAACATAACTTTGAAGTGGGACGTTTAATAGTGGTACCCTTACAACGGATGGTAGCAACACGCGCCAAGCCGTCCATGCCTGGATGCAGTTGTGTGATTCTACCGTAAAGCCATTTAGAAGGAGGTAGGTTGTCCTCTGTAACCAAAACTACGTCATCTACTTTTAAATCTGGCGTCCGAGCAGCCCATTTATATCTCTGAAAGAAATGGGAAAGATACTCCCTTTGCCATCTACGCCAAAAGCCTTGTACCATTCTTTGTACTAATTGCCACCGGCGCAGTGTACTCAAAGTAGAACTCTCATAATTATAATCAGGTGGTGTAACTAGTGGATGTCCCACCAAAAAGTGACCGGGAGTTAAGGGCATTGGGTCTTCTGGATCGCTGCTGTGCTGAGACAAAGGTCTTGAATTTAAACAAGCCTCTATTTGAGAAAGAATTGTAGTAATTTCTTCAAATGTGAGGGTGGAATCTCCTATGACGCGCTTCAGATGGTGCTTTACACTCTTTATTCCTGCCTCCCACAATCCACCAAAATTGGGAGCGTGGGGAGGGATAAAGTGCCATTCAGTCTGGGAGTTAGCAAGAGCTGTTCCAATTTCACTAAACATGGTACTTTCCTGTTTGAAAAGTACCTGCAGCTCTTTAGCAGCGCCGACAAAGTTAGTCGCATTGTCACTCCAGATATGTCGACAGTGACCACGCCTGGAGACGAAACGCTTAAACGCTGCTAAGAAACCCTCAGCCGTTAAATCTGATACGGCCTCGATATGTACAGCGCGCGTAGCCATGCATACAAATAGGCAGATGTACCCCTTGTAAGATCGCTGCCCACGTCCCTTAGATACACGCATGTTTATAGGACCTGCAAAATCAACACCTGAACTCATAAAGACTTTACCAGGTGTCACTCTACACGCTGGTAGCTCAACCATCATTTGATGTCTGGTTGAGGCTGCGTATCGTATGCAACGAATGCATTTGTGTATATGCTCCCGAATCATACCCTTAACTCGGTTTATCCAATACCTGCTGCGAATAAAATGAAGCACTAATTGTTGCCCTCCATGCAACGTTCTTTCGTGAGCATCTGCCACAATCAACCTTGCCAAAGCCGAGTCGTGAGGAATTATCACTGGATGCTTTGCGTTATCAGGTAATTGAGAGTGTCGAATTCTACCCCCGACACACAATATCTCATTTTTATCGAGAAAGGGATTCAACCTAAGTATTGAACTCTTGTTATTGAGAAGTTGTTTGCTTTTTATCATACTTATTTCATTATTAAATGAAAGTTGCTGAGCACTCAGTATGCAAATCAACAACGCCTTACGAAGCTCCTCAACTGACAAGTAGGATGTCACCTTCGTACCATTCTTACGCCATTTTGACATCATCATAAACCTTCTGCAATGATGAGAACCGAGACCAAAATGAGTCATCTAATTCAGAGTTCGGCCTAGCTAAATGAACTTTGAGTTGCTTCTTCTCCTCATTGGTGGAGATAGACGCAGGTCTTTGGTAATCTATTGAATCATACTTTAGCCAACAAGGACCCTGTCTCCAAAGTTCATTCTCTCGAAGCGCAGCCGGAGATGCACCTCGAGAGGCGATGTCTGCAGGGTTGTCGGTGGACTTGACATGCGCCCACTGAGTATTGTCAATGAAACCCAAGATTTCTGAAGTACGATTGGCGACAAACGTTTTCCATCGACTTGGGTGGTCACTCAACCAAGCCAACACAACTGACGAATCAGTCCAAGCGTGCAGATTAGATTTCGGAATATTCATCACCTCAGCCACCTCAGTTAGCAGTTTAGCAGTTAAAACAGCAGCACACAGCTCCAAACGGGGAATGGATATTTGCTTTATCGGCGCCACCTTAGTTTTTGCAGTTAAGAGATGCGAATGAACAGTGCCTTCGGAGTCTATTACTCGGCAATACACAACCGCTGCATAAGCCAGATTTGACGCATCACCAAACCCATGCAATTCAACCACAATGTTATCGTCCATTGTGTTAATCCATCTTGGAATATGAAATTTGTTGAGCTGATCTAGCTCCGCTTTATATGATAACCATTCCTGCAGTAGATTTGGTGGTAGCTCATCATCCCACCCAATACCCGCTATCCATAGGCTTTGAATGAGTATCTTGGCGGTGATGATACAGGGCGCTATCCAACCTAGTGGATCATAGAGACGTGCAATGTCAGAAATGACAGTTCGTTTGGTAACAGGAACAGTCGCAGATAACACCTTCACGGAATAATCAAATTCATCAGTATTTTGGTTCCAGGTAAGCCCTAAGACCTTAGTTGCTTTATCTAATATTATTTCTAAATCCTTACCCGATTCCCCTCTGAATTCCTGCAACAGCCCAATCCTATTACTTGTCCATTTCTGTAGTTTAAAACCACCCTTTTGTAACAATTCATTCATTTCACTATATATTTTTATAGCTTCTGTTTCAGATTGGCAGCCTGTCATCAGGTCATCTACATAGAAATCAGACAGTACTCTAGGGGCGGCCAGTGGGTAATACCTGCCTTCATCAATAGCGACCTGTTGCAACGTCTTGACTGCAAGGTAAGGTGCACTCGAAGTACCGAACGTGACCGTCAACAGCCGGAAGTCCTGAAACTCCTGAGTGGGATCATCTCTCCAGACAATCCTCTGAAAATCTTGATCTTGATCTGCTACTTTGATTTGGCGGTACATTTTTATAATATCTGCCGCAAGACATATACGGTGTCGGCGCCATCTTAACACTATGTGACGTAAGTCAGACTGGAGAGTGGGCCCCACCATTAAAATGTCGTTTAAGGAAACACCGTTTGTTCCCTTACACGATGCATCAAACACCACTCTTACCTTTGTAGTCAACTTATCTTGGCGAACCACTGCATGGTGCGGCAGGTACACAGCGTCCTCTCGGTCCCTTTGTGCCACGTCTGTAATTCTTTCCATGTGACCAAGCAATAAATATTCCTTAATTATATCTGAGTACTGTCGTTTCAATTCAACATCCTTTGATAGTTTCCTTTCTAAACCATGTGCTCGTTTTATTGCGATAGCTTTAGAATTGCCTTGTTTGCATGGTGGATCTTCACATTTAAAGGGCAATCTCACCACATAGCGACCACTTTTGTCGCGCCGTGTTGTTGCGTTATAAAAATCTTCACAGGATTGTTCTTCCGGGGTGAACATTTTCCTAGTGTTGGATGGCTCGGAATCGAGTTCCCACAGTTGCTTGAGAATATCATTGTCGCTCACCTTCGCATGCATAGAAACTATCAAGTTATGCTGTTTGTGTGAACTTGCTTCTTTGCTTACCTGTCCAGACACAATCCACCCTAGATGAGTGTCTTGTGCAACTGGTGAGCCTGTGGGACTCTTAATCAACCCTTCTTTTAAGATGTGAGCATAAATCTCAGCTCCTAACAAGATATCAATCCTGTTAGGGGAATTGAACTTAGGATCAGCGAGTTTAATTTTATGTATTTCGCGCCAATCCTGGATATCAAATTTTGTATTCGGCATCACAGAAGTCAGCGAACTCAAAACATGCGCGGTTACTTCAATGGTAAAGGATGGATCATGCAATGACTGTATTTCAACCTTAACCACATGTCTAGAGACAGTGTCATTGCGATCACCACCTATACCTGTAATTGTAGTTCTTGTACCTATTCTTTTCAAACGAAGTAACTGCGCTGCTGCCTCCGTTATAAAAGACGCCTGCGAACCTTGATCTAACAAGGTGCGAAGGATTTGAGATGACCCATATCTTGACTTAGCTCTGATCAGCGCTGTGGCTAGCAGGACTTGTTCCTGTGCATTAACAAAATGGGTTGCAATTGTATTAGTGGTCTCTTGCTTTTGCGGTTCTAGATTGTGCTCATGACCATGAGCATTGTTTTTAGGTTCTGCGAATGCAGTTGCAGTTGTGCTCGCGCTATGTGATTTGGAATGTAATAACGTATGATGCTTACGGTTACAAATACGGCATTTGGTTGGCATTCGACATTCATTTGAATGATGGTTAACACCTAAACAATTAAAACATACTCCTAAAGACTGGACAATATTACGACGCTTATCAACATCTTCTTTAGAGAACCTTTTGCATTGGAACAACTTATGACTATCTGAACAATGAGGGCATGACAACTTGGCAACGCTATGCATAACCTTTGTAGATGTGTTGGTATTCACATTTTTTGACTTTAACTTAGGCTCTATGCTTTCTAGAGCGTGAAATCGCGTCTCCAAAAAGGTACAAAACTGATGAAAAGACGGTAACTCACCAGATGTTTGATTAACATGCAGTTCCCACTGCTTCCGAGTTTCCACGTCCAACTTCAAACTTATGATATAAATAATAATTACATCCCATGTGCTAACATCAATACCTAAATTAGCAAGCTCGTGTAAACAATCCGTTGTTACATCCCTAAGACTCTTCAAAGCACTTGATGACTCGACAGTCGCACTACGCTGGCTAAATAGGCGGTTTAAAATATTATTGGACATAAACCTTTTATTACTATATCTAAGTTCTAACATTTGCCAACATTTCATATAATTGTGTTCTGCGATAGGAACATGTCTTATTAGCTGCTCTGCTTCACCGGACAATTGAGTTTTTAAATAATGCAGACGTTGAACGTCGTCTAACTTTGTATTCTTGTGGACTAGCGATACGAACAAATCTCTAAATGATGACCACTGCGCGTAATCACCACTAAAAATTGGCAAAACTATTCTGGGCAATTTCACTAAACTATCAGGTGCATCAGAGCTAGCTGCTTTTACAGATGGAACAAGAACAGACTTTAATTTGGACAAAGAATCCTTAAGTATAACCTTATAAGTAAGATAAGTCTCGTAGAGTGTTTCATATACATCTTCTTCTTTAAAATACTTAGCAAGTTCTTCACTTCCATTTTCAGCTATAATACTCTCATGCTTCAATGTAAAACTTTTGAACTGCGTTTCTAAAGTATTTAGCCGCGCCTCAATGTAATTTTGGGAAATTCTATCTCTTGGAGACTTCTTAAAATTCGATAATCCTTTTTCTACCTGTCTTTTGAGTTCTCCTAACACTCTAATATCTTTTTCCATTCTTATGTTTTTCTTGCAAGAAGTAATAAGTTCTAAGTGTTGGGACGGCAAATTTTTGAAAGTGTCGAAAAATCTAAATTTTTTCTAAGTTTCGTGTAGATGGAATTTTTTAAGTGTTTGGCTAAATGTATGTCGATTTTAAATTCTTAAGATTTAATAAGATTCCCCGTCTTGTCGTTTTTCTTAAGATTATTCTAAGTCCCAATTCTTCGCAATTTATTCTATGTCCAAATCTTTTCCAATTCTTCTAAGTCCATGCATTTACTTTAACTTTGAAACTTTAAACAATAACATAGATAAAGTACTCACAGTTTGTCCAGTTATCACAGGTTAACACATAACTCGCTCACGCTAGGGGCCGTTTGCTCTGTCTGGTATTTCGCCTTACGCCATCCAACTCATTGGCTAACAGCTCCGGGATCCTTCCTTCCGTCGTGGTAGTGTTGTCAGGTGTTCAAATCCGAAAGCTAGCGATCAGCAATCTTCATACCACTAGCGCCGCAGCGGCGAATAGTATCAATGACGTAGTCGAGTTAAACCTAAAATGCCTCCGGCTCTGGAGGACCATGTACGATCTCGTACTAAAATACCTTAATCACTTAGGCAAGCAGGAATCAAACACAATCTTGAGTTGAGACATTTTATTTAAATCTTTCTAGCTATTTATACACTTCGGTGCAACGAAACCATACCGCGATTTAGGCGATCGTACAACGGCATCTATCGAGCGTGCATACAACTTTACAAATAAGTAATTCGTCTCAGTATGGTTAGAATCAAGACATTGAACAAGTATGATTATTGGTAATTACACCTCTAAGAGTGTGGTGCTCCTATTTTTCAGATAAAAAAATGTTCAGATCTACCTCCGTGCAGCCTGTCAAGTGAGAGTTCGCCTTCCAGTGACGTCTTCGGCAGCAACGAAGATAACAGCGACTCTGTGAGTAGAAACCAGTGGTATCTCAGTAGGGATACCTGTGGGTACAAAGCTTACAGGATCCTGATGTTACTTGGGATCATTTATTTTATTTATTTTCGTTTCATATTTTTTGTGTCGGGCGCTTTTCAAATGTTTGATCCTACATATTTTTATTAGGATTCCGTAACTCTAATGGTAAAAACGAAACTCATATTCTATGACATTCTACACAACGCTATCTAGACCCATGGTAAGCATAGCTTAACTAGCTTGTGTTATGGGATCTAGAATGCGGATATACATACTTAGATAGATTTTTTTTTGTGAATTCATACATATTATACAAAGAAACATCCAGGCCAATGCAAATATACATATTCACGCATACAAATATTTGCACTGAGCGGGAATCGAACCCGCGCCCCCTGCATAGCAGTCGAATGCTCTACCGCTACGCCACGGAGGTCATGGGATCACTTCGGTGTCCGTCTGTCTGTCCGTCTATTAAGACCTTTTTCTCGGGAATGTATGGAAACTTCTAGGTCAATGCATAAAATATTGCCGTTTATGCACCTAATATAAGTTCGTCACGTCACTCAGTTCAGTTTTGTACGGAACCGTCAGTGTGAGAGTGCCATTCGTACTTGAACGGGTTTTTTTTCATATTGTTGTATACCTATCTATCTATTTATCTAGTTCACTCCATCCTATGGTTCCCTGGTAGAAATTGCTTTGTGCAATAAGGCCGCCATTTGTCACAACACTGCCACAACACTGTACCAAATTGTATCTTTCTGTATCCATTGTTTGTGTACATACAATAAAGGGAAATATCTTCTTATATATAAAATTCTCGTGTCACAATGTTCGTTCCCGTACTCCTCCGAAACGGCTTGACCGATTCTCATGAAATTTTGTGAGCATATTGAGTAGGTCTGAGAATCGGCCAACATCTATTTTTCATACCCCTTAGTGATAAGGGTTGTCCACCCTTAACATTTTTCTTTAATTTTTAGACATTTACTAAAAAAAATTTTATATGGCCAAACGGTTTGCCGGGTCAGCTAGTTATTAATATATCTATTGACAGGATCCGTACATGCCCGAGATGACGTTTGAGTCGGAACCTGAGATCGTGGACTCGCATTACTCATCGGATGTGGAAGAATTTTATAGTGCCACAGGTAATGTACACAAAAAACAATTTTGAATTTATTTAACAAACAAATTTGATATTCCCTTTTTGGTATTTGGGTGATTTTTATTTTACTTAGTGGAAAATACGTATCTATAAATTATGAAGAATCTATGTGTGTATTTTATTTCACATAAATTGACTACAGAATAAAATACATATGTACAGAAAGCCGAATTCTTACAACGAGAAAAATTACGACGCACATAAACATTTTTGTACATATTCCTAATTCGAATGTAATTATTCTGATTGTTTATCACAGGAACACAATCTCCGACGGTGTTCTTTGACGTGGATGTGTTGGACAACCTGGACGGTAGCATCAGGGGCCCGTGCGACCCCGGCTACAGGCATAACATTACTACTAAAACTTGTGACGGTAAGTATTTTGCCATAAGCACCCACACACACACACACGCACTCACACACATACACACGCACTCACGCACGCACTCACGCACGCACTCACACACGCACTGACTCATGCACTCACTCACGCACGCATTCGCACATTCACGCACTTACACACGCACTCACGCATGCACTCACACTCGCACTCACTCATGCACGCACGCACTGACACACGCACTCTGCAAGATAAATGTATAGATTGTTGTTGCCCGCAGACGTGGACGAGTGCGCGGTGGAGCAGAACCAGTGCCACCTGACGCAGCTGTGCGTGAACACGCCAGGCGCTTACCGCTGCTCGTGCCCGCCCGGCTACCTGGCGCTCGCCGCCGGCCAGCGGTGTCTAGGTCAGCGGGCCCAACACTATACACAACTATTCAGAACGATTAAGATATAGAAAAAAAAATCGGTTCTGGCGGGATTCGAGTCCGCAATTAATATGCCAATAAATAAATTTAAAATAGAAGTGAAAAAAACTTTAATGAGTAAAGGTTACTATAAAGTGGATGAGTACCTTAATGATGTTAATGCGTGGTCAACATAAGTCTCTTGCTTGCTCGCACAAAATAAATTGTAAACCAAAACAAATTTATAAAAGAAAAATACACTGAGTTTCTTGCTGGTATCTTCTCAGTAGAACTAATCTACCGAACCAGCGAAAGAATCATTTTCCAATGGTTTATTTTTACATTATTTAATATTTTTATATTATTTCTTGACATACATAATTGTAAAATTTTGACGTTCATATGTGCTCTTTATGTGCCTAAACTGAATAAATGAAATTGATTCTTTGATTCGATCTTTCCCTAACAGGGAACGCTCTGACCACTAAGCTACAGAACCTTCACCCGAAACCATCCAAATCAATGTTTAAAAATGATTGCAACATCATTCATTGTTTCCGATAGTTCGTACGAATATCGGTAGATGGCTCCCACCGTCGCCGTAAGACGAATAAATGTATAGAAGAATTTGGATGGTTTCGGGCGAAGGTTCTGTGGCTTAGTGGTCAGAGCGTTCACCCTGTAAGGGAAAGATCGCGGGTTCGAATCCCGCCTGAACCGATAATTTTTTTTCTACATCCTAATCGATTTGAATAGTTAGCATACTAAATGCTTTAAAATTTCATTCAACCAATCAGAATACTATCTAATTGATTCCTGATGAAATCTCGAAATCTTTTAATTTGTTTTGTAGTTCCCTTTACCGTCATTAAAACTTTCATGCAAACCCACCGGTTTCGAGTACTTTACATAATGTCTATGTGCCGGCAAATATCTTGAACATACTTCAGAAAATTCATGCATGCGCGCTTTACGGCCAAACACCAATACAATAACTGACCAACCAATGACGCGAGCTCGTGCGCCTGTGATTGGTTTATTTTCTACTATTATTCGACCTCCGTGGCGTAGCGGTAGAGCATTCGACTGCTATGCAGGGGGCGCGGGTTCGATTCCCGCTCAGTGCAAATATTTGTATGCATGAATATGTATATTTGCATTGGTCTGGGTGTTTCTATGTATAATATGTATGTTTTTACAAAATAAAAAATATTTAAGTATGTTTATCCGCATTCTAGATCCCATAACACAAGCTAGTTAAGCTATGCTTACCATGGGTCTAGATAGCGTTGTGTAGAATGTCGTGGAATATTTATTTATTATGATTGGTTGATTGTCACGAAGTTTGCCGGCCACTTAACTAACCTAGCGTGTGGTGTTCGTGCGGCAGACATAAACGAGTGCGAGCTGGAGACGGCGCGCTGCTCGCACTCGTGCGTGAACACGGCGGGCGGCTACGTGTGCGCGTGCCCGCGCGCGCTGCGCCTGCACCTCGACCGGCACCACTGCGTCGCGCGTGAGTACCGCCCGCGCCGTGGCGTCACGCGGCGACGCCGTGACGTCACAGACGTTTTCTTGAACCGCTCAAGTATTACTTAAGTACGGGGGGGGTGAATTGCTTATTTTTTATAACATTGGGGGGGGGATCTAGATAATGATTACGTAAGCAGTAGTTATATAATAACCGTCGTTTCGCCATAAGGTGGATATGTATAGAAGAATTTGGATTGTTTCGGGCGAAGGTTCTGTTGTTTAGTGGTCAGAGCGTTCCTCCTGTATTGGAAAGATCGCGGGTTTGTATCTCGCCTGAACAGATTCAGTTTTTTCTAAATCTTAATAGATTTGAGTAGTTATTTACTTCTTTACACATAATATAATATGCATTACCCATAGTCCATACGTTACCCCAAAAAAACAAACATGAAAAGAAATATGCATATAGGTACCAATGTTTACGTCTGCATGAGGGGGGGGGGGAGTGAGAGCTTTGCTTACTTTTGCTGACAGGGGGGGGGGATTTAATAATTGTAATAAATCTGCTTACCAAATACTTGAACGACCCCCTTGACTCGTAGAAACCCCCACCGGGGTCGACAGTGATATTGTCTATGTCGCCAATGTCGGGTGGTGTCCAACAGAGTAGAATAGCCTTCTCTGGTGTGTCCACATTTTATAGCCTAGCCACATGGCAATATTGGACAAATTCTAATTGCAATTAATAATTTAAAAAAATATACTTAAAACTTTTAACTTTCGTGTTCCATGATAAGTACATAAAAATGTTTACTGGAATTAATGCCATCATGGTATAGGTACATACATACGTTTGATTTGCCTGACGTTTCGACCAGGTTACACCGCCCGTGGTCACAGGCTGACTGGCAAATTAAAGGTATGTATGTACCTGTACCATGATCGCGTTAAGGTAGGACACGGCGGTATATCCGCCCAACTGAGCAGTCCGACTGGGGAAGTACCTCCTACAGAATACCGTGGCTATAATAACTTCGTGTTGTGTTCCCAGCGGTGAGTAGGGTAGCCAGAACTCACTGGAGAGTTTGTGCTGTCAGTGGAAGACTAAAGGACGGTCCTGCTTTGTCTTCTACTGACGGCACAGAAACTCTGTACTTACAGGGTTGGCAGCGCGACTGTAACTTCTCTGGTGTTACAAACGTCCATGGGCCACGGTAACCATTTTCCATCAGGGGCCGTGTGCTTGTCTACCACCTAAGTGGTAAAAAAAAAAAAAAACCCATAATCATTATTGTGTTCCTATCGAAAAGATTGAAAAAAGTAAACCCGACTGCTATGACATCGAAACAAGTTCGGTAGTAGGCTGTGACCCATTGCCAATCATAAACCAAAAGAAAAATTAATGGTTACCACCTGCTGTCAAACTGATTTTGATCTTTAAGACAGCAGTCGGGTTCATTGCAAGTTTAATTGCAATTTGCCAACACTTGTACATGGGAGCAATTTCCATTTGACCCCTCAATCCGAGGGCCGTTCATTAAGTAGGTGCACTGGCTTGCAGGTGAGATTAGCTTGGGCCCCAAACGAATATCTTGAAATTGAAAAAATATTAGAAAAGCAATACATCTCTCAGGAATATTTGCATCGGTCTGGGTGGTTCTATGTAGTATGTAGTATTATATGTATGTATTTACAAAAAAACTGTTTCTATATGTATCTTTTTTATTATAATTTGCGCAAAATCCTCACGGAAAGTTACTACAGCACGATGGCAACCCAACGTCAATCACGCCACCTTGACAGTCCAGCTCTAATATCAGCTGTCGACTCGACAGAAAAAGATAAGGGGACGGCAGCAGCGCGAGTGTGACTCCCTTGGTGTCGCCGTGTACTTATCGGCCAGCTTTTTTTATTTATAGGACACGTCAATTATACTTCGTCTTGCCTGATGGTAAGCTGAAGGCAATATTCCAGAAAAGATGGTCACCACTATTTACATATACCATGTTACAATGGTGACACTCAGTTTGGCAGCCTCATCATAATCTTTTTCACGCCCCGCTTAAATGACCCGGGACTGTAGGTAGAAGGAAACACGTGAGCTGGTAATGAATTCCAGGCCTTAATGGTGTGACAAAGGAAAGAGTCTCCGAACCGATTGGTTCTTGATCGGACATTCTGCACCGTGTGCGGGTGACATCTAAGTCCTGTACGTGTTATCCTGTGTAGGAAAGTGGAGGGTGGGACTAATTGGAAGAGCTCATCAGAACATTCACCATGGTACCGACGGTAAAATACTGCCAGAGACGCAGCAACATCTCTCACATTTATTTATTTATTTAAACTTTTTGCACAAATACACAAGATTGTGCAAAGGCAGACTTAATGCCACAGACATCAGGCATATCTACGAGTCAACCTTAGGGTGATGCAGAGATATTTATATCAAAGTTCAAACATCTGCAAAGTGATTTAGAAAGTCTTCAAGAGGGACATTAGAATGTTTCTTCAGGGCACACGTCCATAGGCCACGGTAACCTCATCCTACAGGTGGTCCGTGTGCTTATCTACCATAAAAAAGAGACTAAAAAGTTGGCATAATATGGCTGCTTGACACTGCTATTTTTTTCTGTCTTTGGCGTGAGCATATAAATAATACCTATACTTTTGTTTTCAGCGTCCCTATACCGAAGGCCGTATGCGGAACTCGATTCAGAATACATGAGTACGACGGTGAATCAGCCAACCAAGTACACAAAAGCTCCTAAATATTAATAGTCAATCTTATTTTATTCAATGTTAGTAAATTTTAGATTAATATATTCAGGTTGTATTAGTTAACGAACACAAAAATATCTCATATTGATATTTCTGTAATATACAAGATGTTTTCTATTTCAAGCGGACTTTTCTGCTGTCAGACAGAAGACTAAAGGCTTGTCCTGATTGTCTTCTGCACTGACGGCACAGAAACTCTCCGTTCCTACAGGGTCGATAGCACGGGTGTGACTCCTCTGGTGTTGCACACGTTCATAGGTCACGGTGACCACTTTCTATCAAGTGGGCCGTGTGCTTGTCTGCCACCTAAGTAGTATAAAAAAAAATCTTTGAGTACAGTCAACAAAGGAGATACGGTCCCACTTTTTCATATAAAGTTTTATATCTGTCTCAATATGTCACGTAATGGCAGTAATCTGTAAGCGTACCTTTAAGAAATAAATAAATATAAAGATGCAACCGAATCTCTTTTGTCGACTGTACTTTTCATCGCGGCTCATAGTTTAAAACTTCGCCATCCTGGTCCATTTGAATAAATCACCTGTAAGTATAGTTATGCTATATGCATAAAATAAAACGAAAGAGGCCTGTACATGAGTTTTTAAATTATTTTCTATTACTTGCTTTGAAATAAAACAAATGTAAGTACATAATATTGTGTTTTTTTAATTCACTCTATTTATCAACAAACACGTGGACACAGTTATAATATAGGTACCTAACTCTCTTTAACGTCTAGATATATGTAGACATTTTTATATAATATAATAAACACTCAAACGTTAGACATTTATACTTATGTACATAACGGTGGCTTAAAATTAATAAATTAGAGGCAACTTGTGAAGTATATAAGTATTGAAGCAAATGGCGGATTGTTGTAACTACTACCCCGGACGAAAATAGGTTATATAGCAGTCATGAATAGGCTGGACGTGATTATATTGAGGAAGTTAAATTGTACAAATAAATTATAGCATAACATATAGAAATCACGTCCGCTGCCATAACAACAAATATGCAACTCGACAGAAGCCACATGACGTGCGAAACCCCACTCCGAAATTAGCATTGAATTTTAGTATTTAAGATCGAATGTAAATAAATAATAACAAGTAGGAATAAACAAGTAAACGATCTGAGGTATATTACTTCCACCTCCGCAATTCCGCAATAGCGTGAACATTTATGTATGTATATCAAAATGGTATATTCAAAACAGCTTACTGGTTAAGGAAGGTTACATGGTCTGAGCTATAGTGGTGAAGTAGTAGCGTGATGATATATAGGTAGCCTAAAATCTTCGTCGATAAACGGATTGTTCGTCATAAAATATTTTTTCAATTTGGACCAGTAGTACTGAGAGTAGCGCGTACAAATAAACAAACAAACAAACTCTTCAGAAGCAACTGATATTGAATTTCCTGGTTTGTCCGCAAAATAGTAGATCTGGGGCCTTGTTATCTATACTAATATTATAAAGCCCAAGAGTTTGTTTGTTTGTTTGAACGTGCTAATGTTCGAAATTAAAAATCTTTTTGTGTTGAACCTTCATCGATAAACGTGCTATCGTTGTTCGATATTCTTTATGATAATAATTTTCATCGAGCATAGGATTGCTTAAAAATGTTCATTATACCATGTTACTTAACAAAAGCGGTGGTTAGTACATATTTATTGTTACAGCCGTAACAAAAATACATCACTTTTAAACTATCGCGGTGTGAATTCATAATTATACAACAAAATTTTCGCGATTAAATCATGGAACTTACTATTTCTGCCGACGTTTCGGATGCGTTGCAGACCCGTGGTCACGACTTGAGACAAGTTGTGAGTCAAGTCGTGACTACGGGTGCTGCAACGCATCCGAAACGTCGCCGTCGGCAGAAATAGTAAGTTCCATGATTTAATCGCGAAAAGTCCCGCACTATTGTAAAATTAAAATACATCATTTGTGAAAATTTCGACTGTCCAACTTTCACGGTTCTTGATATACAGCCTGGTGACAAGACATCCTAAGAGAGGGCCAGATCGAGAGGCCGGCGTCGGCCGGGGTGCGAGGGATATGCCTTTTAACCTCACCTTCGGCAACCAAAAACGACCCACAGGCATCGTGCGTTTTAGTTGATTTCGAGTCCAACATAATTGAGCACTCCGACTTGGGAAAGTACCTCCACTCTACAGAATACCACGGCTATAATAACCTCGAGCTGTGTTCCCGGCGGTGAATAGGGTAGCCAGAGCTCACTAGAGAGTTTTTGTGCTGCCAGTGGGAAG
Organism: Eilema griseolum; assembly: GCA_963662185.1. Taxonomy (NCBI): domain Eukaryota; kingdom Metazoa; phylum Arthropoda; class Insecta; order Lepidoptera; family Erebidae; genus Eilema; species Eilema griseolum. The sequence goes on along the minus strand of OY759231.1, from coordinate 22,583,415 downwards.
ACCAAAGGCTTGTCCTGATTTTGTGTTGTGCACTGAAGGCACAGAAAATCTCTGTTCTTACAGGGTCGGCAGCACGGATGTGACTCCCCTGGTGTTACACAAGTTCATAGGTCACGGTAACGACTTTCCATCAGGTGGGCCATGTGATTATCTGCCATCTAAGTTGTATAAAAAAAACTTCTCCCACCGGCTCCGTTGATGGGGGCATTAGTGGGGATTATTCGCACGTAAAAAATGCCTGGTGACAGACAGATAGACGGACAGCAGAGTCTAAGTAATAGGTTTCCGTTTTTACCCTTAGTGACGTTAGTACGTTAGTAAATGATACCGACTTCAGCTGACATAAAAAATAATTTCCATAAATGTTCATGAACATTTTCACTATTCACATTCTAAGTACTTGCAACTTGTGTACGACAAACAACAAACACGCGTGTGGTAGGTACATTAGGTGGCGATGGGCGGCAGGCGCTCGTTGCCCACGATCTTCCTTATATGTCCTCGCTTGGGGTCCAGCACTCGCTCGTCGTTCTTTCTGGGGACGTTTCTGAAACGTCACATCGGTAGCACGGGTGAGAATCAATGACTTCATTGTACAATAAGTATGGCTATGCGGAACAAATTAAGGTATAGGTATCGCGCAAGGCCTTCAACCACGGACATCTTTTTGTGTACTTAGTTCGTCTTCCTCTTAGCGTTGAGCCTAGTCGCACCCGAAGTTGTCACCTCGGAGTCTGGGGTCCGCTTTTACCAGTCTAACTGCGGATTTGACTAACAGAACTAGTAAATATTTTCCGTGAAGCGACGGCCATTTGACCTTCACAACCCAAATAGAAGCGATATCGAACATTGCACCTAGACCAGTTTTTGGACTATTTATTGCTCCAACTACCCGTAACGACTGCCATAGATGTATGGCATCCGGGACCGAAGGCTTAACGTGCTCTCCGAGGCACGACCAGGTCAATGTACATTCCTATACATAATATATTCATGCATACAAATATTTGCACTGAGCTGTGATCGAACCCGCGCCTCCTGTGTAGCGGCTGCGATCACTACCGCCACGCTACAGAGGCTGTCATTTTTGTATAGGTACTCAGGGCTGGGCAAAATACATACCTACTTTACTTTAACTGAAATATAAATTACGAAATACTGTATCGCAAGTAATTAAAATACAAATAGTTTTGTACGAATTGCCATGGGCCACCGGCCGTGGGTAAGTGGTGCGATAAGAAGGCGTAGGTACTGCCTGGTATAGGCAAATTCTACTTATGAGGGATAACGAAAAGTACTCAAAGGAGTACATATCAGATTCTGATTAAAAATAAAATCTATATGATAAGATTTATGAAAAATTTGTATTCCTAGCGCGCATCAAATACGTTGATTTTGAAAAAAAAAAACACAACTGTACCACAGACGGGAGCGGGCAGGGCGGTATCCGTGAGGATTTCTGCACGAAAAAAAATAGTAGTTATGTACACACTTTAGAGATACTTACTGCCAATAACCACCGTTCTTTTGAAGTCTCATTATGTTATTCTGACTGATCATGAGCTCGTTCTGTAGGTACGTCCTTTGGTCGTGCACTCGCACAAACAGCTGCAATTGATCAAATACAAAGGTTAAGATTTTTTTTAAACATCTATTACAATTAGACACGCAAAGAATCGTCGGAGTATATTAGACAGTGGACATTACGACTAAGAACAGGAAAATACAGATTACGATCGCACCTTAGACTCCGAATCCAAACGCCACTCCTTGCTGCGCAGAGTACTGATCAGATCAGTCTTAAGACGCTCAAATCTCTTCACTGTACGCATCAGTTCCGCCTGCGAACACAATAAAACCTACTGTAAGTTAGCTTTCTTTGGAGGACTACCTACAGGGAAGCCAACAGCTTACATAGATTCACATTAGAACACAACTTGCGGCTAGCCGTATATCTATGAAACTGCATGGACGCAACACACATGCGGCGCGGTTTGCGTGTTGTGCCTCTAGAATTACTTAATACACTTTCTATTAGTTTAGCCGATAACTACACCATATCTTTGGTTTTTATAACATTACTGTCCATCCCAAGGTTGCCCCAGTTGCCTGGAAGAAATCGCTTCAACTATAAGGCCGCCCATTGTACATTGAACTGTGTACATGCTGCCTACTTGTCTTACTGTCAATTTGTTGGTGTACAATAAATATTTATCTATCTATCTAAATAAATGATAATAAAAAGACCCTGATTTATGTAGTATTTGTTATAAGACACAACGGTATTTTCGTCCAATTGAGCAGTCCGACTGGGGACGTACTTCCGCCCTACAGAATACCGCGGCCATAATAGCCTAGTGTTGTATTCCCGGCGGTGAGTAGGGTAGCCAGAGCCCACTGGAGAGAGTAGTAGGTATTCCCGGAGACTAGACCAACTCTCCAAACCACCACCTCCCCCTGTCATTCCCTCCCCCCGCCATGCCCTGTCTCTCGGCTTCAGGGTGGCCGTCACGGCTAAAAAAAAAAAAAAAAAAAAAGTTTGGTGTCTATTTGGGGGTTTTTGGCCATGCTGAGTCGATTGCGCTAATCCGTTTTCGCGTACGACGCGCCGTTACAAAGTTACAGAAACGTAATCTGAGGTAATTGACGAACAATTGATAAAGGCCGACCCTAGATAACGACCAGCCGTCGTCACTCAATGTTATCTCGGGTCTGTTGTCTTTTTTGTCAATGTCTGCGTCATAGCCAATGATGACTAAACCTATGATGTAAACGGGTATGTATATGATTTAAAAAAAAGTCCTTTCGCAGTACTAATGTTCTTTATTATTTTCAAAACAATATTTGAATAACTTACTTAGTATGATATCGTTATACAGCGTATTGTTAGTGAACAGGTGCTGGAAATCGGCTAATGACATACCATAATGTTTATAGTATAAATACATTAAACAATATTCGCCACATACTGGAGTGTAATCGTTTTGGATTCGATTAGTGTTGTAATTCCATACTCTGCAATTTCGATCTAAAAACGTACGATGGAAACCTGTGGGTGCTCTACCATAGGAATCAAAGTACTGACCAACTCCATTCGCGTCTATGTGTATAGCAACCCAGTGAGAACCAGGCTTATTGTCGCTATCTAAGTTGCTTATGATATATGTAGGCATATCTACATGAATCGGCAAGCGATTTGCGGCATAAACATTACATTCACTTTTTGAATCCACTTGTCTCAAGTATCTCCGTATTTCTAATGTATTCATGATCGCGTTACGATGTTATCAGGCTCGTAGATTATAAGCAAATAATGAGATCAACAATAATTTAACTACAAAAACTTTTGTTTTAACTGTAACATGACGTACGAGCTCCCTTTGCTCGCTCCCGCGCATAATAATTTCACTCATAATGAACATTGACCAAATTGGTCTGGTCTATGACAGAGTATCTTAACATACACTGCATTTCGAACATTCACGGTAACATAATATATACAAACACATTGTTAATAAAACAAAGAAATACTTTGTATGAATATATTTTATTGAAAGGATCAATATACAATAATGCAGACTTATTTCTAAAACATATTTAATTCTAATACGCGCTTAATTCTAATACACACTTAATTTTAAAACATTTAAGTTTACTTAACTACTATAGTCAACAGAAATGTTACGGTTTTTATCGATTTCTATAACATTATCAAATTCTGCATAGACAATACAATTAATAGTTTGTGTTAAAGCCGTATCAAAGCGAACTTCTATTCTTACGCTACCATGTTTTATAAGGTTCCAGTGATTAGAAGCATTCGCTGATAAGTCAGGTGTTAAATCGAACGCTAGCAGACAAAACCCTTTGGAATATTGATCTCTAGATATCCCGTTGCCTTCATTAAGGAAATGTATACCTGTACCCGAGAACAACGTATGATAACTAGAAGTAAAAATATTATTCCCAAATGATGGTTGTAAAGCTTTTGAAGGTATTTGTTGTCCGTCTATGTATAAACAAAATGTACTAATATCAAAATTTTCAAAGTTAAATGGGTTTTTAGAGAGATTTCCATTGAATGCTGCATTATTCACAAAACCAACTATACACCGTTTAGGTACTTGACCAAGGAATATGTTATCAAGAGTTTTACCCTGAACACCTGATGGTATCGTTAAAACTTTAACTTCAGCTCGTGTGATAGGATATTTAGCTGTCGTAGATGATAACACTTTTTGATGTGCAAGTAACACAGTTGGATTAATTCGTGCTCTACGAACAATCAGGGTTGCATCTGTAATAGTAACTTTAAATTTAAGGTCATGCGAAGAAGCCATTAGATTAAAATTTTCCCTAGAGCGAACTAATTTTACACACATATCAACACCATTAATCAAAAATTTTTCTTGATTAAATATATCACCATGAAGATGACCAATCATTTCTATTTCTCTACTTTCACTAGCCATTTGTTGTCTCTTTGTAAATCCCTCATTTTTATCATCCATCTCGTCCATTTTCCCAGCTACGTCTTCATACCAAAGACTGCATGATAGATGCGAGTTTTTAGCTGCAGGTGCATAGTTCAATAGTGTTTCTATGTAAGCTCGATAAGCATATGTATTATTTGGAGGTGATACAAGTTTTTGGTTTAAGTACACATCGAGTTGACTAAAAAGCGAATGTAACCAATTGTTAACTGGAGCAACTACTGCACTAGTAGCAAGTTTTGTATTATCCTGGGTTAATATTTTCGCTTTTAGTTGAAGTAAAGTATGAGATAAATCAACGTAGTCGTCGCCTGCTCCGGGTATTTGAAATTCAATAGGTCCATCATCAGCAAGGGACGAAATGGGCTTATAGTGTATCCATATTCCACTTTCAATACTAGTTTGAGTTGTTGGTAATGCAAATAAATCTAGTTCAGACTTAACACATTCACAAGATTGACTATGTAAAAAAGACATAGTTAATTCGAAAATATATCTTTAATATGAGCACTTTTCAATTTTTTTGTGGCTTTCACTCTCGCTGTTATCGAAGGAATGAATGTAGAAAGACGTTTCCGTTTCGTTATATATCCTGATCCAGACATGTTGATGCTATTTATTTTCTTATCAGCTCTGCGTTTCAAATTGGTACCGACCTCTTTGAGTCGGGATTTAATTGATTCCTCCATAGGACGTGCACTGACCATATCCGACAACAGACCAACGCCAGCATTTAAGGCTTCTTTACCAATTGCTTTAGCTCCACTAGATAGTAATGGAAAAACAGATCGAAATAATCCCCCAAGAAAACTTCCAATACCATGTCCTTTTTGATATGGTGCTCCCCTATAGATCACTCCTATACCTGATCCAGCTTGATGGGAATAATAGTGTTGGTAAGGACATGAGATATTATCATGTTGAGAATACATTATAATTTTTGAAAGTGAAGTTTAATGCACACTGTCCCAAATTGGAATGGTATCTTTTGACCAGTGGTTGATCTTATATCTATTTCAATGGTATCAAATTCTCTACGCATAACAGGCAAATAATGGGGTGGAGAAAAAACATGCATTTTATTAGCACCATAAATGTATTTCGAGGGATCTAATGGTATAATTCGCAGAAGTGGAGTCATCACATCCCCAACAATTTGTGGTTCAACTATATCACAATAAACAAATATTTGTGATGGTAAGCCTAAGTGTAAATTAGCCGGACATTTTCCTATATTTTTTTCTACTAAGTTTCTATTTGGTTCAAAACCTAATTGAAGGGCTAATCTGGATGATAATGTTATGGATTTTATATTTTCATCTGATACACTAACCACAACAAACTTTGATATCTCATCATAACGAAATCTTATTTTTTCTCGAATATTATTCATTGCCTTTAAAATGTGATTAATATTGTCATAATTCGTTGCTGGAATGTGTATTTTGTAATATATTAGAGATTCTTTTTTTTCATTAGGCATTTGTGCTAATTTTGCAATGTATATAACATTTTCATGTTCTTGAACCGTAAACATGGTGCATGGATACTGGAATTCCACAACGCCAACCTTCCATTCTCCTTCTAGTATTATTGGTTTCGGTAATTTTGTGGAAAAAATTGATGTTTTGTTATCTGGAAAGTATTCCATGGAACTATTACTTAGTAAAGTTAGATAAAAGCTTTGTTTGTTCATATTTCTTTCAAATTAGTAGCCAAGACCCAGCTATTAAATTTGTCTGGATAACCTCTCCACTTGACTAACACTTCTTTTCTAACACCAGAATATCGAGAACGTATTATTTTATCTACTTTAAAATTGGCAGTGGGGTCAGAGATGATTTTCTGTAACTCTTTTTCATAGAAAGTTCCTATTATCTCTTCGCCCTCTAGGTCTTTAAGAGTGTATACTAACCACGGAGACCGGCGAATTACGGAAGATATTATGAATATTTCATCACTCCAGTTAGATTCATAACCTTTTTGAAAAATATGTTTATGTTTCGTTATTCTGACAAACTCACCAACGCGAAACTTCGATAAAGCGATGTTAGAAGGTTTGTCTTTTCCTTTCTTGTAATATAAATTTTCCCATACAGTAATGATATTATCACGATTAACTTCAGATGGACACATTTTGATACTAGAATGATAACTATGATTATACGAGTACAGCAAATCTTGTAAAACATCAATATATTTATGCGTGTTCTTATGTGTGAAATACCGCCACATTTTCATCTTTAGAGTTCTCTGGAATCTTTCTACAATGCTTGCTTTAATATCAGGATTATTAGTAGTATAATAATTAATATTTTTTGAAGTAAAGTATTTTCGTACGTCTTTGGATACGAATTCTGTCCCTTTGTCAGATTGTATATGTGTAGGTGTAACTTTAGCTTCCATGAATATACTCTCGAAACATGCTTTGATTGTTTCAGAGTTTTTCTTTTTCATTGGTCTCGCAAAGGCATATTTACTAAACACGTCAATAACACAAAGAATATAGTTGAACCCATCATTATAATTTGAGTAAGTTCTCATATCACTCAAGTCAGCCTGCCACAGTTCGTTAATATTAGATAAAATATATTTATTTCTTGAAAAGTTTCTTTGTACAGGTTTATGTAATGTATATGTTTCTTGTGACTTTAACCAGTTCTTCACATCATCTCTTTTCAATTTACCTTTCATTGCTTTGGTTAATTTGCTAAGGCTACTGTACCCTGCAGGATGTGAAGAATCATAATAAATCTTATTTAATTCTAATATGGGGTCCATTTTTCCCAATCTATTTTTCTTTTTATCTTTTTACGAAATTTACTTTCAGTTATTGGTGTAGAAAATAATTCATCTGCTGGGATTGAATCTTGATGCTCTTGTGATTGTAGCTTTTTAATATATTCAGATCTTTTTGTGTTACCAATATATATAAGCGGTACTTTGATTTCCTTTAAAGCTGTAGCGAATTTTTGCCATCCAGTAGGTTCACTATTTTTAAGTGTCCTCAATGAATCATTTACCAAATCAACAATATTACTTTCAGGAACTTTTTGACCATCTATAACCACAGTGCCTGTCTCATCCCAATTAATCTTATATTTATTCAAAGAGAGTAAGTTCAACAGTGATTCCCCCCTTTTTATATAGGATTTTGGTATAAGTTTTAAAATGTAATTAGATGTGTATGGTCCTTCATTAGTTTCTTGCAAACTTACTTCCTTTACTGATGTGTTAGAATGGACTGTAGATATATTATCTTCATCATCAGTAATATACTTCACCGATCTTTTCGAGTCTTGATTTATTATTGGTATTTCATAGGGCTGTCGCTCCTCTTTAGTGAAGTTTAAATATCTTTGTAGAGTTTGTAAATATAAAATACACTTCTTTCGATCATCCATATCGCTATTTAAAATGTTTTGCATATCTGTGTCTAAACGAGATAATGGAGTATCAACCGCGTTAGGTTGTTTTAACTTTTCTAATAGAGATGGATCGATGAGTAACATTTTTTTAGCATTATCCATTTTTCTTAGACAAGTGTACTAACCAAGGCACTTAGAACAGAACCCAATATTAGTGGTAGAAATGCACCACCTTTTTGTATTATTAAATGTTTTCTAATTTTGTGTGATCCCTTCCGTACTATTTTTCGTAGAATATTTTTGTATTTTTTCAATTTTGATCTTTCTTTTTCTTTCAATTCTATTTTTCCTTGTAAAACGTTATGAATACATTCACAAATACAATTTATTTCTTCTTCATCGCAGGCTTTTAAAAGAGCTTTTTGATATTTTGGTTTAAGTGTAATCAGAGCGCTTAATAGGCCTTTATGCGTCTTTGTGCTTCCATGCATTGTTAGTAACTAATGGATATCTGTTTATTTCTACTATATTTAAACCCTTTTGATGGTATGTAAACAGTGCAATATCCATCACATGGAAATATCTTTGTTTTAATACGACACATGTCATTTGTTTCTTGTTTTAAATCAATCATAAGATATCCATGTGCATTGTTAGTTGCGTCTTTGTAAGAATCTTCCAAGTATTTTGGATTTTCTGGAAATACTTGTCGTGCCAAGTATCGTATTTGTGTTTTATCTCTTGGATTTTTAAAATAAATTATATAACTTGAATTCAGAGATATGTCTCGTTGACCTTTTCCCTGATGAAATAAATTTTGTGATATGTAAAACACACTTAAATTTCTATGATGACTTCCTTTTGTGAATATATCAACAATACGTCCATCAGACTCTCTCATTAAGTCATCAATTATTAGGAGTTGAGGATCCTTTCCACTAAACATAGTTAGATCTGGTATGCCTTGGATGTAATTAACATTTCGTATATTGTATAAAGGTTGCATTTCATCAAAACACCATGTTATTTGATCAAAATTTGTGTTACAAACATCTTTAACAAATTTTATAAAATTTGTTACAAAGACTGACTTTCCACATCCACTTGGACCAGCAACTATCGCAGTAAATGGATGATTGAAGTGGATCATTTTGAAAAACGTCTAAGTAAGTTACGATTTAGACAAAGAATGAAACAATTTGTTAAGAAAATAAGCATTTATATATTTTATTTTAAAAAATTATTACTTAAACAGACTTATAATGATAAACATTTATAACACAATCATATAAACAAATTTACTATATTTTATATATTTATTATACAATCTTATAATAGACAGACTTATAATGATAAAAATTTATGGCACAATATTATAAACAAATTTGTTAAATTTTATTTTATATAATTATTACACAATCTTATAATAGAGAGACCTATAAGGACATATTTATATATTATTACAATTAAAGCACGAAGCAAGCGTGTTGCGGCAGTAGATTGTAGAATATTTATTATTTATATTTACAACATACATAAAAAGTTAAATGTTCTTAATTTTATAGTGCCCCCAAGCTAGGGTATTGATAGCGTCTTCCAATATGTATCGTTTAGTGTCATTGTGCGAAAGAGATATTTTATTAACTTTTTGTGTGTATATAGTATGTTTTATTGACTTAAATCTTAACATTTCACTATAATGTATTTTTTCTTCTAACAAACAGCTTTTATAATCATTTAAAGTAAATTTTTTTGTAACACATTTATTAACACCCTTTGCTTTAGCTATAAATTTATTTTGTACGTCCATAGCATACATTTTTGCTCGAAGTCCTACAAACTCTTTAAGAATTTTGCCATTGTTTTCGTCTTTAAAAAATCCTAATCGCTTTTTATTTATTAGAGGTAAACCATATATCCGTACCAGGCGTGAATAACTTAACAACTCGAAAATACCAATTTTTCAGGGCCGCCATTTTAAAGTTTAAGTTTTATCTGTAAATTCAGATTTTAAGTTATTGAATACTTTTTTATCTGAATGTAATTCAATTGTTTGGGGTTTTGAGATAACATAAGATTATTTAATGAATTTACTGTATTTATAGAAAATAAATGACATATCAAGTTGTTCACCAATGAGTTATCAAGTTGTTCACCTAAGTACCTTTAAGGGAAGTACGTGTGTAAAAAATCAAAAGTAATAAGTATAGTCTCTGCCTACCTCTTATGGGACTGAAATCGTGATATTATGCATGTAAGTATGTGTATAGGTATGTATAGGTAATTAAGAAACAAACAATTGCAAAATAATAATTTTTATTCCAAAAAAAAGTTAAAATATTATGGCATTAGTTAAATTCTTCACCGTTTCCTCCTGCATCAGGGTCTTCGGAGTCTAAATCAGGATCGATGTTTGATGTGTGACTATCAGTTTTAATGTTTTTATAGAATTCGTGAAAAACGGGGTCTATGAGTGGCAATAAATCCATCAAATCCTTCTTTTTCTCTTTACTTATTGGTAAAGTCTCTTTTGATACAACTTCTAATTCTATAGCGTCTAAATTGAATTTCCCTCTTTTCCTGTAATTTATGACTCTAAAAGAGCTTTCGTTGTCAAGATTAGTCTTAAAACGTATTTCTCCGATAGGTTTCTTATATTGCAGCCATTTCACTGGTTGCCATAAAAATTTTTCACCACTAGCATCCTTTTTTTTTATTGTAAATAGACCTTTCTTGGAACTCAATTCCGCAAAATTTAGAAAATTTTCTAGTTTCATGGGTACAATGGCAAATCCGTTATTAATTTTGCAGGATCTTATCAGTTGCATCCAATCATTAAGATGATTTATTTTAAGCTGCGTTTTCTTTTTAGTTCTTTCGATAAGAGCATGATCTGAGTCACATTCCATGTGGCTATGTCCGCTAATCAAAAACTTATGATTGATTGTCTCTAGGGTTGGATGCACATGCAATAAATACATGAACATCATTGCAACAGCGTTATTTTTATTCTGGCCACCACACGTGTCAGAATAAAATGTGACCTCTGTAACTTCAGATGGCAAATTTTGTAAAAAATGCCACAAACACGAAGCAATTTGATTTGCTCCTCGAGCACCGATGGTTTCGTCCCACATGTAACAAGTAGCTTTATCATCTTTTAAGTTATGAATCGTAAGATTGTAGGACCATAGTTGTCTCTTATAAAAAGAGACAGACGTTTTCAGGAATGGCGTAGGTAAGCATTGTTGAAGATCAAATGCATAAGCTCGAAAATTTGAATTGCGCTTTGCTTCATCTTTGTCATTTCTTTTTGCTGCATAAGCGTTTTCGGCTTGTGATTGATGCTCACCTAGCTCTTCTATAAAGTTGGTCTTTTCCTCTCCTTCAGCTAATGCTATCTTTGTATTCAAAAGATCGCATGTGTGGCAAGTATCTTTAGCCGGTTTTTTGAATGATAAGTTTAAATCGTGAAAACACTGGGAATACAATTTAAGTGAAATAGGATTTGGGCAACTTTCTCTATATAAACGATACATAGCAGCTATAGAAAGGTCCGATGATAAATATTTTTTATTTGTTCTATTTCTGGAATAATGACTTTCGTAGTATGGGAATGATAAGATGTGATCTTTGGCAGATTTTAAATCATCAACAGTCCTTTTATTTTTAGATGGCTGATGTCCTCTTGTATCAGCTGGAATGATTCCGGTTGTGGAGTGTTTTTTTTTATCTATTACAATGTTAATGAAACCTTTAGTTTCCCCAAAAGTTTTACAAAAACAATCTTTACAAATTGGTCTGCTTTCATTATTAATTGTTAATGTATATTTGCAATAGCAATCTCTATTAATAGTTCTGCTGTCGGTTTTCTGTGTTTTCTTTGGTAATATGATAATATGGCTGGCAATATACGCAGCTCTCCGATCTCTGCTTCCTAAAGTCCAATATTCATCAAAGCACAGCTTTCTTTCCAATTCAGAAAACCGCTCAATACATTTCAGTCTACAAGAAGTTAGTGCTCGTATTTGCCTCGCAGCAATTTCTTTACCTTTTTCTGTAACGTAGCTTTGACCAGAATTTCTTAGTCTTTTACATTCTTCTCTATTTTTCCTTGATCTACCTTTCCTTTTTCTAGTATGAATTTGATCTTCTGAGTCAACAGGCAGCACTTCGCAAATAGTCTCGTCATTAGTAACTGCTATTCTATCTATGGGAGAACGAAGATTATTGTTGGAAAGATTGTTATTTACTGGACTACTTGTATGAAATCTATCAATCTCAAAACCACTGCTAAATATAGATAAACTTTCATCTTGGTCTTGGGATGGTAAAGTCACGTGAACTTGGGCTGTAGTTATTATAGGAATACTTCGTTCTTCTATCTCACTATCTGTATTAGACTCATTGCACTTTTTCGGTAATTCATAGTCCGGATCAGCGACACTGTCATCGGAAAGATATAGATCGTCTTCGAGGTTAACATTGCTGATTTGTTGAGTGTTTAAATCTTTATTCAGATTTTCCTCAGAAACGTTGTTAAAATGGAACCTTTCGTAATCTTCAGCTACCTCTTTTAATTTTCCTGAAAAAAAATATACGTTTATTTGGTACCCGCAACTATTTAAATAATTGCGAAATGTGGATGCTAGGTACACCTCTGCCTAACCCTTAACGGATTACAGGCGTTATGTTATATTATTCACTCATTAGGAAACTCATTACAATTTTTTGTTTCCAATGGTTGTAAATTCTCTTTATATGAAATTTTTGAAACGATAAATACCTAATTATGTACCTGTAAGTAATTGATAAATACATGTACCAAATTTCATCAAGATCCAATTCCGCAATGTTGAAAAAACTACAAACAAAGTAAAGCCTCATCTAAACAGGCACGAGTACCGCCCTACGCATCGTCTTATGCGAGACTAGCTGTTGCCCGCGACTCCGCCCGCGTTGATGTCGGTTATCGCTTAGTGTTCAGTCAACGCTATTTTTCTAAAATAAAAGTAGCCTAAGTTACTCCTTATTACATTAAATAGCTACCTGCCAAAAAAGTCCCGTCAAAATCGGTCCAGCCGTTTCAGAGATTAGCAGGAACAAACAGACAGACAGACAGACAAAAAATGTAAAAATTGTTATTTTGGTGTATGTACCGTATTATATTCATGTGCATGTAGTAAAAAAAGGTTATTTCAATATTACAAACAGACACTCCAATTTTATTATATGTATAGATGATACACGTTAACGCGCGTGCCTCTAAACTAGCGAACATGATACGCGGCGATGATACGGAACGGAGATTTTGTCGGTAGCTTAGTGGTTAAGGTGTCGGCCCTACGATCGAGAGGTCCCGGGTTCGAATCCTGGCCATTAAACTACTGACGTGAACCCACTCCTAGCACAAGCAAATTAGCTTAGTTGGATAGGTTAGAGGGAATATTAGAAATTATACAAATGTGGACGCAGCATAACGTACTCGTGATGACGTGCCGCATGGTATACGCGCCTAGGTCACTGAATGAAAGCTAATAAGTACCTATTGTTGATTCCTCATATCAAGTTATACTTACCTACCTATTAACAAGTTGAATTCGTTCAAGTTCAACAAAGATATCAATCAATCAATCAATCAGCCTTTTATCCTGAACTTTTTTTTTTTTTTTTATTTTTTATTTTTTTTTTATTAGTGTCTTCTCACAGAATGTCTCTCAGTTCAGTGTGCCTCTTGGCATAGGCCTCCTCTAACATTTTCCATTGCTTTCTATCTTTTGCAACTCTTCTCCAGTTGGGTCCAGCTGTTAGTTTTATTTCGTCTTCCCATCTTTTTGCTTGTCTTCCTCTCTTTCTTTTTCCATCTCTAGGATACCATTCGGTTAATATCTTACTCCATTTTTCCTGGGGACATCTCATTAAATGGCCTGTCCACCTCCATTTTAGTTGATCTATCTTATCTAGCACGTCTGTTACTTTTGTTTTTGATCTTATGAAGGTGTGTCTTTTTCTATCTTGCTTTTTTACGCCAAGCATGCTCCTCTCCATGGCTCTTTGGCAGTGTACTATACTGTCTCTTTGGAGTTTAGTGAGTGACCAGGTTTCACATCCGTATATGAGGCAAGGTAGGATACAGGTATCGAAGACCTTCCGTTTGATTCCTATGCTGATGTCTATGGATTTCATTACTTCTTTCAAGGACCAGTATTTTTTCCAGCTGTTGGCTATTCTTCTATTTATTTCTTTGGTTGATTGGTCTGCATGTGAGATGATTTGTCCTAAGTAGGTATACTCTTCTACGTATTCGAGAGGGTGGTTATTTATTTTAATCTCTTGATGTATACTATTTGTTAGTAATTTTGTCTTGGTCAGGTTCATGTATAGTCCGATGCTTTCACTTTGTTTCCTTAGTTCTTCAATCATTTTCTCTAGATTATATGGATCTCTTTCGAATAGGACGATGTCGTCCGCAAACCTCAGATGATTGAGTTTTCTTCCATCTATGCTTAGGCCGTATTGATCCCAGTCTAGTTTACGGAATATATTTTCTAATACCGCGGAGAACAGCTTGGGAGACAGTGGATCTCCCTGTCTGACCCCTCTTCCTATTCTGAACTCGTCACCCAAAGTTTCCAATTGAATTCTTCCTTTGCTATGGTAGTATATGCTTCGTATGATTCTGATGTAGGTGGAGGGGATACCCTGTTTCTCTAGGCTCTCCCAGATGGCTTTGTGACTGATACTGTCGAAAGCCTTGGTGTAGTCTATAAAGACCATGTACAGAGATTTATTATACTCTTTGTGTTTTTCTATAATTTGTTTCACTGTATGTAGATGGTCTATTGTGGAGAAACTTTTCCTGAAGCCAGCCTGCTCCATGGGTTGGTTTTCGTCTAATATTGTGGTTATTCTCCCAAGGATGATTTTCGTAAATACTTTGTATATATTGGACATCAAACTAATTGGTCTATAGTTGTCTATGTCTTCTTTTGGGCCCTTCTTGTGTATTAGTATTATATGTGATGTTTCCCATTGTTGTGGAATGTATTTGGATATTATAATGTCGTTAAAGATTTTAGTTAATATCGGGATAAGTTCTTCCAAGGTTCCTTTCAATAGCTCATTTGTGATCTTGTCAGGGCCTGGCGATTTGTCTAGCTTCTGGCTAAGTATTGCATGTCTCACTTCACTAGGTAAGATTTCAGGTTCGGAACTCAGGATTGGGGGAGAGGTTTCACACCTGTTCTTGTTTGCGGAGTCTCTGTTAGAGTACAGGTTTTGGTAGAATTGTGTTGCTGTTTTGTTAATATCTTTTCGACTCGTAACGTGCATCTGGTGGTTTTTCAAGTTTGGTATCCAATTGCTTGATTCCCGTAATTCTTTAAGAGCTTTCCTGGTTCCGCCTGTTGCTACAATGTGTTTTACAAGAGTTTGGAGTCGCTTCGATTTTCTATCCTTTCTGATGCCTTCCCTTATTTTTTTACTTAGTTCAGTTATCTTCTGGATATTTTGCTTTTTCATTTTATTATTGAATAGATGTTTTCTCTCATTTATTAATAGCATTGTTGGTTCACTTAAGTTGTACTTTTGTTGGTCGGTTTTTCTAGTATTGAGACAAGTAAGGTTATTATGAAGTTTGTTGTAACTAGATTCGACCTGTTTAATATCTGAGTTTATTATTTCGCTGAGAAGTGTTACCATAGAAGTTGTTTTTGTATTGTTGATTCCTAGTGTAGTTGCAGTGGCAGTATTGACAGCGAGCTTTCTCGTCTTTTTAGGTGGGTTTATATGGAATGAAGCTCTTACCATACGATGATTTGTGTTAAAGTTTAGTCTCGATATTACTGATGTGTCTGTGCAAAATTTTGCGTGACTGCTTGTGATGTAGTCAATTTCGTTTTTATATTTCCCATCGGGAGAAATCCAGGTCCATTTGTTGTTCACATTTTTCTTGAATAAACTGTTCAAAAGTAAAAGATTATGCTCAAGTAAGAAGTCTATTAGTTTTTGGCCATTTTCGCTTCTTTTGCCATGTCCAAACTTGCCCAGCACATATTCATCATTGTTTTGTTTGGCTCCTACTTGGGCATTGAAATCTCCCATTAGTATGAGAATATTTTTTGAATGTTCTGATATAACTTGGCCTAGTTTGTCGTAGAATAGTTGATGTTCAGTTTTGTCGGCTAGTTCAGTCGGCGCATAGACTTGTATGATGGTCCATGTTTTCTTATGACTGGGTATAGTTAGGTGTAGTATTGAAATTCGGTCTGTTACCCCGATGAAGCCTTTTATATACTTTCTGAGGTGTGTTTTGACCATGAATCCAACTCCTTTTTGTCCTCCGGTTTCACCTTTATAGAACAATATGTAACCTGCATATTCTTCTATTGCTTCTCCTGCTCTTCGAATTTCACACATGCCTAGTATATCCCATTTCAGGTCCATCAGTGCTTTTTCCAGTTCTAGCTGAGCTTCTGGTGTTCTCAGGGTTCTAGTATTAAGGGTTGCAATGTATAGTTTTTTTCTTTTTGTTAGAGGGTGATGGTCTATTACTCCCTCGGTGACCAGCCGTGGTGGGAGGATAATTTGATTTTGTTGTATTAGTTGTTTGTTCTGATTTGTATTTGTTGGTTTCCGTTTCCGATCACATTTCTTTAGTTGCTATATTTTTTCCTCTGTTGTTATATTAGAAAGGGAGTTGGATCTCCCCCTCATTCTTTCAAATGCGTTTATTCGGTTGTTTTTGGGTCCTATCACTGTCTGCTGTTTTCGTGGCTGTGAGTCAGCTCGAGGTGATGTTGAAGCTTCTCTTTTTCTCTTATCATTGGAACTTGTGTTTTCTTTGACGACAAGTTTATCAAATTTTAAGTAAGCAAAGTTACCTTTTTTCCTTTCTTCCATAAGCTTAGGTTGTAGTGCTTTCCTTTTTTCTATAGTTTCTTTTGAGTAATCTTCTGTTAAATATATTTTGTTAAGTTTCTTCTTATTTTTCATTATCTCACTCTTTTTCCAGCCACTAGTTAATCCAAGAAGCGTAGGTCTTGGTTTCTCGTTTTTATTTATTTTTCCGATACGATGTATCTTGTTTACGTCGTAGTCTTTTATTGATATACCTGATTCGTCTAGAAACGTTTTTTTCAAGTTTTCGAGTAGCTCCAATGTAGACTTTTCCTTTTCAGGTAATCCGTGAATTATTATATTGTTACTTTTTTTCTCTCTTTCTAGATATTCTACTCTTCTCTCCAAGTTTTCAACTTTAAGTTTCAAATTTTTATTTTCTTCTACGATAGGTTTTAGTTTCTCATCAATTTTTTCCATTATTGTGTTACTCAACTTCACTGTTTGCTTTTCCATTTCGATTTTCATTTTATCGAATAGTAATTGGAATTGCTCTTCCATATTTATTCTGTTCTTACTTCTTACGTGTAAAGGAACGTTACGTATGTTAGTAGTTTTTAACTGACTACACTGAGGATGTTTCGTAAATTAGTAGCTTTTAACTGGCAACATTGACTATCAGTTTTATTGTGTTGGTACCACTGCTGTATTCTATGATGTCTATTGATATAATATTTCTAACCTCAAAGTTTTGTTGATGTTGTTTTTTCAAAATTCTTCATATAATCGATCAATATGTGATGTGATTATTATTTTAAACTTTGTAACTTCACTTTTTACTGACTTGGATGTGCTTCAGTTGTGCGAACTATGGATATGATGTATTTATTATTGATAAACTTCCCGGGGCGTCAACACTATGATATTCACAATACAAGGGCCGGAAACGGAAAAAAAAAAAAAAAAAAAAAAAAAAAAAAAAAAAAAAAAAAAAAAAAATAACAAACAAAGATACCTACTTTTAAAGATTCACTTACCCACAACCCACAACTAGGTACCTAACTACTTTTTGCAAAGTAGGTAAGTACCTAAATGGGGAGAGAAGCTAATGTGCAAGTTTACAAAATACCTATTTACAATAATTTACTTACCTTCAGTTATGGCTTCTGTACTTTCTAAACTTTCACTAGAATGTATTAATGACTTTCCACGTAATTCTTCTAAAAAACGGTATCTTCTTGCCGCCATTGTACCTATTACATTAATTACAATAACCAAACAATTGTTATACAATTTTGTTTTGAATTAATCACCACGCGCCAAAACAAATCAAACTCGGTCAAGGACACTCTGGACAAGTGACACGCGCGAAATCCTACCTAAAAAACGTGATTTAAGGATAACCCGCCAAAACTGCAGCTATCTCTATTTAACATATCACTTTGTCTCATCGCATGCGCAACGGATAAAAAAATTAATAGATGATAGATTTATTGGTCACAAAATACAACGCAATTTCGAAGCGGTAATAACTGAACAACTTGATTTATGCTATTAAAAACGTTAAGTAGGTTGTTTAAATAAATGAACATCTCGTGTTGTTCGTTAATTTTTCTTAATAGTTGGCAGTATTATAATGACATGTTGAGTTGTGTAAATAATTACAATTTGTATTTTTTTAATATCTCAAGACGTCACATTGTACCATTTAGTAAGAGAGTTATTCAAAAATTCACATGTTTGCTATGTGCGGTAAAACAGACCTATCGACTTAGTCATTTATTCACCCTATGAAAGAAGCAATCCTAATGCCTATTATGCAATAAAAAAATAAATATGTAAGTCGACTTATCAACCTATTCACGCCTGGTACGGATATATTGTCAGGAGGATAATCGGATGTATCAAAGTAATTTTCTAAATTTTCTTTAATATCATGATAAAAATTATTGGTAAATA
The DNA here is from genome assembly GCA_963662185.1 of Eilema griseolum. Taxonomy (NCBI): domain Eukaryota; kingdom Metazoa; phylum Arthropoda; class Insecta; order Lepidoptera; family Erebidae; genus Eilema; species Eilema griseolum. Next base: position 22,564,757 of record OY759231.1, on the reverse strand, counting down.
TCTGGTATACTAAACTATCAGTATCTGTATATAATAGTTTAATATTTTCCATATATTTTTCTTTCATAAAATCATAATGAAAGTCATACATTAAAGTTTTTGAAATATCTAAAATACAAAATCCAAGGTAAATCGGTTTGTTGCATAAAACTTGTGTTTTGTTTAATTGTACAGCGATTAAGTCTTCTGAAAATACAGATAAACTATGAAATTCAGGTCTTGCTATTAAAGTTTCAGCTCCCTGAGTTTTCCCACAATTTGTCCAACGGTTCACTAATTTTACATTTACTCGTTTTAAAACATTTTCCATTGTTTTACCAAAAACAGAGTTATTCATTAATTTAAAGAAATCTTTTTCAAAATCTGAAGTTGCCAATGAACGCATGCGAGTGTTCAAATCTATATAAACTTTTAACCACGCTGATTGATTGAACTTAAGAATTTTGTGAATTTTAAGCAAACGAAGTCCTCTTTTCAAACATTGTTTAAGATTCCTATAATGAATGACATAGTTCTTTTTATCATTTAAATTTGGAATCAATTTTTTGTCTTTACTACCACCATAACATAAATTTTCAGGACATAACGGCAGATCCGAATGTAAGTCGTGTAAATGTTTTGGATATTCTAAGTCCACTTCCAAAATGAAACCATAATCAGCATCGTCAGGAACATGAAAGTTAGTATTAACATCAACCCATTCAAATTTTCCAGTAGGGAGACATTGAGACATAGCCCAACCGTAAAGGTTATTTGCATCCAGATACATTAGAAAAGAAGATGGTACAGAAGGATCATATTCTGACATATAAGAATTATTTGCTTTAGCATGTCTGTTACTACATTGAGATATACCACCGCGAATATTTTTTGCAATAAAAGTAATTTTGTTTATATCAGTTAACAACTCTAAATTTATTTTAGTATGTACTAACATGGCATCCCAACTCAAACCCGGTGCTGTATAATAATGGGCTGGGTCTAATTCATATGTTTTAAGACACACATCTCTAAAATTTTCAAATATATCGGCCAACAATAAAACATCTGTTTTTAAATATAAATCAGAGTATTCTTTCATATTTTTACAATGGAAATGATGCCATACATCTTGAGCATGCTGGTAATCATTTTCAGTAACATGCATATCAGTTAACGAACTATAAAATTTGTCAGGAGTAGGCAGACATGTTAAGTTTAAACATTCGAATGAAGTCATATATTCATAAGGATAAATACCTTTACGTATTAAGCGCCGAAAGTCTTCCTCACATGGAAAATTTAATTTGAGTTCTTTGAATTGTTCCAATAATAAATTTTGAGCCAATTTTTCTAGACTACTAGACATGAATTTAAAAGAATCAAGAAATCTTAATTTCATAACACGGTTATTAATATTTAATATTTTTGAAAAAGAAATGTACTTTTCTTTATTCTCAGGAATGATTTCTATATTACCATCTTCAAAATTGAGACCATGAACAATAAAATGCGAATCATAGTTACCCAAGTTATGTAGAAATATGGGTACGAAGTTTGGTACTCTATACTTTTTAGAACAATGTGTATGTCCAACTCCTTCATATAAACCAGTAAACCAATTATAACAAATCTCAAAATTTTCATTTAAACTATGATTACAAATATAACAGACTTTAGTTTGATTAGACATATTAATATTTTCTTCCGTTAATGGTAACGGACTTTTAACAAATGTATTTTTTTTACAGATATTAACTAAATCATCTTTTATCATTTTCATAAACATAAGTGCACAATCTTTACCAGTATGTGACCTATACTTTGAAAGCCTATCATCATATGAACATTTAATGTAATAGCCAAAGCTATACGTTTCATGTTTTTGGATGTTTTCGGTTGATGAATTATTTGGGTTATTAGAACATCCGTTAATAGGATTCAAAAAAGCTTCAAAGTCAGCGTATATTACGAAGGGTACTCTTAATTTTCGTTCATAATTGTTAAATGATATTTGGTTCGAAGGTGTTAACTCATTAAACCAATTACTTTTTTTATTAGATTCCGATGGTAGTTTTGTTGAAATGTGGAAACAATCTTTTTCTTGATGTTGTTTTAAATTATTATGCGATGTAAAGTTTAACAAACAACCATCACAAATATGAACTGCACATTTACTTGATGAAATTTGTTAAGCTACTAACCTTGAAATATTTTTTATATAACAATAATGACCTCTGTTAGCCTGAGTTATGTATAATAAGTTTAAATGGATGTTTTTTTTTTCTTTTGTAAAATATAACGGGCCAACCACAATATTTTTCTTTTTTCTAGAATCGTAATCTAAACCAAAAACATTTATACTAATATCATTAAGTTTTTCAAATTTATTAATGTCTTTCAATTTTACAGGAAATGAAATATTACCAAATTTTAATTTATTTTTATAAGGAATATAACATGTTACCCTGTCAACATGGGTTTTAGCTGGATATAATGCTGATAAAACTGCCCATCGAAAACATTCGTTATCCCTATTTTGTACATTTATTACTGCTTTTTTAACTTTTATGTCTAATGGTAGGTCTATGTAGAAGGAGCCCCGCAATGGGTTAAATTTATTAACATTCATATCCATGTAATTTATTTTTAGTAAACTCCAACCACTATCTTTTTTTTCAAAATTTGAAATTTTAGTACTTATTTCAGAAGTTATTAAAGAAAAAATCATATCTTTATCATCACCACGACTGAAAACGTAATTAGTTATTTGGAAGTCGAATGTGTTACGTAAGTTTTTAGTTAGCTGTATAAAGTCTGCATTGAGGATAAAATTTACTTTTACAATAAAAAGATCTATGATACATCGTTCAAGTAAAGTAAATACGACATCTTTGATTTCTTTTAAAAATAATTCAGGTGTTTGAAAAGGTTGTGGATTGTTGTCAATAATGATATCAGATTTAATTCTATACGTAATAACTCTATTTCCGAAAGCACTTTCAACTATTTTAACATTTCTTAACTCTGAATCATTCTTTAAAGAATTATTTTTATGTGTATTACTTTTCAAATGGTTACTCAAAAATTTTTTTTTTATCGACACATTGCACTGTGAACATTTAATTGTATCATAACTTTCTGTACTCACAGTTTGAAAAAACACTGATGATGTGGATGGTGCTTCAAGATGTATTCTTTTTGCAGTTGAGTCTTCTTCTGTTGTTGTCACAGATTCTGATTTTCTTTTTCCTTTTCCAGTTTGTGATATATGAAATTCCTGGTTGAATTCAGATGACATAAAATCTAACGACACTTCCTCAGCAAGCACCACGAGTTCCGAATTATATAAGTCACAGTTTAATGTATCCATGGTGTATCACTATTAATCTATATATTTAACACAAGGATTCTTGAATACGCACTGTTTTACTAGATAGATTGTACTACACAATAGTTCATACACTATCAAAACTAAATTAAGGTAGAAGTCTCTGTGTATCTTCACTACTTCAATTATTCATGAAGTATTTAGCACAATCTTCGGTAGCAGCGAGCTGTTTAGTTATATCGTATATGATATCACGTACATTGTTTAGATTCTTGTCCCCATCGTTTGCTGTATAATATTTTACACGCAGCTCGGCATGTTTCCATAGCTCCGTCGGTGCAATTTCTTTAGTCTTCTTCAGATCGTAAATTTCAATTTTTATGAGGTGGGATGCATTATCTCCATCGTCATTGTTTGTAGAGATATATGCTGTACCCCCGTTTGATAAGCGTCCAACAGTAGATGACTTTTTGGAGGCCTTCTTCTTCTTCTTCGATTTCTCAAAGAATTCCTCTATGTCTTTCTTCCTTTTTAGTAGAATGGCGTTCTTTACTTTGTACTCCAGAGTACCTTCTTCGTCACTGCGCTCATCCTCTTCCCCTGGATAGTAAAACTGTTTATATGTATTATCTAGAAACTGAAACAACATAAAATATCTTTTTGAAAAATTTGACATGGACATACGAATAAAAAAGTATAAATGTAATTAAGAACACTATCTATTTGAAATATGATAATACTTACAGCCATAGTAACCACAACGTATGAACAGCACACTGTAATGTATGAAGAATACTATGATATTCAGTTATCAAACTTGTACTTTGGTCTTTTTATTATAGTGTACTAACTTATCCACTGTTGACTACAACGTTTTAACTGAGTTTAGTGAGAGAGAGGGCTCTCTTTTATACACAGCGCATATCTCGTTGCTTTTAGAAACGTAGTAATGATATCCTCAGATAATTTACCTTCAGATAGCGAACCAATTTGTTTGAATTGTAAGCTAAATACCTCAGATAACTGAACTTTTTTGTTGTATTCGATAACCACAAATCCCTACCTACTTAGTCATATTCCCACATAACAGAAATTTTGCTTATAACGAGTGGTCATTACTTTAGATGACACATACATTTTTGTTTTTTTTGTTTTAGATAGCGACTGACTCGTTCTAATTGTTTGCTGACGACCTTAAATTTAAAGTTACTATTACAGATGCAACCCTGATTGTTCGTAGAGCACGAATTAATCCAACTGTGTTACTTGCACATCAAAAAGTGTTATCATCTACGACAGCTAAATATCCTATCACACGAGCTGAAGTTAAAGTTTTAACGATACCATCAGGTGTTCAGGGTAAAACTCTTGATAACATATTCCTTGGTCAAGTACCTAAACGGTGTATAGTTGGTTTTGTGAATAATGCAGCATTCAATGGAAATCTCTCTAAAAACCCATTTAACTTTGAAAATTTTGATATTAGTACATTTTGTTTATACATAGACGGACAACAAATACCTTCAAAAGCTTTACAACCATCATTTGGGAATAATATTTTTACTTCTAGTTATCATACGTTGTTCTCGGGTACAGGTATACATTTCCTTAATGAAGGCAACGGGATATCTAGAGATCAATATTCCAAAGGGTTTTGTCTGCTAGCGTTCGATTTAACACCTGACTTATTAGCGAATGCTTCTAATCACTGGAACCTTATAAAACATGGTAGCGTAAGAATAGAAGTTCGCTTTGATACGGCTTTAACACAAACTATTAATTGTATTGTCTATGCAGAATTTGATAATGTTATAGAAATCGATAAAAACCGTAACATTTCTGTTGACTATAGTAGTTAAGTAAACTTAAATGTTTTAAAATTAAGTGTGTATTAGAATTAAGCGCGTATTAGAATTAAATATGTTTTAGAAATAAGTCTGCATTATTGTATATTGATCCTTTCAATAAAATATATTCATACAAAGTATTTCTTTGTTTTATTAACAATGTGTTTGTATATATTATGTTACCGTGAATGTTCGAAATGCAGTGTATGTTAAGATACTCTGTCATAGACCAGACCAATTTGGTCAATGTTCATTATGAGTGAAATTATTATGCGCGGGAGCGAGCAAAGGGAGCTCGTACGTCATGTTACAGTTAAAACAAAAGTTTTTGTAGTTAAATTATTGTTGATCTCATTATTTGCTTATAATCTACGAGCCTGATAACATCGTAACGCGATCATGAATACATTAGAAATACGGAGATACTTGAGACAAGTGGATTCAAAAAGTGAATGTAATGTTTATGCCGCAAATCGCTTGCCGATTCATGTAGATATGCCTACATATATCATAAGCAACTTAGATAGCGACAATAAGCCTGGTTCTCACTGGGTTGCTATACACATAGACGCGAATGGAGTTGGTCAGTACTTTGATTCCTATGGTAGAGCACCCACAGGTTTCCATCGTACGTTTTTAGATCGAAATTGCAGAGTATGGAATTACAACACTAATCGAATCCAAAACGATTACACTCCAGTATGTGGCGAATATTGTTTAATGTATTTATACTATAAACATTATGGTATGTCATTAGCCGATTTCCAGCACCTGTTCACTAACAATACGCTGTATAACGATATCATACTAAGTAAGTTATTCAAATATTGTTTTGAAAATAATAAAGAACATTAGTACTGCGAAAGGACTTTTTTTTAAATCATATACATACCCGTTTACATCATAGGTTTAGTCATCATTGGCTATGACGCAGACATTGACAAAAAAGACAACAGACCCGAGATAACATTGAGTGACGACGGCTGGTCGTTATCAAGGGTCGGCCTTTATCAATTGTTCGTCAATTACCTCAGATTACGTTTCTGTAACTTTGTAACGGCGCGTCGTACGCGAAAACGGATTAGCGCAATCGACTCAGCATGGCCAAAAACCCCCAAATAGACACCAAACTTTTTTTTTTTTTTTTTTTTTTTTAGCCGTGACGGCCACCCTGAAGCCGAGAGACAGGGCATGGCGGGGGGAGGGAATGACAGGGGGAGGTGGTGGTTTGGAGAGTTGGTCTAGTCTCCGGGAATACCTACTACTGGAGAGTTTTAGTGCTGTCAGTGGGAAGACCAAAAGCTTGTCCGGCTGTCTTCTACACTGATGGCATAAAAACTCTGTACTTACAGGGTCGACAGCGCGAGTGTGACTCCCCCGGTGTCGCACACGTTCAAAGGCCACAGTAACCACTTTCCATCAGGAGGGCTGTGTACTTGTCTGCCACTCAGTAAAGATACATAACAGAAAAGCCAAAATAGTTCGTACTCGCAAATAAAGATTGATCATGATAATGATTATAAAGTTTGAAAAAAAAAGAAATAGAAGCTAGTTTAATAGATATTAGATATGAACGTTTCTGCCTCACATCACATATACCTAGGTATTATTAAAATGGGCCTAATTACTTACAGGAGTGAGAATATCCAGATTAATGTTCAGATCGTCGTGTTTTAGTTTGCAATCTGGAATACATAAAATCAACAGTTAATTAAATAATGTATTTAGCAAGTAACTAAACTTAGTAATTAATTAATAGTTGTTAATGTGCAAAAATTAACTTTTAAATTGCTTTTATTTAAGTATTTGTGGCAAAAGAAATTGCTATCCACATACCGCATAGGTATTGAGTGGACCACTGAAGTTGGAGCGTATTCTATAAACTCTCTACCCAGCGACAGTATGGGCACATATGTATAATATACCTAATTCTTATAGTATGGGATATGGGCACGGCACGGCTCTATTGCGAATGGAGGGCAAACGCCGTCTGATGTGCCTGCGAGACCACATTCAGGGTGGGTTGGTTTCTTTTTATATTGCGAAAGTACCCTCGGATATATATCCCCGTCGCAGCCGGCAGAGGTGATTATGTTGGACTTGAGCCGTCTTCTCTTAGGTCATGAACATAAGCTGGAAAAGGTTATGTCGGACTCGAACCGACTAAAACACACGGCGTCTGTGGGTCGTTGTTGGTTACCGGAGGTGAGGTTGGCAGGCATAATATCCCTCGCAGATGTGCCTTTTCATGTCTTACACCTACCTACGTAGTATTACTATAAAGTACATAAGTTTACCTGGTTAAAGTTTTACATATCAGCACTGAATAATTAATAGTAGGTAGGTACGTTACGATATCAGCTACAACTAACGTAATTAAAAAAGTATAGGTACCATTTTTATAGTCTATGGGCGTGGTCAACACCAGAGACCCTATAATAACAGAGTTTCTGTGCTGCCAGTGCAGAAGACAAAGCAAGATCTTCCCACTGACAGCACAAAACTCTCCAGTGAGCTCTGGCAATCCATAATACTTATTTATCTGACTCACCCGGTCCACAAATCTTTGATGCTCTGATTTTTTCTTTCAATGCCGGCAGTTGTTCTCGTAGAGTCTCGATGGTATCCAAGTAGACCTTGTGCCGGGCACTTTCTTTCATCAGGTCATCGTCGTGATCCCAAGGATAGTCGCTCTTCCGTAATTCATCGTGAATCGATGCTATTTGCTTTTCAAGCTCGCCATTTTGCCAGGCTGCTGAATCCCTGCATCATTAGGATTCATTAGTACCTAAGCCTGCAGAGTCCTTTACCTAAATACTTACCTACTTTATGTAAAAATTATGACATTGCCGAATGGACTAACTTACGACCTCAGTGTCTGTGGTGTAGTGTGTGTGGAGTTCAATCTGTATCTCTAGGTATATAAATTTAGTAATAGATATTTCAAAGAGCTTAGGAACCTACCTATAGCAGTAAGTATGTATACTATTTTTGTTACTGACTATAAAAATTAAGTAACGAAGAGCCTGTTTTTAACTTACACTACCTATCTCATTTACAACACAAAAATAGTGAATAGTGCTATAATTTTGGGTGCGACACTTTTATTAATGCCTGCCAGTATTCAATTAGCAAACTACATTTGTACATCTTAGATTCGAATTGTAAAAAAAGGAATGACTTATTGCAAATTTAGTACTACATATTACCAAATTAAATAAGAGCTTATTTAATTTAGTATCTACATAGAAAGAAGTAACCTTGATAACCTTGACCTAAAAATTGCTGCAACCATATCAGCTTTATATCTAAATTTAGATTAGCAAATAGGTTTTAATTATTAAAGTGAACCTCAAGTGATCAATCTTTAGAATCAAATAACATAAAGCGATACATGCGATTTACTTTATAAGTTCGATGAACAAAAATTTCACACTTTTGTGCCTACGATAAGTTCGATTCTTACCTACAAGTTTTCTCGTGGTCCAGCTCACTTTTTAAAGTTTCTATTTCAAGACTGTCACTCATTGTGTTAGATATTTAATTCTTAAGATATTGAGGTAAAAAAAATTTAACAGTTCAATTACTGTCCAAACAGCACACTGTGACTACTGACTGGTAGCGAACACAGTGATGGCCTTGAAGCCTCGAGTTAGGGGTTGATTGATTTAACAAAACGATGGCAACTAAATGTTCCAGGAAATAGTAAACCTTCAGTACTGTTTATTTGCATCTACTTTCCATAAAATGGCAGCTTTATATGGGTCAAAGTGGTACAAAATTCAATTTATTTTAGGTCAGAGTTAGGTCAAGGCAAGGTCGAAAATTATAAATTCATATAATCCGTCCCTAAAATTGAAATCAGGCAGGTCCTGATGAAAGTGAAACAAAATACAGTAGGTTATAGTTTTCCATCTTTCTTTGCACTGAATTTTTATATTGAAGCCATCAGATTTTAGAAATAGAAAAGTAATTAGAAATTATAAATTAAAGAATATGTTATATACATAAAATAGGTATTAAAAATATATTAATTGTTATTTTTTATACAACTTAACTGGCAGACAAGCACACGGTCCACCTGATGGAAAGTGGTTACCATGACCGATGAACGTGTGTAACACCAGTGGAGTAACATCCGTGCTGCCGACCCTGTAAGAACAGAGATTTTGTGCCGTCAGTGTAGAGGACAAAGCAGGACAAGCCTTTGGTCATCCCACTGACAGCATAAAAACTCTCCAGTGAGCTCTGGCTACCCTACTCACCGCTGGGAACACAACACGAAGTTATTATAATCCCTGTAGGGCGGAGGTACTTCCCCAGTCGGACTGCTCAATTGGGCGGGAATACCGCCGTGTCCTACCTCCTCAATTCTAGAATATCATAATAACACTTTTGCCTGTACAGGTAAAAATAAATTCTCTACAAGCATCTGCAGAAATACATTCTCCATCAAAGGGAGTTCTAAGAGTAAGTTACTTTCGATAATTTCAATTAAATATATCAACATATCGCAAAGGTTTCTGAACGTTTACAAAAATGTCATTAGTTCAAAACAAATGACAAATAACGTCACATTCAAATTTTGATTATTTTTAATTTCGAAATTAACGATAAAGTTCAGTGAAATTAAAACAAAAGTTCCTTTCAGTTAATTAAAATGAGTTTGTTAAGTGCAGTTTTGCAAGAAGCCAACAAAATAAACACAAATGACTTGAAAAAACATCGTGATCAAATTTTACCGACAGTTAAAAACCTTACCGAAAGAGTGCAACTTTTATCTTGGGCCTTACAACAGAACATCATCGATACCTTCGTTAATTTTACTGTAGCAAAGAGCCTGGAACAGTTAAATTATAAAAGTCGCAAAGCTAACATACTAGAAGACCATAAAAAATGTATTGATGAAATAAAAACTGTGCAAGAAGTTTTAAAAAATGACGAAGATTTTCGCAATTATTGTGTTAAATTAAACAAATCGTTTGATATTCTTAATGATTTTTGTACTATTGTGGAAGGAAAACGCACACTGGAGAGGGCAAATCATGAGTTTGGACGATTTAACTACAGTGAAGCTATGCTAATGGTAAAACAATTGAAAGTTGATCTAAAGAATTTGAAATTCGAAGGAAAAATGATTAAAGCACTGAGCAACATCAATGCGCAAGCGGAAAACCAGCTGGCCTTGTATACTGCACAATTGAGTGTTGAGTGGGAGAACATTTTTTCCTGGTCGGAGAAGAAAGGCCTGAACTTCTTGACATACTCCCTTTCAGTTCAACAAAGTGATATGATATTGCTACAGAAAATTTTAAAAACGTTGTATGCCACTGATAGGATGTATGCTGAACTTGGTTTATTCTCTAATTTCTTTATAAATAGTCTCCTTCATAACGTTATAAGGTATAATTGCGATATTTTTACAGAAGACCATATCGGAGCTATAGAGTTTAACATAAAGATCAGTCTGAACGATCGTAACAAGCCCAACTACCAAACCATTTTCAATAATTTAACAGCTATATTTGAATTTCTCCATTCCACATTGGGTTCACAGTTTGAGAGTCAGAAAACGTTCATAGAGATTTTTGCCGATACTCTACGTCAAAAATTTTTCAACAAAATAATTGAAGACTGCATACGAATGAACTTGCCGTCTTGTGATAGCAGTTACCAAAACTATAAGAATGTAGTAATTGAACTAGATTCATTTAACAAATTCTTAATTGATCTAAAATTTGTTAAGGCCGAGGAATCTCCTCTAAATAAATATATTGATGATACTGAATGTGTCTTATACAACAAGAAATGTGATAAATTACTGTCTGATGTCCGAATGCTGCTCAATGAAAGTCTTTCATACGGAATTATCGAAGTTGGCTCTGTGCCGAACAATGAAAATGAATCCATACTGGATGTTACAGACAACTGTGCCATATGGGATATAAATAAACCTCTGTTTCTACCAAAATGTGTGATTTCACAAAACGTGAAAGCCGTTTTGTCATTGATAGTGGAACATTTAGAGGAAAGTGCAAAGTTACCAGAGAAGTACAGTACTCAACTCATTGGTTATATTAAAGACATTGCCGTTATGTATCAGAGCTTTGTACCGAAGAAATTTAAAGTTAATTTGGAATGTTGCCCCTCTGATATTGGTAAGAATACTATTCTATCATCATCATTATCTTAAGTGTTGTCTCAACTTTCAATGTTCTAGTTAAACCAGGAGCATACTCTTATAGTAGCGACAGTGGTCTGACCTCCTAACTTTGCGGAATAAATCTGTGCATGAACTTCCTCCACTAACCAGCACCCATGGCCCCAAAAGTCTTGGCGAGTCCTCCAAGACTTTTGGGGCAACTGTAAGAATACTTCAAACAATTATATATGTTTAAGTCGTCTTCACCTGTCTTGACTTGAAAACATTCTCACTGATTACTTCTTCATCCTAGGATTAATCCCTGTCGCATCCGAAGCTTTCATGTCACATCCATAGCTGTCACCTTAGAGTCTGGAGTCCGCTTTACCAGTCTATCTGGAGGTTTGGTTGAACTTTGATATTCTCCATGAAGCCACTACCATATGACCTTTATAATTCAAAGGAGATATCGGAACATTGCAGCTAGACCAATAGTTGGGCTCCACCCGAAACAACTGCTATAAATGTTCGTATGACAACCAGGACCGACGTTTTAACTTGCTATCTGAGACGACCAGACCAGTGCATTAAACTTAAATATATGTACTGAGGGGGGATCGAACCCACGCCTCCTGCATAGCGGCCGCGTTCAGTATGACCACGCAACAGAGGCTGTCTTTGATAACTAATGTCCTTTATTTCCAGCTCTGTTTTTCAACAACTGCTTCTACCTGGCTCACAGTTTATTAGGACCTCCATGGTGTAATACTTTACCAAAGAACTTGGCTGATCAGCTAAATGTTACGCTCCTAGAATGCATTCAAGATCTCCGAGTGTTAGGCCTTGAGAAGATCTCCCTGTACTTGCAAAGTCAGAAGAGTAATATCATGCAGAATATTGAAGTGAAAGGTAACTGTTACATTTTCGTCATCACCATCTTCATCATCAGACAAGCACACGGCCTGATGGAAAGCGGCTACCGTGGCCTATGTACGTGTGTAACACCAGAGGAGCCTCACTCGCACTGCCGAACCTGTAAGCACAGAATTTCTGTGCCGTCAGTTTAGAAGACAAAGCTGGACAAGCCTTTAGTCTTCCCACTGACAACACGAATTCTCCAGTGAGCTCTGGCTACCCTACTCATCGCTGGAAACACAACACGAAGTTTTGGCCGCGGTATTCTGTAGGGCGAAGGTACTTACCCAGTCGGACTACTCAATTGGGCGGAAATACCGCCGTGTCCTTTTTTGTTATACCACTTGGATGGCAGACAAGCACACGGCCCACCTGATGGAAAGTGGTTACCGTGGCATATGGACGTTTGTAACACCAGAGGAGTCACAGTTGCGCTGCCAACCCTGTAAGTACAGAGTTTCTGTGCCATCAGTGTAGAAGACAAAGCAGGTCAAGCCTTTAGTCTTCCCACTGACAGCACAAATTCTCCAGTGAGCTCTGGCTACCCTACTCACCGCCGGGAACACAACACGAAGTTATTATAGCCGCGGTATTCTGTAGGGCGGAGGTACTTCCCCAGTCGGACTGCTCAATTGGGCGGAAATATTCATTGATGACTCATTGTAGTCATCAATGAATATTTATGACTACAATGAGTCATCGCTTATATGGACTCGTGCAACACCAGGAGCGTTACACTCGCGCTGCCGAATATTTTAACTGTTGCTTCTCAATATATTTATGATAATATCTTATATGTACGAAAAAACCTAAATATTTTCGAAAACCTATTTGATGTACACAATTTTAATACGAGAAACAAGAATAAACTAGCTGTATCAAAACTTAGGCTTCACAAGGTTGGTGATCAATTTGTTGGCAGCTGTATAAAACATAAAAAACATAAACTCACGCCTATATCCCCGAAGGGGTAGGCAGTATTTCGCCAGTTTATGTTCAGGTCCCAATGTTGGTAGAAACTTGGTGGCACAAATTTGTCTCAAGTTTCGACCGGGTAGGTACCACCGTGCACTATTGCGAAAAACCCTCCATAGCAATTCAATCTCGGTTGGATTGTGTTCAGGGGTCAGCATGTGCATAGCCGGGCAGAGGTGGTGGTTGTCGCAGCACTAGTGGGACCAGTGGGTCTTGGCGTAGTCTAGTGGGGATGGCGCGGGGCGATGCGCCGAACAGGGAGACCTGTAGAAACGGTGGTGCCGCTGGCCGCCCGCGGTATAGTACAGGGGCCCAACTGGGGTTAACCACCTTGGGAGGCTGCCTCACCAGGCCGCGCATAATCCCGATATGGTTCGTCGTGCCGGTTGGTGACCGGATTTGGGAGCCCGGCGACCATACTCGGGGGGATACGGGGGCCCTTCCGTTCGGCGCGTCGGCTCTCGCCATGCCTCACATTCATAGATAAAACCAATATCCCGCGCTTTGTCACACGGTGCTGCGCGGCAATCACTTCTTTTTTCACGCCTTCTCCCACCCAAACTCATGGCAGCGCAATTAACAGAAAAAGGCAACACAGCTGTTCGTCACACTCCCAAAAGCTTGCTATTTGAGGTGGAGTCCACTAACATCTGTGGGCTCCATGCAAACCTCAACGCCGTCCACCAACACCTAGAGACGGCGAAACCTGCCATGTTTTTTCTAACGGAGACGCAAATACACACGCATTTGCTCTGGCGCACGGCCTGACCCAATTGGTGCACGAGGTCACTAGGATACCAAGAAGGTCGGGCCAAGCACCTTCTCTGTTAGACCTTCTGCTGACGAGTGATCCGGACCGGTACAGTGTATCGGTGCGAGCCGCGTTAGGCAACTCTGACCACTGCCTGGTCTGTTCCACGGTGCCTATTATGGCGCCCCCACGACCCGTGCAGGGGAAGCGGCGTCTCTGGCACTACTCGTCAGCGGACTGGGATGGACTTCGTGACTATTTTGCGTCCATCCCGTGGGTTGAGCGCTGCTTTGAAGGTAAGAACCCATCGGATTGTGCTACTGCTGTCGCCGGTGAGATCGGTCTGGGTATGGAATACTATATCTCATACACCGATGTCACCGGTGACCGCGGGGTGCGCCCTTGGTTCGGGCGCGAGTGCGCGGAAGCTGTTGAACAAAAACAGTCTGCGTACCGCGCTTGGGTAAGGGCGCGCGCCACGCGCCATCCCAATCTGGGCCACTTCAAGGCGGCGTACAACAGAGCCACAAAGGTCTGTAGAAGGGCCTATGTCAGAGCGGATGCCCTGCGCATAGCGCGGCTTGGTCAAGAGCTAGTGATGCATCCCACGGGAAGCCGTGGCTACTGGCGACTGGCTAAAGCCGTGCAAGCCAACTTCTGTCAGCCTTCGCTGCCTCCGCTGCGTAACCCTGATGGATCCCTGGCCCATGAGCCGCAAGAGAAGGCAAATCTGCTGGCTAATCTCTTTGCGGCCAACTCCCGAATCGATGATTGTGGTACCCAGCCACCAACACTACCCGACAGTGACCACGCGATGCCTGATATCCATATCAGGCAACGCGATGTCCGTGCAGTGCTGCAATCACTCGATGTCCGGAAAGCCAGTGGTCCGGATGGTATTCCAGCGGTAGTTTTGAAAAAATGTGCAGCGGAGTTGTCTCCAATGCTTACGCGCCTGTACCGGCTATCCTACAGTTCGGGTACAGTGCCTTTGCCTTGGAAAGAGGCGAATGTTCAGCCGATTCCCAAGAAGGGGGATCGCACGGAGCCAGCCAAGTATCGACCCATAGCCGTCACCTCTTTTCTGGGATTTTGCCTTCAGCTTACCATCAGGCAAGGCGAAGTCCAATTGACGTGTCCTATAAAAAAAAATAAAAAAAATGTAATAGGTGGCGAGCCTATTGTCATTAACCGGGCACTTATAAACCTGCGATAAATACACAGACAACTTCGAAAAGCATCGAAAAGTCATTGGTGTGTGCCAGCTGTATAAAAATATTTAGTAAAATTCCTCAAGTTTTGATTAATATGCCAAAAAATAATTTAAAATAGAAGTAAAAAAAACTTTAATGAGCAAAGGTTACTATAAAGTGGATGAGTATCTTAATGATGTAAATGCGTGTTCAACATAAGTCTCTTGCTTGCTCGCACAAAATAAATTGTATATTGTATAAAAGAAAAATAATCTAGTTCTAATATAGTTCGCTGAGTTTCTTGCTGGTATCTTCTCAGTAGAACTAACCTACCGAACCAGCGAAAGAGTCATTTTCCAATGATTTATTTTTACATTATTTAATATTTTTATATTATTTCTTGACATTCCTTATTGCAAAATTTTGACGTTCATGTGCTCTTTGTGTGGCTAAACTGAGTAAATGAAATTGATTCTTTGATTCCATCAGGCGAGCCGTGTGCTTGTCTGCCAACCAAGTAGTATAAAAAAAGCCTTTATTTCAGATATAGACATACATAGCACTACAACTTATACCAAATTTCTTAATAATGTTTTACAGTCTACATCTATTCTCTTGGCGAAGGTCTCCTTTAGAGGAGGCATCCTTTCCATCCCTTTGTTTCAAGTGCGGCCTGCTATGACTTTTATCTCGTCTTCCCACCTCTCGAACTGGCGACCTATTTCTTCAACCCCTTGAGTACCAGTTCCGCTCTCCATTTGTTAATTCGATCTTATTAAATTGAGAATTGTAAAAGAGCGGTAAAAGTTGCGACTGTTCTTATTTTATCGTTTTTAATTATTTTTAAACATCAACCTAACCAATAATAGTAACTTATTTGATACATATACTTACCATTTTGATGTTTAGTAAAATGTAACTAATTTGAGTAGACAGTCGTTTTTTACCCACTCTATCAAATCAATCAATTATAATAAATAAATATTCCACGACAATAAATATTCCACGACATTCTACACAACGCTATCTAGACCCATGGTAAGCATAGCTTAACTAGCTTGTGTTATGGGATCTAGAATGCGGATAAACATACTTAGATACTTTTTTTTTGTAAATACATACATATTATACATAGAAACACCCAGACCAATGCAAATATATATATTCATGCATACAAATATTTGCACTGAGCGGGAATCGAACCCGCACCCCCTGCATTGCAGTCGAATGCTCTACCGCTACGCCACGGAGGTCGTCAATTAGCCCATTGCAGTCCACTGCTGAACTAGGCCTCTCCCAATGTTGGGAGGCTTTGGCCTACCGTTTCTACGCTGGCCAGACGGGTTGGTACAGGGTTTTATTTCAAGGTTAGATGAGAGGGGGTGGTGATACTTGTATTCTTTTTTTTTATACAACTTAGGTGGTAGACAAGCACACCCACCACCTGATGGAAAGCGGACCTATGAACGTGTGTAACAACAGTGGAGTCACATCCGTGCTGCCGACCCTGTAAGAACAAAGATTTTATGTGCCCTCAGTGCAAAACACAAAATCAGGACAAGCCAAGTGGTCTTCCCACTGACAGCACAAAAACTCTTCAGTGAGCTCTGGTAACCCTACTCTCACCACCGGGAACACAACACAAGGTACTTCCCCAGTCGGACTGCTCAATTCGGACTGGAATACCGTCGTGTCCTACCTCTTTATCCGTCACCACATGAATAACTTGCCCACTCGGTATATTCTATATAAACTTGTATACTTTTAGATCCATCATGGACACATGACTCGTACGAGCAATTCGACTGCGCAATCAACAGTGCCTTAGCATTGTTAAAGGATCTGAAGTTTTCGTGGTACAATGTGCTGCCTACCCGCATGTATGAAATGTCTCTATGTACCCTCATACAAGTGCTCTGCCAGTCAATGTTGGACAGGGTACTAGCAGACAGCAAGCCAGTGAGTGAAGAGCTGGTGTATATGCTCGCTATGAGAGTGGAGAGTAATGTTGCAGTTGTTTTAACTTTGTTTGAGGTAAGTTTTATTGAGAAAAGATTATGGTAAAAAGTTAAGTAGGTGTATTTAAAACAAATATTTTTTGATGACTGCAATGAGTCATCAATGAATATTTGTTTGTGCACATGATCTTGAAGAAATTAATGCTTGCGTCGCCGTCGCGACACACGATTTATCAGATTTTCATCGATAAATCTGTTTTTATTACCTGTTTTTGGTCCTTTTAGGGTTCTGTAACTTACAAAAAAAAACAGAATCCTGTAGGATCACTTTATTGTCCGTCTGTCGACGTCTATCTGTCTGTTAAGACTTTTTTCTCGGGATTGTGAGGAGGTATCGAATTCAAATTCATATTGCTTGCAATGACTTGAAGCTGTGATAACTCAGACTTCTAATTCAATGCCATTAAATAATACAGCTGGTTATGTAGTATAGGTTCGTCCCTCAATTATGTACGGAACTCTAAGTGCGCAAACCCGACTTGCACTTCGGTTTTTTTCATCAACATTTTACTTCTCAGGAACCAATCCAGTTTGAATCAAGGATCAACACATGGTCCAAACTCACAAAACTACCGCAGTTGTTAAAAGGTCAACTGTTAGAGATATCAGACATGTGGAATATGAACAAGGACCAATTACAGAGCTACAGCTGCGAGGAGGTGCGGCAGATCATCAAAATGAGATTCCCAGACGACAAATATAGACTCAAAATATTAAAAGAAATACAGTAATATTTTATTGCTACGTTCGTTTCATTTATTTTCTGTGCCCGCACAACTTTGTTCGTGGGGATTTAGGATTTTTTTGGCGGGACACTCGAACTTTTTTAAAATAAATGTAAGTTAAATTACGCATATAACATTAGCTACCTACCTGTAGGTGGTAAAAAATCGTCCTAACCAATTCAAAGATTACCTGGAGCAGATAAAAAGATACACATAAGTATTCCTAACTAGATCATTTACTCTAGGGAAGACCTAGGCGCACATACCTGGACCAAATCGGGGAAGTTTTAGAAAAGGGGCAGGTCAGGAGTACTCTAAACCGACGAGCATGCATGAAGAATGTAATGAGAGTGAATGAAGCGAGAGTAATATGTCAGGATCGTAGCAAATGGAGATCCGTGATCTCTGCCTACCCCTATGGGAGACAGGCGTGATTTTATGTATGTATGTATGTATCATTTACTTTGGTCGACCCCTATACTTTCGACCAAAATAAATAATTTAGGTACCTACTAAACTATTTACTTTGGTCGAAGGGTATTTTTTTTTTATTAACAAGTCAATTAGACTTCGCCTTGCCTGATGGTAAGCTGAAGGCAAAGTCCCAGAAAAGAGGGTCACCATTACTTACACATACCGTGTGACAAGGCCGTCAAGCTGAGTGTCACCAACACTCAGCTTGACGGCCTCATCTGCTTTTTCACGCCCCGCTTAAAGGACCCGGGACTGTATAGGATATAGGAATTGACAGTTGAATTTCAGTTTGGCAGTTGTTAAGTGTAGTAAATACGAGGAAAAATATTAGTTCCTAGATCATTAATTTCATGATTTTCTTGACGCACTCTAAAATCATCTTGCATCTTTGTATATGTTTTGCCTTTATAGGTATTCTCCTAAAGATTCCCAAGACCGCGTGAAGTGAGTTAATTAAAGTGGAAAAACTAAACTCGGGTCGTGGTCGCAGTCCCGAATACGACCGGAAGTGATGCGAGAATGATTAATGCTATCTTATTCCTAGTCGCATCCGAGGATTTCGTCTCAAAGATCGATTCCGAAGTTTCATATTTCATCCCACAATAACTAAGAATATCAATGTCAAAAGGGAACTTTAATATATACATATACAAATCAATACAATTCAATTGAAAATTAAAACTAAAACTATTTTTAGATAGCTATTAAAATACACTAAAATAAAATAAACATAAAAATTACATAGGTACATAATGCGTCATGAATTTCCTCCGCATCATCACCGACCGGTAACGTACCCACAAGGCTGGCAGCATTGCCACGTTGAATGGCAATGCTTATCCTCTGTGCAAGATAATAACCAGCCTTCTGGTCACGCGTAGCGTCGATCAGCTGCTTTGCTAAGTCTTTACATAGAGACCGAGCACTTGGACCCCACGTCCTTAACGTTTCAACCCCAAACGGCTCAAAAACATAATCACCTGTCAGGTTACAGTATTTGCGCCGTTTGAGGTTTTCCGCAGATGCAGCAGCAGCACCGGCACACCCTGCTGTGCTTGAAAGATGTGAAGGCGCAAGAGTGTCGACGCACGTAGCGTCCCACACCAAAGGTCTACCCATCTTCCAAGGTAGCAAATAAGAAGGATTTTTCTTATACAACTTATGTGGCAGACAAGCACACGGCCCACCTGATGGAAAGTGGTTAGCGCGTGAGCGTGTCAACATTAGGGAAGTCACACTCGTGCTACCGACCCTGGAAGAACCGAGTTTCTGTACCGTCAGTGCAGAAGACAAATCAGGAAGAAAGTTCTGACACTTCCGTATACATTTATGAAACAGCTATCTTTGTTAAATTGACCCCACATCTGTTTCCACAGCTGTCTGATGTGGTAAATCGCAATAGGCGTAGGAATGCACTCTGTATTCGAAAAGCTAAGACAACCCTTATGTGGAGTAAACTGCTTAACTCCAAAACTATACAATAAGATATCTAATAGCTGGGAAAAATAGGGTATTGACATGTTTAAAAAAATTTAAAGGACATGCTATATTATAAATGTTAGTATAATAATAAATGTTATTTTAATAACATTTTTCATGTAGCATGTCCTTTATATCATTTGTCGACTTTTAATGACGATTTTTTAATTGATAAAATCTAATTAAACACTGACATCTTAATTTTAAAATTATACCTATTGCATGTGTTGATATTTAATGATAAATAATGAAATTAATCAAAGTAAAATTTGTACGCAAGAACCGGCATAATATGAGATTTGAACATTATGGACCTAAACACCATTTTGTACCATAGATATTCAACTATAATAAAGACTGACAGGACTAGCCTTTCGTCTACCCACTGATAGCACAAAAACTCTCCAGTGAGCTGTGCTACCCTACTCATAACTCGACTGAATTCAGAGTTGAGAATGAGAGTTAGTTACATACCAATACTCCGTTCGGTTAGGTATAGGTATAATCTTAATCTTGTAGGGACTCTTTATCAAAACACATTAAACAAATAAATTCCCTTCGGCTGCCATCGTAACTGTGATTCAAAGAATTAGAACTGACTAATTAGTGGTTTGATTTCAGTTCTTAGTCCTTAAAATGAATTACTAAACAGAAAAATATGAATAAACTGAGTTTTTAAATATATACTAGTAGTATATAGCTGAAGAGTTTGTTTGTCAGGAGTACATATTTTGATGCCTTGTCATGTCGGGGGACCCTAACTGGTAGAGCACTACGTCATATTATCGGAACGAGGTCCAAGGTCCCCCGATAATGACAACGCTTGAATCAAAATATGTATTACTAGATATATCAAAGTTATAGGGCTAACTAACACAACTTATTTTCAACTTTTTGGGGGCTGTTTTTTGTGACGGGGGTAAAAAAATTGTAAATACCTATCAGATCTTCATTGAGTTAAGGTCGCCGCATGTTCATCGCAACAATTTTTATTATTTTAACACCAAGTTGGGCAAATGACGAGACGCCTATAAATAACGCGTTCGCGTGATTTAGGTACTCATTTGTACGATTGCATAAAATAATTACCTATTGGCTACTTACATATTTCAGCAATAGTGCGTGCGGCAAAGCGGAAGCAGGAAAAACAGATGTTTTTAAAACTATTATTGAGTGCCAACCAACCAAGGAATTACATCTTACGTAGGACTTACACACATGCTTGACTAGTTGAATAAGCTAAGCCGTGTGATTAGCATCTCATAATCACGTGTACTGCTAGCAGTTTATACTCCTACCTACCTGATGATGATGATTTACGAGAGGTGAGTTGTTCATATGCTGTCAATGCTGTTATGTATATTAGGTACATACCTATATGTAATTCGTTATCTGACAGCCTCAGTAGCGTAGCGGTAGTGAACACGGCCGAACAAGTAATTTTTTTTTTTTAAATACACACCTTTAATTAAGTTCGATCCCAGGTTTTACCATGGCACACACCAATGACTTTTCGATGCTTTTCGAAGTTATGTGTGTATTTATCGCAGGTTCATTAGTGCCCGGTTAATGGCAATAGGCTCGCCACCTATTACATTGGGACCTAAACATAAACTAGCGAAATGTGGGTGCTAGCACCTCTGCATACCCCTTCGGGAATATAGGCGTGAGTTTATGTTATGTTAATTAAGTATATGCGTCAGTATAAAAGTGCATATTACAGTAGTAGTGCATGCAACGGCTGCGCAGGGGGGCGCGATTCGATTCCCGCTTAGTGCAAATATTTGTATGCACACCAGAGATAGTAATAATGCATACCTATTAAATATGTATTTGCATTGGTCTAGGTATTTCCGTGCCGTGAGTCCCAGTTGCTATACCATCTATGGTAGTCATTACGGGTATTTGGAGCCTTAAATAATTCCCACAGAACTTTGATATCGCCAATTGATGAGGTAGGACACAGCGGTCCGACTGGGGAAGTACCTCCGCCCTACAGAATGCCGCGGCTATAATAACTTCGTGTTGTGTTCCCAGCGGTGAGTAGGGTAGCCAGAGCTCACTGGAGAATATGTGCTATCAGTGGGAAGATTTTCTTATTTTTTTACGTGCGCAAAATCCCCACGGATACCTCCCCACCGGAGCCGTTGGAGGAGGTTATGTCGGACTCGAACCGACTAAAACGCACGCCGCCTGTGGGTCGTTTTGGTTGCCGAAGGTGAGGTTGACAGGCATATCCCTCGCACCCCGGCCGACCCAAGGCCATCTCTCACGATCTGGCCCTCGTCTCGGGTGTGGGGACTACAGAGTCCCCAACTCGACCCCGGAAACGGGGAGGCGCGCTAGGCGCGCCACCGCCGCGGCCTGCTTCTGCCAGGGTGACAGGCGGTTCCACCTGTCACCCCAAGGCCGGCGCTCATGGGGGGCGGAGGTCGTTCATCGACCTCCGACGCCCGAGTTGCCTTCGTACGCGGGCAGCTTGGCTTGCGATCCTTCGTCACTCCCGCTGCCGATCAGTGGGAAGACTAAAGAGGAAATGTTTTTTATTTTATGAATGTGATGTTGAACTTTCTTTTCAAATCAGTGTGGGTACGTGCGACTAAAACTGCACTGTGTTGTTGAAGATCAAATCCTTCTTCATTATACGTAGAGCGAAACCATGGAATAAGACCACCTTGAAACCACCAACTACTTCTGATATAAAGACTGCTAGCCTGAGCCATATCCCCCAGTCCCTTATGGAGCGTGTTAATTAGGTACCTTGCTATGCATATAATTTTAGTAAAAAAAATATACTTATAACCTTATGACACAGACTAGCAAACTTTCATAAAACTCTTGAATGTAATTTTAAAGCATTTAGTATTCATTTCATTCAATAGTTTGGGCGGAGTCATCAAAAATTTATGTTTATAAATGATTGTAACATCATTCATTGGTGCCGATAGTTTATACGAGTATCGGTAGATGGCTTCCACCGTCGCCGTAAGACGGATTTAAATGAAGATTTGGATGACTAAAGGAAAGGCGAGGTTCGGTGCCTCAGTGCTCAGAGCATTCCTTCTATAAGGGAAAGATTGCGAACTAATTCAAAAGTTTTCCTACTTTTGATTTCATAAGACTCACCGTTATACTGTGCTTATGAAGGTTTCTTTTGCTAGTGACGTCATAATCGGTAGGTAACGAATTCAAGCGGGCAAACATAAACGTAACGCAGCTGATATGGTAGGTACTCTGTACTATCACAGATAATATAATATAATTCTGTACTATGTACACTATGTCCAGTCAGCAAAGTTGATTAGTATAAATCTTTTTATACCATTTTATATGAAAAGCTGTATAGGTAGGTACTAGGTACTAATCTCCTTTGATCTATGGATATGGCATAAGTAGGTACTTAGTTACTTACCTATTAAGACGTAGGTACTCGTTCAGAAAGGGCAGCTCAAGTAAAGTGTCAACTTCTTCATAAACTAAGTAGGTACCTTAGGTTTGTATGGATACTGGATTATGTTTACTTCAATGTAACAAATGCAAATTAATTTTTATGTTCTTATAATACAGAGTGTCGTTTTGGAACGGGGCAGCAAGCTAAAATCGTTCCTTAGTCTTTTGATTCCCATATGAAATAGGATCAATTAGAACAAAAAATAAATTTGAACTTCTAGCATTTATTTTGCTGACAGATTTTGACAACATCATCGTGTCAAAATCCGTAAAAATAGTTCAAATTGAATAATAATATTAAAAATAAATAATAATAATGTTATTTTTAAACTTTCGCGGTGTGAATTCATAATTATACTAGGTATCGGGCCTTCTCGCGAAGTAAGTATATCTTGGAACTTACTATTTCTGCTATTTCTAAAAACATTTTCCTGTAACTACAACTGTTATGGTAGATACTTGTCCTCACTGCCCCGTTTCAAAAATACACCCTGTATAGCAACTTGCTACTTAATTTATTAGAGATAAAATGTCTCTTCCCAAGGTATTTCTACCTACCATAAATAATTTGTTTTTCATGATTTAGTTTGTCAATTGACTGCAGTCGATGCTAGTAGATAGTAAAAAGCTTAGATGCAATCCAGAAGATACTGGCCACCATTTCAAAAGCTCTAAAATGTTAAACTACACAGATTTAGGGGCCACTCCCTAATTTTAGTAAGTTTTTAAAAGGCTTCGAAGAGGAGGTTATCAATTTGGCTGTCGCTATTTATTTATATTTTTTAATTTAAGTAGTATTGTGTTTTAGATCTGAAGTAAATTTATATAAAAAAAATGCCATTGTAGAGAAAGTACTTAATCATCCTGAAACCTAGCCACCCATCACGAATGCTATATAAGTGAGTGGCGCTTCCTCACACTTACCATTACGTTTATGACTGTATTGGCCGCAGGCGCCGCAATATGCAACACTTATCGGTAGGTACCTCTGCTCATATTTAAAAAAAATCAAAAGCAGAACGCGGACTCCTTCGTATTCTCATAATGAAAATATGTATTGAAAGTTCAAAGATGGCAGTGTTTTGGCGGCAAAAGTGAAGTGAGATGTTGTAATAAAAATTCAGTGATTTATAATTAAATAAGCAAATTATAGCTATATCTAGTGATTGTGATATATAGTGATTTTTGTGCTTGGTTATGTGGAAGGCTGCAGGTGAATGTGTTGGTTAAATAAAAGGTAAATAATAATTACCTATGTCAATGGGTCATTTATAGTATGTGACTCCGGACTCAGAAGGTGGGTTTTAGTGATTTTCTCCTACAGACACAGTTTGTATAAGATTTTGCTATTGATATTATCATTTTAGCAATTTCAATGAATAAATCTAAATTAAATTTAGTTAATTTCATTATTTTTATTCATTTCGACAAACACCGCATTTGACGAAATATATAAAGAAAATAAATGCCTCTGTACATAATTGGGTATTTGACTGACTAGTCAAATTAGTTACTTTTTACTAAACGTCAAAACCTTACAAGGAGACTTCTATGAAATAATTTATTGTGACGTCATAATATTGAATCGTTAAATCATTTATTATGATAGGTTAGATGGATGTTTAAAAATAAATAAAAACTATAAAATAAGATCCGACGCAACTTTTATCGCTCTTTTATCATTTTAAATTTAATAAGCTCAGTTTAATCATTTATTATAACCACAGGAAAATACCCAATTGTCTACATTTACTCTGGGTATAACTTTTGTGTTCAATGTTTTTTTTTAAATTCTACTATTTACTTTGAATAAACGTCATTTGTTTGAGGTTAAGCATTTTTTCTTTGCGTACATACTAAACCTATGCTAAAGCAGTACCTATAGAGATCGCATCGCAGAATTGGAGAATAGACATGTAGAGTAGCGATAGAGCATTCCTCTACGAGATGTCGCGGTTCGATTCTCACTCAGTGCAATTATTTATTTGTATGATATAATATCGCAGGTTTATAAGTACCCGGGTAATGGCAATAGGCTCGCCACCTATTACATTACTTTACCATATTACATTGGGACCTAAACATAAACTGGGGAAAAGTGGGTACTAGCACCTCTGCCAATCCCTTTGAGGATATAGGCGTGAGTTTATGTCATGTTATGTTATAATAATTTATTCGTTTACAAATTATATTTGTTTATCAGCGTTCTAGAACCCATAACACAATCTAGTATAGCTTAGGTACTTGATCCTAAAATATGTAGGTATTTTTTTTTTTCATATCATAACAGCAGGTTATAAACAATTTATTTATCAATACATATACCTACACTGAAACACTTTCCTACCTGTTGAAATTAGCTAGCTATGTATCATGCATCTGTAATAAATGGAATCTGGATAACTCAAACTTAAAGAGATGTAAATAATCGAGTTATACGATACCTAATTATATCTTCGTCACAGAATAAAGAGAGAAGAGATTTCTAATATAGGTATTGAATGTATCATTTTCACTCACATCAGTATCAAAATAATCGGGATATTTACCTTGTTGCATTGTTTTGAGTTTCCGATATTTCGGCGCTGTAGCAAGCATCGGAAATTGAAACCACGTCTAACCGTGTTCTT
The DNA here is from genome assembly GCA_963662185.1 of Eilema griseolum. Lineage (NCBI taxonomy): Eukaryota > Metazoa > Arthropoda > Insecta > Lepidoptera > Erebidae > Eilema > Eilema griseolum. The sequence goes on along the minus strand of OY759231.1, from coordinate 22,538,848 downwards.
GTATTCCCACTTTAGCATTAAAGTCCCCCATAACAACGTTGTAAGTGGCCTTGGCGGTGTGATTCATTGCCTTAGCAATATCTTCATATACGGCCTCGGCACTTTCGTCGGGGTGAAGCGAGGTCGGCGCATATACCTGTATCACCTTCAGCGAACGACTGTTCGTGATTTTTACGATAAGGTACGCTACCCTGTTCTACACACTACCGATTTCAACAACCTCCCTGGGAGAGCTGTTCACCTTCTCTGAAGTAGAACAGGTCGCCTGACTCAGTAGTTGTCGTGTCCTCCCCCTGTCTTCGGATCTCGGACAACCCTAATATATGCCAATTTATGCGACCTAGTTCTACCTCTAGTTCGGCGAGGTGCCCGTCCAGACGAAGTGTACTGCAATTGTATGTTGCCAGTAGTAGTCGCCGATTTCGGTAGCCTCCCGTAGCCCGGAGATTCTTCGCACCCCCCGCCCCGCCGTTACCCGAACCGCTACCTTGGCTGAGAATAGCGGGACCACCGGGAACTGGGGGCCTTTTGTTGTGGCGTCTATTCATCTGGTAGGGTTTAGCCTACTATTGCCACGCTGGCCAGACGGGTTGGCAACGGGTTTGTTCTCGAGTTTTCCTTCTCTCAGGTCTTTCCGACCTCGGCAGAATATCGGCCAGGAGCCGCAACTCCTCCCCTAAGTTTAGGGAGGAATTGCCGCTTCTGTTGACCAGGGTGCATCGCGTGGAGGTTTTCTAGCCCGCACACCGCGTAAATAATAGTCTACATCTTCGTAAACAAACACGGGAAAATGAGATCGCATCATTGGTTTCACGTCAACTTTTTAACGTTTGTTCTAGTAACAGAGCCCCTTTGTAACATGCAGATCTAAAATTCAAAATCCCCTCGATCAATCCCGAGATCGCGTCCTCGCCCTTAGACTTTGCATGCCTAAATCAATGGGATATGTGTTCCTTTGTCATTATAATATAACCTTAGATGCACTTAATATGTAAAATGTTTATCAATAAAATTATTGATTGATTGAAGAGTACGGATTTGACTGGACGTCGGTATTCTCCGTGGAGCAACTGTCGTTTGACCTCCACAACCTAAACCATTGCAGTTGTTGGACTTTTTTAGGGCTCCAACTGCCATAGATGTTCGTATGGCAACCGGAATTGACAGACGGACAGACGGAGTACTCTACAAGGCACGACCAGACAATGCAAATATCCGTAATATACACTGAGCAAGGATCGAATTCACTACCGCCACGCCACAAAGGCATGGTATCATGTGAGACTGTGTGATAATTCCGATTGTTTGTAAACATATTATTATACGTATATTTGAGTTGAGACTAATGCATAGATAAATCATGCATACAAATACTTGCAATGAGCAGGAATAGAACCTCCCCGATGCGACGGCGTCATGGCAATCAAACATTACCGTCACATCCTCTAGGCTAGGATGTTGTCACCAAATAGTACTATTTGCCTAAAATATCGATAATTTCGATAATGCTAAAAACTACTTTTTATACTTAGAAATACCTTACGCACTTAGTACCTACCTATTATCTAATCTGTGGTTTAAGTATAACTTCCTAGCACTTTAAGAAAACAACTTCTTCCTCTTCCCACAAATCGATCAAAAGGAGCTACTAATTGTCTCAGTAATAATTATGTGCCGACTACAAAACCTCAATACGAAGTAACATTCTCAGTGTTTTGCTGACAAATATAATAAACAATATACGGCTCGTTATGCCTAAAGTGGCAGACAACGAAACGATAGATCGCGTGCCAGCTGCGCTCACGCACTGTCGGCTTCGATAGTAAAAACATTTTTACAACAAGTAATTAATTTATTCTAATAAGTAGGTACAAACAACACCTTTCATCACATATTTATTTATTTTATTTCCAGACGGCGTTCCTGATAATCTCGGTAGTAATCGTCGTTAATCAAGGAAGTGGCGTGACGGCAAAAGATGACGAGCTTCTTGCGATAGAGTCGCAAAATAAAGCTATAGCGATTCAAAGTCCAAACTATGTAGCGCAAACAAAGCCTAGTAATCAATCACTGACGAAAGCTAGTAGTCAATCACTGACCAAACCTGACTTGTCCAGTCACAAACCTGAACAGCGACCGCCAAGTAAACCACCGCATATACCAGATACAGTGAGATTGAATCACCATTTTGACATCCATAGATATTACTACGGACATAGACAGAAACTATCGCCACCACGAGCTTATCCGAAACAACATATATTGCCGCAGTACTCACCCAATTCTCTCTTCAAGTACCCAAGAGTAATCCCGCTACGGCCACAACACAGACCATACTATACTCAACAGACACTACCTTTACTGTACGTCGCGTCAACTGTAACTCCAATAAACAATACAAAAAGCCCCCAGTTCAATTTGCCAGTGCAAGTAATCAATGGCAACCGAACAGACATTGTCAGGCCACCAGCAAATTTTAATAAGACGTCATTGATAACATCTACTACCACAGCCACCACGACCACGACCAAGACCACACTCACAACAACTCAAAAATATCTGAGGACGAAGCGAATATGGCCAAAGCGAATTTTAAACAAATTAAATTTAACCTTGAGCAACACGACATTGACAAAAAACATAACAAACAAAATTAAAAAGACTAACGATACAGATCGCGATACTTCAGAAAGTTACCGACCAGTTACATTCACTTCTAGAACTGCCACACCAGGAACGACGACAACCCAACCATCAACGACACGAGTCTACCGCCCTGTCACCAGAAAGGTTAAAGTAAAAACTAGTACGTATTTTCCACCAATAAATATTACTAAACGCGACCCTGATGACTGGGTGCCTATGCTACCCTCACATTATGCTAAGTTAAGAAAAACTCGAAGTCTTCCGGATAATAGCAAACGGTCAGATTTGTTAGCCTTTGATCCTTCCGCTCCATCAGATAATCAAGAAATGTTTTTGGAATCTTTTGGACTAGTCGCAATGAAAAATCCTAAGCATTCTGATCCGCCTATGGATAGAAAAAACGTGGTTATAATAAAAAAGAAACGTCCATTGAAACATCATTCTTCTGGTTACAGTAGTCGGCCGGGCCGCTCACCAACGCACGTTCGCCACATACATGAGAATTTAGCAAAGGAAGAGAGTCACAGACATTTACACATTAAAGCTCACTCAAAAGACAAAATAAAACATCACCATCATCACCACCATCATAGATACATTAAGACAATTGAAAAACCAGTTAAAGTACCTTACAAAGTTGAGGTTCCAAAGCCATATCCAGTTGAAGTTGAGAAAAAAGTAGAAGTACCGGTAGAAAAGATAAAGGTGGTGGAAAAGCCAGTGCCGTACCCAGTGACAGTTGAGAAAAAAGTTCCTTATCCAATAGGAATCAAAATACCACATCCTGTACCTGTAAAAGTAGTTGAGAAGGAGTACGTGCCACAGCCTTACCCAGTGATTCAAAAGGTGCCAGTGGTGAAACATATTCATGTGAAAGTCCCGCAACCTGTACCAATACCTGTAGAGAAAAAGGTGCCTTATCCAGTAGAAGTTAGAGTGCCTGTGCCGATAGATAGACCTGTTCCAGTGCCTGTGCCAGTTGAAAAGAAAGTGCCCTACCCCGTGCCCGTCAAAGTTTTCGTCCCGAAGCCGTACACCGTCGAAAAAAGAGTGCCTTATCCAGTAGAAGTTAAAGTAAAAGAACCAATAGAAGTAGTGAGGCATGTGCCAATCAAAGTGCCCTACCCACAGCCCTATGCAGTCAAAATACCGCAGCCAATACCAATTCACATAGAGAAAAAAGTACCTTATCCAGTTGAGAAGAGAGTGCGAGTACCTGTAAAAGTATTAGTTCCGCATAAAGTAGAAGTTGAGAAAAAAGTGCCTGTTTTCGTATCTAAGCCTTACCCAGTAGAAAAACGGGTGCCTTTTGCAGTGAAAGTACCGTATCCTATTAGGGTGCCTGTAAGGATACCAGTAAAAGTGCCTGTAGAAGTTCCTGTATACATTCATCAACCAGTTCAGCTTCAGTTAATTGGTGAAGGCGGTGAGCAGTATGCTTCCTCGCCAGGATATGAGCAGTATGCAACCTCGCCAGAATATGGGCAGTATGCGTCCTCGCCAGAATATGGGCAGTATGCGTCCTCGCCAGGATATACGGAAGATTACGGTTCCAGTACACCACACACAGTTACCATCCAAGGAAGCTCGTACAATAGATTCCAGTCTCGTTCCGATTATTCCGAAACCACGACAGCGATCACAGAGACCGCGACCGCACTGGCCAGTTAACACAGACTTTGTAAATATTCAAGTGGCTTTTCATAGTGTTCTGTGAATTGCAGACCGAAAACTAAGCTATCTTAGTTTAGCTTGCATAGCTGACGCAGTAAATCTACATGAACCAGCTAAAATATGCGAAACTAAGTACATAAAATTAGTATGCCGAAACGCATTTGGTATGCACGGGACAAAATACTTTCCTATCAAACCTAGCCGGCCTAATTTAGCTATGGATTGGCTTAAATTTCGGTCTTCAACCAACTTGAAGTTCGTATATCTGTAATCAGCTGAATCCCCCGTCATGAAGATGAGTTCCTTTGATATTGCAGAACAAAATCAGTTATGTTCAGGATTCCAAAGAACAAGTGTAGAACTAATGCTCTGAACCACGTACACATACATCGCCATGATGGGGTATTCCGCTAAGTGTTTCCGCTTGAAGTTCAGGTTGAAATTATGACACTGTAATGTGTATTTTGTGTCATGTGTTTGCCTGGAGACAAAAGTATAATTTTAAACTTCGTAGCGAGGCGCTGTAGACTTAGTAGCTGTAGGTTATTAAGTCTTCTCGAAAAATGATTCAGTTAAAAAAATTGTAAGAGACCAAAACTACCATTCAGGTATGTGAAGGCAAATTACTGGGGACAAATTTCGTTCAGGGTTAACACTTTGCTCTGGACAGTGAAGATTTTGTAGAGATGTAATATTAACGAATTGATCAAAATGCACTATTTGCCTTATGAGTAGTTAGTCAAGGTAATCGTCCCCATCCCTTTTCCCTGTATTCGCGACTGGTCTATAGAGCCTCGATAGGGAGCAAAATAGATACTAGTGTTGTGAAATGCGTGTTTAGCATATTTAATTTATTACAATCATTTATTTTATTATGTTACTTTTTAAACAAATACATAATTATGTAACTAGACCGACTGTACGGCAATAAAAATTGGTCACTTAGGCTGGATTTCACCTATGATTAAACGCCGAATTAATTGATAAAGCACATAATAGGTACAAGTAACAGAACTTTACTCCATACCATGCAATGCACATTAGCATAGCTGACATAAGCAAGGCAGCTACTATCAATCTACGTCATAGCATCCGATCCTCCACCTTCTGCATCCTGTTTATCTAAGTGGCTACTTGCATTTGCCGATGAATATAAACGCGGTTATGTAAAACAATGTTAGCAAATTTTCCTTTATACATCTCATTGCTTCTACTTAAACGATTGATTGATGAAATCCAGCCTCACCAGTTAGTATTCGTTCTTAGTAAATTATTTTAGTGTGTGTGTGTGTGTGTGTGTGTGGTTAAGTTTATTGAGTAAATGAATGGTGCTGTGATATCAAAAGTGTTGTCATTTATTTGAAGGTCAATCTCCTAAATAAAATTTTCAAAATCCAATCCAAATGGTTGGAGAATTGGACTTTTTGGTGTTTCAATATCAGTATTCAAGAGCTCCATTAAATCATTAATCAACAGAAGAATATCATAGCTCTGAAGCTCAGAAAATAGTAGAAAAGTGGAACATAGTCTCAAAAGTGTCTAATAATGATGATGCGTGTTATTGCCCAATCACGGTAATCACGAACACCATTGATATGATAAAGACTAAACGTAAGATCTTAAAGAAGTATTCCAATCCAATGATTAAAACTTAAGTTGCCTAGTTGCGTGCCTATTGTCTGTTCATTATCGGATGATTCGCGTGACAGTTGCAAGCAAATCCGACGCTTCAACTTTGAAACGACGTTAAATTGACACCTCTTATCACAACATATTCCATTATGCTTTTTCACTAACAATAATACAATATCGAAACTTACATAAATATTATGCATTAACACGATAATACCTATATAGGTTGAGTGCCAATAAAGACTTAAATAAATATTCATGGTTTTATTGTTTTCAAAACGGTATGTAATTAATGATCCATAAATAAATCGTTTTAATCAATAATGTCCCATCACTTGTTCTTACTCAGTGACAGCTGTCACGCGGATCGTCCTATGATGAACAGACAATAGTCCCCTTACGGGATATTCACTTCTACTAAAGACAGTGTTTGTTTGTTTGTCCTAAACTGGAAGTTTACTAATACTGCATAGTACACAAGCTACAGGTAGCTAGGTGCAAATTAACATGGCTGATCAAACCAGTTCATTTACCTAATGGTAGGTTAACGCTCAGATGTCAATCACCTTAGATACGCGACTCGAAGACGTGCTGTTATGGGTGTGTTGCCATGTTTTCAGCATAGAGCAGATAACCGGATTGTGTAGATTTATTACATACATACATACATATAATCACGCCTTTATCCCCAGAGGGTTAGGCAGAGGTGAATTAACACCCACATTTCACCAATAATTATATTCAGTCCCACGTAATAGGGGGTGAGCCTATTGCCGTATTCCGGGCACTATTGTTCACTCGAGCCATGCATCTGAGGCTGAGTCTGGGCTGTATATATCTGTCAGATGATAAACAGCCGTATCCCTTAGTCGCCTTGTACGACACCGCATGGGAAGAGATGGAGTGGTCCAAATTCTACTCTGCCGGGAACCACGCGGCACGCGTGTAGATTTATTGTCATTATGATATGTGTAACAACAAATTCCACTAAGCGCCTTTAATCAATAGATTAAACTAGTCGGTGCAAAAGACTTGATTTGAGCGATTAAAAGTATTCTATTAGTGAGTAGGTATTTCCATTTTTAGCGAGTTTGGCGATTCAGAGATGAAGCTATACCACCGTATATAGCTTTATCTCTCTCCCTCTGATACCGCCACCTAAAACTGAATAGCTTATGCGCATCGTGATTGGCTCGCAGATCACCTTAACATAAAATTATTCCATAACATTAATTGGTATATCATTATGTGAATACACCGTGCCGTATATGGCAGTAACAAACAATTAACTGAAGGCGGGTTAATTAAATGAGGGAACCGCGGAACAGGAACTGCCAACTGCCAAGTGATCGAAAGTGAAGATTCACAGTTGAGTTGGCGTGCGCTAACTAATGAACGTGACGCGACACTTGCATTGCAGGAAGCGGTCTGTTTTCAACGGAATGGTGCTTTTTATTAAGTCTACCACAACGATTATAAGCGATCGTGTTTTGAACTTTCAGTTTTCAACTTTACCTATGCTCAAAATATGATCACTTATGCGCGTCGTGGTAGACTTCGCAGTAGGTACGTCAAATGACTGCAGGTAAGAATTCGATTTAGATGGTAAGAAGCCAGAGTGAAGTCCTAAAAGAAATGGAGGAACGGAAGGATGAATCACGCGTATTTCAAATACTCGCTTGAGTATTTCAAAGCATAAAGGCGGTAAGTATTATACTTTAATCACAGATAATATAATTCTCATCTTTAATTAAGAGCAAGAAGAGCAAGCATTTCTTTCTTGCATTAACGAAGTGTGGAAGCGATGTCGATCAAGTGTAGGCCACCATAGCTGGGCCTCAATACACCTAAAGCAAAACAACTGTCATACCACAAACACTGTTAAAACATTCATGTAGTTTTAGACTTTCAAGCAATGCGATTAAAGTCCAAAATTAAAAGTCTTCTTTCAGAGAGAATGAAAAAGTGGCATGAAACTCTCTTCATTTACACATATTGAGAACTCACTCCATCTTTTTTCAAGTTACATTTTCAGGTCTAATAACAAATAAAAAATAATGTAGAAAAGTACAAGTGAATTCTCAATATGTGTAGCAACAAATTCCACCAAGTGCCATCAATCAACAGTATAAATAGACTTTACGTTTAATTTTGAACTTCAAGCGTCTAGACATAAAGTCTAACAGTTAATGCCATTTTTTTTCAGTGTCTGTGGTATGACAATGGTTTTGCTTTAGTAGAATCGAGGGGCTGGGGACCCCGTCTTTTTGAACTAGGACAGCCCTGTTTCCCTCTTAAGAGGTACGCGCAAAACCTTCCACTCAAGTCTGTTAGAAAAGTAAAGAACTTTTCAGCCCGCCACGATTTTTATACCACTTAGGTGGCAGAGATACGCAGCCACCCGATGCGGTAATTTATATAGCGATTTTCTGCTCATCATTAGAATAGTCGATTTTATTCCCAATAGGTACCTGTCCCGTTTTCAAGTGTTGTTTGTACTGTCCAGTAAAAGAGCAATTATTAAGTAAACTCCTTACAAATACTTCCTTGAAATTGTAATGTAAAGTAAACATTGCATGTTACATTACCTCCTTTGCACTGTAACTAAACGTATTTCCGAATACTGGATTCCATATGAAACGATAGTCATTAATTCATTGAATATTATTTATGCTTTAGCAACATGAATGCGCTGAATCGTGTGATAATACTGACTAGGTCCTTATTGAAGTTAAACCTACTACTTACTAATCTATAATTTGTCGTGCCCAACATTTGCACAATAGGCAATTTGACTATTTTTTTAATTATTATTGATAAATGACTGTAATAGGTAATATAATGAACAGCTAAAGTGAAATATTCTCACGATAAATAATTTTAAAGATATTTGATTTTGTAAATTTCGCGCCGCCTGAAAACGGTCCATACAAAATCGTACTTGCGAGTGACGTCACACGCCATTCGCGAGCAGTGCGAATGTATGGAGTGCAAGAGAATTTCGTATTATCTCGGTCTACGTTGCGTTTACTCGTATATAGTTCATAATAAAAGTCGTTTGTAGTTTAATGAGGAATCTAAAAGTTTTAATATGGGACTGAATTTGATTGTTTATATTTATTTCCTTTGGGAATTAAAAATAATGAAAATTCATAGTCGCAGTTTAGTTGGGCAATGTCTTATTTCGCAAGGCATATTTTATGATAACTATCTAACATATTAAGCAATATTGGACAGAATCGGACGACCTTGTTAAATAGCCTATTGGAGACTTTATCGCAGTAATCTACCGCATATATGTTATACCTGAAGCTATCGAAATAGACATGATAAAAAATAAGACTAATCTACAGTACACCTTGTACGCCGCGTGCTTGTCTGCCAACTAAGTGGTATAAAAAAAAAAACACCTTGATGCTTTCTACGGTCCGACGGACATTATCGGGCAACTAAAAGGATCCTTCGGCATCATCCCTAAGTGGCGGAAACTACGCTTTGGGATAGGTACTGTACCTATGCCCAAGTATCCTCTTCCTTGCCGATGCCGATAATGTGCGCCGGCCCTACCACAGCACGGCGGTGAGTAGGGTAGCCAGAGCTCACTGGAGAGTTTTTGTGCTGTCAGTGGGAAGATCAAAAGCTTGTCCTATTTTGTCATTTTACACTGAAGACACAGAAACTGTGCTTACAGGGTTGGCAGTGCGAGGTCAACTCCCTTGGTGTTGCACACGTACATAGGCCACGGTAACCACTTTCCACCAGGTGGGCCATGTGCTTGTTTGTCAACCAAGTGGTATAAAAAAATGCACCCCTCAGGACTAAAGGATCATGCAATATTATTAAATAAAATACAAATATTTATAGTAATATGATTATATTACAGGAAATAAATAATGTAATGTTGAATACATTATAATTATGTATATTGTAAACCTCTTGTTGAGTAATTTAATATTTAGTCCACGAAAAATTAAATTAAAACTTGATTAACCCTATAGGGCTTTCATTTAATTCAAATGATTGTCAGCATTCTCATACTTCAAAACAGAAGAACACTGTGATTTCTAAATTGATAGAACGATTTCACAGTCACCAATCAGAACAAATAGTTCAAATAAAAAGAAGAATAATCAAGAAATCAAATAGTTTTTTTGTACTATCAATCATTATCATGCTTATGATAGCCCAGTTGCATTACACATAGGAATCCAGGGTCTGTTACTTGTTTTACTCTCAATGTTTCCTAAATGGGGTCTGTTTCTTGTTTTACTTCAGACAGACTGACAAGAATTATCGGCTAATCAACCATATTTGGCGGTAGATCTACCATTTTGGCGACAGATTTACCATTTTGGCGCCAGATTTACCATATTTGGCGGCAGATTTACCATTTTTGGCGCCAAATTTACCATATTTGGCGCCAGATTTACCATTTTGAGTAATTAGATGACGAGCTTTACTAACAAATGATGATGACTCAAATGATTCGAATGTCATTAATTTTGTTTGAATACACTAATATTATTAACATTATATTTTTATATTATATTTTATTAACATGTGGGTGCCTTAACAATGTAAATTACAAAGCTATATAAAAAAAGGCCTGTACATACAATATTATAGTGGGTCACTGTTGTTAAGTGACTACATGTAAAGCTTAAATACACACCTATGGTTAGATTCTTAACTAAAGGTAAACAATCTTGATATGTCTTTTTACAGAAACAAATATTAAACAAATAACCTTCTGAAAAAAAAATATTACACTGAATTTAGAATTAAAAAATTATTAAAAATATTTCCACCCAATTGAGCAGTCCGACTGGGGAAGTACCTCCGCTCTACAGAATACCGCGGTTATAATAGCTTCGTGTTGTGTTCCCAGCGGTGAGTAGGGTAGCCAGAGAGAAAAAAGAAGACACATCAAGATTGTTTACCTTTAGTTAAGTACCTGACCAAACGGAGTACAGTATTATTTTATTCTCAGTTATTCCAATGTCTATTATATCACATAGAAATTAATTATTACTTCACTTTAATAAACTGCCACTCCAGTTCGTAGACACCAACAGACGTCTGATTCTTCTCATCATAGTCAACCCATTCTTTCTCGGACAAGTCTACATCTTCAAATGTTTTGCCTGAAAGAAGATAATATTTTTAGGAGAAATGGACATGTTTTAAAAAAATTAGTAGACTGAATTTGGCGAAATGCAGACCAAAATACAAATTACACAATTACCATCATCTTCAGCTACAGCTATCCATCCAGACTTTGGTTCAAAGTCTACAGGTTCAATCCCTCGGCAGTCAAATATTACTATGGTTTTAAATTTATTGACATCATTACTCGTAAATGCACCTGGAAATTATAATTATTAAATTAATAACTATAAGTAAACTATATAACAATATTATAATTAAAAACTCAAGGATATTGAATAAGACACTTTGTACTTTTTCACTATATTTTACAAGGTGAAAAGTAAAATACATATAGTGGAAACTTACAAAGTGTCTTATTCAATATCTGTAGCAATTGTGAATCTACGGTGTTAACATAAACTAAAGGAACGTAAAATAATGTTATTGACTTTATCCTATATCCCTTTTTTTTTTTTTTTTTTTTACGTGCGCAAAATCCCCACGGATACCTCCCCACCGGAGCCGGTGGAGGAGGTTATGTCGGACTCGAACCGACTAAAACGCACGCCGCCTGTGGGTCGTTTTGGTTGCCGAAGGTGAGGTTGACAGGCATATCCCTCGCACCCCGGCCGACCCAGGGCCATCTCTCACGATCTGGCCCTCTTCTCGGGTGTGGGGACTACAGAGTCCCCAACTCGACCCCGGAAACGGGGAGGCGCGCCAGGCGCGCCACCGCCGCGGCCTGCTTCTGCCAGGGTGACAGGCGGCTCCACCTGTCACCCCCAGGCCGGCGCTCATGGGGGGCGAAGGTCGTTCATCGACCTCCGACGCCCGAGTTGCCTTCGTACGCGGGCAGCTTGGCTCGCGATCCTTCGGCGGACTATCCTATATCCCTAAACAAACATTGCAATCTTGGGGCATTTTGAATGTAGTTGAGGCAGAGAAATATAAGTTATATATTTTATTTATGGGTTGGAACTCATTCATAGAAGTTAAATGTTAACTGATTTGAGATTTACATGGTCATTCACATTACTAGTTTAAAACTCGCTGGGATATTTACCATGTTATCCCGGCATATCCCGGAGAGTTTTACACTAGTAAATGCCATCTATAATCATAAGCAGCAAGAAACATACGAGCCTACGTAATTAAAATTATATTACATTATTTATGTTGAATATATGCTGCTAATATAATAATCAATAAGTAATGCTTGACAATGCCCGAATAGTCCGGCGGACGCTAACGCTGCGAGCGACTGTTGCCTAACCTAGCTGGGTTTATCTTGCCTCCTCTCCCAAAATTGGTGGGAGGTGTAATGCAGCTGAATGCGTATAATAATAATTACGGTAAGAAGAGGTTATAAACAGTACTTGCCATTAGAACCTTCAATAACATCTATACTGTTCTCCCTTGAACACAATTTACATTTAATTATCAAATTAGTTTCTGATCTATTGTGTTTCTGCGGTACTTTCTCAGCTTCCGTGAGATCGTGAAACTTTTCGGTAACTTCTCCACAACTTCCGCACTTCAGTTTCAAGAACCACGGGTAATGTGGATGGTTTGTGTATAATTTGTCAATACATTCCAATGTCGCCTTGATTTGTAAAGCGATCTTAACCATTTTTGAACTAGATATTTATAATATTCTAGAAATAAACACAGAACAGCAAAACATGAGCCGACGAACACCACCGATTTGACGTTTTTGACAGATTGGTATTTGTCATTTGTCAACGACGTCAGATGTCAGAGATTTTTGTAGGATTTTATGAACAGGGTAACTAAGACCTTTAGGTCAAAGATGTCAGTTCTAGTAGCCCTTAAAACAGTGGAACAGATAAAATTATCATTAGGTCAGGCGCGGTCGCAGCCTGAAATTTTGAAGGGGATCACGTTTTTCTTAGTCTCCTCTACTCGAACTATGTCTAGCTCGAACGGAGTAAAATAAAGTCTCTATTGCGTGGCGTTAGTGCATTTGGACCACGCCACTGCCACTGCAGGATAATCTACATATCGTAGGTATGGATGTTCACTGCACACTGAATAACAAAAACCAACAGGTACTAGGCGTGAAGGTAACTTAAAAGTCGTGCCAAGTAAAACCCAATTGTTTTGTCGTAGTGTTTTGTATGGTAACCTCTATTTACAACAAGATACCTGGGAAGATCCGATTAGAAAATGTTACCGTATTTAGGTGTAAGCTAATAAAAACTTTAGCAGATAAGGCTTACCATACCATTGACAAATTCCTCAATGATAATTCTTTCGCATAACATTGTAAAGTAATCAATCTATACTTTTTAATATTATAAAGCTGCAGAGTTTGTTTGTTTGAACGCGCTAATCTCTGGAACTACTAGTCCGATTTGAATGATTCTTTCAGTGTTGGGTAGTCCATTTATCGAGGAAGGTTTTAGGCTTTATATCATCACGCTACTACTTAAGGGAGCGGAGCATTGATTATGAGTTAACAAATCCGGCAATTTTTCATACATATTTTGAAGACTAAAACATACGGGCTCAAAGGGATATGAAGCTTCAAAATATACCCCGGGCGAAACTGAGGTGGGTCAGCTAGTATTTATCTAAATGTTAATGTAAATTTAATTTGTACACCATATTCCATAGTAGGACATAGCTCACTTTAATGTAACCTAGAATAAGAACTGTACATAAACCACAAATAAGTAAATTAAATTGAAAACTACTTCGAGAGTATCATCAAAACAGCATCGCTTGGAGTTCTAAACAAAGTGAGACGTTTTTCACGCCCGAGCAGCGGTGTCTTCTCTAAAAGACAAATTCTCTCCTACGTGGAATACTGCTCACACCTCTGGAATGACTAGGCGAAATACCTACTAGATGTTCTCGACAGGATGCAGCGACGCGCAGTCCGCATTATTGGGAATCTGAGGTCACGAACACCCTCGAGCCTTTGTAGATGCATAAAGATGTTGCTTCCTTGGCTGCATTTTAACGTCTAAATACGTGCAGGGTTTAGATGTCACCCTCACAGTAACTATTTATTAATCTGTGCCCTCACACTGTGCAGAATATACGAGCAAGAAGCAAGCGGTTCGGAGATTCTTTTCTTTGCCGCACCACCAAGATCTGGAATTCATTACCAGCACACGTGTTTCCTTCTTCCTACAGTCCCGGGTCCTTTAAGCGGGGTGTGAAAAAGCATCTGATGAGGCCGTCAACCTGAGTGCCACCATTGTAACATTACTTAGTGTCTGTAATGGTGACCCTCTTTCCTGACACTTTGCCTTTAGCTTACCATCAGGCGAGGTGAAGTCAAATTGGCGTGTCCTAGATAAAAAGTCAACCTTCAAATAGGTCAGTAAACTTATCGTAATAAAATGGTTGAATAAATTATTTCATTTATTGATGAATTCTATATACAGCATTAGGTACTATTACATTTGTAATAAGCAAAAAAAACAGGTATATCATATAGGTGTTGAGGATAAATGAAGGTATTTAATAATGATTAGTATAAAATATATTGTTTAGCATCTGTTCAGTCTAGCTGTGTTGTAGGGGAACAATCTTGATATTGTTGCCTTGATTGTCGGTATGGAGAGTGAGACCCATTTCTTGCAAGACTTCATTATCCACGGGACCTTGGAGCGTCATCCTTGATATGACCTCCTGTAAAACAAAACAATATTCAATGTAGCAATAGTCAACGACTAAGACAGCGTAGCCTCTCAATCACATAACAATGATATGTAAATATATTCTATTCGGTTAGATACTAAACTAACGGTATACATTGTTGTAGCGACTTTTTTATAAAAACATGTTAAAAAAATAAGTTGCTTTTAGTCACTAAAATGAGTTTCTAAACAAAAAAATAATTAATAAACTGTGTTTTTAAACATCATATAATTTGGTCAGTATTACAACATAAATACACAAAATAGACTCGCGATCATGTCGCGTCGAACAACCCACTCCGCATCTTTCCCGACGCAAAGGTGCCCATGATGCTGGCCGCGTTGCCCCGCTGAATCGCAATGGTCATCCTTGGCCCCAGGAATGAGTTCGAGCGGGAGTCGCCGCCTTGGTCGTAGATAAGGCGACAGTTTGTAAACGAAAAATATTTAAAGAATCCATTAAGATTGTTTACGTTTAGTTAAGTACCTTACAGAATGGACTATTTATGTAGGTACACAGTGTGCGGGAGCGCTTGGTTGGGAACCTCCAAACCGTAGACATAGACTCAAAACCATAGATGTTCCAAGGTTAACCAAGGTGCAAGGAAAATGCTTTATTGCGTACCCTTTCCTATTTTGGTTCGGCTTATAAGATTACTATAAAAAGCGACTACTGTCTGACCTTCAAGGGCCACAGTAAGGTTCCAACTACCCTCACACCAAAACAAAGATAAAAAAATACAAACCTGATTTTCTGGGCAGTTCTCACATAGGTTTCGCATAGCAAAAATAACCCACTGCATGATTACTGTGTTGATTATAAGGATAGTATTTGGTCATTTAGAATATAAAAACCTTTATGTAGAAGTCTACTCTACTGTATTAACTTAATATAACTCTTTATCAACATCTTCGCAATAGACCCGGTCGTAACGAACGGGGCCCGCCTTCCAGCATTTCCCCCTTCACTGTGCACGGTCTCAGACATCCATGGCAGGAAACCATTGGCACATCTCAATTTCAATCATCTACAACTTCAAGCCAGCGCGTAGATAAAAAGAAAGTAAGATTCAGCCGTTTTGGCATGATTGATTAGAAAATTCAGAACAATATCATAACATAACATAAACTCACGCCTATATCCCCGAAGGGGTAGGTAGAGGTACACATTTTGCCAGTTTATGTTTAGGTGACGGGTCTATTGCCATTAACCGGGCACTTATAAACCTGCGATAAATACACACATAACTTCGAAAAGTCATTGGTGTGTGCCATGGTAAAACCTGGGATAGAACCCGAGACCTCGTCTCAGCAGTCCATTACCCAAACCAGTAGGCTACCGCGGTTGTATCCCGATAACTTTATGCCAAAATATCGGAAACTCAGAACAATACAACATGGTAAATACCCCAATCACTTTATGCCGAAATACCGTAAACTCGGAACAATACAACATGGTAAATACCCCAATAACTTTATGCCAAAATATCGAAAACTCGGAACAATACAACACGGTAAATACCCTAATAACTTTATGCCAAAATATCGGAAACTCGGTACAATACAACATGGTATAGCTTGACCACAACCGCTGTACCGCGCCTTAGGTATGTGCGCGGCGAGGCGGGGGACAGTGCCGACCATTCCGTTGTGTCAGTCGGCCGCCAACGCTTACGGCGGTAGCTAGCAGGCATGGGACACTTCCCTACTTGGACTCAGAACTTGGCGTCGTGAAATTCCAACCAATCAGCTTTTTCTGTAACCAATCAGAGGAAAGTAGTAGTTTTCTCTGATTAGTTACAGAAAAAGTATACTTGCCTAAAGAAAAAAATCGATTTCTTTCAACAGGCAAACTTCCTTTCCTCTGATTGGTTAATTGACGTATTTGACATTTCTACTGATTGGTTCATTTTTCTGGACGCCGAGTGGCGATTGGCGAGTTTGTAACGCTGTCATTTAGCTCCTAGACGCCATATTTGTATATTTGTTTTGTTTTCGTGGTGGTGAAAATATTGTTAAAATTGAAGATTTCTGTTTTAAATATCTACTGCTTACGTTGAATTGAGTGACTACTCCTCTATAGTGTTGAATACTGCTAGTTTATCCTGTTTTGTGAGAAATTGACTCCTTGTGTTATGTGAGAAATTGACTCTTTGTGTTTTGTGAGAAATAGACTGTTTATGGCGATATATTGACTCTTATTAAGTTTTTTGAGATATTGACTTTTTTTTTGCTCTCAGATGTTGATTCTTTATTTCTTTATGTGAGTGTTTGACCTAGCTATATCAGCTCCGATAGGTTTGTATTCCTAACCGGTTATTACACATTAAATCATCAGCTGTTGTGAATAGAGCATATAATTGTATTTTTACAGCAAATAAATTAAATTTTTCACGTTAAAGAAACTAAAAATGCCTTCTAACTATGATTATTCTTAGAATATGTAATAACGTGAATAGTATACATATATATTTATTATAGTAGGCCTAATAAAGAAATTATGAATATTCGTTCAGGAATTTTATTTTGCTTTCCTAAATATTTTCGTTCAGAAATTTTATTTTAGTTTCCTAAATATTTCCAGCGAATAATCGATTCCAATTGTATGAAACCGATTTTTTTAAATTGGAATTAATCGATTATTAACGAACTATGCAGTTCTTTAAGCCTATTTGGCTAGAGACGGCTAAAAAGGCGTATAGCTACCCCGGTGTAGAGGAGAACTCTTCTCCCTCCTCGTACCCCGGCGGCGGCGTCGTGAAAAATTAAAAAAAAATTGCCGAGCCGAGCTCGGATTTTTTGTTTGAAGTGCGCCCTCTTACTCTTATATACTCTTTGGTAGCTAGTGTCACTTGTAGCGGACTCTGTGTGTCGGATGCACAAGTGATTAGTATTGCAAGATGGGTCGTGCGTTATCTCGTGATGTGAAGAACATCATTTTTAAGGTAGCCGAGTATTTTAAGAAAAGAAAAGCAGACAAAGAAAGTTTTGAATTTAAAAGTGATGCAAACATTGCTAAAATTGTAGCGGATGCTACGGGATATTGCGAAAAAACCGTAAGAAATATAGTTAAGGTGGGTAATTCATCAACGGAAAATTTGGGCCGATTAAAATTTAATTCTCCAAAAAAACCAAAAGTTATAAAGAAGAAATATGTTGTTGATGATTTTGATTTAGGAGTTATCAGAAGAAAAATTCATCAGTTTTACGAAATCGAAAAACAAGTTCCAAGTATCCCTAAGTTACTATCAAGTTTGAGAAAAGATGGCATACTGGATTGTGGACGAGAATACCTTAGAAAGCTTTTACACACAATGGGTTATAGTTTCAAAAAATGCAAATCAAAGAGACATCTCCTTATAGAACAGCCTAACATTACAGAGTGGCGGAAAAAATACCTGACACAAATCCGAAACTACAGAATGCAAAACTGCAACATATATTTCCTCGATGAAACGTATATAAACGCCACTCATAATGTGAGTAAATATTGGCAATCATCGTCTGAACCTTGAATTCATGCTGATATTGGGAAAGGACGGCGTTTAGTAATTTTACACGCTGGCTGTCGAAATGGCTTGGTTGATGGTGCATTAACGTTATTCAAATCAGACGCTAAGACTGGCGACTATCATAGAGACATGAACGGGTCTACTTTTTACAAGAGGGTGGACGAAAAATTAAAAGATAAGTTGCTGCCGAATACTGTTGTGGTAATGGATAACGCGTCATACCACAGCGTTCAGGTTGAGAAGAAACCAACCATAGCTAGCCTCAAAATTGAAATGCAGGACTGGTTACGGCGCCACAATGTTGAATTTTCAGAGACCATGACAAAAGCTCAACTGCAAATTCTTAACAATGATACCTACACAAAAAGAACTCCTGTACAGAATTGACGAACTGCTGAAAACCCATGGCCATACTGTTCTCCGTTTACCGCCGAACCATCCTGATTTAAATCCCATTGAGTTGGTTTGGGCTGATATTAAAAACAATGTAGCCCAAAACCATATCAATTCTTCACTAGATGAAAAGATAAGCATAATGACCAAATTGTTTTCGGACTTTACGGCAGAAAAATGGAAGAAATGTGATGATCATGTCCAAAAAAATGAAAATACTTATTGGGATACTTAGTAGATTCGACGATATTATCGACCCTTTCATAATAAATTTGCAGAATGACTCCGACTCCAGTTCCGATGGCGAAACAGAATTTATGTCAGAATAACATTAAATATCTAAACAAATAAATATTTACAATTAATATGACATTTCATTCAATATGACAATTCCCTATTAAATTTAATAATTAAATACGTATGAGTGGCGTGTAAAGTCAAAAATATTTATTAAGGAATTTTAATAATCTTAGGCTTTACACACTAGTCGTACATTAAAACTGTCAAATGATATCGTAAGATCCGCCCGACAATGTCAATCTTGTGTGAACTCATGCTCTTTCTTACCCGTCCCCCGCCTCACCGCACATACCTAGGGCGCGGTACAGCGGTAGCGGTCAAACTATACTTAAATATCTCGATAACTTTAAGCTGAAATATCGGAAACTCAGAATAATATGGTAAATATCCCGATAGCTTTCATTCATCCATATTTTGTGTAAGCTTATAAAATAGCTCTATAGCTCTTATATAGCTCTATAGCTCTTATAAAATAGTAGTAATGAATTATTCTGTCTGTTCAGTCAGAAAAAGGATACGTGGATTGCGAGCGTCGATATTGCAGCAGTCTAATAGCACTGGGATCACTTCTAACTCACGAATCTGAAATATATTGCTCATTATACATATTTTATTTTTTATCCAGACATTCTGAAATGACACAGAACTTTACTGGCCACTAGTTATCAGGTAATCAATGTATTTTAAAGAGAAGTTTTCTGCCGGTACCGACAGTGATGTGTTGAATATCCGAGGGAGAGGGAAGATCCAGGGAATGCAAGTCGATACATGTTTTGTCAAGTTAAGCATCAAGTTTAAAAAAGAATTCACCATTTTCTTATTTTCCTGGCTCTTCCAGCACAGGTTGGCGAGTGTCCTGATCAGCGCTGCCTTGAACCCGAAAGCGACGTGTCGCTCAACTGTCTCCACGCTCGTCACTGCTTTCTTGGGAGTCGTCATGTCGATCGCACCTAATCTGTAATTATATTGAAGAAGTTAATCTATCAGCTATCAATTATTTTTATCATAAACAGTAATGAATCAGTCTTGGTAACAGAACCAAAAAAAAAGTATCCTTTACGAGCAACCAAATCTTGCTGAAGACATGGAAGGCCAAGGAAAAAAGTATATATCTGAATATGATGAGAAGGTGATTACTTATCTCTCTGGTCATACACCAGGGCCTTGATTCTGCTAAAGCAAAACCACTGTCATACCACGGACACTGCTTAAAAAATCCATTCAATTTTAGACTTTAAATCAATGCGGATAAAGATCATAATTAAAAGTCTTTTTTCACAGTAAACGAAAAAGTATAATTAAACTCTATTCATTTAATTATGGACTTTAAAGCACAAAATTTAATGCCTTTTTTGCAGTGTCTGTGATGTTTTTTATATGCTTCTGTAGAATCGAGGGAGATTTACATTGAGAAATCCAATGTTCTCAAGACAAAGTCACTAAAAACGAAGCTAATTCGCCTGCCTCAGTGGAGTGATTCAAAACGAGAACAAAGTATGATTTACTGTTATTTAACGCGGTGCACTATTGACATCGCAATTGTCTTGAGTTAACATAAGAAATAAGAATAATTCATTTTCAATAGGTGGACTTTATAACAGTCCTAGAATGTAGGTACAGTCCTAGGTAAAAGCTAGATGCTATACAATTAAATTAGGTTATAAGGAGTGCTTAGTCATTCATACTAGGTGAGCCCTGTATCACGAATGCCCACACCTTCCTACAGATCTGCTGTGCAATTCTCCAAGCATACAGCGCCGAACGCAGCACCGCGACAGCCCCGATAAAGACTGCCATTGGTCTACCTGTTGTGACGTCGCCCAGTCCGGCCAACATAGCTTTATTACAATTATTCTCCAGAGCTCACTGGAGAATTTGTGCTGTCAGTGGGAAGACTGAAGGCTTGTCCTGCTTTCTCTTTTACACTGACGGCACAGAAACTCTGTGTTTACAGGGTTGGCAGTGCGACTGTGACTCCTCTGGTGTTACAAACGTCTATAGGCCACGGTAACCACTTTCCATCAGGTGGTCCGTGTGCTTTTCTGCCACCTAAGGGGTATAAAAAAAAAGACCATTGGTGTTATCCAGTTCAAAGTGCGACGCGAAAGATACTCACGCCTCTTTCACAATGGGGTAGCAACCCATCATGACCATGTTTCTACTTGCTACCATTCACATACACTCTTTTTTTTATAAAACTTACCTTATTTTTTGGGTGTCAGGCGAGTCAATGTGCACCGAAGGTATTATGTTGACGTTCACATCTTCCTTACTGTTCTTGCCCGTTAGATTCTCTTCTGAAACCTTTCCCTCCACTACAAGTTCCACCTTCTTCTCGCCATTAGCGTCTGCTCGCGTCTTCTCCGACGATATACCAAGAATCTTCTGCAACTGCTCGCTTAAATCGAAATCCGTGGACAGATTTTGACTTTTCTTCACTTCTTTCGGCGTATCAGGAGACTGTTTCTGAGATTCAGCTTCCTGTAAAACATCAGCCAACGGAGGAGATATTTCGCTAGGAGATGCTTTGATTTCAGTTTTCAATTCATCTTTCGTGAGGTGGATTTCCGTTGGTGGGTCATTTGGTGAGCTATCCTGGGACTCTGTACAGCTTGTTGGTTGTAAATCGAGTCTCGGTTGCAATCCTACGGGAATCACTTCTGCAATTGTGTTCATACTTCCATTTGGTGACGTGGAATCGATGATTAAGGGCGGCTCGGTGTCATCTCCGATATCGATTTTGTGTTCTAAACTTATCCGTCTTATCGGTAAAGAGATTCGTTCGTCCGATTTCGGTACGGAACTACTTCTTTTATAGGCAACTTTAGAAAGATCTGTATCGATTTTAACGGAATTGCTCCGTCCGTTTATCACGTTGGGCGATGATTCTGACTTTAACGGCAACATGTTGTCGAAAGATTCGACTTTGTCTGTGTAGTTGGGTATATCGTTGCACTCGTAGTATTGTTCGCTGCTCTCAGATTCCGTGCATTCTGAGGTAGTTTCATTACACGATAGCATGTTATCAGCGGAGTCGTTCTTTGTTAGAGGATCTGTAAATAATTTCGACATTGCTAGACTGCACAAGTAACGTAATTCAGATCAACCCTATTGATATTAAAAATTTAAATGTTTCTGAAGATGTTTGGATGTTTTTTACTCAATTACGCTCAATAGGATGAACGGATCTGGTTCAAGTTTGGTACTGGGATATATTATGATCTGGAACAACACTTGTATCCCTAGAATAGGTTCCCGTGAAAAGCAGTAACGGTACTTAAATTTCACGCGGGCGGTGCCGCTGGCAATTGCTAATAAAGTATACCTACGTATAAAAATATTCTAAAAAACCTTTCGTCTCACGGCGCACAGCGCTTCGAATCTAATCTTTGAATGCGCTGTGTTTGTGAGGGCGTCACAGACTTTAGGCGATAGATAAGTGAAATTCTTTTGTAAGCTCTATGCCCTCCGTCCGTGTCTAGTACTATGTTATTACCAATCAATTAGCACATCGCAGTCCACTGCTAGATATAAGTAGGCCTCTCCCAATGTTGGGAGGCTTTGGCCTACTGTTTCCACACTGGTTGGTACAGGGTTTTTATTTCGAGTTTTCCTTCTCTCGCAGTGATATCGTCTGCGTATTTTTCCGTTGTTACCTCTTACGATACCCTTCGGATAGTGTGATAGATAGAATGATACTTGTATTCTTTACCCGTCACCACACGGATACCACCAGCTTAACCATAATTATATTGACTTAGGTCTTAGGTAAATTAGTAGTAGGTAGGTATGCCGCATTTCGTATCTACGATATGAGTGTCGTAGTGCATGCAAGCTGAACGGTTTCATCATCATATACCTATTATGAGGTCAGAGCTGATGGGTTGTGTCTAAAGTTTACACTTTGGAGCGCGGGTCTACTTATCTTTGATGGGTATGGCTTTTCCGGGAGTGACCAGACGTGACGGATCTAACCAAAACCGAGAGAAATGTCTGCACCACGCAACAAAACATTATAGAGATATGGTTGACTCTATGACTTTTCACATTTTTTTATAATGTTCGGCACTAGAGACACACAACAAAATATTGTAATTCTCTAAGGTACAATATTTTGTTGTGTGTTTTATTGCGAAAAATATGAGCTGTAGCCACCCCTCCAAACAAACCCACCAATCTTAAGCGCTACTATTACACCTACAGTAACTAATTTTACTATTCATCAATTGGCTGTTAAGGTTCCGGTTCTCATACTACACTACTATACCTAACAGGTAGGTACCTAATGAAGTACAAGGCTCCCGCCAATCCCGGTCATGGTGACTCGGGCGATTCGCCACACTTCTCAGTTACAATTATTTGATATTCGACAATGATTTACGATTACACGGTAAGCTGAAATACCAGTTTTAACACGAAACCGTGAAGTTATTTGAATAGTAACTTCACAGATGATAGATTGTATTAAAACATGTTTTAGAGCCATTACGCACTGTCGACTAGTCGGTGGCGACTCAGTCTCTTGGCGACTTAGGAATTATACTAGCGATTTCGGGGCGGAGCGGTCGCGCGGCGCCACAGTCGCGGTTGCGCAGCGGAGACGTTGCAGATTTGTAGTGAATTTACGATATACTAACAGTACACTCAGTAATTAAATGGATTCGTTTATTCGTTTGCAATATAACACAAAGTAATCGCTCTCTTCCATACGATTAACTGATAGTGGGTCTTCCCAAATTGGTCGATGCTTTCGTTTCCACCTCCGGCGTCTTCGCATTCACAAAGCTTTTTTTTTTTTTTTTTTTTTTTATATATATAGGACACGCCAACTTGACCTCACCTCGCCTGATGGTAAGCTAAAGGCAAAGTCTCAGGAAAGAGGGTCACCATTACAGACACTAAGTGCTACAATGGTGGCACTCAGCTTGGCGGCCTCATCAGATGCTTTTTCACGCCCCGCTTAAAGGCCCCGGGACTGTAGGAAGAAGGAAACACGTGTGCTGGTAATGAATTCCAGGTCTTGGTAGTGCGGCAAAGAAAAGAGTCTCCGAACCGCTTGGTTCTTGCTCGTATATTCTGCACAGTGTGAGGGTGACATCTAAGGCCTGCACGTGTTGTCCTATGTAGGAAAGGAGATGGTGGGATTAGTTGGAAGAGCTCGTCAGAACACTCACCGTGGTAGAGACGGTAAAATACAGCCAAGGAAGCAATATCTCTACGCATCTGCAAAGGCTCGAGGGTGTTCGTGACCTCAGGGTTCCCAATAATTCGGACCGCGCGTCGCTGCAACCTGTCGAGAGCATCTAGTAGGTATTTCGCGGAGCCATCCCAGAGATGCGAGCAGTATTCCACGCAGGAGCGAATTTGTGTCTTATAGAGAAGACACCGCAGCTCCGGCGTGAAAAAACGTCTCACTTTGTTTAGGAGTCCGAGTTTCCGCGAGGCTGTTTTGATGATGCTCTCGATGTAATTTCTGTTATTCAGTTTGCAGCGAATATCCATGCCTAGGATATAGAGATTGTCCTGCAGTGGAAGTGGCGTGCTCTGAAGAGTGGGAAGGGGAAGGAAAGAAGATACCTTTGCTGTGAACGCACAAGCCTGCGTCTTCTTGGCATTGAACTCGACCATGTTCTCGGAGCCCCATTGAGAAATGTGATTCAAGATCCGGTCCAGTTCAGTGACGAGAAGCTGTCTTTTTTCCACGATATCAGACTGTTTGGCCGCAGGTTGTCCGTGATAACTCCCGTGTAAGGTGCTATCGTCTGCATAGCAATGTATGCTGCCGGTGGACAGCATGTCGTTGATATGCAGAAGAAAGAGAGTGGGAGATAATACAGACCCCTGCGGTACGCCAGCATTTATTTGCAAGAACTCCGAAGCCCGTCCATCACAGAGGACGCGGATACGGCGCTCCTGCAGGAAACTAGCAATCCAGTTGCACAGTCTAGGAGGCAGACCAAAGGCTGGTAGCTTGGAGAGAAGCGATTTGTGCCAGACTCTATCGAAAGCTTTGGCGATATCAAGACTAATTGCCAGTGACTCGCCGTGCTTGTCCATAGCCTCACCCCAAAGATGGGTAACGTATGCTAGAAGATCACCCGTTGACCGTTTCGGCCTGAAGCCATATTGCCGGTCATTAATTAAGGAGTGATCCTCTAGGTGACGCATGAGCTGTTTGTTAATGATGTGCTCGAAGACCTTGCACAGCACTGAGGTGACGGCTATGGGTCGATAGTTGGCTGGCTCTGAGCGATCCCCCTTCTTGGGGATCGGCTGTACATTCGCCTCTTTCCAAGCCGAAGGCACTGTACCCGAGCTGTAGGACAGTCGGTACAGCCGCGTAAGCATCGGAGACAACTCCGCTGCACATTTTTGTAAGACCACCGCTGGAATACCATCCGGGCCACAAAGCAACAATAATGCAAAGCCAACAATAGTGTTTCCTGGTCGGAATCCGTTTTGTTACTTTACGTTAAATCCGCAATTGCGGCGTCTTTGCTCTGCCACCGCTCCGCCCCGAAACCGCTATGATAAGGCCCTTAGATTTTCTACGCACTAGTGACCATGGCCGCGACGGCCTCATTCGCAGCCTGGCCGCCTAGTGCGTGCACTGGTGTGTCGAACGGTCAATGGTGACCGCTAGTCGCTGGCGGCCAAGTGCATGGGGGCTCAAAGCAATGGCTTATAACATTCAGAACTCACTGGCCACCGCAAACTGCTCCACTGTTGCCAGTGCGTAGAAGGCTAACATGGGTAAGCAGCCTGCTACCAAGTGCGTGGACACCTATATAAAATGAAAGTAACAGTCGCTGTCGACCGATTCGCCAGTGCGTAGAGGCCTTATTGTTTTCTTGTGCCGCGTGTAGCGTGCGACTTATGTCTGAATAGCGTGTACAAATTGGTATAAAATTATGTTTATATATCGTGAGCCTGTACCAAGAATGCTATACAAGTAGTTTGAAAGTTAACAAGTAAATACCGTCTGATTAAATTAGATTTAATTTTCGCGGTAGCTATTCACAGGATGGTTTTTTGTAACCCCTCCAGCAAAGCTAAATAGCTTGTATTAGGAGTGAGTTCTCTGAGGTGAAACCTCTCGATTGTAACGCCAACACATCTTAACCAATATCTAACCATGCTTTGTTCTGTACGAACAAAACGTTAGTTTGACAAGTTCCAGTAGCCACCCTAGAATGGCTGTTTCTGTAATTGTGCTGTCTGGAAATTGAATTTGAGAGTTTGACACAAGTATGATAGGAAGCAATTTCTGGGATTCGTTATGTGGTATTCTAGATTATGATAAAAATAGGTATATCTTTATGTCAATTTTTTCCGATCTGTTCAACTGTTCTGGGCGTGTTTGAGTAACAAATATACATTCATTCATTCAAAACAGAATACATTACAATAGTTGACTAATACTCACTTTCGCCAGTGTTGTTGCCAGTAGATATATTCTCATCATTGATAAGCGTCTTGCCTGTAGCTTCATACAATTTGTTAATAGAAGAGAAGAAGTTTTGACTTTCTTTCCCAAGCTTATGTATCGCGCGGAGCAGAACTGAAATGTTTTTATACAAAGTTGTATAGATGATGTGCAATAATATAGAGATGATTTTTATAAAGAAATGGGTCATATTATGTTGACCATCAACATCCATTAATATTGTTCCCACTTGCATTCCTCGGAGCCCAGGGTTGGCATTCTCCTCCCCGTTTACTGGGAAGAGGTGGGGACTCTCACACTCGAGGTGAGCCAGATAGAGAGAGATGGCCCTAGGTTGGCGGGGGTGCAAGGGATATATAATTATGTCTCTCTGGGGACATTTTGCATGTTAAAAAAGGGTCTGCATACTCTCTTTGGTGTGACTTATGCAGCTTTTATGGAGTAATTGCCGTCTTAACCCTTAACCTGCTCCCGAGCCATGTCCTTGAGGGACAATAGGTGATAGCTTAAATTATTTTAAAATGTGTTTGTGACTTATCCTCATTAAGTATAAGCAAAATCTGAACTATACTCAATTTGTTTATGTAATTAATTAAATTTTAACAATTTGTATGTGTCTCTCTTTTTCTCAGTTTTATAAAATTTTAAAAATTATAAAATTTTATAAAAAAAAATTATAAAATATTTATGTTTACAAACTCATTTCAAAGACTAAAAACCAAAATTGAACCACAAGTTGGTCAGTTAGTTAGGTTTGTTTAATTTTTTTATATGTGTTTTTATAAAAAGTTGCTACAAGATTGTTAACCTTTAGATAAGTACTTAAAACAAATGGAGTAAAACTATAGTAAACTGTATATACTTACAAGCACAATTAATAAAGAGTGAAGTATCAGACTGTAGGCAGTCCATATATGCATCCATACTAGATGCTGTAGCAATTATCTCCAACAGAAACACCACCTCTTGTGGCTCAATACTATTTACATACTTGTCAACAGTCTTTAAAATACAATCTGATTTACTTTTAAACTCGTGTGCCATGAATTTAACAAAATTCACAGATACATTAATATCTTGAGACTCGGACGACATCAGTATATTGTAAGCTAAATTCAAAACCAGCATTCTACATTCCGGTTCCAATTTTGAATACAATTTCTCTATATATGCATTCTCAACACCGATTAAATATTCTATAATTAAATGTGGATATTCTGTGTTGCCATTACTGTACATGTATGCTAAAGAGTTTAATAGTGTAACATCATCTTGTAAAACATTTGGTTGGCCTAATAATATGTTGTATATAATCATGGCTGCAGCTGTTGCAATTTTATCATTTTGATCAACGAGACTGTTTAGAATATTAGCATCAAATTTATTCCAAATCATTATTTGATTGAAAGGATTGTTGACAACTAAATTTCCTAATGCCTGCATTAGAACCGTCATACAGGATTCAAACTTTTTCTGTAACTCTTCATTGATGAAATCACTTGGATGTTGATACTCTGTAGCTAGGATTAGCATAGAGTCTAATATGGATAGTTCTTTAGATATGTATGTCTGCATTTTGGTGCCTGCTGCTGCACAAGAGCGAACAAGACGGAGGCACTGCTCGGCAACAGCGAGTGTGCTCCTGTTGTAAGAAGCTTGTTCTACATCGAGCCTCATGATGTGTAGTACTTCCGCTATAAGCCGTAAGGTATATTCCGATGCTTTTTTCCTGAAAGTAGAACATGCAAAAAAATATTAATGTTATTATTTGCTTAATAGATAGAATTTTAAGAATTAAAAAAGTTAAGAATTCTTAGGTTATTCCACAGTATATCAATAAATATTAATTTTGCAAACAATTACATATTTGAGCCGTTTGGGGTTGAAACGCTGGGTTCGTGGGGTCCAAGCGCACGGTCGCTATACAAAGAAATAGCAAAACGACTGGTTGATGCTTCGCGTGACCAAAGGGCTGGCCTCTTTTTCGCTCAACGGATTGGCATTGCCATCCAACGGGGCAATGCCGCCAGCCTTTTGGGCACATTACCAGTCGACATCGATGGGGAGGAATTCTTCGATGCTTAATTTGATCCTTTTGTATCCTATTTTATATTCTTGTAAATATTAGTTTATATCTTATTACTTTAGTTTACATGTTATATAAAAATGATAGATAAATAAGGTACAGAATGTTAATAAATACAGCATTTTGCATTATTTATATAATTTTTCTTTATAGATTTACAGTTACGATAAGCAATAAATGTGGAAGTTCAGTCAAACCCGCAGGTTAGATTGGAAAGAGCGGGCCCCATACTCCGAGGTGAAAGCTTCGGATGTAACGGGATTAACGATAGGATGAAGAAGAATAACAATAATAGCGAATGTTCATTTATTGCAAACCAAAACAAAAATATCATCCAATACAAAGAGTTTTGGTAAACAGTGGATTAGGCATCAATTATTTCACCTCCTGACTTCTCTGTGCCACAAATAGGGTTATGTAGTTAATGACCTAGATTATTATTTACATTTACTGCAAGTACTTAAGTAATTCAAACTAAAATAGACCATATTTTGGTTCTTTTACTAACGGTCGTAATCGTCCCGTCTCGGCATCTCTGGAAAGTTGGGCTTCAGCTTTTAACATTTCCTCTACAGCGTCCCATTCTCCTGTTTCCAATTGAAAGTTAATTAATTTGGCATCCAATAATATCTCTTCAGCAAACCACACGCTTTTATCTCGAGACATATTTAAGAATCTTACGAAATTAAAAATCTACGCAAGAAATTGTAACACATTTTGACATGCTTGTGCTTATCTGTCAAAAGTGACAAATTTATTAATTGAAGTGACATTGACATTTACATAGTGATGCGATATTTCGATGGCTTAAATACACCACTGAATAGTAGCTTTTTATAACAAGAAATAGTAGAAATAATTTACTAAAATAATATTTTTTCCAAGTCTCGCAATACTCTTAAAATTCGTGTGAATAATACTTTACAAGAGGAAGAGCCTTTCCCTTTCGTACTGTGTATAACTAACAAAAATTGCCATTGGTGCCTTTAGAAAAAAACTTGCTCTATGTATATTATGCACACATTATATTATAGGTTGGAGCGTTTTAGATTGTTCACCTTAATCTCGCAAGAATAGCCAGAAAGCAGATTGATAGGAGACTTACGTGAAACAGCGTGAAATGTCATGCGGTAATGCGGTATTCTACAGAAACCGTCTTGGGGCCACTTCTGTGGAACACCGAATACTATTGGATACTTCGCAATGAGCTAACAGACGGTTCCACCGTCACGTGTTACGTGGATAATATGCTCGTAAGGGCGTGTGGTGCTAAAGTGGTCGAACAGATCTTGCGGCTGGGACTCGAGGTGGTTCTGCATAAAACTGACTATTTTCCATGGGCGTCGACGGGCGCTGCCCGAGGAATATAGCCTTATCGTGAAAGGAATTTCTATCAGCACCAAACTCCAAGTTGTTTTTTTTTAAGCTCGTACTTGACTACCATTGGGAATTCGGGGAGCATCTCCGAAGTCGTAATTACTGGTGGTGGTAAAAATATTAACGGTGATAGGTCTCGAGTCCTGAGCATCGAGAAGTTAATGCCGTGAAGTTCCAGTATACAGTACGGTGGAGTGGAAATTAAGACCAGTGTGACCGAGCAAAAGGCGTGCCGTATTATCGGCGGTACTACACATCGTGAAGGACTAGCTAGAGAGGCGACGTGGGAGTCTGCCACGGCCAGGCTTGGATGTCTCGAAGGTCGCTCAACGACCTTCAAGCGAGCGCAAGTCAGGAGGTGACAGGATATTCCCACACCCAAGGGAACCATCTCGAAACCGAAGATGGCCCTGGGTCAAGTGAAGTGAGGGATATATCGGTTCCGTAGGACTTGAATACAACTCCCCCCCCCCCACTTGATATCCGATTTCCGTACGAAAAGTCAGTGGGGACAGCAATTTATATCAGTTTTGCCCCGCCTATAAAAATAAGAAGATCCGGGGCTGATCAGAGGTCAAAATGGCTGTCACTTCACGGAAAATATTATCTATCTCTATCTTAGTCACTACATCTTCAACCACACCACAACGTTGCTTTATTACGAGAAACAGGCGAAACAGCTCACTTGATCTATCAACTTCATCCCAGCTATACTTCAAGACATCAGCATCAAACAGGGCGAGGGTTTGCAGTGCGGGCTTAGTTTAAGATCAAAATAATTAAGAGCATATTTGCTCTTTTTGAACTGAAATATTATTAAGATATTCCAGTATTTTGCTAAATAAAAAACATTACTGTTTCAATTTTTTCCATCGATTAATTTTCACCTATTCAGTATGATCTATGAGCTGATTGTGGTAGTATTTTTAATATTTTGTTGTGCACCCGAAAAGCCAAAAGCGGTGATAGTAGCTTGCTCCCGCCCCCGCTTCACCGTCCGGTTCGGTCGAAGGAAAGAATCGGTGAGAATGGCATTTATGCGTGAAATTGTATCAGTTTTTATGTGAGGAACTGCATATTTCTCACAGCAGCAAGTTCACCCTTCGACCTTTTATTCATTTGTGCAATTATTCGTAACAAAGTGTTGAACTATGTGTTGTTTTAGATAGTTATGTGTTGAAATTTTTTGTGTGAGTGGTTCGGGGTGGTATCCTGTGGATTTTGTTTCATTGTGAAGTGCAATAATGGTCAGACTTCCCGCTAACATCGTTGGAATTTAAAACATTCGGTGAGTCATCAACATTTTGAGTTTAACGTTTCAATATAATTGATGTAAATCGCACAGGACAAGCATGTCGATCTAAAAATATCAAGTAAACTTGCATTGTGGCGAACGTTCTGTTCAATAGACGTTAGTAGAGCTATTTTTAATCAAATAAGGTATTTTGTTTTTCTGTTTCTTCTGTGTATTCTGAGGAATGCAAACAGGATTTCCAAATACAAACATTCCTGTTCTAAAATTTATTGTTATTTTTATAGACAAACCTAGTCTATTACAAAGAAGGGCTACTACTAGCTGTCTTCTAAGAAATGTTTATTTATGTTACACAGTTTAACATAATAAGTCTGCTTATTCAATAAGTCTAAAATTCAACTACATTTGACTTACAAGAACATGTGCATTTTGACCAATTAGCTTACTGAACAGGTTCTGGATCATAAGACAAGTTTTAACTCACCTCAACTAGTACTGAAGAAGATTTTAAGTCACTCAAAGTATTTCATTGTTATTTATCATTAATAAGGATCACGTTTGTGTATGTTTTCTTATCAGTAGCACTGTCTGTTCTAGAGAAAATACATTAGGTACAGACAAAAATACCAATTTCCTACAATAACTTGTAATCAATAGACAAAATTTAGAAATCTTATGGAAATTTGTCTGTAATGGGTAATGTATGTGATAAAATTATCTGTAGTATGTAATTTAATATATTCACTGTGCAGTATGAAAGGAACTTCATCCCACGCACACTTAAACTGTGGAATGAAGTCCCTGCTATGGTTTTCTAAAGCACCTACAATATGGGGTTCTCCAAGATGGGTGTTAGAAAGTTTCTTTAGGGTCAGCAGCATGAGTGTAACATCCCTGACGTTGCATACATCCATAGGCCACAGTAACCACTTCCCATCAGATGGGCTGTGTGCTTGTCTACCATCTAAGTGGTATAAAAAAAGACATAAGTAATATCATCACCACACACTCTTTACAGTAACATAGATGTGCCTCTGAAGCTCTTGAGGTTGATAATATATATTGTAATACCTATTGTTTACCAACGACAAATTGATGCTTAAGTAACCATATAAGTCAAAATAGCAATGTAAGCAAAACAGGCCCAATTTATTGAGTGACAAAAAAATAGTTCAATACTACCACAAATTACATGTGGTGAATTTATTGAATGAACTTAAATAAATGAAATGTCAAATTACTAAAAACTCACATCTATATCAGCAAAGAAGGAAACCTGCTTGATAGCATGCTATAATCTATCCTTACAAATGCTGGCAACACTAATACAGAAGATATTTAAATATTAGAGGTCTAACCCTCTCCCCAAGAAACTAGTGACCTGTTCACCACCAGAAGCAACACTTACTAACAAGTGTTAGGTACCCAATACACCGTGGCAAACTATGTGATATGGCATGATGAATGCAGGCCATCACCACCTAGGTGTTGTGCATATTGGTCTACTTCACAATTCCTTTGAAGCTTGCCAAAAAAACTATCTTAAATTCTAGTTGTGCACACCGGTATACCATTACCCCATGTACACAACACGGCTTGCCATGGCATATCATTTGCAGGCCATTGAGTACTGGACCCTTAGTTCAGAATAAATTTCTCTAGTAGAGTAGAGAGAGATTGTATTACATATTTCATTTGTATTCATTTTCATTCACAATGTATTTTTGGGTAGTAGGCCTAAAATTACATGCCAATTATAAACCCTGTTCTTCAAGCGGGTTCCTGGGGCTCTTAAAGAAGGGCATCAGAAAGTTTTTACACAAATGTGATGCCCCTGGTGTTGTAAATGTCCATAGGCAACAGAAACTACTTTGCTACCTTAGTGGTTTAAGAGCCAGCCTCAGGTCCCAGATACAAATCTTAGCTGTTACACTACTGATGTTAACCCACCCATAAAACAAGCAATTTAGCTTAGTTACTTTACCAAGTGCCTATAATATGGTGTTCTTCAAGAGGGGTATTAGAAGGTTTCTTCAGGGTAGGCAGCGCGAGTGTAATGCTCCTGGTATGGCACACATCCATAGGCCATGGCAACCACATCCCAACAGGTGAGCTGTGTGCTTGTCTGCCACCTAAGTGGTATAAAAAAAATTGGAGGGTACATACGGAGTACTAGTAATTTCAGTTACTGATAGTCTTATAAAAAAAAGAAAGAGAAATAACTGCTACTGCATTATCTATACTAACATTATAACGCTAAAGAGTTTGTTTGTTTGAACGCACTAATCTCAGAAACTACTGATTTAAATGCAAAAATTATTTTTGTGTTGAATAGTCCGTTTATCACCCATAATAATAAAAGATGTTAATATCCTCCCAATAAAATTTTTGATCACAGATCCGTCCACTTTAATAGGTTACCAAAAGCTAAATGCTTATTTTCTTTGCTTGCAGTGCCCCAACCGGCATGGATGAAGGTCTTTTAAACGATCTACTCGAGTGCTCCGTGTGTCTGGAGCGACTCGATACGTCGTCACGGGTGCTGCCGTGTCAGCACACATTCTGTCTCAAGTGTTTGAAGGTAAGTGTAGTGCTTAAAATATTCACTAAGAAACAGAAGCACTGTCTACAGGTTTACAACGACGTTAGGGTATAGCTCTGTCTCTCTATCTTTGGATCGCGGCCGGAAACATCAATGTTTTTTAATGCATTTTTCGAACTTTTGAGGTTTTTTTTCTTATCAAACATATAACCTAGAATCCTTGAAGATAAAAACATGATTTATATTTATTGTCTCGATAAAAATCTATGGCAAAGATGACTGACTGATATGTCAAACTTGTACAAATCACGATACCTTGTAAAAAAAAATTAAAATGTAAATATTATTTTCGGTACTCGCATTTTATTTATGTGAGCTTTTCCGTGCTTTGGAGGTCACATTAAAAGTCGGTCTCGGCTATCGATAGTCGTTTGGAGCTCTCTGTCACCCTAGTAGGTCGCGGCGGTGGTGAGTGATGCGTTCCTCCCCATATCCGTATACTAAACGAGTATTGCCCACTAACCACATTTCAGGCTGAAAGGCCAGACGGCAGTCGCTCCCAATAAAGCTGAAAAACCAGGTCACATCATATTTAAGCAGACCCCTGACTCCGAGGTCTGAAGGCCTCGGATGTGACCGGGACTGACGCAAGGACGATGATGAAATGTTACTTATGTGTGCGTCACATCTATCTACTAATATGAAGAAAGTAGAACGATCATACTTATCAAGGCATCAATCATTTTTATGATATTGACAATCTCCCGTCTCCTCCCATTTCAGTTTATTTATGAGAATTGACCAATTGTCATCCAAGATAACCTATTGACTATTTATAGAACTCAATTTCACTTCAAACGTTAAAACATTGAGCATCACAGTTGTATCGATGTTGATTTTGTTACTTTTTTACAACATTAAATCATAAAAACTAGAACGTTTGTATAGAAGTTTGTAACTCTTTCACACGATAACGGATGATTGGATCTGGATGTAATTGGGCACATAGATAGATTATACTCTCGAAGAATACAATTAGGTTTTATCCCGGGAATAGGCTCGACAACAGAACTGGGGTTCTTCGACGTCCTTAAAGGATTTTTACAGGATCGGCCTCTCCCAATGTTGAGAGGCTTTCGCTTACTGTTTCCATTTTGAGAAGCCTATGTCCAGCAGTGGACTGCGATAGTCTAATTGATTGATTGAATTAATTACAGCAGGCACATGCTGTATGAACATTGCGATCGAATGAAGGAACTCGCCAGCTGAATCCGCGGTGAGATTTCATTTTCGCATGCTGTAAACTTGATGACGTCACGTTTTTAAGCACAAGTCGACAGATGTTTATATGCTTGACAATGTGACGTCACCAAAATATACAGCATGCGAAATTGAAATATCACCGCGGATTCAGCTGGCGAGTACGTTCGACCGTTCGAAAAGCTCGTACAGCATGTGCCTGCAGGATCAGCAGCGCGAGTGTGACATCCCTAGTGTTGTACGCGTTCATAGGCCACATAATATATTACACTATTAGAGTTTACTTTTATTACATTTGATTTATTTCAGTGTACACTAAAGAGATTTACTACTCGTCTGCCCTTAAATAATATAAAACAAAGCTAGTCTACAAAGTCAAGAGTTCATAATATTAGTATAAATAACAAATAGGTTATTAAAACCTGCTGGTAGCTTTAGCGGGCACATGTAACGTTTTACGTTGGCTACAAATTAAGCCAGCGCAATATAAACAATGACTACCGGTCTGGGGTATAGCTCGCGACACAAATCTTGAACCTAAGTCGTAAGATGAAGAGGCCCTGGCGCGCGAGGATTGCTTAGTAACATATTATGCTTGGTGAATTTGAGCTCATCCACCATCGTAGCACGGTGTAGCTATCCTCAAAAGTCTCCCAACAAACGGGTACTGCGCGTATATAGCATATTTTAGGTCCAAGATATATGTCCCGAGGTGAACCGTCAAGAAATGTGCTCGAATAGTTACATGCACGCATTGTTACTAGTTCGGAAAACTAAAATCAACATTATTTTGCATTGTACCACGTTATGGTTGAAGTTTTCACCTCCTGGGTCAGCTGACTTTTTCTTCTTTTGATTTGATATGTCAAATCAAAAGAAGGAAAAGTCAATACGATTTCATGGGAGAGACTGCAGTCTGCTGACCTCCCAAACTCTAGAGAGAAGCCTACGCCTGAGCTTCGTCCGTTTTTTCGCAGTTGCAACCGATTTGCAGGTGTCTATACACATCGGTCGACTTACCTGCCTAGGAGTGCTTACATAAAGAAGCAATTTGCCGGTATCGGTATCATTTAAACTGGCCGTAACTGGCGACCGTACTCACGCATCACATCCATTTGGCGATTTCAAAGTATGTACCCGTATTGACTGTCATAGATATTCGTATGACAACTGGTACCGACAGCATAGCGTGCTCTCCAGGCACTACGACCAGAACAATGCAAATAACCAGATTCATGCATACAATTGTTTGCACTAAGCGGCAAACGAACCCGAACCTAGCAGTCGCGTTCAATACCGCCGCGCCACAGAGGTTGTCCGGCTTAGCAGCCTAAATTGGGCTTAAACTAATTATTTATTCATGTGACTATGCAAGGCACTCCTGTAACCGTCCTCCATTGTTTGTTCTAAAGAGCTCGTCTATTAAACAAAGCACTCATTGCATCAAACAGTCTATTTCGAACACACTCCACATGTCGCGTGATTTGTTTAGCGTCTGTCTCACACCTCGCACAGATTGTTCCGCTTACACATCCTGTATAGCCCCTCGTCATAAACACGTACCATTTATTGGCTGTATACAGTGATTATATAGTAGTTAAGGCCGAGTGCCCGCGTAGCTGTCAGTTTGTTGCATATCTTTATGTGTGCCAAGTCTATTTTGAAAATGCATACGTCAATTGTATAAGAAAGGTCACATCTGCCGAGCTTTTTCATTGAGATTTTAGTGTCCCTCCTCTTCTTCAAAACTCCAGTCACGGTTTCTTATTATTTATTTATTTACAGAAGAGCATTTACCAAAACTGTGACACCACTAAAAAGGCGACGCCAACTGAGATGGGAAAAAGCTCAGAGAATGATAATTTCCAAAAACGACCACAGAAATGGTCTATTTTTTTTTTTCAGGGAGATAGACTCCATTTTCGGTCATGAAACAAAACTTAAATGTTAGAGCTAGATACTCTCTTCCATATTATTGTATCTGATCTTGTCATCGAGATTTTAATGTCAGCATCATTCTCATGTTTATAGTGATATTCCGTAGTGGGCCCGTAACCTGATGGTTTTATCGAAAGAGGCCCTGGCGCAGGCTTCCTTTACTTCAGCAGGTCTAAAATGGCCACATTGTATGTTTCATATTATATTTGTAATCTGAAAATCCCAAGATTGTCGGTATGTTTGATATTATAAATTATTAATAAGTAATGTTCACATTGATGAAATATTTCATCAATCTGAACTCTTAAATAAGATCATTTACAAGAATGAAATTAGAATATTATGAAAAGACCTCCCAGATTTTTAAACCTCTAAATGGTCCTCAAACCAAGAAAAACAGTAGTAGAGCAAACTCCGAGTTCCAAAGTAAAAGTAATCTTTGAATGTAACCAAATTGGATGAGGATAGGATTGGTAGAGGCCTATGTCCAACAGAGGAATGCGATAGGCTAATTGATTGATTGAATACCGTTATATTTATCTGTAAGTTTTGCGATTCCTATGTCCCCGAAGTTCATGATATATTGGGTCTGATGCATATGCCTACTGACAATCTGCGGTTTTATTCGTTAATAAATATTTGGATTGCGTCATGCATATTCGCCGTTAAAAGTCTATTATTAGTATTATTACTCGTAATATTCAATTCACCGAACCTAGAAGGGCAAATCTATATTATTATTGTAAATTAGCTGATGAGTGTTGCCCTCAACACCGCTCGTATGGATAATTTTACTTTTGTTCAGTTCTCCGGTTCTGCTCAACCAATTGCGATGAAACATTCGGCAGATTTGTAGTCTGACCAAGACTTTTTCTTGGCAGTCGGGTAAAAAATAACTGCAATAAAATCCGGTCAGTTGTTTTTGCGTCTATCGCGGTTCGCTGCCAACAAGACAAGAATTCCAGAAAAAAAGAGATCTTTTTTTAAAATCTTTAATGTACAGATACCGACACAAATAATATGATTTACGATTTTCCAATAGTATTGATGTACGTTAACGTTCTCAGAACAGGGTCCTATAGACCTTGAACAGTTTACCCAGAATAGGGATCCAACTTCAGACGGTAATTGTACTTAATTTGCCATACCTGACTGCCTCAGTTTGTGCCCTGCCTCCAAGTTTATAAGGACCTAGTTATACTAGCTGCTACACGTGGCTCCATCCGAGGAATACTCTATTCTATATTGTTTTTGTCATATTAAAGCTATCTGTGTGGCAAAAGTTTTAATTTTAGGAAAACAATAGTACCTATGTATCTGTTTCCATGAACATTTCTCAGAATCTACAACATGTTACAACTTGTTTATTTTATATTAGGTAGGATTGAGAGTTGAGACTGGTTTTGTTCTCAGCAAAATTTTATATCATCTATGATCCTCGTCATTAGTTTGAGCTTATTTTTACACGACTCCCCAAAAAGGAAGAGAAATGTGTAAAAGGTTCTTATTTATTTATTCAACTTCATGCACAGTAATTTTGTACAGTAAGCTTCAGAGAAAACGAACCCCCCTTGATAATGACATGAAAGTATTGAAGTTTTTCGAAATATAGTGTAAATGGCATGTTGGTCTAGTGGTTATGACTGATGCTTAATGTATGATGGATACAGCAAGCGGGAGTTCAAATACACATACACAAAATTATTTTTTTAATCTTATTATTTTTTTATTCTCTTAAGCACTTTTTGTTAATTATTACTTAAGGAATAAAATTTTATAGTAGATATGAGGTTTGTAAGAAAAGATAGGCTTTTTGCATAAACAATATTAATTTATTTCTCGAATTACATTTCTAGGACTACATTGAGTCCATTTCCGGTTGAGTATACAGTTTTTCTATCTGAGTTAAATTGGGGTTACTTATTTTCAGATTTTACCTGACCTAAATTGATTGACAAAACACAATACCCTAAGTGAAGTATAAAATGTTTAATATTAGATAACTCTAGAAACATAACTACAATATTTATTTACATATTTATTTAAAGTTGCAAACATTAATTTTTTCCATTCTGTATAACCTTCGAATATAAAAGAATGATGAATATAATGAAATGTTATTTGTGCATGTGAATCACAAAGAAAGAACCAACATGCTAAACTAAATCAGTATAGCAATATACATCTTCCTCTTTGATCACATTTTCTGATAAGTAACCCTTTTAACACAACTTTAGAAAAATATGTGAGGTCAGATGGTGCATCATTAACACATTAGAAGATTACTAAACTTGTAAACAAGAGTAATTTGATTGGGTATTGATAATATAATAATATGATTATGAATGTTAGGACACTTTATACACAGCGTCATCTATCCCAAAATAAGCACCTAAATGTGACATGGATAATAGACAACTGATATAATACTTATTTTAGATATTTTTTTAGATAAACTACACCCAAGCACATAACAAATAATTGTGTTACTTATCACACAAAGATTTGTTCTGGGTAAGAATGAATAATCTGCATTAATAACGGAGCGGATGGCTCTCACTGTCTATCACTTCTTGAAGACGACTTTTCATCCCCGAAACCAAGTTCCCAAGTTCTGTTTACCTGTTCATACAATTATTTTTTTGACTTTATTTCACTTAAGTCCCAATTTAAAACCATCTGACCTCACAAGTTTTCTATAGGAATAAGATCCGGGCCTTTAGCCGGTCACTCAAACACTGTTATATCTTCTTGTGCATTAAGCCAGTCTTGCACAATTCGGGACCGATGCACCGAAGAGTTGTCCTGAACCAGGTAAATTTGTCCTTCTGGATATCCGACCCGCACTGAAGTCAGCATTACGTTTTTCAACACTTCAAGGTATCGCTCACTGTTCGTGCGGCCACCTATTTCCACTAGCTCGCTTGGGCCCATTGAAGACATCCATCCCCAGTAACCTAAAATAATAAACCTTTTCAAATCTGTTGCAATATGTAAACCAATGTCAGTAGCAATAATAATTAGAAATATATAATATTATATATAAATTTCGGGGTAGAGAATAATAATTTAGAATAAACAAATTTCATATTTAATTGCATTGTAACGAAAAAATTTAAAAAGTGTAAAATATAAAAAAATATGTTGAATAATATAAAAATTTGCTTACCTAATGTTAGCCGCTCTCTTGTTCTTAAGTCTAATACATTTTTTGAGTTCAACCGTTGGCCACTTCTTCTCCATAAAATTTTCGGCCACCCCTATCTGACTTGAAGCATTTTTCGTCGGAAAATATAACAATTTCGTTTTCCCAGTAGAAATTTTAATAACGAGTAGCAAAATTTACTCGGTTGGTGCGATGATCGTCAGTAAGTTGTTTCTTTCTGGCTGGCTTATAATAATGGATGATCGCAGCGTGTAGATGTCGTCGAACAGTGCTCAGCGACACTCCAAAAGTTTCAGCACTTGAGCGCGTAGATTTTAAGGCTGCCACTGAGTGAACTTCCACAATATCACGGTGCCGCTCTGAATCATGAGTGTAAGCAACTGGGCGAGATCCTTGGCGTTCACATTTCATATCACTCGTCCCTTGATACTTTCGAATCCATCTACGCACTGTATTTCACTGTAATGAAAATGATAATAAATAAAAGAAATTCCAAAATCTAACTTGTAAACGAAAATGTAACATGATTAAGCAATAAATAGATATATAATATATTTTTATCGTAACTCTTACCGTTATGGCCATAACTCGTTCAATTTCCTTTATACTTTGTTCTTTGCTCCCAAAAAACAACAATTTTAGCTTTCAAAAATGTTGTTAATCGAACCATACTTTCAATTTACTCAAAAATCTGATCAAAAACTTAATAAATTGAATAATATTACGAGGAGGATCAACACAACACCAATGCAAATTACCACGAATTATTAAGTTACCTTCAATCACAGTTTAGTAAATAAGGCAAAGAAGTATTCTAATTGCAACCTTAGCGCGCTGTGACAGATATTAGAATACTATAACCGCAGCTCATACAGTAAATAAGTTTTTGAAGTATAACGTGACGGTAGTGCAACAAGCTGTATTAAGCGTAATCTATCGAACTAAACGAGATCTAATTTCAACCTTATCCTTTAGTCAATTGAGCAGTTATTATTATCACATATGGTGGATGTTGAAATTTAAACCTTAAGGTCTAGAAAATTACACCGTAATCAACTTTGTTCGATAATAGGAGTAATGTTATTCATATTTTCGCCGCTGCGATCAAGTGAACCGATAG
Source organism: Eilema griseolum (assembly GCA_963662185.1). NCBI lineage: Eukaryota > Metazoa > Arthropoda > Insecta > Lepidoptera > Erebidae > Eilema > Eilema griseolum. Next base: position 22,497,681 of record OY759231.1, on the reverse strand, counting down.
CCTAGTGGTATAAGGCACGGTCTAAGTGTTCGGCTGGTGCTGGAGATGCGGGTTCGTATCCTTAAACTACACATAGATTAATGCGGCAACTTTTTGTGAGTATATTGTATCTTGGTAGACAATTGAGCCAAAAGACGAAAAATATCAGAAAAAATAAATATGAACGTGCAAATAACAGGCAGATGAAGCTGCTCGCTCGTTTGCAGCTCAGCGACGATCGCATCACGTGACGTCATTCGTGAGTCATGTGACGCGGCCGGCGCAAGCGGCGATATTCTTTAAGTATTGAGGGGGTCCGTTTTCTCTGACGCTGTGTGTACAAAGGCGGACTTAATGCCAAAGGCATTATTTAACAGTCAACCAGGTGATGCAGAGATACATTGAGGTAGGTGCAGGCAAAATAATAACAATCCATTTATTATCATATTATCTATGACCTCAATAATAATACATACACACTATAATACATAAGAAATTCATACACATACATTTAAATAAATATATTAGGTAGGTAAGGCGGTCGAGTTTATTGAGCAGATCTGCATTCAGGTCGAGATAGCATAACATCACCATAGTTCACGATTGGAAAGATTAGTGTCTGCATTAGCATTGCCTTGGTTTTGGATGGTAGAAAAATGTTGAGGCGATAAAGACTACGCAGCATCCCTGTAACCCTCTGACAGACCTTTGTGACTTGAACTTGGCAGTTCAAGGTGGAGTCAACATTCAATCCCAGATTTTTGACACTCTGCATGACAGGAATAATTCTTCCGTTGAATCTATACATCTATCTTATGTACATAAGACACCCACACTTTTGCAGTTGTGTATTCTTTCGATTAAAAGTAATATTCTGGATAAATCCAAGTTATTTTTTGAATTTGTAAAAAGTTTGACGGTAAGAAAATAATAACTAAGATAATTCTTCAGAGACCGTGTAGGTACTCCATGTCTCCAGGCAGTGGCTAAAAAAGCGTCGTATTTGTTAAACAGGTGTCCCTAGGGCAAAGTTTCATGCTCATCTGTGGTTTCTTACGATAACAAACGAACTAAAATATACACCAGAGGTTTGGGCTTAGTGACAGTTAGTACGAGTTCCATACAGTGTGCTATACTGCGAGGGATATGCCTGTCAAACACGCACGGCGCATTTAGGTAATTTTTAGTTGCCTAAAACTAAAAATTACCTATATGCGCCGTGCGTTTTAGTCGATTTAAGTCCGACATAACCTCTCCCACCGGCTCCGGTGGGTGGGGTATCCGTGGGGATGCGGTTCTATACGCGTGTCGATAAAAAGGTAAACAGACTCCTACCGATCTACAAAAAGGCCTAAACACCTTTACAAAATAATAAAAAATACGCAAATATTATTTGAAGAGTTCGATTTCTACAGAATATATATCATATGTAAACATATTTTGACCTGATGAAAATGCGATCACTTGGGGAGCATACTCTTCTAAAGAGAACAAAGAATTTCTCAGCGGTCTTCAAGTAACACACATAAGATAAGAAGAGAAGAAGGTCAGAAGAGAACAAAATTGAAAACATCATCACACTTACACCTATCCTTGTCTTCGCTTCTTCTATTTACCTAACAGACTGTGATTATTATATATCGACTCAATAAATATTCCTGTTAACATAACTACTAACTGTTACAAATTGTATCCCTCTGATCGAGAGGGATTAGTGACCAACTTGAGTCCACGGAGTTGCGTAGAGACCTTCTTACTGTGGTTTCTTTAATATTGGAAGTTTTCCTATAAGAGCACAGACTGCATCGCGAAATATTAAGAGCAATGGTCCTACATCTATTGCATTATGTCACAATTCTGTACAAATGTTCAAAGCATAATCGCTATTGTTTCTACATGTCCTGTGTTGAAAGAAGGTTGCAAAGTGGTTTTATTTTCCGAGAATGCACAAATATTCGAAACAACAGCTTCTTAAAATATCTTCAGAAATTAGAAATCCGCATGGTATCCGGTAGAGTAGAATTTGGACCACCCCATCTCTTCCCATGCGGTGTTGTATAAGGCGACTAGGATAGGGCTGTTTAACATCAGGCCATTCATGGCTCAAGTCAACAATAGTGCCCGGAAAACGGCAATAGGGTCACCCCCTATTACGTGGGACCGAATACAATGATTGGTGAAATATCAGTGTTAAATCATCCCTAATTAACCCTCCGGGGATAAAGGTGTGATTATATGTATGTAAATCGCCAGTGCGTTGAGTAGATAGATCAGAGGTAGTCACTTCACGGTAGGTACCGAAGTTCGGTCGCTTCATACCCAGTTAGACTGAAAGCCGACCTCAATCTGCTTCTCCAAACTATTTGCAGGGAAAAAAAAGGCTTAGAGTATGATTCAGTATAGCTATTCATATAATATTATTATCATCACCGAAAAGATAGATAAGTATGACTAAGTATTTTTAACTTGAGATATAAAATGAGAGGAGACAGATCATATCCGGTTGTAGGTCGTATCAAAATCTATCTATCGCGATTAGTGATAGATAATCTACTGATATATATTACAGTCTCCCGTATAACTTATATATTTGCCGCGTGGTTTCCGGCAGTAGAATTAGGGCCAGCCCATCTCTTTCCATGCGGTGTCGTACAAGGCGACTAAGGGATAGGGTTGTTTAACATCAGACAGATATATACAGCTCAGACTTAGCCTCAGATGCATGACTCGTGTCAACAATATTGCCCGGAATACGGCAATAGGCTCACCCCCTATTACGTGGGATCGAATACAATTATTGGTGAAATGTAGGTGTTAATTCACCTCTGCCTAACCATCCAGGGATAAAGGCGTGATTGTATGTTTAAAAGACGATTGACGGGATCCTGATAGTGTTGGACGAAATATCCGCGTCCGCGGCTGTATCACTTATCTTACTCCACAGGAATAACTTATTTAATAATGGGGAAATCCCCTTGGATACCACCCCGCCGGAGCCGGTGGGGGTGGTTATGTCTGACACGGACCGGCTAAAACCGCACGGCCGCCTCAGGCCATCAGTTGCCGGGGGAAATGTAACTTTTGGCATATCACTCTCGCTCCTCGACTGACCCGGGGCCATGGTATGGCCCCACTGCCACAGGAATAGCTTTCCAGGTTTTCGCAGACGAATTTACAAACAATCACCAGAATGAACTCATTTCGACCCGATTGGTAGTATGGCCATTACATCAGTACTTTGCGAGGTGTTTCCCTGGACCCGATTTGATGAAATTGTCTTATTAATAATAATAAATTTAAAAATATTCATAGAACATTCTACACAACGCTATCTCTATAGTCTATACCCATGGTAAGCATAGTTTATGTTATGGAATCTAGAATGCGGATAAACATACTTAGATACTTTTTTTTTGTAAATAAATAAATAAATAAATACATATTCCACGACATGCTACACAACGCTATCTAGACCCATGGTAAGCGTAGCTTAACTAGCTTCTGTTATGGGATCTAGAATGCGGATAAACATACTTAGATACTTTTTTTTTGTAAATAAATAAATAAATAAATAAATACATATTCCACGACATGCTACACAACGCTATCTAGACCCATGGTAAGCGTAGCTTAACTAGCTTCTGTTATGGGATCTAGAATGCGGATAAACATACTTAGATACTTTTTTTTTGTAAATACATACATATTATACATAGAAACTCCGAAACCAATGCAAATATACATATTCATGCATACAAATATTTGCACTGAGCGGGAATCGAACCCGCGCCCCCTGCATAGCAGTCGAATGCTCTACCGCTACGCCACGGAGGTCGATATAAACTAATTATACATAGAAACACCCAGACCAATACCAATGGAAATATACATACATACATAAAAATATTTGCATTGAGCGGGAATCGAACTCGCGCCTTCTGCTTAGCAGTCGAACGTTCTACCACTACGCCACAGAGGCTTATGAAGGTACATTCTGTAAAATAGGACAAAATTGATGCGTAGACTTGGACAGTCATACCTATAAAGAATGTCTGAATTTATTGAATAGTATCCAATAGTACGTAGTTTAGTTCTTATTAGATGTATCCGACCGTTTTAGATTGAATGAAACGACCTTATGCCACAATTGAGTGTGGCGCCTACGCATAAAGATATACTGCATCTCTTATTGCTGTAGTGTTGGTATAACTATTATAGTACTCTTTAGGATTCCGTACTTAAAGGGTGGTGGGTCCGTATCTGTGTGGTGACGGAGAATGAATACAAATATCATCACTCCATCTCATCTCAAGGGTCGTGAGAGGACCAGATCGTGAGAGATGGCCCTGAATCGGCCGGGGTGCGAGGGTATGCCTGTCAAACTCACCTTCGGCAACCAAAACGACCCACAGGCGGCGTGCGTTTTAGTCGGTTCGAGTCCGACATAACCTCTTCCACCGGCTCCGGTGGGGAGGTATCCGTGGGGATTAAGCGCACGTAAAAAATATATAAAAGGGCCGTGGGAGGCGACTATCAGAAAAATACGCAGAAGGAAATCTTGAAATAAAACCCTGTACCAACCCGCCTGGCCAGTGTGGATACAGTAGACCAAAGCCTCTCGAACATTGGGAGAGGCCTTTGTCCAGCAGTGGACTGCGATAGTAGGCTATTTGATTGATTGATTGATTGACCTAAAAGGTAAAAATAGCACCCTATTAATATATTGTTCGTCTGTCTGTCTATCTGTCACCAACTTGTATGATCTCATGAACCGTGATGGCTAGACAGTTGAAATTTTCACAGATGGTGTATTTCTATTGCGGCTATAGCCAAAAACACTAAAACAGAATAACAATATTTAAGAGGGGTTCCCATACAACAAACGTGATTTTAAGGCGAGCTAGATAATAGTACGGAATATAGGAGGTAAGATACGACGGTATTTCCGTCCCAATTGAGCAGTTCGACTGGGGAAGTACCTCCACCCTACAGAATACCACATCTTTAATAACCTCGTGTTGTATTTCTGGTGGTGAGTAGCGTAGCCAGAGCTCAGTGGAGAGTTTTTGTGCTGTCGGTGGGAAAACCAAAGGCTTGTCTTGATTTTGTGTTCTGTACTGAAGGCACAAAAAATCTCTGTTCTTACAGGTTCGACAGCACAGGTGTATAGCCCCTGGTGTTAGACACGTTCATAGGTCACGGTAACCACTTTCCATCAGGTGGGCCTTGTGCTTGTCTGCCACCTAAGTTGTAAAAAAAAAAACGGAACCCTTCGTACGCGAGTCCTACTTGCATATAGGTGGTTTTTTTTACTTTTATTACTAAAAACAGACATTAGAGTCCTATACACTCGGCGTTTGGGTTGGCAAGTTTTGTCTTTCAAATTCTCACTTGTTCCATGGGATAAAATTGACTTTGGAACTAATGTGAACATACCACTTTCTTCACTAATTGCTAGAAATCATGACAAATAAATACCATAGCTAGTATAATAAAACGAACCTCCAGCGAGAAGTCGTTTTACAACTTTACACGGAACAGCCGTTGACCACGTTTTATTTCAAACTTATCGATCGTGATGTTGCGTGTTGCCCGTTCACTTTCACTGACGATTGAGACCTGTGGTCTCGCCTGCTGTGATGTCACACAGTGTACGATAAACGCAGTAAAGTAATGAAATAATAAGGTACAGTCATTGGTTCGGGTAGACGATGGAAGTAAATAGGCCACTGATCACTTAATATGAAGTTCATTTAATATATAGATCTTCACTCAATGCAAGCATGAATGCAACAGAATACACTTTGTTTTTCTATGTTTTAGGGAATTTGTGACTTAGGTGGCAGAAAAGCACACGGCTCACCTGATGGACTGTTAATGTGGCCTATGGACGCTCAAGATGCACAGTGAATGCGAATGAGAATCAAATCGATTAAGATTGGAAAAAATATATAATTAGTTCGTGCGGGATCCGAACCCGCAATCTTTCCCTTATAGGGAACCGCGGGTTCGAATCACGCCTGAATTGTTTAAAAAAAAATGCTATCATAATGGATTTGAACAGTTAGCATACTAAATGCTATGCTATGGACGTGTGCAACACCAAGGGAGTCACACTCGCGCTGCCAACCCTATAAGCACAGAGTTTCTGTGCCGTCAGTGTAAAAAACAAAGCAGGAGAAGCTTTTGGTCTTCCCACAGACAGCACAAAAACTTTCCAGTGTGCTCTGGCTACCGTACTCACCGCCGGGAACACAACACGAGATTATTATGTATTCTGTAGGGCGGAGGAACTTCCCCAGTAGGACTGCTCAATTGGACGGAAATACCATCGTGTCCTATTATATAATACGAATATAAGCTAAGACATGATGTATTACAGTTATGTGCTTATCTGCCACCTAATAAGTTGTATAAAAAAAGTTAATATTCTTGGCAGACGGATGTAGGCTCCAGTTGCATCCGGGAGTCGACGGATGCCAATTTACGCAGGCTGTATTATAAAGTGTTACAAAGATCAGCAATGCAAACTAACGGGTGTCTCCAGTAACGGAGATATTCTAGTTGTAAACCTAAAAAAGGGTGACATATTGCCCACTTAATAAGTAATCGTTCAGCTAGGTCTATACCGGGCCACCTCCAAAACAAAAGACTGTCACTGGCGCGTATATGTCTTGACCCGAAAAATCATTTTTTATATTTTTTTGAAAAAAAAAGGAAAACTCTTAGGAATGGTATGTTACCCAACAATTTGAGGGTACGGAAATAGCACTCTAGAATCACAGTGGTAAAACCTCAACCTGTCAATAAATCAATTAACATATTGCAGTCCACTGCTAGACATCCTCCGCCGTGCACATCAAGTCTACCCCAGTCACCTTTTTCGGGTCATCCGTCATCTTGCTGGCGGGCGTCCTCCACCATTTAAAAAATTTTTGTGCATACATGATCTACTTTTGATCCTGACTGTACTTACCTGTACTATCATCGTCCTCTCCGGTACGATTTCACATACTCCCGCTTTATGAGAGAAAGTAAATTGCAGATATAACACTATTATTTGATGTGATGAATGGTCGTATTAACGTCCCTGAGTTGGTAAGCAAAATTGATTTACGTGTGCCTTTGGCATTCCTACGAAGAACAAACCTTTCAAATATGCCTGCTGTTATAACTACGTATAGACAGAACTCGTGTCTCATTAGAGCTTGTCGCATAGGTATAATTCAGAGTGTCGTAAGGTCGATCTTGACTTGTTTGCAACGAGTATCCCCAAAATGAAAAAGGATTTTAGTTCTTGTTTCTTTGATAATAAGTAAACATTTTGTATTTTGGTATTATTCCTGTATTCTATTTTTTACCCGACCACGGCGAAGCAAAAGGAGATTAATGATTTTGCATCAGACTACGCTGAAGCAAAAGGAGGGTTATGTATGTATGTATGTAGGTTCATCTGTTCCCTCATAGTTCCTCAGCCACTTAATAGAACTGGACATACTGGTTAAAGGTTATATGATGTGTCATGTCATGTGCCCTCTAGCGGTCATAAAGTACTGTGTTAAAAAATGAATTTGAGATAAATATGTCGTGTTTACTATCAACTGAAAGGGCTTAATTAGCACATTTCAAATATGTATAAATTATAACTATTGCTTGCCCTAATATAATATAAATAAAAAAAATTGTTTAAAAGTAAAACTCTACTTCTGAAAAATCACGCTCTAAAAAGTGTTAAACAAGAAAATATAAAGGTTGTAGTCGTATGCCACTTTTCCGTAGAATGTATTGTTTTGTTAGACGTAAGTGGTATACGACCACGGCTATCCTTGATATTATCTTGATTAACACTTATTAGAGCGTTAATATTTCAGTAGTCTGGTTTTTGTTTTAATTTTATACCATTTTTTTTCACCTTTCATATTCGTGTTTATGTAAATTGTTACTACACTTACTACATGTTTCCAACCAATATTTAGTAGAAAAAAATTTTAACTGGCCGTTTCCTATTTTTAATATCTTGGTAACAACTTGGTACTAATTGTTAGCTATGAGAAAATAAATAAATCTCAGCGTATAGTCTTAAGTAGAATACGTGGCTTTCAACTCAGAGAACAGGGTTTACAGATTCCGGGTTTTATTCCTCCACTTCGCACGGTCTTGGACATTCCTGGCAGTGAGTCCAATGACACATTTGCCACGCATATCATCCCTTGCGACCCAAAGCCAGCATTTACCTACATCATGATCACGTTAATATCCGTAAAAACAATTGTATACTATCATGAGAATTATAACCGTGAAGCCTAAAGAGAAACAATAAACAATATCCGCCTCCTGCGCATATATAGCACCTTTCTAATTAGTTCTGCTAAAGGACCTTGTGTGGTCTGCACTCTGCAGTCTTTGTAGTGAGTCGTGAAAACTAAGGAAGTCATTGTTTTGTGGCTTTTTAGCTAATATTTGTGTACCACTGTAGCTACCTATTTATTTATATATGCATACTAAACTTACTGTATATCCTCGAAGAGATAGGCATCCGTACCAATTTGCATGAGTTCCACAATTGCTCGTTTTCTGTTAAAATTTATGACCATCATGCTGTGTGACGTGGCTGGCTTTAAGGTAGAGATGATGGGAGGTCGATGGGGTGATGTACGTAGGGATATCCGCATGAAACATGTTATAATAACTGTACATGATTGTAGATTGAAGTTGAATTCAAATTTTCATTGATAATACGGGTAAATTCAATTTAGCGGATTTTCAGTGGTGACGTTCAGCACTAAATAGTCAAATAAAAACCGAACCGAAGTAAGGGATATTCAAAGAAGATTCCCATAATAGTTCGTAGACTATCTGGAGCAAGAAATAATTAGTGGCCTGTGTTAATTTAGTATGACATATTGGTACTTCATACGACTAGTATGCATGCCCTAATCATACTAGCACATTACATAAACACCTGGATAATCGATTTGTATGCTAACTGAGTGCAGTTGGTTGCTAATCGAAAATAATAATGCTAGGCCCACTGGCTACAATAGAGTCATACATAATACTAGATTATACAGCGGTTCAGGACTTGTCGCAATTAAGTCAAGCCGTGACCACGGGTGCTGCAACGCATCCAAAACTTCGGCAGAAATAGTAAGTTCCATGATTTAATCGCGAAAAGTTCCGTACCGTTGTATAATTATGAATTCACACCGCGATAGTTTAAAAATAACATTATACTAGGTTCAAACAAATCGTTATAGAAAATTTTCATTGTGGTCATGATTGTGGTATTGACATTGGTGTCGCGATGGGCCAACGTGCGCGAGTGGACTGTATTGCGGAGAAGCAGATAACTGTTCTATTGACACTTTACACACAAAACAAGACAGGTGGCCGGGCTGCCGCGGATTCGATCCAGGCAGTGAATGCAGCCCGAGAAATTAGGAGAGGATGCACTAACCTTCACGACCCACGTGTTTTTCATCGCCGCCGGTACACGGATCTTCTCTTCCTTGCTCAGGAGCTGCCGTCAGCGTCACTAGATCCCTTGAGGAACACACGAGAGGCACCATCCGATCGGTAAAGGTCTATGAGGCGGTTAAAATACAACAAATATTATTCATTTCTGAGAGACGCGCTCGCGATCCGTCCCTACGCTGGCTAGTTCAAAGCGGGAGTGCCCGTCCACATCTCACACAATGGCGGACGGAAGCTACAGCTAGCCCTACTCTATGGTTAGTGCGGAGGGGGAGACGGATCTAAAAGGAGTGTGTTTCCATGTCAAAAAATACAGTTTCCACATCGGCGCAACCATTCCCCCCGGCTTGAAGGGTTACCTTCGAAACGAAAAATGTGGAACAAAACTAATGTCTAATCTAAATCTAGGTTTGCGAAATAACAACTAAAATATAAACATAGATTGGAACTCGTGCCTACTGCTGGCTAGGCAGAGGGCAGAGGCGAACAACCGGGCGCAGATACGATCCGGTTGCAGTTTTAACCCGTACAACACGAGTTATCCCGCGGGCATCGGGAAAAATTTCCTCTACTACTCCTAGAGGCCAATGTAAAGGAGGCGCATTCTCAGTCATAAGGACTACCACCGTACCTACAGTAATTGGGTTGGATGGAGTATTCCATTTTTGACGTGACTGCAGCGTGTGCAAATAATCGGTTCTCCAACGATTCCAAAACGATTGGACCATCTTATCTAAAAGAGCGTGACGAGTTAGGAGGTGTATTCTATCGTCATCAACATCTATTGCGGGCAAATATTTTAAAGGAGTCATATTTAAGAAGTGAGCTGGCGTCAGCGCTAACGGCTCTGACGGATCGCTAGATAGAGTCCGACACAGCGGACGCGTGTTCATCACCGCCTCTACTTGCGCGAGTACGGTACTCAACTCCTCGAACGAGAGAATCTGTTCGCCTATGACGCGAAACAGATGCGACTTAAGGCTTTTAATATTCGCTTCCCAATTACCACCAAAATGACTAGCTGCAGGCGTGTTAAAGTACCATTCAATGCGATTTTCGGCTAAGATGTGAGCGAATTCACTTTGGTAGTACTTAGACCGTAAGAATGTGTGCAATTCCGAAATACTACGTCGGGCCCCTACATAGTTTGTACCGTTGTCCGAATACATGCGCTTAACCGGACCCCGACGCGACAAAAAACGTTTAAAAGCGGACATAAAATTTGGCGTACTTAAATCACCGGTCAACTCTATATGAACCGCGCGAGTTGTCATACAAATGAACAAACAAACATAAGCTTTCGTGGAGCGAATGCCACGACCACGAGCAATGGTGACCTTGAAAGGCCCAGCAAAGTCTGTGCCGGTGTGTACGAAAGGTTTTGCGGATTGAACAACACGACAAGAGCGATGATCGGCCATTTCAGGCGCGATAAAACGCGGGCGGAGTTTAAAACAAGGTACACATCTGTGTACTCTAGCGCGAATCAAATTACGAGCGGAAATTATCCAGTATTTCTGTCTCAAAATAGACATTAACAAATCGGGACCAGCGTGACAATTCACCTTGTGATGATAATCTACTAACAAATCTAATACGTGGTCCTTACGCGGGAGAATTACTGGGTGCCTTTGTTCAAATCCTAAACCTGAATTTCTCAAACGACCACCTACTCGAATGAGTCCATCTTCCAAAAATGGTTTCAAGTGTCGGAAAGAACGACTACAAGGTTTGTTAAATTCTAAATTTTTAAATTCAGAAGCAAAATAACACTTCTGCAATTCGCGAAGTATGATCAATTCAGCCTTATCTAAATCAGCGGCGGTTATATGACCGCGTGTAGATAAAATTCTCAAAAATCGGCCTACATAAACAACACAACGCAACAGTCTCGACCAAGACGAGACGCGATTAGCCAACAACAAAACCAGGGACTCTTCACGCGGGACCGACACCACAAGCGAGTGCTTCTTTTCCTCGGGTGGTTCGGAAACCGTAGTGGGATTGAATTGACTAACTGGCCACTTATCTAACGCGGCATGAATCCAGGACGGTCCACTAAACCATAACGGGTGATCTAATATTTGCGAAGGAAGCAGTCCACGAGAGAGACAATCGGCTGGGTTGTCGGTGCCAGCAACGTGAAAGAGATTTTTTGGCGCTAATTCCGATTGAATTTTTGCCACTCTATTAGCGACGAAGGTGTCCCAACGATGGGGCGAAGAGTGGGCCCAACACAAAGCGACTGTTGAGTCCGAAAAAGCTAAAATTCTATTAATATTAATGCGACTACTACAAGCATTGGCGATAGAGGTGATCAATCTAACCAACAATAGTAAAGCGCATAGCTCGAGGCGTGCCAGAGAGACGACCTTACGGGGAGAGACCTTCGATTTCGCGCTTATAAGGCTAATTGAAACCTTACCTACATTCGAGACATGAAAATAGACTACTCCTCCATACGCCCTCTCACTAGCGTCCGCGAAGCCTACTACCGTAACAACACTATGTTGCGATATACCTACATGACGCGGAATTTGTACTTGGTCAAGCACAGAGAGTTCTTTTCTAAAGCGAGCCCACAACTTAGCAATGTTGTCGGGCGCGGTGTCGTCCCAATCACAATTCGAAAGCCAAAGCTCTTTTATAAGTAGTTTGGCGTACAGAACGACAGGAGCTACGAATCCCATTACGTCCCATATCCGTGCCACACACGACAGGATAATGCGTTTAGTACAAGTTTGTGGGGTCGAACTACTTTTCAAACTAAACGTATCAGATGCGGGCGACCAGCTTAAACCAAGCACCTTGTGCGTATCACTTTCATCGAACTCCTTAACCGAAGACAATCGGTGCGACGGTGGAATCGACTCTAACGCTGTTTGCGAGTTGCTCGTCCATTTCACGAGATCAAATTGACCCGCCTTCATGAGACTTATAACTTGAGCGGCCGTCTCGACAGCCTCGGCCTCGCTATCTACACTATACACGAAGTCGTCCATGTATAAGCCAGTCTCAATGATGGCTCTCGCTTTAGGAAATGCATCGCCCTCGTCAGCGGCCAACTGCTTGACGGTGCGAAGTGCGTGAAAAGGGCTAGATTTAAGCCCGAAGCAAACACGATTAAACTCGTAAACCATTAAAGGTTCTTGCGGTGAAAATCTATACAAAAATCGTTGAAACCTACGATCGGGTTCGCGCACTTCAAGGCACAAAAACATTTGTCGAATATCTGCAGAGAGTGCCACAGCGAATAAACGAAAATTTACAATTATGTCAAATAAATTACCTTGAAGATTTTGACCACAATACAAAATGTCATTAAGCGACACGGAAGTGCTAGTCTTAGCACTGCCATCTAGAACTACGCGGAGTTTAGTAGTAAGCTTATCTTCTCTAATAACTCCGTGGTGCGGGATAACGTACGAAGGCTGGGTCTCGTCAGTGTCCGCAGGCGCAGGTGAGATGTAACCTTTATCTAAATATTCGTTGACAACCTCATCATAGGCTTGCTTTAACTTTGGAGACGCCTGCATCTTTCGTTCTAAACAAAGAAAGCGTCTTTCAGCGGATGCACGGGAGTCGCCGAGCGAAAAAATATCTCCCTTGAAAGGGAGCGCGACAACATAACGACCCTGCTCATCGCGAGTAGTCGTGCGACAATAAATCTCCTCAGCCATCTTGTCATCAGGGCTTAGGATTGGTGGGACATTGACCTCCTCAATCTCCCAAAACTTGCGGATGGTAGACTCCAGTGGCGGCTCGACGGTGCAACAGAACGAGGCAGTCGAGTGACTAAAACTATCCATAGAAGCGGGTGCAGAACCAATTATAACAAAACCCAGAACTGTTTCCAGGGCGTGCGGAGCGGGGTACGTCGGACCCCCTTGAACCTTACGTGATAACTGGAGGTGCGGGAGAATCGAAGCGCCGATCAATATATCGACGACTCCAGGAACAGCGTAAGTCTCATCAGCTAAAGGTAAGTCTTTAAATTTCGTTAATAAAGACGTGTCAACTGGGACGGTAGGCAACTGTTCAGTTATTTTATCCGTAACGAACGAATCCATGTCAAACCAAATTTTATTATTAAAACGAGATCCAAACCTCGTTTTAACTGTGCCATGAACAGCTGACCGTAAACCTCCAAAACCCGTCACCACTGAGTAGGTTGAACGCCTATCAACATTGAAACCAAGACGTTGACAACAATCTTGAGTAATAAAATTACTTTGCGAAGCGCCATCTAATAGCGCTCGAACAATGTGCGGTTTACCTAATGCATCAACAATAACCACGCGAGCGGTCGCAAGACAAACCGTAGTGAGGGCAGCACTAGCGGAGAACGAACACAAGGTGACGTCATTCGTAGCGGTCCCCGGGCAGGCCGGAGCGCGTGCGAGCTCGGGCTGCGGCTGCGGCGCAGGCTGCCGCGCGTCACCGCTCGACGAACCAACTGTGCTCACCTTGGATGCGGCATTACTATTTTCAAAATGAAGCAAAGTGTGGTGTCTCGCTTGACATTTGCGACAACCATTTCCACTATTACATAAACCCACGCGGTGTTTAGTACCGAGACAATTAAAACAAAGATTATTAGCGCGAACAAATTTATAACGATCACTAGGCGACAATTTTAGGAAACCAGGACACTTGTACAGTTGCGAGTGATGAGTACTACACAAAGAGCAAACAGGTGATTGTACACGTGCTGGTGCGGTATTAACATAAGTATGGGTTGACCTCAGTGACCTCGATGACGCATCTATTTTGCGCGCGGGACTAACAACTGTCTTCGCGCCTTCATGTTTCGATGAAGAGCGTTGTAATATTTTTATATGCTCGCGAACAAAACCTTCTAAGTCTTCGAACTTAGGAATTTTATTGCCGCGATGATCCGACTCAAACAAACGAATGGTTTCGGAATCTAATTTCCTTAAACCCATATACAAAAATACGAAGTCGCAGAGGTCATCAATCTTTAGGTTCTTTACAGCGCGAACAGCTGACGCGAAAGTGTCTAGAAATTTCTCTAAGTTTTGATCGTTACATGCCGTAATAGATTTCAAATCAAACATCTGATCCAAATAGGCGTTAGCTACCGATCTTTTATCCTCATACTTAGCTTTCAAAGTATTTAAAATTAAATTATAATTCCCGGCACTAAACGTAATTCCAGCGCAAACGGTTATAGCTTTACCAGTCAATTTTTCAACAAGATAATGCAATTTTTCGTGATCTGTCAACGAATCGTTCTTATCTATTGTATTCTCAAAACTATCTATAAATCGACACCAATTGCGAATGTTACCATCAAATTCGGGTATTTGAATTGGTGGCAACTTAGGTCGGTCGCGAGTGGGGTTGGGTCGGTCAGACGGCTTCTCCAAACTCCTCGCGACGCGCTTGATACGACAATACAAATCGTCAAACGACGACAAGGCTTGATAACTCACTGAGTAATCGGGATCCAAATTCAACTCTAAAACGTTGATGTCATGCACTAAGGTTTCGAAATCCGCGCGTAGACTATCTAAGTTTTCTATAGAACACAAGAACGAATCTCTGATGACCAAATCAGAGGTTTTAAGTGCACTATCATAAATCGATTGTACGCGAGAGTAAATCATTTCTTTTTTAGCGTATAAAAGTTTCAATTGAACCTTACCGGTCTTATCAACCTTTGGGGACATGTTTACAATTAAATCTCAAACTAAAGTGCGGTAAACAATAAATATGAAATGACTTAATCCTAGCGGTACAGAGCAGCGAGGCGGCGCGAGCGTTAACTATGTAGGTAGGTAGGTGCTTACAACTGTGAATGCACGCTTGAACAAACGCGCATAGCAACAAGGTCGTACCTACGCGATGGTCGCTGTCTAGATTCAACTATTATTTCCGAGATTAAGTATTGCGTAATATCTATTCAAATTAAAATACTTTCGTATGAATTGGGATGAGATGCGAGCGAGGTAGGCACAGCCACGTGTCTACCCACGCAGGTACTAGGCAAATACGACGTGAGCCGAGAACAACGTAATTGAAAAAAACAAAACAAAGCCAAATGCGTTAGGTATTACACTGTGCCTATGCACTAGGGTGTCTGAGTATACCTAAGATCTAAGCCTAAATGTCTGGATGCGGGGTTTTCTACTAAAATAACCAGGCACTTAGGTGCGATGCGAAAATTGCGAACTACGATTAAGTGTTGATATGATACCTAACCTATTTATGTATTAGGTAGGTACAATGCGAGCCAGCGGCGAACGGACTACAAATTCTAAGCCTAAGTGTCTGGATGCGGGGTTTTCTACTAAAATAACCAGGCACTTAGGTGCGGTGCGCTCATTCCCATTAGAATAATAACAAAATACGAACTACGGCTAAGAATCCGGCTCGATCCGGACCAAAAAAATGGTGTCGCGATGGGCCAACGTGCGCGAGTGGACTGTATTGCGGAGAAGCAGATAACTGTTCTATTGACACTTTACACACAAAACAAGACAGGTGGCCGGGCTGCCGCGGATTCGATCCAGGCAGTGAATGCAGCCCGAGAAATTAGGAGAGGATGCACTAACCTTCACGACCCACGTGTTTTTCATCGCCGCCGGTACACGGATCTTCTCTTCCTTGCTCAGGAGCTGCCGTCAGCGTCACTAGATCCCTTGAGGAACACACGAGAGGCACCATCCGATCGGTAAAGGTCTATGAGGCGGTTAAAATACAACAAATATTATTCATTTCTGAGAGACGCGCTCGCGATCCGTCCCTACGCTGGCTAGTTCAAAGCGGGAGTGCCCGTCCACATCTCACACAATGGCGGACGGAAGCTACAGCTAGCCCTACTCTATGGTTAGTGCGGAGGGGGAGACGGATCTAAAAGGAGTGTGTTTCCATGTCAAAAAATACAGTTTCCACATCGGCGCAACCAGACATTATATCACTAACACGCGCATGATCGAACGGTAAAGGTATGAGCACACAGCCACAGGTTTATTATTTCTTACAGGCGGTTGACTCGGTACTTGCCCGGACCAACAACGAGCCGGCAGGGGCGGCGAGCGCAAACTAACGTATATAGCGCTCTCTAATCAGAAGCGAAAGATAAACGGTTCCATTGAGAAGCCGCAATAAATTAAAACATTAAAAAATATATCATATTCAAGTCTATTTCATGGTACGTTCTGAGTCTGCTGCTGGCTGGATCATACCTTGATGTAGTAATATCAAGCAGTTAGCCGCATGAGCTAGTTATTTAAGGAATGCTAGTAACCACTAGTTCTCTTTTTACTTTTGTTCTTACAGATATTTGGTACGATAACTAAGAATATTATAAAATTTATTAAAAATACGCGTACGCTCAGACACCACATAGTCCACCTATTAATTTGCGCTTATGTATAACAGAACTGACTTGTGTGAATGCATCTCATCTCTATTAGTATATTTGCGCTGTGTAGCGAACTTATCAGAGTCATCAGTCGTTCTGAAACTTGTTCGCGTCTGCTGCAAGAACTTTAGCAAATCGCCATAATCGCTCATAAATCACCGATGCGATAACTTCTTAAGTTTGATAGATTATGTCACATCGTAAACATCTATTACAAGCTGCTGCTCGCGGCTCCGCTCGCGTGGAATTCTGATCCCGTTCACGCAGCACCTTCTGTACAGCTGACCTCGGGGAGGGTCTTCTTTTTCTCTCTTGACATACAGCTTTTCTTTTTAGGGCTCCCTACCCAAAGGGTAATAACGGAATTCTATTACTGAGGCTTCGCTGTCCGTCTCTCTGTCATCAAACTGTATTTCATGAACCGTGATAGCTATAAAGCTGAAATTTTTATAGATGTACTTCTGTAACCTCTATAACAATATATACTAAAAACAATATAAAACATTTTTAATGAGGCTCTCATAGAAAACATCTTTTTTATACCAATTATGTGTCAGACAAGCACACGGGCGCACCTGATGAAAAATGTTTACAGTAGTCTATGGACGTGTGCAACACCAGGGGAGCCACACTCGTGCTGCCGACCCTGTAGGAACAGTGAGTTTCTGTGCCGTCAGTACCAGTGTGAAAGACTTCAAACCCCGTTGTATCCCTTCAAAGCACACATATGTATGGGAATCACAGGATTTATTGGCATTGCTCTCTTCTTATTTTATTAAAATGGCTCCATGCGTCGGTCGCCGCTCTCGTAGACAGTAGCGTAATGAGCGTAGCCGTCACAAATATTGTGGATTTCTACTGATAAGTGCGTATTTCCTATTCAGTCCAGTAGTATTGAACATATATACATACATATAATGATGCCTTTATCCCCGGAGAGGTGAATTAACACCCACAATTCACCAATCATTGTATTCGGTCCCACGTAATAGAGGGTGAGCCTATTGCTGTATTCTGGGCACTATTGTTGACTCGAGCCATGCATCTGAGGCTGAGTCAGGGCTGTATATATATATATAAACACCTCAACAAAGTCTAGGGAACAAGATGACCCCAATTATTTTTTTTCGTGTAAATCTTGTTTTGCAAATAACTGGCAGCAAATAAATAAAAATAGAATAAAGTAGATTACAGAGTTGTTCGAAATTTAAAAATAAATTTAAATAAGTAATGATTTTCGAATATGGAGGGAAAACTTTTAAAAGTGTTTGATTGTGCAGTTTATCTGAGGCAAAATAAAATTTTTTTTTTTGATTGTAAATAACGTTTATTATCAATAATACGTCTTTTACGTATGGTTTGTGCATTTTTGTGACTGTAGTCATCATGTCACGTCGTCATTTAAGTCGCGAAGAGATGTTAAGGGCTGTTGGTATGCTGCAAGCTGGACGAACTCAACGCGACGTAGCGGATGCTGTCAACACCCAACCAAGCGTAATTTGCAGATTATGGGCACGCTACAGGTCTACAGGGGATGTTGCCGAACGTCACAGGGGACGAAATAGGGTTACTACCCCGCGACAAGATCGTTTCTTGCAAAATTCCGCAAGGCGGCAACCCACGATTACTGCTCGTCAGTTGGTCGCAGGCCTCCAGTCTCAGCATCAAGTGGTTATTAGCGATCAAACTGTCAGAAGAAGACTACACGAAGCCAATCTTTATGCTCGCAGACCGCTTAGGGTTCCAGCTCTTCGACGTGGAAATCGAGGTCGTCGCTTATTGTGGGCTAACGCACATTTACAGTGGACCGACCATCAATGGGCACGGGTTCTGTTTTCCGAAGAATCTTACTTAGGTTTTCATCCTGATTCGAGAAGAGTGCGTATATGGCGAGTTCCTGGACGTCGGAGTCGTCTCCAGAATCCTCAAGAAGTTCATCCTTACCAAGGTGGAACAATCATGGTATGGGCTGGAATTCGCCTTGGTGGAAGGACCGACCTCGTTTGGATACGGGGCAATTTGAATGCAAACCAATACATTAAGGAGGTTATACACCCCATGGTAATCCCTCATCGACAGTAGTTCGGTCAAGATTTTATGTTCATGCAAGATAATGCACGGTCACACACCGCGAGGGTAGTGGTCAATGCGTTAAGCGAGCACAATATGACGACGTTGGAATGGCCTGCTCAGTCTGCCGACCTCAATCCCATAGAGCATGCCTGGGATTTGCTTGGGAGAAGAGCTTTCAGTGATTCATTGGAAAATCTGAATACTGAAGAACAACTTTTTTTACACCTTCGCAGTGTATGGAGCCATATTCCACAGACGATGATTGACAATCTCATACTACGTATGCCACGCCGTTGTCGAGCTGTTGCTAATGCTTTAGGAGGTCCTACAGATTATTAAAAACGTTTAAAGTACGGTTAATTACCGTATTTCTTACTACCTCGTTATTTTTGTGCCTAATCATAGAAGGTTGTAATACTCAACATTGGCACTATTCAATTCTTTCTTAAAAAAAAAAAAAATTTGGTATGAAAATGTTTTTATTAAAATTAAAATTAAAAACGGTATAAAAATACCCTTCTATTGATATAAAACACTCACTATTACAAGAAAGTGTTTTTAAATAAAAACTAGAAATGTCCTTGTTCCCTAGACTTTGTTGATGTGTGTATGTCTGATGTTAAACAGCCCTATCCTTTAGTCGCCTTGTACAACACCGCATGGGAAGAGATGGGGTGACCCAAATTCTACTCAATTGGGATCCAAGCGGCCAGTAGTATTGAAGCCTATTCAATACAAACAAACAATCAAATCTTTCCTCTGTATAATATTAACATCGATTATTTATGTATCGTGTAGAAAATATATTTATCCTTATCGACAGATAATTATAAATAAACGTACATTGCATATAAATTGCTTGTAATTTAAACAGGGAAAGTGCCCTCTAAGGCATTTAAGTGTATGACTTATCAGAGTGGAACTTTCTTAGATGTACTAATAGTGTTGCCTTGTTTAAAATTCGGATGAAGCTTAGTCGCTCTAAAGGGCGACTAAGCTAACAGTAGATTTATTTTTTTATTTTATTTTATTTTCTACACAACACAGATTACAATTGTGATTATCATGAAATTAAGATTATACAATCAAAGTCTGAATTGCAATCCAAAAACTTGTGCAAATAGAAAAACCAAGAAGAATTAATTAACACTAAGTACTTAATAACTATTCAAAGTAATATATACACATATTTATAGCAATTAGTTAGTAACGTAGTTGGGCTTGGGTGTGGAATAGAGGACACTCTTGACTCAATTAACATAGGTTGCGATTTTAGCGAATATATCAAGTTCTGAGTTATTTTTGGCCATATCATTATACTGACGGGCCATCCTGACCAGATGTTTATTAGTTATGAAATATTCGGGTGTAAAAGTTTTACCTGGTAACGTGGGGTCCGCTTATTCCTTCTCCTTATTAAACTTTGACTTTTGTAGGAGCGACTACCGTCTGACCTCCAAACCCCAATAGGAAAGTATGCGTCAGAGTTTAGATTTTAATGGGCCCCATATATCGAGAATTAGTTTCAAAAACCAACCGCGGTAGCCTTTTCGATGCTTTTCGAAGTAATGTGTGTATTTATCGCAGGTTTATATGCGCCTTATATGGTTAATGGCAATAGGCTCGCCACCTATTACATTGGGACATAAACATAAACTGGCGAAATGTGGGTGCTAGCACCTCTACCTACCCCTTCGGGGATATAGGCGTGAGTTTATGTTATGTTATGTTAGTTTCAAACCGTAAGAAATGTTTCAAGCTGCTACTTAAACCAGATTATAAGAGGGTGATGCTTCCCCTGTCGATCTGACCCATTTGTGCTGGGTAGTTCATGTATATTTATTAGTTAGATTAACAATATTTGTTATTCATTGCCTCCATACACGTTCGCGTCATAAAGTTGTAAATAGGTGGTTTTACTCACAAGGGAATAGTCTGCGACTCACCTGCTTTTGTGTATTTATTGCTATTTATATGTATAGGTACTTTCTTTGTACTTGAATTTTTTTCGAAAATATAAATCATACATACTACATAGGTATAATAACGCCTTTATCCCCGGAGGGCTAGGCAGAAGTGAATTAACACCCACATTTTACCAATAATTGTATTGGGTCTCACGTAATAGAGGGTAACCCTATTGTCGTATTCCGGGGACCGGGCACTATTGTTGACTCGAGCCATGCATCTGATGCTAACTCTGGGCTGTATATATGTGTCTGGTGTTAAACAGCCCTATCCCTTCAGTCGCCTTGTACGACACAGCATAGGAAGAGATACTCAAGCTGTGGAATAAACTCCTTGTTGCAGTTTTCCCATGCGCCTACAATATGGGGTTCTTTCAAAAGGGGGATTAGGAGGTTTCTTCAGGGTCGGCAGCGCGAGCGTGACGCCCCTGATGTTGTACACGTCCATGGGCCATGGTAACCACTTCCCATCAGGTGGGCCGTGTGCTTGTCTACTACCTAAGTGTTATATAAAAAAAAATTACACTGCCGGAAAGGCGCACGTAGACACGATCGCATTTATTATGATATGACAAACGTGCCTGCAGTATCACGGACGAGCTTCATTCCACGGTGCGTAGTCCGTGAAATCGCGCACGTTTCTTGAAAATCACGGATCTGGAAAGCGGCCCTAAGCAGGTACACCTTCTGATTGACGGACGAGGACGAAATGGCAACACGGTAAGGGTTAGTTCGAGAGTCAAGTAGTAGTTAGGGTCGAGAACGTTCTATGCAAAGGTTACATCAAGAGTACCTTTAACTGACGAACTGAAAGTAAAAGTAGCGAAAGCTATATGCCAGGATCGTGACAACTGAAAAGTGTGGTCTTTCTCTCTCTCTATTCAAATGAGATAGAAGTGTGACTGTCTTTTACTGGCGAGAGAAATTCCAAACAGGGATTCTACCAATAACAATAGCTTTCCAAGACCCAAAATAAGTTGAAACCGTTTTGGATACGTTATATATAGCAGCTAACTTAATACTAGAATAGACAAACAATTATCGATCACTATTACTGCCCTACTTACGGATCAACGTTATAGCAGCGATAGTTTCAGGTCACTGTATTAATAGATAGGCTGGCTTCTGTCTGTTCATGGCCTAGTAAAGCTGGTGCCCACTGCAGATGATGCTACGTCTTGAATTCAGCTGTGAGCTGTCATAAGAAGTAACTTTGATCGTACATAATTTTTGCTATACATCAGCTACTATAAATCAGCTGTAGCCCGCGAGTCAGATCCAATCTCCGGGATAACAAGTTATTTTTAAAATAATTGAAAAAGTACACAGCAATCATAGTGTAACTAACTTGTATACCTAGATAATGTTTTTTTTATAAATTCAAACATATTATACATAGAAAAACCCATAGAAGCACTCAATGAAAATGTCATCAATGTGTAAATTCATGAATACAAATAAACACATAATTGCAATGAGTGGAAATTGAACTCGCGTCTCTTGCGTAGCACTCGAATGCCTACGCTACACCACATCGCCTTTTGCTTTGCATTCTAAATTCTGTGCCAAATTTCATCCAAATTGTTCTAGATCCTTTAGAAGAGTAACTTTTTCATTATTTATCCGTTCTTTTAACTGTCATATTTATGGTATACTAATAAGATAATTGAAGGTATACCTTCAAATAATCAAAATAGGTACGTCAAAGCACAAGTTGCTGGTATGGTTTCTAGTGACCGGGAGTATCTCTCGTGTTGCTAACGAAAAAGAAACGCTTTTATTTTTTATTTTTTGTCATGAATGAAACGACAAAATGTTCCACTGTTAAAACAGCAATTGTATGAATTGGAGGGTTTCTCAACCAATGGACGCTGGACTTTGTACTAAAACGTTGTACCTAATTGTTTATTTATGTTTGCTCTCAAAGCTGAAGCGCCGTATTTATTTGTGGAGCGACGAGCTGTCACTGAATGGGAGTAACAAATGTCTTCATTAAACCTTTTAAGCTCCATTTCGAAAAATTGTTTTGAGAGAAGGAATTGTTTGAAAGAATGTGGACTAAAATATTACGGTTTGTTTCGGATTCACTCTAGGAAGATTCGTATTGCATAAGAAATTCTTCATTCCATCTGTGTATTCTTTTTCGCCTCCAAAACCACAACCAACTGGTTCCTTTTTTTGTTTTGTCTGAATTTAGCTTCAAATAAGAGAACATTATTCTGTATCGTCTCTATTTAACTGGGCATATATAGAAAGCAGCTTTTAGCAAACTTTGTTATTCTGAACTAACCCCATTTGTAATGTCCACGTTTCGGCAGCGTAATTCATAACAGGCAGGATGCACTGATTGAAGAACCTCGATTTGAGTTTAGGATATAAAATATGTACAATAACTAAGTTATCAAGGAAAAAAATATGTATGTAGTTAGTAAGCAAAATTATAACTGAAAACAGAAACTACTTCCTCTGCATACTCTGTTATACCGACTTCCACTTCCATATTTATTTGATTTATGAACTGCCCCGGCTACGGCCGTGGTATGTTTTAAAACCCCATGTCACCCCTTCTTCTTCAAATAATGTATGAAATCTGCCGGATTTGTTAACATTTATTGATCACTGCTTCGCTTCCTAAGTAGTAGCGTGATCATTAAATAGCCTAAAACCTTGGTCGATAAACGGACTATTCAATACAAAAATAATTGTTCAATGCGAACCAGCAGTTCCTGAGATTAGTGCGTTCAAACAAACAAACAAATTGTTCAGCTTTATAATATTTAGATTTAACGAAAACCACATCTTAAAAACATTTGATGTTCACATCTCACATGATTAACCTATATCGAGATAGACTAGAGGACGAATCGATTCGCGCCGGCTTCGTCTTTGGCATATTTCGATAATTTTCAAATATTGTATGGGAATCCGCCGGATTTGTGGAAATTTATGATTCGCTCCCTTAAGAGGTAGTGTGATGATAGCTTCATTAATAAACTGGCTATTCATATGAATATCCGCGGTAGCCTAGTGGTATGGGTAATGGACTGCTGAGACGAGGTCTCGGGTTCGATCCCAGGTTTTACCATGGCAAACACCAATGACTTATCGATAGTTTTCGAAGTTATGTGTGTATTTATCGCAGGTTTATAAGTGCCCGGTTAATGGCAATAGGCTCGCCACCTATTACATTGGGACCTAAACATAAACTGGCGAAATGTGGGTGCTAGCACCTCTGCCTACCCCTTCGGGGATATAGGCGTGAGTTTATGTTATGTTCTGCTATTCAACACAAAAATATTTTTTTTATTCGATCCAGTAGTTCCTGAGATTAGCGCGTTCAACCAACCAAACAAGTATCTGAAAAATGGTGTCCCAGCGTTGCAAAAGTTGTAAAACGCAAGAGAATATTTGTTGCGTTAACTGAGTAATAACACGCACGTTTAGCAATGTACTCAGAAGGCGACGGATTGTGTATCTATGTTAATGAGTCCATAACAAACAATATTGGTCTTTAGGCTCGAACTGCCTGAGCCTCAGGTAGTTTCCACAAATTATCGCTTTGTACCCGGCTGTCGAATGAGGACGAAATGTTTATAGTATTTCCTTCTTGATTACGACCCTAATTAAAAGGAAATCAACTGTAACGTTACAATATTTAAGGGAAGTATACAGTATATTTTATTATTATCTTGAAGCGCGATTGTATGGAACAACCTCTTATCGAATCTTTCAATTAGCTTATCGCAGTCCACAACTTTTTTTTATACAACTTAGGTGGCAGACAAGCACACGGCTCACCTGATAAAAAGTGGTTACGGTGACCTATGAACGTGTGTAACACCAGAGGAGTCACACCCGTGCTGCCGACTCCGTAAGAACGAAGAGTTTCTGTGCCGTCAGTGTAGAAGATACAATCAGGATAAACCTTTAGTCTTCCCACCAACAGCACAAAAACTCTCCAGTGAGTTGTGGCTACCCTACTCACCGCCGGAAATACAACACGAGGTTATTATAGCCGTGGTATTCTGTAGGGTGCAAGTACTTACCCAGTCGGACTGCTCAATTGGGACGGGTATACCGTCGTGTCCTACCTCCACTGGTGTTACACACGTTCATAGGTCATGGTAACCACTTTCCATCAGGTGGGCCGTGTGCTTGTCTGCCAAAAAAAAAATAACCACTGAATTTAAGCCTTTCCAAATGTACGCCACAACACCCGATCCTCTGTCTTCCGGTTCCAATCTAACACAGCAACCTATTAATAAAACATCTTATGAATGAAAATATCTTATTACTTTTTAAAAGTTTTCTCTTTTCCTCTTTACAACAGATAGTTAAGATAGAAGAGGACTCAGTGCTGCTAATGAGCGTTCACACCTTATTGCCGCCCGGCTAACCTGGCTAATCATACCACAGTAATATTTAACAACAATATGATTCGATCTATCATCAATTTGCCATTTTAATTGCTCAAAAGCTAAAACAAGCAATGGATATTTCACGCTGGTTTAGTTCCACTAAATGGATTAGAACCCCATTAATGCCTAACTCACAAAAAGCATGCTAACAATACGATTCATCTGAGGCGCTTCGCCGAACAACCGTCCTTGACCATACTCTCTTTGCCGCAGGACCAGTAAAATACTCACACGAGTGTATAATTTTAAATTAATATTTATTTAAGAGACTACCAATATGTTTTTTTATTTCATCCAAATTAATCAAGAAATCCACGCTGAATTTTTATGGCCAGCCGTTGCACCAGAAATTATCGAGTTCACTTTATGAGCTATAGTCCGATTTCCGTTTGTCCGATTTGGCTTCATTGCCCAAGCTTCTTAAGTTCTTCACTGACATGCACGAGGGCGTAGCTGCGGGTTTCCACTAGCTTTTTGTCACCTCACCTCACCTAGATGGTAGCCAAAATATTTGCTCCGAGCGGAAGTAATTCGAGCGGAATACTTAACTTGCGAATGCGGCGTGTGGCGTTGATAGGTCGTCAAACAGATCGTATTTGTATACATTGTGTATCATCATCAGTAACATAGCGCAATGTAATCATATCGCGAAGCATTAATAGTATTCCATAATCATATTTACATACAGAGATAACTCCTATTTGGGTTGCTGTTTAGTTTTATAAAATCTTATCGATTAATATCAAGGACAATAAATACCTATTACGCATAGGCAAAGAGGAATCTCATATTGAAGATTGATTAACCAGTGACAATTCAATTGGTCAATTGGACGGTTGCATCCACAGTTAGCGCTTTGGAGTTTGGGGTCAACTCTTTTACCCCATTACATTTGGTTTGCTTTTGTTTTGGGGAAGTTACACCTGTGAAGTTACCCTCAACGCCAAAAACCCTACTTCAATGAGCAGGCGCACCTTACCCACAAAATAAATAATAGTACTACGACACTCCCATTTGAAACAACAGCATATGAGTAAAGACTTTACACGTATCATAATAATTGACAATATCATGACAATAGTTCGTACAAATATCAGAATTTTAAGAAAGCAAACTGTAGTTTCGACTCGATTTTTTTATGGAACAATATTTATATACTTATCCACATATGTTTATAACAGATGTTTAGTCTCAACTCTTACATAAATCAAGGGAACGAATTTGGTGGTATTAACATAATCTGGATAAATTAGGAGAGCATATTCCGCCCTCCGAAATGTCTTTATGCCATCGAGATTAACACTGGCGATGATGATGAGAAGTCAGAATTGCATCTCGGTAAATCGTAATGGTTATTTGATACTCTTGGAACTTTACGCGCGCGAATATCACACATTGAAATAAAACCACTTCTTAACGGATTTTATCGCGATTTATTTGTTATTATTTACATTTAGCCCGACGTTTCTGCTAGTTTTCAGTAGCCATGGTCCCGGGCTAACTAAAGACAGGTAGTTGCCACATAGTTTGAAGCATTGATTTATGTTTGAAGTTTAAGTTATCTCAAAGTACCCGGACTGTGATGAATTGTTGGTGTTACTGTATTTACGTAAAATGAGCTCAATGTCTTCTTCTGGCGAGTCGCCGGCATATCATGTCTTATTTTATTTGCCCAATGTGCAGCCACCCCGATAGCGTTATCAGACGCACTCATGAGTTCCTTTGCTGTACATGTGTTTGGGCAAGTTGCGCAAGTCAGCAGGCGGGTCATAGTCTGCGGCGTAGCTCCGCATTCACACCATCGTGGATCCACATTGTCTGAGCTCACTGTGTCGTTAAGTCTTGTTGTATTTGTACTAAATACTACCTAAGAGTCGATTATATGAATAAACCATCATATAATACGTGCTATTCGTGAAAGTAAATAAAATTAAGTGTGTTATATTTACCACCTTGACTCACAAAACTTGCGATAATTAATTGATTAGATAAAGTCGATTACCTTCATTGCATTGTTATGATGATTCAGATATTAGTGGATACAGGATATAATATGTACTGGCCCACTGCCGGGTCTTGTATGAAATGAACTCTAAGACCCTTCTTGTACCATGGTATCTTTGACCTTGTTACCTATCATGCCGCATTACCATCGATAGAGGCGGAACCAGCTTTCAAGTCGGGGTGAAAGGTCATAAAGTCGAGGTCTGGTACACTCCCAATTCAAGTGCCTACTCTAACGACCGGCCCGGGGGTATGCCTTAAATGACCTGGTTCTGGTTCATACTGCCGTGAACGGATGCTTCCTTACTTCTTTTCTCTTTTAGGTGGGACACTGTCTTGTGGAAATATGGAACTTTCCCTCTTCTCCATTTAAGCTGCGTTAATAATAGTCATTCTTGTTCTCAATTCGAAGTTGTGTTAATAATAAGTACACCTTTATCCGCAATCTTTGGGTGAGTTCAGGGAGCACGCTATCGGTACACTGTTGCCCAATCCCGGCAGCGAGCCGAGGCCAAAGGCGTTCGTGATTGGGCAATAACACGCTGCTGGAGTTAAAAGCGTGCTCGTCGAACTTACCCTTTGCGTCGACGGGCGTAATATTTTCATCGCGGAATACTTTATCTTAATATAACATTGGAAGTCTAATTCGAATATTTCGAAGTTATGTGTGTATTTATCCCAGATTTATATATGCCCGGTTAATGGCAATAGGCTCGCCACCTATTACATTAGGACCTAAACATAAACTGGCGAAATGTGGGTGCTAGCACCTCTGCCTACCCCTTGGGGATATAGGCGTGAGTTTATGTTATGTTTTGTGTTGGACGTCTAATTCTGTATGAGTAAGTAAATTGAAGGTGTTAAAAATATAAAAAAATCGATTTCCCCAGCAAGTGAAAGATAAGTGATACAGCTAAAGTTTTTCATTTGCAAATAAATAAATAAATAGACAAAGTACCTGTAAAAGAAATAAAGCACCGCGAACACAAACATTATGGGTCCTCTCTTTCTCTCTCTCAACTTAAGATCTGCAGTTTTATCGATGGAGTAATCGTCACTCTTCTATCTCCTCCGCTAATCCTTTGACCTCCTGATACAACGCGTCTTGTGTCTTTTTCTCTGGGGTCCTCCTTAGTGAGCTATATTTAATTTGAATAATTCATATGTTACACAAAAATCTTCTAAACGTGTAGAGTTCATGACCTATCCATACTGTAGTTAAAATACTCAACTATTTAATAAAATTTAAATCATTTAGTATGCTGACTATTCAAATCGAATAAGAAATAGAATTCGTACGAAAGTCGGTAGATGGCACTTAACTGACTCCGTAAGACGGATATTTGTATAGAAGAATTTAAATGGTTTCGGGCGAAGGTTCTGTGGCTTATTGGCCAGAGCATTCCTCCGTGTAAGGGAGGATCGCGGGTTCGAATTCCACCTGAACCGATTAAATTAATTTTAAATCTAAATATATAGGAGGTGGGACACGGCGGTATTTCCGCCCGATTGAGCAGTCCGACTGGGGTAGTACCTCCGCCCTACAGAATACCGCAGCTATAGTAACTTCGTGTTGTGTTCCCAGCGGTGAGTAGGGTAGCCAGAGCTCACTGGACAATTTGTGCTGTCAGTGGGAAGACTAAAGGCTTGTCCTGCTTTGTCATCTACTGACGGCACAGAAACTCTGTACTTACAGGGTTGGCAGCGCGACTGTGATTCCTCTGGTATTACAGACGTCCATAGGTCACGGTAACCACTTTCCATCAGGTGGGCCGTGTGCTTGTCTGCCAACTGCGGTCGTCAAGCGCAATACGAACCCCCAATAGCCTATTATCACATAACACAGCCTATTAACCTGTCGCTACCCGCTGTTACGTCATTATCACCACAGCTTCGGGTTTAGGTCGGAACTTTATCTTTCAACCACTCCAACTCATAAATTTTTTGAATTTATGGCCTGAATTGATTTTGATATTAAATATATTTACATAAGGACTTGCGCGTATGTATAGCTATGCTACTTGTTGCTCGTAGCTCCTGCCGCATGATATACTGATATCATTTCCGCGGCCCACAGGACTAGGAATCTATTCCCAGGATAAAAAGTAGCTTTTGCTATGTTGGACTACAAATCTATCTTTGTGCCGCATTTCATCCAGATCCGTTTGGCCATTCTGTCATGATGGAGTAACAAACATCCTTCCATCCATCAATACATTATTTCGCTCTTCAGCCCACTGCCCCCTTTTTCCCCAGTCTTTTTTCCTTTTGCATCGTATTTATTACTTTATAACCAAATTAATTTCCTTTTTTTCAGGTGATAGTCGAATCGCATAAAGAACTCCGATGTCCAGAATGCAGAATTTTAGTGGAGACGAAGGTGGAGGAGCTTCCGCCGAACGTACTTCTAATGAGGATCCTCGAGGGCATGAAGAATTCTGCTCCAAGGAAATTAATCACCGGACAACGGACTTCCAGGAGTGGACATTCACAGGTGAGATACAAAGTCTTATCAATCCACTTTAATTGAATAAATACATACATATAATCACGCCTTTATCCCCAGAGGGCTAGGCAGCGTGAGGGATATGCCGGAGGCTACCTCACCCTCGGTAACAGATGGCCCAAGACGCCCGTGCGGTTTAGTCGGTTCGAGCCCGACATAACCACCCCGTTGGCCACGGCGGGGGGTATCCGAGTGGACTTCCGCACGATAAATAAAGGGTTAGGCAGAGGTGAATTAACACCCACATTTTATCAATCATTTAATTCGGTCCCACGTAAAGGATCAAATAATTCGTTACCTTGATGACTATGATGCATTGGAGAGGATACTCTACTATTTTGAGATTGTTTCTCAAAAAAAGCTAAATCGGAACACGACGGTATTTCCGTCCAATTGAGCAGTCCGACTGGGGAGGAACCTCCGCCCTACAGAATACCGCGGCCGCGGTGTTTTGCTCCCGGTGGTGTGTTGGGTAGCCAGAGCTGTTGTCAGTGAGAAAACTAAAGGCTTGTCCTGCTTTGTCTTCTACACTGAAGGCATAGAAACTTTGTGCTTACAGGGTCGGCAGCGCGAGTGTGACTCTTCTGGTGTTACAAACGTCCATAGCTCACGGTAACCACTTTCCATCAGGTGGGCCGTCTGCTTGTCTGCCACCTAAGTGGTAAACAAAACGGGAATCCGTGGCGTGGACATAGATAGTCACTAAGTTACCCCGTATTTCTTTATGAATTTGCCTGAATATTGTTGTATTTTGCAGGGGCAACTAAGTGTGCAGCTGACTGGACGCGACGGTAAACCGCTGCCACCGTATGCCAGAGCCTTATACGACTTCATATCCAAGGAACCTGGGTGAGTCACTGAATTACTTGTCGACTCTAGTTGGAGTCTAGATTAAGCTGTGTTAAATACATACAGCTCCGCCCGCGTGGAATTCTGATCCCGTTCCCGCAACCTATTCCCGCGATCCCTGTATAAGAAACTACCAATATGCTTGAGACCTAATTCAATCTGACCTGCAAATCAGTGCACCTACTGAACAGGACTTAAGCTTCTAGTACAAAAATTTTTCTTATGCTTAGAGGGTCTAACGGCAGTTCCTTCCATAAAAGTGGTTGCGTCCTTGACAGTATTTTACGGTTTGCACCATGGTAAATATTCTGATAAGCTCTTCCGATTAGTCCCACCCCCACTTTCCTACACAGGCAACACGTGCAAGGCTTAGATGTCATCCGCATAAGGTGCAGAATATCCGATCAAAAACCAAGCTGTTCAGAGACTATCCTTTGTCACACCAATAAGGGCTGGACTTCATTACCAGCTCACGTGTTTCCTTCTTTCTACAGCCCCGGGTCCTTTAAGCGGGGCGTGAAAAAGCATATGCTGAAGGCGTAAAGTTGAGTTTCACCACTGTAACATGGCATATGTATATGTAAATGGTGACTCTCTTTACTGAGACTTTGCCTTCAGCTTACCATCAGGCGAGGTGAAGACTAAGTAAATTAAAATCTTAAAAATCCCCCAACACAAAAGTATTTTTTTATACCACTTAGGTGGCAGAAAAGCCCACGGCCCACCTGATGGAAATTGGTTACTGCGGCCTTGACGTGTCCTATATAAAAAAATACAATAAGAATCCGAGACTCTAACTGGGAAATCACTATGATAATAATGATGAATCATTAGAATTCATGTAAAAATGTCATGGCTGTCAGGTCTCAAGTAATTGATGAGATTACTAAATGTACATATTCCACGTAATTTGACCACAATAGCTAAACACTCGTGGGAACTGTAAATAAAATAGATACTTGTTTGTTTTCCCCAGCCATGATTAATATAGTTGGCTAGACTGTTTGATAACACATGCCTTGGTCTTGAAGTCTGGCGCCATATTGCCACAATAACTTTGTAAAATAAATAAATATTCTAGCTGGAACATAACATAGTACATGGCGCCACCTAGACCCAAATAATAAAGCTTAAGTAACCATTTTCCATCAGGTGGGCCGTGTGCTGGTCTACCACCTTTCGGTAGTATAAAAATGCTAGCGTAGTACCTATTTGCCAAATTGTGACAACTCATAACATACATAACATAAACTCACGCCTATATCCCCGAAGGGGTAGGCAGAAGTGCTAGTATCCACATTTCGCCAGTTTATGTTTAGGTCCCAATGTAATAGGTGGCGAGCGAGCGTGCGATAAATACACACATAACTTCGAAAAATATCCAAAAGTCATAGGTGTGTGCCATGGTAAAACTTGGGATCGAACCCGAGACACACCACTAGGCTACCGCGGTACTGACATTCATATTGAATTGTAATTACTTTATAAACAGACTGCCTTTATTTGTTCACTCCCGGAGTGCCACTGTTTTTTATATAGTCCTAACAATCATCATCATCTTTGTCACAGCTTCGGACCCCGGTGTCCGCCCGCCTACTCTTGCTTTCTCATAAGTTTTAACTCTTGACTTTTGTGGAAGCTACTGCCGTCTGATTTCCCGACCCCGGGAGAAAAGCCTGCACAAGAGGGTCATACATTGTTCAGCAAATATGGTTAACATAGGCCTCGTAGATCTAGGTGAGGCTCCCAAACACCTATACATATTATAAACGGGTATGCTGATAGATGCAAACCACTTCCTCTTGATTTTACATTCCTCGTTTTAAATATTAACTTGTCAGTCTAGACTCTAGACGACCGCTAAGAAAAAAATGAGTCATTTTCTGAATAAGCCAGTTATTGATGATAAAGGATATAGTGAGAACCACTTAAGTCCTATTGATATAAATGAACTGGGCGCTGGTACCAGTGACTCACGCGCACCTGATGCGCTACTGTCTTATTCGGCAATAATTATAAACATGTGTCATGCAATATAATTATTATAACATTACTCATCTGTACCAGCTATGCATTTATTTAGAGATTTTGTAATGTCAGGTGCATTGTTAATAATAAAAGTCGTAAAATGACCTTCATCCCCCATAAGCGTGGGTCTAGGGGTGACAGGTGGAGCCGCCTGTCACCCTTGCAGAAGCAGGCCGCGGCGGCGGTGTGCGATACGCGCCTCTAAATGCCCCGAGACGAGATGGGGACTCCGTGGACCCACACCCGCAGAGGGCTGTCTCATAAGAGACGGTCCTAGGGATATGTCTTAGATAATTTCACCCACAAAAAACGCACGCCGACTGTATGGGCCGTAGGTTGCCACGGCCCATACAGTCGGCGTGCGTTTTGTCGGTTCAAGTCCGACATCCCGGCGAGTTTTACACTATTAATATGAATGACCATGTCAATCTCAAATCATACATAGTTACCTTATAGTTCTGCCTTACCTTATAGTTCAGCCGTATCGTTTGGATACGGCTGACAAAGACAATACTTACGCTGTTTTATTCAGGCATATGAATAAAAATAATAATAATACATATGATAATGTGTCTAATTTTTTATATCTAAGTAATTTATATTATGTACTTATCTAATTTTGGTAAATAAATAATGGACAATTTAGTGAATAAATCAGGGAGCTTCATCTGCCAACAAACTGTTATACAGTTTGGCAGAAGAAAAAATATTGTAACAATGCTTGTTTTCCGTAAATAAATTTTATTTCATTTCATATCATTTCATTTCATTATTTTTTTTTTTGGGTCAACACACTGTAGAACGTTCTAGAATATTAATATTTACATATTATATCAAATAAATTATCTTAAAAGATTTCCCTTATCTCGACTAGATTGTTGCATACCGTGATCACGTTATCAAAGTATTGTTATGGTTCTTATTATAATTACAATGTTTCATTTCAGGGACCTATCCTTCAAGAAAGGCGAGACCATTATACTGCAGAAGAAATTGGACCCGTTTTGGTACCAAGGAGAATGTTCAGGCAGAACTGGCATGTTCCCCGTCACCTATGTGCAGGTTCGTATGTCTTAGAGTGCTTACATAAAGAAATAGGTTGCCGGTATAGGCGAACCAGCGCCGATGCGGTGCAAGTACAAACAGCTGTGCAATTCTCTAAGCACACACGTCGAGCATAGTGCGTCACAGTTTTTATTGTAAGCATCCACCAACAAAGAATTGTTGAATGTCTGTGGTAGTAGTAGGGTTAAAATAGGGAATAAACAGCTGCATGGGTTACAGTAATTTAAAAATTAACCCTGCGAATCCGAGACGAAAAAAAATTGCTTATAAATGTCAATTAATTTTAATAATCGACTTTTTTGTATAATGTACATTCAGGTACTGTATTTATTCAGTAACAAAAAAGGAACTTGTTATTTACCCATTAAAATGAATGGTTATATTCGAATCTACTATTTATGGAAATGCCTTACTTAGAAGTTAATGGTGTGTGAAAACTGGGCTTAGCGGAGCGCTTCTGGAGTCGCTTGGAGGCGTAAATTGGCGTCAGGCATGAATGCGCTCGAGAGGTTGTTGCTAAGGCGATTTACAACAATAGGTTTACTTTTGAATGAAATTTTAAAGCATTAAGTAATCAAAAATCTAAGTTTAAAAATGATTGCAAAGTCATTCATTGGTCCCGATAGTTCGTAAGAGTATCGGTAGTTCTCCCACTGACGGATAGGAAGATTTGTATGTTCGGTGGCTCAGTGGTCCGAGCATTCCCCCTGTAAGGTAAAGATCGTGGGTTCGAATCCCGCCTGAACCGATTAAATTTTTCCCTATCTTAATCGATTTGAATAAGTTTACTTACTATTATTATTAGATGCGAAAGCTTGGATGTTTGTTTCTCAATCACACGGGCATGCTATAGACTATTTGACAACATCATTCAACGTAATTCGTGGGGACTTATCGCACGTAAAAAAAAGGTGGGCTGTGTCCTGATCGGCTGTGTGTGCTTGTCTGTAACCTAAGTCGTGTAAAAGACTTAGATATAACGTCGTACATGTCTCTGGCATACGGAGGCAGCGGTTTATCGTCGCGTCACACTTAGTTGCCCCTGCAAAACACAACAATATTCAGACAAATTCATAAAGAAATACAGGGTAACTTGGGGTTGACTATCTATGGCCACGCCACGTTTTTTTACCATTTAAGTGGCAGACAAGCACGCGGCCCACCTGATGGAAAGTGGTTACTGTGACCCATGGACGTGTGCAACACTAAAGGAGTCGCACTCGCGCTGCCAACCCTGTAAGCACAGAGCCATTAGTGCCTTCAGTGTAAAAGACAAAGCAGGACAAGCTTTTGGTCTACCCACTGACAGCACAAAAACTCTCCAGTGAGCTCTGGCTACTCTACTCACCGCCGGGAACACAACACTTCTGTAGGGCGGAGGTACTTCCCCAGTCGGACTGCTCAATTGGACGGAAATACCGTCGTATCCTACCTCCTTCTTTCCTGACGCTTTAAACACGCTTTAACGAAACATCGTCATAAACGAATAAGAATTAAAAGTTTACTTATATTTAGAAGTAAAACACAAGTGTATTTATAGATGGTGATCCCGATTCCCGTGGCCACGCCGCTGTGCAAAGCACTATACGACTTCCGAATGTCAGCGCCAGAAGAGGAAGGGTGTCTTGCGTTTGATAAAGGTATTATATCAGTAACACTTCCAGTTACGATTTTTGATTCGTATCCAATCAAATATATTTTATTTGTATCTCAAATACCCAGTAGAGGTCGTAGAGGTTCACTCTTTCTGTATGTAGAATTAATTGTTTCATCATGCGTATTGCAGGTGCCATCATAACAGTACATCGTCGCGTGGACGACAACTGGGCGGAGGGGCGGCTGGACCAGCGCGTCGGCATCTTTCCCATCGCCTTCGTCGAACTCAACCAGGCCGCTCGACAACTAATGAACAGGTAATGCTGTTTTTATATACATACATATTATATCGGATCAGGTCTTTTCATTGCGAAGCATAGCCGAGAAATTTTTGGCCAAGAGTCAAAAGGTCTATTGCGCATTTGTGGATTTGGAAAAGGCCTATGACAAAGTGGTGAGGAATGAACTTTGGTCGGTACTGTCTATGTATGGGGTGAGCAGCAACCTTATTCGAGCTGTGAAGTCTCTCTATGAGGACTCCAGAGCTTGCGTGAGGATACATGGGTCATACACTGAATGGTTTAGTATCCAAAAAGGGGTTAGACAGGGATGTGTAGCGTCACCATGGCTGTTTAACTTATTCATGGACAGTTGTTTGCAAGATTTGAAAGATAAAGAATGTGGTTTAAGAATGAAGAATTTACTCGTCAAATGTCTTCTTTATGCTGATGATCAGGTTTTACTGGCGTCATCGGCAGATGAGTTGCAGGAGATGGTAACAACTATGCATGAAGCTTTTGAGAGGAAAGGAATGAAAGTGAATGTTAGTAAGACAAAAGTTATGGTTTTTGAAAGAGATGAATGTGTGACAGAGTGTAGGATTTGTATAGATGGAGAAAAAGTGGAACAAGTGAATGAGTTCATATATTTGGGAACATTGTTTACGAGAGATGGAAAGCATGAAGAAGATGTTGAAAGGAGAGTGATGGCTGGAAATAGAGTGAATGGGGCACTACACAACTTTATGAGCAGCCGGAAAGTGTCCGAAAAGGCACGACTGGCTGTACATGGAGGAGTATTGGTGCCGACTCTTATGTATGGTAGTGAAAGTTGGGTGTGGCAGAAAAAGCATCAGAGTAGAGTAAATGCAGTAGAAATGCGTGCGTTGCGAAGTATGTGTGGCTTGACCTTGAAAGATAGAGTGAGAAATAGCGTGATAAGAGAACGATGTGGAGTGATAGAAGATGTAGTGATGAGAATTGAGAGAGGAATGTTGAGATGGTTTGGTCATGTTGAGAGAATGAATGAAAGAAGACTAACGAAACAGGTGTATGAGGCGAGTGTGGATGGTACCGTCGGAAGGGGAAGACCTAGGCGCACATACCTGGACCAAATCGGGGAAGTTTTAGAAAAGGGGCAGGTCAGGAGTACTCTAAACCGACGAGCATGCATGAAGAATGTAATGAGAGTGAATGAAGCGAGAGTAATATGTCAGGATCGTAGCAAATGGAGATCCGTGATCTCTGCCTACCCCTATGGGAGACAGGCGTGATTTTATGTATGTATGTATGTACATATTATATTCACGCCTGTTAATCTCCGAAGGGGTAGGCAGTGTTGTATTAATACTCACACTTCACCAACTATGA
This sequence comes from Eilema griseolum, assembly GCA_963662185.1. Classification (NCBI taxonomy): domain Eukaryota; kingdom Metazoa; phylum Arthropoda; class Insecta; order Lepidoptera; family Erebidae; genus Eilema; species Eilema griseolum. Next base: position 22,460,683 of record OY759231.1, on the reverse strand, counting down.
TTTTTGGTCCCACGATATTATCTCTTTCTACTTAGATTGATAGATTAATTCCTTATTGTACACCAACATATTTACAGTAGGACAAGTAGCATGTGTATTTCTTCCAGGCAACCTTGAGACACACATTTCATCTTATTATGTGAAAGAAAAAAAAACGACGACAAGCGAGCCTATCGCCGTCAAGCGGTCACTGAGTCATGGGCTGTATGTTTACTGTCGGATGGCAAACAGCCCAATCACTTAGTCGCCTTCAGCGAAACCCACGGGAAGAAATAGGGTGGCCCTATTCTATTGCACTTGAGACACCTTAGTTAATACACCTCTGCCTACCCGGCGTGAATATATGTATGAATGAAAATTCTTAAAAAAAATATTGTCGCCCCACGGAGTAAGCTCAGCACGCCCTTTGATTTTTGATACCATTTAGGTGGTAGACTAGCAAGTTCTTTTACACTTTACGCATCCATATAGGAGGTAGAAGACGGCGGTATTTCCGCCCAATTGAGCAGTCCGACTGGGGAAGTACTTCCGCCCTACAGAATACCGCGGTTATAATAACTTCGTGTTGTGTTCCCAGCGGTGAGTAGGGTAGCCAGAGCTCACTGGAGAATTTGTGCTGTCAGTGAGATGACTAAAGTCTTGTCCTGCTTTGTACTCTGCACTGAAGGCATAGAGACTCTTCGCTTACAGGGTCGGCAGCGCGAGTGTGGCATCTCTGTTGTTACACACGTCCATAGGCCACGGTAACCATTTTCCATCAGGTGGGCTGTGCGCTTGTCTGCCACCTAAGTGGTATTAAAAAAAAAACATATATTCAAGAGACACTCAAGATAGATACCCTCTTAACTTAATTACACTACGCCACATCACGGTACTTATGTGTTTAAATCATTTATTCTCATAAAGACAGAAACAGTCACTTACATGAGAACATAAAAGATACATTTTGTGATCCATTTCAAGTAACCGTCGACAGAGTAGGTACAATATAAAATACAACAACAATATGACATGATACTTTGAACTTTCACTCAGCAGTCCATCCTTATAATAATCCATTAATTAGGTAAGAGTTGTCTATAATGAAAGTCTGTATCTAAGTTTTGAATTGTATCAGTTCGTGGGTACCTGGTGACCTGTAATTAAGTTTTTTTATACCTACCACAGGCCCCAGTGATCCACAACCCAATGTGCATACAGTAATCCTTTTGTGTCATATTTTGCATTTATTAGTTTTTGTTGTGAAATAAACTATTTTTATTATTATTATTTATAAGTGGCATGTTCTGATGAATATGATAAACAACGCCGGTTTTCCGTTATTCCAGCGCTACGCTCAACCGTCCAGTGCCGCCGATACCGGAGCACGCGCGAGCTTCGCACTCCGAACATCGACATCACTCTCAGGTATCTATTTGACTTTACTAACATAAAATATCTTTTTTTTTCGTGCAGAATTCCTCTCAAATACTCCTCCTAAACGGCAAAAACCGCTCTGAACGCGTTCAGCTGTGTAATTCTCTAAGCACACAGCGTCGAGCACAGTGACAGCTTTGATAGCGATAGTCATTGGTCGATCTCCAGTGACGTCACCCAGACCGACCAATGAGAATCCCTATCAAGGTTCTCGCAGCGCTGTGCTCAACGCTGTGAGCTTAGAGAATTGCACAGCAGGTTCACTGAACAGGAATGACAACAAATATATTTGTAATTCAACTTAAAATTCGATGCTAAATGCGAATTAAAAGTTGAATTACAATGTCATTAATTACTGTACAATTATTACTTATTTTATTTGACTGAATGTTAATTAACTAGATAATGCAAATACTTATAAAATTTATACAAAACTATGCTAACTATACAATATATACAAAAATGAAATGGAGAAAAAGAGGGAGCCTGCAACTTTAGGCATAGAAAAGTTCCTCCCCATCGATCTCTACTGATACCAATATATTATTAACATTGTTGTTTTTATTTGCAGCCCAATCATCGATACCAACAAATGTCGATGTCTACTCCCACTACTGGACAGACCAACTATCAAAACATGGCGACGATGAGTCAGTCACACCCCAATTACCACGCGGCACAGCAAATGTTGGCCCAACAATCACAAATACTGGTTCCAGTCAACCAACACGCTAACATCACTGCAGTATCTCACGGCGGTCTCGTAACCACTACCGCTGTACCGAGAAACATCATGGAACCAACCCAAACGAAACACTCATTGGACTTGATACAATTCACGAACATGCACAACAAGTCCCATCAAGGTACCATGGGTATACAGAGCGTTTCGAGAATCAACGAGAATTACGATCGACTTCGAACAGTCAAATACGACAGCTACAACTCAACACCAGTACACAAAGTCGAAACCACATATCAGAATGTTAGAACACACGAACATTTCCCCGTATCTGTGGCCAATTTTAACACTAGCAATGTATCCTCGGACTCCAGTTCGAGTATGAACACACCTTCAATAGGAGTCAGTTCCACCACGACTCCCAATACAAGCTCGAACACCAGTACTTGTGAAAGCGCTGAGCCGAGCTTGCCTAGCTCGCCAGATAACAACACTGATAGAAACGCGACCGTAGTCGCTTGTAATACGACTCAAAATCAAACTGAAGAAGAAACGAACAACGACGAGTCTCTCAACACTTCAATGGGAGTGTTGAGTCTAAATGAGAGCTCGACCGCAACGAATACTTCCTTGAACGTCAGTTTGCCCCCGTCAGAGAGTCCAAAATTGAATGCGTCTGGTATTAGTAATACGTCACAACCTCAAAATGAACCTCAAGAAGGTACAAGCAATAGTGAACCTTCGAGACTAGAGGCGCCTTCGTCGAGTAAGAATGCTTTGCGCTCGAGTGGGCCGGATTCCTTGCTGAACTTTGGGCTAGGGCTGCAGGCGGCTCTATCGCCTTCTCACGGCAAAGATGGGAACTACATGGTCACGAGAGCACACAGAGATCATCATCACAGAGAAAGAGAGAAGAGGCATAGTCTGACGCCGTCGACGCATTTACAGGGAAATCACAGTACGCAAAACAGGTAAGCAATATAAAAGGAGCTCTGTAAAGTAGCTCGTGAAGTGTGTAACGACAAAAGTTGATGGTGAGCAGCTGTCTGTGTCTACCACTAGACGGAACGTTACATGAATATGTCTATGTATGATGATCAGTAGACACATAACTTTGAGCATAAAGCAAGTGTTAGATGTGTGTTGATGAACTGCGATTTACCAGTCAGGCCCCGGCAAATTCAATTTATATATTCATTACACATCATTCTCTTTGCATAATTTCTATTTTCAATTCGAATCATTTTAATGCTATGATAATATCGATTGGGCTGCGAGTTTTTAGTTAAAAAAGTCACATTTTTCTTGCTGGGAGGTGAAAATACTATTATGATATTGTGCAGACATTCAGCTGAAATCGTAGCCACGAGTCTACTAGACGCGGCGAGCGAGTTACGCGACGCGCGAGAGGCGCGCGAGGCGCGAGAGACGCGGCGGCGGCGGCGCTCCAAGAGCAACGAGCGGCCGCTGCCCGCCGACTACATCGCCATCTACCCCTACAAGCCGCAGAAGCCTGACGAGCTCGAACTGAAGAAAGGCGGTGAGTACTCATCTTGCGTCACACTATCGTAGTACGAGGGGCAAGAATTTCTGGCAGATGTATGTAAATTGGGTCGCCTCGGCTGTCGCGCCGCATATTCACATTAAATACTTAAAAACAACTTTCTGGGCCTTTCACCTCAAGTGCCCGGGGTCCACTTACTCTGTCTCAGTTAGTTAAGTCTAATCTTGGTTTGACTGTCAACCCACAGGGCCTAACTTGTGTCCAAGCCTGTTATATCAATCATTACCCGCTAGGTCCCACATGCAATGATTTATTATAAAAATGATAATATTAAAACAACTATTGGATTAATTGTCTTTAATTGAGTTTAGTAAATACGTTGAAAAGCTTCTAAAACAGGTTTTGTGTTGGTTGCAGGCGTGTACACGGTGACGGAGCGCTGCCGCGACGGCTGGTACAAGGGCTGCTCGGAGCGCTCGCAGCGCTGCGGCGTGTTCCCCGGGAACTACGTGGCGCCCGCGCCGCACTCGCGCGCCAAGCACGACAAGGTACCCGCCCCCACTGTACTGTACCATACTGTACACCGCGACGACTGGTACAAGGGCTGCTCGGAGCGCTCGCAGCGCTGCGGCGTGTTCCCCGGGAACTACGTGGCGCCCGCGCCGCACTCGCGCGCCAAGCACGACAAGGTACCCGCCCCCACTGTACTGTACCATACTGTACACCGCGACGACTGGTACAAGGGCTGCTCGGAGCGCTCGCAGCGCTGCGGCGTGTTCCCCGGGAACTACGTGGCGCCCGCGCCGCACTCGCGCGCCAAGCACGACAAGGTACCCGCCCCCACTGTACTGTACCATACTGTACACCGCGACGACTGGTACAAGGGCTGCTCGGAGCGCTCGCAGCGCTGCGGCGTGTTCCCCGGGAACTACGTGGCGTCCGCGCCGCACTCGCGCGCCAAGCACGACAAGGTTCCCGCCCCCACTGTATTGTACCATACTGTACACCGCGACGACTGGTACAAGGGCTGCTCGGAGCGCTCGCAGCGCTGCGGCGTGTTCCCCGGGAACTACGTGGCGCCCGCGCCGCACTCGCGCGCCAAGCACGACAAGGTACCCGCCCCCACTGTACTGTACCATACTGTACACCGCGACGACTGGTACAAGGGCTGCTCGGAGCGCTCGCAGCGCTGCGGCGTGTTCCCCGGGAACTACGTGGCGCCCGCGCCGCACTCGCGCGCCAAGCACGACAAGGTACCCGCCCCCACTGTATTGTACCATACTGTACACCGCGACGACTGGTACAAGGGCTGCTCGGAGCGCTCGCAGCGCTGCGGCGTGTTCCCCGGGAACTACGTGGCGTCCGCGCCGCACTACTAGTGTTTACCATACGTGTAAACACTAATAGTTAGTCAACTCCATTGTTAAATTGCAAAATACCCACGACGATGTCTCGACATCGAGTAGGAGGTGCCCGCGTTCCCCTTCATACCGCATCGCATCGTTCCGCAGAGCCGAGTTGGCTTACTATTAGTCTTTACACATAAGATCGTACACGCAGCACACGGTAGAATATGGTACCGTATCTTACTGGTGCCTAATGTAAATAAACAACATACAAATATTAGCACTGAGCAGTACACTGCACTACCGCCCCCTTTCCCGTGGGCTAGTGGCTAAGTCAAGTGTCCCGTGTCCGCAGAGCCCCGCGCCCGCGGCCGCTCCCGCCCCCGCGCCCGCGCCCGCGCCCGCTTCTGCGCCGGCCGCGCCCGATGCTCCTCCTCGCGCTCGCTCTCCCGCCACTGCAGGTACGTGCAGTCATATTGGAACATCTCTTGTATTACCTGCCATATTGTAACACCCCTTTATAAACTGTAATATTGTAATGTCCCCTATAATAACGGTAAAATGGTAACATCCATTGTAATTGTTTTTTTGAAATTCCCTGTTTTATAATATTTGTGAAAAATCGAACACGTAACTTTTTTGTACTACCTACTAGCTGTAAGATTTCCTAAAATGTAAAATAAATAAATGCTTGATTAACAATTTTCCATTTGATCCAATTGCGATCGTCGGTAATTCATAATACTCATATTTATCATTACTTATTACAGCACAACCGTTGACCTACTCCTGGGCTTCACCGGCGCAATCTCAACAGACAACTCCTAGAACTGAGAAGGTAGTTCACTTTATTCATACATACACTTTTAGTGAACGTCTCTGTTTCAGTTCGGTTATAGTATTTAGAACCTCCTGGGCACCAATAGGAAACAAATATCCATAAATATAATAAATTCGTGCCCGCACAAAACATGCACGAAAAATATTTAGCTACTACGAATTTCTTTCGGTTAAATATAGACCGTACAAAATTTCACATGCTTTCTTCGAAGATATGTTTTATGGTATCGATCGCTCGAAACACCGGTAATTTTATTTTGTTTTGTTTTGGGGGTAAATTACGGTTGATGTGATGTGATGATTTGTTTCTATTGCCACAATAAACACCAAATATAAAATACTTACATAAAAAAAGGTACGGAACCCTTCATGTACTATAATCGACTAACACTAGGCAGGTTTTTTTTTAAACAGACAGTATAGATATTTTATTTAAAAAAATAATGATTTCTTTCATAGCCTAAAGAAAAATCGAAATCTGAGAAAACTTCAATGTCAACCAGTGGCATAAATCTCATGAAGCGGTTGGCGGCTATGAAGAAGTGCAAGTCGCCCCCGCCGGCCGGCTACAGCATGGACAACCCCGTGTTCGAGGACGGGCCCGGCACCTCGCTCATGCTGAACCTGGTGCAGCAGCATCACCCTGTACATGTTAGGTAAGATCTACAGAATGTTCACTCTAATTACTAATTTAAAACTAAAATATAGACGTAAAGGTTATGGTTGCTGCCAGTAAGAAATTGCTGCAGAGCGATAAGGCCGCCATCTGTACGTACCACAAAACTTGTATCTCAAATTGTAATGTAATATGTTTTGGTGTACCATAAAGACGTTTATTATTATTATTAAAGCCTAATTTTAGAACGACACTCAGTCCCGAATCTCGATTTATCTGAATACATATTGTATAGACAGATTGAGAAATTTGAAAGATTGCCTATGTACAATCTGTCCTCAGATACATTGAGAAACGTAACTGAGTACCATTCTAGAATACCGGCCTAAAAGTACTTATTTAATAATATATGACTCTTTTATTTTATATTTTCTTTGTTAGGAAAACGAACAGTTTTTACAATTCTTATTGGTTTCTAAAATAATGTCTGAAAACCATTTATTAGTTTTCCCATCTAAAAACTAGGATAACAAAAACTAACATAGTTTTCTTTTTTGTATAGAGTTTAATTTGAGTTAGGGTACATTCGAGGAGTACGTTCTAGTGTTACCAGAGAGATATTAATTACTCAATCGCAAATGCCGTTCGTGATTGAGCAATATAGCACGCGAGTAACGGTATGAGGTCATACTGTCTAATGTGTGTCACGATTGCAGGCGCCCTTATGTCGTACAAATCATATTTATTACGATGTGCAAATTATTTGCACGAAATCCGCTTCATATTATTTGTACGAAACAGGTTTGTTCTATACAGCGACAGACGGAACGGACGGCAAAGGATTTTGTTTTGTCTGCCTTTTGACGAAGACCGTATTATCATTATTGACTTTTTATGTTGGTTATCGAAGTCATAAAAACAAAGGCAGTGGTTTGATTATTATTTAAATTTCAATTTTATTCTAACAATAACACGGTCTATTTTAACTCGTCAAATAAAAAATCCTTCGCCGTGTCGTGCCATCAGACTGCGGTGGCCCTAAACGTGCTCCCAGAATGTCTCACACATAAGTTACTATAGTCAAATATTGAAATTCGGATTTGCATTTCCGTTTTATGCAACTTTGAATTGACTTGTAATATAATAATAACATTACTGCTCTGTATGGGTACGATTACACAGTCAATACATATCGTGATCTTGTCAATATGTATTGATAAAATATTGATATACCAACACGATTTGTGGTTTTATCACGACGCTGCATCGCGATATTGATTGACAGTGTAATCGTGCCGTATATGTGTGCATCGCCTATGTCTAACATGTATGCTGAATGTTCTGACGTGTGTCTGTGTGTGCTTTAATATGTTGTTCTAACAGCACTCATTGTCATTGCATATACACTTGTGTCTCATACCGTCAACACCACTCGAATATTTTATAACTTAAGTACCATATCAGAGTATTAGATATACGAATATGGTTGCTGAGAAAATTATTCATCTTAAAGTGATTATATCGTGATTTAGTTACATAAAATGAACACCAAGTCAGTCCTCCTGTAACCATGGCTGCTGAATAGCAACCCGAATTCGGGAAAAATAATGCTGTAATTCATGAAATTGATTTAATTTGAATGTGTAATATTCTAGTAAACTTTCGAGCCTCACTCACTCATTCGAATATCCACCGATCGAACACTAATTGTAAATTATTTGACAGTTACGTCACACCTAATAGTTTTTGACGTTCAACAAAAAGGAACTTATTTTACTCGACCTCTAGCCTAATGTAGTAATTTGTTTAACCCTGTCGATTAGGAGTCTATTACTATTAGAGTCATACCGGGGGTCTGATACGCGAGGGTGAGCTCAGTGGGGTGAAGTTGGTGTGGTGAAGTATTCGGGTGGTGTTGACGCTGGGTGTGTGTGGTGTGCGCTAGGTCGGGCTCGTGCCCGTCGCAGCTGCTGCGCGCGCTGCCCCCGCACGCCGCCGCGCGCCACAAGGAGCGCCCCGCGCCCGCGCCCGCCCTCGCCCCCGCCCACGCCCCCGCCCCGGCGCCGCACGACGCGCATCCTCTGCACAGGTGGGACCCCGCACTCCTTCTGGCACCAGAGGGCGCTATTAGACGGTCAATAAATACCGCGGTACCGTGATTAGCATCGCTGATATGACGTGCTAATGAACGATTGTATTATGTGGCTGCGAACTAGAGGGAAAGGGATGGAACTATATTGACTGTATAACTCCGTCTCTCTCCCTCTGTACCGCTGCCACTTGTAGCTTGTTGTCGTAGACCTATCCATGTCAATATATAAACGAATCGCGTTTGCACATCATTTTTGTATTGATAGGATCGCACGAATCACGATATATATTGACTGTCGAATCTCTTCCTATCACCTTCATACATTCATTCACAGGTAGAGACAAGCACGCCTGTGATGAGTGCCCTCCAATTGCTTTTATCGTCACATTTCAGAAGTTTCCTTAGGCGGTTTGCTTCTCATGCATGTGCACGCAAACGGTCGCCTGTTTCGTGCAAATAATATTGCATGACTTTCATGCAAAACCACATACAATTTACACGAAATAGTAAGTATTGCAGACGCACGCATGAATGCACATGCATTAAGCAGCAATCAGTCTTGTATTCATGCGAGCACATTAAAACTAGGTGTTTTTTCAGTGTTTCTATTCATTTTCACGCTATTGCCATTCGGAATAGCGCACTACACGAACAAGAGCGATACTCATTTTGCTACCAATCACGACAGCTTCCCATTTCTGTAGCCCTACCATGACGTGCTATAACCAACCGTGTTTTAGACCTTAATACAGAGGGAGAGGCATGGCGCTATACACCCTATATAGCTCCATCCCTATCCCTTTGGATCGCGGCTCAAACGTACACCACGTCATGATAGGCCTCCTGAACTACAAACATGAAAATCAGAAACGGTCATTCACCCGTTCACATTTCCTACCAAGTGTTATCATTGCCTACATTTTGTTCTGTTTCCGATTGTGCTTTAAATGTTAAATATAATCGACTCTGAGATCATTGCTGATCCATTTATGTTTCTTTTTATAATAGGGAATATGCATATACTGCACAAGGTAGGAATTAGGTTTTTCGTGCGGAAATCCATACGGGTATGTCAGGCACGAATCGACCGGGAATGCCCGCAGAATAACATCACATCTATACGTAAATACATTAGAATATGGCTGCTGGATCAGTTGGGGCGAAGATTAAGTGATCCCCAGGTTCGGGAACCGTACAGCCTGCGGGCGGCCAGCGGATAACCGTTTTACCGGGTCTCCCAGACCGCCGCGCCAACATTTCGCGCCCGCACAAGTAAGCGGTGTCAACATAAGCCTTTGGTCTGCCCACTGACAACACAAAACCTCCCCAGTGAGCTCTGGCTACCCTACTCACCGTCGGGAACACTACACAAGGTTATTATGGGCGGAGGTGCTTCCCCAGTCGGACTGCTCTATAGGGACGGGAGATACCGTCTCGTGTCCTACCTTCTACAAAAATTGGTGATTTGTGAGCATGCAATATTTAGCAAGCAATTTTAAGTGGTTCACATTGCACGTTGTTTGTTATTTGATATTCTCACTTTACTAACTTAGTATAACAATAATATTAAAATTTTAAAGCATTTAGTATGCTAACTATTCAAATCGTTTAGCATATCAGAGCTCACTGGAGAATTTGTGCTGTCAGTGGGATGACTAAAGGCTTGTCCTGCTTTGTCCTCTACACTGACGGCACAGAAACTCTGTGCTTACAAGGTCGGCGGCGCGAGTGTGGCTTCTCTAGTGTTACACACGTCCATAGGCCACGGTAACCACTTTCCATCATGTGGGACGTGCGCTTGTCTGCCACCTTAGTGGTGTAAAAAAAAATATAGGAAAAATTTAATCGGTTCAAGCGGGATTCTAGCCCGCGATCTTACCCTTACAGGGGGAATACTCTGACCACTGAGCCATCTAACCTCGCCTCAAAACATTCAAATCTTCCTATATATCCGTTTTACAGCGACCGAGGGAGCCATCTACCGATATTCGTACGAACTATCGGAGCCAATGAATGATGTTGCAATCATTTTTAAACAATGACCTTTGATTACTCCGCCTTATATTTTTTACAGGTTGATACAGAATTTTATGTTGAGTTATCCTTCTATCGCAGTGTTACCGTCTGTGTATATTTCCGTTAGTAGCCTGTTACGACACCCTTTGGATGAAATGGAGTGATGATACATTTGAAAACACTTCATTAATAAGCACTCTCTATTTAATTTCTCCTCTAAAAATATTTGAATAAGCCTACAAATATTGCAGAGCGCCTACGGAGAACCCTTGGCAGTCGCAACACCGCAAGTCGCAGTCGCTGGACGTCACCGCGTCGAGGCGAGACCGACATCACTCGCAACCCGTCAAAGAGAAGTAATTTATTTTTATTTTTATACAATCAGTACAGTATGTATGTCTGTAAATATGTATGTTTATGCGCATTCTAGAATCCATAACACAAGTTAAGCCATACTTACTTTGGTTAAGATATCAATTCAATTAATTTAACAATCGCAGTCCATTGTTGGACATAAGTCTCTCCCAATGTTGGGAGACTTTGGCCTACCGTTTCCACACTGGCCAGACGGGTTGTTACAGGGTTTCGTTTTGAGTTTCCCTTCTGTGCCAGTGGTATCGTCTGCGTATTTTTCCGTTAGTCGCCTCTTACAATGAGATGGGGTGGTGATTCTTGTATTCTTTCTTTGTTGCCACATGAATAATTTAGGTTTTTTATTGCCAATTTAAATTTAAACTTATATATAAATAATAATACTTAACTTTAAAACTAAAAACTATTATTAGGTATCTACTAAAATACACTAAAATAAAATTAAAATTAAATTTGGGTTCAGATAATACTGTCTACGTAGTCTAAATGTTTTAATTTTTTTTCCATAGATTCCGCTGCATAGTACCCTACCCACCAAACTCGGAGTATGAGCTGGAACTAAAAGTGGACGATATAGTGCTGGTGTCAAAGAAGCGCGGCGACGGCTGGTACAAGGGCACGCTACAGCGCACCGGCCGCACTGGCCTGTTCCCCGCCTCCTTCGTGCAGTCCTGCCCGCAGGACTGACCGAGGCCTACCCCATCCCGCTTCGGGACGCTCTTCTAGCAGCTTGGGGACCTGGTACTATGGCCTGGATGTTAGCTATACGAGACTGAATGAGGCCTACCTCAAGCGCTTCGGTTCTAGTAGCCTGGGACCTTGGTACCATGGTCGGGATGTTAGCGACGCGGACCTGAAGCTACCTCAAGCGGTTCGGTACGCTCTTCGAACAGCCTGGGAACCTGGTACCATGCTCTGGATGTTATCTACACAGGACTGAATGAGGCCTACTTCAAGTGGTTCGGTTCTAGTATCCTGGGACCTTGGTACCATGGCCTGAATGTCAACTACGCGCCTACCTCAAGCGGTTCGGGACGCTCTTCTAGCGACCAGGAAGGTGCCCTGGCCGGGATGTGAGCTAAACAATTCTTACTATAGTGCTGTTATTAGAAATCGGTATATGAAAGACTTGACAACAAGTGGTGTGTACTCCAAGTATGCTGAAGTATTTCGAGATATTAAACGAGTAATTTTTATCAACTATCAAATTATTGCACGTGTTCTTATCAAGTGTTGATAAGGGAAGACTATAAGACCCTTGATTTTACTTAAAGCTAACAGATTTGAGTAATTGTTGCGAATGGAAATATGTATAGACAGCAAAGGAGATGAGAATACAATCTTCACCTTATGACAAGGTGTATACTTATCTCTTTTGCCGGTTATACTTCAAAAAATATGAACACTTCTGTCACATAAATATTATGTTTTATAATAACGTTAAGCTACTTTATACCAGGTTGTCTTCTCATGAGTATCCAGTAAAATTAAAAAAATCGTACCTAATCTAAAAATAGCATCTTTTGTATTTCGTATTTCTAAGCGTTAATCGATTCAAATGTATCGATTATGTTAATAAGTGAACGACAACTCTAGTATAAAAATAAAATAGATTATAACACGCAGAAGTGAAAAAACTAACACGTTAGATACAAGGGTGTGTATTTAGATAATTTATATTTTATAAGGGCCATAGAAAAGTTAATGAAATATATTGTAATGTTATTAGATGAAATATTTCGATCATCCATAACAAAATTTTTATGTAAAGCTAGACCAAACCGAAGTAGATGTTCGATTCTTTTTAAGCTATTCCTAGAAACAAAACCGGTATTACTGATGTTTTGTGTCCCTTTTTTTTTTTTTTACGTGCGCAAACTCCCCACGGATACCTCTAAATTCTCGACTCGAACCGACTAAAACGCACGCCGCCTGTGGGTCGCTTTGGTTGCCGAAGGTGAGGTTGACAGGCATATCCCTCGCACAATGTTTTGTGTCCCTTAACTTTTCAACGAACTCTCATTGACAGATTCCTTATATTGGCATTTCTTAGCGCAAGGAAAAGATATGATAGATCTTTTTTTTAAGAGTAGACTTTCAGACTAAAATATTACAACAGATAGAACGCAATATAACTAGCGTGTGAAGGCGTGAATTAATAAAGTAGTACCATTTCGCTCGCACTCGTTTTCGTCACAAAACGTGGGAGTGAAATGGTACTACTTTCGGCGGTTTCACACGCTGGTTCTATGCATTCCTTCTATGTTATTATTTTAGTCTGAGAGACGAGTGAACCTCGTTACGAATTTTATTTTTGAAAGACACTACAAGCCTAGCTCGCTCCATATCCTGCTGAACAACTATTAATTTTTTAACTAGCTCCACCATATTTTTTTAGTTTCACCACTATCTCACCTGTTGGTAAGCGATGATGTGGCTAACGGTGGAGCACGCTAACCTAGAGGGAATCTGTGTCCGTGATGGTGACCCTCTAACCTGAGATTTTGCCTTCCCTCCTTACGTGTCCTATATAAAAAATCTATCTAGACTTGAATATTCTTAGGTTATAGCTTTTCGCAAACATCACATTAACATAATACTTTGGTCTAGTTTTAATTAAGTTAATTCTCTTGTGACTGAAACCTACTGCCGAAATCGTTTTTGTACATAATATACTGTCAACCGTTAATTTTTTTTTGGAGACCCTATTTTTTTAAACAAACAATGTGGGCCAAAATCGAGTCCATGACAAAATGAAGTATTTTTGTAGTATTAACATTAATGAATATTGTCTACGGGACACCGTGGTGTAATATAAACTCATTTTATTATATTATTGGATGAATTAAATAGGTGTTTGATAACGGAAGGAATGGTATTAAGACTTAGTAAACTGCTGAAAAATTTCTACGACTTGATCAAGCTCGTTGAATTAGCGCCGCGTTGAAAATATATTTATTTATACCACTTAGCTGGCAGACAAGCACACGGACCACCTGAAGGAAAGAGTTTAAGTGGCCTGTGGATGTGTGTAACACCAGGGGAGTCACACTCGCGCTGCTGACCCTGTAAGCACAGAGTTTATGTGCCGTCGGTGTAGAGATAGGGCCCACTAACAGCACAAAAACTCTCCAGTCATACTGCCAGGGAACACAACACGAGGTTATTACGGCCACGGAATTTGGTAGGGCGAGGTACTCCCCCAGTCGGACTGCTCAATTGGACGGACATACCGTCGTGACTTACCTCCTCTACAAGATATAATACGAAGAGTCAAATTTATGTAGATACACAGCATTACACCTTTAAATTATTCCATACAAGTTTCCTTACGTACCGTTTTGACGTTTAGTAAAAAGTAATTAATTTGACTAGTCAGTCAAATACCCAATTGTTCTAATAGAATTTCTGGTTATAAAGCACCTATTATTTAATTGCATTTGCATGCTTCCAAACTGTATAAACAGTTTTTATTAAAGAAGAAATTTCATTTAAATTTAGTAATAAATGTTTTAAATGAGATAACTGCCACTTTTGACACAAAATAAAGTGTGTTTTAGAATCGAACTTATGTTAAATAAACATCTTTTATTTATTTGTTTTTAACTTTATATTAGGATTCCATATACGCTTACTATTTTAACATTATATTATTTTTGTTTTTAGGACACTGCCATATTATCGTTTTATACTTTCGATTCTGTAGTCGTAAGTACAATGAGGACGACTTCCAAGTTCTGTTATAAGTGACCTATTTAGGAAAATAGTTCATTGAACTGTTTACATTGTAGTGATATGATATTTAAATAAACTTGTGCGTTTTACTTTGATGAAATTAAGACTGTATGGTACCTTAGCGCGTAGTTATAACGGTGTCGTGTGGTACAAACTGTATGTATTTATTATATAGCCATTTTCATATGAATCACATGTTTTCGTAAATTAAGTTTATAAGATAAGAGAAATATTGTTGTTCCCATTTTGTGTGGTCTGATGTGCTTATAAATACGTTCTATTTACGCGAATAACAGATTTTAAGATTGTACCCGTATGGTTAAGGGCATGTCTTGATCGCTATCACGCCATGATATGTACTCTATGAGCGCAGGATATTATCTAACCAATCAGCACGCGCCAGGGTCTCGTTTCTCTCGTGACTTGGGGTCTAGATATATGCCACGAACTAACATTTTTTTTTTCATACATTGTGAAAAAAATAATGATATTTTGTATTGATATCGTTTTTATGAACATTAAGATAAGAATATGAATCTTCTTATCAAGTTACTCACGGTCCTCGATTGTACTAAAGCAAAACCACAGTCATACCTTAAATTTTAGACTTTATTTTAATACCTTTAAAGTTCAAAATTAAATGAAGAGTTTTATTACACTTAATCATTCACTCTGCAAAAAGCCTTTTTAATTTTAGACTTTGACGCCATTGCTTTAAAGTCTAAAATGAAATGAATTTTTAGCAGTGTCCGTGGCATGACTGGTTTTGCTTTAGCAGAATCTAGGCCCAGATTGAAACTTCGTTCTTTAGGATGTTTTGTAAATGAGTCGATTAGAGTTGGTTTCAATATGATGTATAAAACCAACAGTTTGGCAAATGATCGACAATAGACTGAATTTGGCTGTACGAAATTAATTATTTATTTATGGGTTCAGATGATTTAAACATCAGCTCACTGTTTAGATGGGGTACAATAATCTATAACATAACATAAACTCACGCCTATATCCCCGAAGGGGTAGGCAGAGGTGCTAGCACCCACATTTCGCCAGTTTATGTTTAGGTCCCAATGTAATAGGTGGCGAGCCTATTGCCATTAACCGGGCACTTAAAAACATGCGAGAAATACACACATAACTTCGAAAAGCATCGAAAAGTCATTGGTGTGTGCCATGGTAACACCTGGGGCCGAACCCGAGACATCGTCTCAGCAGTCCATTACCCATACCACTAGGCTACTACTTATCCGTGTTATAGCTATTATTTTGACTTACAACTCGTTTTATACGTTGAGATTTTTTTTTCCAACCAGTAACGCCAATATTCCGCAATGTCACTCGTTGGGACAAAAAATTTTACATCCTGTAACACGTGTGACACGTTGGGAACTTTTTCCCAATCAGTAACAGTATTACTCTCTTGGGTGTTACGGAATGGGTATACACTATTTCTTCTAAGCTTACAACACCTTACCCCTCGTTTTCACCTAAGTATAAAACATGTATTTGACAAGTTGCAATATGTCACAGGCTTCAGTGTGAACGTAAATGTGTTTTTATACTGGTTTACAACTTGTTGGCTATACATCCTACGTGAACGAAAAAATATCTGAGATACATGTATAAAACAAGTATTGCTTTTTTTTATACAACTTAGGTGGCAGACAAGCACACGGCCCACCTGATGGAAAGTGGTTACCGTGACCCATGAACGTGTGTAACACCAGTGGAGTCACATCCGTGCTACCGACCCTGTAAGATAAGAGATTTTCTGTGCCTTCAGTGCAGAACACAAAATCAGGACAAGCCTTTGGTCTTCCCACTGACAGCACAAAAACTCACCAGTAACCTCTGGCTACTCTACTCACCGCCGGGAACACAACACGAGATTATTATAGCCGTGGTATTCTGTAGGGTGGGTTTTGATTAGTCTTCTACAAGTCTTCAATAAGATTTTTGTAATCAAGTTTACAACTTGTTTCGTGTGGTGTAAACGAGGAGTTAGGGTTGCATACCTAAAGCGTAAATCCCTATTACTGAGACTCCACTGTCCTTCTGTGTGTTTTATGTCACCAGGCTTTACCTCATGGTAGGTAGACAGTCGAAATTTTCACAGATGATGTATTTCTGTTACCGCTATGTAGATAACGGTACGGCACCTTCCGTGAGCGAGTCCGACTCGCACTTGGCCAGTTTTTATATATAGCTTCTCAATTTTTGTTTAACTTTATTATCATTTTTACTATAGAATTCTGCTGAATCAAAGCAAAAACGCAGTGATTAAGTGTAATGAAAAACGAGCTATTGGTGTGCAACAGCAGCTCAAGTGGCCATTCGGCCTAGGCATAGGCATAGTTATAGCGACAATTGTACATTCAATATCTTCTACGTATTTGTATAAAAATGAATTTGAACCACGGAATAGTACTATAGTGACTATTCTCGTATTAGAACAATCGCACCGAATTAGTACTGACTTTGAGTGTAAATATTTTCGCCTAAAGTTAACATAATTGCGATTAAAGTTTAGTTAGAACTTTGTTGTGAACTGATTTTTAAACGTATTTATTTTATTTTACAATATTATGTATAGCTTGTCTAAATTGAAATGACGCGCTCCGCTGTATTCATTTCTTCTGTGTAAAAAACTTCGATTGTGTCGTAAACATGTGTGCGAACCTTGCGGTCGACTAGTCGCGTGATAAATCTGAGTACGCTCTGTGCATGGACTAGACGTTTGCTTGTGTGTGTAAGGGAGATGGTGGGGCGTTGTTATTTAGGCTTAGACAAGCTGTACTTTAGACACTAAGTACCTTATGTAACAACGAATGTCTGTTGAATGCTCTATTCCGAAACTGGGACACAAATATTGTTCTGTAGAAATCGTAAATTAAAAATAAAATTTAAATATTCAATTCAATATTTTGTATTTTTATAACCTGCCATTTGTACTGAAGCTATTTCGGTGTTGCAAGTGTTGAACATGGTGATGTCGGCTGTTGTATAAAACTTACTGTTTCGGCGAGTGCTCGCCCTGTATCTGTCTAGAACATTGAGTTCTCGTGAAGAACGACTTGTGGAACAAATTTGTGTCCAAATTGTTTTGTATAATGCGCGCTTCTATTATAAATTTTAAGTGAATCATATCGAAGTTATATTTAGGTGATTTCAAAAAGAATTAAAATTTCTTCATAACACTCTTTTGTCTTTATTTGACACTGGATGCCCAACGGTGGCAGTGCTAAAAAATCTGTTACACTCTTGTGCTTACAGGTTGGCAGCATGTTTGTGACTCCCTTGGTGTTGCACACGTCCATAGGCCACGGACCACTTTCCAACAGGTGGACCGTGTGCTTGTCTGCCAACCAAGTGATATAAAAAAAAGACAAATATTGCACTCATGGCTAAGTGTGCTTAATATTTGGTAAACGATCAGTGAGTTGCCGTATTGATGGTTGAGCACTAAAGTAATAATTCATCTGAGCGCTTTCGTTCTTCGGAGAGCACGTTAAGTCTGTCACGGCTGTTAATAGTAGTAAGGGTCAAGAGAAGCTCATATGGGCGACCTGAACAGCTCTGTCAATCTGCAACCACATCTCGGACAGGGAGGTCAGGTGGCAGTCACACCTAATATATTTAAGCGGGCCTCGGGACACCGAGGCGAAGGAGCGAATACGCAACCGCGCAAGATACAGAGAATGCAAAGATATAACAGCCTCTGTGGTGAAGCGGTAATGAACGCGGCCGCTTCGCAAGAGGCACGGGTTCGATCCCCGCTCAGTACAAATACTTGTATGCATGAATATGTATATGTATTGGTCTGGTCGTGCCTCGGAGAGCACGTTAAACCATACGCGTCAGTCCCAGCTGCCACACGAACATCTATTAGGAGAGTAAGAGAAGTAGTAGTAGCCCAAATAAAAAGTCCCAAAAACTAAAGAAAAATCTGGCCTTGCTGCAATACTTTGATATCGCCTTTGGTTTGTAGTGATCAGATGGATAAAAACTTCACGACGCGACTGGGATTACCGCTAGGATGAAGAAAAAGAAGATTTTTTACACACTTGGTTGGCAGATAAGCACACGGCCCACCTGATGGGAAGTGGTTACCGTGGCCTATGGACGTGTGCAACACCAAGGGAGTCACACTCGCGCTGCCAAAGATAATGGTATGATACACACTCCATACAAACTAACACTAAGCTTATAAAACGGCATTTAAACATAACATAAATTCACGCCTCTATCCCCGAAGGGGTAGGCAGTATAGGAGTAGGCAGGCACCCACATTTCGGCAGTTTATGTTTAGGTCCCAATGTAATAGGTGGCGAGCCTATTACCATTAACCGGGCACATAAACCTGCGATAAATACACATAACTTCGAAAAGTCATTGGTGTGTGCCATGGTAAAACCTGGGATCGAACCCGAGACCTCGTCTCAGCAGTCCATTACCCATACCACTAGACTACCGTGTCTGGTAATTATAAAAGGGCGTTTGAAAAGTCAGTTAAGACGATTATAAAGGTTATCAGTCATCGCCACGTATGCACAACTATTCCTACATAATATATCTGCTAAACTGTAGGTACCTACTAATTGGCTGATTAAACGCAAACATTTTTATAGCCGTAATTGCGAGTGTTTTTGCTTCAGCTGGCTTAGTCCTATGGAGTAGGCGTCGACCTTATCTTCCGGCCCTTGTTAACTCGCCTCACCTGCCGGTGAATTAATAAGCCTATTATTTCACGTACGACTTTTTTACTTTAAACGTGATGTAGATAGGACCTATGACTGCGCCGACAGTCTTAGGCCCGTATTTTGGTAGGTATAACTAGTCATATATGTAGAATAAAATTTGTCCTTAGATCTAGTTATAAATCGAAAATCAGGATTGAGTACCGTTCTAGAATACGCCTGAAAGTTTTTGATACGGAACCTATGATCATATGTGTTGATATGACTCAAAACAATAGAGTAACACTATAGGTAGGTAATAGCGGCAGTGGGAGCGACGAAGGATCGCAAGACAAGCTGCCCGCGTACGAAGGCCGGCCTGGGGGTGACAGGTGGAGCCGCCTGTCACCCTGGCAGAAGCAGGCCGCGGCGGTGGCGCGCCTAGCGCGCCTCCCCGTTTCCGGGGACGAGTTGGGGACTCTGTAGTCCCCACACCCGAGAAGAGGGCCAGATCGTGAGAGATGGCCCTGGGTCGGTCGGGGTGCGAGGGATATGCCTGTCAACCTCACCTTCGGCAACCAAAACGACCCACAGGCGGCGTGCGTTTTAGTCGTTTCAAGTCCGACATAACCTTCTCCACCGGCTCCGGTGGGGAGGTACCTATACGTGGGGATTTTGCGCACGTAAAAAAAATTTTTAAAGAAAATAGGTAGGTAATAGATGCGTCCGCGTACACTTTGATCTGGCCTTTAAGAACCGTAGGCCACGGTAACCACTTCCCATCAGGTGGGCCTTGTGCTTGTCTGCCACCTAGGTTTTAAAAAAATATTTCAAATATTTTGTCAAAAATAATAGTCTAATTTACACTTCAGCAACATCTATCAACAGTAAAAATCCCTAATTATATACAATGGTTTAGGACTTTTCGCGATTAAATCATGGAACTTACTATTTCTGAAGATGTTTCGGATGCGTTGCAGCACCCGGGGTCGTGACCACGGTAGAAATAATAAGTTCCATGACTTAATCACGAAAAGTCCCAAACGTATGAATTCGTACCGCGATAGTTTAAGAATAACAATAGTGAAAATCCCATTTGAATCGGCCCAACCGTTTTAGAGAGCCCAAAACAACATGCAGAGAATCCTCTAAATAATTAATAGGTAGGTATATATATTTTCACACGATTTTATTAGATGTAGTAAAATTGTACAAAACACGTAAAATATCTAACCGTGATAGACAGATAGACTGACAGATATACTCAAAGCTCGTCCCGCACTAGTTGTAAAATCTCATCGTCCTCGGCGCTCCACTGCTCCGGGTCTGACGTCATTTTAGACATCGCTTCCAAGCGTCGCTCCATCATGACCTGATCCAAAATATGCTCCATCTTTATATGCATGCAGTCGTTAAACACCGAAGCGTACTCGCATATCTCGAAGATATCCTCTACCGCCTTCGAGCACTCGGCTATAGCGGTCTTCAATCTCCCCATCACTTCGCTATCTTCACCATAAACTGCTCTGTTCAACTCCAGTAAGTGTTCTTTACTTATTTTGTTATTTTTAATAATCATATTTCGCTTCAGAATACATGCGACGAAGCATTTTCCTTGCATTGAAGACTGCGGTATCCTTTTCAAGAAATGTTCAACGTCGACCATTTCTGCTTTAACTTGGCGCGCGCATTCTGTTAAATTCTTCCTAAATGGTTCTACATCGTCTGTCATTTTTGTGTACCGATCCATGTGTTCTTCTTTTGATAGTGGAGTGAAAGAGATGGCGAGATAGAATGCGGATGCGAACAGAATGAATAGTATTATTGCGAAGAGATTGCTGGCGGAGCGCTGCATCTTCGTGTACGCCTGCGCCGATGTCCGTCTATTGTAAGTTTTCATTTTATAGTGCTTAACGGTGTGGCGGTTAATTGGCTGTTAGCACCACGTCATACAATCCATGCTACAATTTAACTGACTGTATGTTTATGTGTAAGAAATAAGTAGTCTAACAGCAGCTAAAGGCGTCGAGAACTCTTTGGAGGGATACCACTCTTACTGCTTGCTCAGAACAAGAGCAGAACTAAGAGATAGTGGAACAGCCGAACAGGAACGGAGAGGATTAGTGCCTGGAAGAAATTGCGTAAAGCAAATAAGGCCGCCCTTTGTACTGCTCTTGTCTTTTCAATTTTTGTAACATAAATATTGTGATTGGCGTACAATAAAGGAACCATATAGGTACTCTCCCGTGCTGCAGACGGCAGACCAGACGGGCACGAGCCTAAGGGAGGATAATTGGATCCTGATGTTGAAGGTGACCTTAGTTTGAGTAGGTACCTAACCTAATAGTATAATTTAATCTTTAAGTAAGTAGTAGATAGCAGTAGTATAGTGAGTTCGATATAACCGCAGCGCAGCAGTACGTAGAGCTACTCAACGCCCTTTGTGTCTATTACAATGTAGACATTTATACATATACGTATAACCATTCTTTACCTTTAATGTCAGTGGCAGACCGTTGATGTCACGCACCAATGCGCTTGTAATAAGTGTAGGTGGATTTTACGTAGGTTTCAAACGCAATGGCGCGCAAATGTCGAATGTTTGACATATAAATTGAACAAATGGATGAAGTAAGAGTAATGCAATATCTTTTATTGTCATTAATATAAAAGGTTAATAACAACATGGGTAGGTAACTACTAAGTAGTACCTAATAAATGTAGACGTGGATATGTCAAGGAGAGCCTGAGGAAGTTGTCAGTCAATCCTAGCCCGATTTTATACAAACCTTTTACCTGAGAGATCTGAAGGTTTGAAATGGCATCGTGAAAGCTGGATTGGCGTTCCCAAAGAACGCCATTCCTATAGGGTAATGGAAGATGAAGCCCGTAGATGCTGCGGATGAATCGTCCATTCAGTCGCCTTAGGAAATAACATACATACCTACATATAATCACGCCTTTATCCCTGGAGGGTTATTCAGAGGTGAATTAACACCCACATTTCAACAACAATTGTATTCGGTCCCACGTAATAAGGGGTGAGCTTATTGCCGTATTCCGGGCACTATTGTTGACTCGAGCCATGCATCTGAGGCCGAGTCTGGGCTGTATATATCTGTCTGATGTTAAACAGCCCTATCCCTAAGTCGCCTTGTACGACACCGCTTGGAAAGAGATGGGGTGGCCCTAATTCTACTCTGCCGGGAACCACGCGGCCAAAAGAAATAACAATGTGTAAGTATAACCTACATATACCTATACCACGAATGCCGCTTGCTTCTCAAGTTTCTATCAACTCTAGAGCGAGACAAAAAAAATACTTTCATAAATAAATACTTAGTAAATTGTAATTGAATTTAAGTATGGTTGTCGCGTCAATAACCTTTAATGTTTTAATAAACGGCGTGATTTCACTGTTTTCGTCAAAATACTCAAGTGAAATCTCGGCACAAAGTAGTACAAGTTTTGAGTTGACGTGTTAAACAATTTGAGGCAGTTAGCGATATTGTTAGGTTGTAAATTTTCAACGTTTGATATCTACTCGAGATTGTTTGTTTTGCAATATTTTAATTGCACCTTTGTTAGCGAGATAAGTGTCTACTATCTAATGTGGCTAACCCACATTTTCATTTTCTTTATATCAAAATTATGTTAACAACCGAAATAAGGTTGCCTGTCAGAGATCGTCGTCATTTCAACATTTCTCATATTGTTGTCGGTACACAAAAACCGCGGTAGCCTAGTGGTATGGGTAATGGACTGCTGAGACGAGATCTCGGGTTCGATCCCAGGTTTACCATGGCACACACCAATGACTTTTCGAAGTTATGTGTGTATTTATTACGGGTTTATAAGTGCCCGGTTTATGGCAATAGGCTCGCCACCTATCACATTGGGACCTAAACATAAACTGGCGAAATGTGGGTGCTAGCACCTCTGCCTACCTCTTCGGGGATATAGGCGTGAGTTTAGGTTATGTTATGTTGTCGGTACATGTACTATAATATATTGGTGAAGGTACAATAAATAATATCTTATCTTGGTACCTATTAATATTCTCTCGAACCCTTGTAACTAAGCTACCGTAACACTTATGTAGTAGGTAGGTATTTCATTCGACTCATATGAACACCGACTGTTAGGATTATACTCTGTGAGGATCGCAAACCATGCTGCCCGCGTACTGAGGCAACTCGAGCGTCGGAGGTCTATGAATGATCTTCGCCCCCCATGAGTGCAGGCCTGGGGTTGACGGGTGGAGCCTCCTGTGAACCTTGCAGAAGCAAGTGCTCCTGTCAACCTTGCCTCTCTGTTTCCGGGGACGAGTTGGGGACTCTGTGGTCCCCACGCCCGAGGAAGGCCAGACCGAGAGAGATGGCCCTGGGTCGGCCGGGGTGCGAGGGATATGCCTGTCAACCTAACCTTCGGCAACCATAAACGACCCACAGGCGCCGTGCGTTTTAGTCGGTTCGAGTCCGACATAACCTTTTCCACCGGCTCCGGCGGGCGGGTATCCGAGGGGATTTTTTACTTTACTTTATAAAAGGATTATATTCTGTAAGTAAATATAGATAATTCGATTGAACCACATAGCCTGTCTATGTACATAGATCTAATAACAGCGCTTATAGTATGGGTAGATATTATCTATATATTTGTTAGGGACCAGGTGGACAAAATGATGACTTAGTAACTCTTATATATTGAAAAATGAAATTACAATGAACGATTGCCGCGACAAATAGTACTAACGCCGTAAACGTGTGTCGTGGTAGTGTTGATGCGAGCGGCCGCATCCCCACCTCGGATTCCCTGCACGGCTAGCTGCGTGAACAATACTTCTTAGAATGGTGTCTAAAACACGGATAATCATTACATACACATATTACTCTTAAATACAAACTTATTACACATTTTAACTCAGAAATGCGAGTAAACATATGCATGTAGTTATTTGTCTATACAAATTTTTGCACTGAACGAATCGAATCCGCGACCCCTAACACATAGCAGTCGGCAGTCGAACGCTCTACGGATATAATATAACACAGAGGCCGTCAATGCAATATTATTGTTCTACTGACATACTGTATTTAACATGACGCCATATAAGTAGATACTTATTATGTACATTAGAAACCGCAAAGTATTAAGTACAGAGTGGGTTAGATAGCAATTAATATCTAGGCACCTACTTTGACACGTGTATTCAAAAATTAGATACAATTTTTAACAGTTAAAGTACTATTATACAACTTATAGCTAAAAATAATTAAATTGCGTCGTGGATATCCTGTGCACGCATGCCTCTTGTGGTAGCGTTCCCAGAAGACTGGTAGTATTGCCACGTTGTATGGCAATGCTTATTCTCTGACCACCTACTTAGATAGTAGTGGATGTTACTAAAGGTCAATTCAGAACAGGTAGCAAAATACTCAAGCCGTTTTGAAGTAGTAATAGTAATACTAGTAAAAACAAAAGGAGGGTAAAGAGTAAGTGGACATCAGGATATGTGATGAAATCCTAGGATGCCACCGGGAACGACGCTAAGCTTAATCAAAATCCCCACGGATACCCCCCCAACGGAGCCGGTGGAAGAGGTTATGTCGGACTCGAACCGACCAAAACGCATGCCGCCTGTGGGTCGTTTTTCGTTGCCGAAGGTGAGGTTAACAGGCATATCCCTCGCACCCCGGCCGACCCAGGGCCATCTCTTACGATCTGGCCCTCTTCTCGGGTGTGGGGACTACAGAGTCCCCAACTCGACCCCGGAAACGGGGAGACGCGCGAGGCGCGCCGCCGCCGTTGCCTGCTTCTGCCAGGGTGACAGGTGGCTCCACCTTTCACCCCCAGGCCTGCGCTCATGAGGGGGCGGAGGTCGTTCATCGACCTCTGACGCCCGAGTTGCCTTCGTACACGGGCAGCTTGGCTTGCGATCCTTTGTCGCTCCCGCTGCCGCTCCCGCCCCGTCTCCTCCTTCACGAGCCTTACTTGTTCGCAGAAGGAGGCGCCGGCCGCCTACGCATCATAAGCCTACTTCAAAACATAGTCTAGTGAAAATATTACTTACTTAGATACCTTATTTACTAGATACTTACCTTAAGAAGCCGCGTGGTTCCCGGCAGAGTAGAATTTTGACCACCCCCTTCCCATGCGGTGTCGTACAAAGCGACTAAGGGATAGGGCTGTTTAACATTAGACATATATATAGACCCAGACTCAGGCACAGATACAAGGCTCGAGTCAACAATAGTGCCCGGAAGACGGCCTCCCATTACGTGGGACCGAATTCAATGATAGGTGTAACACCCCTGGTGTTGCATACGTCCATAGGCCACGGTAACCACTTCCCATCAGGTGGGCCGTGTGCTTGTCTGCCACCTAAGTGATAGAAAAAAACGCTCTCAAAATTTGCAATCTTATTTAATTTCACGACTTTAAACTTGCAATAAGGTAATATAAGTTTCATAACGATAAACTTGTTAGAATTGTGACTTAATTTATAAAGGCAAATCATGAATTTATAAGCCATTAATAACCCTCCCACTAGCAGACAGACATTTAAATGTGTTGCAAACTCATAAAACGGTTTCGTTAAAGATTTGTGCGTGATGTGAGGCGAATGAAAAAACCAGAATGCAAAATGATTTAACATACATACTTGTAATGACGCTTATATCCCCGAAGGGTCAGGCAGAGGTGAATTAACACCCACATTTCACCAATCAATACTAATAGAGGGTGAGCCTATTGCCTTTTCCGGGCACTATTGTTAACTCGAGCCTTGTCTCTGTACCTGAGTCTGAGCTGTATATTATCTGTCTGATGTTAAATAGCCCTATCTCTTAGTAGTCTTGTACGACTCCACATGGGATGAGATGGGGTGGCCCAAATTCTACTCTACTGGGAACCACGCGGCTAAGATCTTCAATATCCCTGGAATTAAGACCGTTAGCACATCATTAGTACGCATGTCATACCGACGGCATGACCAGACCTTTGTTATACAAGTACCCAGGAACCGCACCAGTAAAGAGGACTCTCCTGCATCTTACCTGCGATCTCACGAACATGATTGTTGCCGCGGATACGGGATTTTTCACGCGATCCTTATCGTGACTAACCCAATACATATAGGGTTCGAATTGCTCTCCCCGTTTCCGGGGACGAGTTGGGGACTCAGTGGTCCCCACATCCGACGAGGACAAGATCGAGAGAGATGGCTCTGGGTCAGCCGAGGTGCGAAGGATATGCCTGTCAACCTCACCTTCGGCAACCAACAATGACCCACAGGGTCCGTACCTACGTTTTATTTGGTTCCAGTTCGACATAACCTCTCCCACCGGCTCCGGCGGGGAGGAATCCGTGAATTTTTCGCACGTAAAAAAGCGGTTCGGATTACAGAAGGAAACAATACCTTGATCTATTCCGAATTTAAGGCGGACGAAGTGGCGGACAACAGCTAGTAAAAAAAGTGGTTCAAGATTCGTAACGGCCATAGGTTTATAGGAGGCAGGACACGGCGGTATTGCCGCCCAATTGAGCAGTCCGACTGGGGAAGTACCTCCGCCCTACAGAATACCGCGGTTATAATAACTTCGTGTTGTGTTCCCAGCGGTGAGTAGGATAGTCAGAGCTCATTGGAGAATTTGTGCTGTCAGTGGGAAGACTAAAACCTGCTTTGTCCTCTACACTGACGGCACAGATACTCTGTGCTTAAAGGGTCGGCAGCGCGAGTGTGGCTTCTCTGGTGTTACACACGTCCATAGGCCACGGTAACCACTTTCCATCAGGTGGGCCGTGCGCTTGTCTGCCACCTAAGTGTTATAAAAAAAGGTAATAGCTTTATTACCTTAGAAACAGCATCAATATCGTGCAAGGTCTAACCGCCTCTAATTTTAGAGACATAATTTACATAAACGTTTCCTGGTCAAGTTTGGCGCGTGAATCATCACATTATCCTGTCAATGATCTCCGATATTATTAGAACAAGAACTGCCTTCCGTGTCGCTTGTTTTGCTGATTCAAATCGATTAAGATAGAAAACATTGAAACCGTTCAGGAGATTCGAACCCGTGATCTTTCCCTTACAGGGAGAGCGCTCTGACCACTGAGCTACCGAACATCGTCCGAAGCCATCCAAATTTCTCTAATTGTTAGAACGTGACAGTTTAGAGGAGGGAATCAATTTCATTTATTGATTTTTATTTAATTGATTTATTTTAATGTGTGGTCGCTAATTCAGTTATTTCATTTTAGGTATAACACTTGTGTCAGACGCGGTCCACCGATGGGAAATGGTTATGGTATGGACGCGACGCCTACAAGTGTGAAATTACTAGGGGCGTCACACTAGTGTCCCCGACGTTGAAAGAACCTTCTAATGGCCATCTTGAAAAACTTCATATCGCTTGCAAAAACCACAATAGGGTTCGGGGCTTTGAGGGAGATTGACATCAATTGTAGAATTTCTAACAAAATTATTGAAATATGACAACGGATTTAAGAACTATCGTCACTTACGGACTATGAACTAAATAAATAAATAAAAAGTTTTGTAATGTACACTTCACATCCCCCTTCATTACTATATGCTTCTCTGCTACTCAAAGGTTTGCTGGGAGAGAACTCATTTTGAGTTAAGCTCGCCTTTGTACATTTCTGATCTCTGTACTGTGTGTGCAATAATGAATTAAAATAAAATAAATAAATACCTAAGTAGGTACTTGAATAAAATAATAATAAATAATAAATAAATATTCCACAACATTCTACACAACGCTATCTAGACCCATGGTAAGCATAGCTTAACTAGCTTGTGTTATGGGATCTAGAATGCGGATAAACATACTTAGATACTTTTTTTTGTAAATACATACATATTATACATAGAAACACCCAGACCAATGCAAATATACATATTCATGCATACAAATATTTACACTGAGCGGGAATCGAACCCGCGCGCCCTGCATAGCAGTCGAATGCTCTACTGCTACGCCACGGAGGTCGTCAATGAATGGTTAATTCAACATGCCATTCAACGTGGCAATGCCATCCTGTGATACAGTTTTTAACTAGTACAGGATGCAGGGGATCTTTTCCACTGCAAAACATCTCGTAACAAATTGTGCGTATACTTAAGTAAAACAGTGGAAAAACAAATTCGTAACACATTTAATAAATAAATAAAAAAAAAATGCCACCCAGCATTTATTTATTTATTTATTTTTTAACTTTATGCACAGTTTATTGTACAAAGGCGGACTTAATGCCTAAGGCATTATCTGACAGTCTACCTTAGGGTGATGCAGAGATGCGTTGAGGTAGGTGCAGGCAAAAAATTAACCATGAACTATCAACGATAAGGAAATACTCAAATTTGTTCACAATAATGATATATACATATAAATACATATACATATACTATACATACACAACCATAATACATTTACATAAACATTTACATAAACCAAACACATTTACATAAACTACTTATATACTCATATTATACATGGTATGTACTTACATATAATCAAGCATAGATACACAATCATATAATATAATGATCCATTTATATCCATTATGACGACCACTGTAGAGCTGACGTACCTTGTACTTGAACGTAGCACAGTTGGTGGTCATCCTGATTTCGAGAGGAAGCGCATTCCAGAGGAGGACAGCTTGCATTCTGGTTCCTTCCTGGTTGACATCGATGGGGAGGCATTTTTTTATGCCTGAACCTGCAGGATTGTATAGGTATATTCTGTATTGTTTTTATATTTTAATGTACATAACTCCCATGTATATAATATAAACAATAAATAAAAATTTTTAGCGTAAGTGTAATTATTCGTAAATAAATCATTACCATTACCTAGCGGTTACTTCATCGTTTTCAATTATTATCTATGACGAGATATTCTAGTTCTCCATACAAGCCACTTAACTGACGGAACCACTAGTCCGTGACGCGACAATATTATTGTGGTGACAGCAAAAACAGAAAACACCAAATTTGGCGCAGCATTGCTAATTTTGGTGTTTTCTTTTTTCTTTGGTGATTTCTTTTTACCCGACTGCGGCAAAACCAAAGGAGGGTTATGCCATGATGAACTGATTATCAAAAAATAGATACAAGTATTAAGGCGATTGACACAATGCCCCACATTTTTTTTATACAACTTAGGTGTCAGACAAGCACACGGCCCACCTAATGGAAAGTGGGTACCATGACCTATGAACGTGTGTAACACCAGTGGAGTCAAATCCGTGCTGCCGACCCTGTAAGAACAGAGATTTTGTGCCGTCATTGTAGAGGACAAGCCTTTGGTCATCGCACTGACAGCACAAAAACTCTCTAGTGAGCTCTGGCTACCCTACTCACCGCCGGGAACACAACACGAAGTTATTATAACCGCGAAATTCTGTAGGGCGGAGGTACTTCTCCAGTCGGACTGCTCAATTGGGCGGAAGTACCGCCGTGTCCTACCTCCTCAAATCCTCTATTGACGCATTACCACACACTCCTAGCGATGAGTGCATGGTCTTAGGTTAATTCTGAATAGTTCTCGTTATATTGGAAATATTCACACAGATTCCCCATATACATCCATAGCAAAAACACACACTCAAGTGCTACGCGGCGTGATACGGGACAGTGTGTCAACCGCCGAGCATCATCGTTAACCCTTTCAATTAAGTAAAAATCTAACGCTATTAACGCTAAGTAAGACACGGCCTCAAAATAAAACTATAAATTTTAATTTTCTCACAACGTAATAACTATGCACATTAGACATGTTGAAAGATAATAGATACACTAACATTATTCAACCTCAATAATAGGTAGGTATATACCTAGGTACCAGTGTATGTACCTATAGATAAAGAGTTAATCTTATATATATTATTATGTATTGTAGAAATCTAAAATGTAATGCCCCAGAATTAATAATTTCTTGAAATTAGGTATTTTTAGGTAATGTTACAAAACTTAAATTACAAAATTTAAAAAAAATTACGCAGTAAGTAAATATTAGATTTCTTGACAACTCTCGTCAAGAAGCATTTCTTTTTGCAACTCACTGTGTGCGCATCAAAGGCATTCTTGAGGAGGTAGGACACGGCGGTATTTCACCCCAATTGAGCAGTTCGACTGGGGAAGTACCTCCGCCCTACCGAATACCGCGGCTATAATAACTTCGTGTTGTGTTCCCAGCGGTGAGTAGGGTAGCCAGAGCTCACTGGAGAATTTGTGTCAGTGGGAAGACTAAAGGCTTGTCCTGCTTTGTCTTCTACACTAACGGCACAGAAACTCTGTACTTACAGGGTTGGGAGCGCGACTGTGACTCCTCTGGTGTTACAAACGTTCATAGGCCACGGTAACCACTTTCCATCAAGTGGGCCGTGTGCTTGTTTACCAACTAAGTGGTATAAAAAAAATGCTACTTGTGCGGCCGTTCTAAAAATCGTACAGTTAGACGCACAAATAACCCGAGGTCTAACTCCCAAGTGAACGATCATCACATGAATCTTAAAACTATGTTAAGTTATGAGTAAAAACTGTAGGTAGGTAGGTACTTATCCGTTCACTTCCTCGCTACAAATAAATCAAGTTCATTCACCTGGAAGGCTTACCATTCACTTTTTTGAAATCTTCGATTCACTACGCATCGAATAAGCATGCATAATATTGGTATTCAACGGATTCACAAGGATTGGGGACAATATTGTCCCCAATCCTTGCTCACCTAAAATTAAAATATGCGCTATAGTCTGGTCAAAAATGAACTAGAATGTTGTCTCATCTGAATATTATCTTTATATACACTACTTCGATAACACCATGTTTTTCGTCTTATCTTCTGTAACTTTTTTAAATTACGTTGACGGAAAATATCGATTTTCAGCAGTTTCAGAGTTAGACCTTACTGAATTGGGAAAAGCTACAGAAAATGACACGAAAGAACAGTGTCTCGAGCCCAAACACTAAAAGGGCCGTCTGCCTACTGCGAACCTATGTACATATGTGCGAATTCTGCCACTGGCAATGCTCTGTTTTCTCGATACGTCTACGTTAAGATTAGAATAGTTTTTGTGGTAGAGGTACCTTTTTTAATGTACGGAAATCCACTCGGATACGCCTCCGCCGGGACCAGCGGGGGTGATTATTTCAGACGCGAACCGACCAAAACCGCACGGCCGTCTTGGGCCATTAGTTACCGGGGATGAAGTAGTCTCCGGCATATTTGGCACTGGTGTAACACGTATAGTGTTACACCAGTGCCAACCTTTCGGCTAGGAATGAATGCATGTATTCACATTGGTCCATCCCAGTCAATCAGAATAATACTCATACACAGCAGATACAAGGCTGATAAACGTTATTCTTACGAGGGAGAGAATTGAGTTGTTTTTTCTCTATTATGCCTCTTCAGTCCTGAAGGCTGGCCACTAGGTTGATGCTTTGCTCTCTGTCAACAACCAATCCATGCAGTTCTTCAGTTCAACGAAGGTGAATCCATCTATTCTCGAATGTTCCGCAACCATGACATTTTGGAGCTTCTTTGAAAACCTTACAAAAGCTTCTTTGAAAATCTTACAAAAGCTTCTTTGAAAATCTTATAAACGGGGGGCAAACCCCCGTTTATAAGATTGTCGATAACCTTTTATCTAATAACGTTGTTTCAAAAATAAATCAAATCAAATCAACTAGCCCATCGCAGTCCACTGCTGGACTAGGCCTCTCCCAATGTTGGGAGGCTTTGGCCTACCGTTTCCACGCTGGCCAGACGGGTTGGTACAGGGTTTTATTTCGAGTTTTCCTTCTCTCGCAGTGATATGGTTTGCGTATGTTTCCATGAGTCGCCTCTTACGACACCCTTCGGATGAGATGGGGTGGTGATACTTGTATTCATTTCTCCGTCACCACACGGAAAAATAAAATAATAACAGATTTTAAGATATAGGTTATTCAGGTCTAAATAGATTCAGGTCTAAATAGATTCAGGTCTAAATAGATTCAGGTCTAAATAGATAGCACTTCTAGTATCTATGTACGCAACAACCTAACATTCTTAAGTAGACGCTAGACCGTTCGGCATAAAATAAAGATTTCATCTGTAGCTAAAGGTCAAAATTAATTTATACGTAACCTTAAATTTCATAGATTAACGTATCACGTTCGTTGTAGATGCTAGATGTTGTGTTTGTATTCGTAAATAGATATGTATAAGTATATTTCATACTCTAAGAATCAAATACTCAAATTTCAACAAAGTGCTAACGTGACCCATAGTAAGCATAGTTTAGCTAGCTTGTGCTATGCATTCTAGAATACAAAAAACATACTTAATTATTTTTTATAAATAAATAAATAAATATTCTACATTTTTTTAATGAAATTTTAAAGCATTTAGTATGCTAACTGCTTCAAATTGATTAAGATATAGAAAAAAATGGATCGGTTCAGACGGCATTCGAACCCGTGATCTCCCTTACAAGGGGAATGATCGCGGGTTCTGTAAGGGAAAGGTCGGGGGTTCGATTCCCACCTGAAGCGATCCAATTTATTCTACTACAGTCCATACAAAGCTAGATTGAAACACCCAGAGCATTATCCATAGATAATATGCATAAATATTTGCATTGAGCAGATATCAAATCCGTCGATTTCAAACCGTCAAACGTTCAACCGTTACTTCACGGAGGTCATAATATACCAAATTGTATAAGTATATTTATGGGCAATTAAAACCAAGTTTTGTCTATTGACTCCTAGTAAACATTGGTAACGAGGAAACGTATCTAATATATTTAGTTATACCTAGTTTTTGTACATAATGCCTCGGAGAACACTCGTCGTCACACTTCGCACGAATTGTAGATTAAATCTTGTGGCATAGGTGACTTTAATCTCGGATACTCCGAAGTCGGTGAGAGTGATTATGACGGACTGTCTAAAACCGCACGCCGTATTTTTGTTTTCAGTTGCCGTAGCTGAGACAGCCAGAAAAACATCTCTCGCACCCCGGCCGTCCCAGGGCCATCTATGGTTATACATACCTACCTTCGGGTGTGGGTGCCACAGAGTTCTCATCATACCCCGGGCTATAGAGAGGCGTACCTACCTACTTGTACCGTCGCCTCGGGATAAACTGTTATGTATAAATGCAACCTTACGGCAGTAGAAATAAGAGCGCACCGTGGGTATTTTGCTCACCAATATCTGTCCCAAGTCTGCGCATCGCCTAACGACCCAGCTCGTGCCACTTCCGTTAATTCTTAGCAAATGCCCCGTCACGATTATATAGACAATTTTATAGGGGCGTACCGTAATTGAACATATAAAATATAATTATATTCCATAGTATTCAATAATTAAGGCATTATATGAGATGTTGAGATTTCACCTTCTGCATTACGAGCAATTTTTGCTTTCAAGATGATTTGTGAAAGCCGGCAGCGGTAAAGTGGTAAGTAAAGTAAAAAGTTGATATAATGCACATAGCAATCGCTCAATTCATTCTCCCCAGGTTCCTTCATCATTATTCACATACCGTTTTACCAGGTGCGTTCAAAGCCTTTGGAGCCTGGGATCCGTTTATTGTTTTTTTTTAATCAATATTTTATTAAGTTTTCTGGGTACGACCGTATTGCCGTCTGTCCTCCCAAGCCCAAGAGGAAAGATTGCGCCAGAGTCTCATCTGTTGTTACTAGCAGGTGCTGGTCAGTTGGTATGAACAACCTCAAGGTTTTTTATACCATTTAGGTGGCAGACAAGCGCACGGCCCACCTGATGGAAAGTGGTTACCATGGCCTATGGACGTGTGTAACACCAGAGAAGCCACACTCGCGCTGCCGACACTGTAAGCACAGAGTTTCTGTGCCGTCAGTGTAGAGGACAAATCAAGACAAGCCTTTAGTCATCTCACTGACAGCATAAATTCTCCAATGAGTTCTGGCTACCCTACTCACCGCTGGGAACACAACACGAAGTTATTGTAACCGCGGTATTCTGTAGGGCGGAGGTACTTCCCCAGTCGATTGCTCAATTGGGCGGAAATACCGCCGTGTCCTACCTCCTATAAAAATATAAAAAATATATAAAAATATAAATAGGTAGATGTTAAGACATTACAAAAGGGTGATTTTTCTCTACATATATAGATAGGTACTTAAGTGTTCAATATCTCATTTATCTAGTTTCTGGAATAGACAGACTATTCTAATTCGGAATTGCCGTGATTCGTGCCTTACCCAAGAAACCGCGACCTAATTTTTGAACGAAACAACCTGACAATATTCTTTATTGTATACAGGGAAGTCATGCAAGAATCAGGTTATAATTTGATGTGTTTGTAGACAACAACATAATCGCAATGAGAAACACTCAGAAACACAAAGCGCGCCAGTCGCCACGCGGAACGACCCGGTTTTGTTAATTAATCCACTTTTTAATGATCACGCGATATAACCACCTCATACGAGAATATGGCGAGTGGTGCTCGGCCAGTTGATATTCTGCAGATACTCGACAGAATAGGTATGTAACGTTGGGAGCGGTTAAAGACACGTCTTTTCGTTCGTGGGATTACCTACCATATTTTGTCATCTAAAGTAAAAACACACACTATATAATTAGGTACGTGGCTTAACATGCCTTATCTTATATTAAATATAGATAAGTAGGTAGCATAACAAATCACTATGTGAAACTAATTAAGGAAGGATTAAAAATAAATAAAAGCGATAAAAACATAGGTCTATCATCTACGAAACCTGCTGCTGTTTTAAGCCGCTACTGGAAAGTGTGGCCAGTGGCATAAAACTACATTAGCACGCGTATTTTCTCTTCGTTCTATAGACATCATGTCTCGGTGATGGGCGATTCTTGGAGGTGATACGCTACAAAAGGCACTGGGCATGATACGCTACAAAAATTGGGTTTCCTCCAATTTCTTAAAAAAAACGGCATCGTGTAACGTACCTATTATTATTGTCCTAAATGTCATTTAAACGTAGTTGACTCATCGTAGATCGGCTAGTGTGACCATCACCTACATCAGCTAACTGGCGCCTACATACCAGAGCTGACAATGACCTACCGTGTATGGACGTAGTAGCTTTCACTAAAATATTGCATATTTATTATATTAAACATTATGTCACTTGACTAAAATAATTATGCAAAAAATAATGATAACGAAAGAGCATTGTTATTATGCTCTCGTGACACAAACTTTTACATAGGTATGGGAGCGCGAGCCATCCTTGGAGTGAAGATGAGGGGCGCCGGTTATATCTTTTTTTCGCGCAACCGAAGACCCAAAGACGGTGTGCGTTAGTCAGTTCGAGGGGGAAGGGGTATCCGTTGGGATTTTGCGCACTTTAAAAAAAGCCTAGAGGGATGTTGAACCCAACAAACAACACGAGGGTTTTTATTTTTTACGTGCGCAAAATCCCCACGGATACCCTTCCACCGGAGCCGGTGGAAGAGGTTATCCCTCTTCTCGGATGTGGGGACTACAGAATCCTCATCTCGTCTCCGGAAACGGGGAGGCGCGCGAGGCCGCCGCGGCCTGTTTCTGCCAGGGTGACAGGCGGCTACACCTGTCACCCCCAGGCCTGCGCTCATGGGGGGGGGAGGTCGTTCAACGACCTTCGACGCACGAGTTGCCTTCGTACGCGGGCTTGGCTTGCAATTCTTCGTCGCTCCCGCTGCCGCTCTCGCCCCGCAACGGTGTTGGGGTTGCTTATGTTAGCGGTCAAGGCCAGTCAGTGTCTGGGGCCACACAGCGCGTGCTAATGAAACGCCGTTCGGTTTTAGTCGGTTCGAGGTCGGCGTATTCACCCGGACTTCACTCCTCGGAGCTGACACTAATTGTCAGCTCCGAGGAGTGAAGTAAGTGAAGATAGGGGGGTTTTGCCCCAAAAAAAAAATAAGAAAACTTCACTCTCTCTCTTTTTCTTCTCTTCTTCTTCTTTTTCTTCTTTTCATCTTATTTCCGGTGTTCCGGTTTTTGTCTGCTGGCCGGCTTTCAGTGGAAATTTAGCCTAAAGATTTCGTATTCGGTTATGAAAATAATTTTCTTAACCGCAATCAATATACTTATGCTACACGCTTGTGAATCTCCGAAGTGGTAGGCAGATGTTCATAAACACTCACATTTCGTCAACTATTATTTTCAGTCTCACGAACGTACTATAGGCCCGTGGTCTAATACTGCCTAGCGGGTACATGTCATAGGCTGTACGTTTACTGCCAGATGGACATAAGATCTCCGCATAAATATTAAGTGGCAAAGAGGCACCTATCGTAAATTTAATTGTATCGAGGTTTGAACTGCCAATGAATATCAATGTTATGCATTTGTATTACTGCCAAGTTACCATTTATCACTTGGCAGTTACACAAAAAGTCCCCGAACACAATAGCTGCAATACTTTTCGCTAGAACCTTCTATAACATAAAGACTCGAGACGAAGCCATGTATCACAAACCAGACTGTGACAACACTAATATTCCGCCTACTAAAATATAACCCTGAAGAGCAGAATTACTTATGTAAGGATTGGGATGTCTTGAATATAAGGCCGAGTCCCCAGCTATTTAGCTACCGACCAAAGATATTCGACTACCGACCTAATTTTGCAGTTTCTGTGTGGTAATTTCAAAATTGCTTGTAGGTATGCATATTGCTATAGGTACTGGTAGGTACCTACTATATAATATAACCGTGGTAGCCTAGTAGTATGAGTAAAGGACTGCTGAGACGAGGTCTCGGGTTCAATCCCAGTTTTTACCATGGCACACACCAATGACTTATCGATGCTTTTCGAAGTTATGTGTGTATTTATCGCAGGTTTATAAATGCCCGGTTAATGGCAATAGGTTCGCCACCTATTTTATTGGGACTTAAACATAAACTGGCGAAATGTGGGTGCTCGCACCTCTGCCTACCCCTTCGGGGATATAGGCGTGAGTTTATATATAACGAGAGTTTATGTTATGATGTTATGTTAGGTACCTACTTATCCTGTAGTGGTTAACGATTTAGCAGTGTCGCCGTCAGCAGAAGGTCCTTTTCAATCCGTTGCCAGGTTTTTAAGTACTCTTAGTCTACATCTCGATAATATGAATCGTCGAGCCTGCCTCTGTTCATTACCAATATGACGGATAAGAATTTCAAAAAGGAATCCAGATGAATTGAGAACCTTCCTCCTTTTTGGAGTCGGTTAATAAAACTACAGTGTTAGCTGTTGGTCCTAATTTCGATTATATTTGAAACCATACAGTTCGATCTTTTATTTTTCAAGGTAATGGTATACAAAATGGTAGTCCTTACTACAATACATTATAACATTTATAATATAATATGGTAGCTACATTTACAATTGTATTTACGTCATAAATTATATAGGTACTGTTACAATATTAAACAACCCCAATATCTTAGAACATTTTTTATTTCTAAGTCTAAGCTCATTTAAAATATCACCTTTCATTTTACTAATTCCCGATACATAGAAAATAAAAATAAAAACGATTGACTTTAAACAGCATTACACTAAAGTTGAACAAAATAAAAAAAAATATCACAAACAATTCTGAGCGCGAGTTTTCATTTTAAAAATGATCTGAAATTATTAGAGTGGTAGATCTATCTATTTTTCATTTAAAATCTACCTATTTCTACCAATTTTTTATGAACAATTCTTACTAACAGGTTTTCTTAAAGTCTTTGTTTGTTACATAGTTAAGTAGATACTTAAACACGGGATGATAGCCGCAAGGCCGTTGTTTAAAATGTAAGGAAATGAATGTTATTAGTTATTGAAATGAGTCTATCATAGTTCTTCAATCAACACAATGCTTACTAGCAGTTATGTTATGAGAATGTCATCTCATCGGATTTCGTTACAGAAAGCTAATCGTGGGAAAAGAAAAACACAACGTCAATATCCGTTAAACATATGTACAGATGTCGTCTAAAGCAGATGAACATATTAAGATTTAATAAAATTGTTTTGAGGTTTTCTATTGAATTGTAATGTAATTCTTAACACACGAGTGAGTGCACAGATTTCATATTCAAAAATCTGAATCAAAATAATGATTTTGATTCAGATTTTTGAATATGAAATCTTTGCACTCATTATCTACATTTGACGTTGGTTGTAGCCTTATACCCAGTTGCATCGCCATTTACTGATATTATTTAAAACTTGTACGTAGGTACTTAAGTAGGTATACTTCTATACACATTTTTCTTCCTCGATAGTTATGTCATTTCCGTTCAGTTGTAAGTTTACAGACTTTCTACTTTATTGATTTCTTCACAAGCGAGGACAGAAGAAGGGGGACAAGGGCCAAAGGTCCGGACATCCCAACTATAATTCTGGAAGTGCTTGTGATATTTTGATCCTAAATTTTAAACATAAATAATAAATCGTAAATTAAGATGCAAGAACTAAGACATCATTATATTTCGGTCGGGGTGCGAGGGATATGCTCCGGCAACTTACGACCCTCAGACGGCGCGCGGCTTGCGTTTTAGTCGGTTCGAGTCCGACATAACCTCTCTCACTGGCTATGGTGGGATGGGAGGGGGGGGGGATTATCCGGGTACATTTCTCGCACGATAAAAAAAGACATAATTATATTTTGAAACCTATTGTAATAAATTGTTTTATTTTTGTAATGTCCAATTTTAAATTTTTGAAATATTCCAAGCTACTGTAAAGTGATGGAGACCACTTTATGGCTATTTCAGCTTCAGATGCCAGCAAGTGGTCGAAAAATGATTCCAAAACTGTACAGTTTTACATAAACGAAGATTGCAAGTAAAATAAAAGTGAACAAATAAAAATTAAAATTCTCGGTTCGGTCGTCAAGCGTGATGAACAGTCAACGCTACACAGACTTTTAAAAGGCAATACCGAGGCCAAATTTGTTATTGCAGAAATGTAGTAGCCTGGAGCAGCTGTCTAAGTCTATGCTCGAGATACAAAGTGATTTATGAATGGTACCATAAATCGTTGTTCAAAGTCAGGTTGTACTTTGTGCGGCACCTATTGGGAGAAGCCTATGCCCTGTTGGGTAGGTCGGAACAAAATGAACGTCGCGAATTTTCGGTACATAGGCAATGGCTATTAAGGCATTTCCTAATTTGTGTTGATGCTTGGTGAAATTGTCGTAAGTGTCAAGGTGGCCATTATAACATCATCAATGTTACGATGAGCGGATTAGGCCTGATTGTACCGAATTTAAAAAGTAGATGTGTACACAAAATATAAAATTTAGAGGAAATGCTTTTGAAGCTCATTATACCTATCGGTTTTAATGCTTCTGACAGCTGGTTGAGAACGTAACTGTATCATTATTCGTAAACATAGAAAAAAAGACAGATTTAAGGAGGTAGGACACGGCGGCATTTCCGCCCAATTGAGCAGTCCGACTAGGGAAGTACCTCCGCCCTACAGAATACCGCGGCTATAATAACTTCGTGTTGTGTTCCCAGCGGTGAGTAGGGTAGCCAGAGCTCACTGGACAATTTGTACTGTCAGTGGGAAGACTAAAGGCTTGTCCTGATTTGTCTTCTACACTGACGGCACAGAAACTCTGTGCTTACAGGGTTGGCAGCGCGACTGTGACTCCTCTGGTGTTACAAACGTCCATAGGGCACGGTAACCACTTTCTATCAGGTGGGCCGTGTGCTTGTCTGCCGTATAAGTGGTATAAAAAAATATAGAAATACTCGGCAAATGAAATAACAAACTGGCTAATCATGTTGTGACCAATTACATCACATGTAAAGGTGATGTACCTGTTAGGTTATTTATGTTAAAAAGACTAAATGTCAGTTAGTAGCCAATCACATTGTGAAATATGTTGAATATCTTTTTCTTTTTTTTATCTACGACACACCAACTTAACTTCGCCTCGCTTGATGGTAAGCTAAAGGCAAAGTCTCAGGAAAGAGAGTCACCATTACAGACACTAAGTTACAATGGTGGCACTCAGCTTGGCGGCCTCATCAGATGCTTTTTCACGCCCCTCTAAGGGGCCCGGAACTGTAGGAAGAAGGAAACACGTGTGCTGGTAATGAATTGTGACAGAACCTATAACGGTGAGCACTTTCTCTTAAGCTGATTTAAACACGCTCAAGGTATACTTGAGCGTGTTTAAATCAGCTTTGTGATCAGAATATACATGTAAGTACGATTGCCCTCAAAATCCTAAATATATTACAACACATCAAACAAGACACTGCCATGGAATCGTTTTCGAGGAATCAACATTACCTGTGACACGTCCACGTTATTTTATTTGCGGTTTGCGGAACCCACGTAAGAAACTTATTAATTTTCTGCTTTACAGAAAAATCACTTTGATATAATGTTTGTTAAGACTTATGTAATTTTTTATCATACACATGGGAACCATCTGTGACGATGCAATAACGCATAACTAGCATGTCTAAATGTCGAACCTCTCTTATAGTTTCAGACACACTATGCTATATGAGGTAACCTTATAGAAATCCATAAGAAATTATGACAAAAACAGGGCCTCGATTTTGCACCAAAACTATTCATATTATTATTCAGTCATACCGCGAACACTGCTTAAAAATCTATTTAATTTTAGACTTTAAAGCAATACCATTAAAGTTCAAAATTAAAAGAGCAGCTTTTTGCAGAGTGAATGAAAAAGTGCAATGAAACTCTTTTAATTTGATTTTGAACTTAGGCGTGTAGTGGTTAATTTCAAAATTTAATGCCATTTGTTGCAGTGTCTGTGGTATGATTTTGCTTTAGTAGAATTGAGAACCAGTACACAAAAAACACCACTAAGTATATTAATATAAATGTAGTGTTGCTATCCACCTTGCATAGTACCTACAGTTTAAGTAGAAAAGTATTTACATAGTGCAGTCACCTATTGGGACATTGACGTGGTATGTATTTCCATAATTGTGCATTATCAAACACCATTTTACACCTCTTGCAATCACTTGCTAGATGCAAGATGCTTACTATCTGTGCATTGTGTAAAGTGTCGATGAGTACCTATACCAAATTTGGGGCATTTGTCAACAGTTTTTTATTATATAAGACAGGTCAACCTTCGCCTCACCTGATAGAAGTTGAAGGCAAAGTCTAAGAAAAGACGATCACCATTACATACATTTACCATGTTACAATCTTGGCACTCAGCTTGACGGCTTCATTATATGCATTTTCACGCCCCGCTTAAAGAACTCGGGACTGTAGGAAGAAGTAAAGTCTTCATAACATTAATGCCATTAATACTATAGTAGTATTGTGTATCGGGAGTGCGACATACGTTACAAGGTGAACCACCTCACCGTATAATCTTTCCATATCCGACGTAACTGTTTATTTTTTTGCAAAATAAAACGACCAGTTCGCTAGAACCACAATAACACAGTATAACCTACATGAGTCACGCTAACACGTAGGTAACACTCAAGTTTTATGAAGCTTCACTGCCGAGAGACACTTTCGAGCGCTTGCAAAAAACGCA
Organism: Eilema griseolum; assembly: GCA_963662185.1. Lineage (NCBI taxonomy): Eukaryota > Metazoa > Arthropoda > Insecta > Lepidoptera > Erebidae > Eilema > Eilema griseolum. The sequence goes on along the minus strand of OY759231.1, from coordinate 22,418,830 downwards.
ACTTTCACTTTCGCATCCCATTGCAAAACAAACATAGCCTCGTTCTGACGTGGCCCGTGAAAATTTGGGAAATTAATCTAACCATATTTGGCGGTTAGATAATTTTATATGCTCTTAACTCTCATCTGTCTCCAACAGGACCGGTAGATTTGTATGCGCCGAATGTGGCGAAGCTCTACACGTGAATGCTGACATCCAAGAGTCGACTTCTCGTTCGGAACACATGAATTTCGCAGATATTGTGTTGTCGTAACCTTTCTGTCGGATAATAAATCCACAGTTGGATTCCGCTTGCTCCACCGCTGTGTTTCTTAAGTTCACTACTCCTATAGACTTCGTAATCCTTTTCCTTGGGTAAATGACAGCAAAGTGCTCAAGAGATGTCCTGTACACTACTACTCTAACGTCCTGCCGCATCCCGCCTGGTCCCAGTAGGACCAAAAATCCCGATTTTACTTCACTTTCGCCAGTTTTTTTACTGTAACTTGGACCGAAATGCTCACTACGACAGGAGTTTGGCATTATGTCTGTAGGCATTGCACTGTTTATGTTGCAGATAATTTTTCACAAAACAATTTGCAATGTTATTGTATAAAAGCACACGGCGGGCGGGAAAACGTACTCTCACAACCCGCGTGCAATAAGTACTGAGAAATAATTTTCCGAGTGAGGTCTATTTATAAGCTCTGAGTACCGAAGTTGTTCGGACAATTTCGGTTATGATCGTTACTTTGCATTCACTTAAGGCTTGGTAGACGATGTTAACCGACCGAATGATATGTCTGTCTGGTGTATAAAATGATCTAATTCCTTATATGACTTTTATATTGTTGGATTATTGGATAACTTGAATGTTGTTATCGGTCTCAGAGCCAGACAAGATGTGAACATGAACTTTATGGCTGCATTGTTCGTAAAGTAGATATTCTGTGTATTTGAGATTACTCGTATATTTTGAGTTACCGTGTCTCATTATAACACACAAATCGTCGTCACATTATGTTGCTATGGTGAGCACGTATCGTTCCTATTAATGAGTCGTTACTTTAATAGCAAGTATAAGAACCCCCAAAACACCCCCTGACTCGAAGTTGGGGGTTCAAACCAAAATTCAAAATATTGATTTTTTAAACATTGACATCAACCGAAACTGAAATCTGATTCCATATAGGTATGGGATACCTCTTTGATTCACAAAGTTAAAATACATCATTGACATCTGATGCTCTATTAGCAATAACACGTCGTTGCATTGAATTTAATGTAAAACTAGCAAAGGAAATTCAAAAGGTAACTGCCCTCCAATTATACTGTGTTAGAGTTGATGTTAAAATTGGCCCCAAAGATGATCCTATGCCAGGGTAAAGACTACTCCATTTCAGAACTGGCTAAAGAACTTGGAATATACCTAATGCTCGTGACATTGATAAAATATTGAATCAGTGGCATAACATTTGTTTTGTCCAGTAGAAAAGTACAAATGATGTTATAAAATGTTGGGTTGAGGTGGACGAGTACAGAAATGCAGCCAGAATAAATGTTTGGAGAACTAGTTTTTTCTCCAAACACATTTATTCTTGCAATATCTGCGTTAGCATTACCCCATTCTAAAGCGGGAATCGAAAGAATTTTCAGTGTAATGAGCATATTCAAAAACAAAACTAAATGGCATTCTTTTTTTATACCACTTAGTTGGCTGACAAGCACACGGCCCACCTGATGGGAAGCCGTTACCGTGGCCTATGGACGTATGCAATACCAGGGGTGTCACACTCGCGCTGCCGACCATGAAGAAACCTTCTGATGCCCCTCTTGAAGAACCCCATATTGTAGGCGCTTGGGAAAACCGCAGCAGGGAGGTCATTCCACAGCTTGAGTGTGCGTGGGATGAAGTTTCTTTCATACCGCACAGTGCGCACCATCTCAGGTCGCAATGTGTGGGATGAATTCCCTGCCTATGGTGAGAGGTGCGATGATAGAATGTAGCTACGGCCATCATGTCAAACAATTCATCTGAGCACAAACCATTGTATAGGCGGTAGAACACACACAGTGAGGCAAAATCCCTCCTAAGGCTAAGAGGTTCCACTCTACCTGTGAGAATGGGATTGTCAACCAGCCTCAATGCCCGTCTTTGCAACGAGTCGAAGGGGTCAAGCTGGTATCCAGGTGCTCCAGCAAAAAGGTGACAGCAGTACTCCATGTGAGGCCGGACCTGTGCTTTATAAAGAAGGAGTTGCTGCCCTGCAGTGAAGTACTGCTTCGTCCTGTTGAGCACTCCGAGTTTTCTTGATGCCAACTTAACCTTGTCTTGCAAATGACTTCGGTATTGGACGTCACTGGAGATATCGACACCAAGGATCCCGATACTCGAGAAGATGGTAAGCGGTGTGCCCAGGAAATGCGGCGCTGCAATGAATGGGGTTTTCTTAGCGGTGAATACACATAATTTTTGTTAGAAACAGATTGAAAGTTCTGAATATAAAATGTTTCAATTACGAATTGCCCAGTGATGTCGTTGCAGCTATTGGAACAAACACGAAGTACTCGTTTAAGAATAAAGCACAACCAAAAACATCTTCAGCGTCGGCTTCCACTATAATGTCAGCATCTGCCAGTGATGATGAAGTTATAGAAGATATAACATTTAAAAGTCTTGAATTTTAAATTAATCTATCATATTTTTATTGATAACTTTGGTTTTATAATTAACAAATTAAAATGAATAATAAACTATTATAATTTTTAAACTGTTTATCTTGTAAATTTTCCACCGACTAATATCCTAAATATTTTATTATATCAAGTCATACAATGCAAATTTTTAGCGGAATTAAGTGGTATTATTTTTACACCAAGTTTTGAAATCGACGACATTTTAATTTGGATCGGCGGCGCTGTAAAATATTTAAAGGTGGCAACACTGATGACATTTGTTTAACTTTAACAATAATAATCTAAGTAATGGACGCGTTGTGTTTTGTTTGCCTAATGTGTAGATTAATAGAAAATATTGCGTTTAAAATGTTCCAATTGTTCAATTCTAGTGTGGAAATCCTTTGATACATAGGTGTTAACTATTCTGATTATAACAATGCTTGGCAATAATTATCTTATTGATACTTTCTTGTCAAATCTATAACTACAATCGCAGGAGAAAATCTGTTTGACCCCTAATTTATACCAAGGTATTTTTATTATTTCATGCATTTCCCCATCCCTCCCCTCAGGGAGAGTTTGGTTTATGCAGCTTTCACGACACCCTTTCAAACCTTATTTTCCTTGCAGAAGCTTGCGATCCAATACACAGTATAATACTTGTGTTCTTTACGATTTATTCAATATTGAACGTTGAGTCCGTTATGTATATTCTAAGAAGCAATCTATATTGAATAGTGTAGAATTCAATTCCAACGCAAAAATCACGCTTTTCAGATACTAAACTTAAACCTAAACCCTAACAAAAAACAACCATTAAAAGAGCTCATGTCAGATTTTCTCAATATTTGTCAAAATAGGTTTATTTATCAAATATTATATTATTCACCTTTTCTGTTCCTTTAGTAGGACATTCACAGGGCCACACAATAGGGCAGTCTCCTGAGTCGTCACCTTCTTAGCAATACTACTTAATGTCATAGTATTTTATCTAAAAATATACAAGTAAACTAAGATATTGCTTAACTAAACTGAAACTATGACATTTCATTATTTTTAATTCCCTTAATTGGTCTAAATATAAGCAATCGAAATAAAGCAAAATTTACAACTTTTTAGATTCCTTATTAAATTTCAAATTAATTCTATTATGCACTTTACTGTATACATGTAAATGCAACATAGACTGAGATAAATGCAATATTCTCTTGTACTCCATACATTTTCACTACACGCCAGTGCACTTGGACGTCAGCACATGCCATGATTCTGTATGGAGCATTTTCGGCCAGCTCGAGAACTTGTATTTTTTAAATCAAATGTCTTTAAAACTATTAACTATTGGTCATATAAAAGTTTCAGTTGTACAGTTCATTATAGGTATTATTGTAAAATGTACAATTTACAATAACAAAAAAAAAACAGCCCTATTGCAGAGGCTAATGGAGGGCAGTGGAAGGTGATTCCAGCTTGTTATCTTCTACTTCTTCTCGTGTCATTGATTCGGTGGAATAAAAAAGACACAAGTGTGCCATGGACTGCACGGGGGCACCTCAGTCACATGCGGTTAAGCCCAGGTCTCACATTCCCTACCTGCATAGATTTTGCCTCGACTGGCCGACTGTGTGTAGATGATTGAGAGACCTCCATATCGGCCATGGGAGGTTGTGTCCTGGAGGTAATTTTTCCTGGGGAGGTAGGAAATCGGAAGGTGGTGGGAGTTTCTCTTTCCACAGATACATTCTCATTGCAGCAGGGAGTTTGTGTGTGGGTGCGGCTTTTGTAGTTTGCAGCTCCTATGGGTGTATGGGTGCAGTGACTCGTTGAAAAGAAGGTGGTGCAATACCTGCCAGTGGGTAGAGCATGCTGAGGGGGGTGGGTTTAAGACAACCGGCAATCGTCCGGCAGGTGTCGTTCAAAAATAAAAAAAAGTTGTTCAGGGTCAAGCTTGTTGTAATTTTTTATCATGTCTTAAGGATCAGAATGAAATGGTTAATGTTATTCTCTTGTTCCTGAAGTTGCTTTATCAATTTGGTCTATTTATGTTTTGCTTTTGGGTATGTGTTCAGAATGGTCGGACTTCCTAAAATATTGCAGGGTCTCCAAATAAATGTAGGTACTGCTGTTGTCAACAGAATAGTCTGAATTGTTCAATATTAGACTCACTTTTTAATTCTCCATAACATAACATACATTTTCTTCCAAATCAATGTGTGGGTGTAAGAACATGATTGTTTTTTTTCAATACACAAAACAATACAATATATTACTAGGTTTAAACCAACCACTTAAACCACAATAGTTTTATTGTGAGCAGGAGTTTGCCTATTGAATTTTGCTAATAAATACTGAATACATTAATAATAATAATTATTAATAATTCATCCCCACACATTGCGACCTGAGACGGTGCGCACTGTGCGGTATGAAAGAAACTTCATCCCACGCACACTCAAGCTGTGGAATGACCTCCCTGCTGCGGTTTTCCCAAGCGCCTACAATATGGGGTTCTTCAAGAGGGGCATCAGAAGGTTTCTTCAAGGTCGGCAGCACGAGTGTGACACCCCTGGTGTTGCATACGTCCATAGGCCACGGTAACCGCTTCCCATCAGGTGGGCCGTGTACTTGTCTGCCAACTTAGTGGTATAAAAAAAAAAAAAAAAAATACATAATATAAATACATGAATCTACTAAAAGCAAAGAGAGCTTTATCCACTGTTGAATTTTTATGAATAATCGAAAATAACTTGTTAAGACCACATACAAAATTGTTTTTAAATATAAGCCTACTGTGATATAATGTAATTATATTATTACATACATTTTACGTAATCCAAGAACAGATAATAAGAGTTTATAGAAGTGAAATGAAAATAAAGATTGGATTTTGATGTTTTGCTAGAAACTTATGGATAATGCTGCATTTGAATCTCCTGTAACAGGATATTGCTGTGTTTGTTGGGACAATTCTATAGGGATAGTACAACTAAACACAATTGATACTTTGAAATTGTTCTATTGTCAATTTAACCCTTAAATACATGATTTAATTTTTATACCTTGAAAAAATATATTTTGTTGACATAAATATATAAACACTGTTTCAAGGAAAAATAATAAAAAAATAATATTATATTATATATTTTTTACTTAGAAAACAATTTGTTGCAGACCTGCAACACCATGCACTTACTTGACATTAGTTACATATTAAAATTTGTAAAACAATTCTTGGTCTTAGTAAGACAAAGGGCTACTCCACACTTTGTTTGCGTGTATCCCTTGCACCCAGGCATTTTGCACCTGCTGCGAACACAAACTCCAGGCCAGTGACCAACATTATCTGTCCTAATATCCTTGGGTGGAACATGCTGAACAGGTCCTCTCCTTTTCTTGGCTTGTATTTCCATTTCAATGCTGTTGCTGGTGCTTGGCCTACCTCATTTGCTACAGAGTTCAACAGAATTATTTACATTGGCTAATACCTCTGCTAGTTCCAGTCTATAATTACACAAATTCAGAACTGATGAATTGGCTTCAGTACTTTTAAATCGTTATAAACCAACCAAGAATTGATTACTGTCATGTCTATTAAGTGGTAAAAGATACGTAGGGGAGACCGGGTACAAACGTAACAGTTTGTGTTTTCGACTTCACTGTGACTCAGGTGTTAGCATTTTGGTTAAACGAATATAGCCATATATAAATTTAGTTAATGCTCTTTAGATTATTATCTTAATTGACCCTTTTTTTCTGTATTTAGTGTCAATCAGGGAGGCTTGAAAAAAATTTGTCTCTTGTTACTTTCGACCCCATAGGCAGGATGAAAGTAACACGTCGTGGGTCGAAAGTAACAGGATAAAGGATTAGATTATATGAATGATACAACATGATGAATCAACATATTTTTATATTCCTAATGGAATTAGTCCGATTCGCAATTGTGGCACACGTAATTAATATCGTCGTGCACGCATCCCGCGTGTGACCACATTTTGCATTCCATACACTGGATCCATTGCTCATTAGGCCTACTGTTGCTGAAATTTTCTAAGCATATAAGGCAAAAGCAGTCTTCATTTTCTGAGTTATTTTCTTTGGTTTTCTTGGTTTTTTTTCCTTTTCCTTTACCTTTTGATGTCAACTCTTTATTGTCTCTATCAGTAGCTTTTAGAATAGTTCTTTTTGCTTTTTGTTTCTGAAGGTACTCTTCTTCAATTGAATTTTTTTCAGGAGTGTCAGTTAATATTGATGACTTGCGTTTCTTGCGTCCTCTATTGGATGAAACCCTTGGACCTGCTCGTGGTAAGGGTCGTAGATCTTCAGGTGGAATATAAAATGGAAGGTTAGAACTTATTTCTTGTAACCCACTAGGTCCAGGCATGGGTGAGATCGATCGTCGATCAGATATTAACTCTTCTGACGGTAAATCAGCATTATCAGGTAATGAATCAGGCACAGGCTGAACAGATGCTAAGTCGACTTGAGTATTGGAACTAACATGAATGGCGGGTGTTGAATTAACATTGGGCAACAGATTATTGGATGAAATATCACTTTCAATAGGTAAAGGGCGGTCAGTCACGGATGATGGCGCATAGTCAACGGCAGTAAACACATTCCTATTAAATGGACTTATACCAGTACAGGTAAACCCGGCAATTGCATTTTTATCAGTGACGGCAAGAGGAAATTTGACAATGCCAGGAATGTAATGAATGGTCATCGTCTGTCCAGGGTGATTTCTCATCCAGTTGTCTGTAGCTGTGTTTATCATTTTCTTGAATGGTCCGAATACAGCTCTATCAAGGGGCTGCAGTTTATGCGTGCAATGAGGTGGAAACGATAGTAGCACTATCCCATTTTCTTTACAAAATTCCAGAGCATGGATGGAAATATGTGACGCATGATTGTCGAGTAGCAACAAGCATTTTTGATCGACTGTTGGCTTGACCTGTTTCTTAAAATGTTGCAAAAATAGTAAAAACTCTGCTTCTTGCATCCACCCACTACCGTTTCCAGCTCCAGCAGAACCAATTGGACCTTCTCGTATAATGTGGTCTTGATAACGCTTTAATGGGAATACAAAAAAAGGAGGTATGTGACCTCCTTGAGCGTTAATTGCAACAGCGACAGTAACCAACCGCCCACGTTCTCCTGAAGTTACAGCACCTACTTGTTTGATTCCTCGTTGAGCTACAATTTTATTGGGTTTTTGAACTGTGGTCAGCCCTGTCTCATCCATGTTCCAAATATCTTTGGGCTCGAATTGGTACCTGTCCATCACGTTACTTAGGTTATTAAAAAAACTATTTACATTATACTCATTAAAGCTAGAAGCCCGCGCCAGACTTGTGGCTTGAGGACACCTCAAAGAAAGGCTTGGGTGCCGTTTTAAGAATCCGGTCATCCATTCCTTACCCGCCATCTGAGTGTCGTGCCATTTTTCGGGAAATTTTTTTCTATTTTTAATTGCCAACTCGTACGCTAGTTTACGTACCTCAGAAGATGACAAGCCAAAATATACTGTAGAACACTCAATCAAATATTTTTCTAATTGTTTTTCTTCATCAGTAGTAAAAACACGGTTAACGCAACGGTAGCCAACAACTGCATCAGTATTTCCTGTCTTCAGTTTCATTAAATATCTATATAATGTCACATGACAGACGTTGTATTTCCTAGCCAGTGCTCTAATTTTGGTACCGTCTTTAAAATGTTCAGCAGCAGCTTTTTGGTATACTTCCATTTCAGTAGTTCCTCTTGTGGTCGTCCTGGTTCGTTGTCGCGGCATGCTGTTGGAATAATATCATATTATTATTTCATAAGTAAACTGATACGGGGACAAAAGTAACATGTTACTTCCATACCCGTAGGGCCGTGTTACTTTTATACCCTACTAGGTTTTTGTTAAAACATAAATGATAACCTTGAAATTGAATGTACTACTCAAAATTGAATTGAAACACTATAAGACCAAACTAATCAAGAATTTATAAGAAAATGTTAATATTAATAACATGTTTTAAATTCTATGCAAACACTAAATAAGTAAACGTCAAAAATCTTACTTTTGAGTGGTGAAAACACGTTTCGTCGTGTAACACAACCAAACTGCGCGGCACGCGCGCGACGACTGAATGCGCGGGAGAGGGGTGCCAACGGCTATCGCTTGACGACAACAAAGCAGTATTCCGCCTGTTGGATAAACCTACAGAGCATTTGAAGGGTCCACTGCAATAATGATGAATGTCTTTTGTCTTTTGTTTTAAGATAATTGGGTTTTAAATTTACAAACGGTGTAAAAAAACTCAGACATGAAGATTATAAAATGTTGTTTATTAAAGTTAAAGTATAGGTATAATAGTATTATTTTTTAGAAAATAATCATTCTTAGGGTATTATAAACTAATTAAAAATAATCCAATCTTAAGTAAGTCTTTAAAAATCAGGACTATAATGATCACTGTCCACACTGCGTTCATAGTCAATAATGATTGGTGTCCAAATGACTGTTTTAATTAACTTCTGAATCTTTAATATTTGCAGCATGTGGAAGTTCATCGTAATAACGTCTTGTTTCAGGCCTACAGAACTTTTTCAAGGCCTGCAGGTCGTTATATTTCGCTGTTGATATAGGTAGCTTCTCTTTATAAGCCAAACCAGGTAATTTGAATTCGCCTTCATTAACTGCCTTCATAGACCGAAAAGAAACTGGTGTGTTCACCACACTTGATTCCCATGGACTATTATTAAAATTTCTGTGAAACATGAGCCGTGGGTGTTCTTTCTGGACTCTAAATTCACGCACAGGTCTTATGGGAAAAGGACAAGTTTTTTTGTAAAACGGTTTCAAAAATGCAGTCCAGCCCTTGAATGCATCTTGGGAGCATTCGATGACATTGAAAGGTTTCGGTCTCTGTCGAGCTCCACGCACATGTTCGGCCCATTCTTCAGGAAGTTCAATCCTAGCCTTTTGATTTAAGTAGGCCATGTTACGATCGCATTCCATGTATGAGTGCCCTCTTATCGGGAATATAACTGTGACAGATTCTAAGCGATTGCAGCAGTGAACTATGTAGTGTAACATTCTGAAGATGGTATAATTTTTATTTTGACCACCACACGAGTCACAGAAAATTATAAGAGTCTTGACCTGTACCTCCATTTCATTAAATATGAAATGGAATAGATGAGAGGCCACATCGTCTGATCCTTTTTTTCCAATACTCTCATCGTAAGCGAAAAAATAAGATGAGGAATCAGCAAGCACATGAATATTAAACATAAAATAACTCAGCTGTCTTTTATAATATACATCGTTTGTAGTTATGTTCGGTACAGGAAGATTTTTTGAGAAATCCATTGTTATCGCTATTGTTATGACATCTTGCCTGGCTCTCAAACGAGCTTTTCTTTTTTTATCATAAAAACTTCAGCTCTCTTCTTGTGTGCTAAGTTTTCAATTTCGAGTCTTCGAAGTTGAGTCAAAATCCGAGATTTTTCGTGGCCATCAGGAAGAGAAGCAATCTTAATTTCAAAATGCTTTTTCTCAGCTTGAAATTCATCGCAAGTCGAACATGTATCCATCCTGGGATAACCGAATGATATATTGAAGTTCTTATTGAAAAAGTTGCGATATGTTTCGTATGATACTTTGTTATTTGGATTGTTTTCATTATACATTTTGTGAATCTTAGACAAGTTCAACTCATCCGACAGATATATTTTTTGACTCTCACGTAAATTATAGTGGTCTTTTTTACCATTAATTGTTTTCAGAGTGTCAATTTGCTTGTACATCAAATCAGTAGTTACTTTTGAAAGCTTTGTTTTAACATGTATACCCCGTTTATCTTTTTGGACAACGCCATGCTCAGTCAGTGATTTCTGAAGAAATTGAAGTCTTCGTCCAGTGATACCATGTAAGGATATAAAAGCTTTTCTACACACCGGTAACTCGTAAGTATCATCCCCAATCATACGAATCTTGTAAGAGTATGACTTATTATGTAATTTCGCATTTTCTTCACCTACTCGTGGACGACGACGTTGTACATTAGAAACGGTTATAAGCCCGCTTAAATAATTATCCTGATCATACCTGTTCGCAAAACTATTAAATTGTCGTATTATTCTGGTTCTCTGGTCCTCACTTATCATTTCAAAACATTTAAAACGATTACACTTGCAGTCATCGCCAATTTCATGTCCTTGGAGTCGAAGTTTCTTTAAAACATCACTCATTCTTCCTGTCTGTTTTCTTTTTTTCGTATTTCTGATCATTTCGTTGTTGTCAGCCATAATTTTAAGAAATATAACACTAAAATCCGTATAACAAACTTACAGAACGACAGACTCACAAAGACTGACAAAACAATTGGCGGGATCGCCGCTGATTTGACAGCAAGATGGCGGTCAGTGCGAGTCGATGGACATTTATCATTATTGCCGTGAACACCTGCGACGTTGAGCGTTTTAGCCGTGTAGTCAATATATTAAATACATATTTATCACGGAACTGCAAGCGATATTGCTAAGTTTGAAAACTAGATTTCTAAATATAATTTCAAGTGACCGAATGGCATTACTCGTTAAAATTTAAATATTTTTGGACATTCATCATTATTGCAGTGGACCCTTCATTTGTTACTATCGACCCGCTGTTACGTTTATACCCGGTCTCCCCTAAATATAACGTGACCATTTATTCTTTCACTCAAAACGGAACATCGGTTTATTTAGGTGAAATGATAGGTTGCCAATGAAAAAAAAAACACTTTTTTAAAGTTATTTATTCAGAAAAACTTGGTTGGCTTAAAAGTTACGAATCACAAAATATAGGTACCCAAAATGTTTAATTATATTTATATTTATCAGAGGAACCAATTTGTTTTAATATAGCTGGTGATGATTTCAAGTAAGAATGAAACTCTTGGCACGTTTTTTTTATATTCACCTTAATTATCAACATCGCCTTTAGAACTGAAATTTGTAACTGGGTTTTTTCAGATGTCCACAATTTGTTCATAATCGAAAATACTCTTTCTACTGGAGCATTTGTAGCGGGCAAACATAAAATATATTATATTCAATTAAAATCGAAAAGTTTTCATGCTGAAGATTGTTGGCGCGAAAGTGTTTGAATACTTCCACCCAACGGGTTTCCGTGGAAACATTTAAATTATTCCATTCCGTCACTTTTTGCGATGTAATGTAATTAGAAATTAATGAAAATTCGTCAAAAACTTCAGTATCCTTATTACAATCAATATATTGTTTTACAATTAATACATCCAGAGATTTTTGAATGTCTTCCCATGTGGGGGGGACCCTTTTTAAATCTGCCCAATAAAATATCTCCATTTCTTTGGTAAGAAAGTAAGTCCACTGGTCCAGATATTCACAGCTTGTTTTATAAAATTCTGTAGCTGTCCTCTTCACAAATTCTTCATCAATATCAGTACCATTATGTTTCAATTTTAACATTAATTGACGGACCGTAAATGGAAGAAACTGATTGGTCTGTTTCTGAGTTAAATTGTCTTTTAATTGATTGATTTCTTTTGCAGCTTCAATTGCCGATACAGTCTGACCTTCAAGTTTCAAGACAGCTTGATGAAAACTTGCTGACTGAGTGTGTAAAAAATAAAACCACAATTCGGATGTAGGATCTTCAAAAAAGTTTTTTAGTAACAGGGGACATTTTTCAATACTCAGAAAGTAGCTTTTTAACGGCTGATACATTTTTAAAACCCTCTCCAAAGCAGGCATAAGAGCAAGCCATCTGGTGTTGCTATAGCCGAGCATTTGTTGATATTCCTATGGTGGTTAATGTTTGTACTCACAATTAAACACTCACCAACAGAAGAAAGGAAAGTTTATTTTAAGCACAGGCACAGAAAGTCGGTTTAAGCACAGGCACAGAAAGATAGGTACAGTTCACTATAGTTTGGCAATAGAAAGCACGGAAGATAGATTGGACGATAGGCGATAGGTACAGACAAAGACTATATTTAGGTATATACTACACTTAGACATATAAGCAACAAGATCGATTAAAGTAAATAAACATGCGGTTTAGCGGAAGGAAATAGCAAGCGCTTCGCGTCGTGTATGGTTAGCGACTGGCCGTGTCCTCTGCGCGTGCGCATCGGTGAAGCGGGTACCTATATAGAACTTATACATCTACATGGCAATGAGTTGAGACACTGTCGATAACTTAATGTCGATATTTATGATACATACATACATACATAAAATCACGCCTGTCTCCCATAGGGGTAGGCAGAGATCACGGATCTCCATTTGCTACGATCCTGACATATTACTCTCGCTTCATTCACTCTCATTACATTCTTCATGCATGCTCGTCGGTTTAGAGTACTCCTGACCTGCCCCTTTTCTAAAACTTCCCCGATTTGGTCCAGGTATGTGCGCCTAGGTCTTCCCCTTCCGACGGTACCATCCACACTCGCCTCATACACCTGTTTCGTTAGTCTTCTTTCATTCATTCTCTCAACATGACCAAACCATCTCAACATTATTAATTTATGATATCGACAAGTTACATCGACCAACCAATATAATTCACATAAAATAATATTAGATAATATGTAAGTCGTGTAGATTAAGTAAAATGTACAGTCTGCAAATAAAATAAGTATACATGTAATAAATAATATTTATGTAAATATTGTATATATCGCACCCCCCACCGAATAAAGTCGTAACATCAAAATATCAACTTTTCAGGAAAAATAAAAAACCGTTTTTGTCGAATAGCTTAACAACTACACGTCCTATAAAAAATATTGACATGTCAATTGAAAGCTAATTTTTTTTCTGCTAAATTTAACTATTTTTTAAATAAATATTGATAAGATTCTTTTAGATATTAAATAAAACGTGTAATACCACAACTTGAAAGAATTATTTTGGTGGTAAACATCTATTACCACTGTATTCGTGGCCAACAGTCGTCCTCGCGATTAGCGTATTAACCTATAGCCACTATATTCGATAAAACTTGCTGGTTTATAACTTACAGTAATGTATTATGACAGTTTTATTGGGATAAAAAACAAAGCAGGCTTGAGGTGTTTACGGCTAACAGGGCCTTATTTTCTATGTAATTAGTGAACTTCCCCATGCTCCTACTTTATTTTAAGCAATATTCTTTTTAACCGACTTCAAAAAAGGAGGAGGTTCTTAATTCGACTGTATGTTTTTTTTCCTTTTTATAGTTTTTGTTAATCATCATCATACGTAAACTCATACGTTCGACTGGGTTAATCGATTTTGATGATTCTTTTTTAGCTTAATGCGAAATAGTTGTTAAATGGTAAAAAAACTCTCAAAAACGGTTGAGCCGTTTTTTTAAAATATTTTTTGTTACCTACTATTTGAGGTCGGTTTATAAATAAAACATTTGAAGAATTATCACTTTGTATTTATTCTAGGATAGGATTTGTAGGATATTCTTTTATCACAGCATTCCTTAATTATTTTAGTGTTATCTAAATCACAGAACGTTAAAATCACAATATTGATTGTAAAATTATACTTCTTAATCGACTTAAATGGATGCTTAAAAAGTACGGGTAAGTTAATCATCGTCATGGTAAACTTCCAAATCCTCGTTATCAGTCGTTTGTTCACTAAACTGTAGATTTTTATAAAAGGCTTGATATGCTAGTGGAATAGCATTGGAATTACAAAGACTCATTAGGTCGTCATACAAAGCTTTTGATACTGTAAGTGGCTTACGATAAACTGGCAATAACTCATCTACAGGTGGTAATTTATCAGGCATATTCTTAGAAGTTTTCTTTCCTCGCAGTTTTGGCTTATTTTGGGTAAGTAATCTACAATATTCGTCATCAATGTCATATTTAAACATCAACACACCCGGTTCTGAACTTTTTGCACTAACTTCTTTAATTTTTGTCCACGTAATCTTGTTCCCAGACGAATCGCTTATCCAGTTTTTTCCTGACGTTAAGCTTTTGATATCTAAAATTTCATTTTGAACCATTTCGTTTACTTCATATTTTTCTTTGGTCTTTTTGGCATTTAAAATAATAGCGTACATCTGTTCAGGAGTATAAATTATTTTATTATGTTTAGCACGTTCAATACACGAGTGCATTGAATCTCCTTCTGACTGGCTATGCCCGACTTCAAAATATTTGTGAGTGATATCAATTTTATGTTTTTGGGCTAAATAAACATAAAGGGCATAAATAAAACGGTTCTTATTTTGACCGGCACAACTATCCGAATAAAATGAAAATGTTCGAATACCCTTATTAATTTCAGACTCAATAAACTTCAACAAACAACTTCCTATCTCTATAGCACCTCTTTTGGCAATCTGGAAGTGCCACACATAACAATGTCCTTTTCCAGTTAGGCTATTATGCACCGTAAAATTGTATATAGGATATTTTCTTTTATAGTGAAATATCCCAACATTTGACTGGGGGACATTCAAAACCTTTTCCAAATCAAATGTGGCGACCACCGTGTCTATAGGATTTGCCTCTCTCTTTTCCATTGCCTTTACTTCGCGTAACTTGTCTTTTCTCATTCTATGTAATTGATATTCTACGTCTAATATTTTTTTTCGGTCATCATCAGCATCTTCATACAGCGCACAGGTTGCACATAAGTCCTTTTTGGGTTTATGAAATGAGTAATTAAATCTCGTGTTAAAAATGGTTTCGTACTGACGCTTGCTAGCCTCTTTAACATCTGGATTTTCTTCTTTGTATTTTATAAACCAATCAACATACAGTCTATACATTTGGCTTATATTTAGATCCTCTGAAAGATAGAGTCGTTTTGACTGCTGTTTAATATAATGAGACTCTTTAACTGGAAATAATTTTATGTGCTTGATAATGCTTTCTTCTGTTAAGATATCCATTTTGTTGGGTCGATTATAGTGAACACCTCTTTGATCCTTAATATTTTTAGTAACGTATCCTTTTTCTATAGCAGTATATACCATTTTTTCCGAAATGGAGAGTGTATTAATAAAAAACTTTTTACAAACTTGTACTGATTGAGATTCACGGTTAGATGGTAAGTAATATTTAATAGTTTGAGTCCTGTTATTCTTTCGTATTACTTTTATTTGTTTGACATCATTAGTTGTAACATATCTCAAAATATACTGCCATTGATGTTCGTGATCTCCTAACTTCCAAAAATTGTTGAATATCTCTTTTCTTTTCTCTGTGGTGATGTTTTCATAACATTTTAAAGTACATGAGCAAACATTTTTAATTTCTTTGGCAGGGCGACTTTTTTTAGATCGAGCAGACGTATATGTTTCACCTGAATTTTTGAGCATTTTACTTTTTTTGTCTATCCATTGATTTTCGTGACGTACGCGTTTTCGCGACATGACAGCAATAGGTGCATTTGGAGAAGTTACTTCATTAATATTGTACTCTGTACTTGAGTTTTGCTGATTTACTTCTGATTGATTGTTATTTTCATGGTTATTAATGGTTTCAATATTTGGAGAAGCAAATGTTATCATGGTACCTTCTTGTTGATTAAAGCATTGTGATTGTTTAGGAATCTCAAGTATTGATGGAGAAATTGGTAACATTGGTTCATTTTGATTTTCTGCTTCAATAATCTCACTCACAACAACTGATTCGGAATTTTGAGTTATTATATTACGTGGTTGGGCATCGAGATCTAAAAATGTTTTGTCAACTTCAGAACAACAGGTCATCCTTCTTGTGGGAGTACTAACATTGCTTGAGACTTTGTGTATGACATGAGGAGAAGCGATGAAATCTATTCCGAGGAATGTCGACACATTAGAAATGGTTGACGGTGATTTTGGGCCTGTATTCAGATAATGCAAGTATAGCGGGTGTCTACAATCTGGACTGGGTATATTATCATTATTATATTCTAAATCTAGTGGTTCAGGTAAAGTGGCTTTACTCATAATAGCAATATCCGAACTTGTATTATTCTCCTGTGATACTTGTGTTTGGTTACAAAATATTGACTGCGTATCTGATTCCGTATCTTGATCCATATCTAAAAACAGAATTTAACAATTAAAACCGAAATAAACTTACTTTTACAGACAAATCAGTATGACTGCGTCTATCTAGCTAGCTTTTGTTGTTTAACGTGTACACGCGTACACTACTATAACTATTATTAATATAACTAATGTCTGTTATCTTTTTAATATTCATTCAGCAAGTAGATTTGGAGTTTACGCCCTATACCTATACAAACTTACTGTGAGTACTTAAGTACTAGGTAAAATATTAAAAAAATGACAAGTACCTAATAATGTGTGAAAAAGAACGTTTACGATTATTATAATGGTTAATAAAAACGTTTTAGTAGGTACATGTGATTCTTATTACAGAACCAATTAAAACACGAAAAATACAGGTAGGTGCCTCGTTTTTGCCACCACTGACCATTTTAAAAATATTCGAGATACCTAGGTAATTATTATTATGAAACAGTCCTTTTACTTTTATGTTAGCATTAACTCAAACAGTTGATTGTCGAGCTCGTCATTTTAGGACACTTTCTACTACCTATACTATGGCTTCTTTTTAATAGTAGGTATTATCACGTAAACAATCTTAGTAAGTACCTACAACTTCTTGATAAAAATGCATTTAAAATTTACCTAAACAAGGTAACATAATAATTTAACGTTCTACTCGATACTTTAATTGTTGTATGGATAGTTAGTTTTTAACATTTTAATCACAATTTTATGATAAAAAGACGTACCAAGATTGTTTACATGTTAGGATTCTTAGGAAGAAGCTAGGTACTTATCTCCATGTAACAAAAGCTGTAGATAAGTACCTAGCTAGTGCTAGCAGATGCCGATAAAATCAAAGAGGTCATCACAGAGTTTATAGGTAGGTATCTACCGACCCACATACATAATTATAAATTGTTTGGTAGGTAAATAAGTAGGTAGGTACTGTAAGTTGGTAACATGCATACTCACCTACGTAAACAACACAAAACTACGAACCCAGTAGATAGGTAGGTACCTAGTGCCGTAGTTAGCCTAGTACCTAATTAAGAAAAGATAGGTAATTTAAAAAAGTTAAGCATCTATTTATACTTATGTACATGTACAGCAGTGATTTATAATAGTGGCTATCGGTAATAGGTCATTCATAGGTATGGGGTAATCGGTATTAAATAAGTAGGTAAGTTTAAGGAATATTATTGAAATAGCTCACTTACTAGGTACCTCCTAGATTTAACACTACATTCCAGTTTCTACTGATACCTACATGTACTACATTTTACAATTTGGACTTCAGTACTAACCTCTGCCAGAGCCGCTACTATCATCTCTAACCATAACAAGCATGCGTCGAACACGTTGATTCCTGAATGCTTTTTTTTTGTTTCTCCATCTTTACAATAATTTGTGAACTAGGTAAGTACTTAATACTCTTAGTTTACTAAACGGTACAAACGAAATACTTAATTATTATAATTATTTAAAACGGGTCAAAACAACGTTGCGCTTGCATCTAGCGATGAATTCGCACTGGCAAGGTAAACATTTGTCAGCCAAACAACAAGGAGGCAAGGAGTGCGGGCGGGGTAATACACTATTACGTATAAAATGTCTATACAACTAGGAGCGATACATCAATTTACGCTCTAAAATCGTGTTACTAAACACTTAAATCATGTTTACAACCAAAAAAATTATTAAATAAAAGGTTATAGCATGTTACTGAATACTGAGTAATAAAATATTTCCCGAATAAAACGGTCAAAGTTTGTTTGAGCTATACAAGACAATGCCTATTTCTGTAACATTGACTTACCAAAAATCGGCATTAATTTCTTCACGCGAATAAAGTGGTAAACGCGCCTTACAAGTTAACACGGTTTATTTTATTCCGTTGTTTACAGTCGCCATGGCGTATTACAAGCTCGTTCGATACTTGTCCGAAATGTAAGTGTTTATTATGTCTTTATTCGATGGTGGAACGTATTTTTTTCATGCGACGAATAAAGAATTTATGTTATTATTATTATCAAATATTTAAAAAAAAATCTGAAAAAATTCTGACAGGTGTATTTGACCTTGAAGATTACGAAAATGAAAAAACCTTAAAAAGGTGGTAACCGCGTTTACGACTTTATTCGGTGGGGGGTACGATATTATGAGGTACGTTAGGTACCCTACATTCCGTTTCAGTTTCGGCACAAAACTCCTTTAGAGATTCAACTCGAATCGTGTAAATATAAAAAAAATGAATATATCTTCACAATAACGCTTTCGTAATCTACGGGTAGCCCATCTGCAGCAGATTTTATTGCATTGCGAATTACATGGGCTCCACATCCAATATCTATTAATTCTTTTTTCAGAGATGATTGTAATTTCGTTAATACATTGTTAATCCCTCGCCTAGCTGCTCCTCCGAAATTGACGTTGGCATTGTCCCCACAAAATGCTACGACTTTTGCTGTCAAATTATTATCTGTCAACACTTGGCTTAAATAATTGACAATGACAATAAATGACAATCTCTCCTCTCCTGTTCCTACTCTATATAAATGACCTCCCAAAAGCTGTAAATCAAGAGTATACTTTTCGCCGATGACACAACTTTAATTGTCAAAGGCAAAAACAATGACAATCTTGAATTCAAGATAAAAGAAGCTCTAAACAGTGCGACTACATGGTTAGATATTAATAACTTAAAAATAAATACGTCTAAAACAAACATAATGCAATTCCAAACGTATAACAGTAAAGTAACAGACCTTAAAATCACACACAAGGACAATATCATCAGTACTTGTAACGAGTGTACGTTCCTGGGCTTTGCGATGGACAAGTTTTGTAACTGGAAGTCGCACATCAATAAGATCTTGACTAAAATTTATCGTTTTGTATACGTACTCAGTAGAATTAGACAAATTGTTAATTTACATACAGCAGTTATAACGTATCATGCATACGTATCCTCGGTGCTCCGCTATGGAATTGTCATATGGGGTAACTCTGTGGAAGCGGATAGGGCATTTGTAGCCCAAAAGAAATGCATCCGTGCTATGCATGGGGTAGATAGGCTAACTAGTTGCAAGCCACTGTTTAAGCAACATAAAATTCTCCCCCTACCATGTTTATACATACTGGAAATGTGCATTTTTGTCAAAAACATTCACACCTATTTATTAAATTGGGAGACATGGCAAACAGCCGAACAAGGCATAGGAATAGATTGCACATCCCAAAGGTGACCTTAGAGTTGTGCAAAAGAAACTCATTTAGTATGTGCATAACCTTGTATAACCATCTACCAGACTGGTTAAAAGAACTCAAGGAGCCCTATTCCGCAGGAAATTGTATGGAATCCTAAGCGAAAAGGGCTACTACGCGGTAGACGAATATTTAAGAGATGAAATAGCAGCTGAAAGTGAATGATTAATTAATTATTTGAATTTTCAAATTTTTATTTCGACATTGGGTATTTTATTGTAATTTCATCTTATTTATTTATTTTAATTTTTTATTGAATTTAATTTTTAATAGAATTTCAAATTGATTATCCAACAATTAGCTGTTTTATCTCATTTTACTTTAATTTAATTTAATTTGCATTTTATTTAACGTTTCACTGATCCATTGTTTTTTTTTTGTGAAATTTGTTTTAATATGACTGGCTGGAGTTCTAACGACAGTGAAATTAATTGTGATTGACTTGTATCCGGAATAGGTATTATTATTTCAACGCCACACGGCAGAATGTGCTGTACATGTGAAAATTATAAAACCTGATGTTGTAACCATGTTCTGTGAAATAAAGATGATTTGATTTGATTTGATTTGATGTCAGAAGTTTCACCAGGTTGGCCTTGGAAATCTAAAATTTTTACTTGCACACCTACGTAAGGTTGAAAAAAGCGCACTACAATAGGGTACATTTCTTGTTACCGTGGTTTGAAGCGTCGTTTAGTATTGTAATACAACTGCACTTATCAAGGTCATCTTTTAATTCTTTCATCGCTGTAGGCGTCAAAACATTTACTACAATAGCTTCTGATTTCGTACGCGCGCATGTAAATTTGGGATCAAAACATGATTGAATCAATTTCGATGCACAATCATTAGAACGAAAACTGTGGTTTTCTTGTATCGTGTGGCGTCTGGGCTTATCTCAGACGCCTTCTGCCGCGGCGATATCCAAATCCTTCAAAGTTGGCGCGTCCGATTTCTTGAAAAAATCTAACATCGAGGAACTCGAAGCGGCGGCACGATCGGCATTTTTATGCTTGTCAGACTTTAAATGCTGTTCAATATCACCGCCACCACTGTGGGATACACTAAATTCTGTACGACACTTTTCACATCTGACATCTGATGGAGTATTTATTTGCTTGATAAACGGATATTTTGCTTGTAAGCTAACATTGAACGAACACTTGTGTTTCGGCATTTTAACTTGTGATTCCAAAACAAAAGAAATTATTTACTACACGAGCATCAAATAAAAACAAAACAACGTGCGGGCGTCACATCGCGGCGGCGGCGGCGGGCGTGCTGTATTCGGCCGTCCGCGGCTACTCAAATTTTCGCGCGGTTTCTGAAAACGGGGACACCGGGACTCGTAGTTGTAAAAAGGGACAGTCCCGTTCAAAACGGGACGTCTGGTCACGTTACGTAAATACCACTTTCGGCTTCTCATTGAAATACGATACCTTCCTATATAGCTGTCCGTCAGGTCCACCCCACCCATGTGAGCATTATATTCTTTTATTATATTGGGCCATGAAATCTTGATCCTAGTTTTATTTTTCATATATTGTTCAGCTCCAACATATGTGTCGTCTAGTATCAAAACCCGCCAGATCCAAAATGGTCGATTTTACAATAAATGACTTTTTGTCTCTATTACAGTTACAAATGACATACCATTTTGTAAATTTTAAATTAATTACTATATTCGAATTATTGACTAGTCTAAGTAACATTATTTTTAGATTTTAAAATTATACAACTACAATGAAGGTGAAAAAATGGATGTAGCGGATATTGAATTGTGGATCTGACGGATTTTGTCACTCAACTTATAGGATTTTGAACATTCACTTTCTAGGTATAATACAGGCTGTTTTAAAAGTGGGGCAATAGTCACCCTGGCTTGAGTATTATAAAACTCAAATCTGGAATTTTATGAATAATTAGTGAAAATATGAATAAATCAGTAATTATATAAAGAAAACTATTTACCTACGTATCAATCAAATATATATTTTTTAATAATGAATTATTATTTTTCATGAACACAACACATACGGTACAAATCACCAAGATTGGCAGAAGAACGACATGAAAATGAAATAACTGTTATTATATGAAATTTTCGCTTTCTTCTAGAACGACACACTGAAGATTCTCATGTTCTACAAAATTTTCATTATTTTCTTCTATTTCTTTAAAATATTTTAAACTGTCAATAGTTCTCCAGTCTTCACCGAAGTGCTTCTTCAAAAGGTTAGCAATATCAAGAATTTTAAGGGTTTACTTTATTGCCTCTTTGCAAAATTGCAGGCGTCATTTCTGAGATTTTCTTGCCTTGTTTCGTGACATATTTTAGTTGTCCCATTTCATTCCGATAGTTTTCTTCTCCTTGGACGCTAACGTTCTGTCAACCCTTGTGTAGTATAAAACGTTTTGAGGGGTTAAACTTGAAATGCCAAGACCCTGGACTTTTTAGTGCTTTAATGACTTCTTTCTTCCAGTTACGCACTTCAACGTCGTTATCACCTAAGGCCAGCCGTACACGGACTGCTTCAAGCAGTTATGACCGACTGCTTGAAGCCGCGACCGCGCGGTGAACTCTAGCCAGAAATTCGCTGCCGTACACACGACTGCTCGAGCAGTCGCGACCGCTTCAAGCCGTCAACTACATGATGAAATTCCATCGTGCTGTCGACCGCTCGCGAGTAGTCGCGACTTCGCGAGGCATACACTGACTGCTCGAGCCGTCAACGGCTCTAGAGCAGTCGACAGCTCTACGACCTTCCCCTCCCTTCTCTTCTGGCCTCGCGGCGTCTAGTGTCTCTCTGTCTCTGATTTTTGAAAATGGAGGGTGTGTGTGATAGTGATGCGCATATAAGTGCAATTTATTTATGCACTTTCGTGGATATAGGCTCGTATGGAAGGCACGCTTCCATACGAGCCTATATCCACGAAAGTGAACATATAATTACTATCACATACCTACTGCTAGAAGTATTATCGAAAAGTAATTTTTATAGTTATAATATGACGATCCACTTTGCGCGGGTTGTATTATTCTAATATGTTTGCCATCAACGGCGCCAAGGCAGTTCGGAAACTTAGAAGTTTTTTTTGAAACCATTTATTATGTCTCTCCATTTATCTTCAGTTAGTTGTTCCATACACATATCCTTCATATGTATCCATATATTTCTGCAAACATCCCTCACTATCTTACCAATTGTTGTTGATGCTATTCTAAAACTATATTGCAAATTCATAAATGTACATCCAGTTGCCAAATACCTGTAAAAACATATTTTTTAATCAATAAATTGTACCAATAATTTTTTTTGTTGTTACAGCCATTAGGCTCTTAATGTCTTCCATTTTTTCTGTATTAACAGAAAAAATGGAAGACATTAAGAGATGGGTACACCAGATATGCTAAAAAAATAAAACCAAAGAGTGGTTCAGCAGCCCTAAACATTCGGCCATATGCATATTATCAGCAGATGTCTTTTTTAAAGGTAATAATAGAAGATAGACCCGATAAAACAAACAGTTTAGAAGAAAGTGAGCACGCTGAAATTACGTCTGAAGAAAGTGAAAACTTACTTACTTACTTACTAACGTCTTAATTGAAAAATTAGCTAAGCGCTTCGATGAAAAATCACAGAATTCGCGCATTGTTGAAGATGAAGATAAATTGTTTTTTTCTGTCATTAGTTGGCGAGTTTAAAAAAAATAATGAGCAGTATAAATTAGATGCTAAGACAGAAATACTTAACGTAATAAAATACTTTAAAGGGATGACAAATCACATATATCCTGCGAGCAGGGGATATTCATCACAGAATTCACCTTATGATTACCGTGGACAATATGGTTATAATACTGGCCCCTCTACCTCTGCATCAGCGACTGGCCCCTCTAAATCAGCGACTGGCCCCTCTATTTCAGCGGCTGATGACCAAAACTCTCAATTTGAAGACCTTTCATCATCTTCAGTAACGTCTGATGAATTATTTTCCAATATTTTTGATAAATAAATATTTAAATAATCGTTACTTATTTATTTTTCGAACCTCAATGTTACTGCTAGTCTTTCTTCTGCTTGGATACTTCTCCTCATGATTGTGTCTTCACGTTTAATTTTAGACCTTAGTATATTATTCATTTCATCAAACGAAGATACTGACATCCTAAAATAGTTAAAAATTTTTTCTTCGTCACTTCTAAGTTCCATAAACAAATGATGGAATTGTCCATGTTGTTCTCTTAATTCCAAAATTGGATGAACCCAAAATTTTCTCTTTTGACGTCGCCGCCGTCGTCTCCGCTTGAGCAGAAGCAGCAAAAGCAGTGCTTCCTCGTCAGAATCCATGACTAGACTGCGGTAGAAATTCAACTGCTCGAGCGGTTGGTAGAGACAGCTCGAGCAGTCAACAACCGACTGCTCAAGCAGTCAACGCCGACCGCTCGAGCGGTCCGTGTACGTCGGTGAGCCGTTAACTGCTCGAGCAGTCCGTGTACGCCCGCCCTAAATGAAAAACAGTCGCATGTTCCTTAAATAAATTCAGTTGCGAACTTATTAACGGAAACTTTAACCCTACAGTCGTCGCGCTTGGAAAAGGAACGTAAATGGTCGCGTGGATTACGTATGTAATCCATTTTAAACTAAGAATAAAACTAGAATGTAGTTATCAATTTAGTTTATTCCGCTTAAAAACGAAGTAACATTAGGTATTCTTTATTATTAAAATGAACACAACATAAAGTATTAACTTTAGGAACTTAAAACAAAAATCTCTTTAATTTTTAATATAAAAATAGCACTTTAATTTCAAAATCTCTTTAATTTTTAATATAAAAATAGCACTTTAATTTCAAAATGAGATCCAATATTAAATTGTTAATTGTGTAATGACATTAATCAGTGGTTTCTAAACAAGATGAACATACGTATTTGGAATGGTCCGGGCAAACGAATTTGCGACAAGACATGATCGGCGAGTGCTTTTATTTCGTGACCTCCCGCAGTCATGACAGCGACCTATCGAGCTACTTCGCGATGACGTTGAGGTAGATGTTGGGTTCCGACTTCAGTAAAGTTTAAAAAAATCTTTTATTTTGAAAGTCAAACTGTAATGATTTCTGCTGCACCCTCCTGTGAGCCAACGGTTTCATCCATGTCAGGGACAGTGAAATTAGAAACTCACGACGAGTGATTTTCTCAAAATTTTTGTTTGCTGTATACACGCATAGTGCATTCAGTGCACTTAGATTGAGCAAGTCATAAAATACAGTTAATGGCCATCGTCTAGAATTTTTAGACACATCATACAGCGAACACATCTTATCAACCAGATCCACACCGTTTTTTGTCCGGATATAATGAGTGATCATTTCAGGTTTCAGTTGATCGCCTGTGCTGTTATCAATTGCGGCATCATTATGCATTGTAGACATCATGACCACAATTTTATATGGTTTTGCTACGTAGGATGCCATTGTGCATGGAGTGTGAAAACCAAATTTCGAACTGTACAGTGGGTTTCCTCTTGCTATTCGAAATTCTCTAGGTACTTCTCTTTTATCCTTTCTAACTGTGGCAACCATTGTAGTCTGGTTTTCAAAAAGTCTTTTAGCAACATCAAGCGATGAAAACCAGTTGTCCATCGTGATATTTATGTTTCTACCAAAAACAGGTCGTGTAACCCTCATCACTACTTAGGCTTGTTCATTAATCAGACGATAAGGTCCGTCAGGTTGTTGTCCGGCATATATTTCTAGATCATAAGCATACTAGCTGTTGCCAGCGGCTCCGCCCACGTGGATCGCTTAGTGTTGAGTCAACGCTATTGAGCATAAAACATTTCTAAAATAAAAGTAGTCTACGTTACTCAATACAAGTCCCGTATTGTTGAGGATTTATTGTTTATCCCACAATTGTTGAGGATTTGAAAGACCACATGTCGCTACTAATACAGCAAATAGCTCTCTCATCTTGCCTGCTGATCTACATTGAGCAGCTTCTTCCAGTGTCACATCCCAATGGTTGTCATTCTCCAGTAATCCTCTTGCCTCACATGCCTCTCGAAATGTAGGATAATCTTGTGTGTTGTATTTTTTTAGATCATTGAAAGAGGTAGGTCCGCGCACATGGTGTAAAAGCATGCGTAGACAAAAACATTCCATGCTACTAACATGAACTGTATAAACTCGTCCTAAAGCATCTCCAGATTTGACGCCAGGCCAATCCTGAACAGAAGTACCTTGAATGCGGCGTTTCCAAGTTTTCCTACTTGCATCCCAAGTATAAAACCTCGGCACCTCGACCTAAAGAAGAGTTTTTGCAAATTCATCTCTGATACAAAGATCAAAAAAAGCAGTGAGCGTGGTTTTTGGCGGAGTAGTTATTCGTTCGTGGAAATTGTGTTCATTAAAATAAACGCGTTCACCATTTTCTAAATGCACGCTGAGATGTGTCACGGTGGGATGCCTTTCGTGCAACGGAAATCCTAACAGACGCCACACGGCTTCGTTGCTGCTGACATACCGACCAGACTGATAAGTTTGTACCTCATCTACGGGATTCGCAAGATCAGTATTTCTAAAATTGAAAATAGCTTGATGCAAGGGTAGTGATCCTTGTTTATATATTTGCAAATATATTTGATGGCGCGTACTGAACTGCATGCCTCAACATTTATGTGGGCGTTAAAATTTTTTGATAAAATTGGTGAATTGTGAATATGAATTTCGGAGCTTCACGGTTGCTGTTCGACCTCCGTCTGCTGGCGCTCTTCTACGATACTGCGGGTATTCGTGGTCGTTGTGAACGGTCTCTTTGCGAGGAAATTTTTTTGTGCATTTTCCGTCTTTCATGCAGGGGCACTGTGGATTTTCGGGTCCGCATGGACCGTGAATCATATTTTTTACAATAATGTCATGGAGAGTCTTGTCAATGTTAGAATCCGGTATTTCAACGCTGATTATGTTATCTATTTGATCGGGTCGTAACTTATCTTTTAACCACAATAGGAAAACAAGATTTAAGCACCTCTGATAAATGATCCATGGCCATAAATGATATGTTATGCTCTGCGACAAATGCACTTAGCTTTATTTCAGCTTCCATTACTTTTGTATTGTGATCTGTTTCTCGATTTCGAAAATAAGTGCTAACATCTCTTGTAGAAGAGCTCGCTGATGCTTTTTGTGCGTGCTGGGTATTTAAAACATGACGTTTCAAAGTTGAAATTTCACAAGAAAGTTTGACGTCGCATATTGTACATTTTGCCTTGAAGGGGTCATTACTGACAGGGGCAATCCAACTCTTAAACGTTTCATCACTTTCCCATTGCTGTCTATACTTTTGTTTTATATGTTTACCTTTTAGCTTTTTTTTCGGCGTAGATGGCCCGTCGTTATTGTCACATTCCCTCATTTTCTATTAAAACTTAAAGAAATGTTCATAAAATAACTTTCACTGATAGATCGTACGAAATATACTTACAGTAAAACAAAGAAAGACGCAATGATAGAATGAGAGAGTCACAATCAATGTGTACTGTACAGTCAACAATAACTCCGGGGATTCCTCGAATAAAACCAAAGAACCTACCATAATGACGAACTAAAGATTTTAGACATTAACACTCGGAGATAAGGTTGCATTTAGTTGACTTCTGTTGAAGTTTTTTTTTCGCGCCACTTATACTTTATCTATGGTTTGCAAGTTGGTGCGTTCCATTACACAGACTTTTTTGTGTTAGCAATTACCGTATATTTTAATACGGTAACCAAAGAGCTGCCGTATACCGGATTTATGATAGCTAAGATGCCTGAATGCCGTATGTTACGGCAATTGCCGTATCAAGAACAACGCTGGTAGGCACAGTTGGGCACGGCCCTCCCCTCGCGCCGCACCGCCTCTTCGCTCGGCGCAGCGTCTTGTATTCACTACGACGACGTACAGGGCCGTCTTTAAACTATTTGAGGCCCTGGGCACATTAGGATCATGGGGCCCCTAGGACCTTGAGAAAACACTATTTAGTTACAATAGATAAAGAAAGACAAACAAGGTTCTAAATTTATTTTTATTTAGTTACTAACTATAAAAAAATAGGAAATATAAAAAATAATCTACAAAAGTAACTCGCTTAACATAAAATCCTTAGATTAATTCTATGTTGATTGCAAAGGTACCCTTCTAGATTTAAGATGAGCAAAATCGTTAATCACATCTTCAAAATCTATGGTATTGAGAATATCACATCCTATGGACATCAGCGACAAACTAGTTAATCTCTCTTTTTTTTTTTTTTTTACGTGCGCAAAATCCCCACGGATACCTCCCCACCGGAGCCGGTGGAGGAGGTTATGTCGGACACGAACCGACTAAAACGCATGCCGCCTGTGGGTCGTTTTGGTTGCCGAAGGTGAGGTTGACAGGCATATCCCTCGCACCCCGGCCGACCCAGGGCCATCTCTCGCGATCCGGCCCTCTTCTCGGGTGTGGGCACTACAGAGTCCCCAACTCGTCCCCGGAAACGGGGAGGCGCGCCACGCGCGCCACCGCCGCGGCCTGCTTCTGCCAGGGTGACAGGCGGCTTCACCTGTCACCCCCAGGCCGGCGCTCATGGGGGGCGGAGGTCGTTCATCGACCTCCGACGCCCGAGTTGCCTTCGTGCGCGGGCAGCTTGTCTTGCGATCCTTCGTCGCTCCCGCTGCCGCTCCCGCCCCGCCTCCTCCTTCACGAGCATTACTTGCTCGCAAAAGGAGGCGCCGGCCGCCCACGCATCCGCGCAGCGAACCATCGCCGCGAGCAAGGTGGAGAGCGTGAGAACCCTCACTCCCAGGGCCGCCACAAAGTTAATCTCTCTTGAAGCATTGTACTTCTTAATTCATTTTTTATTCGTTTCAATTTGGAGAAGGAGCGTTCTCCGCTGCAGTTAGTTACCATCATACTTAAAAATATTCTCAATGCAATTTCTACGTTAGGAAATGTGTCTTCAATTTTGTTTTGCTTTAATAGATTATATACTTCCTGTACACTGTTAGATGCTTCATTTTCACTCTGAACATTTTTTAAGTATTCTTTTAAATGTTGACATTCTATTTCTAACTCTTTTTCATTTACATCTTCGTGATAGATTTGAGAAAATTCTTTGCATCCTTGTCGTATCTCTTCGGAATTCAGAGTTTTTAAGTGAAAAAATAAACTAAAACGTTGACTGACGGTCTCATATGAACTTTGTCGCTGTTTTAGATGAACACTCAAGGTATCGATTATTGGGAGAAAGGTTTCTACGTTGAATCGCTCTTTTCCATTCAATTGGACTGATGGCGCAGAGCTATCAAAAAAAAATCAGCCGTGAGCTTCTACGTCTTGTTCTTTGAGATAGATCTTTGTAGTCAGATTCTGGGTTATTTTCTTTGGCAGATGATTCGAAGTTATCAAATTTATCCCTGAGGTTAGGTTAGTAATAAAATCATAAAGTGAAGTCAACAAATTGGTTGCAACGTCCAGTGTTATTGTTTCTTTCTGAAGATAATTACTTGTTTTGTCTATTCTTTCCAATATGGTGCTCCAGATTTCCGTCAGTATAATAAATTCTAGATTTCCCATTTTTCTAGACAGACTAAGGGCTTCGTCTCTTGTTTCTCGTGCCTTTTCAGTATCGTTTGCGAAGGTGATTAAAGCTTCTAATATTCTTTTATAACCCCCATGCAAAGCACTTACTGCATCAGCTCGGGCTGACCATCTGGTTTGTGAAAGACTCTTAACAACTTTTTTTGAACCTAAATGTTCTGTTAATATATTCCATCTGTGGGTAGAGCCCGAAAAAAAGTTGTACACTTTCTGAACTATTTCAAAAAACTGTGATGCTGTGATGTCGTAGCTTTGTCCTCTGCAATCTTTTATGGGAATATCATGTATCTCTAAAAAATTGAAGATAATAATAATAATAATAGCCTTTATTTAACAATCTTACATGCTATACAACTTTTCGTTCAAAATAATCTATTCGAGACACCGGTTTCGTTAAGATTGTCTTGCTTCCCAGCATAGGCCTCCCCTAAAGCTTGCCACAGTATACGATGACGTGCTTTTCTAGTCCACGTGCTTCCTGCAATTTTTTTAATGTCATCTTCCCATCTACGACGTTGTCTTCCTTTCTTTCTTTTGTTTTCTCTTGGGCACCACTCTGTTATATCCTTAGTCCACTTATCTTTTTGACTCCTTATCATATGACCTGCCCACCGCCATTTTAGTTTTTTAACACAGTATGTCACATCCTGAATTTTAGTTAGACAGCGTATTTTATTTAAGTTCACTCTATCTCTCAACCTTATATTGAGCATACTGCGTTCCATGCTGTGTTGGCAGGCCTCGAGCGTGCGTATATTGTGCTGTGTCAAGCTCCATGTTTGACATCCGTACGTCATTATAGGGAGAATGCATGAGTCAAATACTATTTTTTTAGCTTTGAGTGGTACTTGAGGGTTTTTCACAATTTCTTTAAGGGACCAATATCTTTTCCATGCCATGTTTATTCTATTATTAATTTCTTTTATTGTGAGGTCTGTAGGAGATATTATTTGTCCAAGATATGTGTATTCGTCCACATACTCTATCAAGACACCATTGACCACAATCGTAGTATTTTCCTTGTTTGTCATTGCCTTGGTCTTAGTGGCATTCATCGATAATCCAACCTTAGAGCTTTCATTTACAAGTTGTTCTAACATATCTTTCAGACAACTTGCATCACTTGACACAAGAATCAGGTCATCTGCAAATCTCAGATGGTGTAGTTGCACTCCGTTAATATTTAGTCCGTAATTGGTCCAGTCGAGTCGTCTAAAAATATATTCTAGGACTGCCGAGAAAAGTTTAGGTGATAAGGGATCTCCCTGTCTGACCCCTCTTTCTATGGGAAAATCTATACCCAGCCTCTCCGTTCTTATTTTAGCTGTCATTCTCTTATATATATTGGAAATCAGGCGTATATATTTAGAATGCACTCCTTGCATCGCTAATGCTTCCCATATTTTCGTGTGTTTAAGTGAGTCGAACGCCTTATTATAATCGACGAATGCCAAGTAGTAGGTAAGACCATATTCATTACATTTTTGAATAATCTGCTTAATAGTGTGTATATGGTCTAGCGTGGAAAAGCCGCTGCGAAATCCTGCTTGCTCTTTTGGCTGATTTTCGTCCAAGATTTTCGTTAGGCGGTTTAATAGTATTTTAGAAAATATCTTGTATATATTGGACATCAGGCTGATGGGTCGATAGTTAGCTATATCATCCTTGTTTCCTTTTTTGTGAAGTAGAGTCACTGTTGACGAAGTCCATTGATGAGGTATATATTCTGTGTCTAGGATTTGGTTGAATAAATCTGTGAAAGTATTTATTGTTACGGCTGCTGTTCCCAAAATGAGTTCATTAGATATACCATCCTCCCCAGGTGCTTTTCCTTTTCTTTGTGACATTATAGCTTTAGTCACCTCTTCTCTCATAATATTTGGAATTTCCTCTTCTTCATTGTCAACATCATTGTTAACGTATTTTAGGCTCTCTTGGGGTTCTATTTCGTGGTCACTATATAGCTCACGGTAATATTCTGTGGCTACTTGTAATATTTCGACTCTATTTGTTTCTTGTTTTTTAGTTTTTCTATTAGCCATTTTATCAATCCAATTTGAGTTCTCTCTTAGTTCATTCCAAGCTTTTTTAACTCCACCTGTTCTTTCTATGTGATAATTGATTGTTTCATTCCTTGTCTTCTGTCTATGTTTACGAATGTGTAGGTTTATTTCTTTGCTTAACTTAACAATTTCTTCTTTGTTATTTTTCCTGTTGCTAAACAAGATTTGTCTCTGTTTGATTAAATTTCTCGCCATTGGTCCTAATTTGTCTTTTGTAGATTTATTTAGTCTATAGTTGTTTTCAAACTCTTTTAATTTTCTCTCTAAACTATCGTATTTTTCTTGAACACAGGTGAGTTTGTTTATTCTTTTTATATTTGTATCCAAAGTCTCTAAAATCTTATCTGGCATTGGTAGGCGTATCGGGTTTTGTGTATTTTGAATATTCTTTCGAGATATTTTATTGTGTTCCCTTGTGTATAATTGACCTCTGAGTAGCAACATCGACGTTTGTAAACCATTTTGGTTTATTTGTTACAATATAATCTATTTCATTTCTTATCTTCCCATCAGGCGATACCCAAGTCCATTTTCTATTATATTTTCTATTAAAGTAACTATTCATAATATGTAAGTTATTTTCTAAAACAAAATTTATTAATCTTTGTCCATTGTTATTCCTCTCACCTGTTGTATACGGACCTATTATTTTATCTTCGTTCCTTCTTCTCTTACCAATTTTACCGTTAAAGTCTCCAATAATGATAACAGATTTATACAAATTTTCCATTGTTTTCTTCAGTTGAGTATAAAAATTATCTTTAATTTCGTCCTTGGCACAGTTTGTTGGAGCATAAATTTGAACTATTGAAGTTGGTTGGCGGTAACCTGGAAGTTTAATGTTAAGAACAGCGATTCTATCGGATACTCCTTGGAATTCTATTATTTCTTTTTTTAGGTAGTTTTTGATCATAAATCCTACTCCGTATAAGCCCGCTGTTTCGTTTATGTAGTACAAGATATAGTTTTCGTAGCTTTCTATTTTTTCATCGGCTCTACGTATTTCGGACAATCCTATGATGTCCCAGTTAACGGTTTCTAATGCATGTTCTAGTTCTAATAGGGATTCGCGTGATTTTAGTGATCTTGTGTTGAGTGTACCTATATTTAATCTAGTTCCGTTTCTTTGTGTATTGGTTTTGAACTGATTTCTTAATAGTACTTGTTTCGGAGCTTCTGCAGTTTTTACAAACTTTCGGGGGTTGTGGTCTTTTTCCCCTCGGTGACCGGCCGTATTGGGGAATGGCTTGTTTTTTATTAATTTTATGTTTGATAAGAATATATTCTTTACGCTTCCGGTGTCTGGAGGTTTTCATGCTGTTTTTGGTTCATTTTTTTTTTCTGTTAATGAGAAGGCTCTGGCCCTCATGTATGCAAATGCATCAGTTTTGTGCATCTTGGAAGGAGCTGTAATGCCTTTCCCTTCAGCAGAATGTGGCGACTGTACATTACAAGGTGACATAGAGAGATCCCTTTTCCTTCTTTCAGCTTCTTGCTTACCTTTTATAATCAGTTTATTATTTTTTATGAATGCCAGATCCCCCCCAAAATTTAAGATGGTCTCCGCTAAATACTTAGATTTATGCTCTTTAATAGGTATAAATTTCAAAAACCTTTCAACAGGAACACAGTCTTTTACGTATCGAATGATGAAAGTTAGCTGGTCAATATGAGACAGATCGGGCGTACTGTCAACGCTTATGGAAAAATATTTTGCTGATTTAACTTCATTTATATTTTTTTTTAGAACCTGTTTTCCCATTACTTCAATAAACTCATTACAGATATTTGCTGATAAATAAGAAATGTTACCCTTTCCAGGATTCCCAAATTTTTTTAAGTGATCTGCAAGAAATGGATCAAATTCACTCAATAATTCCACACAACCCAAATAATTTCCATTGTTTGGAGATCCTAGGATTTCATTGTCGCCGCGAAATGGAAGCCCTCTCGATGCCAAAAATTTTACAACAGCTACAATCCGTTTAAGTACGTTTCTCCAGTAATCCACTTCCTTTTGATGTTGAGATAATAACTCTATATCTACTCTACCAACCGCTTTACTTCGTGCCAGATAAGTCATCATAGATTGCTTATGCGCTGGGCTATTTTCATGTGTTAAAATTATGTGATTAATATGCTTCCAATCATTACATCCATTCCGAGAGCAAAGATTAACATCAGTTGGGTTAAATAAGCAGCATGAAAAACAAAATACAGAGCATTTGGAAGGCGAATACAGCAACCATTTTCTTTCGACGCTTTCATTGTTCTTTAATTTGCGAATAAATAATGCTTTGTTGAAATATCTCGTCACTAATTTATTACCATCTTTGTAGGTTCTGGATGCCTCGGAAAAGTCAGAATCTTTATTTTGAAAATATACTGGTCCCTTACGAATTAAAATTTCGCGATTTATTTCAACAAACTTTTCGTGAAAATAATCGGCGGGATCGTGCGATATTAATTCTTCTGTGTTGGAAAACTGCTGTTCAATTGACACAGTTGGAGTTGTCGGTTTTAGTGAAGTTACTGAAGTCGTTGCACTTTCGTCGTAGGAATAGTCGCTTTCTGATTCAATCTCTTTTTCAAAATTGGAACATGAAGGTTTAGAAATTCCCGCAATTTGTAATTGAGCTGAGTCATCATGTGGAACATTTATGAGTTGATTGCTACTTACAGAAGTTTCTCCAGTAGTAGTAGTAAAATATGATGTTAATTTTGGTAACTTTTCAATTACTTCTTTCTGATGTAAAGCTTTTTTCCTTTTTTCAGATCCACTAGGATATGACCGTTTCGACATTTTATATTATAATTCAGTATTTAATTAATTTTATAACGAAAATATTCGCTAACACAAAACAGACAAACGACGATTTAATCAAACAATACTATTTTTTTGTCAGAGCTCAAGCACAGTCAGTAACAAACTAACAACTACAAACAAAACAAACGCCACAACATCGCAGACAAATACTTGAAGGGAATTCCCGTTCGTCAAGTCAAACGACGATCGGGAGTCGGGAATTCCCCTTTTTTGTCTTTGGTATTACGAATGACGTTCGAATAGGTTTCTTAAAGACATAAACCACACCGCATCAAATAATTCTTCTTTTTTTAATTTAATAATTTTTCTTTTAATTGTATTCTTATACTTACATATAGGTATTTAAATTAACCTAAATATACTAATATCGGAAAAACTCATTTTTGAGAGAGAGTGGAGTACTTATACCCTGTTTATTTATTAGTTTGATCTTTCTTTTTGATGGATGTCAAATCTGAAATCGATATAACTTTGCAACGACGAACAATATTTTCTTATTTTAATAATATTAAAAATTGATAATAATCATAAGAATAGACACACAACATAAGAGTACCTGTTAAGGACTCAAGCATTTTCCGAAAGTCTTAAGTGGTTTTTATTGCTTCGAAGTAAAATTTAAATAGAAAAACTGAAAACAATGGTACCTACCCAATGTTTTTATGTCTAGTGCAATAAAATTCTGTTTCGATCCTAAAGAGAATTCCTCGCGGTGCAAGACCAATTGTTGCGAAAAGTTTGTCAAACTGCATAGGTCTTGTACTTCGAGAAAATAGTAAAACGGCTTGGGAGCAACTGCTCACCTTCCCATACAAAATTTTACATATTAGAACAGACAGGACAGACCGGACAGCCCACCGAACAACAACAAATTCATTGACGTCTCAAATTAGAAATAATTGTAGCGTCATAACGGAAAATATAAACCCAACATACTCTTCGTTTCGGAAAAGCAATATTTTTAACTTGGTTGAATCAAAATTGAGGGATGGTGACATAAGTGGGGCATCGAGATTGCTTTTTAGTAGCGATGTAGTGGCGCCCTGCTCTCCTGAGACCCTTACTGGTCTGCGGAGCAAGCATCCAGCGCCTGCGGGTGGCCTTTCCTTTCCTGAGGCACCTGTCCCCGACCCTGATTGCCTGTGCGTAACGGCCAAGGAAGTGTTGGCAGCCGTTGTCTCCTTTCGAAGTGGCTCTGCCGGAGGTCTTGACGCATTAACCCCACAACATTTAAAAGATCTTTTAGGGCCAAGCACCGGGGAGGCTGGTGAGGCACTTCTGAAGGAGCTAACGGCTCTCATGAATTTGATGCTCTCCGGTAGTGTGGATGATGCCATCACAGACATTTTGTATGGGGCTAATTTGTGTGCCCTACGTAAGGGAGATGGTGGCATTCGTCCTATTGCCGTGGGATGTACGTACCGACGTATGGCAGCCAAACTCTGTTGTAAATATTACAAAACCGAGTTATCTTTGAAGTTCCAGCCCCTCCAAATTGGTTTTGGTTCAAAGGGGGGCTGTGAGGCTGCCATACATGCTTTATCAACCTACCTTGGCTCCAGTAAAGGTGAGGTCATTCTCAAGGTCGATGTGAAGAATGCTTTCAACTCGGTGAACAGAGACACCTTGTTGAACCAAGCTAAATTAGAAACACCCAAAATTTATAATTTTCTTTGGCAATGTTACAGATACCCCTCCAAATTATTATACAAGGACAACCTTTTGAAATCAGCTGTTGGATGTCAACAAGGAGACCCTCTTGGACCGGTAATTTTCAGTTTAGCTATTCAGCCCATTATTCGGCGGTTAAATTCTAAATTTAATGTATGGTACCTAGACGATGGGACTCTAGGGGGAGATGTGGAGACAGTTTTACAAGATTTGGCATTTATTAAAAATGAATTTAGATTAATTGGTTTAGAACTAAATGACAGCAAATGCGAGATTTTTTTAAACGACGTTTCGGACAAAATTTCTACTATCTCTAAATTCAATTCCATAGCTCCCACCATCAAAATTTTAGAAAAAGACTCTACGTCTCCTCGGGTCCCCAATCCTAGAAGATGCCTATACCCCATTTATAGAGGAAAAAATTCAAAATTTTAGTGACATTTCGGATCGCCTACTCAAAATTAATATACACTCGGCTTTCACTATTCTTCGGTATTGTCTATTCGTTCCAAAATTCACCCATGCCCTACGATCAACGCCATTTTTTAAACATTTAACGATTTTGAAAAAAATGGACGAAATTATAGAAAATACCCTCACCAAAATTTTAAATGTGGCCTTGGATGACCGAGCTTTACTACAAGCGACTCTACCGATTCGCTTGGGTGGGCTCGGTATTCGCAAAATTTCAGATGTCAGCTTACCAGCGTTCCTGTCTTCAGTCCACAGTACCGAAGAATTAACTAGGAAAATCCTTGCACCTACACTAGTTAATTCTGAAGTATTGTGTAAGACTGATGCAGTGAACGCTTGGAAAATTGCATGTCCAAACACCGATCTCCCAAGGAACCTCTTCTCACAGCGTCAGTAGGACGGGCCGCTCTGCAGCTTAGTTGGAAAAAAATTACTAAATACATGTTCCAATGCTGCTGAGCGTGCCCGTTTACTGGCGGTTGGAGTGTGGGAATCGGGTCTTTGGCTACAAGCTCTTCCGTCATCTAACGTAGGGACTATGTTAGATGACACTACCTTCCGCATCGCAACTTGTCTCCGTTTAGGTGCGCCGTGTGTTTCTCCGCATCAATGCCGTTGTGGAGAAGCCGTTGACAGACTCGGACACCATGGTCTGTCGTGCTGCAGGAGCGCAGGGCGAATTCCACGGCACGCCAGCCTCAATGACATAATCCGCCGTGCTCTTGTCACCGCCGGTGTACCAGCTGTACTAGAACCAAACGGTTTGGCGCGTGACGATGGCAAGAGACCGGATGGCATGTCGTTAATGCCATGGAAGATGGGTAGGACTCTGGTGTGGGACGCCACATGCGTTGATACCATGGCTCCTACCCATATAACTAGCACGGCTGGCTGTGCTGGAGCTGCTGCTGCTTCTGCAGAGGCTCTCAAGCGGCGCAAATACTCCAATCTCATCGGAGATTATGAATTTGTGCCGTTTGGAGTCGAGACTTTGGGGTCATGGGGTCCGAGCGCTCGCAACCTCTTCCGTGAGATTGCGAAGCGTATGGTCGACGCTTCTCGTGACCAGAAGGCTGGCCTCTTTTTAGGTCAGAGAATAAGTATTGCCATACAACGTGGCAATGCTGCCAGTCTTCTGGGAACGCTGCCACAAGAGGCATGCGATGCGGAGGAATTCTACGACGCATTTTAATTGTTCTTAGCTATAAGTTGTATAATAGTTATTTTATTTTTATTGTATTTAATATTTATAAATTATTTCTGTATAGATTACTTAGAATAAAAATTATTATAATTTATAAATAAATATATTTCCCATAAAATTGATTGACGAATGAATTTATTTATTTTGAATAGTTTAAAACATACATACAGCCACATATTTAGCCAACACATTTTTTACACCAATAGATATTTTCTGTTTCCCATCACTGACCCATCTGTCAAAAAGTTCAAGCTATGTTGTACAAGGTATAGCTATCCGCATGCGGCAAACTAAAGCTAATATAATAAGCGTAGGTATTGTAGTAAGTCATTATCATCAGATTTTTCAAAATTAATGTTTTTCGGTAATACCTAAATATCGGTTATCATTTGGTAATCTGGCAGGAACTAGGGGGCCCCATTCGATCGCGGGGCCCTGGGCACGTGCCCATAGTGCCCAGTGGGGAAGAGGGGCCTGACGACGTATGATTTGAAGGTTTGCGTTATATTGAATTATTTTCCCTCGTTGAATAGTAAACAAACTAAGTGTAGGTGTTATAATTTCGGTGATGAACTGATTACCTATCCGTTTCTTTGTCTAAAATGAGTATTAACTTATCACTATGATTGATTACTGAGCTTAAAGTTCGTATAAATGTCTATCTAATTACCTCCTCAAGTTTAAAGCGTAGCTAGTTATGTAGTACCTACTATATTAATTCTGTGGTGTAGGTAATTAGATTTTATCTGTATGTACTTAATGTAACAGTCAGTTGAATAAAAAATCGTATACAAATCAGATCAATAGTTTTGGCGTAATGTGATTCTAGACAGAGTTTTAATGTTGTAGATAGGTAGCTGTGTATAGGTTCCTGTGGGAATGAGATATTTTCCCGAAGTAAAAAGTAGTCTGAATTTTGGTACCTTCCTACCCTATAAGTTAAGTAGTGTGATGGAATGTCGCTAAGTTTCGATCCAAGTAAAACTGTTAAATAAAGACAGTTGCATCAAAATTTTATCATAAATTCTCTAAATTATGGCGCCTACCGACCCTCTAAGTTAGAAAAGTGATCAAATACTAACTTGAAGTCTTAGTAACAGTCAGTTAAAAAAAACATCAAAATCATTTCAGTAGCTATGGCGTCATGCGCTTCTTGACACGATCACGCTAGATTTCCGCGGAAATGAGGTATTTTCCCGCCGTAAAAAGTAGCCTGTGTCTGTGCCTAGGATCCTATCTTTATATTAACCAAGTCTTATAAAAATCCGTTCAGACGTTAAGGCGTGAATGAGGTAAACTTTTAAAACACGATTAAAAATCACCAACTTAATTAGTTTTCTGCCTACTGCCTACGCCTTAAGTACGATAGCATGAATATTAATAGCCCATATCCTTTTCTAGGTTACTATCTATCACCTAACTAAATTTCATCAAAATCCGTTCAGCCGTTTAGGCATGATACAGTAAAACTCCCAGCAAAAACCATAAAAAATCACTAACTCAATTCAGTTTTCTGCCTACTTCCTACCCCCTAAGTACGATGACGTGATCATTTTGATCTTATATCCGTTTTTAGGTAACCATCTATTACCTTACTAAATTTCATAAAAATCTGTTCAGCCGTTTAGATGTGAAAGAGCAAAAGTCCCAACAAAAACGACTAAAAATCACTAACTCAATTTAGTTATCTGCCTACTGCCTACCCCCTAAGAACGATGGTGTGATTATTTATAGCCTATGACCATTTCTAGGTTATCATCTATCACCATACCAAATTTCATCAAAACCGTTTAGGCGTGAAAGAGTAACAGACAGACAGACAGAGTTACTTCCGCATTTATAATATTAGTATGGATGGGTAATGAACATCGACAAGTGCAAATACTTTTATCCCATATTTTGCAGGCTTATTAGGGATATATTGTCTGACAGAGCATCGACCTCTGAAAGCCAACAGCTGCTCATCTAATGTCATTTCTGCGCTTGGTATGAAGTACTCTTTACAGTTGACAATAAATAGATAAAAAATCTCACGTATTGGTGCCAATTTATCAGTACTAGCGCGGACATGGCGATCAAGAATGTTATCAAAACGTAAATTTCTTAAAATAAATTCAAATCTTTGCATAGACATTGTTAAATAAATCGCATCGATCCCAGTATGGTTTTTATGTTCAAAATTTGTTTACAGCTGGTCCGGTTTAATTTCAAAGCACCACACATATACAAAATCCCAAAAAATGCCTTCATTTCAAGAAGATCCGTCAACTTTGCGTCTCTTTCTCTTCCGTACTTAGTCTTGACAGACTCAATTTTTATATTGGTGTAATTGACAATGAGATCAATCATATTATCATGTAAATAGAGAGATAAACAGTCTTCAGCAGTTGTTTTCTGCCGCGCCACTCCTTTGGGTCCAGGTGGCACGAAAACAATATTATGTCTTCGAGTTCTTCCTCTGTTTGATGGGGCAGTCATTGACCAGATAGTATTGTCAACACCAACGTAATACTGACCATCTACTGATATAGAGTTATCTTCAAATACCTCATTCGAGATGTCTGCCTCCTGCTCAGATTCAGACTCGTGGTTCTGCTCCTCAACAAAGTCTTCTTCATCATCCGAGCTGGAACCACCTTCAGAATTTTTCCTATCATCTGTACCTTCATGAAGCCAAGCTTCGATTTGAGCAGCACTCCTTTGATCCATAGTGATTCTAAAATTAATTATTTTATAAGAAACATGTATTACACTAGTACTTTTTTTTAGCCTAAATTAAGTTATATAATATATACTTTAATAAAAAACAGATATATAAACTAATACAGTATAAAATTAGCACTAAACGATGAAAAACAGAAACAATAACTTGAAAAAAATACTTACGTAAAAGGTCGCGCGGATTACAATAGTAATCCGCGAACTTTACGGGACTCCTGAGTACACAACCGCACGCGAACGGCGCTCGCGCGGCACCACAGACTAATAAGAGATACTACCTACGTATCAAACGACAATCTCTATATATATTTTGTCACTATGAAACCTCAAGAATAGAAAATGACAAATACAGACTAAAACGTAAGATGTGTTTTATACAATCTGTATCGAACTAGTATCACATACCGGTTACTTTTTAAAATCTGATAAAGAGGCTTTTAATTCTGCTACAGTGCTACGTGTAGCGTAGCCGTGTAGTATTTCGTAGTATTTAATGGGTAGTATTTTTTAACCTTATTAGTTATTTAGATTCCAAAAATAGTCCATTGAAGTTACTTATGGGGTTGCATTTGTCAAATATAGGATGCAATCATATAGTTAAGTTATCGATGGAGGGTCAGTCCCTACAACCTCACAATTCACAAAAACAATCTTCATCTCTTTTTAAAATAATAGTGTTGGCGCGTGGACCAACGTGCGCGAGTGGACTGTATTGCGGAGAAGCAGATAACTGTTCTATTGACACTTTACACACAAAACAAGACAGGTGGCCGGGCTGCTGCGGATTCGATCCAGGCAGTGAATGCAGCCCGAGAAATTAGGAGAGGATGCACTAACCTTCACGACCCACGTGTTTTTCATCGCAGCCGGTACACGGATCTTCTCTTCCTTGCTCAGGAGCTGCCGTCAGCGTCACTAGATCCCTTGAGGAACACACGAGAGGCACCATCCGATCGGTAAAGGTCTATGAGGCGGTTAAAATACAACACATATTATTCATTTCTGAGAGACGCGCTCGGGATCGTCCCTACGCTGGCTAGTTCAAAGCGGGAGTGGCCGTCCACATCTCACACAATGGCGGACGGAAGCTACAGCTAGCCCTACTCTATGGTTAGTGCGGAGGGGGAGACGGATCTAAAAGGAGTGTGTTTCCATGTCAAAAAATACAGTTTCCACATCGGCGCAACCATTCCCCCCGGCTTGAAGGGTTACCTTCGAAACGAAAAATGTGGAACAAAACTAATGTCTAATCTAAATCTAGGTTTGCGAAATAACAACTAAAATATAAACATAGATTGGAACTCGTGCCTACTGCTGGCTAGGCAGAGGGCAGAGGCGAACAACCGGGCGCAGATACGATCCGGTTGCAGTTTTAACCCGTACAACACGAGTTATCCCGCGGGCATCGGGAAAAATTTCCTCTACTACTCCTAGAGGCCAATGTAAAGGAGGCGCATTCTCAGTCATAAGGACTACCACCGTACCTACAGTAATTGGGTTGGATGGAGTATTCCATTTTTGACGTGACTGCAGCGTGTGCAAATAATCGGTTCTCCAACGATTCCAAAACGATTGGACCATCTTATCTAAAAGAGCGTGACGAGTTAGGAGGTGTATTCTATCGTCATCAACATCTATTGCGGGCAAATATTTTAAAGGAGTCATATTTAAGAAGTGAGCTGGCGTCAGCGCTAACGGCTCTGACGGATCGCTAGATAGAGTCCGACACAGCGGACGCGTGTTCATCACCGCCTCTACTTGCGCGAGTACGGTACTCAACTCCTCGAACGAGAGAATCTGTTCGCCTATGACGCGAAACAGATGCGACTTAAGGCTTTTAATATTCGCTTCCCAATTACCACCAAAATGACTAGCTGCAGGCGTGTTAAAGTACCATTCAATGCGATTTTCGGCTAAGATGTGAGCGAATTCACTTTGGTAGTACTTAGACCGTAAGAATGTGTGCAATTCCGAAATACTACGTCGGGCCCCTACATAGTTTGTACCGTTGTCCGAATACATGCGCTTAACCGGACCCCGACGCGACAAAAAACGTTTAAAAGCGGACATAAAATTTGGCGTACTTAAATCACCGGTCAACTCTATATGAACCGCGCGAGTTGTCATACAAATGAACAAACAAACATAAGCTTTCGTGGAGCGAATGCCACGACCACGAGCAATGGTGACCTTGAAAGGCCCAGCAAAGTCTGTGCCGGTGTGTACGAAAGGTTTTGCGGATTGAACAACACGACAAGAGCGATGATCGGCCATTTCAGGCGCGATAAAACGCGGGCGGAGTTTAAAACAAGGTACACATCTGTGTACTCTAGCGCGAATCAAATTACGAGCGGAAATTATCCAGTATTTCTGTCTCAAAATAGACATTAACAAATCGGGACCAGCGTGACAATTCACCTTGTGATGATAATCTACTAACAAATCTAATACGTGGTCCTTACGCGGGAGAATTACTGGGTGCCTTTGTTCAAATCCTAAACCTGAATTTCTCAAACGACCACCTACTCGAATGAGTCCATCTTCCAAAAATGGTTTCAAGTGTCGGAAAGAACGACTACAAGGTTTGTTAAATTCTAAATTTTTAAATTCAGAAGCAAAATAACACTTCTGCAATTCGCGAAGTATGATCAATTCAGCCTTATCTAAATCAGCGGCGGTTATATGACCGCGTGTAGATAAAATTCTCAAAAATCGGCCTACATAAACAACACAACGCAACAGTCTCGACCAAGACGAGACGCGATTAGCCAACAACAAAACCAGGGACTCTTCACGCGGGACCGACACCACAAGCGAGTGCTTCTTTTCCTCGGGTGGTTCGGAAACCGTAGTGGGATTGAATTGACTAACTGGCCACTTATCTAACGCGGCATGAATCCAGGACGGTCCACTAAACCATAACGGGTGATCTAATATTTGCGAAGGAAGCAGTCCACGAGAGAGACAATCGGCTGGGTTGTCGGTGCCAGCAACGTGAAAGAGATTTTTTTGGCGCCAATTCCGATTGAATTTTTGCCACTCTATTAGCGACGAAGGTGTCCCAACGATGGGGCGAAGAGTGGGCCCAACACAAA
This sequence comes from Eilema griseolum, assembly GCA_963662185.1. Lineage (NCBI taxonomy): Eukaryota > Metazoa > Arthropoda > Insecta > Lepidoptera > Erebidae > Eilema > Eilema griseolum. The sequence goes on along the minus strand of OY759231.1, from coordinate 22,375,181 downwards.
GCGACTGTTGAGTCCGAAAAAGCTAAAATTCTATTAATATTAATGCGACTACTACAAGCATTGGCGATAGAGGTGATCAATCTAACCAACAATAGTAAAGCGCATAGCTCGAGGCGTGCCAGAGAGACGACCTTACGGGGAGAGACCTTCGATTTCGCGCTTATAAGGCTAATTGAAACCTTACCTACATTCGAGACATGAAAATAGACTACTCCTCCATACGCCCTCTCACTAGCGTCCGCGAAGCCTACTACCGTAACAACACTATGTTGCGATATACCTACATGACGCGGAATTTGTACTTGGTCAAGCACAGAGAGTTCTTTTCTAAAGCGAGCCCACAACTTAGCAATGTTGTCGGGCGCGGTGTCGTCCCAATCACAATTCGAAAGCCAAAGCTCTTTTATAAGTAGTTTGGCGTACAGAACGACAGGAGCTACGAATCCCATTACGTCCCATATCCGTGCCACACACGACAGGATAATGCGTTTAGTACAAGTTTGCGGGGTCGAACTACTTTTCAAACTAAACGTATCAGATGCGGGCGACCAGCTTAAACCAAGCACCTTGTGCGTATCACTTTCATCGAACTCCTTAACCGAAGACAATCGGTGCGACGGTGGAATCGACTCTAACGCTGTTTGCGAGTTGCTCGTCCATTTCACGAGATCAAATTGACCCGCCTTCATGAGACTTATAACTTGAGCGGCCGTCTCGACAGCCTCGGCCTCGCTATCTACACTATACACGAAGTCGTCCATGTATAAGCCAGTCTCAATGGTGGCTCTCGCTTTAGGAAATGCATCGCCCTCGTCAGCGGCCAACTGCTTGACGGTGCGAAGTGCGTGAAAAGGGCTAGATTTAAGCCCGAAGCAAACACGATTAAACTCGTAAACCATTAAAGGTTCTTGCGGTGAAAATCTATACAAAAATCGTTGAAACCTACGATCGGGTTTGCGCACTTCAAGGCACAAAAACATTTGTCGAATATCTGCAGAGAGTGCAACAGCGAATAAGCGAAAATTTACAATTATGTCAAATAAATTACCTTGAAGATTTTGACCACAATACAAAATGTCATTAAGCGACACGGAAGTGCTAGTCTTAGCACTGCCATCTAAAACTACGCGGAGTTTAGTAGTAAGCTTATCTTCTCTAATAACTCCGTGGTGCGGGATAACGTACGAAGGCTGGGTCTCGTCAGTGTCCGCAGGCGCAGGTGAGATGTAACCTTTATCTAAATATTCGTTAACAACCTCATCATAGGCTTGCTTTAACTTTGGAGACGCCTGCATCTTTCGTTCTAAACAAAGAAAGCGTCTTTCAGCGGATGCACGGGAGTCCCCGAGCGAAAAAATATCTCCCTTGAAAGGGAGCGCGACCACATAACGACCCTGCTCATCACGAGTAGTCGTGCGACAATAAATCTCCTCAGCCATCTTGTCATCGGGGCTTAGGATTGGTGGGACATTGACCTCTTCAATCTCCCAAAACTTGCGGATGGTAGACTCCAGTGGCGGCTCGACGGTGCAACAGAACGAGGCAGTCGAGTGACTAAAACTATCTATAGAAGCGGGTGCGGAACCAATTATAACAAAACCCAGAACTGTTTCCAGGGCGTGCGGAGCGGGGTACGTCGGTCCCCCTTTGACCTTACGTGATAACTGGAGGTGCGGGAGAATCGAAGCGCCGATCAATATATCGACGACTCCAGGAACAGCGTAAGTCTCATCAGCTAAAGGCAAGTCTTTAAATTTCGTTAATAAAGACGTGTCAACTGGGACGGTAGGCAACTGTTCAGTTATTTTATCTGTAACGAGCGAATCCATGTCAAACCAAATTTCATTATTAAAACGAGATCCAAACCTCGTTTTAACTGTGCCATGAACAGCTGACCGTAAACCTCCAAAACCCGTCACCACTGAGTAGGTTGAACGCCTATCAACATTGAAACCAAGACGTTGACAACAATCTTGAGTAATAAAATTACTTTGCGAAGCGCCATCTAATAGCGCTCGAACAATGTGCGGTTTACCTAATGCATCAACAATAACCACGCGAGCGGTCGCAAGACAAACCGTAGTGAGGGCAGCACTAGCGGAGAACGAACACAAGGTGACGTCATTCGTAGCGGTCCCCGGGCAGGCCGGAGCGCGTGCGAGCTCGGGCTGCGGCTGCGGCGCAGGCTGCCGCGTGTCACCGCTCGACGAACCAACTGTGCTCACCTTGGATGCGGCATTACTATTTTCAAAATGAAGCAAAGTGTGGTGTCTCGCTTGACATTTGCGACAACCATTTCCACTATTACATAAACCCACGCGGTGTTTAGTACCGAGACAATTAAAACAAAGATTATTAGCGCGAACAAATTTATAACGATCACTAGGCGACAATTTTAGGAAACCAGGACACTTGTACAGTTGCGAGTGATGAGTATTACACAAAGAGCAAACAGGTGATTGTACACGTGCTGGTGCGGTATTAACATAAGTATGGGTTGACCTCAGTGACCTCGATGACGCATCTATTTTGCGCGCGGGACTAACAACTGTCTTCGCGCCTTCATGTTTCGATGAAGAGCGTTGTAATAATTTTATATGCTCGCGAACAAAACCTTCTAAGTCTTCGAACTTAGGAATTTTATTGCCGCGATGATCCGACTCAAACAAACGAATGGTTTCGGAATCTAATTTCCTTAAACCCATATACAAAAATACGAAGTCGCAGAGGTCATCAATCTTTAGGTTCTTTACAGCGCGAACAGCTGACGCGAAAGTGTCTAGAAATTTCTCTAAGTTTTGATCGTTACATGCCGTAATAGATTTCAAATCAAACATCTGATCCAAATAGGCGTTAGCTACCGATCTTTTATCCTCATACTTAGCTTTCAAAGTATTTAAAATTAAATTATAATTCCCGGCACTAAACGTAATTCCAGCGCAAACGGTTATAGCTTTACCAGTCAATTTTTCAACAAGATAATGCAATTTTTCGTGATCTGTCAACGAATCGTTCTTATCTATTGTATTCTCAAAACTATCTATAAATCGACACCAATTGCGAATGTTACCATCAAATTCGGGTATTTGAATTGGTGGCAACTTAGGTCGGTCGCGAGTGGGGTTGGGTCGGTCAGACGGCTTCTCCAAACTCCTCGCGACGCGCTTGATACGACAATACAAATCGTCAAACGACGACAAGGCTTGATAACTCACTGAGTAATCGGGATCCAAATTCAACTCTAAAACGTTGATGTCATGCACTAAGGTTTCGAAATCCGCGCGTAGACTATCTAAGTTTTCTATAGAACACAAGAACGAATCTCTGATGACCAAATCAGAGGTTTTAAGTGCACTATCATAAATCGATTGTACGCGAGAGTAAATCATTTCTTTTTTAGCGTATAAAAGTTTCAATTGAACCTTACCGGTCTTATCAACCTTTGGGGACATGTTTACAATTAAATCTCAAACTAAAGTGCGGTAAACAATAAATATGAAATGACTTAATCCTAGCGGTACAGAGCAGCGAGGCGGCGCGAGCGTTAACTATGTAGGTAGGTAGGTGCTTACAACTGTGAATGCACGCTTGAACAAACGCGCATAGCAACAAGGTCGTACCTACGCGATGGTCGCTGTCTAGATTCAACTATTATTTCCGAGATTAAGTATTGCGTAATATCTATTCAAATTAAAATACTTTCGTATGAATTGGGATGAGATGCGAGCGAGGTAGGCACAGCCACGTGTCTACCCACGCAGGTACTAGGCAAATACGACGTGAGCCGAGAACAACGTAATTGAAAAAAACAAAACAAAGCCAAATGCGTTAGGTATTACACTGTGCCTATGCACTAGGGTGTCTGAGTATACCTAAGATCTTAGCCTAAATGTCTGGATGCGGGGTTTTCTACTAAAATAACCAGGCACTTAGGTGCGATGCGAAAATTGCCAACTACGATTAAGTGTTGATATGATACCTAACCTATTTATGTATTAGGTAGGTACAATGCGAGCCAGCGGCGAACGGACTACAAATTCTAAGCCTAAGTGTCTGGATGCGGGGTTTTCTACTAAAATAACCAGGCACTTAGGTGCGGTGCGCTCATTCCCATTAGAATAATAACAAAATACGAACTACGGCTAAGAATCCGGCTCGATCCGGACCAAAAATGTTGGCGCGTGGACCAACGTGCGCGAGTGGACTGTATTGCGGAGAAGCAGATAACTGTTCTATTGACACTTTACACACAAAACAAGACAGGTGGCCGGGCTGCTGCGGATTCGATCCAGGCAGTGAATGCAGCCCGAGAAATTAGGAGAGGATGCACTAACCTTCACGACCCACGTGTTTTTCATCGCAGCCGGTACACGGATCTTCTCTTCCTTGCTCAGGAGCTGCCGTCAGCGTCACTAGATCCCTTGAGGAACACACGAGAGGCACCATCCGATCGGTAAAGGTCTATGAGGCGGTTAAAATACAACACATATTATTCATTTCTGAGAGACGCGCTCGCGATCCGTCCCTACGCTGGCTAGTTCAAAGCGGGAGTGGCCGTCCACATCTCACACAATGGCGGACGGAAGCTACAGCTAGCCCTACTCTATGGTTAGTGCGGAGGGGGAGACGGATCTAAAAGGAGTGTGTTTCCATGTCAAAAAATACAGTTTCCACATCGGCGCAACCAAATAGTATAGGAAAAGGATAAAATTAAAGACCATGTATAAATTATTTCGTTTTATTTTTTAATTTTGCTTTGTATCTATTTAAAGCTCTCAATTGCATTGGTGGCAAATTCGACGGTAATCGCGAGATATCTGTACCTTTCAAAAATGTATTTATAGTATTGCACCAATTGAAAATTGTTAATCGCAAGGTGCAATCCAGAAAATTTTCTCCTATATTTTTATGTGTCTCACAAGCTAGGAAATCCATAGAATAGTTGTATTTTATAATTTTCTACAACTCTTTCAAAATGTTCTCCTGATGTGGATTGATTTCCAAATATTTAGTGGTTTCCTTTGTTATATCTCGGTTAATGATTTCAATTCACGGAAAGATATCCAGTTGTGAATTGTGCTCAATTGATCCGATATCAAATTTGATTCACAAGTGGAACATTTAATATTCTTTAATATTTTTCTTATGAACCACCCAGTTGTATAAGCTTGTGAGTGCACATTCAGCCTTTCTCTTCGTGCTGCTATGACAAAATTTTCTGGGTTAAGACTCCTTGCCCGAGAGGATTCAGGTAATAACCTTTCAGAAGTAGTATGATCCATATCATCATTATCTATTTCAGAAGGATTTGCGGAAACAAATTAACTTTCTAATTTGGGAGCGTTCAAGTATTACGTAACGCAATTTTTGAAGATTTTTGACCCCCCCTCCCCCCACTGTAACGCTCCGTAACGTTTTTCTGTACCCCCCCACCCCCCTCTCTAAAGGTTACGTAACACTCAAGTCATCATTTTTACCCTGAAGTCGCAAAAAGTTGTTATAGTTTTTATCCTTCGTATAGTTTTAATTGCCTTATAATAAAACAAGAGATTTTTAATTCGCAACACCTGCGTATTTTGTTTATTTTTTTATAAATTTTTGGCTTTACAAAACACAATTGTTTTTCTCCTTCATTCTCCTAAGTATTTTAGCTTTTTTACTAATAAATTCTTCAAATAAAATAACATATTTATTTTAACCTTTGGCAATGCAATTATAAACAGAAACCCAACTGAAATTAAACATTTTACTCGAAATAAAATCGTATTCTTAACAAAATTAAAAAATAATCAACTATTAACCAAGTATCTAAGTAGGTCTATAAAAACAATTCGATTGAAATTACTGCTCCTCTGTCCACGGGTTTGCTAGCCACTCAGATTCTTTCATCACTGGCACCTGGAGTGCAGACGAAGACGGTTCTGGAATTGTTAAGCCACTTGCATCAACTTCGTCTTCGTCGAGCCAGTCAGCATCCTCAGACGATGTTTCATAACGACGCACAATGCAGAGAAGCTCATTTGCCCTTCTGGCAGCAAGGCGCTGTGGCCGTACTCTAGTTTCACAATGGTCTTGGACAGTCTTGCCATGCACGTAACGACAGTGCATTTGAACACTCCTGTGAGATGTGAAATAGATCCCACAGGTTGGACATACTTTTTTCTTTAGGTCGGATTGTACAGATGGACAAAAGAAATCGTAAGGCATCTGCTTAAACCCTTCTAGAGGAGGTGACAGATTAACGGACAACCTTACAAGAAGTGGCGAAAACTTGGATTTTCCTTTGTCTAACAAACTGGGTACTATGAGCTTGCTTGGGGTTTGAAGTATTGGGCAAGGTGGCGGCATGAAAGTATCCGTAAACACAGATTTCAATGCACTTCTCGGTGGTGAACAGCAGGATTCATCTGCGCATTTTATAACCTGTAAGAAATATTGCGATTCACGGACGTGAACGCTATACCACGCCAGATTTGGTTCTGCTGGATCCTGCATGCTATCTTCGGGCTGTCTATACTCCGCCGAAACGTCATAATTATCAATTTTCATTTCTCTCCACACTTCTGCAAGTGTTTCCCCAGCGTGCTGAAAATTGCGTTTTTCCAAATCATCATCCGTAGTCATTCCTTTGTCGTCGAGATGAGAACCAAAATGTTCATGAGGCAAAATGACGCCTGCCAGTCGTTTGCTGAGGGGAGCCATGCGACGCTCAACTCGGTTATATGCGCTCCGCCCAGGAGCATTAGTCGCTATAAACAGGGCGTCCAGGTTGTATTTTTTAAAGTGTTCAATCGCAAAGTTCTTGACTTTGCGATAACGCGGGTTTTCGTCCGGCCCACCATCTACAAAGATGATGATTACTGGCTTCACGGTGTTCGATTCTGTCATCATTAAGGATTTGAATGAAGGTATTGATAAAAGTGATTCGAAATCATAAGCGTGGGTGTTCGCTGTGGAGGATGAGTGTTTCCCGCTCCTTATGGATATGTGTGTCGGCCCGCTGTACCCAACAGCTTCTTCCCTACCGAAATTGTTAGGTTCTACGTTGACGCCGGCGTATACAGAAGGAATAAGTTTGTGCCGCTCTGCCACGACCCAGTCATGATCAGGTAAAAGTATTCTGTATTCCATATGCATTAAAAGAGGGCTCTGACTTTTTACTGCCGGTAAACCTATCGGTACACGTGCCTTATCGTCTTGTGAGAGAACGAATACTTGCTGCGGTCCCAGAAGCGAAGCGAGAGATTCCAATGACCTGATTGTAGCAGTGCAAAATTCCCCGTCCTCGTGTTTTTTGTGCATCTCGGTCTGTGGTCTTGCTAACTTTACGGGTACAGTACGTACGTGTCTTCTTCCCTCTTGTGTGTTAGAAACGCGTGGGAGTAAATGAAGATATGTGCCGCTTCGAGAAATTTGGAATCCCATTAACAACAGCCTTTCATGCAGGTCGGACAGAGTGAGACAACTCCTAATCATCTCTGTTCGGCGGCGTTCATCAGCAGCGCTGCCATGAATGGCAATATTAATTATGGTCTCTAGGAGAGCAGGTTGCGAGTCAACTAAAGAGGGCTGTCCAGGGCCAGTTCGAGGTTGTGCTGCAGCAGGATTGTTTCTCTGACGTTCAGTTTTCTCCAGTTTTTCTTTGGCTCGAAATTTTTTTGCACGCTTAGCAGAGTCTCTTTTTTTCTTCAAACATTTCTCTTCTTCTTTCAACTCTTTGCGTAGCTTTTTTATTTCGTCATGAACATCATCTTTGGCTATACCAGTGTCCCTTGCTTCAGTGAGAACATTTATTTTTTGTTGCAGTAGACCAATTTTCTTCATAAGAGTTTCTTGAGCCGGTTTGCTTGGAACATTTTTAGTGATGACCGAATCAACCAAAGTCTTGTCTGGTTCCGTAGACGATGTCTCCACAGTTTCCCCATCAGTATTCTGACTTTGCTCCTCGTGGATATCGCTCATCTTTCGTTTGACGGCAGTGCTTTCATGTCCAGCGACTGCGACAATCGATTCCATGAGAGATGAACACGTGGATGAAGCTACAACATTCGAATCCTATAGACCAAGAGAAAATTAATTAAGAATAGGTATTATTGACACATGCGATAAAAAAGAACATAATATACAACACATATAAGCAGATGCACCTGTTTTTGTTGAGGAGCACGCGAAGTCGAGGGAGCATTGGGCCATAGTGTTGCTGGCGTGCTTGATGTTTGCATAGGTAGCTAGAAATATAAAATACTTATGACCAATTCTTTTATGAAAAATCAAGGTTTGGACTAAATATAATACTTATGTCATTATTACATTTTAGTAGTAAACTTACTTGTGTAAAATAACTAAGCATTGTTGCTTTCTTCTTCGTGGCCTTCACCTTCAACTCTCGTATAACATCATTTATATGTTCTATAAACTTTTCTTTGTTTTTTAGTTTTTCTTTAGCCGTTTTCCAAATTTCATTGGCATTTTTTTGACATACTTGCGCTGGCAAGTCAGCATGAGAGCCTTTATAGGCCAAGAACAGCTGATGATACAAATCTCCTTCTTTTGAGGACATTACAGTATGAACACTATGAACTCACTTTAATAACAGCGACTACAGCAATTTGCTTCTGCATAAACACTAACGAATACTGACAACAAAAACAACATTAAATGACGTACAATACAATCTAGGGATTCCCCGTGAAATATAAACGAAAAGGTTTACCAACATGCGAGAACAAATTAAAAATGGCGACCAGACTAATACAATCGAGAGATTCCCCGTAAAACGTAAACGAAAAGGGTTGCCAATTTGGGAGTTTTATTTCCCTATTTTTTTATATAAAAAAAGAAATAATGTTACGTAACGTGTTGTAAGAAGGACCCCCTCCCGCCCGTGTAACGCATCGTAACGTTTTACGAGACCCTCCCGCCCCCCCAAATTGCGTTACGTAATACTTGAACGCTCCCTTTCAGAAATTGTTTAGCTGAATCCTCTTCACAATTGAAGCTTTCTGAATGAAATTTTATGAACCTTGTGATTAACAATGATCTAAAGGTGAATTTAAAAGTGTGGCAATCAGGGCTATTATTCTTAAAATTTCAAATTCAAATATATTTATTGTGAAAATGGGTTACAATGTGATGTTAATAATGATATACAGTTTCTCCATTCTCCACCTCTAGGCATACAATAGGCAAAATTTTGTGTAATGTACTTAAATGACTAAAAAAAATGTTAGAAATAAATTGAGCAAATTAGGTACATGTCAACATGAGTGAGCGTCAAAAATGTATAGCTGCTCATAATCTAATATCATTATACAATAATATAATCATAATCAACTGAGGTTATTTGTCTATGTCTTCCAAAAATTCAGTCACGCTATAATATATATACGCCCGTACTTGACCGAAAAAATTATCTAGAGGGTCGGAGTTAAAATATCGTGGGCGCATAATCTTAATACCCCTATCTTTAAAAAAATGCCATATTCTGATAAAACTCTTTAGAGTTGTAACCCAATTTTTTTGGGAAGGCACAAATACCTCTTTGCCGTCATTGTCCACATATTTCATTTCGTTCATTTTGCCTGTTGCCTGTTACCTGATGCCTGTTCAACTGCCTCTCGCCAAAATATGTAGTGTGGTGAGTTTTCTGTGACAACAGATCTTAATTCTTGTCCATAACTGGCTCCATTCACAGAGTCAAACAAATCGTCAAATAACGACGTTACCTCAGCAGTGTTTTTGAGGGTGGTGCTGACGGGTGTTTCCGCGTAGTTAGCTGAAAAAAGTAAAATTAGGTATCGCCGTTATACCGCGAAAACCAATTAACTACGCAAACATTAGTTTTGAAATAGATGCATTTGAAATTTTAACTACAAACATTTCTTTTATAAACCATATCTTGATTCTTTAGGTAATTAGACGATGGTTATTTTATCTTTTATATAATGGAGTCTAAATAATTGTATTTTTGTATATAGTTTTAACTAAAAAAAACCTCTGAACGTTCACAAGGTAGTCTATTTAATTGGTTTTCCCTGAATATGTAGAATTTTAATTTATTGTATTTTACCGAGAAACAACTTGGATAATGTTATCATAAATGTTATATACAAATTCTATATTATTACCACTTTATTAAAGTGGTTACCAATAGTAAATTGAGATGAAATTGAATTTGTCTATGGAATTTAATATAATACCAAAAATAAAAAAAAATACTTGGTTTTACCTGTTCCAAAAATGGTTTTAAATAAATTTATTCCTAATGAATTAATAATAAAAAACTTAGTTTTGTTGTTTTTAGGGTATTAAATAAGTTATAAAATATTAACTTAATAATAAAACCATTATAAATAAATAAATAAATAAAAATCATTTATTTCGGACCAGGGTCCATAGCGTGTTAGTAACAATAATCTTAATACTAGTGTTAGTAACAATATAATACTATTAATTGGTAGTATGAGACCCCTACAATACTAGGACACTGTCTACATTGCGTGCAATCGTACCCAGCGCCCCAGCATCGGACTGTCCCACCTATCGCACAATACGCCCACGATACTGTGTGAGCTCGCCCGTATTCTCCGCAAGAGGGATGCACTACGTTTGCGGATGATGGCATGGAAGCCATCGACACTCGCCTCCGCAAACATCCCCGACGCACTACAAAAGCGTGGCAGCCCAATCAGCATCCTGAATGCATTGTTGTACTGTACCCGCAGGGCGTTGTATTCCCCCCGCGCATATGCGACCCACAGACTGCACGTGTAAAATGTCTGGCAATACGCCCTAAATAGGGTAACTTTTACATCCTTGGTACATCGTGCAAATCTACGGATCAGCATATTGCACCGGACAGCCAACGCCCTGCGTTCTCTTTCTATGTCTAGATTGTCATTTAGATCATCGGTGACCCAGTGACCCAGATATTTAAATTGTGTTACTCTGGTTAAGGGAGTATCACCAATAGTGACTTGAGGCACGTGAGAGTAATGTTTGGTGCCGGCCTTGAAAACAAGAAGCTCACTCTTTGTGGCGTTATATCTGAGCCCATGAGCCACCGCATAATCTTCACACAACTTTAGAAGCCGCCTGAGACCACTGATCGATGGACTCAGCAACACCATATCGTCAGCATAGCTTATGTTATTAATAGCCACTCCAATAGTCAATAGTAAGTAAAATGAAATTTTAATGCAAAAAAAATGAAATCAAAATAATAGTAACAGAAATTCTTCAATCTTCATCAGAATACGTTGCAGGATCTTCATCTGAGACAGTGCAATCAGGTAAAATGTCGTTGCATGCAACATTTGTATTCAACCCTTGAAACCAGGCATGAAATTCTTCCGGAATAACGCCTTTTTCACAGAGTTGCAGCAAGTCTTTTTTTTTGGCTGCACTGATGCTTAAAGGAGTTTTGTAAAGCTGTAGAAGTTCGTCAGGAAAATATTTTGTTGTGCTGGGTTTCAGGTGTTACTGATGAAGTATTTTCGTGAGACTTTTTCCTTTTATTTCTCGTACCATAACCATGATCTCTAGGTGTTTCCGGTTCTATATTTGCCCAATCCGTGTTTTCTTTTTGCCCGAACTTTTTAGTAACGTCAATCGTGAAAAAATTCTAGGACATGTCGTAATTGTAAAAAATCTTTGACTGTCCTTTATTATACCTCAATCGCTTTATTTTTAACCATTTCACTTGGTTTCCATCTGTATCTTTAGTAGTGTTTTTCAGAATTTGGTTCGATAGATCTTTCAAATCTTTAAATTCAAAATATTTAAATTCTTTGACTTTATATGGCTCTTTCACAACTTTTTTGTTGTCTTTTTTGTATATATTTTTAGATCTTGCTCTTTTGAATATGTTAATCCAATCCGACATGGAATAGATTGCTGTATTTTTCTGTGCTGTTTCAATGCTGCTATGCATCGAGTCTGCTTCCATGTACGTGTGTCCGCTTTCTAAGAACTTTTATTCAATGATATTTAAATTTTCTATTTTTTGTACAGCCCATAGTAAAATTGCAGCCACGTTTTTATTGCGTTTTTGACCGCCACATGTGTCCGAGAACATGCTTACTTCAGTCACATAATTCGACATGTATTCGGATAAATAGTTGTACAAGATGGTCCCTATTTCACAACTCCTTTTTTTCCGTTTATTTCGGACCATGTGAAGCAATAAGCATTGTTAGGTAAAGCGCTTTCATAAACTGTCAAATTATATACAGTTAATTTTCTTGTATAATATAATAGGCCAACGTCACCACTCGGAATCTGCAGAATTGATTGTAAATCGAACGATATTGACACAAACTCTCTTTCCTCACTAGCCCTCTCTTTATCTTTTGCTTTTTCATTGTTACAGGCTTCTTTTCTAGCCATGTGCTGTTGGTATTCTATTTCCAGATCCGGTTTATTATTTGTATCTCCACGAGCATATTTAGTGCAAATCAGACATTGGTCTTTTTTTGGTTTAAAGAATCCCAAATTGAAATCGGTTCCAAAAATACGTCGATATGTTATTTCGGACACGGGTTTGCTATTAAGTTTTTCAAGCTCTTCAACATAAAGAGAGTATATTTTCCCAATAGACAATTTGCAATCCAAATACTTGCGCTTGGAATCTTTCCTCATATAATGACTTTCCATTGACGGAAACTTCAACTTTTTCAGGGGGTGTTTTATTAGTTGGCTCACGTCGTCCACGAGGATCGCTGTCTTGTTTAAAGTGACCGATGAGATCTCTATTCTTAATGGCATTATTTATCATGCTTTGGGCAATGCACAAGGTTTTGCAGAAAAACTTTTGACGACAATAAATCTGTTATCGTCTATTTTAAAAAAGCATTGTGTCGTGTAAGCCCTTTGTTTTGCTCGTTTTCTTTCAATTAATAACGTTTTGGTTATTTTAACTTCCATGTTGGCCAATAGTACATTTTTTTGTCCAACGTAGTCTAAGCTCCAATATTTTCTACAGATAAACATTCTAGCTTCTTCGTTGATTTTATTAGAGCAATCAAACGTGCACTTCGAGCAGTCTAGCTGTTTTGGAGTTTTAGCAGGTCTAATTTTGTTTTTTATTTGATAAACTGAGCCTTCTGCGCGTCTTTTCTTTGCGACATTTACTTTCCATGAAGAAGGATTAGCTTTTTTCCAGCGCTTAACATGTTTTGCTCTTTTGCATGCCTGATCAAAAATTTCCATCAAAATTATTGTTGCAATGGCAGACGAATCTTTGAGATTATTATCTACTTTTTTCATATCAGCTTTACCTAAAGCGACCAAAGCAAGTTCTCGCAATGGTTTTACAGTGCTAGAGGGATGCCCAAGCAAATCATCAAGCGTAATTAAATCTTCCGTATCCATATTTCCGTAGCAGGTAGAGTCTGGTTTATGGGTTAAAACTGTGGAAAAAAATAGCAGTCAAAATCTTAAAGATTACCTACACTTTAATTTTATTTATTAAGTACTAGCTGTTCCCCGCGGTTTCACCCTCGCTGCTCAGCACCTGATGGTCGTAGCGTGATGTTATATAGCCTATAGCCTTCCTCAAAAAATGGACTATCCAACACTAAAAGAATTTTCCAATTCCAACCAGTAGTCCCTGAGATTAGCGCGTTCAAACTAACAAACAAACTTCAGCTTTATAATATTAGTATAGATTTATTTATATTGATTGCGAAATCTCAGACCACGGAACAATTATATTAAATTAACTTTAAATCGCTGTGATTGTTTGAAGATGGCGAAAACTAACAATGCATTACATAACATTAGGTAAAGCTTTAATGAAATTCATGTTAAAATTTATAAAGCCATAGGTACATACCTAAAGTTGCAGTTTCATTATTGTGATCTTCTAATATAAAGTTTTCGTATGCTTGAGAGATAAGATCGTCGCCATCGTCGTCGATTAAACATTCTGAAAAATATTAAATTAATAAAATACCTATTTCAAAACCCGCCAACCAGTTCCAAAGAATTACACCGATTCCCGCTATTTAGCCCTCAAAGAAACTTTCACCGTTAACTAGCAAGGCATACAGCACCAAAAAACACAATAACTTATTGCTTGCTACTACAATTGAAGTGTAGTAGAATACGTATTGTAACCTAAAGTAACATAGTTTCTAGCTGAACGCAGTACATCACTCATTGCCACTCATATTACATGTCAAACGGTGGACGCCTATATCCGTGGTGTCCAAGAACGTGTTAACTATATAACGTAAATCGAACACTGTAATGGGAAACCCGAATTTGCACATTTGTATTGCATGTACCACAAATGAAATTTCCTCATCATCAGTAAAAACGCATTGTCGTCCAGGGTTTCTCACATTGTGAAGTTTGATTGCTTTAAGTTTTAGAATTATCGAACTCCTCGGTATTTTGTAATTTGCAGAAGCTTCTCTTTGAGTCGGAACTTTGTTCCTCTATATCAGAAATACAAAGTTGCAACTGCCGTTCACTATAAAATTTATAAGACCTAGCACCTGGCTTTCTTCTAGATATCGCAGCTCGTTCTGCAATGAATCAAGTAAGTAGTTTACAAATATGGTCCAAAAATTTATTTGGCCTATAGTTGAAATCATAGTACGAAATTTCAATTATTTTTCACTAAATTTAATATTTGAGACTATTTGAGAAAAACTAATAGTTCCTTTTAGTATATGAATAACTTACAAATCGACAGGAAAAAGCACGAACAATATTAAATACAATAACTATTTTTTTCAAATTAAAGTTTGCAGCGTAAATTAACGTGTACAAACAAGTTTACAATGATATTGCTCACTGGTCGGATACACCTACCGCCATCTTTGCAATATCGATAAAAACACATACCCTATAGCTAGAACAACATAAAACTTACAGAAAGTAACACTAGATGTCACTAATTGTAATTTTAGGTGCCTTTAAGCGACAGAGTGCATTTGGACCATAGTTGTACCTTAGGATCATAGTTGTATGATTTTACGGTATCGAAGATTTTAAGGTAATAGCAAATTCATTTTCAAATAAAAATAAATTTCCACATTGCTGTGGGAATCTGGACGGAAAACACATTCGTGTCCTAAAGCCACAACTCTCTGGAAGCATGTATTTCAACTACAAAAATTATTACTCAATTGTTTTATTAGCGGTCTCCGATTCAGACAACACATTTCGCATCATTGACGTAGATCGAAGACGTTCTCAGCAATTCAAAATTTTTTCAAGAACTTAACAGTGGAAATTTCAATTACCACACGAGGAACGATTAACGAATAGTGATATTGTGGCACCATATGTATTTTTAGGGGACGATGCTTTTCCTTTGAAAACGTTCATAATGAGACCTTATCCAAGAATACAAGTAACAGGAAATGCAGATAAATCAAGATTTAATTTCAAATTGTCTACTACAAGTGTCGGCATAGAATGCACCTTTGGAATGGCTGCTAGTAAATTTAGAATTCTTTTAGAAAGCATTGAAACATCTGTGGATAATTCAATTAAAATTGTAAAGGCAGTCTGTCTGTTGCACAATATTATAGTACACAGAGATAAGAGAGAACCAGAATTATCTATAACAAATAATCAATTAAATAATTTTGGAAGATTTCCTCGTAATAGAGTTAATAATCGTGCTATAATACGTGGGGCGCACTATAAGTTTCCGGAATGAATATGAAAAAATACTGTTACGTGCACGGGGTACAATTAAATGCCGTTTACTCAACGAAGAGATTTATTAGCTCACCACAAACTAGACAATTTAATCACTAGTACACACAGTACTCTTCAACAGTTCCAGTCGCTCAGTAGTTCACAGTAGTCCACAGTCGTAGCTCAGGTCGCAGGTAGAATCTTCTTTTCGGTCGCTTAAGTTCGCTGTGTTCGTTATCGATCTCAAAGACTGAATGAATCGTGTTGCTATGCGAGCGTGTTTTTATACCTCTCAATTAGGAGGATCGAATTATCTAGAAAGTTCGCAAGCGATAAATACCTATTCTTTGATCTTGCCGCCGTCGCTGACCTTCGAGTACATTCTCGATATTTACCTATTGTTTATTTTTATTCAACAAAGTGTGTAGGTACTCGTAGGTAGGTTGTGACTTTTTGTGGACGATTCCAGATTTTTCTATGCCATTTGGTAGAGTACCTCGTCACTAACAATGCGTTTTTATTTCTTGAAGATTTGATTATTAGTTTTCGAGATATCGACGGCTGTCGTAACAATACTATTAAAGGTACAAAATTAATTTATTGTTTTTCAAAATAATCTCCCTTGGCGTCTATGCACTTTTTCATTCGATCAAACCAGTTTTGAAAACTTTTGTGCCACTCTGTGGTGACCTCTGAAACGTGTTTTTCATACTCCTCGACAGCCTCTTCTGGTGATGAAAATCGTTGGCCGGGTAATTGGTTCTTAATTTTTGGGAACTGATAAAAGTCACAAGGTGCCAGGTCGGGACTGTATGCAGGATGACTCATGAGTTCTACATTTTCGCCTTCAAAAAGTCGTTTGTCTGTCTGGCCGTGTGAGAACTAGCATTGTCGTGGTGCAGGATGATACGGCGTTTACGGTTATTTTTACGGAGTTCGTCAATAACTTCCGGCAAACAAATGGTCGTGTACCAGTCACTATTCACAGTACGACGATTTTCTAAAGCAACAGTAGCCACGTGTCCAGTTTTATTAAAAAAAGAAGCAATCATCCGCTTAGATGCACTTTTCACGCGCGCCACTTTGGTTGGTTTCGGCTCATCTTGAAAGACCCATACGCTCGATTGCTGCTTTGTTTTGGGATCGTAGCAATAAATCCATGTTTCGTCACCTGTTACTATGTCCCACACCAAATTTGACGCACCTTCGTTGAATCTGGTAAGCATGGCACTGCACCAAGTGACGCGGTCCGTTTTTTGATCTTCGGTCAAGTTATGTGGGATCCACCGCGAGCACAGCTTTCTCACACCCAATTGTTTGTGTAGGATTGATTGTATTTGACTCATGCCTATTTCTAAGGATGCGCGAATTTCATGGTAGGTCACATGCCTGTCTGTTTCAATCTTACGGCGCACAGCATCGATGTTTTTGTTGGTCACAGCGGTGGACGGCCGACCATCGCGAGATTCGTCACTGAGATTGATACGACCACGCTTGAATTCTGCAAACCAGCTATAAACAGTCGTCTTGCATGGAGCTTCATCGCCAAAAGCTGTTTCAAGCCGAGCGATGCTCTGTTGAGCCGTCAAATTACACTTAAAATCGTAGAAAATCATACTACGAAAATTTTCCCGAGTTAAATCCATGTTGATGCAGACACACAATTTTTTAAATGGTGCCACAAGGTAAAACAAAAGACAGTCAGATGAAACAAACTGTATTCTACAGCCAAAGAGTTCTATTTTCAAATGTTGTAATAAATTTTTAAATATTGTTTATGTAAGTGGCCAGTTCCGGAAACTTTTAGTGTAACCTATGTATCTCATATACTGGTTGCCTGAACCTGTGCCCCAAGCTGTTGCACTTAAAAATAAACACTCGAAACACTCTTGCATGCTTTCATTAAATACCTATCACAATAGAAATTATGAATAATTGATATGGTTAAGACTGCATTACTGTGGTATTGTATGATATGATTTAAAGCAGTTCTTTATACACAGTGGCACGCGGCAACTTTCGCATTCATAAGGCGATTTTTGTGACTTACGTTTTTCTTTAAGACAAACAACACAACGTTTAGCAAAATGACGATTACGCGCGATACTACTCTCTTCGTTCCAGTAAAACGGGCCAATGTGTAGAATTAACTAACCTATTGTGTTGTTCATGCGTAGACCTACTGATGGAAACTGTATGCCTACGGTTTTGGGGACAATATGAAAGATGATTTGTGAGGATGGAATCAACAAGCTGAAGGCGAAAAACTAAATGATCGCACCGTTTCTGTAGCGATGACTCTAGAAGAATGTGAGAGTTAAGAATAGAAACATTGAGTAGACGTTTAAAAAGCTTCATGTACCATTTCGCACAACGTTTCCTTTCTAATAAGTAAGGCTCGAGCATCTGATCCTTCATATCAACCCCCCCCATGAATTTATTGTAGTCCAGTACCACTTGTGGTTTAAATGGTACTGGCTTACATGTAGATGAAACTGTAGGCAAAGCAGTAGATGAGCCATGACAAGTGGAAATCATGGTTACTCTTTTCTTGTCTTGCCACGATAATACTGAGACATCCCCGGAATGTCTCGCAATCAGCTGTCCCCTTTGAAGTGGAGCCTTATTTACTATAAAGGGAACGTCACTACGTGAAGGCCTCAAGGTACCGACGCAGTCTGTACCATTGAGCTTCAGAAATCTAGCTAATAGAGGTGAATTATACCAATTATCCACAAATAACCTTTATGTAACAGAGGAGCAATGAACTTCTTTACTACAGCCGTACTTTTCAGATCCCCTGGCGACTGGTCAATTTCTGTCGCGGATTGTTTACCGGCGTAAACAATAAACGACCACAGGTATCCAGTAGCACTCTCACAGAGCTCAAAGGTCTTGATACCAAACTTAGAAGCTTTGTTCTGGATATACTGTTTGAAACTCAATCTTCCTTTCCATAGGGTTAGACTTTCGTCTATGCAAATATCTTTATTTAAAATATAATTGGACTGAAAACGTGAATTTAAATGTATCAATTGGTCTCAATCGGTGTAAACGATCAATGCTTCTATCGCCAGTATTGGAGGGATCAAAGTTCGTAACGGGGTCTGAATCTACAAAATGTAATGCTCTTGACAGCATTTCATACCTCCTTCGTGTGAAAATTTTACGAAAAATTTCTGTTTTCAGAAGAGGATCAACAGAAAAGCAACTAACTAAAGTTGGCATTTTGATGATCCCCAACATCATCCAGAACGTAAAGAGGCATAAAATCTCATGAAAATTAGTGGGGTACCAATTAGACTGGAAAGAAGGCGATTCAATTTTGGTCGCATACAGGTTCGTTTCAGTAGCAATTAGGTCTAAGATGTCATCGCTCCAATAGCGACGAAAAGCATCATAGGCCGAATTGATAACATGAACCGAACCAGTACGGTCGGGTCGAAATGTTTCCTCTACACCTTGAAAGGTATCCATTGGAGACCATTCAAAGTGGAGGTTCTGTCCTTCCAGTCGTGGGGGATTATTGTCATAATAAAATAAAAAGCATGTTGTACAACAGAATCAGTTTATTTTTTTTATTTACATGTAGGCACGTTATACAATTACAACAATAAACTATGAGTTAATTATGTTTAAAATAATTTTAATTGCTTTTCATAACCACGTGGTTTTCAAATTATTCATCAGATAATCTATGTGATTTTGGTAGACTGGTCATTGTTGCATAAGAAAACATCCTTTCTACAGATCCAGAAGATGGCATTGGTGTATTGTACTCCAAAAATATTTTTTTTAGTAATGGGTAACGGTGTAAAAGTTCTATATCTTTACTTTCTTCCGAAAAGAAATTCGACAATAAAATATCAGCTTTTCTTCTTGGTGACTGGGTAGTATTATCATTATTTTCACTCCCAGAGTCTGAATTAAAATCAAAAAACTCGTCATTTTGATGTTGTGTGTTTGAATTGTTTTGATTGTCCAATTGTAATTCATTTGAGTTTTCTTTATTGATTTCTAAGCAAATTGCAAATTTGAACAAAGTAGTACATTTTTTTTGTTCGTTGGTATTAATACACGTAAACCATTTATTTTTAAACCGTGGATACGATAAAGCTGCGACAATAGCATTTTCGGCCTTCTTATTCGTGATATCCAAATAACAATCAAACCTTTCTTTGACACTTTGAAGGTATTTATTCACAAGAGGTTTGCAAAACTTTAGCTCCTTTCGGGTCAGTTTTTCAAGTTTTTTTTGTAGAGCCAGTAAACACGGTAAAACTACGCCATAAAACGTATCATCGCCTTGCAATATATCGAGTGCAGACGCTATTGGTGCCGCACATTCAACATATTCTTCCAGGTATGAAAATTCGTCATCTTTAATTGAATTTTTGTTGCCCAAACCGCGATATAACTGTAAAATTTTGTTTTTTATGCTTCCAATTTGTTTCAACGAGTCATAAAGACTATTCCAACGCGTAGCTCCTGGTCGTGATAATGTATGTCCAAGTGTATTTTTAATAATTTCGGCTGATTTTGGCCGTCCGGCGTAATTCCATAGCTCATTACATTTGTTCATCACTTGTGTGTGAATGGTACCTAATGGAGTTGTTTGATCTTGTAATAAACTTCGCACATCAGCACTTGCACATAAGTTTAGTGTATGCGCACAACATCTATAATGATCCGGTAATAATATCAATGCCGCATCAACTTGATTTGAATATTCTGGATATAATGGGTTAACATCAACAAAGCTTATGTCTTCTACATTGGTTTCAAAGTCGTTCTCGCTATCACTGTCACTAATTATCATAGATTCGCTTTCAGTTATTGCAGCCAGAATAGATTTCGATTTAACTCCAAACGTTTTGAAAGCTTTAATAAAATTTGAACCATTATCTGTCACGGTTGCTTTAATTTTCGATATATCCAATTCAAAATCTGAGTAAACTTCCATTAACAGGTCTTTAATGCGATCAAACGTATGTGCACCCTTAAACCTTGTCCTTTAAGCTTGTCGAACAAGCTAAAGCAGCTGATTTTCTTTTCAGATCCTTATCAATCCAGTGAATAATATA
This sequence comes from Eilema griseolum, assembly GCA_963662185.1. Classification (NCBI taxonomy): domain Eukaryota; kingdom Metazoa; phylum Arthropoda; class Insecta; order Lepidoptera; family Erebidae; genus Eilema; species Eilema griseolum. The sequence goes on along the minus strand of OY759231.1, from coordinate 22,354,440 downwards.
TAACACCAAGAAAGCTTCTTTTCTTATCGGACCAAATGTCAGTAGTAGTACACAGATGATTTGCTGTTGCTACCTTTTCTTTCAATTCACACTTCTGTTTAAAGTGATGATGTGCAATTTTTTTACCAAATAATTTTCGGCTAGGAACTTGTACTTCTTCATTTGTATTCAAATTATCAATCATGCTTTTAAAATAAGGATCTTCTACACTTCGTAAAGGTATCATAGAGTTAATAAAATAATTTACCAAATCCGCATCAAATTGTTCTTGAGAGACAGGCCGCTTCTGTTTCTTTGTTATTTCTGCTATCATAGTTCTTCTTGAAGTTTGTTCGTTTAGTTTTCCTATTTTTTTCAAGATGGTGACGATATTCTGCAACAGGCGTCAGAAACATGTTTACGCTTCAAGTGGCTTACAAAATTTGAGCTGCTATTGCGAAAACCTTTAATTTCAACACTTTGTTGCGGCAGACACTTTACACATATTCCAACTGATTTAGTAGATGATGATTTTTCAGGAACATATTTGAAGAATGTGCCATCTAATAAAGTGCATTCAGGCGGTAAATTACTGTTCTCAGTTGTGGAGCTCTCTTCAGTAATAACACTTGATGTCGAAGTCGATGCTCTCACGGCCACAAAATCAGTTTCATTAAAATATAAAGAAGCACTATTTTCTTCATCGATATCCATTTTGAGATTATTTTTACGACACTCAATATACAAGTAACTTATAATAACCGCTCGAACGAATGTAATGCGCAATATACTTGTAAATAAATGATGACAATGTAAAAAAAAATGCAATACATGTGCGCGTCACGCCGACACGCCACAGTTTGCTAACTGATCAAAACAAAATGGCTGCCGGTTGCACGGACAGTTGCGTGCATGAGTGGTGGGAGGATGTATCTACACGACGCGACGCTACTTGTTGCGTATGTCAAATGATCAAAGTGCAAGAATCTCCATTACCCTTTTTTTCTTTTATCTACTTTCAACTTTTTACAGTTGTAGTAGTTTTAATAAAAAAAAATGTACAAATACAAAAATGGAAAATGCTATCAATCAACTTATGACTTTTGAGTGATGAATAATTTAAATGGTGCGATAGATGTCTCTTGTGAAACAAAAAATGAAGTTAGCCAGCTCTTATTTTTAATAGTTTCGTTATCAGTCAAAAATAATGATTGAATGACTAAAAACTAATTTATTTAGTTACGATTATGATTAACTATTTGAGTCATGATTAAATCAATCATGAATAAATTAGTGGTGACTAAATTAGTCATGACTAATCAATTGATTGAAAAAATTAGTTGGTTGACCCAACACTGCTTTTCGGCACCGATTGTCCGTATCAAAAGCGCCGCCACGCATCGCGGCCTCATCAAAGGACTCCGCGGCCGAACGTATTACCTATGAAATTAGGGTAGAGGTACTAGTTTAAGTACGTCCATTTTAAAATTTTATTTTAATATTTAAATCTGGATTTTTCAACTATGACTTTGTGTTTCTTTAAGTGCGGAAACCACCTCGCATTGAGTTTGGGTTGAACAATGAATGGGCTATCGCGCTCAAATTTAATCAAAATCAGAGTTGTGTACTTACTCTGAAAAAAAATCACAGCTACTATTCAATCTACTCGTTGTCTGTTGTTATATAAGAGACAACATTTTCGACGCCGTGATTTTCGTATCATTCAATAACGGATGGGCAAACAAGCATACGACCCACTGACTGAACAACATTGTTTTTAAAAAATCGTATGTAATTCAGTAGACAATACATCCGATACTAGTCAGTTTACCCTATTTAGGTATAGGAAAAAAATAACAAATGATTTTTTCTTATCAATTATTTTAGGGTACCGTAAAAGTTCATGTTTCAAAATTTTTAAAGAAACCACTCTTACATTTTATGTTATCCTGGTATTTGAACATATTTTTGTTCACTTTACCATGCCTTTTTATGCTTTAAGAAAGGTTTTGTATTAAATAAAAATTGGTACGGAACCTATCATAATAAAGGGCGTGGCGATTTGGAGTGAAAGAGAAGATATTTTAATATTATGAAATATTTTAGGAATGTTACTTTAACGAACACTTATGAAGGACCTCTTAGAGTTATCTGGATACGACATAATATACCTTAGTAAGTTCTGTGTGCATTTTTGTACACCGCCGTGATTTATGTTGTGCGCCATTGTATCGTGCATCATCATGACACCTGGTTTCCCAAACGTAACGAACAAACAAATCTCAAATAAAATCCGATAGTAAATAACTACGAAACTCAAACTAAGGCAAACGTGCAACGATCACAGTGTTGCGTTGCGGATGCTGCTTTTTTATACCACTTACGAAAAGTACGGTATCCTCATCTTACCCTGGAAAGGGGCGGCTCCTCAACCAGCCCTTTGAGGCTTTGTCTGCTCTCCACTGTGTCCTATGCTACTCAGGCACACGTGAAGAGTCACCCAGCAACCCTTTACAGGGGCATTCCTGCCTCGGTCGGGATTTTGGGAGGGGAGAGGTGCTACCGTCTTCACGCGCAGTTGCGCTGCGGAGGTTCGCAACCAAGCATCTCTATGTATCGTGTTCCTACCCAATAACTTAGAATTTTGTTCTATTTAAATCGAAATCGAAAATTTATTTTTTGCATAACATTTCAATAAAATTGGGTACGGAACCAATTTTAATTATTATAATATTAAGAGGCGTGACTGGAAATTCGGTAGTCCACGACTCCTGGTATTGAATGTAGGTTAACCTTTACCTTAGGTATCTTTGAGACAAGTCTTACATTTAGCATGGATGATTTCAGGAACATACAAATGTTTTATTATTGCTTAAAGTAAATTTTGTGTTATTTTAATACTATTTTAACAAGTTATAAGCTGTTTCAGAATTTCTTTGCCCGATATAAAATAAAATTGTTTAGGTAGAAAGTAAGTAGGATGATATTGAGACAGGGCCTAACAAATCCGATCGTTTGGTAAACCTACTCGGGTTCAAACCGTAGAGTTCATTTGTAACAGTGTACTGCAGCTGCTGCAGCCCTGGTTAGTTTTTTAGTCTTGTGCGTTTGTCGACAATTTCCACTAACTTACACATGGTCGATAAAAAAGAAAATTATTTCTCTACGTGATACAAAGTAAATTGGTGTTTATACTCCCGCGGAAAATTTATTTATATCACACGTAATGCGTCCCTCGAATATGACCACACCTTTCTGTAACATCCTGTAGACACAATTCATTGAAATGTAAAATAATCTTTAGGGTGATTTTTTTAACTGGACATAGATCAAAGGCTCTCGTGCTAGATTTTGATGAAATTAAAAATGCATAGTTGAATTTGTATAAAGAAATCCATATTTTTAGGCAGAGATATTCATCTTGTATGTTTTACAACAAAAACTGTAACCAAACAATATTGTATACCATCATCTTTTTTATTTTATGAGGAATGACATGTTCATCGTTTAATTTGGGTAATAACCGCATTTGGGCGTGACTGCAATCGGTTTTATATATTTCGACAATGTCGGTCCATTTCGCTATTCTGCCATTCAATTTTATGTTCTTCGTTAGGAAATTATTCCTCAGTCTTTTAAGCAGGTGAGGTGGGTCAAAAATAATATTAAGGTGATGATCATTAATAGTCACCAGACCATCTGTAAAAAGAAAAAGAAAAATTGTAGCATTGGATATAACATTAACTTTGTGAATTAAAAGTGTACATATAAGTGTGTATTAATGTCAGCACCCATTCCATTTAATCTTTCCAATAGACTATTTGACTCATTCTTTTTTATTCTTGAAAAATTACCACTGTATAATAAATATGTGTAAATAACTGCTTAAGTGAAAAATTCTTAAGACAAGTAGATTTAAAGATATTTGATTTTGAAAATTCAATTTTTCGCGTCGCTTTAATCTCAATCTCAACATACAAAATCGTACCTGTGAGTGATGTCACACGCCCGTCGCGCGTAGTGCAAGAGAATATCGCGTTTATCTAGGTCTACGTTGCGTTTACACGTATAAAGTTATTAAAGTAATAGAATAGTAAAAGTTATTTAAAATTTAAAGAGTAATCTAAAAAGATTAATATTGGGACTGCGTTTGATTGTTAAATTTTGTCTTACTGTGGGGGTTAGAGTCATAGTTTCAGTTTGGTTAGGCAAGATCTTATTTTACGATGCATATTTTTTCAGAACAAACTATCATGTTAAGTAATATTGGAAAGAATCAGAAGACCATTTCAAGTAGTCTATCAAGTAAAATTGCTTGAAGGAGTCCATGCATACCTACATTTAGAACAAGACAGGTTCATATACATACCAAGACCTTGAAGGCTTTTGAGGGCAGACTGAAATGATGTGCCTTGATCACACACAAGTGCTACAGGCTTCAAGCCAGTATCAACGACTGCACCAGTGACATTTTTTATAATGCACTTTAGTTGGATGGCAGATGTGGCTCCTTTACAGAAGTAAAAAGCAACTGGCTGTTGCCACCTGTATATAGCACCCCTCAGCATAAAAACCAATGCATGGTCAGCTATTTCATTAGTTTTTTCATTTAGATCTACAAAGCCATCAATTCTATCTTTGCTTTTATCATAGGTCAGATAAGGTTCCAGTGCAACTTCATCAAATAAAATTGAGCAATATTTGCGGTTTTCGGTCCAAGTAGCCACCTTAACATTAATTAAATATTATAGGAAGGAATATTATAACATAACATAACATAACATAAACTCACGCCTATATCCCCGGAGGGGGTAGGCAGAGGTGCTGGCACCCACATCTCGCCAGTTTATGTTTAGGTCCCAATGTAATAGGTGGCGAGCCTATTGCCATTAACCGGGCACTTATAAACCTGCGATAAATACACACATAACTTCGAAAAGCATCGAAAAGTCATTGGTGTGTGCCATGAAACCTGGGATCGAACCCGAGACCTCGTCTCTGCAGTCCATTACCCATACCACTAGGCTACCGCGGCTTATATATTATAATATTATAATAATAATTAAAGGAGGAAGGACACGGCGGTATTTCCGCCCAATTGAACAGTCCGACTGGGGAAGTACCTCCGCCCTACGGTTATAATAACTTCGTGTTGTGTTCCCGGCGGTGAGTAGGGTAGCCAGAGCTCACTGGAGAGTTTTTGTGCTGTCAGTGGGATGACCAAAGGCTTGTTCTGCTTTGTCCTCTATACTGACGGCACAAAATCTCTGTTCTTACAGGGTCGGCAGCACGGATGTGACTCCACTGGTGTTACACACGTTCATAGGTCATGGTAACCACTTTCCATCAGGTGGGCTGTGTGCTTGTCTGCCACCTAAGTTGTATATAAAAAAAAAAATTAAATAGTTTAGTTCATTTAAAACATTTTCTTTAATGTTAATAGAAAACAGAAATGTGTTGAAAATAAACATATTTTAAGTCTCACCTCTTGTTTTATTGCTGCAAATATATGCAAGTTAATTTCTGCATCTACATTTATTTCTGCAACAAATTTATTTAATGTTTGTTTGCTTGGGAGAATAAATATATTTTTCAAAAAATTGTAGCATTTTGGGCTTTGTTTTAATATACAAAGAGAAATTAACTTTTCCTCTTTGGTAAATCTTCTGCCTTGAATTTTTAAAACCATCTGAAACTTAGATTGTAAATCGTTTACACTTTGAAATACATAAAATATTATACATGTACCTACAGGGTGACTGAGATACCTAAAATACTGAGGGGCAGGGGCATGATATTTGACGATCATATTTACAGATAAAAAAACACTAAATAAAATATTAACCGCCTACTAAGTAAACATAACTGAAAGTTGTGTTATTAATGCAACCATTTTCAAAATTCAAACAGTGAAGATTGAAATGTTAATACAGATTTAAGAATTGTATAGAGAAGTAGTGAAATAATTTCTTACATTGTACAAGTAATTTTCAATAGTGTAAAGTTATATTTTTTGTTAAAGTATTAATCTTTAAAAGTGAAATTTCTTTTTTCTTACCCTTTGCTACATATGTAACTGTTTCTTGAACTGACTGTGAACCAGATGCCACGGGGTTTGTAACTAAAACAAAAAATATATATAAAGACAACTTATTCCTCTCTCTCTCTCTTCCTCTTAGCGTTACGAAGCTTTTTACCTCGGACTCCGGGGTCCGCTTTACCAGTCTTGGCTTTGACTAAATTTCGATATTTTTATTGAAGCGACTGCCATCTGACCTCTACTACCTAAAAGCGATATCGAAGCATTGCAACTAGAACAGTTGTTGGACTGTTTAGGGCTCCAACTATCCGTAACGACTGCCATAGTTGTTGGGATGGCAACCGGGAGTGACGGCTTAATTTCAAAATTTAAACCCAATAAGAGTGAATATTTAAATGATGATACAGATTTAAGAATTGTTCAGAGTAGTGAAGTAATTTCTTGTATTGTACAAGTAACTTTCAATAATGTAAAGTGAAAGACCAGACCAATGCAAATAACTATATTCATGCATACAAATATTTGCACTAAGCGGCGATCGAACCGCACCTCCTGCGTAGCAGCTGTGTTCACTAACGCCACGCCACGGAGGCTGTCCAAAACACATGTCCACACAACTGAAAAGTATGTTACTTTCTCTGGACTACTGTTAACTTTAATATAAATGTAACGTTAATAAATTTTACGTTAATTTATTTACATCTTAACGGTAGCCTTTATTAACGTTAATTTAAATGGTACCTCAGTATCGTTAATAATGAAAAAGTGTTTGCAGTGGGGTCTAGTCAAATTGCAATTGTTGCTGTTTAATACGACAGTCGTGTAGATTGAGTAGATTCAATTACCACTGTGATGTGAGCGACGCACACGCGGTGCGAGATCTTTAGCAATCTCACCTCTGTCAAACGTAGGACTCACGTACAGTGTGTGTTTTAGTCAGTTCGAGTCCAACATAGCCACCCCAGCCCAGCCCAGTGAAATGGCAGAAGAGCATGGCAATGGCACTTTACTCGGTACTTATCAAAAACCCGAAATTTTCAATAAATTTGACATGGGTATAGTTTTGGAGTTTTCGGGATTGCTGATTACAGATACATTATACAGGATGTATTTTTGAAACGGGGCAGTAAGGGCAAGTACCTTAACCGTTGCAGTTACAGCAAAACGTTCTTAGAAGACCTTCCCTAACTTTTTTACATATTTTGAACTGCATTCACAGATTTTGTAAAAAACTTACAGTTGGCAAAAAAATGCAAAAAGTCCAAAAATTTTTTTTTTGTGCCAATCGATTCTATTTCATGTGGGGATCAAAAAACTCTATGAGACCATTTTAGCTTTCAGTACTAGGAAAGACAGAAATCACCAAAAACGTTTCCCATACATTTCGGCAACAGAAACAAATTTCTACGATGGTCTAACTTTTTGTTATGGCCAGGAAGTGGGTAGAATTGACTGTAAAGTAAATAAAAAGAATTTTTACCCTAAAATTTCGAATTTGATTTAATCTGTGTGTTATACTTAGTTTCAGCTGAGAAACTTCGTATGAGTTATTAATTAGGGATTTTCGCTTAAATGTCTTCTAATCGTGAAAAAATTGACTTATTAGAAGCGTATTTTGTCAATAATCGAAATGCGGGAGCTGCATTAGTGTGGTACCGCTATAAGTATCCGTTGCGGCATGTGCCAACAAGAAAGGTTATTACAAATCTTTTGAAAAACCTGGAATTGCAGGGTTCTTTCAAAAGAAAGCGGCAGCCTCGTGTGGACATGGACACGGAGATTGCGGTTCTGACTTATGTCGAAGCAAATCCAGAGGTATCGTCCAGGCAAGTCGCCCTTGAAGTAGGTGTATCCCACTCCCTTGTGATAAAGATATGGAAGAAATACGGCTACAAGTGCTATCGATATGGGCGCATAGTTCAAGTGTTACATCCGGGTGATGATGTTCGAAGGCTTACTTTTTGCAGATGGCTAAGAGGAAAAATAAGCAGAGATCATGAATTTTTAAATTACATACTGTGGTCAGACGAAACGAATTTTTCCAATAACGGTATGTACAACAGAAAAAATCACCACTATTGGTCCAAAGAAAATCCACTAAGAGTTACGGCAAGTCATAACCAGGTTCGCTTCTCATTCAACTGTTGGTGTGGTATAATGTCCAATCGAGTCATAATAGTGGAAAAATTCCACCATTATGACTGAATTCTGCCATGTATAATGAAGTCAGTTTACACCATCTTGAAAACGAGATGGACGAATGGCCCTGTCGGAATTGCGAAAAGTTCATTTTCAACAAGATGGTGCTCCGCCACATAACAGTCACCTTTCACGTTCCAATTTGAGCCGCCTATTCGGTACACAGTGGATAGGTACACATGGTCCAACACAGTGGCCACCTCGTAGCCCCGATCTAACACCACTTGATTTTTTTTTATGGGGCTTCGTGAAAAACGAGGTTTATAAGACGACGTATGCCAGTGTTCAAGAGCTCAAGGATGCATTAATGACCATTTTACGTAATATTCATCCCAGAACATTATTAGCCGCCATTCGTTCAGTGCAAAAAAGGATAGACTTATGTATTCGTGAAAATGGAAATAATTTTGAGCAATTTATTTCATAAACCAATTTCTTAAATGTTTAAATGTTTTTTTTTATTTAAAAAAGTTCAAAATTTTACCTGACCTATGAGTTTCGAGTTGATTTATCATATTTCCGTACGAAATGTATGGGAAACGTTTTTGGCGATTTCTGTCTTTTCTAGTACTGAAAGCTAAAATGGTCCCATAGAGTTTTTTGATCCCTACATGAAATAGAATCGATTGTCATAAAAAAAAAAAATTTGAACCGTTTGCATTTTTTTTGCTAACTGTAAGTTTTTTACAAAATCTGTGAATGCAGTTCAAAATGTCCCAAAAAGTTAGGGAAGGTCTTTTAAGAACGTTTTGCTGTAACTGCAACGGTTAAGGTACTTGCCCTTACTGCCCTGTTTCAAAAATACACCCTGTATATACAATTAAGGAAAAAAGATTGCAGACTCAAAATTTTCAATGAAATCAATGAGAGTATCGTTAAAATTTTCAATAAAATCAATATGGGTGACGATATATAAATTATTAACTTCCATGAAAAATTCAGTAAGTACCCGAGATAAGCCTCGAAGGCGATTTTACTAAAAATATTGAGTCCACTATCTTTGATCGTTAAAGGGATGATAAATTCGTAATCTGCAACCCAGAAAACCCCCAAAACGATATCCATATCGATTTAATTAAAAATGTCGAGTGCGTCATCTTTTATCATTAAATATATAAAAAAATAGGTAAAAAAACTTTTTAAGTTAAACGGTTTTATGTTAAACATACATTGCAATGTTTAAGATAAATGTACTAAAAACCAAAAAATAATAAAATAGATACAGTCGTGGGAATTATAAACATATGCATAGACTAGACTAAAATACAAAACCGTGGGGCACGTTCCGAGGGGGGGTGCGTGCTCGGCACTGGGAATGAAATGGGCATTCCCAGTACCGAAGAACGCACAGGTGCGTTGTCTGTTTTTGTCATGGTTTCTGGTTTATTAGGAATGAAATACAGTTATTTGTTATAAAAATCAAATATAATGAAAGCTAGCATTATTATTATGAAATAAAAATAAAATAAACATTTTCAAAAAGTAAACAAAACTAAAACTCTTTCTATTTGAACCCTCCCTAGACATGGCATTACACTTTGGTATCGATATAAATCAAATATAATAAAAACTAGTATTATTCTTATGAAATAAAAAATAAAATAAACATTTTCAAATAGTAAACAAAGCTAAAACTCTTTCTAATTGAACCCCCCTAGACATGGCATTACACTATGGTATCGTTATAAATCAAATATAATGAAAACTAGCAATATTCTTACGAAATAAACAATAAGATAAACATTTTCAAATAGGAACGCAGTTTGCACTTCAGTCAGATATTCATAGTTTCATTTACAGCTATACACCAAGCTCTAAGTGATAATTATCAAAACATGATACACAAAGTCCAGGTTTATCAGCACAAGTATCGCAATACCACGGAGAGTCAGTGCGTTTTTTATTTTTAGTGCACTGGCGGCATGCTTTACTTTGAGTCGTCCATTTGCAGTCGTTTCAGTGCTTTTTTTTATTTCATGACGGAGGGAACGCCGACTTCTATCAGGTGGTACATTTTCAGGGAGAAGAGAATTTATCACACTCAATCGGTAATCGTACAGAGACATTTTACGTTGCCCCGAATATTTATTGAACATCTTCATAGAGTTCAAGAAAAGTAATTGAAAAGTGTGGATGGCTACCTTCAAATACCACCGTAAAGTCTTTCTTTCACAAGGATAGTATGCCAAAAGTTGGTCTTGCCTGTCCACTCCTGACATATACTCATTGTATTTTGAAATAGCCTCTGGCTTTTGTGAGACTTGACCACGTTTATTTGCTACTAGAACCATTCTGTTTTCGTATTGTGAAGTAATGTAGGGTACAATACGTTTGTCTTTCCACACGCCAACGTGAACTCCTTCTCTAAACATTGAATAATTTTCCCCTCTTTTCATTTTTTTATTCATAAGTTCTCGAGGATTTTCTTTTAGATCTTTGCGAAGGGTGCCCGTGCAATACGTGTTATTATCAAGCAACTTCTTTGCTAAACCGAAACTATTATAAAAATTGTCCATATATAATTCATGACCACTATTTAGTTTTTCTTCAAGTAGTTCCATGACTACTTTTTCAGCATGGCCCTTCCCAACCACTTCTAAGTCTTTGCCACCTGCATACACTCGAAATTTTAATATCAAGCCATCTGGTTCTGAAGTGAATGTTTTAATAGAATTATTAGGTTTAAATTGAAATTTCAGATATCTACGATCAGAAAGCCGTATAGGCAAGAGAAAATATGCATCCTTCCGGTCGATGGTGGCTAAGTATCCATCACGTGGTATTAATTTACATGCCGTCCGGTAATCCTCCATCTTAAAATGCTCATTTCGAATTAATTTGTTCAAAGGTTTTAAATTCAATATAAAACGTTTGTCCCCGTTAGGTTTTGGCGTGAGGAATATTTTAGAAATGAATTGATCATTTGTAACGCTACATTCAGAAATGGCTCCTATTTCTATCAATTTAGAAATTGCTTCTAGCATAAACAAGTTTTCAGTGTATGAAAAGTTATTTTGCGGTATTTTTGATTGAATTACAACCGTTCGGAATGGTTTGGAATAGCCGTATTTTATCCAATCAAGAACTACCTTATTTTTTGTTATTTGTAACCAACAATGGTAAAAATGGGTAAGTCTACCCGCATGTACTATCAGCAAATTTGTGGGTCCTACACCATACGGTCTAATTCTGCGTGCAACGACTAGCGACAGTCGAACGGGCACCCCGCGGCGAGCTGGAATTCGTCCACCAATAAATAGCCAACATTTTTTTTTGTTCTGTTGACCAAAAATATAAAGTTAAAGTTCCATGATATACCCATGATCGCGTTAATTCCCGTTAACATTAGTGAATTTATTGTGTATCAAAACCATAGATTTTTGAATCAAAACACTATTGACTGTAGATGGATGAATGATAACCAATGAAAAGATAATGTATTTATTTATTTAATATATATAAACTTTAATATATATGAGTGAGGGTGAGGGCAGCAGTGATGCTACCGTCGTCGACCCGCTGCTGGAGCTAGCAGAGCGGTGGTGGGGTGAGGGCAGCAGTGATGCTACCGTCGTCGACCCGCTGCTGGAGCTGGCTGAGCGGTGGTGGGGTGAGGGCAGCAGTGATGCTACCGTCGTCGACCCGCTGCTGGAGCTGGCTGAGCGGTGGTGGTGTGAGGGCAGCAGTGATGCTACCGTCGTCGCACTATGGGAAACTTGCGTATGTTCCGTCTCAAAACTCTGTATCTCTGTTAGTTTTCGTTCAAATTAGCTGTAATTTTGAACATATATTCTTGAATATATTTAGATTATTTATAATAAAACAGATTTTGATTATTTTAATCTATATATTTATCTTAATAATAAAGAAGAAAATAATAAATCTTAGAAAACGCATACAGTATTTGTTTTTTAATTTTATTTTACACAAAATCGCATATAAAATTGTACATAAATATAATATCAAACATAAAAAATAATAATAATAGGTACTTAATAAGGTAACCTCCTAAATATTGACAGCAAGGAGAGTTTTGGCTTCGTCGAATAGTTCTCTCAATTATTTTTTCCCCATGTATCAGAATTTAATGCACTGAAGAAGGCATGTAATACCAATTGTATTTACTTTTAAATAGTTGGGCTGTTACAAAAACATATTCCCCAAATTTTTTGGAATCAATAGCCATTCCAGATGACATCGTTTGCAATATAATATACATACGTTTTATAAGTTCTACGTCAACACCTGTAATATCTGCAGAGCATGAATAACTCTCAACTCTCTATCATTGCTGTTTCCCGATCCATGTCGAGGTTTGTCGATATGTAAGCCAAGTACCTACCTAAACTGCTGTTGCACTAGCTTTTTCTTGTCGCTCTTATCTTTTTTATTTTCAGGAGTAACTGCAGACCATTTTTGAAAAGATAAGTTGTAGGAAATGGGTAAAATCATCTCCATACTCCTGATCCAAGCATGCAATGTAGAAAATCCGTATTTAAATGAATTTTCGTTGACGTCACGAGCTCTAACCCCCTCCAAGTCGTTCATCTGTCGAGGAGTAGCACCACAAACAGTACAAGATGCGCTCGAGCGAGTTTCAGTTAGAACTTGTGCTACTTTACCATCAATCATAGTTAAAAATAGGTTATGCGTCACTTTAATTACATTACTATTCATATTTATTAAAGAAGGAGACAGATTCTGTATTTGACGGTTGACATCAGCTACGCTACGCAAACGCTGTTTTTTCAGGAGTTTCTTTGACAAATTCTAACAATATAGGTCTGCAATATCGGACAGATGAGCAAGTTTCGTTCTTCCAAACAATACTGTTAGTTACTTCGTCTATGAGTCTAATGGGTACAAGAGAAGCAATGAAAAGGTTGGCATCTGATATAAGATCGCTTTCTTCCGGCAAAACTTGTTTGTACTCACTCTGACCTGAGGAGCCATCACAGCCCCATTTACAGAATAATTTAAGGTTATTCAAACTGTCTTTGTAAACTGAATCAATTAGTAATATACGTGCTACCGTATGATCCAACAAATCCTGTAGATTAACTTTTGCACTTATATTAGTAATGGTTATGCTTGAATTAGGAGGATAACACATTTTTTTTGCTTCAGCTAGGGTTGCATAAGACGGAAATATATATACCCATACTGTTCTTTACTGAGGTCTAAATCAATAAATGTCCTTAATGCCTCTTCCTTTGAGAATGGTGTTACTTCTTCGGGGATTTCCGTTGCGTATTTAAGTATTTTTTTCTTCTCATTTTTTGTTGTAGTTCTTATTATGTTAACGATAGCGGCCTCGTCTGTCTCACCCATAGATCTTAACTCCCGAGCATATGTATTGAGTACACAATTGAATCCGTGGTCTTGTATTAATTCCATATTTTTTTGCTTCTTTGTTTTATCTGAACAATCATCGTAAGGTTTTGAAGGTCTGCCTCCAGCACTTCTAGACGAGCTAGATTCATCAACAGAGCCACGACAATCTAGGGGAACACTAAATAAGCCATTCAGCGTTTTTACTTTCGAAACGTTCTTTTACTCGGTACGCTTTTCTCCAGCGTTGATTACATTGAGTCAGCAAATTTCTTTGAATGTAAGAGATCACAGTTGCCTTATTATCTTCTGACAAATTAAAATTTTCTTCTAAGTAGGCTTCTATAGTCTGCCCTCTAACCAACCAATAGCACAATTCTCGTTTATTACAAAGAAATTCACTCATTTTTGGATATTAGTTAAGCTCAGAAATTGTTATTTACTAGAACTGCTTTTTGGGCAGTTGAGTGTCTGGTTACTGACTGTGATGTTTTCAGGATTTGACCACTTTTATAGGTCCCTGAAATAGGTAGGTAAAGATAACAAACCAATATGCATTCTTCTATAACCAACCTTTATCAACTTTGACCTAACTTGATAAGAGACCACATCTTGCTTATCAAACAAGGTGGTCAAAACTATATCAACCACATAATAAACTATAAATAACACTTACTACTGTAATTATTTTGCTATCAATTTAACCGTAATAGATAGGAAATAATTTTAAACGAAGTTGAAGAAAAACGCAATGCTTACCTCGTCATCCATTTCTGAAGTTATTACGAAAAGTGCAAAAGTGCTGCAACTTATTATAAATTTATTTTGTAATAGAATGAATAAAGATTATAATTCAATAAATAGCTCTACATCGGCAAGCATCGGTAAAGACTAAACCACTTGTTGAAAAAATATATATCTCAAAAACGTATGTCATCTTGAATTGTGTTCGATAGTTTTATTTTAATATTCCAAATATTAAATATTATTTACGTATCAAAATAAGGAGATTATAAGCATTCCAAAAATGTATAATACTTGTAGACTTCCGTCAAAAGTTTACGAGTACTGTGACGTTGAACTGATGCTACCGTCGACCCGTAGCTAGAGCAGCCGCTCAGCCAGCTATTGACGAGGTAGTGCGGAGAGGGCGGCAGTGATTCCAGCGTCGACCCGCTGCTGAAGCTGGCTGAGCGGTGGTGGGGTGAGGGCAGCAGTGATACTACCGTCGTCGACCCGCTGCTGGAGCTGCCGCTCAGCCAGCTATTGACGAGTTACTGCGGTGAGGGCGGCAGTGATGCCACCGTCGACCCCCTGCCGGAGCTCGCTGAGCGGTGGCGGGGTGAGGGCGGCAGTGATGCTACCGTCGACCCGTAGCTAGAGCAGCCGCTCAGCCAGCTATTGACGAGGTAGTGCGGAGAGGGCGGCAGTGATTCCAGTGTCGACCCGCTGCTGAAGCTGGCTGAGCTGCCACTCAGCCAGCTATTAACGAGGTAGCGGGGTGGGGGCGGCGGTGACTCTACCGGCGAGCTGCTCATACCATCTATGCTCAGCCAGTCTACTTGGTAGATGAGGGGTGAAGGTGGTGGTAAGGCCACCGCTAGATGATCGAGGTGGCGGGGTGACGGAGGTGGTCGTATCACAACAACAGAACCTGTAATAAGTTAAACCAAATAAGAATGATAACCACGTTTGACGAATGTTGTTTTTTTTATACTATTTAGTTACAATTATGAATAAAATTATAACATTTATATGTATTTTATATGAGTTATTATTGTAAATGAATAAATAAATTTCATTAATTAATACATAATATAAAGAGAATAATGTCACATAAAGTAATAAAATAAGTAATGACATTATGGACAGTGCAAAATATATTATTTTTTGTTTCTGTAATAAATACCGATTGAGAGAGAGAATCCAGAGTCAATATAGGCAAACAAAAGTAAGAATCATAAACCTATACAATACACCTTTCTATTTGTTTATATCCAAAGATGGTCAGCAGATGTTATATTTTTCTTCTATTACTTACAAAGAACATCTACTGAATCTTTTCGTCGATGCGTCACTGTTTTCTTAACGCGAACAGATTTTTATAGTTGCAGTTTTATTTACAAAAACATTTAATCTATAAAGATACAAATGGCTTCATTTAGGGAGTTTCTGTGTTTATCAATTAAGAGGTATAACATAGGCAAAAAATATAAATACCTGAATAATAATAATCTTAAATACGAAAATGAAAAAAAAAAGGGTTTACTCACCTAGACATTGTCACACTGTGGACTGAATTCAATTGAATAGTTGAACTGAACAAAAATACTGAAGTCCTAATACTTGAGATTACAAAAAACACTTACACACAACAATAGTAAAAGAAGTATTGTTCCTCTTATCCCAGGTGGGTATACTTTACTTGCTTACTTAGAGTCAAACGGGGATAGAGGCCCACTTTTTGAAATAGGCTCATAATTTTTATTATAATAATTTCTATTTAAGCTAGCTTAATCATTTATACTGAAGTATTATTTAGTTGTTTTTACCTAATAATTACAGTATTTCAAAATGTAACTTTTAATCGACCCTTTTTTTTAGAAAAGATATCTGAGACATCTTTTCAAAAAAAAATGTATGGATTGTTGCCTCACCATCCATGAAAATAATAAGAGTTGGTTGGTTGCACACCGATGGCTTTCATGACACTTAGGTATACTGCGAGCTCTTACAATTATAGTAGAATGATAACGCCACTAATGTCCGTAAAACATAGTATTCAAAACCACAACTATCCAACTGGGGCATCTATCCCGCTTTTACTCTACTCGTTAGACGAAACCCTTGAGTAGCAATTAGTTTTAAATTTATGCGCGCGCGATGAATTTGTTGTTGATAGGCTACAATAACTGCTTATCGTAAAGGCAGTGAGTGTTTCTTAACGTGTGGTCCGACCCCCGGGGATCCTCGAGTATATGTAATGGGGGTCCGCACTCTGATCTATGAACCGTTTAGGCTTACAGAAACAGATTACTAGTTTACTTACAATCTTATTTGAGATTCGTTCATCGTTCGATTGCGAGTAATATCAACTCATATATAATCAATAAAATATTTAAAATACGCGACACAATTCAACTACAATTGCAATTCAAACAATAACTGCAATTTAAAGATTCAACTGCTACGCAGTGGGCGCTAGTTCGATTCCCGCTCAGCGCTAATGTTTGTAGGCAGTGGTAGTGTATAATATTTGCATTGGTCTGGGTGTTCCTCTGCTAGCAAGTTAAGCCGTTGATCATACGAACAGGCGTAGAAATATTCGAGCAGTTTTTAAGTCGTAATTAAAATATTGACATTATTCCATTTGAGTCGTCGGCGCAGCTTCGAGTTAATGGAATAAGGCAGATATTTAACTACTACTTACAAACTACACGAACATATTTCCACCTGATCTAGAACAACTCTAATAGAGTATACCTAATTGATGGATTGATATGTTGTTAAAATAAAAACAAAATTATATGATGGCATTATATTTATTTACATCTATAACTATTTAACAAAAGACCACTATTAAAGGTAAAAATAACAATACAGCTTAATTAAAAATAGATGAATTGATTATGATGTTATTAAAACAAAAACAAAGATGTTATTAAAACATAAACAAAATATGCTTATAATGATATTATATTAATTTATTCTATAACTACTTAACAAAACCAACTACTAAAGGTAAAAAGTAACACAACAACTAACTTTAAAAATTGATTGATATATAAGTATAGTTATTAAAATAAAACAAGAATATATAATGATATTATATTTACTTATACTTACATTAACTCCGCGACAAAAAAACAACTATTAAAAGTAAAAAAAATACTTCAATTAACTTTAAAATAACACGTAAAATCAAAAAATTAAAATTACAAGTGGTGATGCTGATGGAGGTGGTGGCGATGGCGGTGTCACTGGTGTTGATGTGGCTACTTCTACATCTGCACTCTCGGCATCCGAGGATGCCAATGCCAATTGTCTACAGAATGTCCTGGAATAAGTAAAAACAACACTAAATATTTGGGAGACTAACCCGCGAATTCTGAACCAGGACATCACTTTTAACTTCTCTTTGGGAATTGAACCCGTGACTTCTGAGTCAGCACATCACTATATTAAAATAAATTTATTAGGCTAGTAGGTCAAATTAACTTCTATTCGGGCATCGAACCCGCGACATGAACAAAACTGTGACTTTATAATACGTGGGGCGCACTATAAGTTTCTGGAATGAATATGAAAAAATACTATTAAAGGTACAAAATTAATTTATTGTTTTTCAAAATAATCTCCCTTGGCGTCTATGCACTTTTTCATTCGATCAAACCAGTTTTGAAAACTTTTGTGCCACTCCTCTGTGGTGACCTCTGAAACGTGTTTTTCATACTCCTCGACAGCCTCTTCTGGTGATGAAAATCGTTGGCCGCGTAATTGGTTCTTAATTTTTGGGAACAGATAAAAGTCACAAGGTGCCAGGTCGGGACTGTATGCAGGATGACTCATGAGTTCTACATTTTTCGCCTTCAAAAAGTCGTTTGTCTGTCTGGCCGTGTGAGAACTAGCATTGTCGTGGTGCAGGATGATACGGCGTTTACGGTTATTTTTACGGAGTTCGTCAATAACTTCCGGCAAAAAAATGGTCGTGTACCAGTCACTATTCACAGTACGACGATTTTCTAAAGCAACAGTAGCCACGTGTCCAGTTTTATTAAAAAAAGAAGCAATCATCCGCTTAGATGCACTTTTTACGCGCGCCACTTTGGTTGGTTTCGGCTCATCTTGAAAGACCCATACGCTCGATTGCTGCTTTGTTTTGGGATCGTAGCAATAAATCCATGTTTCGTCACCTGTTACTATGTCCCACACCAAATTTGACGCACCTTCGTTGAATCTGGTAAGCATGGCACTGCACCAAGTGACGCGGTCCGTTTTTTGATCCTCGGTCAAGTTATGTGGGATCCACCGCGAGCACAGCTTTCTCACACCCAAATGTTTGTGTAGGATTGATTGTATTTGACTCATGCCTATTTCTAAGGATGCGCGAATTTCATGGTAGGTCACATGCCTGTTTCAATCATACGGCGCACAGTATCGATGTTTTTGTTGGTCACAGCGATGGACGGCCGACCATCGCGAGATTCGTCACTGAGATTGATACGACCACGCTTGAATTCTGCAAACCAGCTATAAACAGTCGTCTTGCATGGAGCTTCATCGCCAAAAGCTGTTTCAAGCCGAGCGATGCTCTGTTGAGCCGTCAAATTACACTTAAAATCGTAGAAAATCATACTACGAAAATTTTCCCGAGTTAAATCCATGTTGGTGCAGACACACAATTTTTTAAATGGCGCCACAAGGTAAAAACAAAAGACGGTCAGATGAAACAAACTGTATTCTACAGCCAAAGAGTTCTATTTTCAAATGTTGTAATAAATTTTTAAATATTGTTTATGTAAGTGGCCAGTTCCGGAAACTTTTAGTGTAACCTATGTAATAAGTATTAACTACTATACGTCCATTTTCTTTTCCCATGTGGGAATCGTAACAGTCTGTCCCTATAAAAATATTTCTAGTTAATTAATAAAAAGTTAGTAAGTGGCGGTAGTGAACGTGGCCGCAACGCAGGAGGTGCGGGTTCGATCCCCGCTCAGTGCAAATATTTGTATGCATGGATATGGGTATTTGCATTGTCGTGGTCGTGTCATGGTCGTGCGTAGTTAGAGCCCTAAAAAGTCCAACAACTAGTATATCGATATCGTCTTTGGGTTGTGTCACCGGAAACCTTGAAGTTAAGCCAAATCCGCAGTTACACTGGTGAAGCGGACCCCAGACTCCGAGGTGAAAGCTTCGGATGCGACTGGGATGAAGACGCTAATAAGATGAAGAAGAACTAAGTAGATCTAATATAAAAAAATACCAGTACAGAATATAAAAAAAAAATTACTCACCACTACGATGACGACATTGCCAGACGAGTGCGTGTTTAAAGCCTCCACCAGGGCACAAAATTCGCACTCATCTGGCGGATAATGGTCATAAACCGCCATCGCGCCTATTGTGCACCAAAACCAATCTGTGTTTAGTAAATTTTCTAATTCTATCCCATCAACGCTATTAAGGTCCACAACCATGTGGTCTGGTTGACCCTGCACTACCATGTGTAAATTTTGGCAATTTACACAGTGATTGGAGCGCAGAAAATGTGTAATGCTCCAGGGCCACAAAATTTGGTTTCCTAACATCATAACAAAATCTTCTCTAAATATAAAATCGTTCACGTCCATTACAAAAGCCATCGTGAACTATGGTAACAATAGACTAATACAATAAAAAAATGAGTCAGTTTTTATACCCCTCATCTATAGGGTAAAACCGGGATAAATGCACAAGTAGGATAGCAGTGGGTAAGGAAGGAAGAAATTAAATTTGGTGTGGTTTTTCGTTTATAAAATATAAAGGGCATCTATTCCACACACTGTGGGCATCCAGACGAGTGCGTGTTTTAAGCCTCCACCAGGGCACAAAATTCGCACTCATCTGGCGGATAATGGTCATAAACAGCCATCGCGCATATTGTGCACCAAAACCAATCTGTGTTTAGTAAATTTTCTAATTCTATCCCACCAACGCCATTAAGGTCCACAACCATGTGGTCTGGTTGACCCTGCACTACCATGTGTAAATTTTGGTAATTTACACAGTGATTGGAGCGCAGAAAATGTGTAATGCTCCAGGGCCACAAAATTTGGTTTCCTAATATCATAACAAAATCTTCTCTAAATATAAAATCGTTCACGTCCATTACAAAAGCCATCGTGAACTATGGTAACAATAGACTAATACAATAAAAAATGAGTCAGTTTTTATACCCCTCATCTATAGGGTAAAACCGGGATAAAGGCACAAGTAGGATAGCAGTGGGTAAGGAAGGAAGGAAGAAATTAAATTTGGTGTAGTTTTTCGTTCATAAAATATAAAGGGCATCTATTCCACACACTGTGGGCATCCAGACGAGTGCGTGTTTTAAGCCTCCACCAGGGCACAAAATTCACACTCATCTGGCGGATAATGGTCATAAACCGTCATCGCGCATATTGTGCACCAAAACCAATCTGTGTTTAGTAAATTTTCTAATTCTATCCCACCAACGCCATTAAGGTCCACAACCATGTGGTCTGGTTGACCCTGCACTACCATGTGTAAATTTTGGCAATTTACACAGTGATTGGAGCGCAGAAAATGTGTAATGCTCCAGGGCCACAAAATTTGGTTTCCTAACGTCATAACAAAATCTTCTCTAAATATAAAATCGTTCACGTCCATTACAAAAGCCATCGTGGCGCCTCCTTCTGCGAGCAAGTAATGCTCGTGAAGGAGGAGGCGGGGCGGGAGCGAAGAGGGATCGCAAGCCAAGCTGCTCGCGTACGAAGGCAACTCGGGCGTCGGAGGTCGATGAACTACCTCCGCCCCCCATGAGCGCCGGCCTGGGGGTGACAGGTGGAGCCGCCTGTTACCCTGGCAGAAGCAGGCCGCGGCGGTGGCGCGCCTAGCGCGCCTCCCCGTTTCCGGGGTCGAGTTGGGGACTCTGTAGTCCCCACACCCGAGACGAGGGCCAGATCGTGAGAGATGGCCCTGGGTCGGCCGGGGTGCGAGGGATATGCCTGTCAACCTCACCTTCGGCAACCAAAACGACCCACAGGCGGCGTGCGTTTTAGTCGGTTCGAGTCCGACATAACCTCCTCCACCGGCTCCGGTGGGGAGGTATCCGTGGGGATTTTGGGCACGTAAAAAAAAAAAAGCCATCGTGAACTATGGTAACAATAGACTAATACAATAAAAAAATGAGTCAGTTTTTATACCCCTTATCTATAGGGTAAAACCGGGATAAATGCACAAGTAGGATAGCAGTGGGTAAGGAAGGAAGGAAGAAATTAAATTTGGTGTGGTTTTTCGTTTATAAAATATAAAGGGCATCTATTCCACACACTGTGGGCATCCAGACGAGTGCGTGTTTTAAGCCTCCACCAGGGCACAAAATTCGCACTCATCTGGCGGATAATGGTCATAAACCGCCATCGCGCATATTGTGCACCAAAACCAATCTGTGTTTAGTAAATTTTCTAATTCTATCCCACCAACGCCATTAAGGTCCACAACCATGTGGTCTGGTTGACCCTGCACTACCATGTGTAAATTTTGGCAATTTACACAGTGATTGGAGCGCAGAAAATGTGTAATGCTCCAGGACCACAAAATTTGGTTTCCTAACATCATAACAAAATCTTCTCTAAATATAAAATCGTTCACGTCCATTACAAAAGTCATCGTGAATTATGGTAACAATAGACTAATACAATAAAAAAATGAGTCAGTTTTTATACCCCTCATCTATAGGGTAAAACCGGGATAAATGCACAAGTAGGATAGCAGTGGGTAGGAAGGAAGGAAGAAATTAAATTTGGTGTGGTTTTTCGTTTATAAAATATAAAGGGCATCTATTCCACACACTGTGGGCATCCAGACGAGTGCGTGTTTTAAGCCTCCACCAGGGCACAAAATTCGCACTCATCTGGCGGATAATGGTCATAAACAGCCATCGCGCATATTGTGCACCAAAACCAATCTGTGTTTAGTAAATTTCATCATCGTCATACTTATCTAATGATGGTAATATCCCATTAAAAAATGAAAGGTGCCGATTCATTGGTTTAGATTCGTTATTTGAATAAGAATCCATAAATTTCATCATCTTCGCATCTACAGGACTAATCATATTTTTTACAGATCTTTTAGGTACACGATTAGGTATTGGGCTCTTTGCCTCCATTGTGTCATGTGTCTCTATAGAGTTTTCCAATGTTTCATTTCCTCCCTCAGAATTATTTTTCTGGTTTTCGGATTCTGTGTTATTGTCGGATTCCGTGTTGTTATTTTCGGTAGTTACATTGTTTATTGTCTCTTTTGGTTGTATTACTTTCTGCAGAAAAGATAACTGTTTACTATAAACATAAGGCTTTGCGGTTTTGGCGCCACTTCCTGAGCTTTTCTGATCTTTTATCTTTTTATATGATCGATTATAATTATCTCGTATATGGGTCCACCGTTGAATAATCATTTTAGCTGTAAAAGACAAACATGATAAGTAATACAGTACATATACATTTTTTTTTTCAGGTATTTAGCATCGGGGTGTTCCATGAAAGATTTACACTATTGGTTGGAGTATCGACTATAAGTGGTATCATCTGGGATGTATGCTGGACTCTGTGGCATGTCCTTCAGGGAGAATATCTTCAAACGCCTTCTACAGAAAATGAATGGATGAAAATAGTGGAAGGTTTTGAAAGAAAGACTAATTTCCCTCATTGTTTAGGTGCAATTGACGGGAAACATATAAAAATCTTAAAGCCTCCTCATAGTGAATCCATGTACTTCAATTATAAAGATTATTTTTCAATTGTGCTACTTGCGGTGGTTGATTTGGAATACAGATTTATATATGTAGACATAGGATCATACGGAAAAGATTGTGACTCATCCATTTTGAAAAATTCCATCTTATGGAAAAAAATAATGATGGTTCGCTGAATATACCCAAACCAATGTCATTATTAGAAGGTGGAGAAAGTACACCTTACGTATTTATTGGTGATGAGGGTTTTGCTCTACATAATAATTTACTACGCCTTTTTGGAGGAACACATTTAGATTTACGTAAAAAAATCTTTAATTACCGCCTGAGTAGAGCAAGGAGGTACGTGGAGTGTGCTTTTGGTATCTTAGCGGGAAAATGGAGAATTCTACATAAGGCTATTGATGTTTCACCAAGTTTATGGACAGAAATCATAAAAGCATGCATTGTATTACACAATTACGTTCGTGCACATGATGGGCACAATTTTGAAGATGTGGCAAATCCTTCATTATTTCAAAATATTCAAAGTACGTCAGTTCGAAATGTTCAAGCAAACAGCGTAAGGTCCACTTTTAGTGACTATTTTTTTATCAAACGAAGGATCAGTCCCATGGCAAAACGAATATATTTGGAACTAAGCAGAGTAAATTAAAATATGTTGTAACGCAATTTTTATTATTAATAATAAAATGTACATACCTAAGGCTTGTCTTGTTTTTTCTTCCTTTGTCTCAAAATTAGGATCCATTATTATCATGATTCCCTTCCAAGCCGCTTGAGTTGCGTCGCGATTTTTATAAAGTTCCAAAGTTTTATCCCATAAAACGGGATTTTGTTCCACTAAAGAAATCAATAGTTCGTTATCTATAGAAGATTCCTCAACCTTTTTGAATAATAACACACCAAATCAAACAATACGTGCCACCCGTACAAAAGACGCTCAGGTACTAAACGCTTCTTCGGTTGCTATTCGATAAAAAACGTATGACATCGTGTCGTGTGAAGGAGACAAAGCTATACCATATGCCACTGCGAATCGAATACGTCAAAGTTCATTCGATTTGCTTGACAAGTCCGTTGAGTATGCGTTTAAACGTATAAGCGGTACACGTTTTTTTGCAGTACAATCGACGTGTGAATGGATCTATGTACGTTGTATGGTCACTATTTATACGTTAAGACGTATACTGCAAAAAAACTTGCAGGACAATGCCGTGTGAACGAAGCCTTACACTGGTTGCAAAGCATAAATAACAATATAAAAGCACGCATTGATAAACATTTACTAAAGTAAGTTACCTACGCACTCACTTCTTTACCTCAAAGATAAAAACAAATTCAATGTCAAAAAACGTTTATTTGAACACCGGTTCACAACACGGCCCCGACCGAGAAGAACCCGAAAGAATATTAAAATATACCTTCATATAATACTACCAAAAACTAAAAAAATTGATTACATACTTTTTAAAATAAAATTTAAAATTTGACCTATGGTTAATAAACAAAAATAATAATAAATTACAATTTATGGAAATATATTATACTAACAATTCTAACACAACTTGAAAATGTGACTCATAAACTTAATGAGTAACTTAAACTTTAACGTCGTAAAGTAATTCGAAAACATCAATCAGCTCAACCAATACACTCGACAAAATCAGACCTGTGAAAGTATGTTTATGTTTATTAATCTACGCGCTCAAGGGGATAGTAACAATAAGTCTTAAAAAATAATTACAACCAGAGAATGTTAACGTAACTAAGAATAAAATCCAATACAAATATAACAAAACAACCCTTACAACTCATTCGCAAACACTTGCATTGTAATAAAGATCACACTTAATAAATATCTTCATCAGTAACCCGTGGTTTGACACCCTACGATGACCACCCAACAAGATAACTAAACTTCAATTGTCTTGTTCAGGGTCCGCAGCTTGAGTATAAGGCCCCATGTTGTGTTGCAAACGTCCATAGCCCATAACATTAATATCTTGTAAGTGCACCGCCTGCGGCAAACGGCACCGGTTTCGCCTTACGGCATCCTCAAAGGTTTATAATGTCTTTGAGGATGCCGTAAGGCGAAACCGGTCAGGTGTAATAAGCAATAAAGTAATGTGGAAAAGTACAAGTAAGTTATCAATATGTGTAAGGAATATATCATTAAAAGTTTTTGGGACTTCTGGAAATTCTGAAGAAAAATTTTTTTTTTTCACATTCATCTAATTTAATGTCAATTTCATTTTGTGTGAAATCTGGTATGCAAATATGAGATTTTTCCTTCGTTACTGTTTGATCCTATAACAAAAGAAATCTTTAAACCTTCTTTCGAACTAGAATTCACAAAACGTATTAATTATAAGGTTCAGTACATTAAAATCTAGGTCTAGATAGCGTTGTGTAGAAAGTCGTGGAATAAAAAAAATAAAAATAAAAAAACCTTTCATAAGGAGGGAAGGGGGGTTGTAGTCGGTTTTTTTTCTCAAATGAACGCAGGTGATACCGCGGGACACATTAATTATATCTATGTATACCTACTTTTATTGTTATAGATCCATAGCATTTACGTTTTCTTCTATTTTTTTTTCTAATTATTTACCATAAGGTGAGGGCTTGATCACACAGTGACCATGTCACCCCCATAGGGAACTACTAAATTACGATAATCATTTAAAACTAATCGTTTCTAGATTTAAAACCTATGTTAACAATTTTGCATAGACCTTTAGCGTCCTCCGACAAAGCTAAAGACAAGATGCTGTTACATAGAATCAAAGAATCAATTTCATTTTTTCAGTTTAGGCACATAAACAGCACATATGAACGTCAAAATTTTACAATTATGTATGTCAAGAAATAATACAAAAATATTAAATAATGTAAAAATAAACCATTGGAAAATGATTCTTTCGCTGGTTCCGTAGATTAGTTCTACTGAGAAGATAACAGCAAGAAACTCTGCGAACTACATTAGAACTAGATTATTATACCCCAAGTGAACGCAAACACACACCTTGTGCAGTTTCAAATTGTCTTCGCTGGCTTTCGTTCCGTACACACTCTGCCATAATGTGATATAAACACCTCAACAAAGTCTAGGGAACAAGATGACCCCAATTATTTTTTTTCGTGTAAATCTTGTTTTGCAAATAACTGGCAGCAAATAAATAAAAATAGAATAAAGTAGATTACAGAGTTGTTCGAAATTTAAAAATAAATTTAAATAAGTAATGATTTTCGAATATGGAGGGAAAACTTTTAAAATTGTTTGATTGTAAATAACGTTTATTATCAATAATACGTCTTTTACGTATGGTTTGTGCATTTTTGTGACTGTAGTCATCATGTCACGTCGTCATTTAAGTCGCGAAGAGATGTTAAGGGCTGTTGGTATGCTGCAAGCTGGACGAACTCAACGCGACGTAGCGGATTCTGTCAACACCCAACCAAGCGTAATTTGCAGATTATGGGCACGCTACAGGTCTACAGGGGATGTTGCCGAACGTCACAGGGGACGAAATAGGGTTACTACCCCGCGACAAGATCGTTTCTTGCAAAATTCCGCAAGGCGGCAACCCACGATTACTGTTCGTCAGTTGGTCGCAGGCCTCCAGTCTCAGCATCAAGTGGTTATTAGCGATCAAACTGTCAGAAGAAGACTACACGAAGCCAATCTTTATGCTCGCAGACCGCTTAGGGTTCCAGCTCTTCGACGTGGAAATCGAGGTCGTCGCTTATTGTGGGCTAACGCATATTTACAGTGGACCGACCATCAATGGGCACGGGTTCTGTTTTCCGACGAATCTTGCTTCGGTTTTCATCCTGATTCGAGAAGAGTGCGTATATGGCGAGTTCCTGGACGTCGGAGTCGTCTCCAGAATCCGCAAGAAGTTCATCCTTACCAAGGTGGAACAGTCATGGTATGGGCTGGAATTCGCCTTGGTGGAAGGACCGACCTCGTTTGGATACGGGGCAATTTGAATGCAAACCAATACATTCAGGATGTTATACACCCCATGGTAATCCCTCATCGACAGCAGTTCGGTCAAGATTCAAGATAATGCACGGTCACACACCGCGAGGGTAGTGGTCAATGCGTTAAGCGAGCACAATATGACGACGTTGGAATGGCCTGCTCAGTCTGCCGACCTCAATCCCATAGAGCATGCCTGGGATTTGCTTGGGAGAAGAGATTTTAGTGATTCTTTGGAAAATCTGAACACTGAAGAACAACTTTTTTTACACCTTCGCAGTGTATGGAGCCATATTCCACAGACGATGATTGACAATCTCATACTAAGTATGCCACGTCGTTGTCGTACTGTTGCTAATGCTTTAGGAGGTCCTACAGATTATTAAAAACGTTTAAAGTACGGTTAATTACTGTATTTCTTACTACCTCGTTATTTTTGTGCCTAATCATAGAAGATTGTAATACTCAATATTGGCACAATTCAATTCTTTCTTAAAAAAAAAAATTGGTATGAAAATGTTTTTATTAAAATTAAAATTAAAAACGGTATAAAAATACCCTTCTATTGATATAAAACACTCACTATTACAAGAAAGGGTTTTTAAATAAAAACTAGAAATGTCCTGGTTCCCTAGACTTTGTTGATGTGTGTACATCTTCCCTAACGTCACAAACTGTACAGTTAGGGGAAGAATTTCTTTTCATTAAATATGCGAAGCTGTTTAAAGGCATGTGTCCAGAACGAAGTCTCAAGGCTGTTACAACATCTTGTCTCGCTAGGTCAGAATCTGCAAACCACAGACCGCGAAAAGGGTATGGTTGCAACGTCTTGTACCATATACCCACCATGCGAGACCTTTCATCAAAGTAGGGTATGGTGCCCTAAGAGTGCGCGGTTTATAAAGATGAGGGTATAACTCAAAATAAACGTACACGATTTTAATGAACTTGCTTTTATTATAAAGAAACATTATTAAACTTTAAATCACACTGATAATAATCAACAATAATAGGAACATTTAGGTAATATATGTAATCATAATGACCAGAGAATTTGCGCACTCTAGGCATTTACTCCAAGAGTGCGCTTAAGGTACCATAAGAGTGCTCACGTATTAACAAGAGTGCGCAGTGCGCTTTCATGCCAATGGTTGCACAGAATGTTGACATGAGACGCACTACGTATGGCATAACTATTACTGACACAAATCGCAACAGTAAGTGCCAATACCTATGTACGATGTGCATTTGTCATGCCACCATTCTGTGCACCATGAACATTCTATCCAATCTTCGGTTATCGGTTCTTTGTAATTTTCTTTACATCCAAGACATGCCAATTTTTCTTCTTGGTTTTAGGTGTATTAGCAGGCTTTTTTGGCGTTTTCTTTGGTATTTTTTTGTTGGATTTCTGTTCATGTTCATTTTCTAACTGCCTTTTATAAGGCGAACTCGTTATAATTTCAGATCGTTTACTCCTATTGGACGTAATATATTATATTTTGATTTAGTGGAGTTGGAGTGTCCACACAATGTTCAGAGCTATGTGCTTCCTCAATAGTTGCAGAAATAACAACCAGATTTTCTTGGCTCTGTGGGTTTTCATCAAAGGGGTTCATGGAATGTATCTCGGGTTGATTTGACTCTGTCTCTAATAGCAGCCTGTCTGTTACAAAGCTGACAAGGAAATCTACTTCTGTAAACAAATCTCGGTTGTATGTGAAAATACCACCCACTTTAAAACTTGGAAACTGGCAGTTTTATTATATGCAGCGGTAAATAAAGTGGCAATTTGATATATAGTGATAGGTCTAGCCGGATGATTCAGCATCCACTTTTCACATTCATGTGCGAAATATTTTTTTAAAGGCGCAAAAAAACAGCGATCTAGGGGCTGCATTTTATGTGTACTGTGAGGTGGTATTGTAAGAACATGAATATAATTCTTTCTACAAAAATTCACAGCTTCTAGACTAGTAAGTGACAAATAGTTATCCAGTATAAGTAATAATGGACGGGTTGCTGTAGGTTTTGCATGATATTTGTAATCCTGAAGCCAATCTACAAACAGCTCTGTAATCATTCGTCCCGAGTCTGTTACAAGTCCAATAGATGAAGGTGGAGCTCCGTCTAATAATTCCGCTTTCATACGTTTACGCGGAAATATGAATGCTGGAGGAATATAAGTGCCCGATGCACTCATAGCACATACCACAGTAACATTTGTTCCCCTTTCAGCGCTGCTGATTTTATTGACACAGCGTTTCCCTTTGACACTTAGAACTTTGGGAGCTTTATTTGGCACAGTAAAAACCTGATTCATCCATGTTATATCCATGTTATAAATGTCACATGGTTGAAAATTAAGTTTTTGTAGCATCTCAAAAAGTTGGTCGTAGAATTTATCGACTTGGGGTTTATTAAAACCCATGGCTCGGGCAATACTAGTAGATGTCGGTTGGCGGAGTGAAATTTCAGGGTTCCAGCGTAGAAAACCTCGTACCCAATTTTTTTCCAGCTGCTTTTGTATCTCTATTAAACTGATGTTTTATAAACACCTCAACAAAGTCTAGGGAACAAGATGACCCCAATTTTTTTTTTTTCGTGTAAATCTTGTTTTGCAAATACCTGGCAGCAAATAAATAAAA
Source organism: Eilema griseolum (assembly GCA_963662185.1). Taxonomy (NCBI): domain Eukaryota; kingdom Metazoa; phylum Arthropoda; class Insecta; order Lepidoptera; family Erebidae; genus Eilema; species Eilema griseolum. Next base: position 22,324,780 of record OY759231.1, on the reverse strand, counting down.
ATAGAATAAAGTAGATTACAGAGTGGTTCGAAATTTAAAAATAAATTTAAATAAGTAATGATTTTCGAATATGGAGGAAAACTTTTAAAAGTGTTTGATTGTGCAGTTTCTCTGAGGCAAAATTAAAATTATTATTTTTTATTGTAAATAACGTTTATTATCAATAATACGTCTTTTACGTATGGTTTGTGCATTTTTGTGACTGTAGTCATCATGTCACGTCGTCATTTAAGTCGCGAAGAGATGTTAAGGGCTGTTGGTATGCTGCAAGCTGGACGAACTCAACGCGACGTAGCGGATGCTGTCAACACCCAACCAAGCGTAATTTGCAGATTATGGGCACGCTACAGGTCTACAGGGGATGTTGCCGAACGTCACAGGGGACGAAATAGTGTTACTACCCCGCGACAAGATCGTTTCTTGCAAAATTCCGCAAGGCGGCAACCCACAATTACTGCTCGTCAGTTGGTCGCAGGCCTCCAGTCTCAGCATCAAGTGGTTATTAGCGATCAAACTGTCAGAAGAAGACTACACGAAGCCAATCTTTATGCTCGCAGACCGCTTAGGGTTCCAGCTCTTCGACGTGGAAATCGAGGTCGTCGCTTATTGTGGGCTAACGCACATTTACAGTGGACCGACCATCAATGGGCACGGGTTCTGTTTTCCGACGAATCTTGCTTCGGTTTTCATCCTGATTCGAGAAGAGTGCGTATATGGCGAGTTCCTGGACGTCGGAGTCGTCTCCAGAATCCGCAAGAAGTTCATCCTTACCAAGGTGGAACAATCATGGTATGGGTTGGAATTCGCCTTGGTGGAAGGACCGACCTCGTTTGGATACGGGGCAATTTGAATGCAAACCAATACATTCAGGAGGTTATACACCCCATGGTAATCCCTCATCGACAGCAGTTCGGTCAAGATTTTATGTTCATGCAAGATAATGCACGGTCACACACCGAGAGGGTAGTGGTCAATGCGTTAAGCGAGCACAATATGACGACGTTGGAATGGCCTGCTCAGTCTGCCGACCCCAATCCCATAGAGCATGCCTGGGATTTGCTTGGGAGAAGAGCTTTCAGTGAGTCTTTGGAAAATCTGAACACTGAAGAACAACTTTTTTTACACCTTCGCAGTTTATGGAGCCATATTCCACAGACGATGATTGACAATCTCATACTAAGTATGCCACGCCGTTGTCGAGCTGTTTAAAGTGCGGTTAATTACTGTATTTCTTACTACCTCGTTATTTTTGTGCCTAATCATAGAAGGTTGTAATACTCAATATTGGCACTATTCAATTCTTTCTTAAAAAAAAAAAATTGGTGTGAAAATGTTTTTATTAAAATTAAAAATAAAAACGGTATAAAAATACCCTTCTATTGATATAAAACACTCACTATTACAAGAAAGGGTTTTTAAATAAAAACTAGAAATGTCCTTGTTCCCTAGACTTTTTTTTTTTTTTTTTTTTTTACGTGCGCAAAATCCCCACGGATACCTCCCCACCGGAGCCGGTGGAGGAGGTTATGTCGGACTCGAACCGACTAAAACGCACGCCGCCTGTGGGTCGTTTCGGTTGCCGAAGGTGAGGTTGACAGGCATATCCCTCGCACCCCGGCCGACCCAGGGCCATCTCTCACGATTTGTTGATGTGTGTATTATTCTCCTCGACGTATTCGTAAACTAAAGACCTTAGCTTCTTCATTGTCAAACCGTAAAACATGGAATCTAAAGTTTTAATGTAACTGACCAATTCTCGTTCTGTTTCTACAGTAAATGTAGGCTTGTACCTACCGAGGGACGTCGTCACATTTTCTCTTTTCAGTCTCTTAAACTCGATTCCGGCATTTCTAATAAATCAGCCACATGCCGCTTACCCTTCCCCTCAGACAATAACTTTCGTGCAAGGTCCAGTGTTTCTTTGGAAATATTTTTTTTGGTTGTTTTCCTTGATGTTGATGCCATCTGAAAACAAACAACAAAACAATTTAATAATAGTACCCCAAGAGTGCGTAGTACTACAAGAGCGTGCATGCGCACTCTTGCTGTGCGCACACTTGAATGCAACTCTGTACTTTTACAAAAAACTGAATCTAACGCCATCTCTTACGCCCCGGTATGAACTGTCATCAACACGATTGTTATGAAGTATTTTTATCGAAATAAACATATATAATGAACCTGCCCTTTGAAATTATGATAGCACACACTTTCTAAAACACATAAACATTTTAAGAAAAGTATTAGAAATGAAAAATCTTACCTTTTTACCACAAAACATATTTAATTTCACTGAGAGTTTTTGATGCGTGGGACACTTGTGAGGCGGTCAAAACCAGGGTTGCCAGGTCTTCCAAAAAAAATACCGAGCAGGGCCCAAAAAAATAAAATTTGAATTGAAAGTCAAAAAAAAAGGTCAATTTTGAATTTTTGTTTAATTAATCAAATAATCAGTATAACTATATACAAGTAATAACTACTTAAACTTATATTTCTTGTCGCTAATGCACGCTTCCAACAACGGTTTGTTAGTTTTCACTGCTGCGTGCATTTGGTGACAAGAAAAACTAAAATTACATCTTATACATAACTCTGCCTTTACCATGTCGGCACTTAATCTATTCCGGCTGTCTGACCACAAATGATTCATATGGCTGAATACTCTCTCGACATAGGCATTGCAGCATGGTACTGCCATTATTGTTTTAATAATCAATTTTAAGTTAGGGCTTACTTCTGCCTTAAGAAAATTCTTCCACGAAAACGTGGTATTGGATGAAGAAGCTTGGTCCTTTATTGCTTCTAAGGTTTTTTGGAGATCTCGAATCTCTTCGTACAAAGCATCTTTATCAATTTAATCTTCAACACCTGCAGCTTTTGATGCTTCTACAAAGTTATAAAATGTTGGAGCTACCTTCTCTACATTGACGTTCTTAAATGCTTTAAATGACGAGTTTTCGTAGTCGAACCACTTTTTTAAATAATTTTCTGCTCTTTCATAAGCAACTAGAGCCTCGCTTCTGAATTTATTACGTTCAACCTCATTTAGTTTCTGCATTTCTGGTTTGCTTTTGCTCCAAAAAAGCAATCTCTCCTCCGTGATTCTATATCATAACATCATACATGTCTGGTGGAGTAATGTACTCTGATTCAAGAATCTTAATACCTTTCACGAACAAATTTAAAAGTTGATGCACATAGTAAATATAGCACTCAGGCAACCCATTGTTTTCATTGGAGACGAAGGACTAAATAATCTTATTGCACTCATTTTCACCCTCTTCGCGAAAATATCTTTTTATAGCATCCCAATCAAGCAATAGCCTCTCGACAGCTGGAAACAAAGTTGCCCATCGAACTGTTATATGGCGAAGTACAGCATGATATTCTTGGTTGACGAAAGCAAAGCATTCTTTTAAGACCTCGACTCTTTTTGCGCTTATTGAAAATTCACTAAAAACCTTTGGCACAAGGCTTTCAACATCGTAGGATAATAATTTCATACAAAATTTCACAGCATTATGCAGGACATGACAATTGCAGTTTGCTTTCAGGTTTTTTGGATTTATCTGTTGTAGTTTCTGGAATACCGAACAAACGCGGCCATAGTTGACGGATTCATTGTCTACACTATAAGAAACTATATCACTTATCTCCAGATCCAACTTTTCAAATGCTTCGATCAAGGAATTCACTATAGACTGCGATGTCTCATCAGGTTCTTCATAGAAATCCAATAGGTAGTTTACTACACCATCTTCGTCATCAAAAAAGGTTACAAGGGGAAAACATTTCCTGTTACCTTTGTTGGATGCATCAATAGAAATGGAAAACTTGCTGTTTTGATCTCTAATCTTCTTTACAATTGTTTCTATAGAGTATGGTGCTTGTAGAGTGTCTACACTTGTCTGCTCGTTAAGCTTGTAGTTGAGGAGTGCTTAGAGAAAAGATACCTTGATTCACTTTAATCACTTTAATTCCGTAGTAATGTAAAGGTTATAAAAGTAATGGTGAGTTGGCGTTTCCTTTCTCGAATGTGTTTACCGCGTGGCAGTAATTGCACTACTAAATTGTTTTATACATGAAAATGTAATGATGACACAGGCAGGTTGCTGCGTCAGCCAAATATGCACAATACAAGACTGTACATCTTGGCAACCCCAAAAGAGAAAGCAAGAGCCATCACAAGTATAAGTAAAAATAGTACATAAGTAAAAACGTTAAAAGTACAAAAATGTAAATGTAAAAAGTAAGTAAAAACGGTAAAGTACTTAGTACAAAATAACAATAAAAATGTAAAAAATATCAATCAAATTTAAAAGAAATATTCTCGGTTTCCGGTTCCAAATCCATGTCCCTTGATGTTTGCGCAGTGGCTACCTCTCGCTGGTGCTCTGGGTTCCGGATAATCTGAAGTTCAATCTCCTCTGTTTTGTTGTTTGTCGTTCGTATCCTGGTATTGTTCTTACGACAGTAATGACAATATTTCCTCCCAACCACAGCAAGGAGAGCCACGACTGCGGATGCCAGCAGAAAGTAACTAATCGTGTAATGGTGAATGTCGTGAGTTGTCATCGCTGGCAGGCTGCCTTCACTCTGCCTTTGAAATGCTATTTGTTGATCAATCCTTGCAGCGTCCTGGTTCGTGGCCATGTTCTGAAGCTTGGTTGGAGCGTAGCTATAAGTCAAATTCACAATCTTGTTTATCGATGTATCAAACACTGGCGCTGCTAGCTCGTAATCCATTTTCATGCGACTTCTATAGTGTCGTTGAGTGTGTATAGTTACGTCGGTTGACTGTAGTATACATCCCAGAGACAGGGTTACGATGCTCGAAGAAGTGATTGCATGTGACGTAACCTCGTTATCACATATTGTTCGAAAATTGAAAGAATGACAACATATTGCTAGCCAGCTGTTCGGTGCTTGCAATTCGATCCAAGCGTCACTGCATGACGTGCGGCTGACGTCACAGGGCCCGGTGTTCTTATGCGATAAAAGTTTCGCTTCACATGGCGCTGTTTTGCTTTGTAAGCCAAAGGATAACATATTTTTCTTGCAAATAAAATTTGTTGACCTTTGTTGTGTACATCCCTTTAGATCATTTTCTGATAGAGAAACGTAGACATTCTTCTGAAAATTGACCGCAATGTACTTGTTTGATATATGTACATAGGTCGCTCCTGTAGCAATGCCAACTGGTAACGGTATTGCTTGATATAAGTTGAACTCATCATTTGATACTAGCGGAATGTGAGCTTCGAATATGAAGTATTGTTCGATGACCCGTGCTTTCACATTGATTATCTTGTAAATCTCCTTGATGTTTTCTTCGTAGTTTTGAACAGGTAGCGATAAAGTTTTTGGCAGGCTACCGGAAATTTCAGTCAACTTTTCCATTAGTCGAACAGGAGTAATCAAATGTGCGTCTACATGGCCTTGATAGACATTTGTTAAAGTGTTAAACAGCATTTCTTGGAACGTTTTTAAGCTGTTAATCAGTAGAAATGTTGTTAGAGCAGCCGAATTGATGTAAGTAGTGGCGGAGAGTATCTCTAACTCTGTTTTGATAGATTTGAAGCTTGTGTTTGTCTGATTGATGAAATTGTCAAGGTAGCGAGATTGACGTTGAATGTTATCTTCGCTTCGCTTCAAGACTTGGTTCTCAAGTTCCACAATGGTGGTTTCTTTATCAATTGTAACAGATAGTTTTCGTTTGTTTGAAGTGACTTTATATCGTCCTGGTATTTGTCTGCGAAGCTTTGGTCCAGTATTCCAAATAGACTATTTGCAATGGAACCAATTCCGTTTACCAAGCCTCTTCTCTTTCTGTTGCTCAGGTGCTTATGCGGGTTTATTAAAATGGTATTGTAATACATCCTTAGCTGTTCCATTACTGGTTCACATTGTTTTAGTTCAGTTTTGATGCATAAGTTCTTCATGTTGCGAAAGTAAGCTTGAGTGCAACGAGTGCCTTCCCAATAATTAGTCAAATTGTAGTACATGACTAGTAACCACTCATCGTGAACTACTTGCATTTTTCCCACGGTATCGTAGTACACGGGCCGCTCGCGCTCCAAACTTGTAATCTGCGCAGCCGATGTGGGCGTTAGTGACGTGCTCTCTGTGGTGCTTTGAGCTCCACTTGCTAATGTAAACAATGATAGCATTAGCAATAAAGTTGAGATAGGCCGTGTAGCTTTCTTTGTAAGTTTATTTTTAGAATGACGTTGAGAATCTTCTTTAATAGCACCTGTCGTGGTTTCCTCAACTTCCGAGTTTAATGGCAAAGGAGATAGTTTTGTTATAGGGCGCTTGATGACTCCTGCTTGTGTTTTGACGGTTGTAACCCGAACGTATCCATCGGGTCCCGGATGAGTCTTCAACACACGACCCGAGGTCCACTTTGCCGGAGGTAAGTTGTCTTCTCTTAGCATTACCACGTCGCCTTCCTTAACGTTCTTCGTGGGCTTGTTCCATTTAGACCGCGTTTGCAATGTGGCGAGATAATCATTGGACCAGTTTTTCCAATATCGTTGAAATATGTGCTCGATGAGCTGCCACCTGCGGCGCCAATCGATGTTGTTTTCGTCTTTGTAATCGGAGAGCGGCATAGATAAAATTGGGCTTCCTGTTAAGAAGTGTCCGGGAGTCAGGCAGTTGTAAAATTCCTCTGGGTCTTCCGTTAGTGGGCACAGAGGTCGTGAATTCAAGCAGGCTTCTATCTTTGTTAACATGGTTGCGAATTCTTCATAGGTAAGCTTTTGTTCGCCAAGTACTCGTCGCAAATGGTGCTTCATCGACTTGACTGCGGCTTCCCACAGACCCCCAGCAGTGGGCCATGAAGGAGCGTTGAAGTGCCACTCCACGTTCAATTTGGCTAACTCATTGAATATATCTGGAGTCAGCAGTTGTTTGAACTCTTCATATTCTTGGTGGAGTACCTTTGCAGCGCCGATGAAGTTTGTGCCGCAGTCTGAGTACATGTGACGAGGGGTGCCACGCCTGGAGCAGAGTCGCTGGAATGCTGCCATAAATGTCTCTGTTGTGAGGTCGGAGACGAGCTCTATATGAACAGCTTTCGTCACCATACATATAAATATGGCTACGTAACCTTTCGAAGTACCTCTTCCTTTGATGTGCTTGACATCTACGTGACCCGTAAAATCGACTCCCGTATGCGTAAAGGGGCGGCATGGAGTAACTCTTTGTTGCGGTAAAACGCCCATCAATTGGTGGTTGTCTGATTTGTTGAACCGATGACAACGCACACAGTTTCGAAGTTGCGTCTTGACAGCCCGGTTACCACCGACAATCCAAAACCGCTGACGTATGTAAGTTAGCGTCAACCGTGCTCCACCGTGCATCGTTTTTGAGTGAGCTTGTTCAATGAGTAGCTGTGTGTAGCGTCCCTTGTGTGGGATAATCATAGGGTTTTTCATTCCAGCTGGTAAACTTGAGTGTTTAAGACGACCTCCAACGCACATGATCCCGTATTCGTTTATGTACGGATTCAGTTTGAAAATTGCGCTGTTTTGTGACACTAATTCCATTTTGCTAAGTTGTTTGTATTCGGAATTGAATGTTGATCGCTGCACGTGTGATATAATCTTTCTACTCGCTGCGCTTAGTTCGTTTGTTGTGAGGAATGCGGAGTCTGATTTCGACTTAGTGCGCATATTTGTAGTGGCGCGCAATATCCATGCAATTACACGGTTTACGTATGTCAATGAACTGCATTTCTTTAATAAGTATGTTATTACATTGTCTTCATAATTTTCTTGTGAATTATGTTTTATTTGAACGTGATTTATCTTGCCGAAATTCGTTGTAAATGTGCAGAGACTTTGTATTGGTTGTTTCATGTTCATCAAGAGTTCAGGGCCTTGCCACCACAGTTGAAAATTGTTAAGTTTGCTTGGTAACAGGCCTCTCGATGCGCAATCAGCGGGGTTCAATTCTGACTTAATGTAATGCCATTGATCTGCCGGGATGACGTTTCTGATTCTTGTTACCCTGTTGGCTACATATGTCTCCCATCGCGTCGTTTCGCCTTTAATCCACGCTAGTACAACTTGCGAGTCAGACCAGGCTAACGTGGATACGTTGCATCCATGGAAAGTTTGTTTGGCTTTTTCCATCCAGTCAGCAAGTAGCTGCGCGCCACACAGTTCAAGTCGTGGCAATGTACCCTTCTGTGTCAGTGGAGCCACTCTTGTCCGGGATGCGAGTAGAGTTATTTTCGGGTGACCTTGTTCGTTCAACACTCGACAATAGATAACACAAGCGTAAGCTCTTTCGCTTGCGTCGCAAAAGCCTAATAACTCTACACCATTCTTGGTGTCTCCTATCCATCTTGATAGTGTTATCGTCTTGATGGACGGCAGTTCTGTTTGTAAACTCAGCCACTCTGTTTTGATGATGTCAGGTACCATGTCATCCCATTTGAGATTGCTCATCCAAAGTTTTTGCTTTAGCTTTAGCTTTGACCGTTATTGGAGACAGCCAGCCCAATGGGTCATAAAATCTTGATATAGCTGAGAGTAAAGCCCTTTTCGTCAGCTGTTTAGCTTCTTTTAAAGGCCAGTTGAAGCAGAAAGTGTCACTGTTAGGACTCCAACCAAGCCCTAATGTTTTACTACATTCATCGCCTTTAAAATCAAACGTAGTTTGTTTTGAAATTTGATCTTCATGTAAATTTTCCTCTATGGCGCGATGGTTGCCTGTCCACTTTCGTAGGTTCATACCGCCGCCTCTCAATAGTTGTATTAGTGATTGTTGTAGTTGCTTCGCCTTTAAGAGATCGTAGTGACCACTTATTACATCATCTACGAAACATTCTTCTAGAAGAGTCTTGGCGGCTTCGGGATATTTGTGACCATCGTCAGTAGCTAGTTGCTTCAAAGTGCGCATGGCAAGCCAAGGTGCGCACTTTGCACCGTAAGTTATTGTGCGTAAGTGGTAGTCACGTATACGTTGATCCCGTGATTCCCTCCAGACGATAGTTTGAAGATGTTGTTGGTCTTCTGCTAGCCACGTACAGCGGTACATTTTTTCAATATCCGCCGTAAATGCGTATTTGTACGTTCGCCATTTAAGTATGAGTGTCTGAATGTCCTTTTGTAAATTGGCTCCTTTTTCCATGACATCGTTCAAACTGTAGCCACTCGTAGTTTTTTGAGAAGCATTGAACACGACTCTTAACTTGGTTAACGCTTAACCAAAGACTTGCCAGTGTCCTGTGCAATCTAGGCGGACATCTTAGGGGGCACAGGTTGTGCTGGTCCCCTCTTTCTCTTTTGCAGTAACTCAGCTTCTAATGTACTACTACTAGGGCGACCACGTTTTCATCTGACTTATCCTCATTACAATAGGAAAACAAGTAAATAATGAAAAACTATTATTATTGCCATATTCAAGAATATCTAAATTACCAATAAATAAGTAAACAAAAACCATCTTACCTTATCTACTATAACTAAAATCAACACAGTATTTCACCATATTTTGTGCTTGAAGAAAAAATGAATCATTACCTATATGAAATAGGTAATGATTCATTTTTTCTAAACAAAATTTCCTTATTTTTTTTAGCAACTCCTCAAACTTAACCTCTCTTTCTTTAACTGTGGTGGAAGAAGACGGCGGCGCCGGGAGATTATCATATTCGTCATGCTGGTCTCTCAGATCGTCCGGTTTAAGCTAACTTTCTTTATAGCAGGTCTTGACTTAAGCATTGAAGCAAAAAAGGTGTTATTTGTTATATTTTCTATACATTCAGGATCAGTGTCACATTGGAGAGGTACTTACATAGTCCCAATAAATCTTAATGGATCCACGGTTGGCACAGGTGAGGTAGGTGACACGTAGGCCATCAAGGCTTTTTTATATGTACAATTGAACTCCGCCATTAACTGCCGAATTTTCTACTCCTTAACATATTCAGGACAAGACCTGTTCAAAGTCATATGCGATCCGCAACAGTTTACGCATTTGAACGCATGTCTTCTCACAGTTAGGATGGTTATCACCATATTTTGGGCATACTACTTTTGCTGAGGGACAAAATTTTATCGTATGCCCAAATTTTCAGCATTTCGAGCACTGAGAAACTGGGAAAATGTACGGTTCAACTTTGATACGAAGATCGTTCACAAAAACATATGGTGGCATAAACGCGCCTTTAAAGCATAATCGTATAGTTTCAGAATCCCACCATTCTGTCGAATCCTTATTACGCCGCTTAAGTCGTTTTGCCGCTATCGAATTCGCGGGGCTACGGCATGAAATACTATCCTGTATATCTTTTTCAGATATCTCTAATTCCACATCTCTTATGATACCATACGATGTATATTTCTCTGTTGCCTTCTGAATTTTCCAACCTTTTGCAGTGAAATTTTCACATATTTCTAACTTATGTGCTTCTAAGTAGCTCGCAAAGTCTAATCTAATCTTAAACAGATTGATTATTTCACGCGGGCGTAATTTATCACTACTATGAATATAAAGGCCAATGCAACTTATTGGCATGACTTACTTTTTGCCTTTCACCAGAAATGAAACCAAGGTCACATATTAGAGTACGCAACGAGGAATCAATAGCTATAAGAATTGGGTCGATCAACCGTAACAGAACGAAGAACCATAGTAGAGATATTGCTATCATTTTTTTTGTCAGGCGCTGCGTATTTTTCTTATACAATTAGTACTATTACATGAAAATATAATTATTGTAACACACATTATTATTTTATTAATTTAGATAGGCAAAGACACGATAGTTATATACGAGTGATCTAAGTGTATTCGAGGTTTAATGCCTAAACGCACCCCGCCATATCGGTGGAACGGGAGTCCGTCTTCTACAGCGACTCACGCGCCCATCCTTTTGAGTAAGTACCTAAAGTTCAATTTTATATTTTAAAGTATTTGAAATTATTTTTATGTTAAAAGTCGACAATACTTATTTGCATTACCAGAAATAAATGTGATATTTTAGTAGTTTCCATTGCTAAGGTAGTTTCATTCTGTTGTATTCTTATTTCCCACTGACAGACAACATGAACTAGGATAAAATATAAATTGATGGTATATATCATGGCATAGGATATGTCATGACATAGTTAAGATAATTGAACCACAATACAGACATGACATGGCTACAACAGCCAAGTGTTCTCTTGCCGGCAAGACAACAACAGTAATGCCCTTTTATGGCTGATATGCCATTATTAAAACCTTCTATTAATAGGTATACCCAGTATGTGCGCCGCCGTATATGCCGCGACCGTATTCGACAGCGTAGCAGCCATGGATTAATGGTATCTATATTAAACATGTTCAATAGCGTTATATCCAACTTGTCTTCACGGTAAAGCTCAATGTTGTACGAACCATCGTCCCTCACATGTTCGCCGTAGTAGCTTCTAGCCTGCTTTATTTGGTATGTGCCCAGCGCATATATTACTAAATCGTTTATTTCCAATAAGGGAAAATTGTCCAAACCGGGAACATTCGCACTCATCGAAATGAACCCAGCTCTCATTTGGAATAATCTCATCTTTTAAATTTTTTTCTTTGATCCCACTACGGTCCATTCTTCTTCTCGTAATATCTTTTGCGACGTACTCTGTATATGTTCCGACATTATTTCTATTTGTGTATGTTCAACTAATCGACTTCCTTCTGTCTCCACTACTTCTCTATCCATTATCAGTTAGATCGGTACCGACGGCCGAGCCGAGCCGCGCGCAGTTAGCACTGCGATGACTCACTGCACTTTATTGTAAACAAATAGATAATTTCGCGCATGATTTTATCAAGCCTTGTAAAGCGGAGGTTCTGGATTTTAATCTTTCCGATCATACAGCTCAGCTACTGAAATGTCCTGTAAGTAAACTATGCGCTATTGACAAATATTGCACACTAGTACGTAGTTACGACAAAACAAGTATACAAAAATTTAAACAATGCATAAACAATTTAACTTTTTCTGAAATTTATGAAACTGAGGATCCCAATATAGCTTACAGCGTATTTATGGAAACCTTTATGCTCTTCTATGATCTATATTTTCCAAAGTGCAAATTTACTATAAATCTAATAAAAAAACCAAAGTGGATTTCAAAGGGTATTAAAATTTGTAGTAAAAAAAAAAGACAACTTCTCTGGAGGCAACGCTCAAAACCAAATTTAATTAACATAATGCAATATAAAAATTACTCAAAATTATTTAGAAAAATTATACTATTAACACAACGATCACAAAATAATTATAAAATCAAAACCTCAAATAATAAATCTAAGACGACCTGGCAAATTATTAATCAATCAAAATTTAATATACCTAAAAATTACATTCATAAAATACAATGCAATAATACCGTAGTTACAGACGCAAAGCAGATAGCAAATGAATTCAATAATTACTTCATTGAAAAAATACAGCCTATTGCCCTTGCAGAGAGTTCAATATCTACAACAGCACTGATTCAAAATAAAAAGAATTCAATTTTTATGGCCCCCTGTATACCCCAGGATATAATAAGAATCATCTTGAGCTTGAAAAATACCAATAGTGTCGGGTATGACGGTATTTCTACCAAAGTTGTAAAAGCTGTAGCTAGTGAAATATGTGGTCACTTGAGCTACATTCTTAATATGTGTATATATCAAGGCATATTTCCAGACGCCCTTAAAATATCTATAATAAAGCCACTATTCAAGAAAGATGATAGGGAAGTTATGGAGTACTATAGACCAATTTCGCTGATACCTATTATTGCAAAAATTTTCGAAAAATATATACACAGAGCATTGTATAACTATTTGGAAAAAAATGATATACTATGCAATGAACAAAAAGGATTTCGTGAGAAGAAAACCATTAATTTGGCAATCTATGAATTTCTGTATGATGTAATGTTAAACGTCGATAAAAGAACACCTGTATGCGCAATCTACTGCGACATGACGCAAGCGTTTGACTATGTTAAACATGATAATCTTCTCAAAAAACTTGATGCATATGGTGTAAGAGGTAATGTATTAGAGCTGTTAAAATCTTATCTAAATAACAGGAAACAGTACACTGAGATCGCTAGAATAAATACAGTAACTAGACATGAAGAAATTCATCAGTCAGAACAGAGAAATGTCATTTATGGTGTCCCGCAGGGCAGTGTACTGGGCCCATTGCTCTTTACACTCTATATAAATGACTTACCGAAATCTACCCGACATCATATGACATTATTTGCAGATGACAGTACTTTGACAATTTCTAATGATAATAATGACTTAATTAAATATAAAACTGACATAAATAACACATTGACATCTATTATTCAATGGTTGGACATTAATAACTTAAAAATTAACTTAAATAAAACTAAAATTATGCATTTTAAGCAACGTGTAACATCTAATAGCATAGATATAGAATATCAGAATAATATTATTGAGAATGTTAGTACGACAAAGTTTCTCGGGTTAACAATTGATGAACAGGTTAACTGGAAATCACACATAGATCAGCTCTGTAAGAGAATTTGTAGTTCTGCCTATGCCTTACATAAGCTGTCCAGCATTGTTAATAAAGATGCCCTAATAATAGCCTACCATGGTTTAGCTGCACCTCTGTTACGATACGGAGTTATTTTCTGGGGTAACTCAACAAATAAAGAAGTTGTGTTCAAGGCACAAAAGAGATGCATTAGATCAATGTTTAAACTAAAAACTACTGATAGCTGCAGAACTTACTTCCAGGAATATAAAATCTTAACACTACCAAGCATGTATATTTTTGAAGTAGCAATGTTTGTGAAATGTAATCCTCATCTGTTTCCGACCTTGGAAGCAGCGGTTCCGCGAAACAGGCGGGACAATAGCAGGCTTCGTTTGCACAAGGCGAAGACGGCCCTTATGCGCAATAGCATTATATGTATGGCGCCTATAATATTTAATAAATTGCCTAGGGATTGGAAGGAGATGAGTGACAACGCATTTAAAATAGATTTGAAAAAGTTCTTACTACAGAGAGCATACTATAAAGTTTCAGATTTCTTAAATGATAACTTGTGACATAAGAATTAATTAGACAACATTATTATTATTGATTGATAACATAATTTGATTTGACTTACTTTTATTGACATATATTTGGATTGACATTTTTTTTTTTTTAATACATTTTAATTGACATTTTATTTGAGTTATTTAACTATATTTGTGCTTTGATATAACTGACATATTGTGTGTATTTGCTATTTGGTAATGTTTATGTTATGTAAATTTTGTACGCCAGAACTGGCAGAATATGTGATCGGACACTATGTGTATAATTTAAACATCATTTTTTGTACCATATTCTACAAATAAAGAACTTTGACTTTGACTTTGAATGCTAATGAAATAAATAGAATGCACGTATAACGCAGCTAACTCGTACGTGCGCCGCACTAACACTGTGTTTCTTCTATTTACACACTCCCATTGCCATGAGTCTAGTGAGTTTTTTTTACCTATTTTTATATAAGATTTTTGTTTCTGTTTTCGTTTTTTTTACTAACGGGGGAGGAGAGTTGGGGTCCGTAGGGAATTCTTTTTCCCAACGGTCCCCATGTACTTGGCAAGGGGGTCCCTTGGACATGAAATTATCTTCAGTTCCCAACGGACCCCGTGAGGGGACAGACACCCGGGGTTCGTTGGGAATAAATCGACTTTTTGAGGTATTAGGAACTATACATTAGGTACATAGGTAGTGTAGCGGATAATCCTAAACTCCCTCTCCGTAATACACGCGGTAGGGCGCCGAGACGTTATTCTCCGTCTACTAATTTACGAACGCGCCCATAGCGCTAGCCAATCACAGGCCCGCGCGACCGGCTCTGGGAGTCGGAGAAACGAACGCCAAGAGTAATACACGATTTACGATAATTGTCTCGATAATTAAGTTTATTTGTTCCTTAATTGTAAAATTCGTTATTAAAAGGAATGTGACAACTACACCTGGCTCCTTATTGGCTCCATCCCGACTACAACTGGCGCCCAACGTGTATATAAGGAGCACAAAGTTCGTCCAACAAGATGCCGCGCAAACGACAATCGCTAGATCAAAATAGTTCTGTACAGGTGGGAAATAGCAATAACTCAACAAATAATAACGTTGTGTTTACACAAGAAGCACTTACAACGCTTATTACGAGTATGCAGCAGTCTCAAGCTGAGTTATATTCTCAAATAATGAGAGAGGTACGTTCGTCCACACCAAACGAGGTTAATGTCTCCGCCGTTATGAAAAATAATTTTGCGAAATGTGCATCGCGTTTCAACGGAAATACTGGTGAGTCTGTTGACAATTTTATTGATGCCATCTCAGTATACAAGGCGTGCCTAAACATAAGTGACGAGAACGCCATGTTAGGACTTTCTATGTTACTGGGTTCATCGGCGGGAACATGGTGGCAAGGCGTCAAAAACTCAACGAAAACTTGGGAAGAGGCCCTAAACAGATTGCGCAGTGCCTTCGGCGAGCGTCGTCCGCCATTCAGGATTTACTCCGAATTATTTGCAACCACTCAAGGTCAGCAGAATACAGATCTTTTTATTGCGAAAATTCGAGCTTTATTAGCAAAGCTTCCGCATGGTGATCTGTGTGAACGAGTGGAGTTGGACATGGTATATGGGTTATTAGATCGCCGCATCAAGAAAAGATTAGATGGATCAGCTATCAGTACATTCGACGAATTATTAATTAAAGCTCACGCTATTGAGGACTCGTTAAAGGAAAACCACAAGTCTGAGAGCTGCAACACATCCGTCGCGACGACTTCGGAATCTGCGCGCCCCGCCTCTAACCCTATGCGTGCCACTGCAGTCCCCGCACGTGCCTCTGCAGCACCTGCGTATTCCACTGGCACAGCTGTTGATGGTCAAGATGCAAGACGTGGGAAACCCAGGTTGTTCTGTGTGTATTGCAAGCGTAGTGGTCACACTAAAGACAAGTGTGAAAAGCATAATATTAATAAGTCTAATGATAATAAGTCTAGTGATAGTGATACTTCAAAGTACAAAGATATTAAATGTTATGGTTGCGGTACAGATAATGTTATAAAATCTAAATGTCCTAATTGTAACCCTAAATTAAGCTCATATGGTGAGCACACTGCCTTTTATTCCCTTAGTTCAAAGACTGAGACTTCAACTTGTATTTGTAACAATTGTAATCCCCGCTTTATGTTGTCAAATGGTTTTCAATGTGTTTCTGGTAATTTTGTCGGATCAAAATCTCATGTTAATAATGATTTTAGGCCGCACACCAGTATTGCTGTACCATTATCTGACAAAGTTGGTGGCTCACAATCTTTATTTGAAATGTCAAGTAGCTCCAAACAGTTTCATGGGAAAGTCAGTGGTGCTCAAACATATTTGGTAAATGGTGCTCAAACATGTTTTGCTAATGATTCTCAAACATGTTTTGCTAATGAATCTCAAAGTTTTTTTAAAGTTTATTGTGAAAATAAATCTTCTCTACGTCCAGTAATAAAAATTAATATTCTAGGTGAGAATGGTACAGCAATGATTGATTCAGCAGCCAAATGTTGTGTGGCTGGCTATACATTGTACAATCTTCTTAAAATGAAAAATCATCCTATGTTGTCTTGTGTGAAAAATGTAAGCTTTGCTGATGGTGTTACTAGATTATTGAATGTACTTACTACGGAAGTGTATGTATGTCTTGAAGGTAGAACCAGGCTCATAAGTTTTTTAATTTTTCCAGACGCGGATAGTAATGGTACTTTAACGATAAAGATAAAAAGTTTGATCTTCTTTTCGAAAAAGATTTATTTTATGAACATGTCTATGTTAACAGCGTATTTAGGGAAGATGAAGCATCAGGTCTTACCGATCAACAACGCGAGGTTCTTGCTCAAGTTCTCACGGAAAATGAGGACATTTTTAAGTTAACAGGTGAACCAACTAGTTTCGCGGAACATGTAATAGATACCGGTGACCACGCTCCTATCGCAGTACCTCCGTATAGGTTAACGCCCGCGAAAAAGGCTGTTATGCAGACTGAAATAGAAAATATGTTAGCCGAGGATATCATAGAAGAATGTGTTTTCGCAGGCAAAGAGGTTAAATATCTTGGCCACGTCATCACACAAGAAGGGATCCTCCCTGATCCGGATAAAGTACGTGCTATCGTGGATATGAAAGAACCAAGTTCGGTACGCCATCTCAAAACTTTTCTTCAAACGTGCTCGTGGTTCCGAAAGTTCATTTTGAATTTTTCGAAAGTCGCTGAACCACTAACACGTCTTCTGAAAAAGAATCAACCTTGGAAATGGGGTAGTGAGCAGAAACAGTCGTTTCAAGAGCTCAAAAAGAGTTTAACGTCGGCTCCCATTTTAATCCAAGCTGATTACAGCAAACCATTTGTATTACGTACGGATGCTAGCAATTACGCCTTAGGTGCCGTCTTGCTGCAGGGCGAAGGAAACAATGAACGGCCAATTGAGTATGCGAGCCGTCTCCTTAACCCCGCCGAACGCAATTACAGTAGTACTGAAAGAGAAGCTCTAGCAGTAGTCTGGTCTGTTGAACGCTTCAGAGGTTACATTGAGGGTCATGAAATTGTTGTTAGTAGTGACCATCAACCTCTTAAATGGTTATTAAGTTTAAAATCGCCTTCAGGTAGACTCGTGCGATGGGCTTTAAAGTTGCAAGAGTTTAATATTCGCTTTGAATACACTGCTGGTAAAGCCAATGTTGTCGCTGACACGTTGAGTCGTCCTACCTGCGAAGAAGATAGTAAGGATCAGTGCGGGATTTGCTCAGTCATTGTAGACTTACTTTCGAGAAGTCCTGCTGATCTTCGCCAAGCTCAGTTAGATGACTCGGAACTGAGGAAAATTATTAGTAGTCTTGAAAGTAATGATGCTCTTGAAGACAAACGCTGGTCTGAGCGAGGTTACTTCATGCAACAAGGAGTTCTTTATAGGTATAATCCTGACGTCGATGTTGAAGAACCACAGCTCGTACTTCCTGTGAGTTTAAGACTCGATGTCCTGCAGGAATGCCATGACACTCCTATTGCTGGTCATCAAGGCATCGATAGAACGTTACATAAACTTTCACAACGGTTTTTTTTCACTGGTATGAGACGTTTTGTGGCTGATTTTATTAAGTCTTGCCCTACATGCCAGCGGTATAAGTCGTCAAATGTAAAGCCATCAGGCCTCTTGCAAACACCAGTTTTGCAGCAAAGAGGTGAGGTTATAGCAGTTGACTTATTTGGCCCGCTCCCATCTGGAGAAAAGGGGGAGAAATACATATTGTTGGTTGAGGATACAGCTACTCGGTGGGTCGAGCTCTTTGCTCTTGTTGACGCCACGGCAGAAGTCTGTGCCCAAACACTGATAGAGGAATATTTCCTCAGGTATGGCCTACCGCGTCGTGTCGTCTCCGATAATGGAGTACAGTTTGTCTCATCTGTTATGCAACAATGCATGTTTATCCTGGGGATTCAACAGGATCTGTTACCCTTATACCACCCGGAAGCAAATCCGGCTGAACGTAAAAATAGAGACCTTAAGGTACAGCTGGCTCAGATAGTTGACACCAAGCATAACTCATGGCCCAAACACCTACCGTCGGTTCGGTTCGTTTCGCTATGAACTCAGCTATGTATAATACAACTGGTGTCTCGCCCGCATTTCTCACCTTTGCTAGGGATCTCCGTTCACCTATCGAAGTCAATCTTGACATCAGGTCAGTCCTAGAGAAAGATAATTTTGTACCCCAGATTACTCCTTATTTAAAGAGTTTCTTGAATTCTTTAATTTCAATTCGAGATAGAGTAGAGAAAGAACAGGATAGACGTAAAGAATACGCGGATAAAAATCGTAAAATTGAAGAGTTTCATGTCAATGAACAAGTGTTAGTTAAATCGCACGTATTAAGTAACGCTGCAAAAGGGATTTCAGCTAAATTTGTACCAAAAAGAGATGGTCCTTATAAAATAATTAAGGTAGCGAGTCCCACTACTTACATTCTTTCTAAACTTGATAATCCTAACGACATAATAGGTAAATTTCACGCGTCACAACTTACGTCATTTGTTAAAAGGAACGAGGTTTCTCTACCGGTCATGCCCAAACGTAACCGAGGCCGCCCTCGTCAGATTAAGCCTGTTTCTACTTCACCTGAACGGGTTCTAGAGCCTGTTTCTATCTCAAACGAACGGGTTCTTGAGCGAGAACGCTTTATCGAACCCGAGGGGGAGTATGTAGCGGATAATCCTAAACTCCCTCTCCGTAATACACGCGGTAGGGCGCCGAGACGTTATTCTCCGTCTACTAATTTACGAACGCGCCCATAGCGCTAGCCAATCACAGGCCCGCGCGACCGGCTCTGGGAGTCGGAGAAACGAACGCCAAGAGTAATACACGATTTACGATAATTGTCTTGATAATAAGTTTATTTGTTCCTAGTATTCTTGGGGGACTTCAACGCTCACCACGTAGAGTGGCTGGGGTCTCCTAGAACTGATTTTGCGGGAAGGGCTGCTCATGACTTTGCACTGAGCTACGGATTCTCTCAACTGGTGCATTCTATTACTAGAACACCAGAAATAGAGACCCATAGAAGCTCTATACTGGACCTTCTGCTGACTTCACGCCCGGACGAATACTCAGTAACTGTGGAAGCACCACTTGGTACTTCGGACCACAGCCTCGTTCGGGCGCAAGTGACTCTCACGCGGCCTGAACCACCGCGGCCACCTCAATGGCGGCATGTCTGGCACTACAAGTCGGCAGACTGGGATGGACTGCGAGAATTCTTCGCGTCGTACCCGTGGAGGCGGCTTTGCTTCACTTCAAATGATCCCAGCTCCTGTGCAACAGCAGTAGCTGATGCGATCCTAGCGGGTATGGAATGCTATATTCCGAACCGCTGGATCGCAACAGGAGAGAGCAAACGCCCTTGGTTTAATAGGCCCTGCAGAGAAGCAAGAGACCACAAGCAATCTGCATACAGGGCTTGGACCACGGCTTTAGCCAATAAAGATCCTAATATCACTGAAGTGAAGCGAAAGTTGAATGCCGCCTCGAGGTCTAGTAAAAAAGCTACGGCCAGGGCTAAGTTTGAGTTCATCGGCAGAATTGGCGAGCGGCTTGCCCGCTACCCATCTGGCAGTCGTGCATTTTGGTCGCTCGCCAAAGCTGCCGAGGGAAACTTCTGCCAGTCTTGCCTTCCACCGCTGCAAAAATCCGATGGTAGTCTGGCCCATGGCGCTAAGGAGAAAGCCGATCTGTTGGGTAATCTCTTTGCGTCAAACTCGACTATGAACGACGGGGACGCCGAACCACCCATAATCCCCAGCTGTGGTGCTTCCATGTCTGAAGTTAAAATCACGCAACGGGCGGTCCGGCGTGAGCTTAAGTCCCTAGATGTTCGGAAGTCGAGTGGGCCGGATGGGATACCGGCGATGGTGCTTAAACACTGCGCCCCCGAGCTGTGCCCTGTACTTACACGCCTTTTTGCACTCTCCTACTCCGCGCGGCAGGTTCCAGCCTCGTGGAAGACCGCATTCGTGCACCCTGTACCTAAGAAAGGCGACAGGACAGATCCGACCAATTACAGGCCTATCGCTATAACCTCCCTACTCTCGAAGGTTATGGAGCGTGTCATTAACACACAGCTCCTGAGATACCTTGAAGGAAACGATCTACTGAGCGACCGACAGTACGGCTTTCGCCACCGTCGCTCAACCGGTGACCTTCTTGTGTATCTCACAAACCGGTGGTCGCAAGCCATCGAGAGTCGGGGTGAGGCACTAGCGGTCAGCCTCGATATAGCAAAGGCCTTCGATCGGGTCTGGCACAAAGGTCTTCTTGCGAAGTTGCCGTACTATGGACTCCCCGAGGGACTTTGCGAATGGATCGCCAGCTTTTTGTCCAACAGAAGCATCCAAGCTGTCGTCGACGGCAGCTGCTCGGACCGCATGAACATAAACGCTGGTGTCCCACAAGGCTCCGTGTTGTCTCCGACGCTGTTTCTGCTGCATATCAATGACATGCTGTCTGATGGCTCCATTCATTGTTATGCGGACGACAGTACCGGGGACACGTGTTACACGGGCCGTGCAAATATCCCTCAGTCCGAGGTGGAGAAGAGTCGCGAACAACTTGTGTCTAAAATCGAGACTACTCTCTCTGGAGTATCCGATTGGGGACGACTAAACCTAGTCCAATTCAACCCCACTAAGACACAAGTATGTGTATTCACCGCTAAGAAAACCCCATTCATTGTAGCGCCGCAATTCCTGGGCACACCGCTTACCGTCTCCTCGAGTATCGGGATCCTTGGTGTCGATATCTCCAGCGACGTCCAATACCGAAGTCATTTGCAGGACAAGGTTAAGTTGGCATCAAAAAAACTCGGAGTGCTCAACAGGGCGAAGCAGTACTTCACTGCGGGGCAGCAACTCCTTCTTTATAAGGCACAGGTCCGGCCTCACATGGAGTACTGCTGTCACCTTTTTGCTGGAGCACCTGCATACCAGCTTGACCCCTTCGACTCGTTGCAAAGACGGGCATTGAGGCTGGTTGACAATCCCATACTCACAGGTAGAGTGGAACCTCTTAGCCTTAGGAGGGATTTTGCCTCACTGTGTGTGTTCTACCGCCTATACAATGGTTTGTGCTCAGATGAATTGTTTGACATGATGCCCGTAGCTTCATTCTATCATCGCACCTCTCGCCATAGGCAGGGAATTCATCCCCACACATTGCGACCTGAGACGGTGCGCACTGTGCGGTATGAAAGAAACTTCATCCCACGCACACTCAAGCTGTGGAATGACCTCCCTGCTGCGGTTTTCCCAAGCGCCTACAATATGGGGTTCTTCAAGAGGGGCATCAGAAGGTTTCTTCATGGTCGGCAGCACGAGTGTGACACCCCTGGTGTTGCATACGTCCATAGGCCACGGTAACCGCTTCCCATCAGGTGGGCCGTGTGCTTGTCTGCCAACTTAGTGGTATAAAAAAAAAAAAAAAAAAAATTGTAAAATTCGTTATTAAAAGGAATGTGACAACTACACCTGGCTCCTTATTGACTCCATCCCGACTACAGTAGGTATTTATTATACTTAAAGGTTTCTCGTTATGATTCCTTAAAATCAACTTAACAAAGTAATATAAAATATATGATAATCAAGTAATAATAATAATAATAAAGCCCTTTTATTCCGAGTTTTGTTACAAGTTTGGCCATACATATTTTCTAATCCTATTTACTATATTATATCTCGTAACTCGGCGTGCCTCTTGGCATAGGCCTCCTCCAGCTCTCTCCACTGAGCTCTGTCTTCTGCAACTCTGGTCCAGTAAGGCCCCAAGGTTAGGCGGATATCGTCCCTCCATCTTGTTTTCGGGCGCCCCTTACTTCTGGTGTCCTCTCTTGGGTACCAAAGGGTTACTTGTTTACTCCATTTGTTTATTTTGCAGCGTAGCATGTGTCCAGTCCAACTCCATTTTAAATGCTCTATGCGAGTTATTATATCTGCAACTTTGGTTTTTCTTCTTATTTCTGAGTTTTTGATTTTGTCACTCAGTCTGATACCCAGCATGCTCCTTTTCATTGCCCTTTGTGTACTAGCTAATCTTTCTCTGTGCTTGTCTGTTAGCGCCCATGATTCGCAGCCATATGTCATACATGGGAGGATGCAAGTGTTGAAGGTCTTTCTTTTAATGTGCATGCTTAAATCTTTACTCTTCATTATTTCCTTTAGGGACCAGTATTTTTTCCATCCGCAGGTTATTCTTTTATTTATTTCCTTGGACATATAGTCCCCAGGGGTTATAATTTGTCCTAGGTAAACATACTCTTTCACATAGTCTAACCTGTTTCCGCAAACCTCTATGTTAACTTCTGAGGAGTTAGTCATCAATTTTGTTTTGCTTGCATTCATTATTAATCCTACATCTTTGCTTTTCTCTGTTATGTCTTTTAACATTCTTCCTAGTTTTTTTGGGTCTTCTTCTAGCAGAATAATGTCATCAGCGAATCTCAAATGGTTAAGGCGGCTACCGTTGATGTTGATACCATAGTTTTCCCAATCTAGTCTTCTAAATATGTATTCCAGCACTGCATTAAACAGCTTTGGGGAGAGCGGATCTCCTTGTCTTACGCCTCTGTTTATAGGAAAAGGGTCTCCTTTTGTCTCCAGTTTAATGCGACTTTTGCATTCTCTGTAAATGGATTTAATTATTTGTATATAGGCGTCATCCACTCCTTGCTCTTCTAGACTCTGCCAGATAAATATATGGTTTATGCTGTCAAAAGCTTTGGAGTAGTCTATAAAGCAGATATATAGGGGTTTCTGATATTCGTTATATTTTTCCAAGACTTGTTTGATTGTGTGAATGTGGTCTATTGTACTGTAGTTTTTCCTGAATCCCGCTTGCTCAATTGGTTGGTTTTCATCTAGAACCTTTGTTATTCTTTCCAGGATTACTTTTGCAAAGACTTTGTACACATTTGAAATGAGGCTTATTGGTCTATAGTTGCCGATGTTATCCTTATCTCCTTTTTTATGGAGGAGAATGATATGGGATTCGCTCCATTGTCTCGGGACGGTGTCGGTTGTTAAAATATCATTAAATAGGTTGGTTAGAATTGGGTTTATTTCTTCTATGGTGCCTCTTATCAGCTCGTTTGTTATACTGTCGGGTCCTGGAGCTTTTTCTAGCTTCTGTGACATGATGGCTTTCTGAACTTCTTGCACGAGTATAGGTGGGACAACTTTATATCTCGTGACCGGATTCTTATAGGTGTTATTTTTTTGTTCAGCGCTATTGCAGGAGTAAAGGGTTTTGTAGTAGTCTGTAGCCAGTTTCTGGATTTCTGTACGGTTTGTTGCTTGTTTCAATCTGTTACTTTTTAATTTGGGTATCCATTCCATTCCGCACTCCCTTAATTCTTTGAAAGCTTTTCTTACTCCTCCTGTTTTTTGGATTTCAGCTTCTAGTTTATTCAGTCTCTTTATTTTCCTGTCGTTTCTTATGTTTTCCCTAATCAGTTTACTCAGTCTGGATATTGAGTTACGATTTTCTTTTCTTTTTGACTTGTCGGTCATTATAGTTTTTCTTTCTTCTAGGAGCTCTATTGTCCTTGCGCTAAACTTTGTGTCTGTAAATGTATTTGCCTTTACTGCTCTTATTTGTGATAGTTGTTCGTTCAAATGGTCATATTTTACTGTGACACTTCTGTCTGAGTTTAATACTTCTATCAATGGCTTGGTAAGCAAAGAATCAGCATTTTTTCCATATTGTTTTGATGTCAACGTTTTATTGTTTATTTTGTATCTACTTCTTTGAGTTGGGAACTTTTTCAGACAGCATCGTATCATACGGTGGTCTGTATTAAAGTTTAAATTCTGTATTACGTGTGTGTCATTAAAGTACTTGGGTTTGTTTGTTATTATATAGTCAATTTCGTTTTTGTACTTTCCATCAGGTGATAGCCAGGTCCATTTAGTTTTGGGTTTTTTTTTGAAGATAGAATTGAGTAGTGTTAGGTTGTTTTGTAGTAGAAGTTTAATTATTCTGTGACCGTTATCACTCCTCATTCCATACCCATAGTTACCCATTATTAGTTCCTCGCCGGGCTCTCTACAGCCAACCTGTGCATTAAAGTCACCCATGACTACGAGATAGTTATTGTGATATTTGTTTATAATATCTGACAGCATAGAGTAAAATCCTTCGCTTTCGCATTCTGGTGCTGCCTCAGTAGGTGCGTATACCTGCATGATTGTCCACGGTTTCTTGTATCTTGGCAGATTAATGTTAAGTATTGCTAATCTTTCTGAGATTCCTATCAGCTCTTGTATGTAGCTTTTCAGTGCTTTCCTGATTAAGAAGCCCACTCCTCTTTGGCCTGCTGTTTCTCCTTTTTGGTATAGTATGTAGTCGTTGTGTTCCATTATTATCTCATCTGGTCTTCTCATTTCACTTATGCCTAAGATGTCGTATTTGATGTGTTGTAGCGCCTGGTCTAGTTCCAATAGACTTTCTTGTTTCCTGAGAGTTCTCGTATTGAGTGTTGCGATGTTGAATGTTTCACTTCTTTTTGCTGGAGGGTTTTGGTCTAGTGCTCCCATGGGGACCAGCCGTGTTGGGAGACGGTTTGTTTGTTGTTTTTGTTTGTAACTGGTTGTTGTTGTAGTTTTAGTTAGTTTCCGGTTTTCCGGGGCCTTTATTAGTTTTTTGGTTTGTTTGGCTGGGGATCAGATCTTGTTTTTTCTATATAATTTAACATGTTTGGTTTAATAGTTTCGTTCCTGCTGTGGGCTTTTGTAAGAGGTTGGGTTGTATTTTTCGGAAACTTGTTTATGCTGGCTTTCTTCTGTGTTGACAGGTTGGGGGAGCTTGAGTTTTCTCTTTTCCTCTTTTCTCTATTATCGCCTTTCGATTTGATCACTATAAGTTTGTCCTGTTTTAAATAAGCTATGTTTCCCTTCTTTTTTTCTTCCTCTACTTGAGGTTGGAGTTGTTTTCGTTTTTCTAAAGTTTCCTTAGAATAATCCTCTTTTACATAGATGTTGGGTGGTAGTTTTGATTTGCTTTTGAGTATAAGATGTTTTTTCCAGATTGTTGTTAAAGAAACTACAACAGGTCGGTTCCTATTCTCCGTCTTTCTTCCAATTCTATAAATGTTACTAATCTCTTGGCTGTTCATATGTACTCCTGTACCCTCCACGGTTTCTTTAATATGATCCACCAGTTCTGTCTCTGTTTTTCCTTCTTCCTCTACTCCGAAGAAAACCAGGTTGTTCTTACGTTTCTCTGTTTCCAACGATTTAATTTTCGTTTCAAGTTCAGATATTTTGTTTTTGAGGTATTTGTTTTCTTCA
Source organism: Eilema griseolum (assembly GCA_963662185.1). NCBI lineage: Eukaryota > Metazoa > Arthropoda > Insecta > Lepidoptera > Erebidae > Eilema > Eilema griseolum. Next base: position 22,298,853 of record OY759231.1, on the reverse strand, counting down.
GTTGTTGTGTTCAATTTATCGTCTATCGCTTCCATGACGTTTCTAGATACCGACTGCGTTATCTGTTCAGCTTGTCTGTCTAATTTTTCATCTAGCTTCCGCAGGAGTAATTCCATATTATCTTTATCCATGTTGAATAATTATTACGGTAATTTTAGGTTTTGTTATGGCAACACTGCTTCACTACGTGGGAGCTTTTATTTCTGGTCTTGGCAACACCGGGAATGCTGGTGTCACTGACAGATGTCGTGAGGTTGGCACTCCGTAGCTGACGGGCCTATGTGTTGTCTATGATATGATGGCGGTTTGACACTATCTTTTTTAGGTTATGATGACGACGAATAATTTTAGTTTTTCACGTGAAATTCTTCATCCGCGCTGTGATCACTATTTCTGTATCTTTAATACCCTTAGCTTTGTTGAGATTGCACTTGACAGTAAAAGGATTTCACTATTTTACACTGTTTCTAATTTTTTCTCGCGGAGGTCTTTGACGTACGTGTTTACACTCTGAGAACCGGAACCGGAAACCCTTTTTTTTTTTTTTTTTTTTTTTTTATAAGAGTTTGGATTAATTAGTACTTATTTTGATTGGTTATTGATCCTCAGAATAAGGTGGACATGGAGTATAAGCGGAATGACAATCATCAGATTCTTTACTATTATCCATCAATATATCTGGAGCACTAGGTGCATCAACAAGGTTAGAATGTTCAATTGATCGCACCCTAATTCCCTTAATTCCCCTCTCTCTTCCCAAGAGTTTCTCCAACCCCCTCTCATGAGTATAATAAGTTTTTCCCAATTTAGAAACAATGTAACTAAGTTTATTACGATCTACTACGGTAGGGTAATCAAGTAATAAAAAACCATGACTCCGAGCAGAATCACGGCCGTCCTGCCTGAATGTCTCCATCTGAATCTTATACTTGAGGGAAATTACAACAAGATGGTCAATAGAACTGAGTAGCTCCCATGTTCTTGATCCTTCAATTGTTTTCCTGGGAGTTCCATCTGGAATGCAAGAGCCTTCAGTGAATCCAGCATGATTTACAATGGAGGTCAACATATGACAGATTTCATCAGAGCTAGCATGAATCATTAAGGTTTTCATAACATTATCCCTTGCTGAGACCCAGAAATATCCTGTCAACCCTGACCATTCTAGGTGAGTAGATAGTGTCTCCAAGATCCAAATTAGTAATAGTAATATAGTAATAATAGTAATATCAAGTAATAATAGTAATATAAAAATATAAACGAAAATATTCTCGCTTCTTAAAGTAAATTGTCAACTAATCAACATGGCTGGGTACTTAAAGGTTTCTCATTATGGTGTTATCCTTAAAATCAACTTAATAAAGTTATACAAAATAGATAATAATCAAGTAATAGTAGAAATATAGAAATCTAACTGCAAATAATATAATCTTGTTTTAACTCTAATCAAATAATCCAAAACTTTTATTTAACCTTCTGAGGCCCAAGCGAATTTTTCCTTGGTAGTCTTTACAACCCAATGTCCTTGCACAAGAACATCATATGCAATATACGTTAAAGCACAGACCAAAAAAAATCTTAAAAAGTATGTTACAGTAATTTTATGACTGCTATATTTTTTTCTAGTAATAATAACATGGTAAGGAATTAATATTGACTGCGAAATATATAAATTATTTTGTTCTTGTGGAAGAACATTGGGTCGCAATTCTAATAGTAGGTATAATGTTTATGTTCTCTCAGAATGACATTGGGCTGCTAAATGAATAAAACGGTAGTATTATTTTACTATATTTATTGAATTATTTTACTAAAATATTAATCTTTATTTTTAATCAGGACAAGGAACTGAATCAGTCGTCAACATAGTGTGTAATTTAGTTTAAATCTTCATATAAAAATTAACAATTCTTCTTGCATTTAAAATAATGTACTAAATCTAATAAAAATTAAGTAAAACTCAACGAAAAGAATAACTTCTAATTCTCTTATCACATACCTGACATCAAAGGATATTGAAATACTTACAATAATAAAGAGTTAGGAACTAAAGATATCAACTTAGGAACTTTGGTAATTATTGCGCATACACTAATTTGTTGTAATATAAAAGTAGTCCTCATTAACCACTGTCATTTGAGTGAAAATCCGAGTAACGGTTTCTATCCGAATTAAGGCACAAAGCAATATTGCAGGTACTACATACAATACGAGTTTTTTTAATGTCTACATCTTGACTGTTTGTCTTTAAAAATCGGCATGTGTTCAGCCACATGCAGACGCCGTTTTTTGGATGGAAGTGGAGGTGCTGGTTTTCCTCTTTTGCGTCTTAGAGATTCAGATTCCAGGATAATATCATTATATTCAACTATCTCCGACATCGAATAGGTATCTAATAGGTAGGGTAAATGGGGATCACTTAAGCGAGAATGAAAATAAAAGCAAATATATGAATCAACTATTTATTGCTCTGTTCTTATTAGTTCGTATTCAGTACAACAATGCCTTCAGAATGTTGCTGGGGCTCCCACGTTACTGCAGTGCATCAGGAATGTTTACCGAAGCTCGCACTGACTGTTTTGGCACCATCCTGGAGGATGGCATCTATGATGCTCAGGGTGCGTGGGAGCGTCAACGGCGTGTTTTAAGTGGTCCATTAAAGGTCAAGCCCAATGGCTGCATTCTATGCGATGTATGTGGAGGCAATGTCAAAACATGGATAATTTTTTTACGACAAAACTCATAAGCTTTCAGACTAACATGGCTCTCGTGATTGTCTAGGACTGACAACACGGGATTGTCAGTCGATGGCTTAGCAAATTGTTTAAAATGGTGGAGTCATTCAACAAAAATTGATTCATTGATCCAACCAGAGTCTGAAACATAAGCTACCATGTTGCTATTACTGTCTTTCATAAGTTGAGCAATCATCCTTTTTCGTTTAAAGATAAAAAATGGTGGAATGTAGGAACCTCCAGCATTAAAATATTGTAAATGTAAATGGTGTGCAATAAATATTGTAAATGGAATCAGATTTAAATTGGTATTTAATCATGAGAGCTTTCAAATTTACAAAAAATATATCGGTTTCTTCTTCATTAAATGCTGTAATTCTATTTATAGAAGTAGCGTCTGGCGTTCGAAGTGATATATTTGGATGTCTAGCCAAAAAATTGTAATACCAATCCATTCCTGCCATACCAGTTTCTTTATTGAAATTATGTTTTATGTTGTTTGCGGTGGCAAAATCGAAAGCTATTTTTCTCAGAGTAGGTATTGTTATCCCAAAGAAAGCCTTACATGACTAAAATAAAATCAACCAGTTCGTTTTCTAGTATTTCGTTAAAAACGGATTTCTTACCTCTCTTTGATTTTGTAGAAACACTGCCTTTTTTCACTTGGTCAAATAAAGTAGCTCTGGGAATACCATATTTTTCTTCCGCCTGACGAAAAGTTATCTTCTGGTTTTTTATTTCTTCCACTGCTTTTCGTAAGGATTCGATGGAGTATGATTGTTCCTTTTTTCTAATATATTTTCGAGGCATCTAAAAATAAGCAGTTATTGATTAATTTCATAATAGATTATCTAGTTAGGGGTAATTGCGGACGTCCGTATTTACCCGGATTGCTTGTCCGCAATTAACCCAAATGTGTATTTTCAAATCAAAGAGAGAAATTAGTAGGTTATTAATAAAACTTGCCATAAAAACAATCATTGGCGTTTCAAACTTCATTTACAAGGCAATCCATATAAAATATCACTTTTTACCATCACTTACTATACAGAGCTGTCCCTCAAATTAAAAAATACAAGAAATTAGATCAATATACACTTTTTTTTTTAAATTTACCTACCTTTCAAACTGTGCACAGCCGGCCGTCGTAAGTTTTTGCGTGGCAGTAAAGATGGCGGAAAGGAACAGATGACGGCGGCGGGCTTCCGCGGGGAGAAGGGAATGAGTAGATACTTGCTAGTCCGTATTTACCCCGCGTCCGCAATTACCCCCCTCTCCCCTACTAGTGGGGAGAAACAGTTGAAAAGTTACTATTATCTAAGTATTAAATTTACAAAAAACATTGTTTCGTTGTCTTAAAAGTCCTTGATTAATAATTAAATAATATGGTAAAGTATTAAAAAAGCTATTAAAAACCGTCTGGTTTGTAATTACAATGACAAACTTCAAACTAATACTGTAAAGTAAATTTTAAAAACCTCAGAAAAAAATCACAGATGATTCATTTTCATAATTGCAATGTTTAAAAATTACAAATTAGGACACAATAACAATATTAACACCGAGAGTAAGTATATAAAAAAGAAATAAGCTTTAATATTAAAAATCACAGATTGTTTTATTATCACAATTAATACGGACTAATTTAATTAATCATTACTTATAAGGTATAAAAATATTAAAATCTTAACATCTCCAGACAATGTCATAGAGATAGAGCCAGTCACGTACTGATGTACCTAATATATTTTCAATTATATTGTTTCTTTCTTGGACGTGCTTTTGATTTTCGGAAATATTCATTTTCAATCTTATTTTAGCAAAATTATTACAGTAGTTTTGCAAATATCTTAACAGTTTGGCTAAATTTACACCGCGCTTTTGGTCTATAGTCAAGGAGTATAGAGTTTTGGAAATTGTATAAAAAAACGTGTTTCACTTACTATCGATAGTTTCAGTTAGACCGGGGGCAATAGTACCAGTTTCGATATAACCCAGATTATAATGCCACCACGTAAAAATCACTTTGTACGTTACATTTGTAGTCTAATTGGCTATAACAATCTATAAAATAATTTTCACATGATTGCATCAGAATGGATGAATTGAGTTTTTGTTCATGAAGTCCTTGTGTTACAATTGACCCCTAGTATGGGTCAATTGTACCAGCAAAAGGTAAATAAAAGCCAATATAATGTCATAATCAATCAGTATTTATTGGTAATTTCTTAAGACGAATCAGTCTATTACGTTACATCAGTCTTAATTAAGACTTATTTAGACTAAACAAAGCTAGCATTTCAGTTGAACTAAACCTATTATAGTAATCTCCAATTTTTTTAAATATATTGAGACGACTTAATATAAAAAGCATTTAAGGCTGCTCATAGCACACCTTTCAAGTAATAACATCATCTCAACATACCAAAAATATCGAATTATTCAACAATTACTAATATCGTACAGTTACAATTGACCCCTGATACAAACAACCCCATCCTTCACAACAAATTATTTTTAAATAATACAGTAGTATTATCCGATTTAGTACAAATAGATAACATTCTCGGAATCAGAATCAGAATCAGAATCATTTATTTCGCTAAACATGGGTACAAAATATGGTGTTAGTAGGTAATTGTGATGTTCAGGCCATGTTTTACCATTTTGGTGTGCAAAAAGTATTAGTCGACGGTTACTTATATTAAAAAATGATAAAACTTATTCATATTATCATGCGAGACCAATCTGTTATTAAACTTTTATTTCGAACATATTCATAATTATTTAATCACCATCTAAACTTAGTCAATGTAATAAAATCGTGTCAGAATACGAAAAAGTAAATTACCATTAGTCAATATAGACGTCCATGTTATAAATGTTTTGCGGTTCAAAACTGTCCCTATTCATGATCTTTTCCAAATTGTCAAAAAATAAATTGACATTCGTTAAGTTAAAACTCGTGTCTCGAGTCAGACTTGTGGCTTGAGCACAACGAATCGCTAGCTCCGAATTTCGGTTGAGAAATCCGAAAACCAATCTGCTCCTGACATCTTTTGGCGTTCCCATGAATCAGGCATCTTTAATTCATAGTTAATTGCAAGGTCCTACGCCAATCTTTTAACCTCTCTAGGAGTAAGGCCGTAATAGACATCAGCCGATTTTATGAGATATTTGACCATGGCTTTCTCCTGTTCTTCTTTTGAGGCTGGTCTGTAACACATTGTAGCTTCCATAAGAGGGTATTCTTTATTTTTTTGGTATCTTAGCAGCGAAACATGGCACAAATTAAACATTTTGGCTGCAGCTATTACAGATCGTCCTCTTAAAATTTCCTTGTAAGCTTCCTCATACAACAGGAGATCTTTCGTACCTCGGTCTGTCTTTCTTGGTCTATTTCGCGGCATCTGTCATATATGATAAAACAAAAATAAATTATAGGTAATTAGTGAAATAAACAAGGTAGGTAATTTGACTGAGTATGATTATCTAACACAAACTTAACTAGTCCTACGTAGTACTAAACTAACAACCGTTTCCTACGAACAAGCAGCAATACATATCACGACGTCTCATATGTTAAAAATGATTCTAAAAGTTATGGTGGAACAAAGAAACTCGTAAACATGCATACCTACATGAACCTTGAAAACATTACACTCCTTTTGTTAGCAGTAGTGTAAAAACTCTGAGTCAATTGTGGCACGGGATCAATTGTAACGTTACAATTGACCCCGAGTGTGGTGGTACAATTGTCCTTTTTACTCGCACTCACTAAACTTCACAAATCTCGATTTCTATATATCTAACTGCCCAGCTCAGGACACACTTGTGAACACACACACGCGAATATTTCGATATAGGACACGGCGGTATTTCCGCCCGATTGAGCAGTCCGACTGGGGTAGTACCTCCGCCCTACAGAATACCGCGGTTATAATAACTTCGTGTTGTGTTCCCAGCGGTGAGTAGGATAGCCAGAGCTCACTGGAGAATTTGTGCTGTCAGTGGGAAGACTAAAGGCTTGTCCTGCTTTGTCTTCTGCTGACGGCACAGAAACTCTGTACTTACAGGGTTGGCAGCGCGACTGTAACTCCTCTGGTGTTGCAGACGTCCATAGGTCACGGTAGCCACTTTCCATCAGGTGGGCCGTGTGCTTGTCTGCCAACTAAGTGGTATAAAAAAAAAATAGTTGCAGAGTTATAGACAATGGTACTATTAACCCGTGGTAAAATTGACCCCGGTCTACCCTACCTATCCTATCTCTATTCGAAAGTTAATCATAGGTGCGCTTCGAGGAAAAATAAGTTAATATTTTTAATTGTTATCGGGAGCGCTACTAAAAGGTGCGCTCCAAGGAATAAAAAAGGTGCGTCTAAAATGGTGGCATTTCGAGGAATACCTCGAATCGCCAACGAATACAATGAACTATTGTACAAGTGTGTACAACAATTGACAAAGGACATAAGTCCTAACCTGGTTGAAAACCAAAGGTCAAAAAGAAGAAATACAAATTGAAATTACACAGCAGCAACGGGGTAACAGGAGTTGTAACGATAATTTTTTTTTACACATAATACTATGTGTCAAAAGTTTCAAAAAAATGTTTAAGTTGTAAGTATTACATTACCACGCGGTGAATATGCGTAGGCACTTGCCGAATAGCCAATAAAACCATCATCACATATAGATATGTGTTGGTATATAACAATATAACAATATTATTCACCAAAACAAAACAACATTAAACATGTTAACAACAAGTTTTAAAACTTGTTGTTAACATGTATCACTTAACGGTGAATGATAGTTACGTTCAGCATGAACTAAACGCAATTAATTTGTAAGATCTGACCACACTGAAGTCATTGTCAGATGACACTTCTGACATAATGTCAAAATACGACATGAAATACACATAACAATGGAAACATGGAAATAAAAGCAGGAATATTATTAAAATACGGTGTAACCGTAGGTACATAAAATGCATACACAACAGAACGACCCAACCATTCTAACAAGTAAAGTGGAAATTATATCGGAATTGAGGTTATTATAATGGTAATTACTTGGAAGAGTTATTGGATGGGAAATAATATGATTGTACAGTCGCCACCAGATATATGGTACCGTCACATGAGTAGATAATAGGTACAGACAAAGTTTCATATAACCGCGCGATTCGGTTGCATTAATACAAGCACGCGGGGCATGGTGTGTGTGTCCACTGGCCGCTTGTCGCGTACGCGGTGAGACTGGAAAAGACCGGTTTGCGCTGACACAGTCAGTTGACAATCACAGGGCTGGTGCAACACACGTTGTTGGTTTTGTCAGTTTTGAAGTTTTATGTTTTGTTAGTTGCAAGTTTAAATATTTAATAATGTTTGTTTATTGTACTGTGTGTATGTGTAGGGGAAGGTGGGGTAAGACGGGGACTTTAAGGTAATTTATCAAATAAACCCTCTATTTTTTATTATTATTATATTATCACAAAACAGGAACTTTTATTACGAAAACAATCAGCTTTCTTTTCTTAATTTTAATCAGTCAAAACAAAAATATAAAAGTCTTCTCATAAAAATATCATCTTAAAAAAAATAACAAAATCTCCCCGTCTTGCCCCACCTATAGGGCCAGATAGGGTACCCCCTAGGGTAAGATAGGGTATGACATATTCAATCAATTCAATCTTCACAAACAGGGCAGATATGGACGGCTTCATCGTCGTTATCGTCCACTCCTGCACAGCCACAATGCGCCCACTTACCGCAAGTCTGGCATGTGATCCAACCTTCAATAGACTCAGAATATAGGCCGTGACAGTACAGACATTCTGTAGTATCTTCACCATCCGATGTCTGAGATTCTTCGTCAGCTTTCTTGGCTCTTTTATTAGTTTTTTTCAATTTCTTATTATTTGGTTTCTGTTTTTTATTGTTTTGTCTTTCTTCTAACTCGGCTTTGTAAGGTGAAGCAGTGATAATGGCCGCTTTTCCTCTTCTTCTAACTTGTCTTGTCCTTTTTTCTATACGTGGATAAGGCATTAAATGTTTTGGGCTAACCAAATGAAATGCTGCATTATCCAGAGCATCATTTACTGTTGTTTGATGTACTAAAGATGAGGTTTGAGGAGTTGCTTGAGGTGCTGCTGTGTTCGTTGTAGAATTTGAGGCGGTGGCAGCTTGGTTATCATGAGCTGATGATATCACTGATGGTGTGACTGTCAGTGTTGGTTGTGATATTGCTGCTGGTGTCGAAGATATATCAGATACAGGTTCTATTTCAGCGTCCAATATGATATCGGTAACCTCTGCAGCAATGAAGTCGTCTTCAGTAAAAATGTGTGCATTGTAGGGTGAAATTCCACATGCTTTAAATGCATTGATTGCAGTTGGCATTGTTGTTGCTCGAATGAACGCTTGCCCGAAGAGTTCAGCTACTTGAAATTGGGTCACTATTTTGCCAGGATTTGACCTTAACCATGCTGTTATGGCCTGATCATAAAAGATACTCAACGGCCGCATAAAACCAACATCTGCTGGCTGAAGTTTGTGCGTGGTGTGCGGTGGGAAGCATATTATTGTCACACCATGTTCACGTGCTTCATCGATTAGCTGCAAATTTTGGGCATGAGAGGCATGGCCATCTAAAATAAGCTCCCATGGGGACCAGCCGTGTTGGGAGACGGTTTGTTTGTTGTTTTTGTTTGTAACTGGTTGTTGTTGTAGTTTTAGTTAGTTTCCGGTTTTCCGGGGCCTTTATTAGTTTTTTGGTTTGTTTGGCTGGGGATCAGATCTTGTTTTTTCTATATAATTTAACATGTTTGGTTTAATAGTTTCGTTCCTGCTGTGGGCTTTTGTAAGAGGTTGGGTTGTATTTTTCGGAAACTTGTTTATGCTGGCTTTCTTCTGTGTTGACAGGTTGGGGGAGCTTGAGTTTTCTCTTTTCCTCTTTTCTCTATTATCGCCTTTCGATTTGATCACTATAAGTTTGTCCTGTTTTAAATAAGCTATGTTTCCCTTCTTTTTTTCTTCCTCTACTTGAGGTTGGAGTTGTTTTCGTTTTTCTAAAGTTTCCTTAGAATAATCCTCTTTTACATAGATGTTGGGTGGTAGTTTTGATTTGCTTTTGAGTATAAGATGTTTTTTCCAGATTGTTGTTAAAGAAACTACAACAGGTCGGTTCCTATTCTCCGTCTTTCTTCCAATTCTATAAATGTTACTAATCTCTTGGCTGTTCATATGTACTCCTGTACCCTCCACGGTTTCTTTAATATGATCCACCAGTTCTGTCTCTGTTTTTCCTTCTTCCTCTACTCCGAAGAAAACCAGGTTGTTCTTACGTTTCTCTGTTTCCAACGATTTAATTTTCGTTTCAAGTTCAGATATTTTGTTTTTGAGGTATTTGTTTTCTTCAGTTATTGTGTTCAATTTATCGTCTATCGCTTCCATGACGTTTCTAGATACCGACTGCGTTATCTGTTCAGCTTGTCTGTCTAATTTTTCATCTAGCTTCCGCAGGAGTAATTCCATATTATCTTTATCCATGTTGAATAATTATTACGGTAATTTTAGGTTTTGTTATGGCAACACTGCTTCACTACGTGGGAGCTTTTATTTCTGGTCTTGGCAACACCGGGAATGCTGGTGTCACTGACAGATGTCGTGAGGTTGGCACTCCGTAGCTGACGGGCCTATGTGTTGTCTATGATATGATGGCGGTTTGACACTATCTTTTTTAGGTTATGATGACGACGAATAATTTTAGTTTTTCACGTGAAATTCTTCATCCGCGCTGTGATCACTATTTCTGTATCTTTAATACCCTTAGCTTTGTTGAGATTGCACTTGACAGTAAAAGGATTTCACTATTTTACACTGTTTCAAATTTTTTCTCGCGGAGGTCTTTGACGTACGTGTTTACACTCTGAGAACCGGAACCGGAAACCCTTTTTTTTTTTTTTTTTTTTTTTTATAAGAGTTTGGATTAATTAGTACTTATTTTGATTGGTTATTGATCCTCAGAATAAGGTGGACATGGAGTATAAGCGGAATGACAATCATCAGATTCTTTACTATTATCCATCAATATATCTGGAGCACTAGGTGCATCAACAAGGTTAGAATGTTCAATTGATCGCACCCTAATTCCCTTAATTCCCCTCTCTCTTCCCAAGAGTTTCTCCAACCCCCTCTCATGAGTATAATAAGTTTTTCCCAATTTAGAAACAATGTAACTAAGTTTATTACGATCTACTACGGTAGGGTAATCAAGTAATAAAAAACCATGACTCCGAGCAGAATCACGGCCGTCCTGCCTGAATGTCTCCATCTGAATCTTATACTTGAGGGAAATTACAACAAGATGGTCAATAGAACTGAGTAGCTCCCATGTTCTTGATCCTTCAATTGTTTTCCTGGGAGTTCCATCTGGAATGCAAGAGCCTTCAGTGAATCCAGCATGATTTACAATGGAGGTCAACATATGACAGATTTCATCAGAGCTAGCATGAATCATTAAGGTTTTCATAACATTATCCCTTGCTGAGACCCAGAAATATCCTGTCAACCCTGACCATTCTAGGTGAGTAGATAGTGTCTCCAAGATCCAAATTAGTAATAGTAATATAGTAATAATAGTAATATCAAGTAATAATAGTAATATAAAAATATAAACGAAAATATTCTCGCTTCTTAAAGTAAATTGTCAACTAATCAACATGGCTGGGTACTTAAAGGTTTCTCATTATGGTGTTATCCTTAAAATCAACTTAATAAAGTTATACAAAATAGATAATAATCAAGTAATAGTAGAAATATAGAAATCTAACTGCAAATAATATAATCTTGTTTTAACTCTAATCAAATAATCCAAAACTTTTATTTAACCTTCTGAGGCCCAAGCGAATTTTTCCTTGGTAGTCTTTACAACCCAATGTCCTTGCACAAGAACATCATATGCAATATACGTTAAAGCACAGACCAAAAAAAATCTTAAAAAGTATGTTACAGTAATTTTATGACTGCTATATTTTTTTCTAGTAATAATAACATGGTAAGGAATTAATATTGACTGCGAAATATATAAATTATTTTGTTCTTGTGGAAGAACATTGGGTCGCAATTCTAATAGTAGGTATAATGTTTATGTTCTCTCAGAATGACATTGGGCTGCTAAATGAATAAAACGGTAGTATTATTTTACTATATTTATTGAATTATTTTACTAAAATATTAATCTTTATTTTTAATCAGGACAAGGAACTGAATCAGTCGTCAACATAGTGTGTAATTTAGTTTAAATCTTCATATAAAAATTAACAATTCTTCTTGCATTTAAAATAATGTACTAAATCTAATAAAAATTAAGTAAAACTCAACGAAAAGAATAACTTCTAATTCTCTTATCACATACCTGACATCAAAGGATATTGAAATACTTACAATAATAAAGAGTTAGGAACTAAAGATATCAACTTAGGAACTTTGGTAATTATTGCGCATACACTAATTTGTTGTAATATAAAAGTAGTCCTCATTAACCACTGTCATTTGAGTGAAAATCCGAGTAACGGTTTCTATCCGAATTAAGGCACAAAGCAATATTGCAGGTACTACATACAATACGAGTTTTTTTAATGTCTACATCTTGACTGTTTGTCTTTAAAAATCGGCATGTGTTCAGCCACATGCAGACGCCGTTTTTTGGATGGAAGTGGAGGTGCTGGTTTTCCTCTTTTGCGTCTTAGAGATTCAGATTCCAGGATAATATCATTATATTCAACTATCTCCGACATCGAATAGGTATCTAATAGGTAGGGTAAATGGGGATCACTTAAGCGAGAATGAAAATAAAAGCAAATATATGAATCAACTATTTATTGCTCTGTTCTTATTAGTTCGTATTCAGTACAACAATGCCTTCAGAATGTTGCTGGGGCTCCCACGTTACTGCAGTGCATCAGGAATGTTTACCGAAGCTCGCACTGACTGTTTTGGCACCATCCTGGAGGATGGCATCTATGATGCTCAGGGTGCGTGGGAGCGTCAACGGCGTGTTTTAAGTGGTCCATTAAAGGTCAAGCCCAATGGCTGCATTCTATGCGATGTATGTGGAGGCAATGTCAAAACATGGATAATTTTTTTACGACAAAACTCATAAGCTTTCAGACTAACATGGCTCTCGTGATTGTCTAGGACTGACAACACGGGATTGTCAGTCGATGGCTTAGCAAATTGTTTAAAATGGTGGAGTCATTCAACAAAAATTGATTCATTGATCCAACCAGAGTCTGAAACATAAGCTACCATGTTGCTATTACTGTCTTTCATAAGTTGAGCAATCATCCTTTTTCGTTTAAAGATAAAAAATGGTGGAATGTAGGAACCTCCAGCATTAAAATATTGTAAATGTAAATGGTGTGCAATAAATATTGTAAATGGAATCAGATTTAAATTGGTATTTAATCATGAGAGCTTTCAAATTTACAAAAAATATATCGGTTTCTTCTTCATTAAATGCTGTAATTCTATTTATAGAAGTAGCGTCTGGCGTTCGAAGTGATATATTTGGATGTCTAGCCAAAAAATTGTAATACCAATCCATTCCTGCCATACCTACATACATACATACATAGCCTAGCTGTAAAACTTCTCTCCATCAAAATAATTCACATTATATGACAGCCAAAATTTATAACCACATACCCAGACCCATTAGAGAGCTAACCTTCAACAAATTTAAGAAAGCACTAACTACCTGGCTGATTGAGAAGTGTTATTATAGTGTCAAGGAGTTTCTTGAGGATAAATTATGATTTTAATGTATGTCATTTTAATGTATTATGTGGGACTTATTGTATTGACTTTTAATGTATTATTGTATGTGTAATTATTAGTAGGTAGGTATTGTGTATTCTTTTATATAAAAAATAAATAAATTATACTTGCATGTATTCTTGACACTAAATATTGACATTTTTGGACATTTTATATGTATTCTATTTTTAATTTTTAATTTTATTACAATTGAATTGCCTACATCATCATCAATCGAATATGTAACATTTTCAATGGATTTTGCATGCAGAGAAACTGCGAAGCATGTCGGACCTTATTTGTTTTTGTAACACCATTGTAACATACCGTGTTTCGAGCAATAAATGATTTACTTACTTATTGAAATTATGTTTTATGTTGTTTGCGGTGGCAAAATCGAAAGCTATTTTTCTCAGAGTAGGTATTGTTATCCCAAAGAAAGCCTTACATGACTAAAATAAAATCAACCAGTTCGTTTTCTAGTATTTCGTTAAAAACGGATTTCTTACCTCTCTTTGATTTTGTAGAAACACTGCCTTTTTTCACTTGGTCAAATAAAGTAGCTCTGGGAATACCATATTTTTCTTCCGCCTGACGAAAAGTTATCTTCTGGTTTTTTATTTCTTCCACTGTGGTTGCGCCGAAGTGGAAACTGTATTTTTGACACGGAAACCCACTCCTTTTATACCCGTCTCCTCTCCCGCACTAATCATAGATATGGCTTCCGTCCGCCATTTGTGAAATATAGACACTCAGTCTCGCTTTGAACTAGCCAGCGTAAAGGCGATCGCGCGCGCGCGTCTCTCAGAAATGAATAATATTTGTTGTATTTTAACCGCCTCATAGACCTTTACCGATCGGATGGTGCCTCTCGTGTGTTCCTCAAGGGATCTAGTGACGCTGACGGCAGCTCCTGAGCAAGGAAGAGAAGATCCGTGTACCGGCTGCGATGAAAAACACGTGGGTCGTGAAGGTTAGTGCATCCTCTCCTAATTTCTCGGGCTGCATTCACTGCCTGGATCGAATCCGCGGCAGCCCGGCCACCTGTCTTGTTTTGTGTGTAAAGTGTCAATAGAACAGTTATCTGCTTCCCCGCAATACAGTCCACTCGTACACGTTGGCCCACGCGCCACCATTTTTGGTCCGGATCGAGCCGGATTCTTAGCCGTAGTTCGTATTTTGTTATTATTCTAATGGGAATGAGCGCACCGCACCTAAGTGCCTGGTTATTTTAGTAGAAAACCCCGCATCCAGACACTTAGGCTTAGAATTTGTTGTCCGTTCGCCGCTGGCTCGCATTGTACCTACCTAATACATAAATAGGTTAGGTATCATATCAACACTTAATCGTAGTTCACAATTTTCGCATCGCACCTAAGTGCCTGGTTATTTTAGTAGAAAACCCCGCATCCAGACATTTAGGCTTAGATCTTAGGTATACTCAGACACCCTAGTGCATAGGCACAGTGTAATACCTAACGCATTTGGCTTTGTTTGTTTTTTTCAATTACGTTGTTCTCGGCTCACGTCGTATTTGCCTAGTACCTGCGTGGGTAGACACGTGGCTGTGCCTACCTCGCTCGCATCTCATCCCAATTCATACGAAAGTATTTTAATTTGAATAGATATTACGCAATACTTAATCTCGGAAATAATAGTTGAATCTAGACAGCGACCATCGCGCAGGTGCGACCTTGTTGCTATGCGCGTTTGTTCAAGCGTGCATTCACAGTTGTAAGCACCTACCTACCTACATAGTTAACGCTCGCGCCGCCTCGCTGCTCTGTACCGCTAGGATTAAGTCATTTCATATTTAATTGTAAACATGTCCCCAAAGGTTGATAAGACCGGTAAGGTTCAATTGAAACTTTTATACGCTAAAAAAGAAATGATTTACTCTCGCGTACAATCGATTTATGATAGTGCACTTAAAACCTCTGATTTGGTCATCAGAGATTCGTTCTTGTGTTCTATAGAAAACTTAGATAGTCTACGCGCGGATTTCGAAACCTTAGTGCATGACATCAACGTTTTAGAGTTGAATTTGGATCCCGATTACTCAGTGAGTTATCAAGCCTTGTCGTCGTTTGACGATTTGTATTGTCGTATCAAACGCGTCGCTAGGAGTTTGGAGAAACCGGCTGACCTACCCAACCCCACTCGCGACCGACCTAAGTTGCCACCAATTCAAATACCCGAATTTGATGGTAACATTCGCAATTGGTGTCTATTTATAGATAGTTTTGAGAATACAATAGATAAGAACGATTCGTTGACAGATCACGAAAAATTGCATTATCTCGTTGAAAAATTGACTGGTAAAGCTATAACCGTTTGCGCTGGAATTACGTTTAGTGCCGAGAATTATAATTTAATTTTAAATACTTTGAAAGCTAGGTATGAGGATAAAAGATCGGTAGCTAACGCCTATTTAGATCAGATGTTTGATTTGAAATCTATTACGGCATGTAACGATCAAAACTTAGAGAAATTTCTAGATACTTTCGCGTCAGCTGTTCGCGCCGTAAAGAACCTAAAGGTCGATGACCTCTGCGACTTCGTATTTTTGTATATGGGTTTAAGGAAATTAGATTCCGAAACCATTCGTTTGTTTGAGTCGGATCATCGCGGCAATAGGATTCCTAAGTTCGAAGACTTAGAAAGTTTTGTTCGCGAGCATATAAAGGTATTGCAACGCTCTTCATCGAAACATGAAGGCGCGAAGACAGTTGTTGATTCTGCACGCAAAGTAGATGCGTCATCGAAGTCACTGAGGTCAACTCATACTTATGTTAGTACCGCACCAGCACGTGTACAGTCACCTGTTTGCTCTTTGTGTAGCACTCATCATTCGCAACTGTACAGGTGTCCTGGTTTTCTAAAATTGTCGCCTAGTGATCGTTATAAATTTGTTCGCGCTAATAATTTTTGTTTTAATTGTCTCGGTACTAAACACCGCGTTGTTTTATGTAATAGTAGAAATAGTTGTCGCAAATGTCAAGCGAGACACCACACTTTGCTTCATTTTGAGAATAGTAATGCCGCATCCAATGTGAGCACGGTTGGCTCGTCGAGCGGTGACACACGGCAGCCTGCGCCGCAGCCGCAGCCCGCGCTCGCGCGCGCTCCAGCCCGCCCGGTGACCGCCGCGGATGACGTCACCTTGTGTTCGTTCTCCGCTAGTGCTGCACTCACTACTGTGTGTCTTGCGACCGCTCGCGTTGTTATTGTTGATGCATTAGGTAAGCCGCGCATTGTTCGAGCGCTGTTAGATGGCGCTTCGCAAAGTAATTTTATTACTCAAGATTGTTGTCGGCGTCTTGGTTTCAATGTTGATAAGCGTTCAACCCGCTCAGTGGTGAAGGGTTTTGGAAGCTTACAGTCAGCTGTTCGTGGCACCGTTAAAACAAGGTTTAGATCTCGTTTTAATAATAATATTTGGTTTGACATGGATTCGCTCGTTATAGATAGAATAGCTGAACAGTTGCCTACCGTCCCGGTTGACACGTCTTTATTAACGAAATTTAAAGATTTGCCTTTAGCAGATGAGACTTACGCTGTTCCTGGAGTCGTCGATATATTGATCGGCGCTTCGATTCTCCCGCACCTCCAGCTATCACGTAAGGTTCAAGGGGGACCGACGTACCCCGCTCCGCACGCCCTGGAAACAGTTCTGGGTTTTGTTATAATTGGTTCCGCACCCGCTTCTATAGATAGTTTTAGTTACTCGACTGCTTCGTTCTGTTGCACCGTCGAGCCGCCACTGGAGTCTACCATCCGCAAGTTTTCGCTCGGTGGCTCCCGTGTATCCGCTGAAAAACGTCTTTGTTTGGAACGAAAGATGCAGGCGTCCCCAAAGTCGAAGCGGGCCTATGATGAGGTTGTTAATGAATATTTAGATAAAGGTTACATCTCACCTGCGCCTACGGACACTGGCGGGACCCAGCCTTCGTACATTATCCCGCACCGCGGAGTTATTAGAGAAGATAAGCTTACTACTAAAACTCCGCGTAGTTTTGGATGGCAGTGCTAAGACTAGCACTTCCGTGTCGCTTAATGACATTTTGTATTGTGGTCGGAATCTTTAAGGTAATTTATTTGACATAATTGTAAATTTTCGCATTAATATTAGTAGAATTTTAGCTTTTAGGACTCAACAGTCGCTTTGTGTTGGGCCCACTCTTCGCCCCATCGTTGGGACACATTCGTCGCTAATAGAGTGGCAAAATTCAATCTGAATTGGCGCCACATAATCTCTTTCACGTTGCTGGCACCGACAACCCAGCCGATTGTCTCTCTCGTGGATTGCTTCCTTCGCAAATTTTGGATCACCCGTTGTGGTTTGGTGGACCGTCCTGGATTCATGCCGCGTTAGATGGGTGGCCAGTTAGTCAATTCAATCCCACTACGGTTTCCGAACCACCCGAGGAGAAGAAGCACTCGCTTGTTGTATCGGTCCCACGTGAAGAGACCCTTATTTTGTTGTTGGCTAATCGCGTCTCGTCTTGGTCGAGACTGTTGCGTTGTGTTGTTTGTTCGCCTCTGCCCGCTGCCTAGCCAGCAGTAGGCACGAGCTCCAATCTAGGTTTATATTTTAGTTGTTATTTCCCAAACCTAGATTTAGATTAGACTTTAGATTTGTTTCGCATTTGTCGTTTCGAAGGTAACCCTTCAAGCCGGGGGGAATGGTTGCGCCGAAGTGGAAACTGTATTTTTGACACGGAAACCCACTCCTTTTATACCCGTCTCCTCTCCCGCACTAATCATAGATATGGCTTCCGTCCGCCATTTGTGAAATATAGACACTCAGTCTCGCTTTGAACTAGCCAGCGTAAAGGCGATCGCGCGCGCGCGTCTCTCAGAAATGAATAATATTTGTTGTATTTTAACCGCCTCATAGACCTTTACCGATCGGATGGTGCCTCTCGTGTGTTCCTCAAGGGATCTAGTGACGCTGACGGCAGCTCCTGAGCAAGGAAGAGAAGATCCGTGTACCGGCTGCGATGAAAAACACGTGGGTCGTGAAGGTTAGTGCATCCTCTCCTAATTTCTCGGGCTGCATTCACTGCCTGGATCGAATCCGCGGCAGCCCGGCCACCTGTCTTGTTTTGTGTGTAAAGTGTCAATAGAACAGTTATCTGCTTCCCCGCAATACAGTCCACTCGTACACGTTGGCCCACGCGCCACCACACTGCTTTTCGTAAGGATTCGATGGAGTATGATTGTTCCTTTTTTCTAATATATTTTCGAGGCATCTAAAAATAAGCAGTTATTGATTAATTTCATAATAGATTATCTAGTTAGGGGTAATTGCGGACGTCCGTATTTACCCGGATTGCTTGTCCGCAATTAACCCAAATGTGTATTTTCAAATCAAAGAGAGAAATTAGTAGGTTATTAATAAAACTTGCCATAAAAACAATCATTGGCGTTTCAAACTTCATTTACAAGGCAATCCATATAAAATATCACTTTTTACCATCACTTACTATACAGAGCTGTCCCTCAAATTAAAAAATACAAGAAATTAGATCAATATACACTTTTTTTTTTAAATTTACCTACCTTTCAAACTGTGCACAGCCGGCCGTCGTAAGTTTTTGCGTGGCAGTAAAGATGGCGGAAAGGAACAGATGACGGCGGCGGGCTTCCGCGGGGAGAAGGGAATGAGTAGATACTTGCTAGTCCGTATTTACCCCGCGTCCGCAATTACCCCCCTCTCCCCTACTAGTGGGGAGAAACAGTTGAAAAGTTACTATTATCTAAGTATTAAATTTACAAAAAACATTGTTTCGTTGTCTTAAAAGTCCTTGATTAATAATTAAATAATATGGTAAAGTATTAAAAAAGCTATTAAAAACCGTCTGGTTTGTAATTACAATGACAAACTTCAAACTAATACTGTAAAGTAAATTTTAAAAACCTCAGAAAAAAATCACAGATGATTCATTTTCATAATTGCAATGTTTAAAAATTACAAATTAGGACACAATAACAATATTAACACCGAGAGTAAGTATATAAAAAAGAAATAAGCTTTAATATTAAAAATCACAGATTGTTTTATTATCACAATTAATACGGACTAATTTAATTAATCATTACTTATAAGGTATAAAAATATTAAAATCTTAACATCTCCAGACAATGTCATAGAGATAGAGCCAGTCACGTACTGATGTACCTAATATATTTTCAATTATATTGTTTCTTTCTTGGACGTGCTTTTGATTTTCGGAAATATTCATTTTCAATCTTATTTTAGCAAAATTATTACAGTAGTTTTGCAAATATCTTAACAGTTTGGCTAAATTTACACCGCGCTTTTGGTCTATAGTCAAGGAGTATAGAGTTTTGGAAATTGTATAAAAAAACGTGTTTCACTTACTATCGATAGTTTCAGTTAGACCGGGGGCAATAGTACCAGTTTCGATATAACCCAGATTATAATGCCACCACGTAAAAATCACTTTGTACGTTACATTTGTAGTCTAATTGGCTATAACAATCTATAAAATAATTTTCACATGATTGCATCAGAATGGATGAATTGAGTTTTTGTTCATGAAGTCCTTGTGTTACAATTGACCCCTAGTATGGGTCAATTGTACCAGCAAAAGGTAAATAAAAGCCAATATAATGTCATAATCAATCAGTATTTATTGGTAATTTCTTAAGACGAATCAGTCTATTACGTTACATCAGTCTTAATTAAGACTTATTTAGACTAAACAAAGCTAGCATTTCAGTTGAACTAAACCTATTATAGTAATCTCCAATTTTTTTAAATATATTGAGACGACTTAATATAAAAAGCATTTAAGGCTGCTCATAGCACACCTTTCAAGTAATAACATCATCTCAACATACCAAAAATATCGAATTATTCAACAATTACTAATATCGTACAGTTACAATTGACCCCTGATACAAACAACCCCATCCTTCACAACAAATTATTTTTAAATAATACAGTAGTATTATCCGATTTAGTACAAATAGATAACATTCTCGGAATCAGAATCAGAATCAGAATCATTTATTTCGCTAAACATGGGTACAAAATATGGTGTTAGTAGGTAATTGTGATGTTCAGGCCATGTTTTACCATTTTGGTGTGCAAAAAGTATTAGTCGACGGTTACTTATATTAAAAAATGATAAAACTTATTCATATTATCATGCGAGACCAATCTGTTATTAAACTTTTATTTCGAACATATTCATAATTATTTAATCACCATCTAAACTTAGTCAATGTAATAAAATCGTGTCAGAATACGAAAAAGTAAATTACCATTAGTCAATATAGACGTCCATGTTATAAATGTTTTGCGGTTCAAAACTGTCCCTATTCATGATCTTTTCCAAATTGTCAAAAAATAAATTGACATTCGTTAAGTTAAAACTCGTGTCTCGAGTCAGACTTGTGGCTTGAGCACAACGAATCGCTAGCTCCGAATTTCGGTTGAGAAATCCGAAAACCAATCTGCTCCTGACATCTTTTGGCGTTCCCATGAATCAGGCATCTTTAATTCATAGTTAATTGCAAGGTCCTACGCCAATCTTTTAACCTCTCTAGGAGTAAGGCCGTAATAGACATCAGCCGATTTTATGAGATATTTGACCATGGCTTTCTCCTGTTCTTTTGTGGCTGGTCTGTAACACATTGTAGCTTCCATAAGAGGGTATTCTTTATTTTTTTGGTATCTTAGCAGCGAAACATGGCACAAATTAAACATTTTGGCTGCAGCTATTACAGATCGTCCTCTTAAAATTTCCTTGTAAGCTTCCTCATACAACAGGAGATCTTTCGTACCTCGGTCTGTCTTTCTTGGTCTATTTCGCGGCATCTGTCATATATGATAAAACAAAAATAAATTATAGGTAATTAGTGAAATAAACAAGGTAGGTAATTTGACTGAGTATGATTATCTAACACAAACTTAACTAGTCCTACGTAGTACTAAACTAACAACCGTTTCCTACGAACAAGCAGCAATACATATCACGACGTCTCATATGTTAAAAATGATTCTAAAAGTTATGGTGGAACAAAGAAACTCGTAAACATGCATACCTACATGAACCTTGAAAACATTACACTCCTTTTGTTAGCAGTAGTGTAAAAACTCTGAGTCAATTGTGGCACGGGATCAATTGTAACGTTACAATTGACCCCGAGTGTGGTGGTACAATTGTCCTTTTTACTCGCACTCACTAAACTTCACAAATCTCGATTTCTATATATCTAACTGCCCAGCTCAGGACACACTTGTGAACACACACACGCGAATATTTCGATATAGGACACGGCGGTATTTCCGCCCGATTGAGCAGTCCGACTGGGGTAGTACCTCCGCCCTACAGAATACCGCGGTTATAATAACTTCGTGTTGTGTTCCCAGCGGTGAGTAGGATAGCCAGAGCTCACTGGAGAATTTGTGCTGTCAGTGGGAAGACTAAAGGCTTGTCCTGCTTTGTCTTCTGCTGACGGCACAGAAACTCTGTACTTACAGGGTTGGCAGCGCGACTGTAACTCCTCTGGTGTTGCAGACGTCCATAGGTCACGGTAGCCACTTTCCATCAGGTGGGCCGTGTGCTTGTCTGCCAACTAAGTGGTATAAAAAAAAAATAGTTGCAGAGTTATAGACAATGGTACTATTAACCCGTGGTAAAATTGACCCCGGTCTACCCTACCTATCCTATCTCTATTCGAAAGTTAATCATAGGTGCGCTTCGAGGAAAAATAAGTTAATATTTTTAATTGTTATCGGGAGCGCTACTAAAAGGTGCGCTCCAAGGAATAAAAAAGGTGCGTCTAAAATGGTGGCATTTCGAGGAATACCTCGAATCGCCAACGAATACAATGAACTATTGTACAAGTGTGTACAACAATTGACAAAGGACATAAGTCCTAACCTGGTTGAAAACCAAAGGTCAAAAAGAAGAAATACAAATTGAAATTACACAGCAGCAACGGGGTAACAGGAGTTGTAACGATAATTTTTTTTTACACATAATACTATGTGTCAAAAGTTTCAAAAAAATGTTTAAGTTGTAAGTATTACATTACCACGCGGTGAATATGCGTAGGCACTTGCCGAATAGCCAATAAAACCATCATCACATATAGATATGTGTTGGTATATAACAATATAACAATATTATTCACCAAAACAAAACAACATTAAACATGTTAACAACAAGTTTTAAAACTTGTTGTTAACATGTATCACTTAACGGTGAATGATAGTTACGTTCAGCATGAACTAAACGCAATTAATTTGTAAGATCTGACCACACTGAAGTCATTGTCAGATGACACTTCTGACATAATGTCAAAATACGACATGAAATACACATAACAATGGAAACATGGAAATAAAAGCAGGAATATTATTAAAATACGGTGTAACCGTAGGTACATAAAATGCATACACAACAGAACGACCCAACCATTCTAACAAGTAAAGTGGAAATTATATCGGAATTGAGGTTATTATAATGGTAATTACTTGGAAGAGTTATTGGATGGGAAATAATATGATTGTACAGTCGCCACCAGATATATGGTACCGTCACATGAGTAGATAATAGGTACAGACAAAGTTTCATATAACCGCGCGATTCGGTTGCATTAATACAAGCACGCGGGGCATGGTGTGTGTGTCCACTGGCCGCTTGTCGCGTACGCGGTGAGACTGGAAAAGACCGGTTTGCGCTGACACAGTCAGTTGACAATCACAGGGCTGGTGCAACACACGTTGTTGGTTTTGTCAGTTTTGAAGTTTTATGTTTTGTTAGTTGCAAGTTTAAATATTTAATAATGTTTGTTTATTGTACTGTGTGTATGTGTAGGGGAAGGTGGGGTAAGACGGGGACTTTAAGGTAATTTATCAAATAAACCCTCTATTTTTTATTATTATTATATTATCACAAAACAGGAACTTTTATTACGAAAACAATCAGCTTTCTTTTCTTAATTTTAATCAGTCAAAACAAAAATATAAAAGTCTTCTCATAAAAATATCATCTTAAAAAAAATAACAAAATCTCCCCGTCTTGCCCCACCTATAGGGCCAGATAGGGTACCCCCTAGGGTAAGATAGGGTATGACATATTCAATCAATTCAATCTTCACAAACAGGGCAGATATGGACGGCTTCATCGTCGTTATCGTCCACTCCTGCACAGCCACAATGCGCCCACTTACCGCAAGTCTGGCATGTGATCCAACCTTCAATAGACTCAGAATATAGGCCGTGACAGTACAGACATTCTGTAGTATCTTCACCATCCGATGTCTGAGATTCTTCGTCAGCTTTCTTGGCTCTTTTATTAGTTTTTTTCAATTTCTTATTATTTGGTTTCTGTTTTTTATTGTTTTGTCTTTCTTCTAACTCGGCTTTGTAAGGTGAAGCAGTGATAATGGCCGCTTTTCCTCTTCTTCTAACTTGTCTTGTCCTTTTTTCTATACGTGGATAAGGCATTAAATGTTTTGGGCTAACCAAATGAAATGCTGCATTATCCAGAGCATCATTTACTGTTGTTTGATGTACTAAAGATGAGGTTTGAGGAGTTGCTTGAGGTGCTGCTGTGTTCGTTGTAGAATTTGAGGCGGTGGCAGCTTGGTTATCATGAGCTGATGATATCACTGATGGTGTGACTGTCAGTGTTGGTTGTGATATTGCTGCTGGTGTCGAAGATATATCAGATACAGGTTCTATTTCAGCGTCCAATATGATATCGGTAACCTCTGCAGCAATGAAGTCGTCTTCAGTAAAAATGTGTGCATTGTAGGGTGAAATTCCACATGCTTTAAATGCATTGATTGCAGTTGGCATTGTTGTTGCTCGAATGAACGCTTGCCCGAAGAGTTCAGCTACTTGAAATTGGGTCACTATTTTGCCAGGATTTGACCTTAACCATGCTGTTATGGCCTGATCATAAAAGATACTCAACGGCCGCATAAAACCAACATCTGCTGGCTGAAGTTTGTGCGTGGTGTGCGGTGGGAAGCATATTATTGTCACACCATGTTCACGTGCTTCATCGATTAGCTGCAAATTTTGGGCATGAGAGGCATGGCCATCTAAAATAAGCTCCCATGGGGACCAGCCGTGTTGGGAGACGGTTTGTTTGTTGTTTTTGTTTGTAACTGGTTGTTGTTGTAGTTTTAGTTAGTTTCCGGTTTTCCGGGGCCTTTATTAGTTTTTTGGTTTGTTTGGCTGGGGATCAGATCTTGTTTTTTCTATATAATTTAACATGTTTGGTTTAATAGTTTCGTTCCTGCTGTGGGCTTTTGTAAGAGGTTGGGTTGTATTTTTCGGAAACTTGTTTATGCTGGCTTTCTTCTGTGTTGACAGGTTGGGGGAGCTTGAGTTTTCTCTTTTCCTCTTTTCTCTATTATCGCCTTTCGATTTGATCACTATAAGTTTGTCCTGTTTTAAATAAGCTATGTTTCCCTTCTTTTTTTCTTCCTCTACTTGAGGTTGGAGTTGTTTTCGTTTTTCTAAAGTTTCCTTAGAATAATCCTCTTTTACATAGATGTTGGGTGGTAGTTTTGATTTGCTTTTGAGTATAAGATGTTTTTTCCAGATTGTTGTTAAAGAAACTACAACAGGTCGGTTCCTATTCTCCGTCTTTCTTCCAATTCTATAAATGTTACTAATCTCTTGGCTGTTCATATGTACTCCTGTACCCTCCACGGTTTCTTTAATATGATCCACCAGTTCTGTCTCTGTTTTTCCTTCTTCCTCTACTCCGAAGAAAACCAGGTTGTTCTTACGTTTCTCTGTTTCCAACGATTTAATTTTCGTTTCAAGTTCAGATATTTTGTTTTTGAGGTATTTGTTTTCTTCAGTTATTGTGTTCAATTTATCGTCTATCGCTTCCATGACGTTTCTAGATACCGACTGCGTTATCTGTTCAGCTTGTCTGTCTAATTTTTCATCTAGCTTCCGCAGGAGTAATTCCATATTATCTTTATCCATGTTGAATAATTATTACGGTAATTTTAGGTTTTGTTATGGCAACACTGCTTCACTACGTGGGAGCTTTTATTTCTGGTCTTGGCAACACCGGGAATGCTGGTGTCACTGACAGATGTCGTGAGGTTGGCACTCCGTAGCTGACGGGCCTATGTGTTGTCTATGATATGATGGCGGTTTGACACTATCTTTTTTAGGTTATGATGACGACGAATAATTTTAGTTTTTCACGTGAAATTCTTCATCCGCGCTGTGATCACTATTTCTGTATCTTTAATACCCTTAGCTTTGTTGAGATTGCACTTGACAGTAAAAGGATTTCACTATTTTACACTGTTTCTAATTTTTTCTCGCGGAGGTCTTTGACGTACGTGTTTACACTCTGAGAACCGGAACCGGAAACCCTTTTTTATTTTTTTATTTTTTTTATTTTTTTATAAGAGTTTGGATTAATTAGTACTTATTTTGATTGGTTATTGATCCTCAGAATAAGGTGGACATGGAGTATAAGCGGAATGACAATCATCAGATTCTTTACTATTATCCATCAATATATCTGGAGCACTAGGTGCATCAACAAGGTTAGAATGTTCAATTGATCGCACCCTAATTCCCTTAATTCCCCTCTCTCTTCCCAAGAGTTTCTCCAACCCCCTCTCATGAGTATAATAAGTTTTTCCCAATTTAGAAACAATGTAACTAAGTTTATTACGATCTACTACGGTAGGGTAATCAAGTAATAAAAAACCATGACTCCGAGCAGAATCACGGCCGTCCTGCCTGAATGTCTCCATCTGAATCTTATACTTGAGGGAAATTACAACAAGATGGTCAATAGAACTGAGTAGCTCCCATGTTCTTGATCCTTCAATTGTTTTCCTGGGAGTTCCATCTGGAATGCAAGAGCCTTCAGTGAATCCAGCATGATTTACAATGGAGGTCAACATATGACAGATTTCATCAGAGCTAGCATGAATCATTAAGGTTTTCATAACATTATCCCTTGCTGAGACCCAGAAATATCCTGTCAACCCTGACCATTCTAGGTGAGTAGATAGTGTCTCCAAGATCCAAATTAGTAATAGTAATATAGTAATAATAGTAATATCAAGTAATAATAGTAATATAAAAATATAAACGAAAATATTCTCGCTTCTTAAAGTAAATTGTCAACTAATCAACATGGCTGGGTACTTAAAGGTTTCTCATTATGGTGTTATCCTTAAAATCAACTTAATAAAGTTATACAAAATAGATAATAATCAAGTAATAGTAGAAATATAGAAATCTAACTGCAAATAATATAATCTTGTTTTAACTCTAATCAAATAATCCAAAACTTTTATTTAACCTTCTGAGGCCCAAGCGAATTTTTCCTTGGTAGTCTTTACAACCCAATGTCCTTGCACAAGAACATCATATGCAATATACGTTAAAGCACAGACCAAAAAAAATCTTAAAAAGTATGTTACAGTAATTTTATGACTGCTATATTTTTTTCTAGTAATAATAACATGGTAAGGAATTAATATTGACTGCGAAATATATAAATTATTTTGTTCTTGTGGAAGAACATTGGGTCGCAATTCTAATAGTAGGTATAATGTTTATGTTCTCTCAGAATGACATTGGGCTGCTAAATGAATAAAACGGTAGTATTATTTTACTATATTTATTGAATTATTTTACTAAAATATTAATCTTTATTTTTAATCAGGACAAGGAACTGAATCAGTCGTCAACATAGTGTGTAATTTAGTTTAAATCTTCATATAAAAATTAACAATTCTTCTTGCATTTAAAATAATGTACTAAATCTAATAAAAATTAAGTAAAACTCAACGAAAAGAATAACTTCTAATTCTCTTATCACATACCTGACATCAAAGGATATTGAAATACTTACAATAATAAAGAGTTAGGAACTAAAGATATCAACTTAGGAACTTTGGTAATTATTGCGCATACACTAATTTGTTGTAATATAAAAGTAGTCCTCATTAACCACTGTCATTTGAGTGAAAATCCGAGTAACGGTTTCTATCCGAATTAAGGCACAAAGCAATATTGCAGGTACTACATACAATACGAGTTTTTTTAATGTCTACATCTTGACTGTTTGTCTTTAAAAATCGGCATGTGTTCAGCCACATGCAGACGCCGTTTTTTGGATGGAAGTGGAGGTGCTGGTTTTCCTCTTTTGCGTCTTAGAGATTCAGATTCCAGGATAATATCATTATATTCAACTATCTCCGACATCGAATAGGTATCTAATAGGTAGGGTAAATGGGGATCACTTAAGCGAGAATGAAAATAAAAGCAAATATATGAATCAACTATTTATTGCTCTGTTCTTATTAGTTCGTATTCAGTACAACAATGCCTTCAGAATGTTGCTGGGGCTCCCACGTTACTGCAGTGCATCAGGAATGTTTACCGAAGCTCGCACTGACTGTTTTGGCACCATCCTGGAGGATGGCATCTATGATGCTCAGGGTGCGTGGGAGCGTCAACGGCGTGTTTTAAGTGGTCCATTAAAGGTCAAGCCCAATGGCTGCATTCTATGCGATGTATGTGGAGGCAATGTCAAAACATGGATAATTTTTTTACGACAAAACTCATAAGCTTTCAGACTAACATGGCTCTCGTGATTGTCTAGGACTGACAACACGGGATTGTCAGTCGATGGCTTAGCAAATTGTTTAAAATGGTGGAGTCATTCAACAAAAATTGATTCATTGATCCAACCAGAGTCTGAAACATAAGCTACCATGTTGCTATTACTGTCTTTCATAAGTTGAGCAATCATCCTTTTTCGTTTAAAGATAAAAAATGGTGGAATGTAGGAACCTCCAGCATTAAAATATTGTAAATGTAAATGGTGTGCAATAAATATTGTAAATGGAATCAGATTTAAATTGGTATTTAATCATGAGAGCTTTCAAATTTACAAAAAATATATCGGTTTCTTCTTCATTAAATGCTGTAATTCTATTTATAGAAGTAGCGTCTGGCGTTCGAAGTGATATATTTGGATGTCTAGCCAAAAAATTGTAATACCAATCCATTCCTGCCATACCAGTTTCTTTATTGAAATTATGTTTTATGTTGTTTGCGGTGGCAAAATCGAAAGCTATTTTTCTCAGAGTAGGTATTGTTATCCCAAAGAAAGCCTTACATGACTAAAATAAAATCAACCAGTTCGTTTTCTAGTATTTCGTTAAAAACGGATTTCTTACCTCTCTTTGATTTTGTAGAAACACTGCCTTTTTTCACTTGGTCAAATAAAGTAGCTCTGGGAATACCATATTTTTCTTCCGCCTGACGAAAAGTTATCTTCTGGTTTTTTATTTCTTCCACTGCTTTTCGTAAGGATTCGATGGAGTATGATTGTTCCTTTTTTCTAATATATTTTCGAGGCATCTAAAAATAAGCAGTTATTGATTAATTTCATAATAGATTATCTAGTTAGGGGTAATTGCGGACGTCCGTATTTACCCGGATTGCTTGTCCGCAATTAACCCAAATGTGTATTTTCAAATCAAAGAGAGAAATTAGTAGGTTATTAATAAAACTTGCCATAAAAACAATCATTGGCGTTTCAAACTTCATTTACAAGGCAATCCATATAAAATATCACTTTTTACCATCACTTACTATACAGAGCTGTCCCTCAAATTAAAAAATACAAGAAATTAGATCAATATACACTTTTTTTTTTAAATTTACCTACCTTTCAAACTGTGCACAGCCGGCCGTCGTAAGTTTTTGCGTGGCAGTAAAGATGGCGGAAAGGAACAGATGACGGCGGCGGGCTTCCGCGGGGAGAAGGGAATGAGTAGATACTTGCTAGTCCGTATTTACCCCGCGTCCGCAATTACCCCCCTCTCCCCTACTAGTGGGGAGAAACAGTTGAAAAGTTACTATTATCTAAGTATTAAATTTACAAAAAACATTGTTTCGTTGTCTTAAAAGTCCTTGATTAATAATTAAATAATATGGTAAAGTATTAAAAAAGCTATTAAAAACCGTCTGGTTTGTAATTACAATGACAAACTTCAAACTAATACTGTAAAGTAAATTTTAAAAACCTCAGAAAAAAATCACAGATGATTCATTTTCATAATTGCAATGTTTAAAAATTACAAATTAGGACACAATAACAATATTAACACCGAGAGTAAGTATATAAAAAAGAAATAAGCTTTAATATTAAAAATCACAGATTGTTTTATTATCACAATTAATACGGACTAATTTAATTAATCATTACTTATAAGGTATAAAAATATTAAAATCTTAACATCTCCAGACAATGTCATAGAGATAGAGCCAGTCACGTACTGATGTACCTAATATATTTTCAATTATATTGTTTCTTTCTTGGACGTGCTTTTGATTTTCGGAAATATTCATTTTCAATCTTATTTTAGCAAAATTATTACAGTAGTTTTGCAAATATCTTAACAGTTTGGCTAAATTTACACCGCGCTTTTGGTCTATAGTCAAGGAGTATAGAGTTTTGGAAATTGTATAAAAAAACGTGTTTCACTTACTATCGATAGTTTCAGTTAGACCGGGGGCAATAGTACCAGTTTCGATATAACCCAGATTATAATGCCACCACGTAAAAATCACTTTGTACGTTACATTTGTAGTCTAATTGGCTATAACAATCTATAAAATAATTTTCACATGATTGCATCAGAATGGATGAATTGAGTTTTTGTTCATGAAGTCCTTGTGTTACAATTGACCCCTAGTATGGGTCAATTGTACCAGCAAAAGGTAAATAAAAGCCAATATAATGTCATAATCAATCAGTATTTATTGGTAATTTCTTAAGACGAATCAGTCTATTACGTTACATCAGTCTTAATTAAGACTTATTTAGACTAAACAAAGCTAGCATTTCAGTTGAACTAAACCTATTATAGTAATCTCCAATTTTTTTAAATATATTGAGACGACTTAATATAAAAAGCATTTAAGGCTGCTCATAGCACACCTTTCAAGTAATAACATCATCTCAACATACCAAAAATATCGAATTATTCAACAATTACTAATATCGTACAGTTACAATTGACCCCTGATACAAACAACCCCATCCTTCACAACAAATTATTTTTAAATAATACAGTAGTATTATCCGATTTAGTACAAATAGATAACATTCTCGGAATCAGAATCAGAATCAGAATCATTTATTTCGCTAAACATGGGTACAAAATATGGTGTTAGTAGGTAATTGTGATGTTCAGGCCATGTTTTACCATTTTGGTGTGCAAAAAGTATTAGTCGACGGTTACTTATATTAAAAAATGATAAAACTTATTCATATTATCATGCGAGACCAATCTGTTATTAAACTTTTATTTCGAACATATTCATAATTATTTAATCACCATCTAAACTTAGTCAATGTAATAAAATCGTGTCAGAATACGAAAAAGTAAATTACCATTAGTCAATATAGACGTCCATGTTATAAATGTTTTGCGGTTCAAAACTGTCCCTATTCATGATCTTTTCCAAATTGTCAAAAAATAAATTGACATTCGTTAAGTTAAAACTCGTGTCTCGAGTCAGACTTGTGGCTTGAGCACAACGAATCGCTAGCTCCGAATTTCGGTTGAGAAATCCGAAAACCAATCTGCTCCTGACATCTTTTGGCGTTCCCATGAATCAGGCATCTTTAATTCATAGTTAATTGCAAGGTCCTACGCCAATCTTTTAACCTCTCTAGGAGTAAGGCCGTAATAGACATCAGCCGATTTTATGAGATATTTGACCATGGCTTTCTCCTGTTCTTCTTTTGAGGCTGGTCTGTAACACATTGTAGCTTCCATAAGAGGGTATTCTTTATTTTTTTGGTATCTTAGCAGCGAAACATGGCACAAATTAAACATTTTGGCTGCAGCTATTACAGATCGTCCTCTTAAAATTTCCTTGTAAGCTTCCTCATACAACAGGAGATCTTTCGTACCTCGGTCTGTCTTTCTTGGTCTATTTCGCGGCATCTGTCATATATGATAAAACAAAAATAAATTATAGGTAATTAGTGAAATAAACAAGGTAGGTAATTTGACTGAGTATGATTATCTAACACAAACTTAACTAGTCCTACGTAGTACTAAACTAACAACCGTTTCCTACGAACAAGCAGCAATACATATCACGACGTCTCATATGTTAAAAATGATTCTAAAAGTTATGGTGGAACAAAGAAACTCGTAAACATGCATACCTACATGAACCTTGAAAACATTACACTCCTTTTGTTAGCAGTAGTGTAAAAACTCTGAGTCAATTGTGGCACGGGATCAATTGTAACGTTACAATTGACCCCGAGTGTGGTGGTACAATTGTCCTTTTTACTCGCACTCACTAAACTTCACAAATCTCGATTTCTATATATCTAACTGCCCAGCTCAGGACACACTTGTGAACACACACACGCGAATATTTCGATATAGGACACGGCGGTATTTCCGCCCGATTGAGCAGTCCGACTGGGGTAGTACCTCCGCCCTACAGAATACCGCGGTTATAATAACTTCGTGTTGTGTTCCCAGCGGTGAGTAGGATAGCCAGAGCTCACTGGAGAATTTGTGCTGTCAGTGGGAAGACTAAAGGCTTGTCCTGCTTTGTCTTCTGCTGACGGCACAGAAACTCTGTACTTACAGGGTTGGCAGCGCGACTGTAACTCCTCTGGTGTTGCAGACGTCCATAGGTCACGGTAGCCACTTTCCATCAGGTGGGCCGTGTGCTTGTCTGCCAACTAAGTGGTATAAAAAAAAAATAGTTGCAGAGTTATAGACAATGGTACTATTAACCCGTGGTAAAATTGACCCCGGTCTACCCTACCTATCCTATCTCTATTCGAAAGTTAATCATAGGTGCGCTTCGAGGAAAAATAAGTTAATATTTTTAATTGTTATCGGGAGCGCTACTAAAAGGTGCGCTCCAAGGAATAAAAAAGGTGCGTCTAAAATGGTGGCATTTCGAGGAATACCTCGAATCGCCAACGAATACAATGAACTATTGTACAAGTGTGTACAACAATTGACAAAGGACATAAGTCCTAACCTGGTTGAAAACCAAAGGTCAAAAAGAAGAAATACAAATTGAAATTACACAGCAGCAACGGGGTAACAGGAGTTGTAACGATAATTTTTTTTTACACATAATACTATGTGTCAAAAGTTTCAAAAAAATGTTTAAGTTGTAAGTATTACATTACCACGCGGTGAATATGCGTAGGCACTTGCCGAATAGCCAATAAAACCATCATCACATATAGATATGTGTTGGTATATAACAATATAACAATATTATTCACCAAAACAAAACAACATTAAACATGTTAACAACAAGTTTTAAAACTTGTTGTTAACATGTATCACTTAACGGTGAATGATAGTTACGTTCAGCATGAACTAAACGCAATTAATTTGTAAGATCTGACCACACTGAAGTCATTGTCAGATGACACTTCTGACATAATGTCAAAATACGACATGAAATACACATAACAATGGAAACATGGAAATAAAAGCAGGAATATTATTAAAATACGGTGTAACCGTAGGTACATAAAATGCATACACAACAGAACGACCCAACCATTCTAACAAGTAAAGTGGAAATTATATCGGAATTGAGGTTATTATAATGGTAATTACTTGGAAGAGTTATTGGATGGGAAATAATATGATTGTACAGTCGCCACCAGATATATGGTACCGTCACATGAGTAGATAATAGGTACAGACAAAGTTTCATATAACCGCGCGATTCGGTTGCATTAATACAAGCACGCGGGGCATGGTGTGTGTGTCCACTGGCCGCTTGTCGCGTACGCGGTGAGACTGGAAAAGACCGGTTTGCGCTGACACAGTCAGTTGACAATCACAGGGCTGGTGCAACACACGTTGTTGGTTTTGTCAGTTTTGAAGTTTTATGTTTTGTTAGTTGCAAGTTTAAATATTTAATAATGTTTGTTTATTGTACTGTGTGTATGTGTAGGGGAAGGTGGGGTAAGACGGGGACTTTAAGGTAATTTATCAAATAAACCCTCTATTTTTTATTATTATTATATTATCACAAAACAGGAACTTTTATTACGAAAACAATCAGCTTTCTTTTCTTAATTTTAATCAGTCAAAACAAAAATATAAAAGTCTTCTCATAAAAATATCATCTTAAAAAAAATAACAAAATCTCCCCGTCTTGCCCCACCTATAGGGCCAGATAGGGTACCCCCTAGGGTAAGATAGGGTATGACATATTCAATCAATTCAATCTTCACAAACAGGGCAGATATGGACGGCTTCATCGTCGTTATCGTCCACTCCTGCACAGCCACAATGCGCCCACTTACCGCAAGTCTGGCATGTGATCCAACCTTCAATAGACTCAGAATATAGGCCGTGACAGTACAGACATTCTGTAGTATCTTCACCATCCGATGTCTGAGATTCTTCGTCAGCTTTCTTGGCTCTTTTATTAGTTTTTTTCAATTTCTTATTATTTGGTTTCTGTTTTTTATTGTTTTGTCTTTCTTCTAACTCGGCTTTGTAAGGTGAAGCAGTGATAATGGCCGCTTTTCCTCTTCTTCTAACTTGTCTTGTCCTTTTTTCTATACGTGGATAAGGCATTAAATGTTTTGGGCTAACCAAATGAAATGCTGCATTATCCAGAGCATCATTTACTGTTGTTTGATGTACTAAAGATGAGGTTTGAGGAGTTGCTTGAGGTGCTGCTGTGTTCGTTGTAGAATTTGAGGCGGTGGCAGCTTGGTTATCATGAGCTGATGATATCACTGATGGTGTGACTGTCAGTGTTGGTTGTGATATTGCTGCTGGTGTCGAAGATATATCAGATACAGGTTCTATTTCAGCGTCCAATATGATATCGGTAACCTCTGCAGCAATGAAGTCGTCTTCAGTAAAAATGTGTGCATTGTAGGGTGAAATTCCACATGCTTTAAATGCATTGATTGCAGTTGGCATTGTTGTTGCTCGAATGAACGCTTGCCCGAAGAGTTCAGCTACTTGAAATTGGGTCACTATTTTGCCAGGATTTGACCTTAACCATGCTGTTATGGCCTGATCATAAAAGATACTCAACGGCCGCATAAAACCAACATCTGCTGGCTGAAGTTTGTGCGTGGTGTGCGGTGGGAAGCATATTATTGTCACACCATGTTCACGTGCTTCATCGATTAGCTGCAAATTTTGGGCATGAGAGGCATGGCCATCTAAAATAAGCTCCCATGGGGACCAGCCGTGTTGGGAGACGGTTTGTTTGTTGTTTTTGTTTGTAACTGGTTGTTGTTGTAGTTTTAGTTAGTTTCCGGTTTTCCGGGGCCTTTATTAGTTTTTTGGTTTGTTTGGCTGGGGATCAGATCTTGTTTTTTCTATATAATTTAACATGTTTGGTTTAATAGTTTCGTTCCTGCTGTGGGCTTTTGTAAGAGGTTGGGTTGTATTTTTCGGAAACTTGTTTATGCTGGCTTTCTTCTGTGTTGACAGGTTGGGGGAGCTTGAGTTTTCTCTTTTCCTCTTTTCTCTATTATCGCCTTTCGATTTGATCACTATAAGTTTGTCCTGTTTTAAATAAGCTATGTTTCCCTTCTTTTTTTCTTCCTCTACTTGAGGTTGGAGTTGTTTTCGTTTTTCTAAAGTTTCCTTAGAATAATCCTCTTTTACATAGATGTTGGGTGGTAGTTTTGATTTGCTTTTGAGTATAAGATGTTTTTTCCAGATTGTTGTTAAAGAAACTACAACAGGTCGGTTCCTATTCTCCGTCTTTCTTCCAATTCTATAAATGTTACTAATCTCTTGGCTGTTCATATGTACTCCTGTACCCTCCACGGTTTCTTTAATATGATCCACCAGTGTTAACGCCTAATAATAATATACCGGTTGCATCTAACAGGATGACATTATGTTAATTTTATTAGGCGCCTTTGTCTACTGAACTAATTGATGTACTTGTCATTCTCTCGCCATTATAAATCTGTACAAGAAATCTACTCCGTGTATCATTTCCAAAAATATAATCGCCTACCGGCCCAAAGACCACCACCATTGGTCCATCGTAGCCAGATTAATCAAGAAACCAAGGATTATCGTTATCAGACCTGGAATCTACTGAAAAACGGGAATAATCATTGTTTTTGTGAAGTCCGGTCGGCGTCGCACACGTTGCAATGGAATGTGCATTGGAATGCGCTTGATTCGTAGTGTTGTGAGAATATTTGTTTTATATTTTATAACCCAACACTCTTAAAGGTATAGTTAATCATTATTATTAAGAAATCAACGCAATCAAGGTTAAAAAGCAATTTCAAACTTTTAGTTAAAGTTGTTAAAGTAATTTGTAGATTGTTTTTTGTGTCAGATTTATTTATTTGTTAATTTTATTTCGAGATTAGTTAAACCATAATAACGAAGTTATTTGTGAATATAAGCAAATATACTTGTGATTAACTAGTATTGAATTACAGTAGGTACATTCCGTGTAACTTTAAATCTGTGTAGGTACCTACCTACTTAACGAAAAGTTATAGGTGTAACTTTTAACTGTGTTTTAAAGATTATTTATTTATATCTGATTAGGTTTTTTACTTTAAATATTTACTTACCTATCATAGTCAGTATTAGATAGGTACGTTACGTAAGGTATATAGCTTGCAATAGTTGGTGTATAAGTATTGTGCCATTGTGTTTAGAGTTTGTTATAAATTCCAGGTGATCGCACTTGCTTCCCAAAATGACCACATCAGAGTCGATTAAGGAATTAACTAAGAAAAGAGGCAGCTTTAAAGGTCAATTAACATATTTCAGTAAATATTGTTTGGACTTGAAACTGCCATTGACTGGCATCGTTACTAGGGAATTGCAGTCACGTTTAACTCGGATTGAGGGTTTGTATGACCGATTTGACGAGGTGCAGTTGAAAATTGAGTGTCTAGTTGACGACGATGCTGCCGCACAGGTACAGTTTGACGCTCGTGCGGATTTTGAATCACAGTACCATAAAGCGCTTGCGGTTGCGCATGAGATGTTAGGCATATGTACTGTACCGCCTTCGGGAAGTACTAAGAGTGAAGTAGGTAATCGTCAACTCGTCCAGCTACCAACAATTCAATTACCTAAGTTTAATGGTTCGTACGAGAATTGGATTGAATTTCGAGATACTTTTGCCAGTCTCATACATTCAAATAATGATATGGATGACATTAGTAAATTCCATTATTTACGTACTAGCTTGGAGTCTTCTGCACAGGTGGTAATTCAATCTATAGGATTTTCAGCTTCTAATTACAATGTGGCGTGGCAGTTGTTGTGCGAGCGATTCGATAACAAGAGATTATTATTGCAAAATCATATCGCATCATTGTTTACTATTGACAAGATAGTGAAAGAATCTTTTGTCAGTTTAAAACGTTTAATTGATCATGTTAAAAGAAATTTACAAGCATTAGCTATTTTAGGAGAACCTGTTGACACTTGGGACTCGCTGATAACTTACATAATAAGTGGGAAATTGGACCAAAAGACTAACAGGAAGTGGGAAGAGTACAAAGGTCGGTTAAATGATGATAAATTTAATAAGTTTGGTGAATTGATGAACTTCTTATGTAAACATGCTAACTTTTTAGAAAGTTTAGAACTTGCTCACACTCATCACACACAATCAAATTCCAAGGTCAAGTCTATGGTTTCAATACAGCATACCACTAATAAATCTAGTTCGTCTACTAACACATCAAGTAAAATATTATGTCCCAAATGTAAGGGTGACCATATCTTACCTAGCTGCTCACAGTTTTTAGCGCTTAGTAATGAAGCTCGACTTAAGCTGTTGCCCACATTAAAGGTTTGTTTTAATTGCTTAAAGTCGGGTCATTTTGCAAATAATTGTAAAAAACCTGGTTGTAGTATTTGTAAACGCCGTCACAATAGCCTTGTTCACCTAGCTGAGCGTAAACCTGCAGTTATTAGTCATACTCAGAATAATAATGTAGTCTTACCTGAGAATTTACCTTCTGCGTTGCCCACCGCTGGGCATAGTGGCCAAACTTTGACGGTAAAGGTAACTTCTTCTGAGCAACTCGATGTGCTCTTGTCTACTGCATTAGTAAAGATTTACGATAATAATAATAAAGAACATGTTGTAAGGGCAGTTCTAGATAGTGGTAGTACGTCATGTATAATGACGGAACGTTTATGTTCACAATTAAGTTTAACACCGCATTACATAGATAGGTCAATATTGGGAATCAATAACGTTACTGCATACGTAGGTAAAACTTGTCGGGTTAGTATTAAATCATTGAATGATAACTTTACCTCTGACTTTTATTGTTTTGTTTTACCGTGTATAACTAATGATGTACCCAGTCATGATATTGACATTAGTGATCTTAAAATACCTTCAGATATTTGTTTAGCTGATCCTACATTTTATAAGCCTGCTGCTATTGATATGTTGCTAGGTGCTGATCTCTTTTGGGATTTGTTAGGGTCGCAGAGAATAAAATTGGGTAGTAAAAAACCAATGCTCTTTGAAACAAAGTTAGGTTGGATCATATCAGGACCTGTTTCTGGTAGTCATATCTCATTATTGACAAATAATTCATGGTGTTATTTTGTTAAAACTCCTGACGACTGTGGCCCCCCAAAATCTGAATGTGAATCTGATTGTGATTTAACACGATTTTGGCAATTAGAGGAGATTGATTCTTCGTCGTCATTTGTTTACTCACATGAGGAAAAACTCTGTGAGGAACATTTTATTAAAACTACGACTCGTCTTGAGGACGGTCGGTTCTGTGTGAGGATCCCTCTAAAGCGGAGTCCTGCTCTTTTAGGTGATTCACTGACAAGAGCAAATCAATGTTTTCTTTCTCTTGAACGTAGATTGAAAACTAAGCCTGACTTAGGTGAAATGTATCGCAATTTCATGTCAGAATATGAGTCCTTGGGCCATATGTCTGCATGTGAACAACCTATTTCAAGTACAAGTGGGTATATTATCCCACATCATGGTGTACGTCGTGATCAGAGCACGACAACCAAGTTAAGGGTTGTTTTTAACGCGAGTAGTCCCACGTCATCAGGAATTTCATTCAATGACCTTCAGATGGTTGGTCCGACTGTTCAGGATGATTTACTGTCAATTTTGCTTCGGTTTCGACAACACAAATACATTTTGTCAGCCGATGTCGAGAAAATGTATAGACAGATTGTTGTTCATCCATCTGATAGGCACTTACAACAAATACTCTGGCGAAATAATGCGGATGAACCCGTAAAGGCGTTTCAGTTAAATACCGTCACGTACGGTACCGCAAGTGCGCCATATCTAGCAACTAGATGTTTAAAACAGATTAGTATGGAATGCAATGATAGTAAAATCACTGAAATCATCGCACATGATTTTTATGTCGATGATTTGCTCACTGGTGGGGATGATCTGGCTGAAGTATTATATATACGCAAGCAGGTAACTGCTGCACTCGCTTCAGCTGGCATGCCATTGAGAAAATGGCAATCCAATGAGCCACAATTGGTGACCGACGGTTCTCGTAAGCTTCTTCACTTAAATATGGGATCTCATGAATCCTGCAAGCTTCTAGGTCTTGGCTGGTACGCAGATTCAGATGAACTCTGTTTTCCAATAGGCTTAGTCCTACCAGAAGGTAATAGCAAGCGAGATTTACTATCGGCCATTGCACGAATATTTGACCCTATCGGTCTACTAGCTCCTGCAGTAGTTAGTATGAAAATATTATTACAAAAATTATGGTTACAAAAACTCTCATGGGATGAACCATTAAGCCCAGAGATTCATAAACATTGGAATAATATTTTAAAAACGTTACCTTTGGTTAATGATATTCGGATTCCTAGATTAGTAGTTTGTAATTCATATAAAGTGGTTCAGTTACATATTTGTACAGACGCGTCTGAGCTCGCGTATGGAGCCTGCGCTTATGTTCGTAGTACCAACGATAACGGAGAAGTTTTGGTTCGCTTGTTGTTGGCTAAGAGTCGTGTTGCGCCTATCAAACCCACAACCATTCCTAGATTGGAGTTGTGTGGGGCGTTAGTAGGCACTCGCCTATATGAAAAAATTATCAAATCTTTAAGAATGCCCATTAGTGAGGTATGTTTCTGGACCGACTCTACCATCGTGTTGGGTTGGTTGCAAATGCCACCTTCAAAACTTCAGCCTTTTGTACGTAACCGCGTTGCTGAAGTATTAGATAAGGCAGGCAGTTGCTTGTGGCGACACATCCCAACTCAGCTGAATCCTGCAGACCTACTATCCCGTGGTATGGATATTAGTTCCCTGCAAACTTCAACGTTATGGTGGACTGGTCCCGAATTTCTTAGTCACGAACCCATTCAGGTACCTCCTCAGTCAAAATCTGTGACAATCCTGCCAGAGATCAGGCCCAACGTTTCATTAACCACTGTTACTGATACAATTCAACCAACTGAGTTAATTGATATAAGTCGTTTTTCTAACTATCTCCGATTAATAC
The DNA here is from genome assembly GCA_963662185.1 of Eilema griseolum. NCBI lineage: Eukaryota > Metazoa > Arthropoda > Insecta > Lepidoptera > Erebidae > Eilema > Eilema griseolum. The sequence continues at coordinate 22,258,737 of OY759231.1, read as the reverse complement.
GTACGGTAGCTTACGTTCTCAAATGGATAGATTGTTGCAAAAAACAGCCAGCACTATCATCCTTTTTGACAGAAACTGAACTGAGACGTGCACAGTATTTAATTATCAGACAATGTCAAAGGGAATCTTTTCCAGAATACAATGTTCTATATAGTAATAAAGAATTACCAAAAAAAAGTTCCTTATTGAAATTTAATATATACTTAGATGAACATAAAATCTTACGCGTAGGCGGCCGACTTGACAATTCCGATTATAATTATAATAAAAAACATCCCATTCTATTACAGTCCTCTCACATTTTTACACATTTATTATTTGAATTTGAGCATCGTAGGCTGATGCATGCTGGTCCTCAGCTGCTCCTCGCTTCTATCAGGGAGATTTATTGGCCCATAGATGGTCGAAGCTTAGCAAGGCATTGTTATCGCAAGTGCGTGCGATGTAGTCGCATGGCAGGCAAAATTGCTACTCCTCTAATGGGAAACTTGCCTCGGCAAAGGGTTTCATCTACCGGTTTTCCATTTGAAAACGTAGGTGTTGATTATGCAGGACCAATCATGTCTGCTACTCGTCAGGGTCGAGGTTGTAGATTGGCAAAGGTATACATCGCGGTTTTTATTTGCTTTAGTACCAAGGCTATCCATCTCGAATTAGTTGGTGACTTGACGAGTAACTTATTTTTAATGGCATTGCATCGGTTTATCTCGCGAAGAGGAAAGCCTATTAACCTCTACTCAGATAACGGCACCTCGTTTGTCGGTGCTTATAATGACTTATCCAATTTTTTAAAGCAAAACTGCAATTCTTTAGGTGAAAGTGTAGCCAACGAAGGCATGAAGTTCCATTTTATTCCGGCTTATAGTCCTCATATGGGAGGTCTCTGGGAAGCAGGTGTCAAATCTACCAAGTACCATTTGCAAAGAGTGTTGGGAAACTGTAATCTGACATATGAAGAGCTCAACACTACTTTAATACAAATTGAAGGAATTTTGAACTCCCGACCGTTGACTCCATTATCTTCTGATCCAGCTGATTGTTCTCCGTTAACGCCAGGTCATTTTATAATTGGACGACCCTTGACATGTTTACCACAGCCAAATTATGAATCTCGTTGCACTAGTAACCTATCCAGATTCCAGCGCATCGAACAGCTCCGTCAACACTTTTGGGCAAGATGGAGCAAGGAGTACATTGCGGAGCTACAACTCAGGGTGAAATGGCAATCCTCCAAGGACAGTCTTCAGCCGAATACCTTAGTGGTAGTTAAAGAGGATCACCTTCCACCGCTGAAGTGGAAATTAGGACGGATAGTGGCTGTGCATCCTGGCTCGGATGGCATCGCACGGGTAGCGGATATACGGACATCAACAGGAGTTATTCGGCGTTCATTTAGCAAGATTTGCCCCCTTCCAGTCTCTGGGTAAAAACAACGTTTTTACGGCCGCCGGAATGTTAACGCCTAATAATAATATACCGGTTGCATCTAACAGGATGACATTATGTTAATTTTATTAGGCGCCTTTGTCTACTGAACTAATTGATGTACTTGTCATTCTCTCGCCATTATAAATCTGTACAAGAAATCTACTCCGTGTATCATTTCCTTGCTGTATTCTAACGTTTCGGTTGGCGACCCAATTTTGTGGTACGTGGTCTGGGAACCTAAAACAAGCCCAGGGGTTAACGGGCTCACCATCATCGTCGTCGAGCTCGGGCCGTATGGACCTGTAGCACATGACCTTAGCTGCTATAGCTGCACGTAATGGCATGGTGGTCCTCGATCCTGCTGTTCCTATGGCGTCGATGAATTGTTTAAACCTTGAGTTCGAGTATTCTGACGGTTTCCAGGTGACCTGTTGAACTACACTTCCTGCGGTGGTGTTCGGCACCTTAGCTAATTTATAGCGTTTGCACTCGCGAATTCGGCGTTCTACCAGCTCAAAAAGTTCGCGGTGTACACGGAAACGACGGATAATAAAGTCGTCTTCATCATCCATAACTCCTCTGATCTCCATGGTTTGGTTGGCGTTCATAGTCCTTGACGGACGCCATCCAAGTAGGTTTACTGTCGGCGCTACACGGGGGACAGCCGGTTCATCGGGTTCCGGCTCTTCTTCATCGCCTCCTTCGGTATCATCGTCGCTTGCGCCTTCTTCTGCTATCCTGCGCGCCTCACGACGTTGGTTAGCACCTTGCTGACGTTCAGCGTTTTGTGGTGCCACCGGGGCAACGGCTCTTGCCGCGCCTGGAATGCGAGGGACGATCGCCTCATCAGCCCAGTCGTCACTGGGTTGACCACCTCTATCCGAGGCTCTCAAATCTTCAATCACGCGTCCGTAGAAGATTGCGGGTGCGGGAAGGGTCTCATACAGACCATGAGTTTCAGCGTTCGCTCGACCGAAATGGCCATCGTTGTTTGGCTCTGTAACGGCGAGGATATGCTTGACTCCAGTGGTATCGGTGTAATCACCGAGTCCCTCTAGGTAATCCGCTGCACCTGCGGCTATCTCTAACGACCCGTAGCCTTGCACAAACCTGACCAAACGCTCCTGATCATTCGAGGCTAAGCCTCGCTTCTGAGCCATGAGTGCCAGTCTATACCAATATATGACATGGTGGTAGTAAGCGTGTGCGCTTGCGGGTATCGATTTAGCATAATACTTATCGACATCGGAGATAGCTTTGTATTCAGCTTCCACGAGTTGGGTGTATCCTGCGGCGTCGGGATGATACTCTTTAGCTGCTCTCTCGTTGACAAATCCTGTTTCCCCATCCAAGATAAATGCGTCTTTCCATAGTGGATCATTAGTCAACATCCGGCTCGAAGGACCAATGGATGGGGTCTTTGGGCCGGTAGGCGCTTATATTTATGGAAATGATACACGGAGTTGATTTCTTGTACAGATTTATAATGGCGAGTGAATGACAAGTACCAATGATCTTGAATCGTGAATGAACATGTAAAGAAATGACAAGTACATCAATTAGTTCAGTAGACAAAGGCGCCTAATAAAATTAACATAATGTCATCCTGTTAGATGCAACCGGTACATTATTATTAGGCGTTAACATTCCGGCGGCCGTAAAAACGTTGTTTTTACCCAGAGACTGGAAGGGGGCAAATCTTGCTAAATGAACGCCGAATAACTCCTGTTGATGTCCGTATATCCGCTACCCGTGCGATGCCATCCGAGCCAGGATGCACAGCCACTATCCGTCCTAACTTCCACTTCAGCGGTGGAAGGTGATCCTCTTTAACTACCACTAAGGTATTCGGCTGAAGACTGTCCTTGCAGGATTGCCACTTCACCCTGAGTTGTAGCTCCGCAATGTACTCCTTGCTCCATCTTGCCCAAAAGTGTTGACGGAGCTGTTCGATGCGCTGGAATCTGGATAGGTTACTTGTGCAACGAGATTCATAATTTGGCTGTGGTAAACATGTCAAGGGTCGTCCAATTATAAAATGACCTGGCGTTAACGGAGAACAATCAGCTGGATCAGAAGATAATGGAGTCAACGGTCGAGAATTCAAAATTCCTTCAATTTGTATCAAAGTAGTGTTGAGCTCTTCATATGTCAGATTACAGTTTCCCAACACTCTTTGCAAATGGTACTTGGTAGATTTGACACCTGCTTCCCAGAGACCGCCCATATGAGGACTATAAGCCGGAATAAAATGGAACTTAATGCCTTCGTTGGCTACACTTTCACCTAAAGAATTGCAGTTTTGCTTTAAAAAATTGGATAAGTCATTATAAGCACCGACAAACGAGGTGCCGTTATCTGAGTAGAGGTTAATAGGCTTTCCTCTTCGCGAGATAAACCGATGCAATGCCATTAAAAATAAGTTGCTCGTCAAGTCACCAACTAATTCGAGATGGATAGCCTTGGTACTAAAGCAAATAAAAACCGCGATGTATACCTTTGCCAATCTACAACCTCGACCCTGACGAGTAGCAGACATGATTGGTCCTGCATAATCTACACCTACGTTTTCAAATGGAAAACCGGTAGATGAAACCCTTTGCCGAGGCAAGTTTCCCATTAGAGGAGTAGCAATTTTGCCTGCCATGCGACTACATCGCACGCACTTGCGATAGCAATGCCTTGCTAAGCTTCGACCACCTATGGGCCAATAAATCTCCCTGATAGAAGCGAGGAGCAGCTGAGGACCAGCATGCATCAGCCTACGATGCTCAAATTCAAATAATAAATGTGTAAAAATGTGAGAGGACTGTAATAGAATGGGATGTTTTTTATTATAATTATAATCGGAATTGTCAAGTCGGCCGCCTACGCGTAAGATTTTATGTTCATCTAAGTATATATTAAATTTCAATAAGGAACTTTTTTTTGGTAATTCTTTATTACTATATAGAACATTGTATTCTGGAAAAGATTCCCTTTGACATTGTCTGATAATTAAATACTGTGCACGTCTCAGTTCAGTTTCTGTCAAAAAGGATGATAGTGCTGGCTGTTTTTTGCAACAATCTATCCATTTGAGAACGTAAGCTACCGTACGTATTAATCGGAGATAGTTAGAAAAACGACTTATATCAATTAACTCAGTTGGTTGAATTGTATCAGTAACAGTGGTTAATGAAACGTTGGGCCTGATCTCTGGCAGGATTGTCACAGATTTTGACTGAGGAGGTACCTGAATGGGTTCGTGACTAAGAAATTCGGGACCAGTCCACCATAACGTTGAAGTTTGCAGGGAACTAATATCCATACCACGGGATAGTAGGTCTGCAGGATTCAGCTGAGTTGGGATGTGTCGCCACAAGCAACTGCCTGCCTTATCTAATACTTCAGCAACGCGGTTACGTACAAAAGGCTGAAGTTTTGAAGGTGGCATTTGCAACCAACCCAACACGATGGTGGAGTCGGTCCAGAAACAAACCTCACTAATGGGCATTCTTAAAGATTTGATAATCTTTTCATATAGGCGAGTGCCTACTAACGCCCCACACAACTCCAATCTAGGAATGGTTGTGGGTTTGATAGGCGCAACACGACTCTTAGCCAACAACAAGCGAACCAAAACTTCTCCGTTATCGTTGGTACTACGAACATAAGCGCAGGCTCCATACGCGAGCTCAGACGCGTCTGTACAAATATGTAACTGAACCACTTTATATGAATTACAAACTACTAATCTAGGAATCCGAATATCATTAACCAAAGGTAACGTTTTTAAAATATCATCCCAATGTTTATGAATCTCTGGGCTTAATGGTTCATCCCATGAGAGTTTTTGTAACCATATTTTTTGTAATAATATTTTCATACTAACTACTGTAGGAGCTAGTAGACCGATAGGGTCAAATATTCGTGCAATGACCGATAGTAAATCTCGCTTGCTATTACCTTTTGGTAAGACTAAGCCTATCGGAAAACAGAGTTCATCTGAATCTGCGTACCAGCCAAGACCTAGAAGCTTGCAGGATTCATGAGATCCCATATTTAAGTGAAGAAGCTTACGAGAACAGTCGGTCACCAATTGTGGCTCATTGGATTGCCATTTTCTCAATGGCATGCCAGCTGAAGCGAGTGCAGCAGTTACCTGCTTGCGTATATATAATACTTCAGCCAGATCATCCCCACCAGTGAGCAAATCATCGACATAAAAATCATGTGCGATGATTTCAGTGATTTTACTATCATTGCATTCCATACTAATCTGTTTTAAACATCTAGTTGCTAGATATGGCGCACTTGCGGTACCGTACGTGACAGTATTTAACTGAAACGCCTTTACGGGTTCATCCGCATTATTTCGCCAGAGTATTTGTTGTAAGTGCCTATCAGATGGATGAACAACAATCTGTCTATACATTTTCTCGACATCGGCTGACAAAATGTATTTGTGTTGTCGAAACCGAAGCAAAATTGACAGTAAATCATCCTGAACAGTCGGACCAACCATCTGAAGGTCATTGAATGAAATTCCTGATGACGTGGGACTACTCGCGTTAAAAACAACCCTTAACTTGGTTGTCGTGCTCTGATCACGACGTACACCATGATGTGGGATAATATATCCACTTGTACTTGAAATAGGTTGTTCACATGCAGACATATGGCCCAAGGACTCATATTCTGATATGAAATTGCGATACATTTCACCTAAGTCAGGCTTAGTTTTCAATCTACGTTCAAGAGAAAGAAAACATTGATTTGCTCTTGACAGTGAATCACCTAAAAGAGCAGGACTCCGCTTTAGAGGGATCCTCACACAGAACCGACCGTCCTCAAGACGAGTCGTAGTTTTAATAAAATGTTCCTCACAGAGTTTTTCCTCATGTGAGTAAACAAATGACGACGAAGAATCAATCTCCTCTAATTGCCAAAATCGTGTTAAATCACAATCAGATTCACATTCAGATTTTGGGGGGTCACAGTCGTCAGGAGTTTTAACAAAATAACACCATGAATTATTTGTCAATAATGAAATATGACTACCAGAAACAGGTCCTGATATGATCCAACCTAACTTTGTTTCAAAGAGCATTGGTTTTTTACTACCCAATTTTATTCTCTGCGACCCTAACAAATCCCAAAAGAGATCAGCACCTAGCAACATATCAATAGCAGCAGGCTTATAAAATGTAGGATCAGCTAACCAATAACTGCAGGTTTATGCTCAGCTAGGTGAACAAGGCTATTGTGACGGCGTTTACAAATACTACAACCAGGTTTTCTACAATTATTTGCAAAATGACCCGACTTTAAGCAATTAAAACAAACCTTTAATGTGGGCAACAGCTTAAGTCGAGCTTCATTACTAAGCGCTAAAAACTGTGAGCAGCTAGGTAAGATATGGTCACCCTTACATTTGGGACATAATATTTTACTTGATGTGTTAGTAGATGAACTAGATTTATTAGTGGTCTGCTGTATTGAAACCATAGACTTGGCCTTGGAATTTGATTGTGTATGATGAGTGTGAGCGAGTTCTAAACTTTCTAAAAAGTTAGCATGTTTACACAAGAAGTTCATCAATTCACCAAACTTATTAAATTTATCATCATTTAACCGACCTTTGTACTCTTCCCACTTCCTGTTAGTCTTTTGGTCTAATTTCCCACTTATTATGTAAATTAACAGCGAGTCCCAAGTGTCAACAGGTTCTCCTAAAACAGCTAATGCTTGTAAATTTCTTTTAACATGATCAATTAAACGTTTTAAACTGACAAAAGATTCTTTCACTATCTTGTCAATAGTAAACAATGATGCGATATGATTTTGCAATAATAATCTCTTGTTATCGAATCGCTCGCACAACAACTGCCACGCCACATTGTAATTAGAAGCTGAAAATCCTATAGATTGAATTACCACCTGTGCAGAAGACTCCAAGCTAGTACGTAAATAATGGAATTTACTAATGTCATCCATATCATTATTTGAATGTATGAGACTGGCAAAGGTATCTCGAAATTCAATCCAATTCTCGTACGAACCATTAAACTTAGGTAATTGAATTGTTGGTAGCTGGACGAGTTGACGATTACCTACTTCACTCTTAGTGCTTTCCGAAGGCGGTACAGTACATATGCCTAACATCTCATGCGCAACCGCAAGCGCTTTATGGTACTGTGATTCAAAATCCGCACGAGCGTCAAACTGTACCTGTGCGGCAGCATCGTCGTCAACTAGGCACTCAATTTTCAACTGCACCTCGTCAAATCGGTCATACAAACCCTCAATCCGAGTTAAACGTGACTGCAATTCCCTAGTAACGATGCCAGTCAATGGCAGTTTCAAGTCCAAACAATATTTACTGAAATATGTTAATTGACCTTTAAAGCTGCCTCTTTTCTTAGTTAATTCCTTAATCGACTCTGATGTGGTCATTTTGGGAAGCAAGTGCGATCACCTGAAATTTATAACAAACTCTAAAAACAATGGCACAATACTTATACACCTACTATTGCAAGCTATATACCTTACGTAACGTACCTATCTAATACTGACTATGACAGGTAAGTAAATATTCAAAGAAGTAGAAAACCTAATCAGATATAAATAAATAATCCTTAAAACACTTAAAAGTTACACCTATAACTTTTCGTTAAGTAGGTAGGTACCTACACAGATTTAAAGTTACACGTAATGTACTAATATATTAATAGTAGTTAATCACAAGTATATTTGCTTATATTCACAAATAACTTCGTTATTATGGTTTAACTAATCTCGAAATAAAATTAACAAAATCTGACACTAAAATCAATCTATAAATTACTTTAACAACTTTAACTAAAAGTTTGAAATTGCTTTTTTTAACCTTGATTGCATTGATTTCTTAATAATAATGATTAACTATACCTTTAAGAGTGTTGGGTTATAAAATATAAAACAAATATTCTCACAACACTACGAATCAAGCGCATTCCAATGCACATTCCATTGCAACGTGTGCGACGCCGACCGGACTTCACAAAAACAATGATTATTCCCGTTTTTCAGTAGATTCCAGGTCTGATAACGATAATCCTTGGTTTCTTGATTAATCTGGCTACGATGGACCAATGGTGGTGGTCTTTGGGCCGGTAGGCGATTATATTTTTGGAATGATACACGGAGTTGATTTCTTGTACAGATTTATAATGGCGAAAGAATGACAAGTTCATCAATTAGTTCAGTAGACAAAGGCGCCTAATAAAATTAACATAATGTCATCCTGTTAGATGCAACCGGTACATTATTATTAGGCGTTAACATTCCGGCGGCCGTAAAAACGTTGTTTTTACCCAGAGACTGGAAGGGGGCAAATCTTGCTAAATGAACGCCGAATAACTCCTGTTGATGTCCGTATATCCGCTACCCGTGCGATGCCATCCGAGCCAGGATGCACAGCCACTATCCGTCCTAACTTCCACTTCAACGGTGGAAGGTGATCCTCTTTAACTACCACTAAGGTATTCGGCTGAAGACTGTCCTTGCAGGATTGCCACTTCACCCTGAGTTGTAGCTCCGCAATGTACTCCTTGCTCCATCTTGCCCAAAAGTGTTGACGGAGCTGTTCGATGCGCTGGAATCTGGATGGGTTACTTGTGCAACGAGATTCATAATTTGGCTGTGGTAAACATGTCAAGGGTCTTCCAATTATAAAATGACCTGGCGTTAACGGAGAACAATCAGCTGGATCAGAAGATAATGGAGTCAACGGTCGGGAATTCAAAATTCCTTCAATTTGTATTAAAGTAGTGTTGAGCTCTTCATATGTCAGATTACAGTTTCCCAACACTCTTTGCAAATGGTACTTGGTAGATTTGACACCTGCTTCCCAGAGACCTCCCATATGAGGACTATAAGCCGGAATAAAATGGAACTTAATGCCTTCGTTGGCTACACTTTCACCTAAAGAATTGCAGTTTTGCTTTAAAAAATTGGATAAGTCATTATAGGTAATAAATAAATTAATATGTAAAAAAAAAAAAAAATAGGTAAGTTATCTGAGTAGAGGTTAATAGGCTTTCCTCTTCGCGAGATAAACCGATGCAATGCCATTAAAAATAAGTTACTCGTCAAGTCACCAACTAATTCGAGATGGATAGCCTTGGTACTAAAGCAAATAAAAACCGCGATGTATACCTTTGCCAATCTACAACCTCGACCCTGACGAGTAGCAGACATGATTGGTCCTGCATAATCTACACCTACGTTTTCAAATGGAAAACCGGTAGATGAAACCCTTTGCCGAGGCAAGTTTCCCATTAGAGGAGTAGCAATTTTGCCTGCCATGCGACTACATCGCACGCACTTGCGATAGCAATGCCTTGCTAAGCTTCGACCACCTATGGGCCAATAAATCTCCCTGATAGAAGCGAGAAGCAGCTGAGGACCAGCATGCATCAGCCTACGATGCTCAAATTCAAATAATAAATGTGTAAAAATGTGAGAGGACTGTAATAGAATCGGATGGTTTTTATTATAATTATAATCGGAATTGTCAAGTCGGCCGCCTACGCGTAAGATTTTATGTTCATCTAAGTATATATTAAATTTCAATAAGTAACTTTTTTTTGGTAATTCTTTATTACTATATAGAACATTGTATTCTGGAAAAGATTCCCTTTGACATTGTCTGATAATTAAATACTGTGCACGTCTCAGTTCAGTTTCTGTCAAAAAGGATGATAGTGCTGGCTGTTTTTTGCAACAATCTATCCATTTGAGAACGTAAGCTACCGTACGTATTAATCGGAGATAGTTAGAAAAACGACTTATATCAATTAACTCAGTTGGTTGAATTGTATCAGTAACAGTGGTTAATGAAACGTTGGGCCTGATCTCTGGCAGGATTGTCACAGATTTTGACTGAGGAGGTACCTGAATGGGTTCGTGACTAAGAAATTCGGGACCAGTCCACCATAACGTTGAAGTTTGCAGGGAACTAATATCCATACCACGGGATAGTAGGTCTGCAGGATTCAGCTGAGTTGGGATGTGTCGCCACAAGCAACTGCCTGCCTTATCTAATACTTCAGCAACGCGGTTACGCACAAAAGGCTGAAGTTTTGAAGGTGGCATTTGCAACCAACCCAACACGATGGTGGAGTCGGTCCAGAAACAAACCTCACTAATGGGCATTCTTAAAGATTTGATAATCTTTTCATATAGGCGAGTGCCTACTAACGCCCCACACAACTCCAATCTAGGAATGGTTGTGGGTTTGATAGGCGCAACACGACTCTTAGCCAACAACAAGCGAACCAAAACTTCTCCGTTATCGTTAGTACTACGAACATAAGCGCAGGCTCCATACGCGACCTCAGACGCGTCTGTACAAATATGTAACTGAACCACTTTATATGAATTACAAACTACTAATCTAGGAATCCGAATATCATTAACCAAAGGTAACGTTTTTAAAATATCATCCCAATGTTTATGAATCTCTGGGCTTAATGGTTCATCCCATGAGAGTTTTTGTAACCATATTTTTTGTAATAATATTTTCATACTAACTACTGTAGGAGCTAGTAGACCGATAGGGTCAAATATTCGTGCAATGGCCGATAGTAAATCTCGCTTGCTATTACCTTTTGGTAAGACTAAGCCTATCGGAAAACAGAGTTCATCTGAATCTGCGTACCAGCCAAGACCGAGAAGCTTGCAGGATTCATGAGATCCCATATTTAAGTGAAGAAGCGTACGAGAACAGTCGGTCACCAATTGTGGCTCATTGGATTGCCATTTTCTCAATGGCATGCCAGCTGAAGCGAGTGCAGCAGTTACCTGCTTGCGTATATATAATACTTCAGCCAGATCATCCCCACCAGTGAGCAAATCATCGACATAAAAATCATGTGCGATGATTTCAGTGATTTTACTATCATTGCATTCCATACTAATTTGTTTTAAACATCTAGTTGCTAGATATGGCGCACTTGCGGTACCGTACGTGACAGTATTTAACTGAAACGCCTTTACGGGTTCATTCGCATTATTTCGCCAGAGTATTTGTTGTAAGTGCCTATCAGATGGATGAACAACAATCTGTCTATACATTTTCTCGACATCGGCTGACAAAATGTATTTGTGTTGTCGAAACCGAAGCAAAATTGACAGTAAATCATCCTGAACAGTCGGACCAACCATCTGAAGGTCATTGAATGAAATTTCTGATGACGTGGGAATACTCGCGTTAAAAACAACCCTTAACTTGGTTGTCGTGCTCTGATCACGACGTACACCATGATGTGGGATAATATACCCACTTGTACTTGAAATAGGTTGTTCACATGCAGACATATGGCCCAAGGACTCATATTCTGACATGAAATTGCGATACATTTCACCTAAGTCAGGCTTAGTTTTCAATCTACATTCAAGAGAACGAAAACATTGATTTGCTCTTGTCAGTGAATCGCCTAAAAGAGCAGGACTCCGCTTTAGAGGGATCCTCACACAGAACCGACCGTTCTCAAGACGAGTCGTAGTTTTAATAAAATGTTCCTCACAGAGTCTTTCCTCATGTGAGTAAACAAATGACGACGAAGAATCAATCTCTTCTAATTGCCAAAATCGTGTTAAATCACAATCAGATTCACATTCAGATTTTGGGGGGTCACAGTCGTCAGGGGTTTTAACAAAATAACACCATGAATTATTTGTCAATAATGAGATATGAGTACCAGAAACAGGTCCTGATATGATCCAACCTAACTTTGTTTCAAAGAGCATTGGTTTTTTACTACCCAATTTTATTCTCTGCGACCCTAACAAATCCCAAAAGAGATCAGCACCTAGCAACATATCAATAGCAGCCGGCTTATAAAATGTAGGATCAGCTAAACAAATATCTGAAGGTATTTTAAGATCACTAATGTCAATATCATGACTGGGTACATCATTAGTTATACACGGTAAAACAAAACAATAAAAGTCAGAGGTAAAGTTATCATTCAATGATTTAATACTAACCCGACAAGTTTTACCTACGTATGCAGTAACGTTATTGATTCCCAATATTGACCTATCTATGTAATGCGGTGTTAAACTTAATTGTGAACATAAACGTTCCGTCATTATACATGACGTACTACCACTATCTAGAACTGCCCTTACAACATGTTCTTTATTATTATTATCGTAAATCTTTACTAATGCAGTAGACAAGAGCACATCGAGTTGCTCAGAAGAAGTTACCTTTACCGCCAAAGTTTGACCACTATGCCCAGCGGTGGGCAACGCAGAAGGTACATTCTCAGGTAAGACTACATTATTATTCTGAGTATGACTAATAACTGCAGGTTTATGCTCAGCTAGGTGAACAAGGCTATTGTGACGGCGTTTACAAATACTACAACCAGGTTTTCTACAATTATTTGCAAAATGACCCGACTTTAAGCAATTAAAACAAACCTTTAATGTGGGCAACAGCTTAAGTCGAGCTTCATTACTAAGCGCTAAAAACTGTGAGCAGCTAGGTAAGATATGGTCACCCTTACATTTGGGACATAATATTTTACTTGATGTGTTAGTAGATGAACTAGATTTATTAGTGGTCTGCTGTATTGAAACCATAGACTTGGCCTTGGAATTTGATTGTGTGTGATGAGTGTGAGCGAGTTCTAAACTTTCTAAAAAGTTAGTATGTTTACACAAGAAGTTCATCAATTCACCAAACTTATTAAATTTATCATCATTTAACCGACCTTTGTACTCTTCCCACTTCCTGTTAGTCTTTTGGTCCAATTTCCCACTTATTATGTAAATTAACAGCGAGTCCCAAGCGTCAACAGGTTCTCCTAAAACAGCTAATGCTTGTAAATTTCTTTTGACATGATCAATTAAACGTTTTAAACTGACAAAAGATTCTTTCACTATCTTGTCAATAGTAAACAATGATGCGATATGATTTTGCAATAATAATCTCTTGTTATCGAATCGCTCGCACAACAACTGCCACGCCACATTGTAATTAGAAGCTGAATATCCTATAGATTGAATTACTACCTGTGCAGAAGACTCCAAGCTAGTACGTAAATAATGGAATTTACTAATGTCATCCATATCATTATTTGAATGTATGAGACTGGCAAAGGTATCTCGAAATTCAATCCAATTCTCGTACGAACCATTAAACTTAGGTAATTGAATTGTTGGTAGCTGGACGAGTTGACGATTACCTACTTCACTCTTAGTACTTTCCGAAGGCGGTACAGTACATATGCCTAACATCTCATGCGCAACCGCAAGCGCTTTATGGTACTGTGATTCAAAATCCGCACGAGTGTCAAACTGTACATGTGCGGCAGCATCGTCGTCAACTAGACACTCAATTTTCAACTGCACCTCGTCAAATCGGTCATACAAACCCTCAATCCGAGTTAAACGTGACTGCAATTCCCTAGTAACGATGCCAGTCAATGGCAGTTTCAAGTCCAAACAATATTTACTGAAATATGTTAATTGACCTTTAAAGCTGCCTCTTTTCTTAGTTAATTCCTTAATCGACTCTGATGTGGTCATTTTGGGAAGCAAGTGCGATCACCTGGAATTTATAACAAACTCTAAACACAATGGCACAATACTTATACACCAACTATTGCAAGCTATATACCTTACGTAACGTACCTATCTAATACTGACTATGACAGGTAAGTAAATATTCAAAGAAGTAAAAAACCTAATCAGATATAAATAAATAATCCTTAAAACACTGTTAAAAGTTACACCTATAACTTTTCGTTAAGTAGGTAGGTACCTACACAAATTTAAAGTTACACGTAATGTACTAATATAATAATAGTAGTTAATCACAAATATATTTGCTTATATTCACAAATAACTTCTTTATTATGGTTTAACTAATCTCGAAATAAAATTAACAAAATCTGACACTAAAATCAATCTATAAATTACTTTAACAACTTTAACTAAAAGTTTGAAATTGCTTTTTTTAACCTTGATTGCGTTGATTTCTTAATAATAATGATTAACTATACCTTTAAGAGTGTTGGGTTATAAAATATAAAACAAATATTCTCACAACACTACGAATCAAGCGCATTCCAATGCACATTCCATTGCAACGTGTGCGACGCCGACCGGACTTCACAAAAACAATGGTTATTCCCGTTTTTCAGTAGATTCCAGGTCTGATAACGATAATCCTTGGTTTCTTGATTAATCTGGCTACGATGGACCAATGGTGGTGGTCTTTGGGCCGGTAGGCGATTATATTTTTGGAATGATACATACCAATGGGTGGGGTCTTTGGGCCGGTAGGCGATTATATTTTTGAAAATCTTTACTAATGCAGTAGACAAGAGCACATCGAGTTGCTCAGAAGAAGTTACCTTTACCGCCAAAGTTTGACCACTATGCCCAGCGGTGGGCAACGCAGAAGGTACATTCTCAGGTAAGACTACATTATTATTCTGAGTATGACTAATAACTGCAGGTTTATGCTCAGCTAGGTGAACAAGGCTATTGTGACGGCGTTTACAAATACTACAACCAGGTTTTCTACAATTATTTGCAAAATGACCCGACTTTAAGCAATTAAAACAAACCTTTAATGTGGGCAACAGCTTAAGTCGAGCTTCATTACTAAGCGCTAAAAACTGTGAGCAGCTAGGTAAGATATGGTCACCCTTACATTTGGGACATAATATTTTACTTGATGTGTTAGTAGATGAACTAGATTTATTAGTGGTCTGCTGTATTGAAACCATAGACTTGGCCTTGGAATTTGATTGTGTATGATGAGTGTGAGCGAGTTCTAAACTTTCTAAAAAGTTAGCATGTTTACACAAGAAGTTCATCAATTCACCAAACTTATTAAATTTATCATCATTTAACCGACCTTTGTACTCTTCCCACTTCCTGTTAGTCTTTTGGTCTAATTTCCCACTTATTATGTAAATTAACAGCGAGTCCCAAGTGTCAACAGGTTCTCCTAAAACAGCTAATGCTTGTAAATTTCTTTTAACATGATCAATTAAACGTTTTAAACTGACAAAAGATTCTTTCACTATCTTGTCAATAGTAAACAATGATGCGATATGATTTTGCAATAATAATCTCTTGTTATCGAATCGCTCGCACAACAACTGCCACGCCACATTGTAATTAGAAGCTGAAAATCCTATAGATTGAATTACCACCTGTGCAGAAGACTCCAAGCTAGTACGTAAATAATGGAATTTACTAATGTCATCCATATCATTATTTGAATGTATGAGACTGGCAAAGGTATCTCGAAATTCAATCCAATTCTCGTACGAACCATTAAACTTAGGTAATTGAATTGTTGGTAGCTGGACGAGTTGACGATTACCTACTTCACTCTTAGTGCTTTCCGAAGGCGGTACAGTACATATGCCTAACATCTCATGCGCAACCGCAAGCGCTTTATGGTACTGTGATTCAAAATCCGCACGAGCGTCAAACTGTACCTGTGCGGCAGCATCGTCGTCAACTAGGCACTCAATTTTCAACTGCACCTCGTCAAATCGGTCATACAAACCCTCAATCCGAGTTAAACGTGACTGCAATTCCCTAGTAACGATGCCAGTCAATGGCAGTTTCAAGTCCAAACAATATTTACTGAAATATGTTAATTGACCTTTAAAGCTGCCTCTTTTCTTAGTTAATTCCTTAATCGACTCTGATGTGGTCATTTTGGGAAGCAAGTGCGATCACCTGGAATTTATAACAAACTCTAAACACAATGGCACAATACTTATAGACCTACTATTGCAAGCTATATACCTTACGTAACGTACCTATCTAATACTGACTATGACAGGTAAGTAAATATTCAAAGAAGTAGAAAACCTAATCAGATATAAATAAATAATCCTTAAAACACTTAAAAGTTACACCTATAACTTTTCGTTAAGTAGGTAGGTACCTACACAGATTTAAAGTTACACGTAATGTACTAATATATTAATAGTAGTTAATCACAAGTATATTTGCTTATATTCACAAATAACTTCGTCATTATGGTTTAACTAATCTCGAAATAAAATTAACAAAATCTGACACTAAAATCAATCTATAAATTACTTTAACAACTTTAACTAAAAGTTTGAAATTGCTTTTTTTAACCTTGATTGCATTGATTTCTTAATAATAATGATTAACTATACCTTTAAGAGTGTTGGGTTATAAAATATAAAACAAATATTCTCACAACACTACGAATCAAGCGCATTCCAATGCACATTCCATTGCAACGTGTGCGACGCCGACCGGACTTCACAAAAACAATGGTTATTCCCGTTTTTCAGTAGATTCCAGGTCTGATAACGATAATCCTTGGTTTCTTGATTAATCTGGCTACGATGGACCAAGGACGGATGTAGCTGTGGTATATCGACAATGACCGGATGAGGTTGTAGATTGGCAAAGGTATACATCGCGGTTTTTATTTGCTTTAGTACCAAGGCTATCCATCTCGAATTAGTTGGTGACTTGACGAGTAACTTATTTTTAATGGCATTGCATCGGTTTATCTCGCGAAGAGGAAAGCCTATTAACCTCTACTCAGATAACGGCACCTCGTTTGTCGGTGCTTATAATGACTTATCCAATTTTTTAAAGCAAAACTGCAATTCTTTATATGAAAGTGTAGCCAACGAAGGCATGAAGTTCCATTTTATTCCGGCTTATAGTCCTCATATGGGAGGTCTCTGGGAAGCAGGTGTCAAATCTACCAAGTACCATTTGCAAAGAGTGTTGGGAAACTGTAATCTGACATATGAAGAGCTCAACACTACTTTAATACAAATTGAAGGAATTTTGAACTCCCGACCGTTGACTCCATTATCTTCTGATCCAGCTGATTGTTCTCCGTTAACGCCAGGTCATTTTATAATTGGACGACCCTTGACATGTTTACCACAGCCAAATTATGAATCTCGTTGCACTAGTAACCTATCCAGATTCCAGCGCATCGAACAGCTCCGTCAACACTTTTGGGCAAGATGGAGCAAGGAGTACATTGCGGAGCTACAACTCAGGGTGAAATGGCAATCCTCCAAGGACAGTCTTCAGCCGAATACCTTAGTGGTAGTTAAAGAGGATCACCTTCCACCGCTGAAGTGGAAATTAGGACGGATAGTGGCTGTGCATCCTGGCTCGGATGGCATCGCACGGGTAGCGGATATACGGACATCAACAGGAGTTATTCGGCGTTCATTTAGCAAGATTTGCCCCCTTCCAGTCTCTGGGTAAAAACAACGTTTTTACGGCCGCCGGAATGTTAACGCCTAATAATAATATACCGGTTGCATCTAACAGGATGACATTATGTTAATTTTATTAGGCGCCTTTGTCTACTGAACTAATTGATGTACTTGTCATTCTCTCGCTATTATAAATCTGTACAAGAAATCTACTCCGTGTATCATTTTCATAAATATAATCGCCTACCGGCCCAAAGACCCCAACCATTGGTATTTGTGTTGTCGAAACCGAAGCAAAATTGACAGTAAATCATCCTGAACAGTCGGACCAACCATCTGAAGGTCATTGAATGAAATTCCTGATGACGTGGGACTACTCGCGTTAAAAACAACCCTTAACTTGGTTGTCGTGCTCTGATCACGACGTACACCATGATGTGGGATAATATACCCACTTGTACTTGAAATAGGTTGTTCACATGCAGACATATGGCCCAAGGACTCATATTCTGACATGAAATTGCGATACATTTCACCTAAGTCAGGCTTAGTTTTCAATCTACGTTCAAGAGAAAGAAAACATTGATTTGCTCTTGTCAGTGAATCACCTAAAAGAGCAGGACTCCGCTTTAGAGGGATCCTCACACAGAACCGACCGTCCTCAAGACGAGTCGTAGTTTTAATAAAATGTTCCTCACAGAGTTTTTCCTCATGTGAGTAAACAAATGACGACGAAGAATCAATCTCCTCTAATTGCCAAAATCGTGTTAAATCACAATCAGATTCACATTCAGATTTTGGGGGGCCACAGTCGTCAGGAGTTTTAACAAAATAACACCATGAATTATTTGTCAATAATGAGATATGACTACCAGAAACAGGTCCTGATATGATCCAACCTAACTTTGTTTCAAAGAGCATTGGTTTTTTACTACCCAATTTTATTCTCTGCGACCCTAACAAATCCCAAAAGAGATCAGCACCTAGCAACATATCAATAGCAGCAGGCTTATAAAATGTAGGATCAGCTAAACAAATATCTGAAGGTATTTTAAGATCACTAATGTCAATATCATGACTGGGTACATCATTAGTTATACACGGTAAAACAAAACAATAAAAGTCAGAGGTAAAGTTATCATTCAATGATTTAATACTAACCCGACAAGTTTTACCTACGTATGCAGTAACGTTATTGATTCCCAATATTGACCTATCTATGTAATGCGGTGTTAAACTTAATTGTGAGGTTGGTATTTAGTGACACCTGCTTCCCAGAGACCTCCCATATGAGGACTATAAGCCGGAATAAAATGGAACTTAATGCCTTCGTTGGCTACACTTTCACCTAAAGAATTGCAGTTTTGCTTTAAAAAATTGGATAAGTCATTATAAGCACCGACAAACGAGGTGCCGTTATCTGAGTAGAGGATTCATGAGATCCCATATTTAAGTGAAGAAGCGTACGAGAACAGTCGGTCACCAATTGTGGCTCATTGGATTGCCATTTTCTCAATGGCATGCCAGCTGAAGCGAGTGCAGCAGTTACCTGCTTGCGTATATATAATAATTCAGCCAGATCATCATATAACCGACCTTTGTACTCTTCTTCACTTAAATATGGGATCTCATGAATCCTGCAAGCTTCTAGGTCTTGGCTGGTACGCAGATTCAGATGAACTCTGTTTTCCGATAGGCTTAGTCTTACCAAAAGGTAATAGCAAGCGAGATTTACTATCGGCCATTGCACGAATATTTGACCCTATCGGTCTACTAGCTCCTACAGTAGTTAGTATGAAAATATTATTACAAAAAATATGGTTACAAAAACTCTCATGGGATGACTGCATTTAGTAACTTTTAACTGTGTTTTATGCATTGTGTGCAAATATGATTTAGTAATGATCGTATTACATGTCATCGTCGTACCATTCAACATTTTATTAAAACTACGACTCGTCTTGAGGACGGTCGGTTCTGTGTGAGGATCCCTCTAAAGCGGAGTCCTGCTCTTTTAGGTGATTCACTGACAAGAGCAAATCAATGTTTTCTTTCTCTTGAACGTAGATTGAAAACTAAGCCTCACTTAGGTGAAATGTATCGCAATTTCATGTCAGAATATGAGTCCTTGGGCCATATGTCTGCATGTGAACAACCTATTTCAAGTACAAGTGGGTATATTATCCCACATCATGGTGTACGTCGTGATCAGAGCACGACAACCAAGTTAAGGGTTGTTTTTAACGCGAGTAGTCCCACGTCATCAGGAATTTCATTCAATGACCTTCAGATGGTTGGTCCGACTGTTCAGGATGATTTACTGTCAATTTTGCTCCGGTTTCGACAACACAAATACATTTTGTCAGCCGATGTCGAGAAAATGTATAGACAGATTGTTGTTCATCCATCTGATAGGCACTTACAACAAATACTCTGGCGAAATAATGCGGATGAACCCGTAAAGGCGTTTCAGTTAAATACTGTCACGTACGGTACCGCAAGTGCGCCATATCTAGCAACTAGATGTTTAAAACAAATTAGTATGGAATGCAATGATAGTAAAATCACTGAAATCATCGCACATGATTTTTATGTCGATGATTTGCTCACTGGTGGGGATGATCTGGCTGAAGTATTATATATACGCAAACAGGTAACTGCTGCACTCGCTTCAGCTGGCATGCCATTGAGAAAATGGCAATCCAATGAGCCACAATTGGTGACCGACTGTTCTCGTACGCTTCTTCACTTAAATATGGGATCTCATGAATCCTGCAAGCTTCTCGGTCTTGGCTGGTACGCAGATTCAGATGAACTCTGTTTTCCGATAGGCTTAGTCTTACCAAAAGGTAATAGCAAGCGAGATTTACTATCGGCCATTGCACGAATATTTGACCCTATCGGTCTACTAGCTCCTGCAGTAGATGGTATGAAAATATTATTACAAAAATTATGGTTACAAAAACTCTCATGGGATGAACCATTAAGCCCAGAGATTCATAAACATTGGAATGATATTTTAAAAACGTTACCTTTGGTTAATGATATTCGGATTCCTAGATTAGTAGTTTGTAATTCATATAAAGTGGTTCAGTTACATATTTGTACAGACGCGTCTGAGCTCGCGTATGGAGCCTGCGCTTATGTTAGTAGTACCAACGATAACGGAGAAGTTTTGGTTCGCTTGTTGTTGGCTAAGAGTCGTGTTGCGCCTATCAAACCCACAACCATTCCTAGATTGGAGTTGTGTGGGGCGTTAGTAGGCACTCGCCTATATGAAAAGATTAGCAAATCTTTAAGTTAGAAAAACGACTTATATCAATTAACTCAGTTGGTTGAATTGTATCAGTAACAGTGGTTAATGAAACGTTGGGCCTGATCTCTGGCAGGATTGTCACAGATTTTGACTGAGGAGGTACCTGAATGGGTTCGTGACTAAGAAATTCGGGACCAGTCCACCATAACGTTGAAGTTTGCAGGGAACTAATATCCATACCACGGGATAGTAGGTCTGCAGGATTCAGCTGAGTTGGGATGTGTCGCCACAAGCAACTGCCTGCCTTATCTAATACTTCAGCAACGCGGTTACGTACAAAAGGCTGAAGTTTTGAAGGTGGCATTTGCAACCAACCCAACACGATGGTGGAGTCGGTCCAGAAACAAACCTCACTAATGGGCATTCTTAAAGATTTGATAATCTTTTCATATAGGCGAGTGCCTACTAACGCCCCACACAACTCCAATCTAGGAATGGTTGTGGGTTTGATAGGCGCAACACGACTCTTAGCCAACAACAAGCGAACCAAAACTTCTCCGTTATCGTTGGTACTACGAATATAAGCGCAGGCTCCATACGCGAGCTCAGACGCGTCCGATCCGGCTCGAAGGACCAATGGTGGTGGTCTTTGGGCCGGTAGGCGATTATATTTTTGGAAATGATACACGGAGTAGATTTCTTGTACAGATTTATAATGGCGAGAGAATGACAAGTACATCAATTAGTTCAGTAGACAAAGGCGCCTAATAAAATTAACATAATGTCATCCTGTTAGATGCAACCGGTATATTATTATTAGGCGTTAACATTCCGGCGGCCGTAAAAACGTTGTTTTTACCCAGAGACTGGAAGGGGGCAAATCTTGCTAAATGAACGCCGAATAACTCCTGTTGATGTCCGTATATCCGCTACCCGTGCGATGCCATCCGAGCCAGGATGCACAGCCACTATCCGTCCTAATTTCCACTTCAGCGGTGGAAGGTGATCCTCTTTAACTACCACTAAGGTATTCGGCTGAAGACTGTCCTTGGAGGATTGCCATTTCACCCTGAGTTGTAGCTCCGCAATGTACTCCTTGCTCCATCTTGCCCAAAAGTGTTGACGGAGCTGTTCGATGCGCTGGAATCTGGATAGGTTACTAGTGCAACGAGATTCATAATTTGGCTGTGGTAAACATGTCAAGGGTCGTCCAATTATAAAATGACCTGGCGTTAACGGAGAACAATCAGCTGGATCAGAAGATAATGGAGTCAACGGTCGGGAGTTCAAAATTCCTTCAATTTGTATTAAAGTAGTGTTGAGCTCTTCATATGTCAGATTACAGTTTCCCAACACTCTTTGCAAATGGTACTTGGTAGATTTGACACCTGCTTCCCAGAGACCTCCCATATGAGGACTATAAGCCGGAATAAAATGGAACTTCATGCCTTCGTTGGCTACACTTTCACCTAAAGAATTGCAGTTTTGCTTTAAAAAATTGGATAAGTCATTATAAGCACCGACAAACGAGGTGCCGTTATCTGAGTAGAGGTTAATAGGCTTTCCTCTTCGCGAGATAAACCGATGCAATGCCATTAAAAATAAGTTACTCGTCAAGTCACCAACTAATTCGAGATGGATAGCCTTGGTACTAAAGCAAATAAAAACCGCGATGTATACCTTTGCCAATCTACAACCTCGACCCTGACGAGTAGCAGACATGATTGGTCCTGCATAATCAACACCTACGTTTTCAAATGGAAAACCGGTAGATGAAACCCTTTGCCGAGGCAAGTTTCCCATTAGAGGAGTAGCAATTTTGCCTGCCATGCGACTACATCGCACGCACTTGCGATAGCAATGCCTTGCTAAGCTTCGACCATCTATGGGCCAATAAATCTCCCTGATAGAAGCGAGGAGCAGCTGATGACCAGCATGCATCAGCCTACGATGCTCAAATTCAAATAATAAATGTGTAAAAATGTGAGAGGACTGTAATAGAATGGGATGTTTTTTATTATAATTATAATCGGAATTGTCAAGTCGGCCGCCTACGCGTAAGATTTTATGTTCATCTAAGTATATATTAAATTTCAATAAGGAACTTTTTTTTGGTAATTCTTTATTACTATATAGAACATTGTATTCTGGAAAAGATTCCCTTTGACATTGTCTGATAATTAAATACTGTGCACGTCTCAGTTCAGTTTCTGTCAAAAAGGATGATAGTGCTGGCTGTTTTTTGCAACAATCTATCCATTTGAGAACGTAAGCTACCGTACGTATTAATCGGAGATAGTTAGAAAAACGACTTATATCAATTAACTCAGTTGGTTGAATTGTATCAGTAACAGTGGTTAATGAAACGTTGGGCCTGATCTCTGGCAGGATTGTCACAGATTTTGACTGAGGAGGTACCTGAATGGGTTCGTGACTAAGAAATTCGGGACCAGTCCACCATAACGTTGAAGTTTGCAGGGAACTAATATCCATACCACGGGATAGTAGGTCTGCAGGATTCAGCTGAGTTGGGATGTGTCGCCACAAGCAACTGCCTGCCTTATCTAATACTTCAGCAACGCGGTTACGTACAAAAGGCTGAAGTTTTGAAGGTGGCATTTGCAACCAACCCAACACGATGGTAGAGTCGGTCCAGAAACATACCTCACTAATGGGCATTCTTAAAGATTTGATAATTTTTTCATATAGGCGAGTGCCTACTAACGCCCCACACAACTCCAATCTAGGAATGGTTGTGGGTTTGATAGGCGCAACACGACTCTTAGCCAACAACAAGCGAACCAAAACTTCTCCGTTATCGTTGGTACTACGAACATAAGCGCAGGCTCCATACGCGAGCTCAGACGCGTCTGTACAAATATGTAACTGAACCACTTTATATGAATTACAAACTACTAATCTAGGAATCCGAATATCATTAACCAAAGGTAACGTTTTTAAAATATTATTCCAATGTTTATGAATCTCTGGGCTTAATGGTTCATCCCATGAGAGTTTTTGTAACCATAATTTTTGTAATAATATTTTCATACTAACTACTGCAGGAGCTAGTAGACCGATAGGGTCAAATATTCGTGCAATGGCCGATAGTAAATCTCGCTTGCTATTACCTTCTGGTAGGACTAAGCCTATTGGAAAACAGAGTTCATCTGAATCTGCGTACCAGCCAAGACCTAGAAGCTTGCAGGATTCATGAGATCCCATATTTAAGTGAAGAAGCTTACGAGAACCGTCGGTCACCAATTGTGGCTCATTGGATTGCCATTTTCTCAATGGCATGCCAGCTGAAGCGAGTGCAGCAGTTACCTGCTTGCGTATATATAATACTTCAGCCAGATCATCCCCACCAGTGAGCAAATCATCGACATAAAAATCATGTGCGATGATTTCAGTGATTTTACTATCATTGCATTCCATACTAATCTGTTTTAAACATCTAGTTGCTAGATATGGCGCACTTGCGGTACCGTACGTGACGGTATTTAACTGAAACGCCTTTACGGGTTCATCCGCATTATTTCGCCAGAGTATTTGTTGTAAGTGCCTATCAGATGGATGAACAACAATCTGTCTATACATTTTCTCGACATCGGCTGACAAAATGTATTTGTGTTGTCGAAACCGAAGCAAAATTGACAGTAAATCATCCTGAACAGTCGGACCAACCATCTGAAGGTCATTGAATGAAATTCCTGATGACGTGGGACTACTCGCGTTAAAAACAACCCTTAACTTGGTTGTCGTGCTCTGATCACGACGTACACCATGATGTGGGATAATATATCCACTTGTACTTGAAATAGGTTGTTCACATGCAGACATATGGCCCAAGGACTCATATTCTGATATGAAATTGCGATACATTTCACCTAAGTCAGGCTTAGTTTTCAATCTACGTTCAAGAGAAAGAAAACATTGATTTGCTCTTGACAGTGAATCACCTAAAAGAGCAGGACTCCGCTTTAGAGGGATCCTCACACAGAACCGACCGTCCTCAAGACGAGTCGTAGTTTTAATAAAATGTTCCTCACAGAGTTTTTCCTCATGTGAGTAAACAAATGACGACGAAGAATCAATCTCCTCTAATTGCCAAAATCGTGTTAAATCACAATCAGATTCACATTCAGATTTTGGGGGGTCACAGTCGTCAGGAGTTTTAACAAAATAACACCATGAATTATTTGTCAATAATGAAATATGACTACCAGAAACAGGTCCTGATATGATCCAACCTAACTTTGTTTCAAAGAGCATTGGTTTTTTACTACCCAATTTTATTCTCTGCGACCCTAACAAATCCCAAAAGAGATCAGCACCTAGCAACATATCAATAGCAGCAGGCTTATAAAATGTAGGATCAGCTAAACAAATATCTGAAGGTATTTTAAGATCACTAATGTCAATATCATGACTGGGTACATCATTAGTTATACACGGTAAAACAAAACAATAAAAGTCAGAGGTAAAGTTATCATCCAATGATTTAATACTAACCCGACAAGTTTTACCTACGTATGCAGTAACGTTATTGATTCCCAATATTGACCTATCTATGTAATGCGGTGTTAAACTTAATTGTGAACATAAACGTTCCGTCATTATACATGACGTACTACCACTATCTAGAACTGCCCTTACAACATGTTCTTTATTATTATTATCGTAAATCTTTACTAATGCAGTAGACAAGAGCACATCGAGTTGCTCAGAAGAAGTTACCTTTACCGCCAAAGTTTGACCACTATGCCCAGCGGTGGGCAACGCAGAAGGTACATTCTCAGGTAAGACTACATTGTTATTCTGAGTATGACTAATAACTGCAGGTTTATGCTCAGCTAGGTGAACAAGGCTATTGTGACGGCGTTTACAAATACTACAACCAGGTTTTTTACAATTATTTGCAAAATGACCCGACTTTAAGCAATTAAAACAAACCTTTAATGTGGGCAACAGCTTAAGTCGAGCTTCATTACTAAGCGCTAAAAACTGTGAGCAGCTAGGTAAGATATGGTCACCCTTACATTTGGGACATAATATTTTACTTGATGTGTTAGTAGATGAACTAGATTTATTAGTGGTCTGCTGTATTGAAACCATAGACTTGGCCTTGGAATTTGATTGTGTATGATGAGTGTGAGCGAGTTCTAAACTTTCTAAAAAGTTAGCATGTTTACACAAGAAGTTCATCAATTCACCAAACTTATTAAATTTATCATCATTTAACCGACCTTTGTACTCTTCCCACTTCCTGTTAGTCTTTTGGTCTAATTTCCCACTTATTATGTAAATTAACAGCGAGTCCCAAGTGTCAACAGGTTCTCCTAAAACAGCTAATGCTTGTAAATTTCTTTTAACATGATCAATTAAACGTTTTAAACTGACAAAAGATTCTTTCACTATCTTGTCAATAGTAAACAATGATGCGATATGATTTTGCAATAATAATCTCTTGTTATCGAATCGCTCGCACAACAACTGCCACGCCACATTGTAATTAGAAGCTGAAAATCCTATAGATTGAATTACCACCTGTGCAGAAGACTCCAAGCTAGTACGTAAATAATGGAATTTACTAATGTCATCCATATCATTATTTGAATGTAGGACTCGAAGGACCAATGGTTGGGGTCTTTGGGCCGGTAGGCGATTATATTTTTGGAAATGATACACGGAGATGATTTCTTGTACAGATTTATAATGGCGAGTGAATGACAAGTACATCAATTAGTTCAGTAGACAAAGGCGCCTAATAAAATTAACATAATGTCATCCTGTTAGATGCAACCGGTACATTATTATTAGGCGTTAACATTCCGGCGGCCGTAAAAACGTTGTTTTTACCCAGAGACTGGAAGGGGGCAAATCTTGCTAAATGAACGCCGAATAACTCCTGTTGATGTCCGTATATCCGCTACCCGTGCGATGCCATCCGAGCCAGGATGCACAGCCACTATCCGTCCTAACTTCCACTTCAGCGGTGGAAGGTGATCCTCTTTAACTACCACTAAGGTATTCGGCTGAAGACTGTCCTTGGAGGATTGCCATTTCACCCTGAGTTGTAGCTCCGCAATGTACTCCTTGCTCCATCTTGCCCAAAAGTGTTGACGGAGCTGTTCGATGCGCTGGAATCTGGATAGGTTACTAGTGCAACGAGATTCATAATTTGGCTGTGGTAAACATGTCAAGGGTCGTCCAATTATAAAATGACCTGGCGTTAACGGAGAGCAATCAGCTGGATCAGAAGATAATGGAGTCAACGGTCGGGAGTTCAAAATTCCTTCAATTTGTATTAAAGTAGTGTTGAGCTCTTCATATGTCAGATTACAGTTTCCCAACACTCTTTGCAAATGGTACTTGGTAGATTTGACACCTGCTTCCCAGAGACCGCCCATATGAGGACTATAAGCCGGAATAAAATGGAACTTAATGCCTTCGTTGGCTACACTTTCACCTAAAGAATTGCAGTTTTGCTTTAAAAAATTGGATAAGTCATTATAAGCACCGACAAACGAGGTGCCGTTATCTGAGTAGAGGTTAATAGGCTTTCCTCTTCGCGAGATAAACCGATGCAATGCCATTAAAAATAAGTTGCTCGTCAAGTCACCAACTAATTCGAGATGGATAGCCTTGGTACTAAAGCAAATAAAAACCGCGATGTATACCTTTGCCAATCTACAACCTCGACCCTGACGAGTAGCAGACATGATTGGTCCTGCATAATCTACACCTACGTTTTCAAATGGAAAACCGGTAGATGAAACCCTTTGCCGAGGCAAGTTTCCCATTAGAGGAGTAGCAATTTTGCCTGCCATGCGACTACATCGCACGCACTTGCGATAGCAATGCCTTGCTAAGCTTCGACCACCTATGGGCCAATAAATCTCCCTGATAGAAGCGAGGAGCAGCTGAGGACCAGCATGCATCAGCCTACGATGCTCAAATTCAAATAATAAATGTGTAAAAATGTGAGAGGACTGTAATAGAATGGGATGTTTTTTATTATAATTATAATCGGAATTGTCAAGTCGGCCGCCTACGCGTAAGATTTTATGTTCATCTAAGTATATATTAAATTTCAATAAGGAACTTTTTTTTGGTAATTCTTTATTACTATATAGAACATTGTATTCTGGAAAAGATTCCCTTTGACATTGTCGGATAATTAAATACTGTGCACGTCTCAGTTCAGTTTCTGTCAAAAAGGATGATAGTGCTGGCTGTTTTTTGCAACAATCTATCCATTTGAGAACGTAAGCTACCGTACGTATTAATCGGAGATAGTTAGAAAAACGACTCATATCAATTAACTCAGTTGGTTGAATTGTATCAGTAACAGTGGTTAATGAAACGTTGGGCCTGATCTCTGGCAGGATTGTCACAGATTTTAACTGAGGAGGTACCTGAATGGGTTCGTGACTAAGAAATTCGGGACCAGTCCACCATAACGTTGAAGTTTGCAGGGAACTAATATCCATACCACGGGATAGTAGGTCTGCAGGATTCAGCTGAGTTGGGATGTGTCGCCACAAGCAACTGCCTGCCTTATCTAATACTTCAGCAACGCGGTTACGTACAAAAGGCTGAAGTTTTGAAGGTGGCATTTGCAACCAACCCAACACGATGGTGGAGTCGGTCCAGAAACAAACCTCACTAATGGGCATTCTTAAAGATTTGCTAATCTTTTCATATAGGCGAGTGCCTACTAACGCCCCACACAACTCCAATCTAGGAATGGTTGTGGGTTTGATAGGCGCAACACGACTCTTAGCCAACAACAAGCGAACCAAAACTTCTCCGTTATCGTTGGTACTACGAACATAAGCGCAGGCTCCATACGCGAGCTCAGACGCGTCTGTACAAATATGTAACTGAACCACTTTATATGAATTACAAACTACTAATCTAGGAATCCGAATATCATTAACCAAAGGTAACGTTTTTAAAATATCATTCCAATGTTTATGAATCTCTGGGCTTAATGGTTCATCCCATGAGAGTTTTTGTAACCATAATTTTTGTAATAATATTTTCATACTAACTACTGCAGGAGCTAGTAGACCGATAGGGTCAAATATTCGTGCAATGGCCGATAGTAAATCTCGCTTGCTATTACCTTTTGGTAAGACTAAGCCTATCGGAAAACAGAGTTCATCTGAATCTGCGTACCAGCCAAGACCGAGAAGCTTGCAGGATTCATGAGATCCCATATTTAAGTGAAGAAGCGTACGAGAACAGTCGGTCACCAATTGTGGCTCATTGGATTGCCATTTTCTCAATGGCATGCCAGCTGAAGCGAGTGCAGCAGTTACCTGCTTGCGTATATATAATACTTCAGCCAGATCATCCCCACCAGTGAGCAAATCATCGACATAAAAATCATGTGCGATGATTTCAGTGATTTTACTATCATTGCATTCCATACTAATTTGTTTTAAACATCTAGTTGCTAGATATGGCGCACTTGCGGTACCGTACGTGACAGTATTTAACTGAAACGCCTTTACGGGTTCATCCGCATTATTTCGCCAGAGTATTTGTTGTAAGTGCCTATCAGATGGATGAACAACAATCTGTCTATACATTTTCTCGACATCGGCTGACAAAATGTATTTGTGTTGTCGAAACCGGAGCAAAATTGACAGTAAATCATCCTGAACAGTCGGACCAACCATCTGAAGGTCATTGAATGAAATTCCTGATGACGTGGGACTACTCGCGTTAAAAACAACCCTTAACTTGGTTGTCGTGCTCTGATCACGACGTACACCATGATGTGGGATAATATACCCACTTGTACTTGAAATAGGTTGTTCACATGCAGACATATGGCCCAAGGACTCATATTCTGACATGAAATTGCGATACATTTCACCTAAGTCAGGCTTAGTTTTCAATCTACGTTCAAGAGAAAGAAAACATTGATTTGCTCTTGTCAGTGAATCACCTAAAAGAGCAGGACTCCGCTTTAGAGGGATCCTCACACAGAACCGACCGTCCTCAAGACGAGTCGTAGTTTTAATAAAATGTTCCTCACAGAGTTTTTCCTCATGTGAGTAAACAAATGACGACGAAGAATCAATCTCCTCTAATTGCCAAAATCGTGTTAAATCACAATCAGATTCACATTCAGATTTTGGGGGGTCACAGTCGTCAGGAGTTTTAACAAAATAACACCATGAATTATTTGTCAATAATGAAATATGACTACCAGAAACAGGTCCTGATATGATCCAACCTAACTTTGTTTCAAAGAGCATTGGTTTTTTACTACCCAATTTTATTCTCTGCGACCCTAACAAATCCCAAAAGAGATCAGCACCTAGCAACATATCAATAGCAGCAGGCTTATAAAATGTAGGATCAGCTAAACAAATATCTGAAGGTATTTTAGATCACTAATGTCAATATCATGACTGGGTACATCATTAGTTATACACGGTAAAACAAAACAATAAAAGTCAGAGGTAAAGTTATCATTCAATGATTTAATACTAACCCGACAAGTTTTACCTACGTATGCAGTAACGTTATTGATTCCCAATATTGACCTATCTATGTAATGCGGTGTTAAACTTAATTGTGAACATAAACGTTCCGTCATTATACATGACGTACTACCACTATCTAGAACTGCCCTTACAACATGTTCTTTATTATTATTATCGTAAATCTTTACTAATGCAGTAGACAAGAGCACATCGAGTTGCTCAGAAGAAGTTACCTTTACCGCCAAAGTTTGACCACTATGCCCAGCGGTGGGCAACGCAGAAGGTACATTCCGTGTAACTTTAAATCTGTGTAGGTACCTACCTACTTAACGAAAAGTTATAGGTGTAACTTTTAACTGTGTTTTAAAGATTATTTATTTATATCTGATTAGGTTTTTTACTTCTTTAAATATTTACTTACCTGTCATAGTCAATATTAGATAGGTACGTTACGTAAGGTATATAGCTTGCAATAGTAGGTGTATAAGTATTGTGCCATTGTTTTTAGAGTTTGTTATAAATTCCAGGTGATCGCACTTGCTTCCCAAAATGACCACATCAGAGTCGATTAAGGAATTAACTAAGAAAAGAGGCAGCTTTAAAGGTCAATTAACATATTTCAGTAAATATTGTTTGGACTTGAAACTGCCATTGACTGGCATCGTTACTAGGGAATTGCAGTCACGTTTAACTCGGATTGAGGGTTTGTATGACCGATTTGACGAGGTGCAGTTGAAAATTGAGTGCCTAGTTGACGACGATGCTGCCGCACAGGTACAGTTTGACGCTCGTGCGGATTTTGAATCACAGTACCATAAAGCGCTTGCGGTTGCGCATGAGATGTTAGGCATATGTACTGTACCGCCTTCGGACCATCGTAGCCAGATTAATCAAGAAACCAAGGATTATCGTTATCAGACCTGGAATCTACTGAAAAACGGGAATAACCATTGTTTTTGTGAAGTCCGGTCGGCGTCGCACACGTTGCAATGGAATGTGCATTGGAATGCGCTTGATTCGTAGTGTTGTGAGAATATTTGTTTTATATTTTATAACCCAACACTCTTAAAGGTATAGTTAATCATTATTATTAAGAAATCAATGCAATCAAGGTTAAAAAAAGCAATTTCAAACTTTTAGTTAAAGTTGTTAAAGTAATTTATAGATTGATTTTAGTGTCAGATTTTGTTAATTTTATTTCGAGATTAGTTAAACCATAATAACGAAGTTATTTGTGAATATAAGCAAATATACTTGTGATTAACTACTATTAATATATTAGTACATTACGTGTAACTTTAAATCTGTGTAGGTACCTACCTACTTAACGAAAAGTTATAGGTGTAACTTTTAAGTGTTTTAAGGATTATTTATTTATATCTGATTAGGTTTTCTACTTCTTTGAATATTTACTTACCTGTCATAGTCAGTATTAGATAGGTACGTTACGTAAGGTATATAGCTTGCAATAGTAGGTGTATAAGTATTGTGCCATTGTTTTTAGAGTTTGTTATAAATTTCAGGTGATCGCACTTGCTTCCCAAAATGACCACATCAGAGTCGATTAAGGAATTAACTAAGAAAAGAGGCAGCTTTAAAGGTCAATTAACATATTTCAGTAAATATTGTTTGGACTTGAAACTGCCATTGACTGGCATCGTTACTAGGGAATTGCAGTCACGTTTAACTCGGATTGAGGGTTTGTATGACCGATTTGACGAGGTGCAGTTGAAAATTGAGTGCCTAGTTGACGACGATGCTGCCGCACAGGTACAGTTTGACGCTCGTGCGGATTTTGAATCACAGTACCATAAAGCGCTTGCGGTTGCGCATGAGATGTTAGGCATATGTACTGTACCGCCTTCGGAAAGCACTAAGAGTGAAGTAGGTAATCGTCAACTCGTCCAGCTACCAACAATTCAATTACCTAAGTTTAATGGTTCGTACGAGAATTGGATTGAATTTCGAGATACCTTTGCCAGTCTCATACATTCAAATAATGATATGGATGACATTAGTAAATTCCATTATTTACGTACTAGCTTGGAGTCTTCTGCACAGGTGGTAATTCAATCTATAGGATTTTCAGCTTCTAATTACAATGTGGCGTGGCAGTTGTTGTGCGAGCGATTCGATAACAAGAGATTATTATTGCAAAATCATATCGCATCATTGTTTACTATTGACAAGATAGTGAAAGAATCTTTTGTCAGTTTAAAACGTTTAATTGATCATGTTAAAAGAAATTTACAAGCATTAGCTGTTTTAGGAGAACCTGTTGACACTTGGGACTCGCTGTTAATTTACATAATAAGTGGGAAATTAGACCAAAAGACTAACAGGAAGTGGGAAGAGTACAAAGGTCGGTTAAATGATGATAAATTTAATAAGTTTGGTGAATTGATGAACTTCTTGTGTAAACATGCTAACTTTTTAGAAAGTTTAGAACTCGCTCACACTCATCATACACAATCAAATTCCAAGGCCAAGTCTATGGTTTCAATACAGCAGACCACTAATAAATCTAGTTCATCTACTAACACATCAAGTAAAATATTATGTCCCAAATGTAAGGGTGACCATATCTTACCTAGCTGCTCACAGTTTTTAGCGCTTAGTAATGAAGCTCGACTTAAGCTGTTGCCCACATTAAAGGTTTGTTTTAATTGCTTAAAGTCGGGTCATTTTGCAAATAATTGTAGAAAACCTGGTTGTAGTATTTGTAAACGCCGTCACAATAGCCTTGTTCACCTAGCTGAGCATAAACCTGCAGTTATTAGTCATACTCAGAATAATAATGTAGTCTTACCTGAGAATGTACCTTCTGCGTTGCCCACCGCTGGGCATAGTGGTCAAACTTTGGCGGTAAAGGTAACTTCTTCTGAGCAACTCGATGTGCTCTTGTCTACTGCATTAGTAAAGATTTACGATAATAATAATAAAGAACATGTTGTAAGGGCAGTTCTAGATAGTGGTAGTACGTCATGTATAATGACGGAACGTTTATGTTCGCAATTAAGTTTAACACCGCATTACATAGATAGGTCAATATTGGGAATCAATAACGTTACTGCATACGTAGGTAAAACTTGTCGGGTTAGTATTAAATCATTGAATGATAACTTTACCTCTGACTTTTATTGTTTTGTTTTACCGTGTATAACTAATGATGTACCCAGTCATGATATTGACATTAGTGATCTTAAAATACCTTCAGATATTTGTTTAGCTGATCCTACATTTTATAAGCCTGCTGCTATTGATATGTTGCTAGGTGCTGATCTCTTTTGGGATTTGTTAGGGTCGCAGAGAATAAAATTGGGTAGTAAAAAACCAATGCTCTTTGAAACAAAGTTAGGTTGGATCATATCAGGACCTGTTTCTGGTAGTCATATTTCATTATTGACAAACAATTCATGGTGTTATTTTGTTAAAACTCCTGACGACTGTGACCCCCCAAAATCTGAATGTGAATCTGATTGTGATTTAACACGATTTTGGCAATTAGAGGAGATTGATTCTTCGTCGTCATTTGTTTACTCACATGAGGAAAAACTCTGTGAGGAACATTTTATTAAAACTACGACTCGTCTTGAGGACGGTCGGTTCTGTGTGAGGATCCCTCTAAAGCGGAGTCCTGCTCTTTTAGGTGATTCACTGACAAGAGCAAATCAATGTTTTCTTTCTCTTGAACGTAGATTGAAAACTAAGCCTCACTTAGGTGAAATGTATCGCAATTTCATGTCAGAATATGAGTCCTTGGGCCATATGTCTGCATGTGAACAACCTATTTCAAGTACAAGTGGGTATATTATCCCACATCATGGTGTACGTCGTGATCAGAGCACGACAACCAAGTTAAGGGTTGTTTTTAACGCGAGTAGTCCCACGTCATCAGGAATTTCATTCAATGACCTTCAGATGGTTGGTCCGACTGTTCAGGATGATTTACTGTCAATTTTGCTCCGGTTTCGACAACACAAATACATTTTGTCAGCCGATGTCGAGAAAATGTATAGACAGATTGTTGTTCATCCATCTGATAGGCACTTACAACAAATACTCTGGCGAAATAATGCGGATGAACCCGTAAAGGCGTTTCAGTTAAATACTGTCACGTACGGTACCGCAAGTGCGCCATATCTAGCAACTAGATGTTTAAAACAAATTAGTATGGAATGCAATGATAGTAAAATCACTGAAATCATCGCACATGATTTTTATGTCGATGATTTGCTCACTGGTGGGGATGATCTGGCTGAAGTATTATATATACGCAAACAGGTAACTGCTGCACTCGCTTCAGCTGGCATGCCATTGAGAAAATGGCAATCCAATGAGCCACAATTGGTGACCGACTGTTCTCGTACGCTTCTTCACTTAAATATGGGATCTCATGAATCCTGCAAGCTTCTCGGTCTTGGCTGGTACGCAGATTCAGATGAACTCTGTTTTCCGATAGGCTTAGTCTTACCAAAAGGTAATAGCAAGCGAGATTTACTATCGGCCATTGCACGAATATTTGACCCTATCGGTCTACTAGCTCCTGCAGTAGATGGTATGAAAATATTATTACAAAAATTATGGTTACAAAAACTCTCATGGGATGAACCATTAAGCCCAGAGATTCATAAACATTGGAATGATATTTTAAAAACGTTACCTTTGGTTAATGATATTCGGATTCCTAGATTAGTAGTTTGTAATTCATATAAAGTGGTTCAGTTACATATTTGTACAGACGCGTCTGAGCTCGCGTATGGAGCCTGCGCTTATGTTAGTAGTACCAACGATAACGGAGAAGTTTTGGTTCGCTTGTTGTTGGCTAAGAGTCGTGTTGCGCCTATCAAACCCACAACCATTCCTAGATTGGAGTTGTGTGGGGCGTTAGTAGGCACTCGCCTATATGAAAAGATTAGCAAATCTTTAAGAATGCCCATTAGTGAGGTTTGTTTCTGGACCGACTCCACCATCGTGTTGGGTTGGTTGCAAATGCCACCTTCAAAACTTCAGCCTTTTGTACGTAACCGCGTTGCTGAAGTATTAGATAAGGCAGGCAGTTGCTTGTGGCGACACATCCCAACTCAGCTGAATCCTGCAGACCTACTATCCCATGGTATGGATATTAGTTCCCTGCAAACTTCAACGTTATGGTGGACTGGTCCCGAATTTCTTAGTCACGAACCCATTCAGGTACCTCCTCAGTTAAAATCTGTGACAATCCTGCCAGAGATCAGGCCCAACGTTTCATTAACCACTGTTACTGATACAATTCAACCAACTGAGTTAATTGATATAAGTCGTTTTTCTAACTATCTCCGATTAATACGTACGGTAGCTTACGTTCTCAAATGGATAGATTGTTGCAAAAAACAGCCAGCACTATCATCCTTTTTGACAGAAACTGAACTGAGACGTGCACAGTATTTAATTATCAGACAATGTCAAAGGGAATCTTTTCCAGAATACAATGTTCTATATAGTAATAAAGAATTACCAAAAAAAAGTTCCTTATTGAAATTTAATATATACTTAGATGAACATAAAATCTTACGCGTAGGCGGCCGACTTGACAATTCCGATTATAATTATAATAAAAAACATCCCATTCTATTACAGTCCTCTCACATTTTTACACATTTATTATTTGAATTTGAGCATCGTAGGCTGATGCATGCTGGTCCTCAGTTGCTTCTCGCTTCTATCAGGGAGATTTATTGGCCCATAGGTGGTCGAAGCTTAGCAAGGCATTGCTATCGCAAGTGCGTGCGATGTAGTCGCATGGCAGGCAAAATTGCTACTCCTCTAATGGGAAACTTGCCTCGGCAAAGGGTTTCATCTACCGGTTTTCCATTTGAAAACGTAGGTGTAGATTATGCAGGACCAATCATGTCTGCTACTCGTCAGGGTCGAGGTTGTAGATTGGCAAAGGTATACATCGCGGTTTTTATTTGCTTTAGTACCAAGGCTATCCATCTCGAATTAGTTGGTGACTTGACGAGTAACTTATTTTTAATGGCATTGCATAGGTTTATCTCGCGAAGAGGAAAGCCTATTAACCTCTACTCAGATAACGGCACCTCGTTTGTCGGTGCTTATAATGACTTATCCAATTTTTTAAAGCAAAACTGCAATTCTTTAGGTGAAAGTGTAGCCAACGAAGGCATTAAGTTCCATTTTATTCCGGCTTATAGTCCTCATATGGGAGGTCTCTGGGAAGCAGGTGTCAAATCTACCAAGTACCATTTGCAAAGAGTGTTGGGAAACTGTAATCTGACATATGAAGAGCTCAACACTACTTTGATACAAATTGAAGGAATTTTGAATTCTCGACCGTTGACTCCATTATCTTCTGATCCAGCTGATTGTTCTCCGTTAACGCCAGGTCATTTTATAATTGGACGACCCTTGACATGTTTACCACAGCCAAATTATGAATCTCGTTGCACAAGTAACCTATCCAGATTCCAGCGCATCGAACAGCTCCGTCAACACTTTTGGGCAAGATGGAGCAAGGAGTACATTGCGGAGCTACAACTCAGGGTGAAGTGGCAATCCTGCAAGGACAGTCTTCAGCCGAATACCTTAGTGGTAGTTAAAGAGGATCACCTTCCACCGCTGAAGTGGAAGTTAGGACGGATAGTGGCTGTGCATCCTGGCTCGGATGGCATCGCACGGGTAGCGGATATACGGACATCAACAGGAGTTATTCGGCGTTCATTTAGCAAGATTTGCCCCCTTCCAGTCTCTGGGTAAAAACAACGTTTTTTACGGCCGCCGGAATGTTAACGCCTAATAATAATGTACCGGTTGCATCTAACAGGATGACATTATGTTAATTTTATTAGGCGCCTTTGTCTACTGAACTAATTGATGTACTTGTCATTCTCTCGCCATTATA
This sequence comes from Eilema griseolum, assembly GCA_963662185.1. Classification (NCBI taxonomy): domain Eukaryota; kingdom Metazoa; phylum Arthropoda; class Insecta; order Lepidoptera; family Erebidae; genus Eilema; species Eilema griseolum. Next base: position 22,221,408 of record OY759231.1, on the reverse strand, counting down.
AATCTGTACAAGAAATCTACTCCGTGTATCATTTCCAAAAATATAATCGCCTACCGGCCCAAAGACCCCACCCATTACATTATTATTTCGCACGCAATTACGTATGGTACGATGCTATATCATATTCCGGAGTGACATAAATTTACGTTTGTAACCATTATCGTTATCAGACCTGGAATCTACTGAAAAACGGGAATAATCATTGTTTTTGTGAAGTCCGGTCGGCGTCGCACACGTTGCAATGGAATGTGCATTGGAATGCGCTTGATTCGTAGTGTTGTGAGAATATTTGTTTTATATTTTATAACCCAACACTCTTAAAGGTATAGTTAATCATTATTATTAAGAAATCAACGCAATCAAGGTTAAAAAGCAATTTCAAACTTTTAGTTAAAGTTGTTAAAGTAATTTGTAGATTGTTTTTAGTGTCAGATTTATATATTTGTTAATTTTATTTCGAGATTAGTTTAATCCTAACAACGAAGTTATTTGTGAATATAAGCAAATATACTTGTGATTAACTAGTATTGAATCACAGTACATTACGTGTAACTTTAAATCTGTGTAGGTACCTACCTACTTAACGAAAAGTTATAGGTGTAACTTTTAACTGTGTTTAAAGATTATTTATTTATGTCTGATTAGGTTTTTTACTTCTTTAAATATTTACTTACCTGTCATAGTCAGTATTAGATAAATACGTTACGTAAGGTAGATAGCTTGCAATAGTAGGTGTATAAGTATTGTGCCATTGTATTTAGAGTTTGTTATAAATTCCAGGTGATCGCACTTGCTTCCCAAAATGACCACATCAGAGTCGGTTAAGGAATTAACTAAGAAAAGAGGCAGCTTTAAAGGTCAATTAACATATTTCAGTAAATATTGTTTGGACTTGAAACTGCCATTGACTGGCATCGTTACTAGGGAATTGCAGTCACGTTTAACTCGGATTGAGGGTTTGTATGACCGATTTGACGAGGTGCAGTTGAAAATTGAGTGTCTAGTTGACGACGATGCTGCCGCACAGGTACAGTTTGACGCTCGTGCGGATTTTGAATCACAGTACCATAAAGCGCTTGCGGTTGCGCATGAGATGTTAGGCATATGTACTGTACCGCCTTCGGGAAGTACTAAGAGTGAAGTAGGTAATCGTCAACTCGTCCAGCTACCAACAATTCAATTACCTAAGTTTAATGGTTCGTACGAGAATTGGATTGAATTTCGAGATACCTTTGCCAGTCTCATACATTCAAATAATGATATGGATGACATTAGTAAATTCCATTATTTACGTACTAGCTTGGAGTCTTCTGCACAGGTGGTAATTCAATCTATAGGATTTTCAGCTTCTAATTACAATGTGGCGTGGCAGTTGTTGTGCGAGCGATTCGATAACAAGAGATTATTATTGCAAAATCATATCGCATCATTGTTTACTATTGACAAGATAGTGAAAGAATCTTTTGTCAGTTTAAAACGTTTAATTGATCATGTTAAAAGAAATTTACAAGCATTAGCTATTTTAGGAGAACCTGTTGACACTTGGGACTCGCTGTTAATTTACATAATAAGTGGGAAATTGGACCAAAAGACTAACATGAAGTGGGAAGAGTACAAAGGTCGGTTAAATGATGATAAATTTAATAAGTTTGGTGAATTGATGAACTTCTTATGTGAACATGCTAACTTTTTAGAAAGTTTAGAACTTGCTCACACTCATCACACACAATCAAATTCCAAGGTCAAGTCTATGGTTTCAATACAGCAAACCACTAATAAATCTAGTTCGTCTACTAACACATCAAGTAAAATATTATGTCCCAAATGTAAGGGTGACCATATCTTACCTAGCTGCTCACAGTTTTTAGCGCTTAGTAATGAAGCTCGACTTAAGCTGTTGCCCACATTAAAGGTTTGTTTTAATTGCTTAAAGTCGGGTCATTTTGCAAATAATTGTAGAAAACCTGGTTGTAGTATTTGTAAACGCCGTCACAATAGCCTTGTTCACCTAGCTGAGCATAAACCTGCAGTTATTAGTCATACTCAGAATAATAATGTAGTCTTACCTGAGAATGTACCTTCTGCGTTGCCCACCGCTGGGCATAGTGGTCAAACTTTGGCGGTAAAGGTAACTTCTTCTGAGCAACTCGATGTGCTCTTGTCTACTGCATTAGTAAAGATTTACGATAATAATAATAAAGAACATGTTGTAAGGGCAGTTCTAGATAGTGGTAGTACGTCATGTATAATGACGGAACGTTTATGTTCGCAATTAAGTTTAACACCGCATTACATAGATAGGTCAATATTGGGAATCAATAACGTTACTGCATACGTAGGTAAAACTTGTCGGGTTAGTATTAAATCATTGAATGATAACTTTACCTCTGACTTTTATTGTTTTGTTTTACCGTGTATAACTAATGATGTACCCAGTCATGATATTGACATTAGTGATCTTAAAATACCTTCAGATATTTGTTTAGCTGATCCTACATTTTATAAGCCTGCTGCTATTGATATGTTGCTAGGTGCTGATCTCTTTTGGGATTTGTTAGGGTCGCAGAGAATAAAATTGGGTAGTAAAAAACCAATGCTCTTTGAAACAAAGTTAGGTTGGATCATATCAGGACCTGTTTCTGGTAGTCATATTTCATTATTGACAAACAATTCATGGTGTTATTTTGTTAAAACTCCTGACGACTGTGACCCCCCAAAATCTGAATGTGAATCTGATTGTGATTTAACACGATTTTGGCAATTAGAGGAGATTGATTCTTCGTCGTCATTTGTTTACTCACATGAGGAAAAACTCTGTGAGGAACATTTTATTAAAACTACGACTCGTCTTGAGGACGGTCGGTTCTGTGTGAGGATCCCTCTAAAGCGGAGTCCTGCTCTTTTAGGTGATTCACTGACAAGAGCAAATCAATGTTTTCTTTCTCTTGAACGTAGATTGAAAACTAAGCCTCACTTAGGTGAAATGTATCGCAATTTCATGTCAGAATATGAGTCCTTGGGCCATATGTCTGCATGTGAACAACCTATTTCAAGTACAAGTGGGTATATTATCCCACATCATGGTGTACGTCGTGATCAGAGCACGACAACCAAGTTAAGGGTTGTTTTTAACGCGAGTAGTCCCACGTCATCAGGAATTTCATTCAATGACCTTCAGATGGTTGGTCCGACTGTTCAGGATGATTTACTGTCAATTTTGCTCCGGTTTCGACAACACAAATACATTTTGTCAGCCGATGTCGAGAAAATGTATAGACAGATTGTTGTTCATCCATCTGATAGGCACTTACAACAAATACTCTGGCGAAATAATGCGGATCAACCCGTAAAGGCGTTTCAGTTAAATACTGTCACGTACGGTACCGCAAGTGCGCCATATCTAGCAACTAGATGTTTAAAACAAATTAGTATGGAATGCAATGATAGTAAAATCACTGAAATCATCGCACATGATTTTTATGTCGATGATTTGCTCACTGGTGGGGATGATCTGGCTGAAGTATTATATATACGCAAACAGGTAACTGCTGCACTCGCTTCAGCTGGCATGCCATTGAGAAAATGGCAATCCAATGAGCCACAATTGGTGACCGACTGTTCTCGTACGCTTCTTCACTTAAATATGGGATCTCATGAATCCTGCAAGCTTCTCGGTCTTGGCTGGTACGCAGATTCAAATGAACTCTGTTTTCCGATAGGCTTAGTCTTACCAAAAGGTAATAGCAAGCGAGATTTACTATCGGCCATTGCACGAATGTTTGACCCTATCGGTCTACTAGCTCCTGCAGTAGTTAGTATGAAAATATTATTACAAAAATTATGGTTACAAAAACTCTCATGGGATGAACCATTAAGCCCAGAGATTCATAAACATTGGAATGATATTTTAAAAACGTTACCTTTGGTTAATGATATTCGGATTCCTAGATTAGTAGTTTGTAATTCATATAAAGTGGTTCAGTTACATATTTGTACAGACGCGTCTGAGCTCGCGTATGGAGCCTGCGCTTATATTCGTAGTACCAACGATAACGGAGAAGTTTTGGTTCGCTTGTTGTTGGCTAAGAGTCGTGTTGCGCCTATCAAACCCACAACCATTCCTAGATTGGAGTTGTGTGGGGCGTTAGTAGGCACTCGCCTATATGAAAAGATTATCAAATCTTTAAGAATGCCCATTAGTGAGGTTTGTTTCTGGACCGACTCCACCATCGTGTTGGGTTGGTTGCAAATGCCACCTTCAAAACTTCAGCCTTTTGTACGTAACCGCGTTGCTGAAGTATTAGATAAGGCAGGCAGTTGCTTGTGGCGACACATCCCAACTCAGCTGAATCCTGCAGACCTACTATCCCGTGGTATGGATATTAGTTCCCTGCAAACTTCAACGTTATGGTGGACTGGTCCCGAATTTCTTAGTCACGAACCCATTCAGGTACCTCCTCAGTCAAAATCTGTGACAATCCTGCCAGAGATCAGGCCCAACGTTTCATTAACCACTGTTACTGATACAATTCAACCAACTGAGTTAATTGATATAAGTCGTTTTTCTAACTATCTCCGATTAATACGTACGGTAGCTTACGTTCTCAAATGGATAGATTGTTGCAAAAAACAGCCAGCACTATCATCCTTTTTGACAGAAACTGAACTGAGACGTGCACAGTATTTAATTATCAGACAATGTCAAAGGGAATCTTTTCCAGAATACAATGTTCTATATAGTAATAAAGAATTACCAAAAAAAAGTTCCTTATTGAAATTTAATATATACTTAGATGAACATAAAATCTTACGCGTAGGCGGCCGACTTGACAATTCCGATTATAATTATAATAAAAAACATCCCATTCTATTACAGTCCTCTCACATTTTTACACATTTATTATTTGAATTTGAGCATCGTAGGCTGATGCATGCTGGTCCTCAGTTGCTTCTCGCTTCTATCAGGGAGATTTATTGGCCCATAGGTGGTCGAAGCTTAGCAAGGCATTGCTATCGCAAGTGCGTGCGATGTAGTCGCATGGCAGGCAAAATTGCTACTCCTCTAATGGGAAACTTGCCTCGGCAAAGGGTTTCATCTACCGGTTTTCCATTTGAAAACGTAGGTGTAGATTATGCAGGACCAATCATGTCTGCTACTCGTCAGGGTCGAGGTTGTAGATTGGCAAAGGTATACATCGCGGTTTTTATTTGCTTTAGTACCAAGGCTATCCATCTCGAATTAGTTGGTGACTTGACGAGTAACTTATTTTTAATGGCATTGCATAGGTTTATCTCGCGAAGAGGAAAGCCTATTAACCTCTACTCAGATAACGGCACCTCGTTTGTCGGTGCTTATAATGACTTATCCAATTTTTTAAAGCAAAACTGCAATTCTTTAGGTGAAAGTGTAGCCAACGAAGGCATTAAGTTCCATTTTATTCCGGCTTATAGTCCTCATATGGGAGGTCTCTGGGAAGCAGGTGTCAAATCTACCAAGTACCATTTGCAAAGAGTGTTGGGAAACTGTAATCTGACATATGAAGAGCTCAACACTACTTTGATACAAATTGAAGGAATTTTGAATTCTCGACCGTTGACTCCATTATCTTCTGATCCAGCTGATTGTTCTCCGTTAACGCCAGGTCATTTTATAATTGGACGACCCTTGACATGTTTACCACAGCCAAATTATGAATCTCGTTGCACAAGTAACCTATCCAGATTCCAGCGCATCGAACAGCTCCGTCAACACTTTTGGGCAAGATGGAGCAAGGAGTACATTGCGGAGCTACAACTCAGGGTGAAATGGCAATCCTCCAAGGACAGTCTTCAGCCGAATACCTTAGTGGTAGTTAAAGAGGATCACCTTCCACCGCTGAAGTGGAAATTAGGACGGATAGTGGCTGTGCATCCTGGCTCGGATGGCATCGCACGGGTAGCGGATATACGGACATCAACAGGAGTTATTCGGCGTTCATTTAGCAAGATTTGCCCCCTTCCAGTCTCTGGGTAAAAACAACGTTTTTACGGCCGCCGGAATGTTAACGCCTAATAATAATGTACCGGTTGCATCTAACAGGATGACATTATGTTAATTTTATTAGGCGCCTTTGTCTACTGAACTAATTGATGTACTTGTCTTTATCTCGCCATTATAAATCTGTACAAGAAATCAACTCCGTGTATCATTTCCATAAATATAAGCGCCTACCGGCCCAAAGACCCCATCCATTGTATTTTCCATTGGTTGAGCTACCATTTTGCACAAGATTGCACTTGACAGTAAAAGGATTTCACTATTTTACACTGTTTCTAATTTTTTCTCGCGGAGGTCTTTGACGTACGTGTTTACACTCTGAGAACCGGAACCGGAAACCCTTTTTTTTTTTTTTTTTTTTTTTTTTTTTTTTTATAAGAGTTTGGATTAATTAGTACTTATTTTGATTGGTTATTGATCCTCAGAATAAGGTGGACATGGAGTATAAGCGGAATGACAATCATCAGATTCTTTACTATTATCCATCAATATATCTGGAGCACTAGGTGCATCAACAAGGTTAGAATGTTCAATTGATCGCACCCTAATTCCCTTAATTCCCCTCTCTCTTCCCAAGAGTTTCTCCAACCCCCTCTCATGAGTATAATAAGTTTTTCCCAATTTAGAAACAATGTAACTAAGTTTATTACGATCTACTACGGTAGGGTAATCAAGTAATAAAAAACCATGACTCCGAGCAGAATCACGGCCGTCCTGCCTGAATGTCTCCATCTGAATCTTATACTTGAGGGAAATTACAACAAGATGGTCAATAGAACTGAGTAGCTCCCATGTTCTTGATCCTTCAATTGTTTTCCTGGGAGTTCCATCTGGAATGCAAGAGCCTTCAGTGAATCCAGCATGATTTACAATGGAGGTCAACATATGACAGATTTCATCAGAGCTAGCATGAATCATTAAGGTTTTCATAACATTATCCCTTGCTGAGACCCAGAAATATCCTGTCAACCCTGACCATTCTAGGTGAGTAGATAGTGTCTCCAAGATCCAAATTAGTAATAGTAATATAGTAATAATAGTAATATCAAGTAATAATAGTAATATAAAAATATAAACGAAAATATTCTCGCTTCTTAAAGTAAATTGTCAACTAATCAACATGGCTGGGTACTTAAAGGTTTCTCATTATGGTGTTATCCTTAAAATCAACTTAATAAAGTTATACAAAATAGATAATAATCAAGTAATAGTAGAAATATAGAAATCTAACTGCAAATAATATAATCTTGTTTTAACTCTAATCAAATAATCCAAAACTTTTATTTAACCTTCTGAGGCCCAAGCGAATTTTTCCTTGGTAGTCTTTACAACCCAATGTCCTTGCACAAGAACATCATATGCAATATACGTTAAAGCACAGACCAAAAAAAATCTTAAAAAGTATGTTACAGTAATTTTATGACTGCTATATTTTTTTCTAGTAATAATAACATGGTAAGGAATTAATATTGACTGCGAAATATATAAATTATTTTGTTCTTGTGGAAGAACATTGGGTCGCAATTCTAATAGTAGGTATAATGTTTATGTTCTCTCAGAATGACATTGGGCTGCTAAATGAATAAAACGGTAGTATTATTTTACTATATTTATTGAATTATTTTACTAAAATATTAATCTTTATTTTTAATCAGGACAAGGAACTGAATCAGTCGTCAACATAGTGTGTAATTTAGTTTAAATCTTCATATAAAAATTAACAATTCTTCTTGCATTTAAAATAATGTACTAAATCTAATAAAAATTAAGTAAAACTCAACGAAAAGAATAACTTCTAATTCTCTTATCACATACCTGACATCAAAGGATATTGAAATACTTACAATAATAAAGAGTTAGGAACTAAAGATATCAACTTAGGAACTTTGGTAATTATTGCGCATACACTAATTTGTTGTAATATAAAAGTAGTCCTCATTAACCACTGTCATTTGAGTGAAAATCCGAGTAACGGTTTCTATCCGAATTAAGGCACAAAGCAATATTGCAGGTACTACATACAATACGAGTTTTTTTAATGTCTACATCTTGACTGTTTGTCTTTAAAAATCGGCATGTGTTCAGCCACATGCAGACGCCGTTTTTTGGATGGAAGTGGAGGTGCTGGTTTTCCTCTTTTGCGTCTTAGAGATTCAGATTCCAGGATAATATCATTATATTCAACTATCTCCGACATCGAATAGGTATCTAATAGGTAGGGTAAATGGGGATCACTTAAGCGAGAATGAAAATAAAAGCAAATATATGAATCAACTATTTATTGCTCTGTTCTTATTAGTTCGTATTCAGTACAACAATGCCTTCAGAATGTTGCTGGGGCTCCCACGTTACTGCAGTGCATCAGGAATGTTTACCGAAGCTCGCACTGACTGTTTTGGCACCATCCTGGAGGATGGCATCTATGATGCTCAGGGTGCGTGGGAGCGTCAACGGCGTGTTTTAAGTGGTCCATTAAAGGTCAAGCCCAATGGCTGCATTCTATGCGATGTATGTGGAGGCAATGTCAAAACATGGATAATTTTTTTACGACAAAACTCATAAGCTTTCAGACTAACATGGCTCTCGTGATTGTCTAGGACTGACAACACGGGATTGTCAGTCGATGGCTTAGCAAATTGTTTAAAATGGTGGAGTCATTCAACAAAAATTGATTCATTGATCCAACCAGAGTCTGAAACATAAGCTACCATGTTGCTATTACTGTCTTTCATAAGTTGAGCAATCATCCTTTTTCGTTTAAAGATAAAAAATGGTGGAATGTAGGAACCTCCAGCATTAAAATATTGTAAATGTAAATGGTGTGCAATAAATATTGTAAATGGAATCAGATTTAAATTGGTATTTAATCATGAGAGCTTTCAAATTTACAAAAAATATATCGGTTTCTTCTTCATTAAATGCTGTAATTCTATTTATAGAAGTAGCGTCTGGCGTTCGAAGTGATATATTTGGATGTCTAGCCAAAAAATTGTAATACCAATCCATTCCTGCCATACCAGTTTCTTTATTGAAATTATGTTTTATGTTGATCATATACGTCATCCAATCAGTCATGATATACCTATACTTGGTCATGGGCATGTATGCATCAGCTGTGACAGATCAGCACTCTCTCCAGTCTGAGACTCCACACGTTAACCGGATAAGAGATGCTGTAACCCATCAAATCCGTCCACTTGAGGTAACACTATATTACAATTTCTATGGTGGTTTTTCACCTCCTTTTGGTTTAAATTAAATGGTTTTTATGTCTGCAAATGCCCTCCGATATCCCAACCTTACGATGAAAGCCCACACTAGAGTCTCAACCATCAATCCTACTGGCTTAGACTGGCTGGCCTCATACACCCACACACTTCATACTGATGTTACAACTATATTCTAATTTGCCAAAAGCATAATAAACCACAACTTAACTTTGTTTATTGTTATAGCTCCCACCAACGGCTCACCTTAGTCTCGACCAAGCAACATCAGATTATACTGAGAGATCTCAGTAAGTGTGCCGGTGCAATCAGAATATTCCCATATTCCTCTACAAGAAAGACCTGCAGATGGTGTTACCACTAATGGTATTTTGCTACCTAATTATTCAAGAGCAGCAATAATACAAAATCAATGTTTTGTACCCAGTTGTTATGAACCTAATCGGCTCTCTGTTCCAACTGCGTTGTGAGTAGATTTGTTTTGCAACTGTAATTATTACATACCACCAAATTGTAGGATTTGCCAGTCATATACGTACCAACAACTGGGATCTTGGATAATCTATATATATAATCTATAATCTTGGAGCAAGGTACTACAATAAGAATATTCAGCGCTGAACAAATTGAAGATGCATTATGGAAGGTTTACGCTTTGGTCCTAACTGCTTATTAATTAGAGCAAGAATTGCATGTAAGCAGTAAAATATATTTTGTTTACATATTAGTAAGTGGTAATGAGGCTGGTCATACTGCTATCCAACAGTATCATTGCAACTGCATTGTTGGTCGTCGAACAGTGGGAAGCTGTGCATGACTGTTAAATGGTATTTAGGGTGGGCACAGCATGAAGTTAATATATCTCCCCTGCAGGATGTTTAGATGATATTTTAATTATCTATGAATAATTAATATATTAATTTTTATTTTCTCTTTTTTTTTTCTTTTTTTTTTCCTTTTTTTTCTTTATATTTCTCTTTTTATTCTCATTATCTATGCTATAGCATAGAAATAGTCATAAAGAGAACTTAAATATCATATTTGGTACCATCAATACAACAATATGTAGTTGAGTATGTAGTTTGAGTTTTAAAATCATGTTCAGCAGCTGTTAAAATCGATTATATACGTGTTTTTCTGTGAAATAAAAACTTGATTTATTTTCTAAACTCGAAGTTTTATTTAAAATATTACAATTGTATTTTAATGGTGGTATGGTATACTACCATTTGCATACACTTTTTGCTGTGGGCACCACATGGCCAAAGTGTCTATGGAAAGTGGTCATCCCCCTTTATGTTGTTGTTACGAACTGCTAGTTCATAGGCTAATTTCTGCAGCTCAGAAGTTGACAAGCCAAATAACCTTCCTTCCATTTCCTTTAAATAAGTTACAAGTTCTTGTTCTTCTTCTGTGGAAAAAACAGTTGAAATTGGACCCAAAGGAACTTTAACATTTTGTATACTATTCTCATTTTTTCTTGCTTGATTAACTTTGCGCTCGAGGGTCGTTTGTGGTACATTATAAGTCTTACTAGCTAATTTATAACCTTTCTTTCCATCTAAAACCTCTTGAATAGCAAATTTCATTTGATCTTCACTCCACCCTCCTCTGTTCGTTTTTCTTTGGTAATTTCGAACCATATTCTACAAAAAAAGTAATTATTTTAACCTAAATAGTGACGATCATATTTAATTATGTCGAAATAAAAGAAGTGACTCATGAGCGGGTAAGATGGGGTACCACCCCATCTTGCCCTCAGGTAGGTACCCCTTCTTTCCCAAAGTAGTCTCGCAAGATGCGAAAAATATTTTGAGGTTGTATAAACAACAAAGTCGGGACGATGTTATGAGTTTAGAGTAGTAAAATAGGCAACTATCAATAAAAAAATATAACACACATCTTGTATACCATACATTATGAACAGTCACGCACTTAGTAAACATCAAAAATTAGATAAAACCACTCAAAATTAAAAAAAATACTTACGAAATTATATCGTGCACACTATCGACCAAACTGTTTGTGACACTAAAAACTCTTACTTAATGATGGCGTTAAAACAAATTTTCTGGCGACATTGTATAATCTATTTTTGTATGGTCCCCATCTTACCTCGCTTCCCCGTCATACCCCACCTTCCCCTATTTGATATTTTTATTGATTTGCATGTATTTATTATTATCGAAATTTTTGACATTTTCATTGATTGTATTTATACTACATTCCATGTATTTATACTGTTTTAATTTCTACACGAATTGTGTTTGTTGAGAAATAAATGATTTGAAATTGAATAATACTAGAAAAAATATAAATATATCATACTTTAACTATCCCAAAGAGTACAATAGGTAACTAAATATTTGATTATTACTTTTTCAATGACCACTTGAACGTCCGAACTTGACAGCCGTCTGATGCTTGAACGTAGCGCTATCGACATTCCGTGACGCGAAGTACATATTCCCTTCTTGACAAAAAAACCTTATTATCTTACAAACTACTACAGCTACACCAAGATATAAATAGTATAAATACCTAAAAAAAACAGAGAAATCTACAGATGCTATGTACCTACCAACATTTATACAAATAAAATAAAATAGAAGTGTCCGTTTGTAATATTAAAATAGCACATTTTTAATGATTGCAAATGAATGTATACATTATGATATTTATGATACTTATACTTATCCTTGGTATCGATATCTCCAGCGACGTCCAATACCGTAGTCATTTAGAAGATAACGTGAAGCTGGCATCAAAGAAGCTTGGGGTGCTCAACAGGGCGGAGTAGTACTTCACTGCGGGGCAATGACTATACTATACGACTGAATAATGAAATAATTTAACAAATGTTTTGTTTTTTTTTTACCTTAACCAATTGTGACAATCCTACCCAAATGGGTATTAATTTTGCACGTTCTTAAGAAGCTTTGTCTCTGTTCGGCTTATCTACTTGTGGTAGCGGTCTAGGTACTCAAATACTTCGGAGCAACTATATTTTTCAATATATTAGCTACGCTAAATGCGAACTATAATATCGGACCATACAATTCATCAAAAAATTAAGAGCAGTGACTTTTCAATAAGTTCGTGACATACCAGTATGTAAATTTATCGGAACGAACAGAAGTCAAAGTTATAGCTCAGTAATGTTGATCATAAATATCGGAACATTTAGGCTCGACACTGCACTGCGTTAAGCGGGCGACCGAGACGGGCATCCGACGCGTGTCTACGCGCGTGAACACGCGGGCGGGTTGCGTGGGCACGCGACGGTACCTGTCGCGGGCACCCGTCGCTGAGACTGTCTATCGCAGTGTCGCTAGTTCAATTTTAGCGGCGTGCATGATGTATAGTCATGTCCATGGAGAACTTATTGTATTATTACGTAGCAAAACAACGACGACTAGCAAAAAAGAAACGACAGCCAGTAAGCCCGTTTATTGAATCTAGGTTGCTGTGCGGGGAATTTGTTGCAAAGTTCAGTATATTAAGAGAAAATGAAAATTCATTTTACAATTATTTTAAAGTATCGGTACAGATCTATGACGAATTATTTTCGAAACTGGAACTGTTAAGTATGCGGGTAATGCGGGTGAGACGTGCTAATCAAACACGGGTTAGCGATACACTGTTTAATGCTTATAAGGTTGTCGCGTGTGGCGCAGCGCACGCGCTTATATCTATATACCTATATAACATCCCTCCACCTTTATTATGAACTTATTCTAAACATATAACATCTACTAGAAAAACTGTGCGTAATCGATGCGTGTGCGATTACGTCTACTCCTGCTGGGAGAGGACGTATGGTCAAGGATTTCCGCTGGTGCCGACGTACTAACTCTGTCGGTAGCAACGTCAACTACGTTCTGACCAGAGTCTGTATTAACATTCTGTGTCTCCTCCGTCTCCTCCACATCAGCATCAACCGCTTCGCTATGCGATGTTGACTGAAGTTGATACTCTGGCACCGCGACTGCAGGATTCGCTGCACTCTCAGCAGTGTCGGGTAGGCTGTCTGTATCCCATGGTAACGACACCAACGGAGCAACAGCTTGTTGATCATAACATTTCTTTATTTGATTTTTGTGGCGTGTTACATAGTAATTCAGTTCCGGTACATAAATCTTGTATAAAACATTTCCAATTCTATGTACTATATTTCCTTTCACCCAATTATGTTTTTTCTTATTTATATATTTTTTAAATAAAATTGCTTCTCTCGGAATGAAATCTGGACGCTTGGTTCCCCCGTAATATTCACATTGTAACAATTGTTTACGTTTTATTGTGTCGGCAAGTTCCGGTGAAGAAGGCGATGCATTTGATTTGAGTAAATCTAGGCGGCACCTCAGTTGCCTACCGTAAAGCAATTGTGCCGGCGACTGTTCAGTCGTGCTGTGTCTCGAGTTGCGATAATCAAACAAAAACTTGTTTATTTTAGAATTTAAGTGTTTCTGATCTCGACACGTGAGTATGATACTTTTAATACCCTTCTTTACAATTTTCACCGAGCTCTCGGCTTGACCATTACTGCTAGGTAAGTATACGGGAGAAAACATTTGCCTAATTCCGTTTAATTTGCAGAATTCTGCAAATTTCTGTGATACGAACGATGTACCGTTGTCGCTTACGATCACCGCCGGCACGCCTACTCGGGACATCAACTCGTATAAACGCTCAATTAGTGCGTCCGATGTAATTGACCTCATAGGGTAACATTCGACCCATTTTGAAAAAGCGTCAACTACTATAAGATACGTGCGATCATATAACGGACCTAAAAAATCTAAATGTATCCTATAGAACGGGTGAGGCGGGTGCGGCCACGGAGCTAGCGGGGCGCGCGGGGGCGCCGGCCGCAGCTGAGCGCACACAGCGCACGTTCGCGCCGCGCTCTCGAGTGCAGCGTCGATTCCCGGGAACCACAATCTAGCGCGTGCCTCACATTTCATCTTAACTATACCGAAATGGGAGCTATGCAGTTCTGTAATAATTTTGTCTCGTAATTTTTCAGGGATCACAACTTTGTGACCCCGCATCAAACATCCTTCCTCTATGGACAACTGAGCCCTACACTGATAAAAAGGTTTTATATTTAAATCTTTGACACTTCGCGGCCAACCCTTCAGTACAAATTTTTTCACTCTTTGTAAGAGAACGTCCCGGTCAGTGGCGTCACGTACCTGGTCCAGGGTGACGGGAAGATCCCCTTGTACGATGAAATTAACATACGCCGCGCGATCTTCACAGTCCGTACGCTCTGCTGTACTTGGACTATCTGTGACTGTGATGGAACGAGACAGAAAATCTGCGATGTTATCTGCACTACGTACGTATTTAATTTTGTAGTTATACGCCGCTAAGAATAAAGCATATCGTTGTAATCTATTCGCAGTCACTTCTGGAATACCTTTTTGCGACCCGAAAATTGACAGGAGAGGTTTGTGGTCTGTTCTTAATATAAACGGATCGACTCGGCCATATAAATATTGGTGGAATCGTTTGACCCCAAAAATAATTGCAGTCGCCTCTTTTTGTATTTGCGAATAATTTTTCTCGGCCGGTACTAGCGAACGGGAGGCAAAAGACACCGGTCTTTCGAGTCCGTCTCTGTCTAACTGCGACAACACCGCACCGAGACCATACGGTGATGCGTCGACTGTTAATATGACCGTTGCATTTTGATTGAAGTGAGCTAAAACATTATCAGAAGTCAGGTGACTTTTAATATTATTGAAGGCTTGTTGGTGAACCTCAGACCAAGTCCACTTCGTATTTTTATTGAGAAGTTGATATAAGGGATTAAGAATTGTTGAAACCCTGGGCACAAAATTACGGTAATAATTAATTAATCCTAGAAAAGATTGCAGCTCGTTCACGTTTTTAGGAATCAACGCATCTTGAATGGCTTTAATTTTCTCAGGTGATTTTCTTACATCGCGCCTATCAATCGTATGACCTAAATAATTCACTTCCTTTTGAAAAAATACACACTTGTCTTTCCTCAACGTAAGCCCAGCTTCCCCCAACCTACTTAAAACTATCTTTAGCCTCTTCAAATGTTCCGACCTGTTCCTACCTGTTACTAATATGTCATCCATTAAACATAAAACACCATCCAACCCTGAAACTATACCTTGCATTGCTTTTTGAAAGATGGCTGGTGCCGGCGCGAGTCCAAATACTAAGCGGTTATATATAAACAAACCTCTGTGGGTATTTATACATGTATATAATTGTGTACCATCATGCTCGTTTAATACAAATTGATTATACGCACTTGACAAATCTAATTTTGAGAAATACTCACCTCCATGTAACTTTGCGAAAAGGTCATCGATTGTCGGTAAAGGATATTTTTCAATGATCAGCTGTTTATTAATCGTTGCCGAATAGTCAGCGCATATGCGAATTTCTCCATTCTTTTTTAGAACAGGGACTATAGGAGACGCATAATCGCTGTACTGAACACTAGTTATTATACCAAGTGATATCAGTCGATCAAGCTCATTATCTATTTTGCCACGGAGTGCGTATGCTACCGGTCGCGCTTTGCGAAATATAGGCTTAGCGTCCGGTCTTAGCGATAAACTAATTTTATATTTTGTGAACCGCCCGATTTTATCCGAGAACACCAACGGGAAGTTGCGGGCTAACTCGTCTACAAGATTGTCATCGCCGGAAGCGCAGTATTTGATAGGTGATATTTGTAGTCGAAACAGACGAATGAAATCCCTACCTAAAATAGGTGGCCCGCCGTCTCGCACCACATAGACTGTAAGCGTGTGTGTGTGTCCTAAGTATTGTACAGGTACTCGCATGACACCTAGTGTTACAATCTTCCCCCCGGCGTAACCTTTCAATGCTTTTGGCGCAAGCGATAATGGTACATTAGAAAAATGTTTAAAATATAATTTATGTGAGATAGCAGTAATGGCCGCACCGCTGTCGATTTCAAATTGCAAACAAAGACCATTGATTTGAACACACTCCGACATCGGTTTCAAGTCTGACTCGCAACGAATATGATTTAGTAAGATTTTACCTTGCACGCCTTCCTCCTCAGAACCTTCGACGTATTTCACAGAATCTTCACATTTCACTATTTTGCACACGCGTCGTAGGTGACCCTTTTGTCCGCATTTACGACAGCTAAAGTTTTTAAAACGACATTCGGCCGATTTGTGATTTTTGAAACCGCAGACTTCACATTTCGCCGCTTTGTTCAGGCTTCGATTGATAACTTTGAAAACCGGTGATGCTGTGACGTCAGCAGGTGCCGCGGGGATAGCAGCGGCAGCTGTGCGCGCACAGTGCACACTCTCTGCCAGCTCCACTGCCTTCGCTAACGTCAGCTTCTTGGTATCCTTGGTGAAGAGCTTATCGCGCTCAGGCCCATTCATCATTCCCATCACGAATCTGTCCAGAAGCGCTTCCTCCAGATTAGCAAAACCACAATATGCCGCTAATCCTCTCAATCGCGCTGCCCAATGTATATGCCCTTCATCTGACCTCTGCGTCGCAGAGTAAAACCTAGAACGCTCGGCGAATCCGTGGCGCTTGGGTATAAAATGTTTACCCAACACGCTTAAAATCGTCTGGTATTCCACATCTTCTATTTTTCTGGGCAACACCAGATCACTGGCCAGCTTGTACGTGGCATCACTGAGCGCTGTGAGTAATATCGCCTTCCGCTTCACACCCGATTTGTCCGTATCCACCAGATCGTTAGCGATAAACCATTGATTCAGGCGTTGTTTGAATACCACCCAATCTTGCGAAAGATGGTCAAAGGTGTTCAATACGCCCAAATACATTGACGCCATTTTTACTTTTTTATCCTCGTCGCCACTGTTAAGTATGCGGGTAATGCGGGTGAGACGTGCTAATCAAACACGGGTTAGCGATACACTGTTTAATGCTTATAAGGTTGTCGCGTGTGGCGCAGCGCACGCGCTTATATCTATATACCTATATAACATATTTGAAGGTCAACAATTTAAGAGTAAAATCTATATCAGTCATTTCACCAATGGAAAGGCTGGCAATAACATTGCGATAAGTAAAAAATAATAATTTGTTCTTCATCATCTATATTTTTGCTAATAATAACTAATATTATTTCTTTGGTCAAAAATCACTTTTATAAGCAATTTTTTTACCTACACGTATAATATTTATCATTATTACTAATTAACATTATTTATTTGCTCATAAATCACTTTTATAATCACAGTTCTTTTTAACTCTTACAATATTTATTATTATTACTAATTAACATTATTTATTATACAACTTATAGCTAAGAACAATTAAAATGTGTCGTAGAATTCCTCCGCATCGCAACCCTCTTGTGGTAGCGTTGCCAGAAGACTGGCAGCATTGCCACGTTGTATGGCAATGCTTATTCTCTGACTTAAAAAGAGGCCAGCCTTCTGGTCACGAGAAGCGTCGACCATTCGCTTCGCAATCTCACGGAAGAGGTTGCGAGCGCTCGGACCCCATGACCCCAAAGTCTCGACTCCAAACGGCACAAATTCATAATCTCCGATGAGATTGGAGTATTTGCGCCGCTTGAGAGCCTCTGCAGAAGCAGCAGCAGCACCAGCACAGCCAGCCGTGCTAGTTATATGGGTAGGAGCCATGGTATCAACGCATGTGGCGTCCCACACCAGAGTCCTACCCATCTTCCATGGCATTAACGACATGCCATCCGGTCTCTTGCCATCGTCACGCGCCAAACCGTTTGGTTCTAGTACAGCTGGTACACCGGCGGTGACAAGAGCACGGCGGACTATGTCGTTGAGGCTGGCGTGCCGTAGAATTCGCCCAGCGCTCCTGCAGCACGACAGACCATGGTGTCCGAGTCTGTCAACGGCTTCTCCACAACGGCATTGATGCGGAGAAACACACGGCGCACCTAAACGGAGACAAGTTGCGATGCGGAAGGTAGTGTCATCTAACATAGTCCCTACGTTAGATGATGGAAGAGCTTGTAGCCAAAGACCCGATTCCCACACTCCAACCGCCAGTAAACGGGCACGCTCAGCAGCATTGGAACATGTATTTAGTATTTTTTTTCCAACTAAGCTGCAGAGCGGCCCGTCCCACTGACGCTGTGAGAAAAGGTTCCTTGGGAGATCGGTGTTTGGACATGCAATTTTCCAAGCGTTCACTGCATCAGTCTTACACAATACTTCAGAATTAACTAGTGTAGGTGCAAGGATTTTCCTAGTTAATTCTTCAGTACTGTAGACTGAAGACAGGAACGCTGGTAAGCTGACATCTGAAATTTTGCGAATACCGAGCCCACCCAAGCGAATCGGTAGAGTCGCTTGTAGTAAAGCTCGGTCATCCAAGGCCACATTTAAAATTTTGGTGAGGGTATTTTCTATAATTTCGTTCATTTTTTTCAAAATTGTTATATGTAAAAAAAATGGCGTCGATCGTAGGGCATGGGTGAATTTTGGAACGAATAGGCAATACCGAAGAATAGTGAAAGCCGAGTGTATATTTATTTTGAGTAGGCGATCCGAAATGTCACTAAAATTTTGAACTTTTTCCTCTATAAAAGAGGTGTAGGCATCTTCTAGGATTGGGGACCCGAGGAGACGTAAAGAGTCTTTTTCTAAAATTTTGATGGTGGGAGCTACGGAATTGAATTTAGAAATAGTAGAAATGTTGTCCGAAACGTCGTTTAAAAAAATCTCGCATTTGCTGTCATTTAGTTCTAAACCAATTAATCTAAATTCATTTTTAATAAATACCAAATCTTGTAAAACTGTCTCCACATCTCCCCCTAGAGTCCCATCGTCTAGGTACCATACATTAAATTTAGAATTTAACCGCCGAATAATGGGCTGAATAGCTAAACTGAAAATTACCGGTCCAAGAGGGTTTTCTTTGTGGACATCCAACAGCTGATTTCAAATGGTTGTCCTTGTATAATAATTTGGAGGGGTATCTGTAACATTGCCAAAGAAAATTATAAATTTTAGGTGTTTCTAATTTAGCTTGGTTCAACAAGGTGTCCCTGTTCACCGAGTTGAAAGCATTCTTCACATCAACCTTGAGAATGACCTCACCTTTACTGGAGCCAAGGTAGGTTGATAAAGCATGTATGGCAGCCTCACAGCCCCCCTTTGAACCAAAACCAATTTGGAGGGGCTGGAACTTCAAACCTAACGCGGTTTTGTAATATTTACAACAGAGTTTGGCTGCCATACGTCGGTACGTACATCCCACGGCAATGGGACGAATGCCACCATCTCCCTTGCGTAGGGCACACAAATTAGCCCCATACAGAATGTCTGTGATGGCATCATCCACACTACCGGAGAGCATCAAATTCATGAGAGCCGTTAGCTCCTTCAGAAGTGCCTCACCAGCCTCCCCGGCGCTTGGCCCTAAAAGATCTTTCAAATGTTGTGGGGTTAATGCGTCAAGACCTCCGGCAGAACCACTTCGAAAGGAGACAACGGCTGCCAACACTTCCTTGGCCGTTACGCACAGGCAATCAGGGTCGGGGACAGGTGCCTCCGGAAAAGAAAGGCCACCCGCAGGCGCTGGATGCTTGCTCCGCAGACCAGTAAGGTTCTCCGGAGAGCAGGGCGCCACTACATCGCTACTAAAAAGCAATCTCGATGCCCCACTTATGTCACCATCCCTTAATTTTGATTCAACCAAGTTAAAAATATTACTTTTCCGAAAAGAAGAGTATGTTGGGTTTAAATTTTCCGTTATGACGCTACAATTATTTCTAATTTGAGACGTCAATGAATTTGTTGTTGTTCGGTGGGCTGTCCGGTCTGTCTTGTCTGTTCTAATATGTTAAATTTTGTATGGGAAGGTGAGCAGTTGCTCCCAAGCCGTTTTAGTATTTTCTCGAAGTACAAGACCTATGCAGTTTGACAAACTTTTCGCAACAATTGGTCTTGCACTGCGAGGAATTCTCTTTAGGATCGAAACAGAGTTTTTTAAGTGAGATAGTCTTTGCCAAAAGGGAATTTCAATAATGTTTTCCGAAACTGTACTGGTAGAGGATTGAATAACCAGAGGGGGGTTCGGAGATACATGTCGGGGTTTGTGTACTTTGCCGATATGTATCTTCAAACCTCGCTCACTCTTAAAAATACGGGCTTGGGAGCAGTGAGGGCATCGTATCACATTCAATAGCGAAGCAGTAGGTTGACTTACCTCCGCATCACTATCGTGCAACATATGTGTAATATGATAAATGAAGCACTTAAAATTCTTAAAACTATACTTTGTAAAATGTAGCTTGGGTCCTATGACATTTGAACATTTTCAGGACGACTTTACATTGTAACGGCGTCTCTCTTTGATCATTCATTTCTAGATTTTTATTTTTCGTAGTTACCACCATAGCTCACAAATAAAATTTATCATACAATAATATAACACAATAACAACATAATAATTTGGAAAAACAAGCATCAATAAATAAAATTAATGCGCTACAAAAAATATCTTGCCGTTCTATCAAGGTTCCGTCTGTCGGCAGAAATTACTAGAGATGGGACACAATCGATCGACTGGGTCGACTCAGTCGACTGTATGAGGCATAATCGATACACATTATATAACTGTTGTGAATTTATAAAATTATGTAAAGTTAATAGATTTACGTTAGGTATCCTTAATGAATGTAAATATTATGTAGTTCGTTATTGTTTATTGGCTTTTAAGTCAGTTAAAACGGTTGAATACCACGAAGAAATGAATTATGAAAAATTCAAAGAGTAGATCATGACGTTATTAGCCAATTTAAATAAGCCCCATGTTATTGTTATGGACAACGCCTCATACCATTCCGTGCAAATGGATAAACCGCCAACCAAAGTTAACCGAAAGAGCGAAATTTTGGAATGGCTCCAAAATCAAGGTGTTGAGGCTGATGTCTCAATATTGAAGGTGGAGCTACTAAGGCTAGTTAACTTAAATAAGCCACCCGGCGGTCCAAAATATATATTCGACGAGCTGGCAAAATCCTTTGGCCACACTGTTCTCCGTCTCCCTCCATATCATTGCCAATACAACAGTATAGAAATGATATGGGCTCAAATTAAAGGTTCGTATTTTTTAATTATTTTTAGTTTTTTTTAATAAAATCCTGTCATATGATACATTTTATAAATTTGAAAAGTGTTTGTAATTTTTTTTTTCGTTGCAATGTAGCAACAAAGGCTGGAAGGACCATAGCCTACGTTTCATCTAAAAAAAATAATGCAGACTGAGTGCCAGGGTAAAGCTAATTACAAAAAACATGTTACCTATTTAAAGTTCAGTAACAAAGACCCATGTAATACATATTTTACTATTAATATAATAATGAATATTTAATTGTTTTTAGGCTACGTGACACGCAACAATACCACTCCGCCGTTTACTGCAAATAAAATGATGGGGTTATTAAAAGAAGCTTGCACCAAAGTAACACTGGAGAACTGGAAAAGTGTTGTGGAAAGGACCAAACATCTCATTATTGAAGACTGGGAACGTGACGTTCGTTTTGACAACCTTAGAGAAAATGAAATTATTATAAATCTCCAAGACTGTTCCAGCGAGTCGGATATAGAAGACGACGACGATGATGATGATGATTTAGGATGTACTCCATTGTCTGATTCAGATTAAATAAATAGCTTTTGATAATATACATACATGCATTGTCATTGTACCTATACTTATTCTCGACTTAGACTTTCACTTCACTAGTGATGTCTTGTCAACATCTGTCATAGGACCCAAGCTACATTTTACAAAGTATAACAAGTTCCGTAAACACTATATATACAAAAACACTTTATTAAAAACAACTGTCACAATAAAATAACACTGAAAATGTTTTTTGTGGCAGCTGGTTGCCAAGGAGCCCGTTGCCTTGGGAGCGGCGCGGCGGCGTCGGTGGCATCCCGTCACAAAAACCAGCACCTTGCTTCTCCATAAATTCATTTTATTACTAAAAACACTTACTCATGTTTTTAGTATTTTTACACATATAGTTACATTTTCGGTGGCCCCATACTAGTCCTAGGCCTGTCCTGTGTGTGCCTGTTACAGTACTGGTTTACAGCAAATTAATATTGGTTCGGTTTACGCTGTCATTGGTAGCAAAAATATTTTTAAAATTAAATTTTATTTATGATAAATCTTTTCTTACTTTTGCGTTTTTATCAAATAATATTGAATGTTCGTCAATGATTCATGAATATTTATCAATATATTAAATTAATTATATATATTAGTAAAAATCCCCGAAGAAGTAGAATAAAGTGACATTGGCAATATTAATCAAAGATTGGTGAATCAAATATTGAATAAGTAATTTTCCACAATATTTTATTTTCAATCTGTTCTGTTTCAACTCACGATATCGATATCTAGGCATGCGATGCGGAGGAATTCTACGACGCATTTTAATTGTTCTTAGCTATAAGTTGTATAATAGTTATTTTATTTTTATTGTATTTAATATTTATAAATTATTTCTTGATTTGTTTATTAAAATAACAATTTTTTGTTTTCCTAATTTAAGCAGGCTTCTAGTATAAATTGATTATTGAATATTGATTATGTTCTATGAATAAAGTATTTATCATTTACATTATTTATTTGGTCATAAATCACAGTTTTTTTACTCGTACAATATTTACTATTATTACTAATTGACATTATTTATTTTCTTCATAAATCACAATAGCATAATTATTTTAGTACAATACTAATTATTAATATTTTTTTTAACTTTGCAAGAACTTCAGTTCAAATGTAATCCGATAAACTAATACTTTTTACATTAAAAAGTTTATCGGATTACATTTGAATTGAAAGAATTTTCAGAGTTAAACAAAATCACACCTTATAAGGTAAAATATGCAATCAAATTTTATATTTCAATTTCCTGCTGTCAGTCGACACATCCACCTTAAAGGTATTATTTTATAAAGCCAATACATACTAAAGCAGTCTTAATAATATTCTTGAAGTCTTTATTCACATATAATTCTAATTAATATTCTATTGTATCTGTGTTTTGAGTTTCTGTTCCGATATTAAGTGATCTTAAATCAATCGTGCTAGTTGTATTTTGCGTTTCTGATAATTGATGGTAAATCATCCAGAGTAATAACTGTTTCTTTTAGGATGTCGATTAAAGCTTCTAACACTTTGGTTCGAAATAACAATTTTTTAAATGTATTTAATTTTTGAACTGTTGGGATTAAAGATTTAAAAAAATTCAAGTCTTCGTCATTAGAATCTAAATTGTTTTGTTTAACTCATTGCAACAATTCTTTTTCAAAAGCAGTTGGTGACGCTTGACGTTTACGTTTTCGTGATGATTCTGGCTCTGTATTATTTGTCCGTTCAAGATTTGAATTACCGATACTGGTGCTGGGTACTGAGCTGCTATTATAATTTATTGCATTTGTTGATGAGTACGGTTTGCATTAGTCATTATGCTATTTTGAATTTCTATATTTCTCTATTCATAGTGCTTACAGAATATATCAGACTGACAAGATACACAGCTGAGACGTCTAAAGCGTAACAAGTTAAGAATTGTGTGGTTCCATGTTATTTGGTGAACAGACAAAGTAGCTCTAAAAGGTTTGATAACATCGCCATTTATGTATTGGCTAATGACTTCGAAGTTTCTATCATCTATGGGGATTATCTTTATTCCAGAGCAATTATCCGTAAGGTAATTTACCAAGCTTTGGAAATTATTAACATCTTTTCCTAACGCCGCAGCTCGATCTGCTGTTCTTTTTAGGCAGCCACCTACGCCATCAGGGGCTCCTTTTCCATGGCCTGCTTCATTGTAGTGCCAAATTATGTTAGATGCTCTCAGTTGTGGTGCTATGTACAATGCAATCAACTGGAACATTTTACGATTGCGATATTGACTACAAGCACTAAGAAAAACATCCAACTGAAATTGCAATGGGTTCCCTCACATGTCGGCCTGAGGGGTAATGAGGAGGCCGATAAATTAGCAAAGCTAGGGTCCCTTCAAGGAGATTGTTTTGAAATTTTACCCTACTATACGGAAATGTAAAAAAGACTGAGGATCTTTGGGGCATTTCAATCAATATAATACAATCAATAATGCCCGCTATCGCGCATTACCTGGCATTCATTTTCAATAAATGTATAGATGAAAACCAATTTCCTAATCTTATGAAGTACAGTAAAATCATTCCGTTATTTAAAGCAGGGGACAAAAGTGATCCTTCAAATTTTAGACCCATCTCCATACTTCTAGCTCTAAGTAAAATTTTTGAAAAAATAATATTTAATCAACTGCTTTCACATTTTACAGAAAATAATTTACTTCATGATAAACAGTTTGGTTTCACTAAAGGTAGAAACACGACAGATGCAGGAGTTGCACTTGTAAAACATATATTTGATGCATGGGAAAAGAAGCAGGATGCCATTGGTATTTTTTGTGATCTATCAAAAGCTTTTGATTGTGTTGATCATGAGACGTTGTTACTAAAATTAGAATATTATGGTGTTTCAAGCGGCTCACTTAGATTACTTACGTCTTACCTCACTGACAGAATTCAAAAAGTTAACGTTAATGGCACTAACTCTTCTGGTGCCCCATTAGTTATGGGAGTACCCCAGGGCTCGATATTAGGACCCCTTCTATTCTTGATTTATGTTAATGATCTTCCTTATTTCGCTACAAATTTTTGTGAAATTGTATTATTTGCTGATGATACATCATTAATTTTTAAGACTGATAGACATAAAATAGTACTTGACGAAGTAAATAATGCCCTTTCTGAAATATTGCATTGGTTTACAAGTAACAACTTGCTGCTCAATGCGAAGAAAACGAAATGTGTAAAGTTTACTATGCCTAATGTAAGACAGACAGATATTAATATTAAAATGAATAATGAATCTGTCCAAATAATCAATACCACAGTTTTTCTTGGAATAACTTTAGATAGTAAACTGCAATGGGGCTCTCATATCAAAGCCTTGGCAGGAAGACTTAGCTCAGCTGCCTATGCGGTTAGAAAGATAAGGTCACTGACTGATGAGGAAACTGCACGATTAGTTTATTTTAGTTACTTCCATAGCGTTATGTCATACGGTCTGCTGCTGTGGGGCTCGGCTGCCGATATTGAGACTATATTTGTACTACAGAAACGAGCGATACGAGCGATCTATAGCCTCAGACCCCGTGACTCGCTAAAAGAAGTTTTCAAAGAAATTAATATTTTAACAGTTGCTTCTCAATACATTTATGATAATATCATATATGTACGAAAAAACATAAATATTTTCGAAAAACTATCTGATGTACACAATTTTAATACTAGAAGCAAAAATAAACTAGTTGTGCCTAAACTTAGGCTTCACAAGGTTGGTGATTCATTTGTAGGAAGCAGCATAAAAATATTTAATAAAATTCCTCAGGATTTGATTAATATGCCGATAAATAAATTTAAATTAGAAGTGAAAAAAACTTTAATGAGTAAAGGTTATTATAAAGTGCATGAGTATCTTAATGATATCAATGCGTGGTCAACATAAGTCTCTTGCTTGCTCGCACAAAATAAATTGTAAACTAAAGCAAATTTAAAAAAAAAAAGAAAAATAATCTAGTTCTAATATAGTTCGCTGAGTTTCTTGCTGGTATCTTTTCAGTAGAACTAACCTACCGAACCAGCGAAAGAATCATTTTCCAATGGTTTATTTGTACATTATTTAATATTTTAATATTATTTCTTGACATACTCAATTGTATAATTTTGACGTTCATATGTGCTCTTTGTGTGCCTAAACTGAATAAATGAAATTGATTCTTTGATTGATTCTAAATTTTTATAAAACATATTGTTATGACATTTGGAAAGAATATTTCGATGAAAGGTCAAAGGAAAAAGGAATTTGGTACAAAACTATCCAGAGTCAACCTCCTCGTTGTCCTTGGTTTGGCCAGTCTAAACTAAATAGAAATTTAATTGTTACAGCTTCGAGACTGCGTTCTGGTCATATTCCATCTCGGAAATTTGGACACATGATGAGAGTTGTTGATTCGCCTAACTGTTTAACATGTGGCACAATAGACGATGTCCAACATTTGCTCTTGGAGTGTGAACGAAATCGTAGTGCTAGGGAACAACTAGTTTTAGATTTTAATATAAGAATAGAAAATGTAGGTTCATTCCACAGTATTTTATCGGCACCTCATTCTGATGCGGCAAGGTGTATTTATGAGATGTTTCTACACATGTTTGGTAAATGTAAATAATATAATTTGTTACAATAGGACTGACATGTCTTACGATAAAAGTCCTGTAAATAAATAAAGATCAAAAAAAAAAATTGACTACAAGCACCATCACTTAAAATATGGAACGTATCAATATCTGGAATTTTTGACTTGACCAAATCAAAGACTGGTATTAAATGGGCACAAACAGCTATGGAATCGTGATTTAAATTTTCAGATATGGTACAGGTTGGGTCTATTTGTAATTGAAAAAAAAAACAACTGTGGGCAAAGTTATTTGTTGCTTTGACCCACCGAAGTGGGCTGATTGTATTTCTTCATATTTATTTGCAGCAATAATTTTCGGAGAAGTCTGTATGGATAAACGCCTCCGTATCTGCCAAATTATTCTTTATTTGTTGCACTACGCGATGTTGGTGATAAATATTTACCAGATGTTTCATGAATGGTGCAAGATTATCTTCAAGTAGTTTAACAGCCTCCAATTTTCTTATTATTGTTGCCTCTTTAATAGTCTTCTGGCATAATTTTTCCGTTCCTCTGACCAATAGTCTTTCTTTTTTCGAAACCCATCTTTCATACATAATTCCTGCTGAACCATTAAATTCCTTGTACTCAACCTGTTTATTTTGACAATTAGAACAATAGCCGTTCCAAACATAACTCTCTCAATTTGTTTGGACAGCAAATAGATGATACTAAATCGTTAGCATTGTTGAATTTAATCATTTTAACATTTCTCATTGCTATCACTAAATTAGCCATATTAGAGTGAGTTGCACACAAACATGTATTACGTGTCTTTTCAGTTGGAATAATGACAAAAAATTGTCTACAGCGATAAAAAAAGTCATAAGACACTCTACATCCAGATTTTTCCATGAAAGACTTGTGAAGGTTTTGAATGGTGTCATTTAGTAAGCATATTTGTTTCTTCACTTTTTTTTAGTTGTGTTTAATAGTATCTTTCTTGCCGGAAGTTAAACGACTGGAGCTGTCTTCTAAGTAAAATTCTATTATATCCGAACGTAGTTTTGTAAGTTTCTTTTTCCTTTCTTCCAGCTTCTTCTCATATATATGTTTTACCCTTGTTTGCTTCTCCTTTAATTCTTTCTCCTTTTTTCTTTTCTCTCTCATCCTATACATGGCTAATTTCCTGTCTAACACTTCTAACTTTTTTCGGAGATATTGATTCTCAAGCGTTAGTTTTCTTCGGTTTTTAAGAGCTACTAACCTACCAGACGACGCTCGTGAAACTCTAGTGACTCGACAGGTTGCTAACACTTGAAGATGGAGTATCTTCTCTTGACCACTTGACGATCTCCGTGGCGTAGCGGTAGAGCATTCGACTGCTATGCAGGGGGTGCTGGTTCGATTCCCGCTCAGTGCAAATGAAATGAATATGTATATTTGCATTGGTCTGGGTGTTTCTATGTATAATATGTATGTATTTACAAAAAAAAAAAGTATCTAAGTATGTTTATCCGCATTCTAGATTCCATAACACAAGCTAGTTAAGCTATGCTTACCATGGGTCTAGATAGCGTTCTGTAGAATGTCGTGGAATATTTATTTATTTATTCTCTTATAATTCTTTCCGTAATTTTAGCTTGTTTCATACGGTTTCTATATCTTTGCGCTCTATCTCTCCAGTTTTTTCTAAGGTTTCTTTGTTCACGTGGTGTCAGTTCTGCAACTTTTTTTACTAAACCCTTTGCCTTCCTTTTATTATATCTTTCCCTAGTCTTCCTTCTCTCTTCTTCTAAAGCAGCCGGATTATTTTTCATTTTCTCTCTTAGTTTTCGCATCGTTATCTTTTTCTGTTCTCGTCTTTTAATTTTTTTTTCTTCTTCTGTCATTTTCTTGCGAGTTTTTGCCATTGCTATTAAAGATAAAGCCATTATTAAAAAAAGTTAATTTATTCTTCCTGTGAATTAATTAAACAAATAAAAAACTCCGCAAATCTCAATGAATAGCCCCTTTAAAAGCAAAATTGGGAGTTGTAGACAATAATTTTAATAAAAACATCACACATCGTGGTCATAAATCTCTTTCGTGGTCACATGTGCCACGTAACGTGATGACCACAAAAGTGACGTTTGTATAGTATAACCGTTCCAACAGAAAACAGTTTTGAGGTTAGTGAAAATACAATAAACCATTTACAACATATCCTTAAATCGAACCAAATTAATATGAATTCATTGTATTTAATATTGAACTTACCTAAACACAGCTATCACAAAACTGACGCACGAACTTTAACACATTTGACTTTTTTATACACAAAATAACTTATTTAACAAAAACAAACAACTTTATCAAACAAAACTTTTTATGATGTAATGACAGATCATTTTAGTGTTGCTACGAACATAATATGAATTGGCTTGACCAATTAATTTGTAAGAATTTGGTATAAAATATGAGTGACCACGAAAGTGAACTTATTTTTGGGAACAAAATAAATGTAATGAAAATATCCAGTTAAAAGTCAGATTATTTTTTGTCTTTATTTTATAATATAGGATTATGCCTTACGTTTCATAAAACCACAAAAAGATGCCGCTCTTGACGGCATTATATTTTTAAAGGACGAAATAAGTTTAGTGTGTGTTATCTGAACAGACCACGAAGTGTGATTTTAGCTCAAAAAAATTACAAAAATAACTTAAAATGAAAACTTTTACAAAATTACAAAGTACCTGCAGTATAAAACATGTCAAATTGCTGTTTTAATTTAAATAGGTCTATACTTATTTTTTATTGGTTTGCCATCTATGTTGCATGAACAAAAATTTACTACTTCAAATAATGACCCATTTACTGGCTGAGCCTTAAGAGACAATACAATACATTAATTTAGATTGACACAAGGAGTAATATATCATTTGTAAGAGGTCGATATCAGCTACTGATCGTAATCTTCTGAAGATATGAAGTAGTTTCCTTACGCGAGAAGTTAGACTCTCACATCGCGCACTCCAAGTCAATCGCTCATCTATTACTACACCTAGGTATTTTATGCTACTTACTTCAGCTAATGAGGCACAGCTACATTGTTGGTCTCTAGTGCAATAGGTGTAAAGCTTGACTTCAAAGTTTTTTGGAGGCTTTGTTCTTTTAGTAACTCTGAAGTTTATCATTTTAGTTTTCTCAGTATCAGGTCAACAGATTATGGCTAAGCCAGTCTGACACAGCATGCATACCCGCTTCAGCGTGTTTTTGTACATCACTCCATGTCTTACCATAGAAGATAAATAAATAAATAAATAAATATTCTACAACATTCTACACAACGCTATCTAGACCCATGGTAAGCATAGCTGATTGCAGTGTCATCGGCATATGCAAATATTTTTGAGTAGCTTAGGTCACTAGAACACAGACCGTCAATATAAATGAGAAAGAGCGTGGGACCAAGGACACTACCCTGGGGCACCCCATAAACCACAGATGCTTTATGACTTTGGTAGTCAGCCAAACAGACTTTTTGTACTCGATCTGTAAGATAGGACCTAAACCAGTCCAGAGCAGTACCCCTGATGCCCACAAGCTTTAGTTTCCGTAATAGTATCGGTCTGGACACAGTATCGAAGGCCTTGGCCAGGTCAAGGAAGACACCCCCACACTTCGCTCCACTATCCAATTTGTTGATTACAAAGTCAACCAAGCTAGTGATAGCATCCTCCGTTGATCTACCACAGCGAAAGCCATATTGACAGTCCGAAAGTAAGTTTTTACTTTCGAGGTAAACAGGAACAGCAGTCTTTTATTTATTTATTTCTCCAAAAATTTTGCCACTGTTGACAGCAGTGATATGGGTCGGTAATTAGATGCCACAGAAGTATCCCCTGCTTTGTACACAGGGCAGACGTTGGCAAATTTTAATTTATCTGGAACTACGCCCATTAGCATACTCAAGTTACATATCTGCGTTATGGGTGCAGTGAGATACTTTTTACCTGATTTAATAATGCGATTAGTTATGCCATCCCAACCAGGGGCTGAGTGACTTTTTAGGGACATTATTATGTTGGCAACTTCATGCTCATCTGTAGGGCTTAGGAAAAATGAATCACGTGTATCAACACTTATGTTATTTAGCGTTGGAACCATTTTGACCAAGTCACCTTATACCGTAGTATTTAATCTCTGCATGGTCTTTTTAGCGAGTAGCTCTCCTACATCAGAGAAATATCGATTAGCCTTATCGAGTGAGGTAACTGGGTCCTGATGCTTAGTAAGGAGATCATAATTTCTATTAGTCTTGCACCCCATGCTACAAATATTTTTAACTGCTGACCAAGTCTTTTTACTACCTCCTTTTGCACTTTCTAATAGCTTCTTATCATGTTCAATCAACTTTTGACAAAACCTACCTGCATTTTTAGTGCCTACTAACATATTCTGTTTCCACTTCAAAATATCTCTTGGAGTACAATCTGCTGAATCAGGAATTATATCTAAAACAAAAAATAGGTTAAGTAGAAGGAACTGCATCATTCGTAAGTATTCATGATTTATGACAAGCTAATAATAATTCAAAATAGGCACATTTTGTGTAGACTTGTGAAACTGATCATTACAACAATACCAAACCTAACAATACCTACATAAAGCAAAACTAAAATATAAGTTAGTAAAAGTAATTATAAAATCACTCACCTGCGTTATCCGAGTCAGATTCATATCCTAGATATGCGTTTTTAAGCGCATTATTAATTTTTAACAATAATACTAATAACTCGTAAGTGAAGCCGCTATAACAGTGACGCCTTACAAGACAAGAGAAATAGCGCGAAAGAATCAAAGAAAGTTCGTTTGACCTGTCAAAACTTTTCACCACACACAATAATATAGAATTAAAAACATATTTTAGAAAAGAGAATAGATCATTCAAACCTCATTATTTAGTTATGATGAATATTATAATTTAAAATATACCTTAATAAAACATGAAATAAAAAATAACAATTTTAAATTATCTTCATACTGATATACCTACCTGGTGTACTAACTTTGAAAAAGTTTGGATTTCTGTAACCAATTTTATTTTACCTAATCATTCCAGGTGGCTTAGAATACATTGTTGTATTATTTTCTAAAGTTTCAAGTCAGTACATTGATTCAACAACACTTGGATTGTTTCCGTAGATGTTTAAAAATATACCTTATACAACCAAATCACTTGGTTCATATTGGCAGAATTATATTGTGAAAGTTATAATTGCTTACAATGAACCATAATGCTTTGAGACATTATTATGAAAATTTTTTTGTACAATCATTAAACCAAAATCATTTGGTTCTCATATGAATTATAAAGAGTATACCAAATGATTGTGGGTCATTATAGTAGAATTGTTTTAAGCATGTTCCTAATATAATACAAATATAGAATAGTACGCTATATGGGGCAAAACATGACTGGACTATATATTATATACTATTACTGACCTATTGCATGCTTTTGTATGTACACACATGTTTTGAACAAATAAAACGATTCTATTCTATTCTATATTCTATAATATATGTGGCTTGGTTCATGCATTGATATTTTTAGTCAGATTTGAATAAAAGCTGGGCTGTCTTGGCTGACGTGTTATATATTAAAGTCTGATCAATTTGGTATCAATCACTCATAATGATAATTTGTGGGTTGGTACATTTTGGCATAACTGGGTCCTATTGTAAATAGGCTTTAAGTGGGCCATACACAGTTCTGTCTAGTGGCTGTCTTATGGGATGTATGAGGAGGAATAGTTAAAAGATGAATACCATTTGCTTTAGCGTAATTTAAGGAATCGATGCTGATGTGACTATCATGGTTATCCATTATTATTAACATCAAACCAGAAGGAAATGTGCTACCATCTGTGCCAGCAGGGGCTCCTTTTAGCATTCGATCCTGCCAATTTTTTCATGGGAAGATCATATATGGCGGAATATAGCCACCCATTGCATTTATTGCACAGCACACAGTTACCAGTTCACCACGCTCTCCTGATGTGATCTTTCTGATTTGTTTCACTCCTTTGGTAGCTACTACCTTCTTAGGTTTGTGGACTGTGGTTAGTCCCGTTTCATCAAGATTCCAAATGGTGTCTGGGCCAAAATTATATTTGACCAAAAGCGAACGTAAATGTTGAAAAAACATCGAAATGTTGTGACGATTAAAAGTCGTGGACCTGCTGAGACTAGTTGCTTCAGGTACACGTAAAGATAAATGTCCATTTCTGCGCATAAAGCCGTAGATCCAGTCATATGTTGCGATATTGTTGGTCCATTTTTTTATTTTGTTAGCTGGTTTATTATTTTGAACAGCATATTCATACGCTAGTTTCCGTACGCACTGAGAGGACAAGCCGTGGTGGAGTTTGCTTGCCTTTTCTAAATAAGTGGCTAAATGAGCCTCTTCTGTGTCCGTAAAAATTTGAGATTGCTTGTAATTTGGTTAATAAGCTATCTCGTTTTCCTGGTCCTTTTGTTTTCTAACGTATCTTTTCAATGTCATGATGGATACATCAAAAGATTTAGCGGTGCCTTTTATTGTACCACGTTCTAGCACAACTTTGATAGCCGCTTTCAATTTCACCTGGTGGTAGGTTCTCGGCATTTTAAAATCTTAAAAATAAACAAAACAAAAACTAAACAACAAAACTTGTAAGAATGTAGGGGACACCTGATCCCATAATCAAGTCTACCCGTGTTTCCCATGATCAAGTGTACCCGGGACCCTGATTCTACAATGATATATTTTTCTAAATGGAAACAAAATGATAATTAAAGAAAACACATCTCTATGTATACGGAACGTTTAAACTGTTTTAATTGTAATCCGTAAATTACTTATATGAATATCTGAAAATATGATCAAAATGCTTACAAAAAAAGATGACGACAGTACGTTGAAAACAAATTGACGCCACTACTCTGAAGTTGTCTATAATTATCTTTCAATATGACATTTGTTCATTGTCAATGACATTAATGTTCAGTGTTGCATGTATAGAATTTAAAAATTGTTGATAGTTTAGTAGTTATGGCCCAGGGATCATGTCTCCCAAGGGAAAGTCAAGTCTACTCAGTTTCCCCTACCTAATTTTACGAGTGCAAGTAGGTACAATTATCATGTGAATGTGCTGCGTACGTGAATACACAAATAAAAGGACAATCTATTTTAACATAATTTTATTTGAAATACATCCTTCTACTACATTATAATTATAAAGAAATAATACATAATCTGTTTTCCTCAGTATTCTGGTGACGGGCAACTTGAGTCTAAATTATGTTCTCCTCTAACTTTACGTATAAAGTCAACTATTTTGACATAAACTAATCTTCTAGTTTAATCTTTTACATTTCAAACGCTATTAAAGCTGCAAAATATTCATTCCGCGGATCACGAGGATGTGGATTGAAAAACTTTAACATATTGTACATAGCTTCCATCTATTTGTGATGCTTTGCTTTCGCTAGTTCTTATTTTTCATTTTCTCGTATACATTTTTTTTTATACCACTTGGTTGGCAGACAAGCACACGGGCCCCTGATGGAAAGTAGTTACCGTGGCCTATGGACGTCAGTAACACCAGAGAGTCACAGTCGCGCTGCCAACCCTGTAAGTACGAGTTTCTGTGCCGTCAGTAAAAGACAAATCAGGACAAGCCTTTAGTCTTCCCACTGACAGCACAAATTCTCCAGTGAGCTCTGGCTACCCTAATCACCGCTAGGAACACAACACGAAGTTATTATAACCGCGGTATTCTGTAGGGCGGAGGTACTTCCCCAGTCGGACTGCTCAATCGGGCAGCCGTCCTCCTGACTGGCTGCAATAACATCGGTATTTACGTCAGACTTCATAATAGTTTTCATACACTTAAAAATCCTTGAACTATAAGCATTATTACAATTCACAAGTTCAAACCTGTTGGTCATAAACGATGATTCATAGCATGCATGACCCAATCTTATTAAGCGTAATAAAAATGGCAACTATGACAATTTTTTTAATGGTAGGTATTAACATTACAGAATGCCAATAACGTTTCATTTAAATTCAGTTTTAATATCTGCCATGAAAAAATAAAACATCTTTAAATTGTAGGTAACAATTTAATTATATCTGCCCTAATCAAATATACACAGCCTCTAATCCAATTGCAGGTGGAGTGAAGTACGGGTCATATCTAGTATATCCCATGTACCAGACTATGGTCATAATATGAGAGCAGCTTCCAATAGTCCTCTTGCCGATATTACATATACAATAATAATGAGTTAATGCTCGACGACCATTTGCTGCCCGATCTAGCGCAATGTACACATAGTATTTTTTGATTGAATGTGTCGGGATTGTATTCGCCCTCTTACGATCCACAAGGTTTCGCCTTCACACAATTTTCTGGGGAATCCCACCACCGAACTCAATGATGAAAGCCCCATCGGGTTGAAGGTGTTCGCCGTAGTAACTTTTTGCTTGTTTGATCTGATAAACACCAAGACTGAACAATGTTAAATCCTCCTTAGTCAGCGTTGAGAAATCATTAAATTCAGCCATATCCGCAGCCATGGGTTGCAACTGTGTTCGCTTTTAAATTGTGCCTGACAACAAGATCTGCCAGTGTATTGTGCATGTTCATTCTTTCACTTATTATTCGGAGAAAATCTGTTGCGTGAACATTATAGACTATCAAAACGTGAAGGGCATTCATTAATGCTGCAGTGATTCTGAAGTAATCAATCATGTACTCCAATGTCATATTGGTGTGGACGTGTCGCAGTAGCCGAAAGTCTCTCTTAAGTCGGCCATTGATGACCTCCACGACCCATCGGCAAATAGTTACCAGTCGCGTCTTATTAGCCTGTTTTGTTGTCAGCTGAGATTCTCCATGTAGCTTACTCTCCGGCAGATGCCGGAGAGTAAGCTACAGATGTGCGGTGTAGCCATATTGTTTCAGGGTCGTAATTACATCCCTGAAACCGCGATCTAATATAAAAACGTCTCCATTTCGGAAAAAAACCACTGAAATAACCCATCATGATCATTTTCATTTAACAGTATGTTATGATGTGGTAGAATGTGGACCAGAAACTTCTATGATATGCCCATCACAACAAACGAACAGAAAAGGCTTCAATAAGTTGTGGTTGCTATAAGACTTTCTTTGAAAAAAGTAGTTAGACCTTTTTTGGATACATATATATGGCCATCTATAATAGCGATGGCCTTTCTCTCGTTGGGAGGGCACTCTGGGTATCCAAAAATTCTTTCGGAAATCATAAGGTTCCTTCGTGCTACATCTTCCCTGGAAGACCAGGGAAGATGTAGCACGTGGTCAAAGCCTAAATGAGAAGGAACGAAGTCATGCAACAGTGCTTCTCTACCAATGTGGAGCATACGGGTGTAAGTGGATTCACTAATTTAAAAAATTGACGCTTGACGTGCGTTTGAGTCTCCTGTCCGAAGTTTTACTAATATAGCTATATTAGTAAAACTTCGGACTTGTCTATAAGGTCATTCTTGTACGGTGACAACGTAATGACGGCTGCAACAGACGCCTTTCTTCCTCTATTAGAAGATTTACTTTTCTTCTTTGGTACTGGACTGATGTCATATGGAGACACTAATCCTAAATCACTGCGAGAAAGTCCGGAAGTTGAGGCTACAGGTTCAATATCCGTGTCTTGTCTGGGTGTAAATGCTTCCGTTAAAGGCATACAGTTATCAGATGTTCTTAAATTGACCATCGATGGTCCTTCAGGTTGGTGATCTGATGGAAAGTTGACCGTATTACCATCTTTAACTGCATCTTGCTGCGCAGCAAGATAGTTGACCGCGGTGAAAATATTTTTATTCAGTGGCCATAAGCCAGTTACTCGAAATCCATTTGTTGAAATCTCACGAGTTTGCACTTTTAAATAAACTCTACTTAATAGCTCGACAACATCATAAGGGCTTAGTGGTCGATTATTACCTCTAATCCACATGCGTATTATCTCAGTGTAATATGTTTTTAGTGGTCCCATAAACGCTTTGTCTAGTGGCTGGAGCTTGTGAGTTGTGTGAGGAGGTAAGGAGACAATTTCTACGCTGTTTTGCTTTGCCTAGCAAGCTCTTATCACGTCGATGTATCGAGTGTGAGAAAAATGGCCATCTAAGATAAGTAATACTTTCGATTCCTGAGTAGGGTTTGATGAAATGTTTGAACCAGTGAATGAATATGTTCATTTGAATGCATCCTGATGGATGAAACGCCAGCAGCGCCTGGGGGATAGCCTCTCATCAGCTGATCACTCATATTCTTGCGTGGGAATATAATAAAAGTAGTGGCCAGTGGCGTTTATGGCAACAACAATCGTCAATAATGAACCCCTTTCCGCTGAGGTAAGGTAAGTGAAGCTATCTGTCGTTTTCCTTTAGGGTCAATCACTTGGGGTATCTTGATTTGTACTACGGTAAGCCGGACCATAGTTTCCTTGAGCTTAGACGCCTTCGAGGAGATCCAAAAATGATTTTTTCCTTGCTGAATCCAAAAGCTAGCAAAAGACGTGCCAGTTGGTCTTAATGGATTTTTCAACTGACTTTTGCCAACATGTACGCCATTCTTCGAGCATCGTTTCTCGTCAAGCCATAAAATTTGCTGTCCATCGACAAAATGTAGTCTACCAAAAAATTTTCAAGGGTTGTCCCTAAGACAGTTTCCCTTCCGAGTGTAGTAGCTGCGGCTTCTTCTGGAGAAAATTCGCTTTTCTGACATAATCGAAACAAGGTAGATCTTGGCACATTAAAATGTTTTGCAGCTCTCAAAATCTTATAGATTCCGCCATAAGCTCGGAGTTACATTCTTTTCGCTCTGTTTTCGAGTTCACGCCTGCCATTCTGATAAAACAAAAAAATATAATTAACAATGTCAACAAATCAGCTGATGGACATGGTATCCAATTATGTCCATAATTGGATACTGTGATCTACCCATGTTTGGATTTTCCAACGGTTTCGAACTCTCGATACACTTTTTCCTATATACACTTCGAATTGGTACAAGTACCCGGTTTTTGCGTCACACCTTGCCCAGACTTTAAATAGTAGTAAGTAGAAGTAAGTAGTAAGTAAGTAAAAAAACCAATCAAGAGAGATTGGTTTTTTTTGGCATATATTACTTCAATGAACTTCGCCCTTTAAATTTCACCATGCACTCGTCAATGGATTGTACTTCAGAATTATATGCCTCTCTCTGATAAACCTTGTTCAGTTCTGTAAGGAGGGGTCTCAGTTTATACAATTTGTCATATTAAGGAGAGTCTCTTGTTGGTTCTCTTTCATTATCGTTTAAGTGGAGGTTTTCCGTATTTTTTTTGAATCATACGATTGGAAAAACCTGGGCAATTTCTTTATTGTAATAAAAAGGATCTGAAGACCAGTACAGCTTCATCTCATCATCATATCTCGTAGAGGTTTTAAGCCCATAAGGATTAAAACTCCTAGATACGCCTTAATATCTTCTAGCGTTGCAGGTTTCCAGTTAGTGATTTTTTTCTGATGAGCGTATCTATTGGTTTGTTCCATAATTATTACAACCAGCTCATCCGGAAAAAGCCGTTCGAAAATACTTAGAGGTGATGTTTTGTGCGTGTCGTTATCATTGGGTTTAAATCGTTTTTCGAAAAGGGGAACATCATGGGTTTCGGATTTTGTCTCCCAAACTCTTGGCTGAGAACGATCTCTGCGTACTTCGATTTTAGTTTCAGACTCTTGTTCATCATCTGCCGAAAACTCTTCCATGGAAACGTCAATGACATCTAAATCTTGCTGAACTTTATCAAATGTGTGAACGTCATGACGCTCACACATTTGATAAATGTCATGAGGCTGTTTAATAAATTCGTCAGTTTCAGTACCTAAATGAGTTTTCAAAAGACTGTCTGTTTTTGGTGTGTTTGTGATATGCGATTTTTCTTCTAAGACCGTAAGGCATTCGTTGACATCTGTTGAGCTTGCATAGTAGGCGGTTCTTGTGTATCTTCCTTGAATTCAAAGCCAAAGATATATTCAAGACGTTGTTCAATTAGGTTATCATCGGGCCGATTCAGGTTATTATCGGAAGGAGAATGAATGCTGTTAATATAGCACGAGTCATCCTCAGAATATGAGCCTGATAAATCAGACAAGTCGCCTAAATTTTGTATCGCCTCTTCTAATAATTTCTTGTTCAACACTTTACTTTTCTTTCTTGCCTCCATGTTTGAATCACTGAAAGCAAATAATATAAAGTTGCTAATTAGGTATATAGTTGTGTTATGAAATAGTTGCAAAAGTCCTAAAAATTGTAAGTGCGTCACTTAGTAATAATAATAGAAATCACAAAAACGCAGTCACAACTCTCAAGGAGGTTCCTGAGTTGACTTACTCGCTAACAACTTTGTGTTAGGTAAGACTACAAGTACCTATACCTATTTAGATACTTATATAGACGTATTTTACAAAGCAGGAACAAACATTGGGAAATTATTCCCCACTTAATGAAACCTAATATCACAGAAGTGCTACGAGTGTAAAAAACGTATAATGCATTCCGAAAACAAGTCTAGCTTACATCAATCGTATATGTACTTACCAGATTATTTTTCTTCAAATACTTTTAAAACTCGCGCGGGAACCAGCTATTTTCACCAAAAAATACAAATTGTGTCTTTAACATTCACATACGAAGACAGTACGCGATTTTGTACGAAATGTTGCCAAGTAAAATATTTAAAAAATGGGTAAGATTATTTTGTTCCATAGATTAAAACTGATCAGAGTTGCCAATAAAGAAATAAAGAAATTTTTCGGTAGTGTCAAGAGGGAATTAAAATAAAACACTGTTGGGCTTTTTCACTTTTTTTTTTTTATACCACTTAGTTGGCAGACAAGCACACGGCCCACCTGATGGAAAGTAGTTACCGTGGCCTATGGACGTCTGTAACACCAGAGGAGTCACAGTCGCGCTGCCAACCCTGTAAGTACAGAGTTTCTGTGCCGTCAGTAGAAGACAAATCAGGACAAGCCTTTAGTCTTCCCACTGACGGCACAAATTCTCCAGTGAGCTCTGGCTACCCTACTCACCGCTGGGAACACAACACGAAGTTATTATAACCGCGGTATTCTGTAGGGCGGAGGTACTTCCCCAGTCGGACTGCTCAATCGGGCGGATATACCGCCGTGTCCTACCTCCTGTATTTTTGACCTCAACAATTCTAACCACCATCTTTACCTGGATAAGTATTTATGACCCTGGCTGGCTAGAGGCCAGTATAGTGATGACATATTGTCATCCTTAAGGATTACTAAAGATCCAACTTTTACATTAGGTTGAGTGTCTTGCCACTTTGGGCGAGATTGTAACAAATTTAAATAATGCTTAATCCAAACTTTCCAGAATGATATTTTTATCTCATTACAAATTTTCCGAAACTGAGATTGTTTTACTATATTTACATTAGGTTCAGGATAAGTATTTAAAGCAGTACCTATTAAGAAATGACCGGGGGTAATGCAAGAACAATCATTTGAGAAGCACTCTCTTTAAGTGATATTTTACACTCTTAACTCCAGCTTCTGCCAGTCCAGCAAAGACAGATGAGTAGCAAGGTAAGAAATGAAAATTTATTCTCTTTTGAGCTGAAAATTGACAAACTTGTGTTTGGTGAACTGTAGAGTTGTGCAAGTTATGTAATTCAGTTAATCGGTTCCTTGCACACTTGAAGGCAATCCACGTCGCGATATAAATTTATTTAGGCAGGCTATAATGGTCTCCGTTTTTAAATCGGAGGCCAGCTCTAAATGGATAGATTTTGTAACAAAGCACACAAACAGACAAACATAACCTTTTGAGATTATAGGTTTTCTGATCCTGACTATTTTGAGTGGGATTGGACCAGCATAATAAAAACCAACCTTTTGGAAGGGGCGATATACATTGACTCTATTTGGCGGCAAGGCACCCATTAACTGTTTAGCTGATTCAGCTTTTAATCTTAAACAAACAGTACACTTATGTAAAAAATTTTTAACTTGTCTAAGACCATTCACAATCCAGAATCGTTGATTTATTGATGACAGTACAAGTTTTGGACCCGCATAGAGGTTTTTCAAATGTTCACTTGTAATAATTAAGTTAGTGATACGTGAATCCTTAGGTAAAACAATGGGATGTTTCTGTGTATAAGGAATAGAGGCATTTTGTAATCGACCACCTACGCGAACCAAACACCTGTCATCAATAAACGGACATATTGGTTTCAAGTTGAATTTAACAATTGTTTCGTTACATTTTAGAACATGGACATCTTCTGACGAATACTTGTGTTGTTCATATTTTACAATCATTGACAATGACAGGTCAAGTTCCTGACTTGTAATATAATTAAGCTTATTTTTAGAGGTTATTGACTTTGCATTCTGATCGAAACGTAAGATTCACGTTAAGACTCTAAACCTAAACTCTAAGGCTCACCAGAAGTAGCACAAAGCGTTGCACTTAATCATGCAGGGTCGACGCTAAGCTCTGGGAGATCCTGTGGCCAAATTAAATCTAATTGTGGCTTGTACTCACGTGAATTCAGAAACACTGGACCTTTCCACCACTGATCATGATCAGCTAGCTGGTTACGCATGACTGCATGACTCCTCTGCTTAGACAATTGGCGGGGTTCTCGTTCGAGCTAACATATAACCATGTGTATTGTTGTGTAAGTTGTGAAATGGCCCTAACACGATTTTGTTGTATGTGTGTGGGCATAATACGTACCTTAGGTGAAGGTTGGTTCTGTATATGATTAGGCCTAAATCCTTGTGGGGACGCAAACCTTGGCCTGGCAAAGCGCGGCTTGGGTTGTGGTCTTTGCATCTTGGGTGCAAGCCAGAATGCCACGGATGGGCTATGGCTATTTGGAAATTTGGGAATGTGTACAGGAGTCGAATGTGACCCTAGGGGACGGCTGCGACTTGGTAGTTAAATCATTACGCTGTTGCAAGTTCATTATGTTCATTTCCTCCTGAACATATTCTAAAGCTTTCTCGATCGTGTCAGGTCTCATACACCTAATTCGCGAACCAAGAAGTTCCTGTAATCGTCTAACAAAAGCTCGCATAGTGAGCTTCCTGTATAGTGTACGCTTAGCGTCGATGGTAGTAGCTATAGTCTCGAGAAGACTAACGTACAAATTTTGAGTTTTATGATTTAGTAGCTCGGTGGCCTGGGAGCACACATGATAGTTTTATTTACAACAGTTCTATTAAGCAGAGACTAAATGTGTATTACAAGGAATAATTTTAGGAGACAGCGTATATGCACTTAGCAATGTGCATTTAACACCATTTCTACCTCCAAATTCAACACCCTAAGAAAATTATAATAAATGCCAAATTAAAACAAGAACACACTGGAAAAATGCTTTGGTATTTGGAAAAGAAGATTTCCTTGCCTGCAAATAGGAATATGTATAAAAGTGGATACAGTTGTGGCTGTGATATGTGCATGCGCAACACACAATATAACACTGTTGGTAGATGACTTGGCGCCATTGAACGAGGATGACATCTATGTCAAAAATGATGTTGCACAAATTACTGAAAACTCAAACAGCAATGGTTTTATGGTGCAACAGGCTTTGGTTGAAAGGTTTTTATCTTAATAGTACATACTTCTGCAATTAAAAAATAAATAAAAATATGCTATAACCATAAGTACTTTTATTTTAAAATAGTTTTTGACATAAAATGTGAGGCAAGAATTCATTGAGAACATGTTTTATTTAGTTTGTCTATTTCCATTTTCCAGTAATAGCTTGTTCCTTTCTTTCTTGTATAATAATATGCCCTCTCTCTAATGTTTTCATTTGTCTTTTTTTTTCTAGTAATGTCAACTGTTATTCGCGTAATACGCTGTTCCTTTCTTCCTCCAATAATACAGTCCTCTCTCGGATGTTATCAATTGCCAACTGTAAAAAATGTAGACATAAGTTAATTGGTAAATTCTATGGATAAATTAAAACAGTGATAAACCATTACATAGGCAGACAAACTTTAATACCTTCGTCGTATTACGCCGGTACTAAGGGTCGTTCGGAGACTCTTTAATTCCGTCCTTCACGAGGGCACAATGCCGGAAGCGTGGAACTGGGGCGTGGTGGTCCTCTTCTTCAAGAAAGGCGATAATACTTTGTTGAAGAATTACAGGCCCATCACGCTCCTGAGTCACATTTACAAGCTGTTTTCGAAGGTTATTACGAACCGTCTCGCCAACAGGCTTGATGACTTCCAACCACCCGAACAAGCCGGATTCCGAAAAGGCTACAGTACCATAGACCACATCCACACGCTGCGGCAGGTTACAGAAGCCCCTCTGCTTAGGATTCGTGGACTATGAGAAAGCCTTCGATTCGATCAAAATATGGGCCGTGCT
Source organism: Eilema griseolum (assembly GCA_963662185.1). Taxonomy (NCBI): domain Eukaryota; kingdom Metazoa; phylum Arthropoda; class Insecta; order Lepidoptera; family Erebidae; genus Eilema; species Eilema griseolum. Next base: position 22,178,391 of record OY759231.1, on the reverse strand, counting down.
ACAGTCTCTCCAGCGATGCCGGATAGATCACCGGTATATTGAAGTGCTTATACCAGAACGCCATTATGTCGGTCCGAGTACAGGAACAGCACGATGCCAATCCCAATGAAAAGTGGCGTTAGACAGGAAGACGTTATCTCTCCGAAACTGTTTACCGCCGCCTTGGGAGACGTCTTCAAGCTACTGAACTGGAAAGGACGTGGCATCAACATAAACGACGAGTATATCACTCACCTTCAGTTTGCCGATGATATTGTCATTATGGCAGAGTCGCTGGAAGATTTAAACACTATGCTCGAAGACCTCAATAGAGTATCCCAACAGGTGAGCCTTAAGATGAATATGTACAAGACAAAAGTTATGTCAAATGTCCATATTGCACCTCTACCGATGCATGTTGGGGACTCAGTCTTAGAGGCTGTGGACGAGTACGTCTACTTGGGTCAACTGATCCATGTAGGAAATTCCAGCTTCGAGGACAAGGTACATCGACGAATCCGACTCCGCTGGGCAGCGTTCGGGAGGCTACGAGATGTCTTCTCGTCCGACATACCTCAGTGCCACGAAAGTCTTTAACCAATGTGTGTTACCAGTGATGACTTACGGATCTGAAACGTGGTCCCTCACTATAGGTTTCCTGAAAAAGCTCAAAGTCGCTCAACGAGCTATGGAGAAGGCTATGCTCGATATTTCCTTACGTGATCGCGTTAGAAATGATGATATCCGTAGGAGAACAAAAGTAACCGACGTAGCCCAGCGGATTAGCTCGTTGAAGTGGCAATGGGCGGAACACATAGCGCGAAGAACAGATGGCCAATGGAGCAAAAAAGTTCTGGAATGGCGACAGCGTAGGGACAAACGTAGCGTAGGACGCCCAACGGCCAGGTGGAAGGAAGGCCTCATGAAGGTTGCCGGGAAGCGCTGGATGCGGGCTTTAGATTGGTGATTCTGGAAGTCTGTGGGAGAGGCCTATGTTCAGCAGTGGACTATGTGTGGCTGACATGAGGATGATGATATTAACTGTTTATCAAATAATATTACATCATTTTTCTTATTATTCTCCAAATTTCTTACATGCAGCACTGCCTCCCGACGGATATAGTCTGTGGGTTTTCGCACTTGTTCCACAGGCTCAAGATCTGAATACCGTTTTGTTGGCCAATCTACAATAGAAATAAGAATATTTTGTTACAGTAATTTAAAAAAAATGTGTAATAGGATAAATACTAAGTTCATCCTGTACTGTATATATACAATACCTATGGTGTACAATACCCTTTTTTGGTGTATTCGTGATTCAAACAATTTTCTTTGTTTTCTAGAGTCACATCTGCTGGCTTTTTTATCTCCATGTCTAACGTATCTGTGACAAAGAATTAATCCGTAAACATTTTATTTTAAGAAAAACATAACATATAATTTCCTCATTATTCATAATTAACTACACACCTATAAACTCAATGGATGCAAAAGCTATATTTTCTCTAGAGACATTTTCTTCCACACAATCAAGTTCTTAAATGTTATCTATTGCATTTAAAATAGCCCCATCAAATGCATTGATTATCTCATTAATCATCATAGGTGCAGCCAGAGAAATAAAAATAGTGGATTAGAAGAGAATATAAACTCAACGACGCTTGGAAGGTATTATGATACAATGATACTCACCTCTATAACCAAGCTTATTATGGCTCCCTGTTGTGGTGGTGGAGGAGGTACATGTGGTCCACCTTATTAGGTTTCCACGTTCTGTAGCACGAGCTTTACGTGTGAATGCTTTCATGTTGTCCCATGCCCTTTTTAAAGTGGTAGTTTCACTCTGTGAATTTATATTTCATCAATAGGCAACAATGGAATTTATTACTTTATGTACATTTGCATTGCAATTAAATTGTTGCGTGATTAAGCGGCTTGTTTTTTGGTGATCGATTTGCCATCCGTGACTTTGGACTTCACGATTGGTCTCTTTTTATCTAATTGCGCCAGTAAAGCCTTCTCGTCAGCAGTAAAATTGGCTACTCTCTTGCGTGGTGTTTTTGAAAACTTGAACTTGAAACTTGAAACTTGAAACATAATAAAATATTGCACTAACGTTATCCCAGTTAACCTAACTTCAAGTGATTTGACGTTGGATAAGTGACATTAACAATTAACAGTGATACCATAGAATAAAAGTACATAATTGCTTTGTTATAATTATATGAAAATAGGTATTCAACTTTGTCTATTAATAGAAAATAACAGTAAATGAACGGATTATCATTTATGTTGTTATGAATAAAAGTTATCTAAATGTTTTTGACTATTTTTCAGTGGTTTGGCCTCAGGATACTTAAAGAATTGCTCATTAGGTTAGTATAAAAATAGCTTACCTTAAAAACCCTGAATCGCTGCTTTTTATAACGTTCCAACATCAATATATGTGAAATTATAATTAGCATTACATATTACAAGTAAAACAACTGAAAAATAATGTTTATACATAGTTCGTAATTTACTGGCTGAATTATTCTGATGTGTTTTCCATATATGGCACCAATGCAATGTGGGAAATTAGAGTTTTTTTAAATCCTCTTGCAAATCTTTCCCAATTTTTTTCTGTAGTAGGTATTATTATAAACTGTCACACACTACTCTAATTATTGTACTACTAACTAACTCTTTGCTGAAATTTTTGAGCGCACTCCACTATCCTGAAATACGTGTGGTTAGTCAAGAAGCTATGTCCAGACACTAAAAATCTAATATGAATTTCTGGTAATGTTGGGTGGTCATTTAGAAAAACTTTTAGCATCAAGGTGAGAATGTTTCTATTCTGGCCACCGCAACAATCACTCCACATAATAAGTTTAGTTACTCCTGAGCGTCAAATCTCAGCGGGTGGTACCATGTACGGGACCAGGAATGTATGTTTTTTTTAAACTTTCGCGGTGTGAATTCATAATTATACTAGGTATCGGGACTTCAGGAATGTAATATGTCTAGATGTTGCGATGTTAGTCAAATATAAAAACATGTCTTGTCCGCTCGTTGTGTGTCTCTATCGAATTAGTCTAATTACTGTCACTACCGTATTATGATTTGTTTGCGGAATAGGCTAATTGGTAATTTCTTAAGACCATCAGGTACATGGTTGTACATTTTAATGTAGTAAACATTATTTCTAAATATTTCCAGATTGATTTTTGGTATTTGAAGCCTGTCTTTATGCCTCGTTCAACTATTTTCGAAAACTCCTAACTTTTTAAATAATGTAGGATGTTTCTTTACAAAAATGCAAATCTCAAACAGATATAACCATGGTAAGGGGAGAATTTTATGTTGTTTGAACAGGGCCTTACAGCTGTGAATGGGGCCCATTCCACATATTGCTCGGATGCACTTAATTTAAGCCTTGAACACTTTATCGACTTCTGTCGAGTTACCCCATATAATAAATCCATCACGACGAACTATTGAGGCTATATAAGCATGATACGCAATAAGGGCTGCCTCAATACTTACCGTTTGGGATATCCTCCTTATAACATAGATAAAACGGTCAATGGCCCTGGGGAACACTAAATTTATTATGCATATATGTCGACTGATACTTTACTTCTTGATTGCCCTCTATTTTTCTCAGTTCAACACATTGCAATCTGCCATACAGGTAACTTTTTATCCACGAGTGGGCAATTCCTCTTATCCCGTAATTGTACAGTTTCGAAAGCAATATTTTGTGACAGTCAAAGTCTTTCGTCATATCTAGAAACACGTTATATCATTGATTTATCTTTAAGTGTTTGTGTAATTTGTCTCACTAGTGAAAAGCACGCTAAGGAAGTGGAGTTATGTTTTCTGAATCCATGTTGTTGATTTTTGAGTATATTGCATGATAAAAGAGTATATTTTGTTAGACATAACTTTCTCTAATACTTTTGCTAATATTGGGATTAGAGTTATTGGTCTGTAGTTATTTACATTGGTTTTTGGTCCTTTCTTGTATAACGATTTAACTATAGAGGTCTTCATACATGTAGGAATTATGCCTTCTGATATGGAAAGGTTAATTATATAGGTAAGGGGGGCTAATATCCTTAAAACAGAATTTTTAATTAATTTTGTGCTAATAAGGTCGTATCCAGTGAAGTTGGTATTTTTAAGATTGTTAACAATTCGGAATGAACAAACGGCAATAGGCTCACCCCCTATTACGTGGGACCGAATACAATTATGGTGAAATGTGGGTATTAATCTCCTACATTATTTAAAAAGTTAGGAGATTCCGAAAATAGTCGAACGAGGCATAAAGACAGGTTTCAAATACCAAAAATCAATCTGGAAATATTTAGAAATAATGTTTACTACATGTGTATAAAAATGACAGTATTAAATAACAATTTTAGATGTCAATACAAAATACAAAATGTTTATATCAGATGTCAAATAAAATACCATTAAAATGATATTAAAACATAAAGTTCACTTAAAATTAGATTTACAATAATTTAGAAATTAGAGTACGCCAATATATAAAAATTAATTATTACATTATACAATTAAAATATTGTCCACATTTTTGTACAGTCAGAGTGACAGTCTAATCTATTAACCCGCCCCTCATCGTACCTGGTGCAAAGGTACCCATGACACTGGCGGCATTGCCTTGTTGAACAGCTATGGCCCCAACCGTTGCCCCAGGTACGAGCCGGAGCGGGAGTCACCGGTTTTGTCCCTCAACCTGCGCCCTAATTCGCTCACCAGATTATTTATATACAGGTATTAATTAGATAGATAGATAGATAATTCTTCATTGTACACCAACAGATTTACAGTAGGACAAGTAGGTAGCATCTATACAGTGCAATGTACAATGGGCGGCCTTATCGCTGAAGCGATTTCTTCCAGGCAACCTTGGGATGGACAGTAATGTTATGAAAACAAAAGATATGGTGTAGTTACCGACTAAACTTGAATAGATAGTGTATTAAAACAAAAGAAAGAGAGAAAAGTAAGTAAAATAAAATTAATATACGGCTTTACACAAAAAATATCAACATAAATTCTGACATACAAATACATATACATGTATTAAATAAATATATACATAAAGTAGATAGTTCATACTAATACGAAGGGAAAATAGTGAGTGAGCACATAATTGTGAGCTATTACCTACTGGAAGCGCGATTCTCATGCCACCTGAGCTAGTGGACTGTATTTCGCGGGGATGAAGTTAACATGTTTCATATGACACTTTACACAACAAACAAGATAGGTGATCGGGTTGCCGCGGAGGTGGTTTAGGCATTGAATGCAACCCGAGAAATTAGGAGAGGATGCACTAACCTTTACTACGCCACGTGCTGGCTGGGCCGATGCACCGGTCTTCTCTTCCTGGCTCAGGAGCTGCTGCCCACATCACTAAATCACTTGAGGGACACACGAGAAGCACAATCCGATCGGTAAAGGTCTATGAAAGCGGTTAAAATCCAACAAACATTATTAATTTCTGAGAGACGCGCGCGCCGCCGGCCATTGTTTACTAGTTCAAAAGCGGAAGTCAATATGCGTCTATTTTGACAATTGAGCGGTGCGAAAACTATTGCTATCTCACTCTAAAAGGTAGCGCGGGAGGGAGATGGGTACAGGAAGCGTGTGTTTCAGTGTCAATGACTTGAATTACTACTATTGAGCAAAAAAAATACATATTCTACCATCGGCGCAACCATTCCCCCCGGCTTGAAGGGTTACCTTCAAACGAAAAATGCGGAACAAATCTAAAGTCTAATCTAAATCTAGGTTTGGGAAAAACTAAAACATAAACCTAGGTTTGAACTCGTGCCTACCGCTGGTTAGGCAGAGGGCAGAGGCGAACAACCGGGCGCAGATACGATCCGGTTGCGGTTTTAACCCGTACAACACGAGTTATCCCGCGGGAATCGGGAAAAACTTCCTCTACTACCCCTAGAGGCCAATGTAAAGGAGGCGCATTCCCAGTCATAAGGACCACCACCGTACCTACAGTAATTGGGTTGGATGGAGTATTCCATTTTTGACGCGACTGCAGCGTGTGCAAATAATCGGTTCTCCAACGATTCCAAAACGATTGGACTAATTTATCTAAAAGAGCGTGACGAGTTAGAAGGTGCATTCCATCGCCATCAACATCTATTGCGGGCAAATATTTTTGCGTACTTAAATCACCGGTCAACTCTATATGACCGCGCGTAGATAAAATTCTCAAAAATCGGCCTACATAAACAACACAACGCAACAGTCTCGACCAAGACGAGACGCGATTAGCCAACAACAAATAAGGGACTCTTCACGCGGGACCGATACAACAAGCGAGTGCTTCTTCTCCTCGGGTGGTTCGGAAACCGTAGTGGGATTGTATTGACTAACTGGCCACTTATCTAACGCGGCGTGAATCCAGGACGGTCCACTAAACCATAACGGGTGATCTAAAATTTGCGAAGGAAGCAATCCACGAGAGAGACAATCGGCTGGGTAGTCGGTGCCAGCAACGTGAAAAAGATTTTGTGGCGCTAATTCAGATTGAATTTTTGCCAGTCTATTAGCGACGAATGTGTCCCAACGATGGGGCGAAGAGTGGGCCCAACACAAAGCGACTGTTGAGTCCGAAAAAGCTAAAATTCTACTAATATTAATGCGAAAATTTACAATTATGTCAAATAAATTACCTTAAAGATTTTGACCACAATACAAAATGTCATTAAGCGACACGGAAGTGCTAGTCTTAGCACTGCCATCCAAAACTACGCGGAGTTTAGTAGTAAGCTTATCTTCTCTAATAACTCCGTGGTGCGGGATAATGTACGAAGGCTGGGTCCCGCCAGTGTCCGCAGGCGCAGGTGAGATGCAACCTTTATCTAAATATTCGTTAACAACCTCATCACAGGCCCGCTTCAACTTTGGAGACGCCTGCATCTTTCGTTCTAAACAAAGAAAGCGTTTTTCAGCGGATACACGGGAGTCACCGAGCGAAAAAATATCTCCCTTGAAAGGGAGCGCGACAACATAACGACCCTGCTCATCACGAGTAGTCGTGCGACAACAAATCTCCTCAGCCATCTTGTCATCAGGGCTTAGGATAGGTGGGACATTGACCTCTTCAATTTCCCAAAACTTGCGGATGGTAGACTCCAGTGGCGGCTCGACGGTGCAACAGAACGAAGTAGTCGAGTGACTAAAACTATCTATAGAAGCGGGTGCGGAACCAATTATAACAAAACCTAGAACTGTTTCCAGTGCGTGCGGAGCGGGGTACGTCGGTCCCCCTTGAACCTTACGTGATAACTGGAGGTGCGGGAGAATCGAAGCGCCGATCAATATATCGACGACTCCAGGAACAGCGTAAGTCTCATCTGCTAAAGGCAAGTATTTAAATTTCGTTAATAAAGACGTGTCAACCGGGACGGTAGGCAACTGTTCAGTTATTTTTATCTATAACGAGCGAATCCATGTCAAACCAAATATTATTATTAAAACGAGATCCAAACCTTGTTTTAACGGTGCCATGAACAGCTGACTGTAAACCTCCAAAACCCTTCACCACTGAGCGGGTTGAACGCTTATTAACATTGAAACCAAGACGTTGACAACAATCTTGAGTAATAAAATTACTTTGCGAAGCGCCATCTAATAGCGCTCGAACAATGTGCGGTTTACCTAATGCATCAACAATAATGACGCGAGCAGTCGCGAGGACCACAGTCGTGAGCGCAGCACTAGCGGACAACGAACACAAGGCGACGCCATTCGCAGCGGTCCCCGCGCGGGCAGGACCGCGCGCGAGCGCGGGCTGCGGCTGTGGCGCAGGCGCCACCGACGCGGGCGAGCCATGCGACGGTGTGCCACCGCTCGACGAACCAACTGTGCTCACATTGGATGCGGCGTTACTATTTTCAAAATGGAGCAAAGTGTGGTGTCTCGCTGAACATTTGCGACAACTATTTCTACTATTACATAAAACAACGCGGTGTTTAGTACCGAGACAATTAAAACAAAAATTATTAGCGCGAACAAATTTATAACGATCATTAGGCGATAATTTTAGGAAACCCGGACACTTGTACAATTGCGAATGATGAGTATTACACAAAGAGCAAACAGGTGATTGTACATGTGCTGGTGCGGTATTAACATAAGTATGAGTTGACCTCAGTGACTTCGATGACGCATCTATTTTACGTCCAGAACTAACAACTTTCTTCGCGCCTTCATGTTTCGATGAAGAGCGTTGCAATATTTTTATATGCTCGCGAACAAAACTTTCTAAGTCTTCGAACTTAGGAATTTTATTGCCGCGATGATCCGACTCAAATAAACGAATGGTTTCGGAATCTAATTTCTTTAAACCCATATACAAAAATAAGAAGTCGCAGAGGTCATCGATCTTTAGGTTCTTTACGGCGCGAACAGATGATGCGAAAGTATCTAGAAACTTCTCTAAGTTTTGATCGTTACATGCCGTAATGGATTTCAAATCAAACATCTGATCCAAATATGCGTTAGCTACCGATCTTTTATCCTCATACTTAGCTTTCAAAGTATTTAAAATTAAATTATAATTTTCGGCACTAAACGTAATTCCAGCGCAAACGGTTATAGCTTTACCAGTTAATTTTTCAACGAGATAATGCAATTTTTCGTGATCTGTCAACGAATCGTTCTTATCTATTGTATTCTCAAAACTATCTATAAATAAACACCAATTGCGAATGTTACCATCAAATTCGGGTATTTGAATTGGTGGCAACTTAGGTCGGTCGCGAGTGGGATTGGGTCGGTCAGACGGTTTCTCCAAACTCCTAGCGACGCGTTTGATACGACAATACAAATCGTCAAACGACGACAAGGCCTGATAACTCACTGAGTAATCGGGATTTAAATTTAACTCTAAAACGTTGATGTCATGTACTAAAGACTCGAAATCCGCGCGCAAACTATCCAAGTTTTCTATAGAACACAAGAACGAATCTCTAATAGCCAAATCAGAGGTTTTAAGTGCATTATCACAAATCGATTGTACACGAGAGTAAATCATTTCTCTTTTAGCGTATAAAAGTTTCAGTTGAACTTTACTATCGGTACTACCAACCTTTGGGGGCATTTTTACAACTAATATCAAACTAAAGTGCGGTAAACAACAAATGAAATGACTTAATCTTAGCGGTACCTACAGTACAGCGACGCGGCGCGAACGATATCCGTAGGTAGGTAGGTACTTATAACTGCGAGTGCCGGCTTGAACAAAACGCGCATAGCAACAAGATCGTACCTACGCGAGCTAGATCGCTGTCTAGGTTCAACTATTATTTCAGGGATTAAGTATTGCGTAATATCTATTCAAATTAAAATACTTTCGTATGAATTTGAATGAAATGCGAGCGAGGTATAACCACGTATCTACCCACGTAGGTATTAGGTAAATACGATGCGAGCTAGCGGCGAACGGACAACTTAATTGAAACAAATAAAACAAAAGCCAAATGCGTTAGGTATTACACTGTGCCTATGCACTAGGGTGTCTAGTATACCTAAGATCTAAACCTAAATGCCTAGATGCGGGGTTTTCTACTAAAATAACTAGGTATTTAGGTGCGGTGCGTTTATTCCCTGTGGAATAAATAACAAAAGCGAGACTACGACTAAGTATCGATACGATAAGAGAAATGCGAGCGAGGTATAACCACGTACCTACCTATGTATGTATTAGGTAAACACGATGCGAGCCAGCGGCGAACGGACAACCCAGAAATTGAAATAGCCAAATGCGTTAGGTATTACGCTGTGCCTATGCACTAGGGTGTCTAGTATACCTAAGATCTAAACCTAAATGCCTAGATGCGGGGTTTTCTACTAAAATAACTAGGTATTTAGGTGCGGTGCGTTTATTCCCAATAGAATAATAACATAACAAAATGCGAAACTACGACTAAGTATCCGGCTCGAAGGACCAAAAAGAATGGAAGCGCGATTCTCATGCCACCTGAGCTAGTGGACTGTATTTCGCGGGGATGAAGTTAACATGTTTCATATGACACTTTACACAACAAACAAGATAGGTGATCGGGTTGCCGCGGAGGTGGTTTAGGCATTGAATGCAACCCGAGAAATTAGGAGAGGATGCACTAACCTTTACTACGCCACGTGCTGGCTGGGCCGATGCACCGGTCTTCTCTTCCTGGCTCAGGAGCTGCTGCCCACATCACTAAATCACTTGAGGGACACACGAGAAGCACAATCCGATCGGTAAAGGTCTATGAAAGCGGTTAAAATCCAACAAACATTATTAATTTCTGAGAGACGCGCGCGCCGCCGGCCATTTTTTACTAGTTCAAAAGCGGAAGTCAATATGCGTCTATTTTGACAATTGAGCGGTGCGAAAACTATTGCTATCTCACTCTAAAAGGTAGCGCGGAAGGGAGATGGGTACAGGAAGCGTGTGTTTCAGTGTCAATGACTTGAATTACTACTATTGAGCAAAAAAATACAAATTCTACCATCGGCGCAACCACCTACTGTGCACAACATGATAGGTAGTGGTTCTTGACCATTAATTTAAATACATTCACTGACTTTGCCCGTCTGATGTTCAGTGGCAACGCGTTCCATAAGCGCACCGCCCTGTCAGTGAAAGACTTGTCAGCAAAGTCAGTGGAATGTATTGGCATACTCAGCCTCAAATTCTCGGACGACCTCAGGCATTTCGTATGTGTGTCATAGAGGAACTGGAATCGTTCTTTGAGATAAGAGAGAGTGTTGGGATTAAACAATACATTATATAACAATGTTAGAATATGGGCATTCCTGCGAAGTCGAATTGGGAGCCACTTGAGTTGTTTACGGAAATCAGACACGTGACCATACTTGCGTAGACCAAATATGAATCTTATGCAAAAATTTTGAAGTCGCTCAAGTTTATCTAGTTGCTCTTCTGTTAGATCAGGATAGCTGACATCGGCGTAATCGAGGACAGGAAGAAGAATCGATTGTGCGAGCGCAATTTTAGTGGCAATTGGGAGAAAGTTTCGGAGCCTTCGTAAGGCACCTGCTGACGCGAAAAGTTTTCGACTAGTTTCCTGTAACTGGATGTTCCAAGAAAATGATTTATCCATGAAGATACCCAAGTTTTTGACACTGTCACCAACTGGCACCACTACTCCACCCATAGTAACCTGAGGAAGCTGGGTCCAATCTATTTTAGAACTCAACCTTGGACTACCAATAACAATTACCTGTGTTTTGGACGAATTTAGGGTGAGTCCATGGTTTTTGCTCCATTCGCAAATCCGCTCCAAGTCGTTGTTGAGCACAGCAAAAGCATCGCATAAGTCATTTGGAGAAGCTTGGGTGTAAATTTGTAGGTCATCAGCATAAAGGTGGTAGGATGAAAGTAGTTTTTCGGAGATTGTATTTATAAAGATGGCGAAAAGTAACGGAGATAAAACGCCACCCTGTGGTACACCAGCGGTCACATCACACCAGGAAGAGCTTAATTCTTCGACGCGAATACGCTGCTGGCGACCAGACAGGTAACTACGAAACCACTCAATAGCCGTTGGAGATATGTTAACAGAGCAGAGTATACCGAGCAGAATGACGAAATTTACGGTATTAAAGGCATTGCTAAAATCAAGTAAGGATAGTAACGTAAGATTTCCTCTATCCATGCCCAGTCTTGTCTTCCGTGATATTAACCAATGCTGTCGCAGTACTATGTCCACATCTGAAGCACGATTGTAAAGGGTTTAGTAGCGCGTTTTTATTAAGAAAGGAGCTAAGTTGCGAGTGAATGAGGCGCTCTAAAGCTTTGGAAAGAAAAGGAAGGATGGATATAGGACGATAGTCAGAAAAGGAACATGGCTTAGATTTCTTGGGTAAAGGAATTATCTGGGCATTTTTCCACGAGGATGGGAAGATAGCCGAAGAAATGGAATAGTTAAAGACGTGACATAGGATAGGAAGAATTTGCTCTAGAATTGGCACAATCATGTTTCTACTAACGGCATCGCTACCGACAGCATTGGATGAAATAGACAAGATGCTCTTCTTAACTTCACAAGCGGTCAATTGGTTGAAGATGAAAGGTGGATGTTCAGGAGTTGGAATAGATGAAAGATATTGCAGTGTATTAGTTTTAGCAGTTCCATTAAAATTGGAAGATGTAGAAAAATGTACATTAAGTGCATCTAAATTTAAATTTTTAGGAATCGAGTCTTGACGTGACTTTCCAACTCCTAATGTATTCAGAAATTTCCAGACTTTTGCTGGATCCCCGATTCTACCGAGGTATGGATATGTTGGCGTTGTGCATTCCTACACACCCTGTTGCATCTATTTCTGATGGCCACATACTTCTCCAAATTACTCTGGGTAGCTCTGATTTTATACCTCGCCTTAGCTGCTGCTTTTTTCGCCATCAATTCTTTGATATCAGGTGTAAGCCAAGGTGCAGGTAAATGCTTAACTTTGATGGCACGGATTGGTGCATGCACATCATAAAGCTCTATTATTTTGTTAGTTAGTACGTTTACTTTAGTGTCCATACAAGTGGATGACAGCAGAGGGCTCCAGTTAATACTATGAGCATCCTCACAAGGGCAATGCCACCAAAACAGCGCTGCATTATAATTTTAGGTTTATCTTTAGGTGGCCGTATCTTGTAAGAGAGTTAAATAAGGTCATGGTAAGAAAATATGTCAGCAGAGCATTGACCATGCTTTGCGACATGGGTAGGCGTTGAGACAAGATTGAGATCAAGTAGACCAGGGGCACTGTTAGGAAAATGATGAGTAGCGTTTAGAGGAAGGATAGTTAAGTTAAAGGATTGAATAATGCGGCGAAGAGACTTTGCACGCGTGATACATGGCCCTGGTTTAACTAAGCAAGTATTAAAATCTCCCATAATTATTGTATGCCTATAAGATGGTAAGTAGGTTTCTAGTAAGTGTTCAAAAGAAGGAAAATAGTTTACTTTTGACGATGAAGAATAGTAGACACCAAGAAGAACTTTAGAGTGGTTTAGTTGAAGCTCCAGGAAAAGATGCTCGCCAGTATAGGATGGTGTTGGCTGTGGCGACATACTGATAACTGTATGAGGGATTTGAGAGCGTATATAAACACTTCAACAAAGTCTAGGGAACAAGATGACCCCAAATTTTTTTTTTCGTGTAAATCTTGTTTTGCAAATAACTGGCAGCAAATAAATAAAAATAGGATAAAGTAGATTACAGAGTTGTTCGAAATTTAAAAATAAATTTAAATAAGTAATGATTTTCGAATATGGAGGGAAAACTTTTAAAAGTGTTTGATTGTGCAGTTTCTCTGAGGCCAAATAAAAATTATTTTCTTTGATTGTAAATAACGTTTATTATCAATAATACGTCTTTTACGTATGGTTTGTGCATTTTTGTGACTGTAATCATCATGTCACGTCGTCATTTAAGTCGCGAAGCGATGTTAAGGGCTGTTGTTATGCTGCAAGCTGTACAAGTACACTACGCGACGCGACGTAGCGGATGCTGTCAACACCCAACCAAGCGTAATTTGCAGATTATGAGCACGCTACAGGTCTACAGGGGATATTGCCGAACGTCCCAGGAGACGAAATAGGGTTACTACCCCGCGACAAGATCGTTTCTTGCAAAATTCCGCAAGGCGGCAACCCACGATTACTGCTCGTCAGTTAGTCGCAGGCCTCCAGTCTCAGCATCAAGTGGTTATTAGCGATCAAACTGTCAGGAGAAGACTACATGAAGCTAATCTTCACGTTCGCAGACCGCTTAGGGTTCTAGCTCTTCGACGTGGAAATCGAGGTCGTCGCTTATTGTGGGCTAACGCACATTTACAGTGGACCGACCATCAATGGGCACGGGTTCTGTTTTCCGACGAATCTCGCTTCGGTTTTCATCCTGATTCGAGAAGAGTGCGTATATGGCGAGTTCCTGGACGTTGGAGTCGTCTCCAGAATCCGTAAGAAGTTCATCCTTACCAAGGTGGAACAATCATGGTATGGGCTGGAATTCGCCTTGGTGGAAGGACCGACCTCGTTTGGATACGGGGCAATTTAAATGCAAACCAATACATTCAGGAGGTTATAGACCCCATGGTAATCCCTCATCGACAGTAGTTCGGTCAAGATTTTATGTTCATGCAAGATAATGCACGGTCACACACCGCACGGGTAGTGGTCAAAGCGTTAAGCGAGCACAATATTGCGACGTTGGAATGGCCTGCTCAGTCTGCTGACCTCAATCCCATAGAGCATGCCTGGGATTTGCTTGGGAGAAGAGCTTTCAGTGATTCTTTGGAAAATCTGAACACTGAAGAACAACTTTTTTTACACCTTCGCAGTGTATGGAGCCATATTCCACAGACGATGTTTAACGATCTCATACTAAGTATGCCACGCCGTTGTCGAGCTGTTGCTAATGCTTTAGGAGGTCCTACAGATTATTAAAAACGTTTAAAGTACGGTTAATTACTGTATTTCTTACTACTTCGTTATTTTTGTGCCTAATCATAGAAGGTTGTAATACTCAACAATGGCACTATTTAATTCTTTCTTAAAAAAAAAAAGATATGAGAATGTTTTTATTAAAATTAAAATTAAAAACGGTATAAAAATACCCTTCTATTGATATAAAACACTCACTATTACAAGACAGGGGTTTTAAAAAAAAACTAGAAATGTCCTTGTTCCCTAGACTTTGTTGATGTGTGTATATGGCCACCCCGCCACCTCCAACTGGCACTCGATCATTTCTAATAAGCTGGAAACCCGGTAGTGTGTAAGAAGTAGACGGAAGAGAAGGTTTTAGCCAAGATTCGGAGACAAGAATAGCATGAATATTTTTATGAACAAGATTAGCCAGCATATCCGGGAAATGAGGAGGAATACTCTGAGCATTTATATGGACTACATTAAAATGCCTGGGAACATCTGAAAACCGCGACCGAAGAGTATCCTCAAGTGACACAGACGGTATACTCACAAAGCTGTCGTTGAGACTACCAGCAGAGAAAAAACTATCATCACTATCCAATTCGTTCATCACGTATGTGTTTGTAGTTGTACGGTATGTATATATTAGTAAACAGCAAATATAAATAAATCGTATGTATAATATATAGTGGTATACAGTATTAACAACAAATTCACTCACTATCCACCCGCCAGTCCTGTGTTACAAATAAAGAAAACAAGTATTTCACAACAACGGAGAATTAACTATGAGTGCCAAAGAAAATTAATGCTACTGGTAATTAACATGAGCTGGGCACACAATAATAAATAATAAAGTTTAAAATAGTAGACTATAACATTAAAACATTGAGATTAAAATGCTCATATTCATGTTGCAAGTAATGCTTCAGGTACCAAAATGAACATGGAACGCACTCTGTCACTGTCAACACTGTCAAAGACGTCAAAAAACAAACATGACAGAGAGATAAAAAACAAATAGAAATGAAGCAAATAGAAGGTACAAAGAATTTTATGATATTTGATGAAAAAGTATTGCATAATATGAGAAAGAAGTGAAAAGTTTGGTATAGTATACATGCAAGTTACCCAGCAAGAATCTATCTCTTCAATGCAGTACGTTTAGGCCTGGTAGTACTGATTTTAGAAGTTGCTGCTGCGGTTACTACATCTTCAGAGCACTGTATTCTGTCCAGATCACTGATTGAAGCAATTCGATGCCGATTTCCGTCCGCACCCAGTACATAAACCGTGCCGTCCCTGGTCCAGCATTTATGCATCCCGAACTTGTCACGGGCGGCCATGGACGCCTTATGACGAGATTTCGTGAGAAATTCGGAAATTGTTACGCCTGTGCCCTTCAATTTTAGAAAGAAAGAAAGAAAGAAAGAAGAAAAAAGAAAGAAAAGAAAATTTATTCATCGACGTTTTGGTACTTAAAAAACAATAGCTTATTCATTATATATGTGTTCATAATATATGTGTACCTCACGCGTCAGCCGAAAAGGATTCGGTTCAGCATTTGCTTGACAGCTATCTAGCGCTGGTTTTCAACCGGACCTATTATGATTCACGGATGCAAATCAGTGGCTAAGGAGTCTAAAAACTCAGTCTGAGAGGTGTAACAATTTATACATTTCTTTTATAAACACAAAATAGAAAAATAAAAAACATGTGCAACTTAAACTACAGTAGGTTACATAGTTAACATAGTAAACATTTACATAGCATCTAAGTTAACCACGCTTAACCAACCCACCGCAACCACAGCCTTACAATACAATATACTAAATGGAAAATACCTTATAATATATACAAAAATAACGACAATAAAACTCACGTCTCATGTAGATTGACTATTAAATAATGCTTCTATACTCTTAGTTATATCTGCGCAATACAATAGGAATAAAATTGGGCCGAGGATTGACCCTTGCGGTACGCCCCTCTGCAGAGGGGTGGGATCAGAGCAGACGGTGGTACCATCAGGCAAACGCAGTTCCACATGTTGTTGGCGGCCATCCAAGTAACTGTGGAACCATTTGACCGTATTTGGGTCAAAACCATAATAATTTAATTTGGAAACAAGCAGCGACGTATTTATACAATCAAAAGCCCGAGAAAAGTCCAGCAGCACCAGTAGTGTACACATACCCTGGTCTTGGGCTGAAAGTATATTATCTGTCACGTCCAGTAGGGCAGTACTGGTACTGCGACGCTTTCTGAAACCGGACTGAAACACAGGCAAGATGGCATTTTCCTCCAGATAAGTAGTTAGCTGCTTACATACAACTTTTTCCAGAACCTTAGACAGGCATGGCAGTATACTGATTGGTCGCAGGTCTTTGAAAGTTACGGGGTGAGTGTTCTTAGCCAGGGGCCTTACGATAGCCATCTTCCAGAGGTTAGGGAATGTTGATGTTAGGATCGATTTGTTAATAATATCTGTTATAGCTTGAAGTGTGTGAGGTAGGGTCAACAAAATCATGTCACGACTTATACTATCACACCCTTCCGCATTTGACTTCAATCCTAATAAATGCTGCAATATATCCTCCCTCCTAACAGGTGCTAAATCAAAACGAGTCGCGCTATATCTGTTTGATTCATAAAACATAGCGGTTTGTAAGCTAACTATAGAATTTCCAGGCACGTTTAAGAAGTGAAGATTGATCTGGTTAGGATCAGATAAATGAGAAGGAAGATCATCAGATCGTTTATTACAAGGTAATAGCGTGTTTTTTAAGTTTTGCCACAATAATTTAGGCTTATCAATTTTATTATTTATATTATACTTGAAGTAAGCAACCTTTTCACTATATAATGACTTAGTTACAAGAGCTTTAAACTGCAAGTAGTAGTCCCTTTTTGCGTCTGTCTTTAATTTCCGATACTGTCCTAGTGCCTGGTCACGCAATTGCATCATATGTCTTATTGTATCCGTAATCCACGGCAGCGACGGTTCTTTAATGACACTAGTTCTAAGTGGTGCATGGACATCGAATACCGTCAAAAAGGCTGAGTTCAACGCGTTGGTCATGTCATTCACTGTGCCCGTCTGTGTAATACTGCTCCAGTCAGCTCTGGATAGATCGCTATCTAGACTATCCCTAGATATATTTTTCAAAGGCCTATATTGAGTCAAATAGGGTCTGAATTTCTCTCGCCTAATATAAAATTCGCAAACAATCACAGAGTGACCCCCCGATTTTTTGAATGATTCCACCGATACACGCCTCGCCCGTAGATCAGTACAAACCAAATCGATTAATGTTTCGGATTCATCAGTGAAGTGGGTTGGTGATGTAACAAGTTGCGATAAGTTCAGACAAACAAGAAATTCAATCACTCTTTTGGTATTACTGTTACATAGATCCAAAAAATTGGCATTAAAATCGCCTAACAGTATACAGTGGTCAATCGACCCTACAGCCGTCATAGCATCAGTCACACCGTCAAGAAAAAGATTCAAATTGAGCCACGGTGGGCGATACGCAGTACCAATAGCAACTTTTTTCCCGCCAAGCGTAAGAACCAGCCACATTTGTTCGACTGAGTCATAGATAGGGTCAGCTGGAATGGCAACTACACGAGCGCTTAGGCCACGCCTCAAAAAGAACCCCACTCCCCCCCCATGCCCTGCTCGTACGCTTGCTGGGCGAGGAATATGTCGCAGTCTATAGCCCGGCACCGTCGGCGCACGCCACTCCTCCTGGGGACGTAGGCAAGTTTCATTAATGGCTATTAAGTCGAAGCGATTCCTTTCAACCATGGCTATGAAATCTTCGTGATCTGTTCCTAGTGAACCCGCATTGAAAAAACCAAGCTTGAGGTTCCGTTCAATCATTATGGTTTGGCATGTCATGATGACAGACGCAAGACACGGAATTATTATTATTAACTATAAAAAGGGGCCTAATGAAAAACAATTCATAAAATCGTAACATATTGGGTAGGCATAAATATACACATATATATAGATATACATACCCACACATACATACGTACAGAATATAACCTAAAAATATGTTTTTCAAAGTAAAGGATTCAATTACATATAAGTTATGGCTGCGTAAAAGTGCAACAAACGATCTGTTAGTTTCGCTGTAAGAAGGCGTGAGGTAAACAAAGTATGTTATATATAGCACGCTTGAAGTTATATACACCATCTCATAATACATGTTACATAATTTGTTAGAATATTTAGAAACGATAGTTTGATAGTTTCCACTCGTACTATTATTTAGGGTTTTGACAAAAACTGTAAACAACCGATAGTCATGCAACACAAATATATATATCCTAACAATTAAGAACAACAAAACAAGTAATAGAATTATTACAGATTTAAGTTTAAGGGTTAAAAATACGTTCGATATCCGCTGTGCCTCGAATGACATGTGCCTGCTCCCCAGTTTTGCTCCGCGCGAGCACACGCCCACGCTTATACCAGACATACTTCCATCCCTCACGCTGACAGACTTCACGCACCATATGAAATAACTGGCGGTTATATTTGGTTAAACGTTCGTTCACATAGAACCGTTTGGGAGGACCCGTCAAGTCAAGGTAGCAGAGGTCGCGGATCCGTGCATTTTTTAGCATTTCGTCGCGCAAGTGGCGTCTCGCCAAGCGCACACAGATGGGGCGAGGCCGGGGCTCCGGTCCTGATGCCTCAGTGGCTGTAATGTGCCGACCACCCACGCGTTCGGCACTCACAATATCACGTTCCTCGAGGTTCATACCGAGTTTTGATGCAATTAACATTACCAGATGAGTAGGATTCTCGCCGCTAGTTTCGGTTAGATTCGCAACCTCCACATCGTTGTCCAACAAGCTTTGATCACGATCATTTAAATCTTGCTTCCATTGCGCGATGACGTCATCCATCCTAGATGGGCATTTGGTTGGTTGCTCCTCCAGTTTGCTGACTCTGTCATCCAGGTGTTCCAGGTAATTTTGCTGAGTTTTAAGGGATTTTTTGATTTGCACTTTTTGTTGTCCATAAAATGTATGACTTGGCAGACCATATACTTTCCTTCAGTGTGTGGTTCTGAAGCTTCACCAGCACAGGTCTGGGCTTCACGTTCGATGTCTGCCGCCCCATTCTATGGCAGCGTCTGACGTGTGGTTTGCGGAAATAACACTAGACTAGCAGGTATTTATTGTCAATTGTATATTGTATTCATTAAATTGTGAAATAATTATTAAATAATATTTTAATTCTAATTTTATGTCAGAGCATTTTAAAAGTATACTATTCGTGTCAACTACCCACGATTTTATCACTATCGATAATTCACCTCTGCCTAACCCTCCGCGGATAACGACGTGATTATATGTATGTATGTATGTTAACAATTCGGAATATGTCAGTTTTATCTACGGGAGTGAAAAATATACTATTAGGGTTCTGCGGAATATTTGTCATGTTACTTTGGGTGTTAGTTTATGGTTTTTTATTGGTCATATTAATATAAATTTGATTAAATAAGTCACATACTTGGTTTGGGTCATCGTATTTCTCAATTTAATTTTAATAAATATTAATTTCTATAGTATCAATTTCATATCTGTCAGTATTGAGGAAACTGCACGACTAGTTTATTTTAGCTACTTTCATAGCGTTATGTCATACGGTCTGCTGCTGTGGGGCTCAGCTGCCGATATTGAAACTATATTTATACTACAGAAACGAGCGATACGAGCGATCTATAGCCTCAGACCCCGTGACTCGCTGAAAGAACTTTTCAAGGAAATTAATATTTTAACAGTTGCTTCTCAATACATCTATGAAAATATCTTATATGTACGAAAAAACCTTAATATTTTCAAAAAACTATCTGATGTACACAACTTTAATACGTGAAATAAAGATAAACTAGTTGTACCAAAACTTAGGCTTCCCAAGGTTGGTGATTCATTTGTAGGCAGCTGCATAAAAATATTAAATAAAATTCCTCATGACTTGATTAATATGCCAATAAATAATTTTAAAATAGAAGTGAAAAAAACTTTAATGAGTAAAGGATACTATAAAGTGGATGAGTACCTTAATGATGTTAATGCGTGGTCAACATAAGTCTCTTGCTTGCTCACACAAAATAAATTGTAAACAAAACAAATTTATAAAAGAAAAATAAACTAGTTCTAATGTAGTTCGCTGAGTTTCTTGCTGGTATCTTCTCAGCAGAACTAATCTACCGAACCAGCGAAAGAATCATTTTCCAATGGTTTATTTTTAATTATTTAATATTTTTATATTATTTCTTGACATACATATTTGTAAAATTTTGACGTTCATATGTGCTCTTTATAATAATAATAATAATAATAATAATAATTTATTTCTAAGAATATGGTACATTGAGATCTTTATGTTATTTCACTTGTTCAAACATATTCTACCATACCCTGGTGTAGAAATATTAAATTTTATAATAATAATATTTAAGATTTACAATAGTAATGTCAAATATGTCACTCATGCAATCAATTAATTATTTATTTCTATTACGTTTTACAATAATAATTTAAATTTTACGATAATAATATCAAATATATCACGCATGCAATCAATAATTATTTATTTTATTAGTCATTTATTTGTTTTACATCAGTCAAATGTCCTTAAAATTAAATTTGCTATCCATATATTCCCTCACTGAATAAAAACACTTATCTACTAAGAAATTAAATATGCTGAATTTAAATTTATTCATAGGTAGCGCTCGCACACCAACTGACATTAATTTATGTGCCTAAACTGAATAAATGAAATTGATTCTTTGATTCTTGATTCTTTGATTGATTGTTATTCGTCGCAGCGGTGACGCGCCTCCCCATTTCCAGGGTCGAGTTGGGGACTCTGTAGTCCCCACATCCGAGAAGAGGGCCAGATCGTGAGAGATGGCCCTGGGTTGGCCGGGGTGCGAGGGATATTCCTGTCAACTTCACCTTCGGCAACCAAAACGACCCACAGGCGGCGTGCGTTTTAGTCGGTTCGAGTCCGACATAACCTCCTCCACCGGCTCCGGTGGGGAGGTATCAGTGGGGATATTGCGCACGTAAAAAAAAAAAAATTGTTATTCGTCTTATTTTTAATTACATTCATTTTTTATAAAAAACACTTCAATACCTTTATTAATATTAATGTATTATTATTACAATGCAATTGAAAATTAAAACTAAAACTATTATTAGATAGCTACTAAAATACACTAAAATAAAATAAACATAAAAATTACATACATAATGCGTCATGAAATTCCTCCGCATCCTCACCGACCGGTAACGTACCCAGAAGGCTGGCGGCATTGCCACGTTGAATGGCAATGCTTATCCTCTGTGCAAGATAATAACCAGCCTTCTGGTCACGCGTAGCGTCGATCAGCTGCTTTGCCAAGTCTTTATATAGAGACCGAGCACTTGGACCCCATGTCCCTAACGTTTCAACCCCAAACGGCTCAAAAACATAATCACCTGTCAGGTTACAGTATTTGCGCCGTTTGAGGTTTTCCGCAGATGCAGCAGCAGCACCGGCACACCCTGCTTGTTCAAATTGTTTCAAATAACAATAATGATTATTTTATAAAATGAAGGGCACAGGAAAAAAGAAGCTCAACAACATTTTTACCTTTTTGAATTAACTGTACCATTTATTTCATAATTCTATGGCCAATCAGAGCACTTCATTTAAAACATAATAAAAAGGGCTCGTTACACATAAAAGTTCAGTTTTAAAACACCCTATTTCAGATAAAACGGGACCATTGCATTCCATAACTAGTAAAAAAGTGCCCATTGTATATGAAACCACGCTAGAATGGCTGATTGCAACGTTTGTAACAAAGAACGCGTTCCTAGTCCGCCATCTTAATTTTTGTGTCCTATAATTGTCAGGTGTCAGTTAAGCGCCCTTGTAAAAAATTTGGCTCTGTAACAAAATGACCACTTCTCAAAATGACTACAGGTAGCAAAATGTCCCTTTTTCAGAATGTCCCTTTCTCAGAATGTCCCTTTCGCAAAATATCCCTTTCACAGAATGTCCCTTTCGCAAAATGTCTCTTTAGCAAAATGTCCCCTTCTTCAAACAAACATTAAATTACTTTCATCAGCAAAAAAAACTGGTCAAGAGTCAGTGTACAACACAGAGGGGTACTGCATGTTCAATCATTAAAATATGGATAGGTGCATGCACAATGCACATAAACTAAAATAAAAATAATAGAAATCGAAGTTTTACTGTCAATCTAAAGATCAATTTACACAAATAAACAATCAACAAATTAAACTTAACCCAAATAAAAAATAAGAAAAAATTCAATGCTCACAATCATTGTAATATTTATTTTAATAATAATCGTAATAAATTTTTTTTTTTAAATTGTGCAAGTGTTAACTCATTATTTTCATATTTAGCTAATAATACTTTATATTTCTTGTCGAAATAAATATCCTCCTTACGTCTGTTCTTTCTCACACTGTTAAATAAATTATCTCCTATTTTCTTGTCCCAAAACTTGTTTTTTTTTTTAATTTACTTACAAATATGTATAAACCTGATTTTTTTGGTAATCTTCCTGTATTAATACGATTAATACGACGATGCCAGCCTTCTAATGCGTTTGTGGTACGGTGCCGCTGGGCAGCACAACTTAGAATTGATGTTGATATTTTCGGGTACCACTGCTTTTCGTAATAATGTCGAAAGCGATTCATTTCTGCGCTGTCTCGTGCTTGACTTAAAATATAACACCACGTTGCAGGAATTTGGTGAGATGGTACGAGAGGTATAATAGCTGTGATTCTAGCGACATTTCGTCCTTCCCTTGATCGTAATAATCCAGTTTTTTCAGCATTTTTCCAAATTGCGGCATTGTAGTGACGATAGCATCCGCTTATATTTGCATCTGGGTATACAGATTTTACTGCATTTATTTGTGTGATTTCGTAGTCACACTTGAAAGTATTAATTTTAAGGTGTAATTTTTGTTTTAAAATTCTAAAAAGACGAGTATAAATTTCTTCCGTTTTGTTGGGTAGTAATGTATAAATCACCAGTACTATATTTGTACATTTTTTAGTTGAATTAATATCCATATGTATCATATAATTGATAAAATGGCCGCGGTGCGGCCTTAAAAGTGCCATCGGCAAAATACGACCCCGGATTCCGAATAACCTTTTTTGCTAAAGGCGTTGCAAATATTATGATTCTCTTGGCATCACCATCTTCACATATTAGAAACTTTTATCCTAATATATCTGGAATAGTTGCTGTTTCAGTACTAGTATGTTGCAACCTGTCTATATTGAGAAACGATTTGCGAGCCCTGTATAAAGTGTCTTTGATTGAAGTAAACGAAAGTTCATGATTTAGTACCTTTTTACATTTTTCATGTACTTCGAAAATTTGTTGTATTGATCGTAAATCTTCACACAGCTTTTTCAAATCAGTAACATATTCACGAATTGCGTGTTTCATATCGTTTGACTCACAGGAATGCAAAGTTTCTCTAATAATAGTTTTCCTTGTTTTGTCCATAGATAATGAAGCACTGCACTGTGGTCTATTTACACAACGCCATAAAGTAGTTCCACTTTTATTAGTCCTGTTTATGTTATATCTATTTTCATTATAAATGAGTGTATGTCTTCCTTTCTGATTATTTACAAAAAAAAAATCTTGATTCATTTTAAAAATCTCCAATGATTAGGTTAAGTTTAAGATAAATTACCCAATTGTTACAATGTGAAACTATTGTTGACATGTGTAACTTTTGCAATTATTTTTCAAGTACCCTCATAGTTTTTGAAATGAAATGATTGAAATGAAATGAAATGTCTTTATTTGTGAAACATAGGTACACAGAGATCTTAAGAGGTATTAGGCTCACTATGTTTTGCCACTTGGGCATACAAATTAGATTACATACACTGGCTTTTGACCAGATTTTTTTGGCTGATGAAAGTAATGAAATGTTTGTTTGAGGAAGGGGACATTTTGCTAAAGAGACATTTTGCGAAAGGGACATTTTGAGAAAGTGACATTTTGCGAAAGGGACATTCTGAGAAAGGGACATTTTGCGAAAGGGACATTCTGAGAAAGGGACATTTTGCGAAAGGACATTCTGAGAAAGGGACATTTTGCTACCTGTAGTCATTTTGAGAAGTGGCCAAAAAAAAAGGCTAAAAATTTACGTTGTGCACGTAGTGCATTTATGGTTGTTTATTCCAAAATGAGCAATAACAATAGTGATTGTGATGAAAATTACGTTTATAAGACTACCAAAAAGAGAAAGTCACATGGTCGTATGTCTGAAGTGTTGAAAAAGTTAAAATTATCGAATCATGAACCCGGTCCAGCCTGTGGTTGGATGTTTCGATAAGATTCCTAAGCAATCAAGAACTCAAATACTCCAGAATTTCAATTTACTAGAATCACATGATGCCCATAATAGCTATTTGAGTGGATTAATCTCAGTTCTACCAGTTAATAGACCGTCTAAGAAAGAAGGAGTATAACATTACGACGTTGTGTACAAGTACAGAGATGATTGATTCGGATATAAAAGAAATTACTATTTGCACCAAGGTTTTCATGGCGATACATGGAATAACAAGAAAAAGTAGAACATAGCAGTCATGTAAAACTCAACGATTATGTCAAAAGTTTGATATGAGGGCATATAAATTCATTTAAAGGTAATGTATAATTTTTATAGAAGTATCATAGTTACAATGTTTTGTACATTTGTTTCTATAAATAAAATAAAATAATATAAGATCGTTTTATAAGAGCTACGAAAAAAGGAAAATCTGGGTCTGGAACGTGTAACAACAACTAAATACATTTTAACAGGCTCCTCTTTTTGAAATCTATCACACCAGAAAAAGAAAAGCACAGTAATTTCTTGGAGGAGAGACGGGTAAAGTGAAACACGCTATTTGACTGTTAAATAAGAAATATATCTTTATTGGATAATACATGGGCTATAAGTCTTAACTATAATTAGGCTGCATGTGGTTAGGTGGGGAGGTCCACTCATGTAAGGTGTCTTATGACGACCTATTATATGAGATGGTTGTTATTGATGTACATATGAGACCTTATCCCATATTTGGGGTACCTTTAATAATATGGTACCAACAAGCTGATACCTGATAGTTATAATCTAGTAACATTTACCTATACCCATGGAAGAACCTCAGACCAGCTGGCGCTTGCGTGACAGGCGATGGCGGCCTTCAGCTGGCGGTGTAGCCTCTCAACGATGCCGTTGGCTGCGGGATGGTACGACGTGGTGGTGGCTACTGCATTCCAATGCTGCGCGTCGTCCAATCACGCGTCGACGGCGGTAGCGGGTGGAACGGATAGCGGTTTTGGTCGCCACAGTACTAAGGGACAGACAATATCGCACATTACGTAGTACCTACCGAAATGGTTTCAAAAATCAAATAAAATTCTATCGATTTACCGATAATAATCAAATGCTACTTCTGCCATGTGTGTATGTGCCAGAACTACTTACGTCGATCTTACGTGACGCCGCGTGTTCCCGCCCAAAAACAACACACACTCTACCGCTGCGGCCTTGGGGCGCAAGGCTTGCGCGTCACTGGCGAGCTGCGGCGCGTGATCCTGTAGCTATCTATGTACCCCCCTCACCTCCTTCTCTAGTAGTTCGAAGCGAACAGGATTATACTTGCTTGTATAGTACGACTGTCCGGCGGTAGGTGGCGTACGGAGTGACGAGACTTCTCATTAATACAATAGGTAAATTGCAGTAAGATACATGTTAGTTTCCTCTGTACCAATGCAGTATACCCCTTAATAGGGGTGACAGGTGGAGCCGCCTGTCACCCTGGTAGAAGCAGGCCGCGGCGGTGGCGCGCGTTGCGCGCCCCCCCCTTTCCGGGGACCAGTTGGGGACTTTGTAGTCCCCACACCCGAGAATAGGGCCAGATCGTGAGAGATGGCCCTGGGTCGGCCGGGGTGCGAGGGATATGCCTGCCAACCTCACCTTCGGCAACCAAAGCGACCCACAGGCGGCGTGCGTTTTGGTCGTTTCGAGTCCGACATAACCTCTTCCACCGGCTCCGGTGGGGAGGTATCCGTGGGGATTTTGCGCACGTAAAAAAAAACATTATTATGCATGACATTCGTGGCTACTTTTTTCTTTATGATTAAATATACAATTTCTTTTTTGGAAACTTGATTTTTTTTGTATTGACACTTATAAAACATTGACATGTACTATTTAATTTCGTATTTATGCTATTAGTGACATTTACTTGAAACCATTTTATCAGACCAGACGACAATTCGTTTCCTCCTCGACCTGATATGGATTCATCCTACATAGCGCAAGTGCTTTTGTTTTTAGTACTATCTAAAATTGTGTAGATTTAGTACTATCTAAAAGTCCACAAGTTGCGCTGATAGAAACTTAGACTATTAGTTAGTTAGTAGTTAGACCATTTTTGCGTAGGCAAACATTTCTATAAATCTACTGTAATCACATAAAACCAAATTGCGTTGCACATTTATCAAAAGCAGTAATTTTAAAAAATCAGTTGTCGTTGCGTATTATCTATGTTTTACCACATTTTTTTACATGAACATGAGTTTGTCCATACTTTTGACAGGATTACCTTTATGCGTTGTGTGTTGTTTTCCGAATTTAGTTTTTTTACGCCTTATATTACATTTCCACGTATCAGGTCGATTTATTCGTTTAAGTGTTTTCAATTTTTCAAGTGAAATTATATCTGTTTCCTGCTCTGTATCTGAAAAGTATGTTATAATGGAGGGTCTAAAATTATGCCTTCATCTTACAAACATAGAATCGCTTGAGGAATCCTCACTTGTGTTGGAAATATAATCATCATCATCGTCTGGGGAGAAGAGAAAATCTGACGCATTGTACTGTTCATTTATTTCGTTATTTTCATTCTGAAATAGGTAAATAGATGCAAAAAAGGAAGGACAATACATCTTGGTCCTATACTATTTCTTCTATATATAATTTCTTTCATTATTATTTCTTCTGTGTAATTTACAACAACACCACCATCGGAAGATTTTATTGAGAAATTTTGATCCTCAATAACCCTCGTATCAAGCTATGCAGAACTTTCCAGTTCAGTTGAATGTTGAATTTATTCTGGTGATTATCTCATAAGCTCATCACCTCTACCATCTTAAACAAAATGACAATAATAAGGTCGAGCGGGGCTATTCCGACATAAAAAACCTTTGAGTCAAAATTGAGTCATTCCGGATGAAAATTGTAATATTCTTATGAATTTATTTTAAAAAGTAATGCTTTCAGATTTGTATCAATATTATTTATATCGTAAATAACTTTCAAATAGTGTATCAAAAAGGCCAAGGTTATCCAAGGATAGTACAAACGGCGGGTCTGCCCCGCCGCGGGGCAATTAAAAGAAACTTAGTAAGGAAACACAGTCTTACAGACACCATCAGAACCATTTAATAGTAGACCAGACGAGACGAAGGATAGATCCTACCATACCAAAAATAATGTTAATCTATTGAATGACGATTAAACTATTGCAGATAGTTTATCTTTGCTATTGGATTTTTATAAACATAATTAAGATATGAAAATACACTTACTTGATTGTTTCAGCAGTATAGACACGCGACTGAGACTAATAATAATGTACAGCGATGTTTATTACTTGTGGCGCCAAATTA
Source organism: Eilema griseolum (assembly GCA_963662185.1). Lineage (NCBI taxonomy): Eukaryota > Metazoa > Arthropoda > Insecta > Lepidoptera > Erebidae > Eilema > Eilema griseolum. The sequence goes on along the minus strand of OY759231.1, from coordinate 22,150,162 downwards.
TTAATAACACACACGCTTGATCAACTCGGCCGCCGGCCGGACACTAAGGTACGATTATTCGCCTGCCTTCGCCCCCCGCTTGTCTTGCATACCGGGTTCCTGGTCATAGTGCTGCATTCGTAAGAGGCCCCGCGGCTCAAGTGACCCCACTCTAACCTACTGTTTATTTGAGTCTTTGCGCGAGTTAGGTTGAGACGAGCGGTGAGGATGTTTTTAAAAAGTAAGACACTGGGACGTCAGCCCCTTACAAGTGGTGGAACAGAACTGGTTTTATTTTAAGAGCTTAAAAGTAACATACATTGGGTCTTATTACTAATTACTTATTTAAGTACGGGATCCTGTGTGGTTATGCCAACGTAACTCCTCCCTCCTTAAGTGTGAAGCGCGCGGAAGGCTGCTGTTGCAGTTGCACGGATTCTTGCGACTGAATCTGCTTGGCTTCTGGCGTCGCTGATCTCCTCTTGCGGAACCGCCGATAACGATATATGCAGAACCATGTGGTCGCTATGACGATAGCCATGTATAAGCATAACGTAGGCCAGCTAGGCTTGATTGTAACTGATGATTCTTCTTCTGTTGATTGCTGTACCTTTGTCTTCTTCAGAAGGTCATTAAGGTCATCAAGTGGGACTTCTTCAATGTTAAGCATGACTGGCATTTTCTTCTTTGTTGTAGCGTAACGTGTTTGTGGAAGGGGTACACTTTCTTTGATGTCCATGTATTTCTTGTGGGTGCTCAGCGTCCTTCCAGCCATCTCGATGGTACATTTGTTGTCAATCGTAATGAGTATTACGCCTTTGCTTCTCTTGTAGGATACTTCGTTGCCACAGGTTGTCTTTATTACTTCTTCTTGTTTTAGGATGGCTATCCAGCAGTTTTCCTTTATTTGGTTGAGTATATTGTTCTCGTAGTCGGCCGTTGCGTACGTGCAATTGTTTGGCTCATTATGTTGCAGAAGTTGTGCTATGCAGTCTTCGGAATGCTGTAATTGATGCCATTCGATGTGTCGGCAGATGGCGTCGCTCTCCGTGATGTGTATGCATGGCTCGTGCGGGTACGCGAACTCGTTGCTGCCCAAGATTAGGTATGGGTTTTTGGGTATGAGGATGGTGTTGTTATTGTTCGGGATTGAGTATAAATGGAGTAAGTTATATGGATGGTTAGTTACTAAAGGAATCTCTAATACAAAATTTAAAGTTTCATTCGTACTATACGCTTTAACTACAATAGATTTCTCTCAAAGTTGTTGTAGGCAGATTTCAATCTGATTATATATTTGTAGTGTGTACACTTGACTTTCTAATGCCAGATTCTGTTGGTTTAACTCAGTAATAGCTCTAGATATTTCTTTCTGATTTTTAACTATCTTCTCTAATTTGTTATGATGTTCTGTAACAAAATCTGTCATTATTCCTAACGTTTCGCCTTGTTTCCTCAGGCTTAATCTCCGAACTTCTTGCACTTGATTTTCTATCTTAACGGCGTCTTCCTGGTCTAAATTTCCCGTTATTGCTTTTATAATCGAGCCTAATCCATTAATTAAACCTCTCTTAATTCTAGGTATATAAGTTCTTCCTACACTAATAGCATTAGAGCCTAAATAAACTAACTTACTTTCTACTTTTCCTATGAGGTACTCTATCTGATCTCTGACAACTGAGTTATCTTCGTAATTCGATGTATTTTTCTGAATAAGTTTAAATGTATAGTAATCTCTACCAATCTCGATATATATGTCTCTTATTTTACTCACAAACTTTATTAAAATATTTTTAAACTATTTATTTATTTCAGTAATCAATAATCAATTTAGAGCTACTAGAAGCCTACTTAAATTAGGAAAAAAAAAATGTTATTTTAATAAACAAATCAAGAAATAATTTATAAATATTAAATACAATAAAAATAAAATAACTATTATACAACTTATAGCTAAGAACAATTAAAATGCGTCGTAGAATTCCTCCGCATCGCATGCCTCTTGTGGTAGCGTTCCCAGAAGACTGGCAGCATTGCCACGTTGTATGGCAATGCTTATTCTCTGACCTAAAAAGAGGCCAGCCTTCTGGTCACGAGAAGCGTCGACTATTCGCTTCGCAATCTCACGGAAGAGGTTGCGAGCGCTCGGACCCTATGACCCCAAAGTCTCGACTCCAAACGGCACAAATTCATAATCTCCGATGAGATTGGAGTATTTGCGCCGCTTGAGAGCCTCTGCAGAAGCAGCAGCAGCACCAGCACAGCCAGCCGTGCTAGTTATATGGGTAGGAGCCATGGTATCAACGCATGTGGCGTCCCACACCAGAGTCCTACCCATCTTCCATGGCATTAACGACATGCCATCCGGTCTCTTGCCATCGTCACGCGCCAAACCGTTTGGTTCTAGTACAGCTGGTACACCGGCGGTGACAAGAGCACGGCGGACTATGTCGTTGAGGCTGGCGTGCCGTGGAATTCGCCCAGCGCTCCTGCAGCACGACAGACCATGGTGTCCGAGTCTGTCAACGGCTTCTCCACAACGGCATTGATGCGGAGAAACACACGGCGCACCTAAACGGAGACAAGTTGCGATGCGGAAGGTAGTGTCATCTAACATAGTCCCTACGTTAGATGACGGAAGAGCTTGTAGCCAAAGACCCGATTCCCACACTCCAACCGCCAGAAAACGGGCACGCTCAGCAGCATTGGAACATGTATTTAGTAATTTTTTTCCAACTAAGCTGCAGAGCGGCCCGTCCCACTGACGCTGTGAGAAAAGGTTCTTTGGGAGATCGGTGTTTGGACATGCAATTTTCCAAGCGTTCACTGCATCAGTCTTACACAATACTTCAGAATTAACTAGTGTAGGTGCAAGGATTTTCCTAGTTAATTCTTCCGTACTGTGGACTGAAGACAGGAACGCTGGTAAGCTGACATCTGAAATTTTGCGAATACCGAGCCCACCCAAGCGAATCGGCAGAGTCGCTTGTAGTAAAGCTCGGTCATCCAAGGCCACATTTAAAATTTTGGTGAGGGTATTTTCTATAATTTCGTCCATTTTTTTCAAAATTGTAATATGTTTAAAAAATGGCGTCGATCGTAAGGCATGGGTGAATTTTGGAACGAATAGGCAATACCGAAGAATAGTGAAAGCCGAGTGTATATTTATTTTGAGTAGGCGATCCGAAATGTCACTAAAATTTTGAACTTTTTCCTCTATAAATGAGGTGTAGGCATCTTCTAGGATTGGGGACCCGAGGAGACGTAAAGAGTCTTTTTCTAAAATTTTGATGGTGGGAGCTACGGAATTGAATTTAGAAATAGTAGAAATTTTGTAAAGATTTTACTTATGTTATATATTATAACCAGGTGGAAGGTATCTACTTGCTGGTGAACGGTCGCTTCTTTAAGCACCAGTACACCGTTGTGGCTGTCTATAGGTTCAATCATTGTGGTGACTTCGACGAACCAGAGGGCTGCGCCGAGGGCGAAGGCGTACCTGCAACATAGCCAGGACGTCTTAGCATTCTAAGGTGGACCCTGATTGTTTTGGCATTTACGTGTTTGCCTACGATTTCCGCAATTTGTTCTGGATGTAGTCGTACTATGGTATATGGTCCTATATATCTAGGTTCTAGTTTATTACTACGTGCGCTTTTCGCTACCTGTTTGTAAACTTTATCTCCTACCTTGAAGTTGGGGGTTTCCGCGTTCCTATTACTTTTCTCTATTACCAATTGTTTGTGTTCCGTCATCTTGGTAGTCACTAGCTTTTGTACGTTTTCCATGATTTGTTTGTGTTTATTTATGTATTCCTGGTAGAATTCCTTTGGATAATGCAATTCAAGGGGGTTCCTACTGTTGGTGTGTCCAAATAATAACTCGAAAGGCGTGAAGCCGGTCGCCGAATGTATGGTGTTGTTATACGCTATTATTGCATATTTCATCAAATTGGTAGGCTCACTTTTATCGGTTATTCTTTGAATGCGTATCATTTCTGCTAACGTGGAATGTAACCGTTCTATTGGGGAATTAGAGTTTGGGTTGTACGGGGTAGTAAAATGAATATGTATGTTATGCATGGCGCATATTTCTGTTGTAACCTCATTGTCAAATTTGGGATCGGAATCAGTAGTGATTTTAGTTGGAACGCCTATAATTGAAAATAGACTGAGTAGAGCTTCTGCTATATGTATGCTGGTTGCGGCGGACAGTGGTATCGCCTGCGCGTATTTTGAAAAGTTGTCTATTATTGTTAGAAATGTCACGCCACTACTACTGTATAAATCCATAAACAAATGCTCCATGGGTTTGTGGGGCGTATCAGTAAGTGATAGAGGTAGTTTTAACGAGTTGCGTTCATATTTAGACTTGAGACATTTTTCGCTTTGATTGATATATTTCTGAACAGATAACAACATGTTTGGCCAATGGTAATTCTTATGCACTTGTTTGTATGTCTCTTGTATGCCTCTGTGTAAGGTTTTACCTTCATGATATTTTTTTATTAATTCTACTTGTTCTGTTTGGTTTTCTACTAAAGTGACTCTCGTTGTGCAACGTACTAACTTCGGTCCTCTATTGCTAAATACAGTTCTTACTATTTTGCAGAATAGGGGATATAGTTCTTCGTGATGGAAATAACAATAGAATATTCTATCTGCTACGGTATGTTCCTTAAAAACCTTTGTAATTTGTTGTTCTGTATCGTTAATTGGAATGAACACATCCTTTATTATGATTTTTCCTTTCGTTCTATCATCTACACGGTATTCTAAGCCGGGGCATTTTCTGATATGAAACTGTTTTAGTTGCCTGTCTATCGCATCTGGCACTTCGGGGATCTTATAGTCTGTTAGTTGGTTTGAGTCTAATTGGATCGTTTCTGGTGTATCTATTTGTCGATCTATAGATGGGGGTGCTACGAAAATCGTTGAAGTGTCTATGAGTGTCTCTATGTCTATTCCGTCTAGATCGTTGTCATTTGAAGCACTTGGTGGTTCCACGTGAACGTTTGGATGAATTTAGCTTGATTTGGTCATCGCGTAACGGTACAGATTCGACGTCCTTATTGTAAACTATTTGAATACGCGACGCGATAAGGCGTCTGCGTTTGTGTTTATTTTACCCTTTTTATATTCTATTTTGTAGTCGTACTCGGCTAACTTTAGGCGCCATCTGGTTAATTTGGAATTTAGGTCCTTAAGCGTCATTATCCACGTAAGTGGGCGGTGGTCGGCGTATATTGTGAATTTCTTGCCGTATAAATAGGGGCGGAAATATTTGATAGCCCAAACTATTCCTAAGAGTTCCTTTTCTATGGTTGCATATTTCTGTTCTGTTGCCGATAGTGTCCGAGAAGCGTACGCTACCGGTTTATCCGAACCTACCTTTCCTTGTGACAATACCGCACCTAACGCTACGTCCGATGCGTCTGTTGTTAGAATGAATGGTCGTTCGAAATTTGGGTACTGTAATATGGGGGCGTTCCTAAGAACCTCTTTGCATTTATCAAACGACTGTTTGAACTCGGGCGTTGCTATTACCTTAGCATTCTTTTTTAAACATGCTGTCAAGGGTTTAGTCAATTTCGCAAAATGCTGTATAAACTTGCGATAATAGCCTACGAGGCCCAAAAAGGATTTAATTTCCTTTTGGGTTGTTGGTAGGGGAAAGCGCTGTACGGCTGCTATTTTGTCGGCATTAGGCTTAAGGCCTTCATCGGTAAGGGTATGGCCAAGAAATTTTACTTGTTTTTTGAGGAATTCTGATTTGTTCAGTTGAACCTTAAGATTGTGTGCACGGAACCTGTCAAAAACCTGTTTACATTTATCCATGTGTTCTTGCAACGAGGTGGAAAAAATGATTGCGTCGTCGAGGTATGTCAGAACATTGTCTAGGCCACGTAAAACTGCGTCCATTAACCTCTGGAACGTGCTAGGTGCTGATTTAAGGCCAAATGGCATCTCTATATCGTTCGGGTCCATCTCTACCTGATGATAACCCGAAGCTAGATCTAATGTCGTAAAGTATTGTGCACGTCCGAGTCTGTCTAGTATGTCATTGATATTAGGTAAGGGATACTTGTCCTCGATGGTTTTTTCGTTAAGTCGTCTATAGTCTATCACTAACCTCCACTTTTGTTGACCTGACGCATCAATTTTCTTCGGCACGATGTGTACGGGACAAGACCACGGTGAGCTACTTTCCCTAATAATCTTTTGACGTAATAATTCGTCAATTTGTTTCTGTATTTCCTGTTTTTGTTTTGGTGCCTGCCTATAATTCCGAACGTATATGGGGGTGTCATCGGTGAGTCTAAGTTTATGTTTGACCTGATGGGTAAAAGTAAGTGGAATATTTTCACAATAGAATTTGTCACGGTAATTGTAACATAATTTTTCAATTTCGCGTTTTTCTTCTGAATTCATGTGTTCGGTTCTGAATCTACTAAGATTATTTTTAAGCAACCTGTCTAAATCCCTATTGGTATGAGACATATTTATATAAGAAACAGAAGGGTCATTTTCTGAAAACGGGGTTAACTGTATCTTATAATTGTTGATTAAGCTAATCTTATTTTCCGACTTATTAATAACAGTTGTTGTTATCGTTCCACACTTCACAGATACTAGGGCGGACGGGAACACGAGTCCGTCACCCGTTATGTGTTCCGATAATTCATAATCACCATCGCGATAGTTGCACAGGAGATTAATCATCTGTTCACACTGCGGATATACACACATCAACAAAGTCTAGGGAACAAGGACATTTCTAGTTTTTATTTAAAAACCCTTTCTTGTAATAGTGAGTGTTTTATATCAATAGAAGGGTATTTTTATACCGTTTTTAATTTTAATTTTAATAAAAACATTCTCATATCAATTTTTTTTTTTAAGAAAGAATTGAATAGTTCCAATGTTGAGTATTACAACCTTCTATGATTAGGCACAAAAATAACGAGGTAGTAAGAAATACAGTAATTATCCGTACTTTGAACGTTTTTAATAATCTGTAGGACCTCCCAAAGCATTAGCAACAGCTCGACAACGGCGTGGCATACTTAGTATGAGATTGTCAAACATCGTCTGTGGAATATGGCTCCATACACTGCGAAGGTGTAAAAAAAGTTGTTCTTCAGATTTTCCAAAGAATCACTGAAAGCTCTTCTCCCAAGCAATTCCCAGGCATGGTCTATGAGATTGAGGTCGGCAGACTGAGCAGGCCATTCCAACGTCGCAATATTGTGCTCGCTTAACGCATTGACCACTACCCATGCGGTGTGTGACCGTGCATTATCTTGCATGAACATAAAATCTTGACGGAACTGCTGTCGATGAGGGATTACCATGGAGTGTATAACCTCCTGAATGTATTGGTTTGCATTTAAATTGCCCCGTATCCAAACGAGGTCGGTCCTTCCACCAAGGCGAATTCCAGCCCATACCATGATTGTTCCACCTTGGTAAGGATGAACTTCTTGCGGATTCTGGAGACGACTCCAACGTCCAGGAACTCGCCATATACACACTCTTCTCGAATCAGGATGAAAACCGAAGCGAGATTCGTCGGAAAACAGAACCCGTGCCCATTGATGGTCGGTCCACTGTAAATGTACGATAGCCCACAATAAGCGACGACCTCGATTTCCACGTCGAAGAGCTTGAACCCTAAGCGGTCTGCGAGCGTGAAGATTGGCTTCATGTAGTCTTCTCCTGACAGTTTGATCGCTAATAACCACTTGATGCTGAGACTGGAGGCCTGCGACTAACCGACGAGCAGTAATAGTGGTTTGCCGCCTTGCGGAATTTTGCAAGAAACGATCTTGTCGCGGGGTAGTAACCCTATTTCGTCTCCTGTGACGTTCGGCAATATCCCCTGTAGACCTGTAGCGTGCTCATAATCTGCAAATTACGCTTGGTTGGGTGTTGACAGCATCCGCTACGTCGCGTTGAGTTCGTCCAGCTTGCAGCATACCAACAGCCCTTAACATCTCTTCGCGACTTGAATTACGACGTGACATGATGACTACAGTCACAAAAATGCATAAATCATACGTAAAAGACGTATTATTGATAATAAACGTTATTTACAATAAAAAAAAAAAATTTTATTTTGCCTCAGAGAAACTGCACAATCAAACACTTTTAAAAGTTTTCCCTCCATATTCGAAAATCATTACTTATTAAAATTTATTTTTAAATTTCGAACAACTCTCTAATCTACTTTATTCTATTTTTATTTATTTGCTGCCAGTTATTTGCAAAACAAGATTTACAAGAAAAAAGAAATTGGGGTCATCTTGTTCCCTAGACTTTGTTGAGGTGTTTATGACTGCGTACGATCGCATGTCACCTCGTATGGGTATGGTTGCGACATCCGTTCTCAGTATCATATTTTTCATGTCGATCTCGCAGGCTAATTTCGACAGTAAGTCGACACCTATGAGTCCGATAAAGTCAGGGTCAAAGTTGAATAATAGGAACTTATGTGTGAGCCTAACGTTAAACAAAGGCGGTAGTTGTATGTAAGCTACGGTTTCATGTTTGGAAATGTTGTGTGCGGTCTCGAGGTAATGAATTTCACGCTCGAGTCTGGAATTGTTTAATATTGCGTCCGGCGAGATAAGCGATTGCGAAGCTCCGGTGTCGAGCAAGAAACGACCACCTAGTTCTTTAATGTAAATGTATGGTAATCGGCTTTGGTAATGTAAGTTTATGTATACTAAGTTTCGGCGTCTAATTCCGGACACTGGTAAAAATTTTCTGGGTTATCCTCAATTTTCAAATTTTCTACGTCTTCCGATACTATCTCTTCAGAATAGGAGGCATCTGGCACCTCGTCAGACTGAAAATTAATCGACGCGTATGGCGCGGGTTTGTATGGGTATGCAACGTTGGGATTACCTGATGTACCCGGTTGGTGAGCCGGTTTTGGGTGACCTACTGAAGGACGATTTAACACTGTTCTTTGTGCTTGTTGGGGTGGCTTATTATTGTTGTTAGGTGGTTGAAACCTGTAATTAGTATTTGGCGACTGGAACCTCTGATTATTATTACTGCCACCCGGAGCTGGCGGGTTCGGCCTATTTAAGCTCGCATTTAGCCTACTCCTTCTATTTTTCTGTTTAACGTCTTCCTGTTTTGCTAGGACTATTGTTTGTTCTAGTGAACCTGCACTTTGTATTCGCACGTTGAGGGCAATAATGGGGTCCAATTGATCCAGAGAAACGTTAACAGCCATTTTCTCATAGTATCCCCTCTTAGTTTGATCTATATTGATTAGAGTATAAGTTAGCTCCCTAACCTTATCTGCAAACGATTCTATGTCAGCTGATCTTTTCGTGACCTGCATCAGCTCTTGTACGATTTGTACCTCGTCCCTGAACTCGCCGAACCTACGGGTCAGCGTACGTTTAATGTCCTCCCAACTATTGAAGTCGGGGCACTCCGATAATGCCTCTACGGCTTTGCCAGATAGTTTGTTTCTTATTATACACGCCACACTAGGGCTATTGCTGCCCTCTATCAACTCAATGTATTCTTATGGGCGCAATAGATTTTACATATTGAATAACATTTTCTTTGACTGTCGCATTAATAGTTGGATGATTTGGATGAAAGCCCCTAATGTCCTTAGTACATATGCCTGTATTTTTATCATGTTTGTCGATGGCAGATTTAAAAGTGTTACTTATAGAAAACGTATTTTTAAACATAGTTTTACATACCATAATGTTCTCTTTGTGACCAATACCAGACGTACGCGGCAAAAAAAACTTATAAACATTTAATCTCTTGGAATCCTGTGTCCATTGTTTTTGTTCTTATTTCTCTCACATGCGACGCATAAAAGACCACTGCTGAGAATGGTCACCTAGATTCCAAAAAGTTTTGAAAATTTATTGGCGAGCTACCATATCAAACTTTTCAAAACACTTTAATCTACAGTAAGATGGACATGAACCCTTTGTTATGCCATTTGTTGTTTTCCGGATCGAGATATATGAGATTCGCCTAAATTGACAAGCATCTTCCTTTTTCAACAAGCCAGTTTTATTTGTTAGTAATTCTGTTCCTAGTTATTGCTTTTTTCACATACTGACGCTTTTTTCTCGGTCTTAAGGTTGCATCAGATAGGGTAACAGTACTTTCACTTAAATAGTTACATTAATTTATAGTGTCCCCAAAGGTCATGCATGGACTTGGCATTGGTGTTGCAATCAAAGATTCAATATCATTATCAAATATTGGTTGTGGTGTTTTATTTTCAGAAATGGGCGTGTTAGGATAGTAATTTGCAATCCCATCATTCGAAATGTCTCCTATCGTATCAATAATATAATTTAAATACCTGTATGGATAGTATATTTGTAAGGTTGAAGGTATTTAGAGTGAAATGATAGTCACGACTGCTCGAATAATAATAAAAACTCGAAGCTCGAAAAATAATAAAATACACATTGATTATATAGGAATTATATAGGTACTATAGAACTAGAATACAATGACATCACATCTATACACTACACCTCTCACGGCGAGGTAAAAATAAAATAAATTTACAATTTTGTTTTATTTTTCGTATACTTCACAAATACAATAAAAAAATAGATAACATGGGTTACTGATTATTACAATACAATTTAGTTCTATTTTTGTGAACAGTATCTATTTTCCCATTCTTAAATATTTTGACATTTGGGGACTCATCAGAAATAACTTTATAGGGTCCCAAATAAATACTATCTAGCTTATTACACATATTATTATTTTTTACTAAAATTAAATCATCAGGATGGTATGTAATAGGATGAACATTTCTATCATATTCATCATCAGCATCTTTTAGTGATTTTTGCAATCTAAATTTCATCCCAAAAGGGTAATCAAAATTATAGAGAGGATCAACCGCCTTAGTCAAATTACTGGGTAAAGAACACTTATTCCCAAAAACTAACTCGTAAGGAGTGTATTTAGTTGACGAATGAACTGATGTATTATAGCTAAATGACCAAAAGGGGAGCCATGTACTCCATGTCTCAGGATGATTATCTGTTTGGATACGGAGAAACGAATTCAAATGCTTATGCGTATTTTCCAAAGCGCCTATGCTCTGATGAATAAGCGGTTGAATTTAGTTGTTGAATATTTAAAAGAATACATACCACCTTAAAAATTGATGATAGGAACTCTGTCCCGCGATCCGTCGCTATCACCTTCGGAACTCCATATCTTAATATAAAATTATTAACTAATGATTTCGCTACTTCTTCTGTTCGTTTCGTAATCAAAGGATATGCCTCAATGTATTTTGTAAGCTCACACTGCAACGTGAGTATATAATTATAATTATCATTATCCCTATCTAGAGGCCCTACTAAATCAAAATATATTTTTTCAAACGCACTATGTGCTGTTGTAGTTATTTCCATTGGCTGTTTGATATTATGTGTCGAGTATTTTTGTTTTTGGCATTTGTTTTGATGATTAGGCGGCCCCATTAGATGCTTAAAGGACCCGGGATTTTTTTTTTACGTGCGCAAAGTCCCCACGTATACCCCCTCTTCGGAGCCGGTGTAAGAGGTTATGTCGGACTCGAACCGACCAAAACGCACGCCGCCTGTGGGTCGTTTTTGGTTGCCGAAGGTGAGGTTGACAGGCATATCCCTCGCACCCCGGCTGACCCAGGGCCATCTCTCACGATCTGGCCCTCTACTCGGGTGTGGGGCTACAGAGTCCCCAACTCGTCCTCGGACACGTTGAGGCGCGCGAGTCGGGCCACCGCCGCGGCCTGCTTCTGCCAGGGTGACATGTATACACATGGTATATTCTCTCTATAATAATACACTCAATAATGCACCTACTGAGTCTTTCTCTGCACCACCTTCGGTTGACTGGTAGAGAATATCTGTGGCGTTATGTCCACCTATGTGCCTTTAAATAAAATTTAAAATAAATAAAATGGGCCACCTCACACACCTTCCATTTGATGACAAATCAAATCAAATCAAATCAATTTATTGCGATATATGGGTACACAGGTTACAAGTAAATACATTTAGGTTCCACCATATTTCAGCCAGATTGGCATGCAATAACTTCACACATATTATGACGATATTTGTTTATAAGATTAGAAGCTAAGAATTTGCAATTTAATATGGAAAATTTCATAACATTGGATGTCAATATTTCCGTGCCAAACATAATAAACACCTCCATGCAAAATAATCATTAAATTAGTCAAATACAATTTATATACCTAATAAGAAATGTCAAAGTTATGATTGAATTTAATTATTTGCACACCTCTTGATAAATTCCTTAATATCATTCTCTAACCCGGTCCAATAATAATACTTTTTTATGTTGTTGTACATTCGTCTCACTCCAGCGTGGCCACTTGTGTGTAAGAGATGAAAGTCATTCAATATGACTCGCTTGTCATCTTTATCTTCTAAACGTTGTACATCCTTTACAATATGTACCTGGGGTGGTCCGAACCACGTATTATTTTTATTTATTTCATTTAATAACTTCTCTATGAAGATATTATTATTACTTTTAATTAAATACATATCAGTAATATCTAAGTTTTTACAAAATTCATATAACTCTTTCACAAATTCGTCTCGCGAGATTCGTGATAAAGAAGATACATATTTAATATATATAGTTTTCTCACTAGGAATGTATATAAATGTTTTACTCTCTTTCCTTATAACTCCGCCTTTCCTAAATGTCTTTAATTTTCCTGTATCAATAAAACGTAATTCTACAGATTTATTTCAATTATTACGAGTGTTCAACGCGTTTGATTGAGCCGAAGTGTTATCAGTTAACTTTATTTTCTGAGCTCTAGTCATAACCGAAACGCATAATTCATGCATGCTTTTTAAATCACTACTTGTTATGGAAATGCGAGATAGTGCGTCCGCAGCTGAATTTTCCGAACCTTTAACATGTTCTATTGTAAAATCATATTCTTCTAGTAATAACCTAAATTTAAATAGTCTACTTGATGGGTCTTTCATATTAAAAAGTGAAATTAGTGGTCTATGGTCTGTTAGAATTTTAAAATGTTTTCCATACAAATATGGACGAAAATGTTTGACTGCCCATACTATTGCTAGCAATTCTTTGTCAATTGTTGGATAGTTTATTTCTGATTTATTTAGTGTCCTACTAGAAAAAGATACTGGTCTGCCATTTTTATTCGATAAAATTGCACCAGCAGCATAATTAGAAGCATTTGTCTGAATAATAAACTCATTTTTATCCGAAAAATCGGGATATTGCAAAACAGGTGGAGACACAATTCTTTCTTTTAATTTTTTGCTTCCTGGCATTTATTATCCCATATAAAGGAAGCATTTTTACGACACAACTTATTAAGTGGGTAAGCTAGCTCCGCAAAGTTTGGAATAAATTTTCTGTAAAAATTCATAAATGCTACAAACCTTCTCGTTTCATCCACATTTGTTGGACACGGATAATTTTGTACGGTTTTTATTTTATCCGGGTCAGGTAATACCCCACTACCTGATACTACATGGCCTAAATAAAGCAATTCTTTCTTCAAAAATTTACACTTCTTTGGGTTAAGTTTTAAATTAACTTTACGTAAACGCTCAAGTACATCTTGTAGATTTTTATTATGAGTACTTAAATTTCTTCCAAAAACGATTAAATCATCTAAATAAACCAGACATTTTTCAAATGTTAAACCAGACATAGCCAGAGTCATCATCCTTGAAAAGGATCCTGGGCTTGTCTTTAATCCCATGGGCATAAGAGTCATACAATATTGTCCTGAACAGAATGCAGTGTATTTTCTGCTATTCTGTTCAAGTTCAACATTGTAATAACCTTGATACATATCCAAATGTGAAAAATAAATAGCACCAGATAGAGAATCAAGTACCTCAGTAATATTTGGGAGCGCAAAATTATCGTCTTCCACACAATTATTTAGTTTACGGTAATCAATTACAAGTCGCCACTGTTTCCGACACGTATCATCACTCTTTTTAGGAACGAGTAACACAGGGCTAGACCATTCACTACGACAAGGTTCTATGATACCTTCACTCAACATTTTACCTATTTGTTGCTTAATTTCTCCCTTCTGTGCATGTGGCAACCGATATGGCTTAGTAAAAACAGAACTGACGTTTGGTTTTAAACTAATTGAATGTTTGTAAACACTAGTCGTAGATAACTTGTCTCCTGGTAAATAAAAAATGTCCGAATACTTTGCACATAAATTTTCAATAGATATTTGTTCTTCCTTATTGAGGTAGTTGAGATTCAAAATCGTAAATAACTGTTTAACTCGATTTGCATCACTCATAGATTTATCAAAATTACAAATATTGTAGTGACATAGGTTTTCTATACAAGGATTAATATCAGACAATGTACATGACTTGTCAGTTGTATTTAATATCTTAATCGGTATTAATCCATTTACTGGCTTTGCTATGCAACTAGCCAAAAATATTCCGTCAGCAATTACCTTAGAATGAACGATACACTCTTCAGTAAAATCTGTCTGAAGATAATGCATAGATTCACATCTGGGAGATATTTCTATTGAGTTATTATATCTTAGTAAAGGTAAAACCAACTTAAAATTTCTTTGAGTCAACAATGTAAGAGTATCATTGCTAAAATCTAATATGGACTTGTATCTTGCCCGATGATTCCATTCGCTCTACATGGCAGAGTATCGAAAACATAAAACTCATTACAAATAAGGTGATGATCACCCGAACGCAGAGTTAAGTAAACATATCCTATTGCATGAACTTTACCCCCAATTCCATTAATAACAATGTCTTCCTTTTGGACTGGAATATTTTGTTCTAGAACATATTTATATTTCAAAGCCGAAATCGTAGCTTCGGTGTCAATTAACCATGAGTACGTAAATTGATGAGAAGATAAATTAATATAATAATTAGCATCTGTTGCTAAAATAATTTTATTATTCACGAATAAACTGATTATTAGGACTCTGATTCTCCTGTTCTGGTACAACATTAACGGCGTGATTATTATCTGAGGTGTCGCTTATCCCTTGACTGTCGCTTATCCCTTGATTATCATGATTATTGTTATCTTGCAAATAGTATATCCTTTGATTACCACGATTATTATTGTACCTACCTCTACTACGCCATGGTGTACCTCGGCCTCGCTGGGGCGCACGGCTCTGCTGATACGCTTGTGGATGTTGTGGGGCCCCACGTGGATTGTGGTAGCCACGATGAGCACTGGAATCATTGTTATGACCTCTATTATAATATGTTTTATTAGAATAATTATTTTGATAACCTGCACCATAATTATGTCTTCCCTTAGACGGATACATACCTAGAATCTCACTGGAACCCGATGGTGAGCCAGCTATGGACACTTCCTCATCCTTCGCACCTTGTACCGCGTCCTTCATTGATTCGTAGTTCCTGGCTGCAATAATTGTTGAAAGACGCCGGTTTCGCAAGCCATCGGCAAATCTTTTAATTACGAATTTTTCATTCAACGGTTTGATAACTTTATATATTTCTGAATTTCCTTTGGCTTGTGCTACCGTAAGATCCACAAAAAGTTCTGCAAGTTGGTTACCATAATCCTGAATAGACAATTCATTTTGTTTTAATTGTTGAATTTTATTTTGAATGGCAATAGGTGACTTTTGGGGTAATAAGACTCTACGCATATCATTTATCAAATCGTCAACATTGGCGTAATCTGGCTGTAATTGTAATTTGGCATGCTGAGACAACCTACTCTTTAGAACAAATTGTACCTATTTCTTTTTACATTGAACATTACCCAATAATTCGTTATAATATTCTACATTGTCAATTAATTGTTTATACGAACATTCATTATCCGACGTTATCATAGGTAATAAACTTAGAGCTATTTTCAAATCAAAGGATTCCATTTTTATATCCTCACTACTATTAGCCTTACTACTTGACATTGAACATAAATCAACAATTTGATTATATAACGACTCAAAATCGACACAAAATTTATCAATTAATATATTTTCGTCCTGACCTACTTTACCATTCTTTATATCGTCTGATATTATCTTTAATACATCGGTATATTTATCCAAAATTACCTTTGATTCACTTAACTTGGTCTGTAATATATTTCCTTTTCTACGGTCAGGTCTTAATTAAATATGTTCTGATACATTTCAGCTCATTAAATAAAAGTTCTAAGCTATTTGCCATAACTTACCATACTTTATTATGTCGTTTAAGCACTTTAATTAACTATTATGAATATAACGTAAAATAGGTATTAGATATCACTTCTTAACAAAATGTTAAAGTTCAGAGTCCATTTCACGACGTATTATTATTATAATTATATTACTTATGCCGTAACGATCACTGATAATTGATACACCTGCAAGCCGCTATCTTTGTTTTCATACGACATCGTCGTTAGGCCGTCCTTTCCCTGGAAACGGCTCAGGTCGTCTTGCACCGGACCTTCTAAATATTACACCTCTGTAGATCTCTTGGTTTATCCAGCGTACATGACAACGCCGATACATACGTAGCAGAAAATAGAGCGCCCCAAGTCCAATGATTAGCAGCACAATAGAGATCAGTATGGATATAGTCGAAACATGAAATTTTACCTCCTCCAGATGTGTATTGTTACTTCCTCCCGCTGCGTTTTGTATCAACAAGGTCTCTTCTTTAGTTTGCGAACCTCCCATTTTTACACTTATAAAACTCCTGGCTTTCAGACAGAACGCGAACAGGTGCAATACGGCACGTTATAATCGATTGCAAATAAGTATTATAATGCATCTTGAATCTTGTTCACTGAGTCTAATTGTTTAAGTATCACAACCCTTATATGGCTTGGTATATCGAAACGCGAGCGCGCGGCAACGCCCGGAGGCAGGGTCGCCATGTAAGGTTGAAGGTATTTAGAGTGAAATGATAGTCACGACTGCTCGAATAATAATGTCTTTATTTTAGGATACACATTGATTTATATAGGAATGATTATTATACACATAGGTACTATAGAACTAGAATACAATGACATCACATCTATACACTACACATTAAAAGATGTATCATTTTGTTCTACATCTCTGTGTTCTTCGGAAGCTTGCCTTTCGTTGTTAGAAATTAATTTGAAGGTTTCATAGTTTTGTGTGTTACACTAGGAAAAAACAAGAACAATTAATAGATATTCATAATTAAGTACTTATAAACACCTCAACAAAGTCTAGGGAACAAGATGACCCCAATTTTTTTTTTCGTGTAAATCTTGTTTTGCAAATAACTGGGAGCAAATAAATCAAAATAGAATAAAGTAGATAACAGAGTTGTTCGAAATTTAAAAATAAATTTAAATAAGTAATGATTTTCGAATATGGAGGGAAAACTTTTAAAAGTGTTTGATTGTGCAGTTTCTCTGAGGCAAAATAAAAATTATTTTCTTTGATTGTAAATAACGTTTATTATCAATAATACGTCTTTTACGTATGGTTTGTGCATTTTTGTGACTGTAGTCATCATGTCACGTCATCATTTAAGTCGCGAAGAGATGTTAAGGGCTGTTGGTATGCTGCAAGCTGGACGAACTCAACGCAACGTAGCGGATGCTGTCAACACCCAACCAAGCGTAATTTGCAGATTATGGGCACGCTACTACAGGTCTACAGGGGATGTTGCCGAATGTCACAGGAGACGAAATAGGGTACTACCCCGCGACAAGATCGTTTCTTGCAAAATTCCGCAAGGCGGCAACCCACGATTACTGCTCGTCAGTTGGTCGCAGGCCTCCAGTCTCAGCATCAAGTGGTTATTAGCGATCAAACTGTCAGGAGAAGACTACACGAAGTCAATCTTCATGCTCGCAGACCGCTTAGGGTTCCAGCTCTTCGACGTGGAAATCGAGGTCGTCGCTTATTGTGGGCTAACGCACATTTACAGTGGACCGACCATCAATGGGCACGGGTTCTGTTTTCCGACGAATCTCGCTTCGGTTTTCATCCTGATTCGAGAAGAGTGCGTATATGGCGAGTTCCTGGACGTAGGAGTCGTCTCCAGAATCCGCAAGAAGTTCATCCTTACCAAGGTGGAACAATCATGGTATCGGCTGGAATTCGCCTTGGTGGAAGGACCGACCTCGTTTGGATACGGGGCAATTTGAATGCAAACCAATACATTCAGGAGGTTATACACCCCATGGTAATCCCTCATCGACAGCAGTTCGGTCAAGATTTTATGTTCATGCAAGATAATGCACGGTCACACACCGCGAGGGTAGTGGTCAATGCGTTTAGCGAGCACAATATTACGACGTTGGAATGGCCTGCTCAGTCTGCCGACCTCAATCCCATAGAGCATGCCTGGGATTTGCTTGAGAGAAGAGCTTTCAGTGATTCTTTGGAAAATCTGAACACTGAAGAACAACTTTTTTTACACCTTCGCAGTGTATGGAGCCATATTCCACAGACGATGATTGACAATCTCATACTAAGTATGCCACGCCGTTGTCGAGCTGTTGCTAATGCTTTAGGAGGTCCTACAGATTATTAAAAACGTTTAAAGTACGGTTAATTACTGTATTTCTTACTACCTCGTTATTTTTGTGCCTAATCATAGAAGGTTGTAATACTCAATATTGGCACCATTCAATTCTTTCTTAAAAAAAAAAAAATTTGATATGAAAATGTTTTTATTAAAATTAAAATTAAAAACGGTATAAAAATACCCTTCTATTGATATAAAACACTCACTATTACAAGAAAGGGTTTTTAAATAAAAACTAGAAGTGTCCTTGTTCCCTAGACTTTGTTGATGTGTGTATAATATAGGTAGGTAGTGTTTCTATTTACCACAGTTTATCAGCCATAATTGCAAGCGTCTTGTATCAGTCCAGGGAAAGCAGAACATTGACTTCATGCCTGAATTGTTGGAACAATTAAAATAAGCTCAGGTGTGAGGAGGCATCTTCATTTCATATTCTTATATTCTTTAGCGAGGCATATTCGTTTCGTCTCAAGCCAAAGAAAATCGCAATTACAATCGTATCAATCCGTAAAACGTGACGAAAACTATCGTGGAAGGAAGCTTCAAGTCCAAAATTCAGTCTAGGTCACAATAAAAAAAAAATCTTAATGTACGTACAACAACACAGATCAAAGAATATCCGTTCATCAATTTAATTTTTCTCTATGGCGAGTGATGTCGGTGACGACATAATTCCGCCAATGACAGACATGCGATAGATAGATCCTACACGGGAAAATAACGGAGTGGTTGAAATTTTGTATTCCTTCGCCCTGATCCCCAGATGACCACCAGTGACAAATATACAGACTACTAAATACCATTTGGGCTGGCCGTGTTATACTGTATTGGGCTACAAAAAAAAAGGAAAGTAGGTTGGGTTAGGTTAGTAGGTTAGGTTATTTTGTTATGTTGAGGTTAGTATAAGTTTGGTTTATATAATAGATTTGGTTAAATCCTGGAAGAAACATATGCAAATATTATAGTTGTAATTAATATACCACACCAACATCACCTGCGAAGCCACTAAAGACTGATATCATTGCAGCGAATGAAAGATATCAGCAGTCCAATTACCTCTGGAGATGCACGTGCCAGCAGGAAAGCCAGATTAACAGGGACAGGGACATTCATATCGATAAGGCAGGTGTACAAGTCGGGAGTTAACATATACATGGGGCAAGCGAAAAACATATGGTCCAGGGAACCCTCGTCCAGTCCACACTCGCACAGTGATGAATCCCTCACGCGAATTTTGTGTAAGAAGACAGGAGAACAGCAGAAGCCCAACCGAAAGCGACTTAGGACGGATATGACACGCTTGGAGTCTTTTTTGTACCAGTAGAACCAAGGCTTTTGTGTTATGTTTGGTTGGATAGAATACAAGAACCTGCCCTTAACCCTACCGCTATGCGACCAGTGAGCCTGCCACGACGCACGCAGATCCACCTGAGGCAGGCTCAACAGATCATATCCCTGATAAATCAGATGCTTAAGGTCAGATGATGAGGAATCAATAGCGTTTTTGGCAAGGCTATCCGCACACTCATTACCCTCTATACGAGAATGACTCGGAATCCAAACGAGCTGGACCGTTTTGCGACTGCTGGCACATGAATATAAAGACTTTTTAATGTCCAATAACAGGGAACTATGAAGTCTGCTATGATAGGGGCTCTGCTCAAGGGCCTTGAGACAACTTAACGAGTCGGTAAATATGACTCCGTTATTGATATTATGTGATTAAATATATAGACAGGCCTCCAATACCGCAACACACTCCCCTGCAAATACTGAAGCCTCTCTGGGGCACCTAAACATCAGTATGATCTTGGAGTTATGGTAATACACCGCGGCTCCAGTATAACTGCTGTTATCCAACTTAGAAGCATCAGTTTAAAACTGATGCCACCCACCCCAATGGCTGGCCAATAGCGCTTTGAAGACTGAGTCTGCCGATGGGGAGTTCTTTGATATCCCAACATCTAGTAGTATATTTGGTTTGTAGCACAAGACTTCAAATGTGTAATTGAAGAGGGAGAGTCTATCAAATTTTGCTAGTGGGCATTCCAAATTATGGGCAGATCTGTAGGCTTGAATTAATAAAGGGATTTCTTTATGCCTCCAGTAATTGGAGTTATTACAGATAGAGTGTAGATCATGAATTTTTTGTTTCAGGGGATGAGATTCCTTGTTCAGTAAGCGGTACAGAAAGCGGACTGTCGCCTCAACTCCAGTGGAGGCTCAGCACATTCCACCTGTAAAGCATTTGAAGGTGTGCATTTCATACATCCAGAGATGATTCGGAGACAGTTCGACTGAATTCTATCCAATCGCGCCAGTGCTCCCTTGTTACAAGGTATTAATAAAAATGACCCATAATCCATTATGCTACGAACCAGCGCATTATACACCAGCTTCATAGTGAATGGGTGCGTGCCCCACCACACCCCAGTGAGAGCTTTCAGGATAGGGATGGTTCTCTCACATTTCATAACCTGGTAGTCGAGATGCAGGAGGCCAGTCAGCCTCGAGTCCAGGAATACTCCCAGGAACTTGGTTTTTTGATCGAATACTCCCAGGATGAGAGGGGACACTAGCATATGCCGAAGTTATGTCAAGAAATGAAGCCACCACTGATTGGTTTTGTGATAGGGCAGCACGTATATCGGTCACCAGCAAGCCAACACTATCCACAGTGCCGAGCCCTTTCCTGAAGCCGAACTGGGAACTCGGCAGCAAGTCTCTTGACTCGGCCACCCACTCTAGACGGTTTTTTATTAATCGTTCAAGGATTTTAACCATAACTGATGAAAGGGCAATGGGTCTGAAATTATTTGGGTGACCTGAATGTTTGCGCGGCTTTAAAACAGGTATGATGATCTGTAGTTTCCATTGCTCTGGTATCCAGCTCTCCGCATAGCAATAATTTAAAATATTTAATAAATATTTTTTTGCTGTTTTTCCAGATTTGGAGAGAAATTAGTATGGAACTCCGTCAACACCCTGGGAAGAATCCTTTACGTAGTTTAAAACCATGTCAAGTTCCTGAGAAGAGAATGGCATTTCCAGAGCGGCATCCGTTGGCTCCACAGGGGGCAGCTGGGTCTCTAGCAATGAAGGCACATATGGAGACGCTATTTTGTCAAAAAACATTTCAGCAGTCCGCCTAGACATAGGGAACACCGAAAAGGGACTACAACCAGATCTAAATGCATTTATGCGTTTCCATACCACTGAGGAAGGAGTGGAAGGTAAACCAGGCAGTTGCTCCGAAGGAAGAAGCGGACAGGCCCATCCTGTCCGCTTCTTCCTTCGGAGTAACTGCCTGGTTTTTGCACAAATATGTTTGTAGTGTATTAAGTTAAGGGGGTTCATATCAGCATTGTATGCTCTTTCAGCCTCTCTCCTAGCTCTGATAATCCCTGTGCACTCGTTATCCCACCATGGGGGAGATTGTATCCTACCTCTTGCACTGTTCTTCAATGGGAAGGACAGCTCCGCACAGGCGTCAATAGCAGCACCGAATCCGTCCACACAACTCTGCACACTGCAATGATCACCAACACCATTGTTAAGATTTGGCAGACATATGACCTGATCTTCTAACAGAGATTAATAGTGAAGCCAATCTGGGTTTGATAGGTTAAACCTAAGAAGTGGGGGGGGGGGCTTTTTTCCAAATAAGTTCTATTTGTAACCGAGACTAGTATTGGGTAGTGACCACTACCATGCGACAAATCCGTGCACTGCCAGATGGCCGATGAAGCAACGTCTGGTGTGCAGAATGTTAGGTCCACACAGCTTTTCCTCTGCCCGAGTTGTGGTCTGCGAGTGGGACAGCCATTATTGAGGATGCACAGGTTAAGGTCATCCAAGATATCAACCAGGCCAGATCCAAATGCACTGCAGTGGTCAGAGCCCCATCTATAATGGTGTCCATTAAAGTCACCCATAACGAGGAACGGTCTTTCCATGCTCTGGAATACACTCTTAAGTGAGGGTAGAAGGGTCGGGTGCGGATGAGCAATATATATTGACAATATAGTAAGGTTGTCAATTCTACCCGCAACCAGATTCATGGTCAGGTCTCCGATATACAGCATGCAACTGGTTTGTGTTTATTTAGAAGAAAAATAAGGTCATGTTTTTTATGTCCTATGCTCCCCACGTTCCATTGAAGGAAGGTTTGGCATGGGGCCATTTTTGTAGTTTTCTATAATTGTACTTAGTTTTTGGGCAACGTTGGACGGTAAGTTAGATGAGTTAGGAGATAATATGGGAGTTATTAATTGAAGGAGTTCAATGATGGGAGCAGATTTCTCAGTGTGAGGTGGAGACGTGTTGGTAATAGCACAGCCATTTGATTGAGACGATTTGGGGGAACCAATAATTTCCATGTGAGTCTTGTCATAGGAAGGAGAAAGAGGAGATGTATGTTTCCTGGATCTCAAGGTAACTGTTTTGCGGTACGAGGTAGCCGGCACTGTCTTGGCTGCATTGACATAACTGCCCAAGATCTGGGGGACGGCCTTACTGGCCTCTGCGTAAGAAATAACTTTTTCGGCCATTGTAGTTTTAATGGTTCTCTGCCTGCCATACTCCGGACACAACCTGCTGTTAGCAAAGTGGTTCCCAGAGCATAGCACGCAGAAAGCCTCTGACTCAGAAACAAAGCAGCTATAACCGAGGTGTTCATGCCCACACTTAACACAACGGGGCTTAGACCTGCAGAGAGACTCGACGTGGCCAAATCGGCAGCATTTTCGACACTGTATTAGTAGGGCACCGCTGCCGGCTACACGGCGCGACCGGAAAATTGGAAAATTTCCACGAAAATTCATTGACTTCACCGCTTTGTGCAAATTTTGGACAATTTAGCACAGCATATTGCTTGAAAATCGTAATTTTTGTACTGATCCCTGATACGCTAGCTATACCAAGTTGTGTGCGACGACGTTCCGCGTCGTCTGATACCATACACGAGTACATCAGGTGGATCCTGTGCATCGTAGGACCGTATTTCGTCTGCGGAATAGGGATTTTCGTCAGTTTCCATCAGTTTATCGTATTTTATTAAATTTTTTACTACTGACTCATAGTACGAATCGCATACCATCAGGTGCGCGAGGACAATACCTGTCCTCCGACTACCCACACGGGCACATCGTCATCTGTATCGTGCATATCCAGGCCGATTCCTGAAAATTTTTATTACATTTTACAAAAACATTTATTTCTGTAATTTCACGTAGGTACAGGGGGGTTCTTGCACCTTGGGAGTTTCGAGGGAGACGGCATCTTCACCGCCGCACCATTTGAACACCTATACTCCGAGAGGATCCCGAGGGAGTGACTGACCCGTTCAGTGCCTACCCATTCAGACTTACCTCCTCGTTTTTGGTCATCCATCTTTACAAACCTGTGCATCTAGTGTTTGGAACGTGTCCACTGGGACGTTATCTGTCCGTAGGTACCGTTCCCGATTCTCTGGGTGGTACAGTTCGCCTGAAAATTAACTTTTTATTCAAATTTCTATTGTAAACAAACCGTTTTTCGGCGATATTTCCAAATTTTCACAGGAACGCCTACATAACCGATTGCACCACCGTGTGGCTGCTGACGAGACCTTTCCGTAGGTACCTCTCGCGACTCGCTGGAGTCAGTACTTCTTTGGCAAATTGCATTTTTAAGAATTTTTGGTTTTTCAGGCAAATTCTAAAATCGTAGTTTCAGGATTTTTCAGAGATTTAACTATTTGTCCTTGAGGAGCTCGTCGAGACGAGTCCGCCGGTACCACGTGCTACTCTCTGGGACCTATACTTTTTGAGTAATTAGCGTTTCAAATCGAGTGGGCGTGGCCAGAGTTTACCTTAGGGCACAGTAATTTATAACAATTGTACTGATAGAAACTTTATATTTTTTTTTTATAGGACACGCCAACTTGACCTCACCTTGCCTGATGGTAAGCTAAAGGCAAAGTCTCAGGAAAGAGGGTCACCATTACAGACACTAAGTGCTACAATGGTGGCACTCAGCTTGGCGGCCTCATCAGATGCTTTTTCACGCCCCGCTTAAAGGCCCCGGGACTGTAGGAAGAAGGAAACACGTGTGCTGGTAATGAATTCCAGGTCTTGGTGGTGCGGCAAAGAAAAGAGTCTCCGAACCGCTTGGTTCTTGCTCGTATATTCTGCACAGTGTGAGGGTGACATCGAAGGCCTGCACGTGTTGTCCTATGTAGGAAAGGAGATGGTGGGATTAGTTGGAAGAGCTCGTCAGAACACTCACCGTGGTAGAGACGGTAAAATACAGCCAAGGAAGCAATATCTCTACGCATCTGCAAAGGCTCGAGGGTGTTCGTGACCTCAGGGTTCCCAATAATTCGGACCGCGCGTCGCTGCAACCTGTCGAGAGCATCTAGTAGGTATTTCGCGGAGCCATCCCAGAGATGCGAGCAGTATTCCACGCAGGAGCGAATTTGTGTCTTATAGAGAAGACACCGCTGCTCCGGCGTGAAAAAACGTCTCACTTTGTTTAGGAGTCCGAGTTTCCGCGAGGCTGTTTTGATGATGCTCTCGATGTAATTTCTGTTATTCAGTTTGCAGCGAATATCCATGCCTAGGATATAGAGATTGTCCTGCAGTGGAAGTGGCGTGCTCTGAAGAGTGGGAAGGGGAAGGAAAGAAGATACCTTTGCTGTGAACGCACAAGCCTGTGTCTTCTTGGCATTGAACTCGACCATGTTCTCGGAGCCCCATTGAGAAATGTGATTCAAGATCCGGTCCAGTTCAGTGACAAGAAGCTGTCTTTTTTCCACGATATCAGACTGTTTGGCCGCAGGTTGTCCGTGATAACTCCCGTGTAAGGTGCTATCGTCTGCATAGCAATGTATGCTGCCGGTGGACAGCATGTCGTTGATATACAGAAGAAAGAGAGTGGGAGATAATACAGACCCCTGCGGTACGCCAGCATTTATTTGCAAGAACTCCGAAGCCCGTCCATCACAGAGGACGCGGATACGGCGCTCCCGCAGGAAACTAGCAATCCAGTTGCACAGTCTAGGAGGCAGACCAAAGGCTGGTAGCTTGGAGAGAAGCGATTTGTGCCAGACTCTATCGAAAGCTTTGGCGATATCAAGACTAATTGCCAGTGACTCGCCGTGCTTGTCCATAGCCTCACCCCACAGATGGGTAACGTATGCTAGAAGATCACCCGTTGACCGTTTCGGCCTGAAGCCATATTGCCGGTCATTAATTAAGGAGTGATCCTCTAGGTGACGCATGAGCTGTTTGTTAATGATGTGCTCGAAGACCTTGCACAGCACTGAGGTGACGGCTATGGGTCGATAGTTGGCTGGCTCTGAGCGATCCCCCTTCTTGGGGATCGGCTGTACATTCGCCTCTTTCCAAGCCGAAGGCACTGTACCCGAGCTGTAGGACAGTCGGTACAGCCGCGTAAGCATCGTAGACAACTCCGCTGCACATTTTTGTAAGACCACCGCTGGAATACCATCCGGGCCACTGGCTTTCCGGACATCGAGTGATTGAAGCACCGCACGAACATCGCATTGCCTGATACGTATTTCAGGCATTACGTGGTCACCATTGGGTAGTGTCGGCGGCTGTATACCGCAATCATCGACTCGGGAATTGGCCGCAAAGAGATTTACTAGCATATTGGCTTTCTCTTGCGGTCCATGGGCTAGGGATCCATCAGGGTAGCGCAGCGGTGGCAGCGAAGGCTGACAGAAGTTGGCCTGCACGGCTTTGGCCAGTCGCCAGTATCCACGGCTGCCCGTGGGATGTGCCACTAGCTCTTGACCAAGCCGCGCAATGCGCAGGGTATCCGCTCTGACGTAAGCCCTCTTGCAGACCTTTGTGGCTCTGTTGTACGCCGCCTTGAAGTGGCTCACATTGGGATCGTGCGTGGCACGCGCCCTTACCCAAGCGCGATACGCGGACTGCTTTTGATCAACAGCCCTCGCACACTCGCGCCCGAACCAAGGGCGCACTCCTCGGGCACCGGTGACATCAGTGTACGGGACATAGTATTCCATACCCAGACCGATCTCACCGGCAACAGCAGTAGCACAATCTGAGGGTTTCTTACCTTCAAAGCAGCGTTCAACCCACGGGATGGACGCAAAATAGTTGCGCAGTCCATCCCAATCTGCTGACGAGTAGTGCCAGAGACGCCGCTTCCCCTGCACGGGTCGTGAAGGCGCTATAATTGGCACCTTGGAGCAGACCAGACAGTGGTCGGAATTGCCTAAAGCGGCTTGTACCGAAACACTGTACAGGTCTGGGTGACTCGTCAGCAGAAGGTCTAGCAGAGAGGGTGCTAGGCCCGACCTTCTTGGTATTCTAGTGACCTCGTGTACCAATTGGGTCAGGCCATGCGCCAGAGCAAATGCATGGGCGGCTCTTCCCGCATGGTCTGTTTTGGAGGAGCCCAACCAGGTTTCGTGGTGGGCGTTAAAGTCCCCCAAAAATACCACTTCGGCGTTCGGAAACCGTTCCTGCGCATCATCTGCCGCCTGACTCAGATATTCAAAGAGTCTAGTTGTCTCAGCATCTCCTGTATGGGAACGGTAGAGGCACACATAGATCTGACTCGTAGAGCCATGGTCTACGTGTACCCATAGGGTTGAAAAGGATGGGTCCTCAAGGCAGCGCAAACGGTAACAAACACGCACACCCCGGCTTTTGCACGGAAATTTTCCTCGATAACATAGCCGGGGTAAAGCAAGTAGGTCGTGTCATCAGGGCGACCTATTTGTGTCTCCGTGAGAAAGAGCATATCTGGTTTCGCCGTCTCAAGGTGTTGGTGGACGGCGTTGAGGTTCGCATGGAGTCCACAGATGTTAGTGGACTCCACCTCAAATAGCGAGCTTGTGGGAGTTTGCAGAGCCGCTGTGTTGCCCAATACTCTTAAATGCGCTGCCATGATGAAAAGGAGAAAAGGGCGTGAAAAAAAAAGAGGTGATTGTCGTCGCAGCACCGCGTGACAAAGTGCGGGATATTGGTTTTGTCTATGATTATGAGGCATGGCGCGAGCCGACACGCCGTACGGAAGGGCCCCCGTACCCCCCCGAATATGGTCGCCTGGCCCCCACTTCCGGTCACCAACCGGCACGACGAGCCATACCGGGATTATGCGCGGTCTGGTGAGGCAGCCTTCCAGGGTGGTTAGTCCCAGTTGGGCCTCTGTACTATACCGCGGGCGGCCAGCAGCACCACCGTTTCTACGGGTCTCCCTGACCGGCGCGTCGCCCCGCACCATCCTCACTAGACTACGCCAAGACCCACTGGTCCCACTAGTGCTGCGACCACCATCACCCCTACCCGGCTATGCATTTGCTGATCCCTGAACGCAATCCAACCGAAATTGAATTACTATGAAGGGTTTTTCGCAATATTGCACGGTGGTACCAACCCGGTCGAAATTTGTGACAAATTTGTGCCGTCAAATCTCTACCACCTACCACCTCTCCACTCTCTACCACCTTAATTTTTTGAACTAAATTTACGGAATAAATACACTAGTGCTATATATTTTTATATTTTATATATATATTTTTGATTTCGCACCGCTGCCTACCACCAATTTTCTACACATAGATTCTGATTTACAAACCCCAATTTTCTACACATACAATCTGATTTCAAAACCCCCAATTTTCTACACATAGATTCTGATTTTACAAACCCCAATTTTCTTATATTATTATTAATCTGATCTCGCGTTGCTCGGAAACATTATCAGTTTCCCTCCAATTCTACAATGTGATACGAAACTCTAATTTGGGGTAATATTAATTTTCTTCGATTAAATCAACCAAATTATTATCGATTCTAATTACTTGGGCCCATAATAAAAGCCCTTCAAAACGAATTTTATAGTATCTATCATTTTTTCTGCAACGAGGTATTAATATAGCGCTATACTGTTCATAGTTTAAAATTCTTGCAATATGAAGTCCGGATAGTCGCTTTTCTAATATTGTTATCTGAACTCGATCTCCTATATTCAATGTCATAATAAAGTACCTAATACAGGTGCTCCTTGTCGCTAAGTCATGTCGTAATAAACTTGATCATCAACAACTGACATCAGCATTTATTGTTACCTAGCGCGCTGCTAGCCGACCGGCGCCTGCGTCGGTCTAAGCAAATATAAGTGTGGATAATTATCAGCTCAACCTAAAAAGTTAATTCAAACGAGTATGTAGGTATTGTAAATACACATATTATACATAGAATACCCAGACTAAGACAAAGATTCATCTTTATGCTTTGTGCATAAATATGAATGTTTGAATTGAGCGAGAATCGAATTCACGACTTTCTGCGTGGTAGCCGGTTACACTACCACTACGCATCCATTCGTCATAAATAATACTATAACTGTTCCTCTAATTACTCTTTTTACTTTTCTGTAAATTACACTTATGAGATTATAAATAATTCTCATACTAAGTTATAAAGTCCGATTGCTGCATTTTTAAATACAAACAAACCATTTTTTTTCTTCTAAATTATAACTTATACCTTTAATGTATGTTTATAATATTAAATATAGAATAATGTTTATATAACACGAGAGCCGTCTAGTCCAAATTAAGCTTGTAGAGCTTGTGTTTTTTATCTAGATAAGAGATAAACATACTTTAACGCATATGTAAAAACATGCATATATGCTTAGATAAATTATATCCAAACAATGAATAAACAATAGCGTTTATCACATAAATATTTATTCAGAGGGGGAATCGAATCCACTACCTCGACATAGCAGTTAGGGTTGCTAGGCACGTCAATATAGGTAGGTATTGATCTTATTGTTCTGAGAGAGTACATGCCATCTCCTTTTTAGAAAAACGTCTCAGATATACACGGCGGAGCGACGCCGTTGTCAATTATGGGAAAGTAAGGATGCGATCATATTAGTAAGTAACGATCAAATAAATTTAGACCCTATTTGCAGATGACATAGAACTATTTTTGCAGCATGCACGTCTAAATCATTTCTCACTTTGTTCGCGATTTGCTACTGTAACCACCGCTTTAAAAATGTAGTCTATAAATATGACTGAATTTAATAATTTCACTTTGATTAGCGTACATCTCGGGGTACTGACGCCTTTTCTTAGTTATTTATCGCGACCAATAGAACAAGTATGTAAGTATAATTCTACAATTATTATTTAATATTGACTATAATTTAATAGTTAGATTTTTATAATAGATTTAGTTTAAATTAATAATTGTGTTTTTAATTTTAGGTCGACCAATCCTTTTGATTCTGACTGTGAAATACCAGCATCTCAGCCAGCGCCTGCGGTAGAAAAAAAGAAAGCCAAGAAGAAGGTCAGCAACAAAACAACCAAGAGAGAAATAAGGAAAATTAGCCGGGCCCCTGCAGTCAAATCTAGCTTTTTGACATCCGAGTCAGATTCGGATGTCGATTTGTCGAAGCCGTCGACATCGGCCAAAAAAAGGAAACTGGTGGATTCAGAGGTAAGTACCTACCCATGCCGACAGATTTTTTAATTGTAGTTGTGAGATCCTTTTTTAATTTTTATTATCCATTGTTATCTCATATTATTACTGACTATAAGATATTCTTATTTTTTGGTAGGTTATTTCATGCTGTTGATTTTTAAATATTTTTTAATAGTATTTCCAGGGTTCGTTAAAATTTATGTATGATATTATATATGATATATTTATAGGCTCTTTCAAGCTGTTCCTTTTTTAATTTCTAATGATATGTATTCAATTTAATTTCAGAACGATCAAGATCTTGACGGCGAACCCATCCGAGCGACTGCGTTGCGGAGCTTCCTATCAAGACGAAGTGGTTCCGGTTATACACTTCAGCGTGATCCCACCCGGCAGGGCAGCTACTACGTGGAACTGCGTGTTTACAACGCTCGGGAAGCGGAGGCGCTCAGCACCGACCGCTGGAAACGAGCCTTAGTTACATTCAAATCGGCTGTTGATGACGGCACCCCGGTATGGAAAGCGGTCACAAATCTTGTCATCGCTGCAAAAGAAGATTATCGGAAGATACAGCCGATACTCTATCAGTCTAACGTATTTTAAAAATTAGGTGAGTGTCTTACGACAATTTCAGTAGGTACTTAAAGGACTCGATCTTTTCTTTTTAATGTATGCTCCTTTTTTTTTTAATTGTAATGAAATATAATCTTGCCTCTTCTTACAGTACTGCATATTTTTTAAATTATTATTGATGTAATTTTTTTTCAGTGAAACCAAAAAACCAAATATTAAAAACCAAAAGCCAAAAACTAAAAAGCCAATAAACTCGAATAAATGAATCTCAAAGATTAAAATTCTGAACTATTGGTAACCTTGAATCTCATTATTTAAGTACTTAAATCCAGATAAGTCAATGTGACCTTGAAATATAATTTTGTAGTTAATATTCTAGATCAGTTATAGTGACTTTGAAGGTACTTAAATCAAAATTTAAACAGCTCTAGAGGAAAATAAATATATAAAAGACTTTTTTTTTTGGGAATATATACTAGAAATTTTGAATTATTGTTTTAAGGTTTATGTCCAAAAATATGCATCACATAAGAAAAGTAATATACATAAATCAAACTGTTTGTTGAGTACTGAATTTGATAATGTGCAATTAATAGCTACTGCTTTCAAGAATAGAATTGCTAGTTACAGATTTAATGCAACGAATTTAGATAATATATCACCAGAGATATTTTTATCAGATATTTCTAATATGATTTACAAGATTATTAAGACATTGCGATTGAAACATCAAGCGCTTAAGATACAATTTGAGCTTTTTGTATTGTACAAGTTACCTAAAAATGAAGAATTGTCTATGAAATCTTTCAATACAAAGTATTATGTGATATTTCAGAATACTAATATAAAATTATTTTTTGAAGAATGCGTGCAAAAATTATTGTATAAGTGTACAGAATTTGAATTATCAGAATCTGGTTGGGCTTTAGAGTCGATTAATCATTTGGAAATGAACGTAATTAAGTATAATCCCTTAAAAGCTGGCAGTTACATACCTTTACCGTTAAAAATTATTAAAACAAAGTCGTGTCTTAACATTTGCAATAAAGATAGACATTGTTTTCTCTGGTGTATTGTAGCACATATGTATCCAGCAAAGTATAACAGTTGTGGAGGAACGAGGTGATATGTTCCTCCAACACAAAGGGAGGATCCTCCGACCAGGCAAGGTGATCACGCCTGGCGGGCCGCGGCCCAACGAATGTCGTTGGGACGATGTACATATGCTATACCAGCGCGAGAACTTTACATGCGCGATGTAGGATTCGTAGTTACGTACGTACGCGGCGCTGGGTACATGTGGCATCGCCACATCACTCCCCTCCAGACCGGAGGTTGATTCGCGATGAGTCGGCTGTCTAAGCTCTCTTGATGAGCATGCCATTTCCAGTCTTGAGTAGTTCCGTTTCGTCAGAACTGGACGCCGCTTATTCCGTTAGTGGAACAGTCTTCCTCGCTAGTCCCAGTGAGTCGGGACTACCGCTGGTCCCGAAGACGCGGGACAAGTGCGGTGCTGCGGTGCTGCGGTCCTGCTGTGAAACGCCTTGAGATGGGGCTCGATGCGTCGAGATGAATCCTCGGCGAGCCGCCAGTGGGGCGAGGTGAGTCCTCGGCAGTGACGGGGCGAATCCTCGATGAAGCGAGGTAAGTCCCCCGTGTATTGGGGCGAATGCTGCGTAATGGCTGAGTGCCACGTAGACGGGAGAGATGTCCTCTTCTTACGTGGACCGTATGTACGTGCACTGTAAGCCTTAGATGCAGGTGAGGCCGAAGGGTAACCAGGCTGCAGCGGTCGCTGCATGCTATGGTGTCCTTGTAAGGGCCGAAAGTGCTGGATGGCGAAGACTTGATTACCGCTCATGCGGGAGAAGTGAATGTGATGTGACGATGAGAATGCTGATGATATGTTCAGCGAAGGTTACGTGATCAGATCACGTCGGGGTCACCACTGTGGAGGAACGAGGTGATATGTTCCTCCAACACAAAGGGAGGATCCTCCGACCAGGCAAGGTGATCACGCCTGGCGGGCCGCGGCCCGCCAGGCGTAATAGAATTTCATCATATCCTCATTACTCTAAATTATTAAATATAAATGATTTATCTTTTCCCCCAACATTTCATGACATTAAACAATTCGAAAAAAATAATCGGCATATAAGTGTAAATGTTTATGGTTTAGAAAGAAAAAACACTGTTACTGGACCATTATATAAAACTTTAAGACGAAAACTTACCCATGTAAATTTGCTGCTAATTGAAAGAGGGAGTAAAAGTCATTTCTGTTTAATAAAAAATTTTGCTCGATTAGTTCATAATCAACTAACAAAACATCGATCCAAAATTCACTTATGTGATGAATGTTTTTTATACTTTGATTCAGAGGCAAAACTGGATAATCATAATTGTGCACGAATGAAAACAGTGTTCCCAGAAGAGAATGGTAAGCTTCGGTTTTCTAATTATATAAGGACCCAGAGAATTCCTATAGTTATTTATGGAGACTTTGAAAGTTTACTTAGAGAATATTCAGATAAAAATAAAAGTCAGTATGTCGAAAACATACAAATTCATGAAGCAACTTGTTTTGCATATTATATATGCTGCGAGACTAATCCGGAACTTATAATTTAGTATCTTATCGAGGTCTAAATTGTTCAAAAAAAATTGTCGAATCAATTTCTAAAGATTTAGAATTAGAAAGTTTATATGATATTTTATCTTCTCCTAGAGACTTGATTCCTTTGAATGAAGAAGAGATGCTTGCATTTAAGACTGCTACAGCATGTCATATTTGTAAAGAAAATTTTTCTAATAATGATTTTATTGTTCGCGACCATGATCATTTCACGGCTAAATATCGTGGTCCAGCTCATAATTCATGCAACTTGAATAATAAGTCTGTAAAATTTATACCCATAATATTTCATAATCTTTCAGGATATGACTGCCATTTATTTATAAAAGAACTTTCAAATGTTAGTGGTCGAATCAATTTAATTCCAAGAACTAAAGAAAAATATATTTCTTTTACTAAATTTTTCTCATTTAATTCTCAGAAAGTAGTCCAATTGAAATTTATAGATTCTTATAATTTCTTAAGTTCGAGTTTAGACAACTTAGTAAAGACCATGGACTCCAAAGACTTAAAGCATTTACAATCATTTTTCACAGATGAAGATTTATTTCAACTATGTCTTAGGAAAGGTGTGTATTGTTATGATTACATAGATTCCTGGGAGCGATATGCAGAGACTCAGTTACCAGATCGTTCAAATTTTTATAATAAACTCACATCCGATACTGTATCTATTGATGATTACAATCATGCTTTAAATGTATGGTCCAAATTTGGTTTGAAGAATTTAGGTGAATATACTGATTTATATTTGAAGTGTGATGTCTTACTATTGTGTAATATATTTGAAAAATTCCGCTCTATGAGTTTATGTCATTATGAACTTGACCCATGTCATTATGTTTCTACACCATCATTAAGCTGGGATGCCATGCTCTTGTTAACTAAAGTAGAATTAGATTTGATATCTGATATAGAAATATATCAAATGCTAGAAAAAGGTATTAGAGGAGGTCTTGCTCAATGCTCGATGCGATATGCAAAAGCTAACAATAAATTTTTATCAGACTATAATGAAAAAGAACCCAGCACATTTTTAGTTTACTTAGATTGTGTCAATTTATATGGTTATGCTATGACAAAAAGACTGCCCACTGGGAATTTTAGATTTTCAACAAAATCTGAAATAGCTTTATTTGAAATTGCATCCATTTCTGCTGATAGTGACGAAGGGTACATACTTGAAGTTGATATTCATTATCCTCCTGATATACATGATAGACTTTCTGACCTGCCATTTGCACCAGAAAAATTATCCGTTCCTATTCCATATGATAGCAAAAACACCAAACTAATTGCTAATCTATATGATAAGTATAGATATGTCATTCACTATGTTCACTTGCAAGAATGTTTAAAGAATGGTCTTATATTATTAAATATCCACAAAATTCTAGCATTTACTCAAAAAAATATCTTAGAACCATACATAAATCTTAATACAGTACTCAGACAAAAAACTGGCTCAGATTTCGAAAGAGATTTTTTCAAGAAGCAAAATAATTCAATATTTGGTAAAACAATTGAAAACAAAAGAAAACAAGTGGATGTTAAATTAGTTAATGTGTGGAAAGATGACTTCAATAAGACCAATAAAATAAAGGGGGCAGAAAAGTATGTGAGTGCTAGACGTGAGTCGTTACGTCATTTCCAAGAAATGTAACAAAACTAGTGACTTGGTCGGCGTCACCTGTTTCAAAACTAGTGATTTTTGTAGCTAGCTATTTTTATTCAGCTACTGTGATTGTTTGCATAGATACCTCCACCAACTATACAGTTACGTCAGTTACACACGAAACGAAAATAAATGAAATCACTATCTAAGTGTTTTTAGCTATACAGTTAAATCAATAAATTAACTTCCCTTCATACTTTATTCAGGCTTAGGACTGACTGCATTAGTTATAGTATTTATGATTGATTGGTGTTTACTATGAAACTATGATTTTAATAAAATTATTAATGCAGGCGTATTTAAAAGTTTTGTATATACAATGATGATAGATATTTACAGTTTATTTACACTTTTTTGATATATTTACAGTTTACTTACACTTTTTCAACGTTTTCACTGTCATTTGTTTTTGCATTTTTATTTAAGTAAGTACAATTATTTTGTTTGTTTGTTTAATACAATTGTTTTATTTGTTTGACTATTTATACAAAAATCTTTTTGGATTTAAGTTAACATTTAAATATGTCAATTGGGCAACTTTGTGTGTCTTCAATTGTGTGCGGCGGTTAGTAATTGTGTGCCCAGTCTTGCTAAATATTCTCTCGCACGGAACTGAAGTTGCCATTATATTGCCATACTTGCGTAGAAGTATGGCAAGGTTGGGATAAATGTGGCGGTTAAGTTGCCACCATTGCAATGGACAGTTAAATTTCCCACTATCATTAAACATAGGTAGAATGTTGTCTTTTAAATAAGAATCCACTTCCTTGATGGCACACGACAAAGGCGTTATGTGTACGTGCTGCTGCTGAGTCCCGACAATATTGTTTAAAATAGACCAAGGTGAAAATTTATCTCGTACTGGTATAGAAGCTGAGGTTGAAATAGATTGTTGTGGTAGTAGAGATGGGCGTTTTCGTTAAATTTTGTCATCGATGCGCATCGATATTTCGTAAACCGCATCCGATGCCGGCATCGTTTTTTTTGGCATCGTTTTTTGAATGTTTTGGATATGCATTCTCCAAATGATCTAATGCTTTGTCGTTGCCGGCTATTTATATTATTAGATAAGTTTCTGGTAACGGTGAACTAACGATACCATTTGATTTGATTTAAATATGTAGGCACATATTTATATCAAATCAAAACTCTAGGTAGGTACCTAGAGTTTTGTAAAATATTTAGATAAATATTGTACAATACATTAGTAGGTATTAGAGATTTCGGGATATTATATTAACCATGTAGTGTTTTGTGTGTAAGTGACCATGGTAATAAATACCTAAATATTGTATATACTTATTTCAATAGATGTACTGAATTAATGGTACATACGAAAACGAAAATATATACTTAGGCTGAAAAATAAAAAATAGGTTTGTAATTATTATCAGTCTTTATTTTTAAGGAAATTGGAATTAACATTCAGAAAAACCAGTTTTTCTAATTTAGAATTGGAAAGACGAGTTCTTCGTTCATTCAAAATATATCCAGCTTTTGAGAATATGCGTTCGCATGGCACAGATGTTATCACAATATTGCATCTCGAGCGGTATATTTCTGCCAAAGTCGGATATATTTTGGAATGACGAAGCCACCATTCAGTGGGATCATTCCAGTTCCCGTTAATACCTTGCCGGGGTAATAAATCGTCTTCCAGGTACAACCGCATCTCCCTGATGGCTTTGGACAATGGTGTCCCTGAAACTTTCGTCTTATTTAACTGAGTGTCGACTTTGTTCCACACGCTTGGTCCAGAGACTTGTTGCACTAGGGGCTATTTGCGTTGTGGCTGCGACTTGTCGTGACAAAATGCCTGCCATTATCTCGTGGCAATGTTCTTTTATTGAATTTTTATTTGCATCAGATTTAAACATCTCCAATTTAAAGCGCGGGTCCAACAAAGTGCACAAAGCCAGAGTCCTACTCTGTTCGATATTTTGGAACCTCGAATCAAGCCCACTTTTCAATTTTATTATGACATTTTGAATGATATCAGCATTAATATAAATAGTGTTTTGTAACATCTCCTGGCATAAAACTATAGCTAGACCCCCAGTCACGTAGTTCTGACCACTCAAACTGGACGTTATTTCTTCAAACGGTGCCAAAACAGTTACCAGTAATTCGAGGTTTGTCCACTCTTCTTCCGTCACGGTTGGCCACTCTCTATTTATTACAGCTGTAGTAGCTTTGACGGCCTCACTAAGCTCAATAAATCGCTTTACCATGAGGTAAGTGGAGTTCCATCTTGTTGCTACCTCCATGACCAGCTTTTTTGGCTGTTCGATGCCCAAGTGGTTACTTTGGTACTTAATGAGTTTCTCATTAGCTTGAGTGCTGCGCTTAAAATGGGCGACAATTTTTTTATTTTCTCTATTGTTACTTGTATTGGTATAAGGGCTTCTTTTACGATCAAATTAAGGGAATGTGCGAAACATCCGTAGTGTTTCCATCGTAATTGGTGTGTTATGGCATTACAAATATTATATGCGTTATCCGACACTGCGAAGTTTACTTTGTCAAGAAGGCTCCACTGGAGCATAATGCTTCTAATTTCTTGAGCAAGGTGTTCGCTTGTGTGACTGCCGGGACATCCCTTACATTCCAATAAAATGGACTTAAATTTAAAATTTGGCGAAATGTAGTGGGCAGTGACTGCTATGAAACTATCATTATTACTTGAGGTCCAACAGTCGGTAGTAACACATACAGTTACCGCTTCAATATTTAATGTTTCTCGACAATCATTTGAAGTTTTTTCGTATAATTCCGGTATCAAAGAATTTGATATCGTCTTTCTACATGGTGGTGTGTAGCCAGGAATCCATGATATCAACTTTTTGAAGCCTTTATCATTCACTATACTAAACGGCTGCATGTCGTCGATAAATAGATCCAGTAAATCTCTATCAATTCTTTTTTTAATTTCTTGTGTTATGGGTCTAGGTACGTAGGAAACTATTGTCCTTTGTCGGCGTTGTCTAGCAGGAACAATGTTTGTAGAGCGAGTAAGAGGCACCTCTGCGGTGGTAGTGGTTCAGCTCGTAGTACTAGTAGCGAATGTCACTGCTTCCGTTTCCATTTCCATTGGTGGTGGTGGTTGAGGTTGCATTACCTGTGGTAGCGGTACTGGTGGCGTTATCATATCAATTGATAAAATATGTGGATGCTTTTTCTTTAAATGTGACCGTAAGTTGCCTGTAGTAGATTTATAGCTGATGCTCTGGCTAGAATATTTACAAACTCCTATAGCCTCGTCTTTCTTATCAAAATGCTCCCAATAGGGGTTAGCTTCCCGTCGTGGCATTATTACAAACGAAATAAAAGTGCAAGTAATTTTAGGAAAAATATGTTAAACTTAATGTCGCTCTCTTTGAAAATTCATGCGTAATGAAATGAATGACAAAATCAAAACATAACCTTGAACAAGTGGCGGGAATTCCGTACCATAGATATCACTTTCACAAGAATAAATTGAGCGTACCTAATGAAATATCCATGAGTGATTGTACCTACTCTTAAAAAATATGTAGGTCAATTTTTATTAATTATTTTACAATATCATAACCACCAATAATCATTATTACCTGGTAAGTAGATAAACAAGATAAAGAAGTACCTACCTAATGCCTCTATCGAGTTATTTATGAAACTAGGTACCTACCTAAGTAGGTACTTACTGTCTATACTTACTAATTAAATTTACTTATATTGATGTTATAACTTACATATAACATAATTAAATACCTACGCGTAGTTTTTTTACCAAGTGCCCACTCACTACAAATAGGTCAACAATTCAACATCAAACATTATTTTAAAATACTGTTCATCCACATTTATCCACTTATTTTGTTTGTATTTAATAAGATAGGACATGTAAATTTTCCTTCACCTTGCCTGGTGGTACATGAAACGCAAAGTCGCTTCTAGTATTCAAATGCTTAGGATTCGAGCACGCGTTTCGTAGAATTCGTAGGCGTAGGTAAGGTACCTATGAACTGTGTCCCATTCTTTAGGTACTAGAATAAACATAAACAATCTTGATGTGTCTTTTAATATTGTTATATTTAAGAACTCAGTTTTAAAAGATTTTACTGTTTAGAAACTTATTTTGAAGACAAAAAATATAAATTGAATAACTAGTTAGTCAATTAGTTAGCCTTGATTATTTATTTAAAATGTATTTTTGTAAAAAAGTTGCCACAAGTTATTCTAGTACCTAAAGAAAGGGAGTGTAAAACTTTGTTAATTGGTCGCCATTCGTCACTACCACGCACATGCGCCGATCGTATTAAGAGTGAGCGAGTAAGTGATACATGAATGCTTCGGTTCAGTACTGTTCGGTTTGTTATCGCATCACTCATCGTTTCGTTTCTTTGGTTTCTGTCACACGACTCACACATCTCGGTCGCTCGCATTCGTTAAAGTTCGCATCGGATATTACGGGGATCCGTTGTTCACGAAGGCATCGGATGCCGGCATCGTACACTGGCATCGTTGCTTAAAAACGTTTTTACAAAAACGGCCATCTCTATGTGGTAGGTTTTCTCCATGTCGTCTCAGTCTAATATCAGCTGGAAGTATCTCTTCCAGCATTTTCTTTGCTTTTGCTGCCTCATTTATGTCAGAGAATACATTCATTTTGTACCTTGGGTCTAAAATTGTACATATCGAGAACGTCCCACTTCGCTCAATACCTTCTAGTCTTTTATCTAAGCCTGTCCGAAGTGCTGTAACTACATTATTTGTCATAACAGTAAAGCCTTCTAGGAGCAGTTGGTCACAAGATTCTCTAAGACAGCGTGTCATGACTATGATAGTGCTAGCTGTCATATAATCTTCACCACTCATAGCTTTTGTAGCTTCGTCGAAAGGATTTAAAACCTTGCACAGTTCGTGAAACATTGTCCATTCCTCGACAGTTAAGATTGGTAAATCTTTTTTAAGAATTGCCACAGTAGCACATATTTGATTTTCTAATTCAACAAATCGCTGTAACATAGCAAACGTAGAGTTCCATCTGGTTGGTACTTCCTGAATCAAGCGCTTTGGCGTCACGGCCGGCTTTTCCTGGGATTGCGCTTTTAATAATTTTTCTAGCGCAGCTGTACTTGTCTTAAAATGACGGACGATAGTTTTAATTTTATCCAAAGAAGCTTGGACTAAATTCAGGGCATCTTGTACTATTAAGTTCAACGTATGGCCGTAGCATCCGTAATGCTTCCACCCTATATCAGCTATAGCTTTCCTGACATTAGCTGCGTTGTCACTAACAATAAAATTGATTTTATTTGTGACATTCCACTCATTGGTCGTTTCGAGCAATGCAGCTTGAATATTCGCACTGCTGTGTGTATCCTTAAACTGTGCACATTTTAATAAAAATGTTTTAAGAATAAGATCCTTTGTTATATAGTGCCCCGTAACAGCAATGTAGACATCATTGACTCGCGACGTCTATAAGTCTGTTGTTAAAGATAGAAATTCAATATCGTTTATTTCTTCTTTTTTTTGTAGAACTGTTTGGTCGTATAATGTGGGAATCAAAATGTTGGAGACAGTTTTTCGCGATGGCAGCTCGTATCCAGGTATATGTCGGGCAAATTTTTTAAAAGCACGTTCTTCTACTAAAGAGAAAGGGTGATAACTATCTATAAATAAATCAGCAAGGTTATTATCAATTTGTCTTTTTTTCGTTAGAGTTACTTTTTTGCCAATTCCGTAACTATCAATGCGCTGTTGCGCAGCGCGCATACCCATATAGGGTATGGTACTTTCACTTACGGCGGTGGACGTAGAAGCTGACGCAGCATCGGAGCTGGACGACGAGGGCTGAGGTTGGACGTCGCCTGGGGATTCCTGCCCATGACTTTGTTCTGGGGTCCTTGCCGTAGATTGCGCGATACAAATCGATGTATACGCATTGGGGTGTTTTCGCTTCAAATGGGTTTTTAAATTTGCAGTTGAAGTTTTGAAGCTATAAACTTCACCACAACCGTTGCATTTCGCTTTTTTTTCACTATGCAGTTTTTGAAAAAACTCCCACAAAGCACTAGAATTTAATCGAGACATTTTTACAAGTTTTTTATTTACACTTCACTATATTTACAATTTATTTAGACTAAAAAAATTAACAATTTACATATAACAAAGAAACGTTCCATGAAATTTACACCAAAATAACATACAACCGTTAATTTTTAAAAGAAAAGATAGTAAGTACTCTAAGTTATACACAAGTAGGTACAACGACGAAATGAAACAATCTATAAATTAAAAATTATTTTATATTAAATTCAAAGAGACGCCCGCTTCCCGGAATCCAGATTTCAGGAGCCGTTGAAATTATTTACAAACAGCGATCACTATATTTTATTATCTATGTCTATGGAATTACGTATGAAAATTAAACGTATACTAATACTGTTGTGCTGTTTTTTTTAGTGTTTTGTTTCATGTCGTATACCACTGCACGTGCGCTTTCGGATTTATTAGTGTCCGCTCTCGCTTGCTTACTCGGAAATTTTCTATCTGCCATCTCGCTCACTCGGCCGGTCGGTAGGCGCGATGTGAAAGAAACAG
This sequence comes from Eilema griseolum, assembly GCA_963662185.1. Lineage (NCBI taxonomy): Eukaryota > Metazoa > Arthropoda > Insecta > Lepidoptera > Erebidae > Eilema > Eilema griseolum. Next base: position 22,108,634 of record OY759231.1, on the reverse strand, counting down.
TCGACTCTCGCTGGCTCGAATAACGCATTTACAAAAATCACTACTTCTCAGAAAGTCTCGAAAACTAGTGATTCGGTTACATGCCACAAAACTAGTTATTGTATATAATGACGTGAAATAACGCCCACGTCTAGTGAGTGCTCCTAATTTTAAAAATATGGCTATTATTTCAGAGGAACTTGTTGCTATCCAATTAGAGCCTGCTAAAGTTGTTTTAGATCGTCCAATATACATTGGTTTTACAATACTGGAATTAGCAAAGTGTCATTTATATAAATTTCACTATTCTGTTATGAAAGAAATATATAAAGAGAAAATAAACCTTAGTTATACTGATACTAATAGTCTTTTGTATTTTATACACACTGATGATTTTTATAAAGACATGAAACTTAATATAAAATATTTTGATACTAGCAACTATGAACAAAATAATATTTATGATATTCCGAAAGCGAATAAACAAATACCTGGTTACTTTAAAGATGAGATGGGTGGAGATGTCATTACCGAGTTTGTTGGCTTGAGGGCTAAATTATATTGTATAAATAGTTTAAACGATACAATTAAAAAGGCTAAAGGAGTTAAAAAACCTATTTCTAATAAGCTTACAATTGAAAAATATAAAAATACTTTGTATAATGATATCAATCTTAGAGATACTATGTATGTTATTCGATCTAAAAATCATAAGTTGTATACACAGAAAATTAATAAATTAGTACTGAACGGCAATGATGACAAGCGTCAAATAAAAAATAATAATATTTATACTTTACCTTGGGGTCATCATCGAACTATGTTTTAAGCTGTTAATCTGACTATGTACCTAATTTTTATATCTACTATTTTTATTTATGTGTATAATGTAACATAATATACTATTGCATAAACAATAATGTTATTCAATGTAAAAATCATAAGTTGTATACATATAATGAATTAGTACTGAATGAAAACAATGACAAATGTCAAATAAAAAAATAAAATTTATAATATACCTAGATGCCATCATCGTACTATGTTTAAGCTGTTATTTTGATTATATACCTAATTTTAATATCTACTATTTACTTACTTTTATGCTTATAATGTCGCAATAATATACTATTGCATAAATAATAAAATCTCATGAAATAAAAATATCTTTTATTTTTCATTTTATGCCCCCCTTGTGTAATTCGCCTAAGTATCTATAAGCTAAGTCTCAGGTCAATTCTTGACTCTTTCACATTATGCCTCCACTATGCAATAAATGTGTCCATTTGACTAAGGGTAATGACCTGAGTCTCGAATTCTCTGAAATCCTTGATATTTCAATGCATAACTTGTGTTTGCCAAGTCTATTTTCAAAAGAGTTCACCGAGGAAACGCTGATAACACTTTGTGGTAGTTTGTTCCAAGCATTCATCCCAGACTTAGGCAAAGTAACAATATACCGACGACTTTGAAGCTGCAATAAATGCCATGTAAGATATTACTTGGTAAGTATTCATGGTGTAAAGTCTTGACAAGTCGGATGAATTATAGTATTCAGTTAGCCCCCCCTCCCCTTATTAAAAGCTTTGTTACTTGAAATTATACTACTTTTAAAGGAATTTAGCGTGACTTATTACTTTATATTTATACATGCCGACGCTTAGCCATAACACACTACCCTTAAATTACTTTTTACTACTATTAAAAAGTAATTTAAGGATGCCTAATAACGTGTAATGTAATAACGCTAGAAGGCGAAAATATTATCATTACATTTTGACAGTTATGCCAGGGTCTTTTATTATCGGGGGGGAATATAGATAAAATAATGCACATATTTCATATATTTATAAGGTTTTATTAAAATACTTAATACTACAATCAATTATGTCGGGTAAGAGTTTCTGAATTACTTAGCTATTTTTATTATTTATTAAGGATAACATTTAATTTTGTCATACTTTTATGAAATAATACAGTAGAATTTGTATTTAAATTATTTTTTATTTACTAAACGTACAACATGCGTGGTGATAAATATATTATAGCGATATTATATTTCAGCGTAAAACGCCTATCCAACCCATCATAACAACGCACTAAATACCGTATTTGCGCTTATGTGTTAATGACTTTATTATTAGATAAATCATCGCTTATGTAACAATCTCTCAAATAGCTTATAAAGAATTTTGAGCGTTTAATTTTTTTACTATCTTACCAACTAAATATTCAGTCTCTTGCATAATATCATCATAGTCACTTCTTACTAAATATTGCACATTTACACTTGCCCTATTGACGTCACTACAGTTTATTTCACTGGCGTCACTAGCGTCCAAATCGTGTATTATAATTTTGACAATGTGGCGAACTCGCCCTATGTCTCTTTTTGATATGATATATGAGGCCTTTTCCAGAGATTTAGACTTATTCTTTTTCTTCAAAGTTTGCCCCTTTTCTTTGTTTTTCCGACTTTCCTCACAGGCCTTTGCTGCTACTTCAGCGTACCAGGACTCCCTATCCTGTCCATAATAGAAAGGATTTGTGATCGGGTTACCATCTTCTACCAAGTTCTGAAAAATATAAAATTTTAAACAAACATGAGCAATTAAGTAAATAATACTTGAGTATGAATTGAAAACAAAAACAGTTACTAACTTCATGTAAAATAGCTTGTTGTCGATATTCATCAGCAGTTGAAATTCTGTTAATGTCTTCCAAATTCAAAACAGAGCATTGAGAGGACGCCATGATTCTGTAATGAAACATATAATGCATAAATTAGAATTAATTAATTAATGAAGAAATATTATTAAGGTTAAGAAAATACTCACATTCACAATATTATATTTATCGGACGTCTACCTCGCGGAAATAGTCGAAACAACTGATTTAATAATGAGTCGTTGTATGTATATAGCATTAAGTTGGGTTTCATGTTACTAATTTTCATATACAGGGTGTTACAGAAAGGTGTGGTCATATTCGAGGGACGCATTACGTGTGATATAAATAAATTTTCCGCGGGAGTATAAACACCAATTTACTTTGTATCAAGTAGATAAATAATTTTCTTTTTTATCGACCATGTGTAAGCTAGTGGAAATTGTCGACAAACGCACAACACTAAAAAACTAACCAGGGCTGCAGCAGCTGCAGCGCGCTGTTACAAATGAACTCTACGGTTTGAACCCGAGTAGGTTTACCAAACGATCGGATTTGATAGGCCCTATCTCAATATCATCCTACTTACTTTCTACCTAAACATTTTTTTTTTATATCGGGCAAAGAAATTCTGAAACAGCTTATATCTTGTTAAAATAGTATTAAAATAAAACAAAATTTACTTTAAGCAATAATAAAACATTTTTATGTTCCTGAAATCATCCATGCTAAATGTAAGACTTGTCTCAAAGATACCTTAGGTAAAGGTTAACCTACATTCAATACCAGGAGTCGTGGACTACCGAATTTCCAGCCACGCCCCTTAATATTATACTAATTAAAATTGGTTCCGTACCCAATTTTATTGAAATGTGATGCAAAAAATAAATTTTCGGTTTTTATACAACTTAGGTGGCCGACAAGCACACGGCCCACCTGATGATAACTTAAATAGAACAAAATTCCAAGTTGTTGGGTAGGTACACGTACATAGAGATGCTTGGTTGCGAACCTCCGCAGCGCAACTGCGCGTGAAGACGGCAGCACCTCTACTCTCCCAAAATCCCGACCGAGGCAGGAATGCCCCTGTAAAGGGTTGCTGGGTGACTCTTCATGTGGGCCTGAGTAGCATAGGACACAGTGGAGAGCAGACAAAGCCTCAAAGAGCTGGTTGAGGAGCCGCCCCTTTCCAGAGTAAAATGAGGATACCGTACTTTTCCATACGGAATTAACATGGCAACAGGTTCGAAAACAGGGTTGTTTTCTCTCGCATCCCCGCACGTTCTCGTCCTTCGAAACCAGCAGGAGGTTGGACAAGGCGGTATTTTCGCCCAATTGAGCAGTCCGACTAGGGAAGTACCTCCGCCCTACAGAATACCGCGCCCATAATAACTTCGTGTTGTGTTAGGGTAGCTAGAGCTCACTGGAGAATTCGTGCTGTCAGTAAGAAAACTAAAGACATGTCCTGCTTTGTCTTCTACACTGACAGCACAGAAACTCTGTGATTACAGGGTCGGCAGCGCGAGTGCGTTCCCTCTGGTGTTACATACGTCCATAGGCCACGGTAACCACTTTTCATCAGGTGGGCAAGCACATGGCTTGTCTGCCACCTAAGTGATATAAAAAAAGCAGCATCCGCAACACTGTGATCGTTGCACGTTTGCCTTAGTTTGAGTTTCGTAGTTATTTATTATCGGATTTTATTTGAAATTTGTTTGTTCGTTACGTTTGGGAAACCAGGTGTCATGATAATGCGCACAATGGCGCACAACATAAATAACGGCGGTGTACAAAAATGCACACAGAACTTACTAAGGTATATCATGTCGTACCCGGATAACATAGACTCTAAGAGGTCCTTCATAAGTGTTCGTTAAAGTAACATTCATTGCGGTACCCTAAAATATTTCATAATATTAAAATATCTTCTCTTTCACTCCAAATCGCCACGCCCTTTATTATGATTGGTTCCGTGCCAATTTTTATTTAATACAAAACCTTTCTTAAAGCATAAAAAGGCATGGTAAAGTGAACAAAAATATGTTCAAATACCAGGATAACATAAAATGTAAGAGTGGTTTCTTAAAAAATTTTGAATCAAGATATTTTACGGTACCCTAAAATAATTGATAAGAAAAAATCATTTGTTATTTTTTTCCTATACCTAAATAGGGTGAACTGACTAGTATTCGACCATGGTCACAATTTTATTATTTTCTGCATTCTTAGTATCGGATGTATTATCTACTGAATTACATACTCTTTTTTAATAACAATGTTGTTCAGTCAGTGGGTCGTATGCTTGTTTGCCCACCCGTTATTGAATGATACGAAAATCACGGCGTCGATAAAGTTGTCTTTTACATAACAACAGACAACGAGTAGATTGAATAGTAGTTGCGATTTTTTTTCAGAGTAAGTACACAACTCTGATTTTGATTATATTTGAGCGCGATAGCCCATTCATTGTCCAACCCAAACTCAATGCGAGGGGGTTTCCGCACTTAAAGAAACACAAAGTCATAGTTGAAAAATCCAGATTTAAATATTAAAATAAAAATTTTTAATGGACGTAAACCAGTACCTCTACCCTAATTTCATAGGTAATACGTTCGGCCGCGGAGTCCTTTGATGAGGCCGCGATGCGTGGCGGCGCTTTTGATGCGGACAATCGGTGCCGCCGTGCCGCCAAGGACATAATATTTGGCGCGAAAGTGCGTAAAACAGTAGGCATCAATGTTGCCATAACTGATTTTATAAAATCTGTAGATGGCATGTTAAAAATAGTAGAAGCAGCGTAGATTTCTAATGAAAAAGTGGTAAATGTATTAGTAGATTAAAATGTATTTTTACGAGTTTATGCCTTTTAAAAGATAGAAGACGAAAAGCGGTTCGTTTGTTTTGCGTCTTGTCATCCGCAGAGTAGGTAAGTCTTGTCATATGCAAAGAAAATATCGTGACAATTTTATGTATTAATTATTTCCTGATTCCTCAACTTTTTTTCTCCTCTTCCTCCTTTCCTCCTTCTCCTCTGGCTCTATCTCCTCTCGGTATGATTAAAACTTGTGATTTTCAGTAGCAAGGCCGACTTTAACCACTGAGCACGAAGCTATCATTTAAGTACTTTTAAGTTCAGATTTTTAGCGCGAACAGATAGCAAAATGTACCTAGGCAATGTACTTTTTAGTAGAATTAGAATATTGTTCTGAACAAAGGGATTGATTTAACCATTAATTACTTAACTGCAGGTTTTTCAGTCATATTTACCTTAAAAATGAAAGGAAGGTCTGTGGATTTTTCAAAATTCTACGTATTAAATTAGATAATTAGAACTCGATAGATTAATGGTTGGCAACATTCGTATGTACCTACTTGTGGCGACTTCTTTTCTGTAGGTTGTTTACATGTTATTTGTAGACTAGTTGTTGTTGTGTTGTGCAGTGAAAATGTCGGTTTTTAGTAATAGCGAATATTAGATGATGCTTCGTGTTGGCGCAGCTGATGGTAGCTTGCGAAAAGCTCGTCGGCTGTACAGTGAGAGATTTGTGGACGGAAGACTAGAGGGTGACCGTCGGCGGTTTCCCTCTTTGGAGTGTTTTAGGAAGATGGTGAACCGCCTTCAACACACTGGAAGTTTTCGTGGCGACTTTCTACGACGCCCACTGCTTTAGACGATCGTATTCTCGAGCATTTTGAAGTAGACCCGAGAACGAGTAGGTACCCGGCGAGCTGGAACGGTTATCGGAGTGAAACACGTTCATTTCAAGTGGGAAGTTCGCGCGTATTTAAAGATGCGTTTTGATCAGAGGATTGGGCGTGGCGGTGAAGTGAGAGTCGCTTGCCCGGCGAGGTCCCCGGATCTCACTCCGCTCGACTATTTTCTCTGAGGTTACGTGAAGAAAAAGTGTACAGTACAGCATGTGACAGCCGAATATCAGAGATTTTCAGTAGCGTAACCCCAGATATGTTTCGAAGCGTGCGTGGTAGCATTTTACGACATTGAGCAACGAGGTGGTCATTTTGAGCCGTTGCGCGTTGCTATAATTTTTCGAACGTAGGTATGCCTTGGAGTTTCACGCATACTGTGGCGTCATAAACTCTTCATTCATGTGTACATGTACTCTTATGTTTTTGTGACCTACATAAGTGATAGTTGTAAACTCCTTGTGTCGCGATCGTGGAGTGATAAATTAGTGCGTTCTTATGACTGTACCAGATCAGGTAGGTACATCACCGTTTCGCTGTAAGGAGAACACGCCCCGGTAAGTGATAGTCAAAACATCTCTGATGTAACATATCTCTAACTGTAGGTACCTACGCTTGGTAGGCCGGCTACCAGGCGCACAGCTGAGATTAGAGATTTTGCAGAGGTTATTGGACTCAATTGAACTTATCGCGAAAATACAAAATACAATAGTGTTGTGACCTACCGCTTTTGCTAAATATCGAAAAATTTAACGAATTTAACTATTTTGTAAGACGATTAACGATGTCATCACTTTATTACTATTTGTACATTGGCCGGTGCATATCGACTGGTTATCAGGCATGTGTAACGACCCTTAAATATGACCACACCTTTCTGTAACACCCTGTATATGATCTCAAATAATTATAACATCAGACAAGTTCAAACATGTTAAATTTCGATTCATTAACTAGGTATCTCATATATAAATATGAGCTGGTAATAAACACAGGAGCCTTGGGCTGTATAAACATAGAAACCTTTCTTGTAAATCAGCATAAAGCCATTCCTACTGTGATATGTCTAAAGGTCGGACCCAAATTAAGTATAAGTACCCGCATATATATGTCTACGTTAGGTAATAATTAAATTAATTAACAAGATGAAGTTGATCAAGCAACCCATATCACTAAACGTTAATAATATTTATATTGGTGAATCTCCTCAAGAGATTAGACATAGCGTTTTGCTGCCAAATACGATACGTTGTATAATTTGGGGTCCCTCAAATTGTGGTAAAACAAACGTTGTAATTAGTTTGTTAATGCATAAAAATGGGCTCAAATTTAAAAATCTTTATCTTTACTCGAAAACTAATTTTCAGCCAAAATATTGTTTTTTACGAGAAGTATTAAGAAGAGTGCCTCAGATAAAATTCAACGAGTTCAATGACGATAAAGATGTCATATCTCCGAGTAAAGCTTTACCAAATTCTGTAATCATATTTGATGATGTCGTATGTGAAAATCAGACAAACATTCGTAACTATTTCTGTATGGGCAGACATAAGCAAATTGATTGCTTTTACTTATCGCAAACCTACTCAAAAATCCCGAAACAGTTGTTACGCGACAATGCTAACTTTCTTATAATATTTAAACAAGATGATGTGAACTTAAAGCACATCTATGAAGAACATGTCAACTCCGATCTGCCATGGAAACAGTTCAAAGATATTTGTAAAACTGTTTTGAGTACCCCATATACTTTCTTCTTATTAACAAAGAGTCATTATTGAATAATGGAAGGTACAGACAGAATTTTGATATATTTTTTAAATTTTGCCTCATAATGTGTGAATATAAGTAATTACTATGCAAAACAAATTTAGTATTATTTCCTCTTTAGCCGAACACAGTTGCTATAATATAAATATGGAGAAAAATATTAAAATAGAATTAATGAAGTCGGTAAACTCTATAAAGAATAAAATAAAACAAATGAAGAACCAGGAACACTCAATGAACGTATCACTCGACAAAGTGCTGAAACCTGTCACAATAAGATTTAGGGAATGGGCATAACAGCCATAATGTTTCCATCCCAGTTCTGTTTCAATTGCTTTCACAATGTTACGAACATTGTCCGAAATGGCAAAGTTAACTTTATGAGTTAGTTAAATTCGTCCGTCACTTTTATCAATTCCTTCGCTAGATTGGCGCTAGTGTGAGCCTCGTTAAGGGCTTTACATTTCAATAGCACTTGTTGTGGTTCGAAATCCTCGTCAATGTAATGCACGGTTACGCCAATATAGCTTTCAGTCTGCGACGACGTCCAACAGTCGGTGGTCAAATCAATTCCTTCGCTAGATTGGCGCTAGTGTGAGCCTCGTTAAGGCCTTTACATTCCAATAGCACTTGTTTTGGTTCGAAATCCTCGGCAATGTAATGCACGGTTACGCCAATATAGCTTTCAGTCTGCGACGACGTCCAACAGTCAGTGGTCAAACACACAGAACTAGCGTCTCGGGCAACCCTGTTTTTGATTTCGTTTAAAGTAGTCTGGTACAAAGAGGATATCATGGAAGAAGATATAGTTTTCCTATTAGGCAACGAGTATCCTGGAATGTTCTTTACCAATTTTTTAAATCCTTTGTCTTCCACTATCCTAAAAGGCTGATAATCGGTGGTGAACAATTCTAATAAATCACGATCAACTCGTTTTCTTTCTTCAGTAGTCATTTTTTTCACTACATAATTTTGTAGAGTCCTTTGTCGTACGCGAATCGGCCCGATTTTGGTATCTACTTGACTTCTGCTGATCTCCGCGGAAGCGCCCTCTGTGGAGGGTACATGAGCTACATCAGATGAGCCAGTACTGCCGGTAGACGTACTTGCCAACGCTATACGTTCAGAATCAGTATCTGTTTTTTGAGCAAAAAATACAGATGCATGGGACCTTTTTAAATGGGCATTTAAGTTACCCGTTGTAGATTTGTAAGAAATATTTTGATTACAATATTTACACACTGCAACAGTAGTAGAATTTTCTTTTTTCTCATAGTGATTCCACACTTCACTGGGTTTTCGCGACATTTTAAAAATGAAATACAATGTTCACCTAATTACAAAAAACGAAAAATAAAAGTCACTCTAATTAAAAAAACAAAAAACAAAAGTCACTCTAGTTCAAATTAAAAATAAAACACTTAAGTGCTTCTCACAGTTAAAATGACTACTTATTTAACTTTATAATTCACATAAAATATATATCCAATAACTTCTTACTTTTAAAAGCTTTAAACTACCTATTTCAACACACACGCGTCACCAAGGTCAAATGTGCATTGACTGCATTGCAATTTTTAACAGTGTTCACGCATCTAACGTGTGGACAACAGCGGCGGGAGACGCGGCGGGCGGGGGACGCACACAGCTGATCGGGCGCATCGCCGCCGCACCCCGCGCGGCTCTCGACAGATTCGGTCAGCGAAGGACGTGTCGTGCGCTCACACAAATATTATATTTTGTAAATCGATCTGTATTAAAGTAATTATTTATCTAAAGCGAGTCGTTCATCATATAAATCCTTAACATTCTGGCGACCGTTTACAATCGCGACTCAAAGCTGTAATCTTCGGATAACCATCGAAGAACAACGAAAAACCGTTACTGGGATTTGAATTTACGGAACAAAGAGATTGGATTGGATTGCTGCTTATGCTGCTTTCTGCCCTGGTGGGGTGAAAACTTTGCTGAGGACTGCTGGAGGACGTCTGGCGGAATACCCAAGGGAAGTTGACCTTTTATCCTATCCACTATTTCTCATTTTTTTTTCCTTTTCGATTTGCGTACGGCTTGCCGCTACGATAGCGTTACATGATAGTATTTCCAGTGCACCACTTCTATTCTTCGTTGTAATTTACGCTTCGGCTATTGCGAAAGCTTGCCTATAGGGACATACCTATCGCTTTATCATTTTCATTCCTATTTTTTTTTATTTATTTTATTTATTTATTTAACTTTATGCACAGTTTATTGTACAAAGGCGGACTTAATGCCAAAGGCATTATCTGACAGTCTACCTTAGGGTGATGCAGAGATGCGTTGAGGTAGGTGCAGGCAAAAAATTAACCATTATCAACGATAAGGAATTACTCAAATTTGTTCACAATAATGATATATACATATAAATATATATACATATACTATACATACACAACCATAATACATTTACACAAACATTTACATAAACTACTTATATACTCATATTATACATGGTATGTACTTACATATAATCAAGCATAGATACACAATCATAAAATATAATAATCCATTTATATCCATTATACGGCTAGGAGCCACTGTAGAGCTGACGTACCTTGTATTTGAATGAAGCACGGTTGGTGGTCATCCTGATTTCGAGAGGAAGCGCATTCCAGAGGAGGACAGCTTGCACGAGGAAAGAAGAATGAACTAGACCAGAACTATGAGTGGGACAGTGCAGAAGAAGGTTGTTAGCTGATCGGAGATTTTTGTTGTGATGAGAGCCAAGTAACTGAACATGAGTTGATAAGTAAGTGGGAATATTAGGGGATCTTAAAATAGTATGGATCATCGTTACCGCCCGCAAGCTGCGGCGCTGACGTATCTGCAACCATCCCAACTCCGAACGATGAGCTGAGACATGATCATATTTCCTAAGGTTGAAGGTGAATCGAATGCAATTGTTGAGAAGGCGGTCAAGTTTATTGAGTAGATCTGCATTCAGGTCCAGGTAGCAAACATCACCATAGTCCATTACTGGAAATATCAGGGTCTGCATAAGCATTGCCTTGGTTTTAGCTGGTAGGAAGTTTTTGAGGCGATAGAGACTACGCAGCATCCCTGTAACCCTTTGACAGACCTTTGTGACTTGAGTTTGCCAGTTCAGGTTGGAGTCAATATTCAATCCCAGGTTTTTAACGTTCAGCGTGACAGGAATCAATCTTCCGTTGAAAGTTAATGATGGCAGAGTTGCATTGTCTACCCTATTCATCATATGGCTACTGCCAATTAAGATACCCTGGCATTTATCAGGGTTGACAGAAAGACCAAACCTGTCACACCAACCGCCTATTGATTGCAAATCAGCGTTAACCCTATCGATAGCCTCCGAAAGATTCTCCGCACGAGCTTGGCTGTACACCTGCAGGTCATCGGCATACAAATGATACGCACACTGAAGTTCAGATGTAATGAGGTTAATAAATATAGAAAATAAAAGAGGAGAAAGAATACCGCCTTGCGGAACGCCAGAACCAAGGTTACGCCAACCAGATGAATTCTCGTCTGCGCAAACCGACTGCTGACGTCCACGAAGATATGAAGAGAACCACTCCAACTCGTCAGCTGAGATTCCAATATGTGCCAGTATTGCTAGAAGGATGTCATGATTCACACAATTGAATGCATTAGAAAAGTCCACCAATACTAGCACTGAGACACAACCTCTCTCCATTCCGTCTCTGATATCTCCCGTTACTTTAAGGAGTGCGGTTGTGGTACTGTGTCCCGGTCTAAATCCAGATTGCAAAGGACTTAGTATCCCATTGGCTTGCACATAGTTAGACAGCTGGCGATGAACACAAGCTTCCAGCACCTTGGACAGGAAAGGGAGGATGGAAATAGGACGAAAGTGATTAGGAAGAGAAGGATTGGAGATCTTAGGAAGAGGGCGTACGCAGGCCTTACGCCACAAGTCAGGGAATTGACCAGAATCAAGCGAAAAGTTGATAATGTGTGTGATAGCAGGAAGGAGTTGGTCTATGACAGTGGTTATCATACGGCGACTTATGTCATCACTGCCAACTGCCTTTGATTTAATTGCAACAATAGTCTTTTTGATCTCCTCTGACGTGACTGGAGTGAATTGAAAAGGTACGTGATTGGGATTGGGCAGTCCGGCTATATAGTCAACCGTTTGACACTTGGTTGGGCCATCAATTGTGTGCAAGGTAGAGAAATGATGGTTAATGGCATCCAACTCAATTGTCTTGGGTAACTCCAGCTGTCTGGGTTTACCAATGCCCAGTGTCCCCAGAAACCTCCAGACATCAACAGATGTCAAGGAGGATATGTTATCGAGAATATGTCGGCGTTTAGCGTTGCGTATCACCTGATTACACCGATTCCTAGCAGTTCTATAAGATTCCCAGTTAGTATCCAATCGATTCTTTTTAAACCTACGAAAAGCCCGATCTCTCCGTTTCATAGCAGTTCGAACATCACTCGTTATCCAAGGAGCAGGTCTATGTTTCAACTTCACCCTCCTAACGGGTGCATGAATGTTATAGAGGCCAATAACTTTTTCGTTAAATGCACGTACTTTGTCGTCAATGGTGCTTGCCTCTGCTAAATGCTCCCAACTGACTTTTGCAGCTTCATTGCACAACTTGTCGACATCCATACGTCCAAAGCAACGTCTGTACAACACCTTAGGTTTGACTTTAGGAGTCTTAATAATGTAGGAGATGTAGATCAGGTCATGATGGGAGAATGCCGGAGCTAAATACTGACCGTGTGTTCGAACAAGGGTGGGCGACGATGTAAGTATTAAATCGAGCCAAGTGTCTTCGACATCTTTGTTGTGGTGTGTGGCCTGAAGCGGTAAAACCTGGAGGCTAGCTGACTCGACTATGTTCAGAAGTTTTCTGGCTCTTGATGACAGACTAGGGAGAAGATTAGTGTTGAAATCACCCATGATGATGTAATGCTCGTAATCAGACCCCAGGGATTCAAAAACCAATTCGATATCGGTGAAGTAGTTGACAGTTGGAGGACAATAGACAACACCTACAAGGGCCCTGACACCCCTGACCCAGACCTCGAGAAAAAGGAACTCAGCGGTGGCAGAGTACTCAGAAGGAGATGAAGCGACTATTTTGAAAGGGAAGTCGCTACGTAGGTATATCGCTACTCCTCCGCCTTCCTTACCAATCCTGTCGTTCCTTATCAAGATATATCCGGGCAGTGGGTAGGAGGTAGATGGCAGATGTGGTTTGAGATAGCTCTCAGAAATCAGGATGGCATGAATGTGGGAGTTAGCAAATGTTGCAACCAGTTCACTGTAATGATAGGGCACACTTTGTGCATTTATATGACACACATTGAGTGTCTGCCCCGATTCCTGAAAAGTCTCACGGAGCCTGTCGCCGAGTGTGCTATCGGTGGCCGAACAGAAACTGTCTTCCTCAGAAGAAGTGTCTGACTCATGGATTGAGCGATAAGAGACACTGTCATCGATAGAATAGTTCATAATACGACAGTGACAGTAATTAGACTAATTAGTTAAAATGAAATATGAATAGTACCTATAACGTAAGTAATTATATAATAAATAAATAAATTATATAATAAGCGTAGTGCCACACTAATATATAGATAAATAATTTAAAAAAAAGAATAAATATTTATAACCAAATTATAAAATAATAAAAGTGATTACTATGTTATACGTGGGGCGCACTATAAGTTTCCGGAATGAATATGAAAAAATACTATTAAAGGTACAAAATTAATTTGTTGTTTTTCAAAATAATCTCCCTTGGCGTCTATGCACTTTTTCATTCGATCAAACCAGTTTTGAAAACTTTTGTGCCACTCCTCTGTGGTGACCTCTGAAACGTGTTTTTCATACTCCTCGACAGCCTCTTCTGGTGATGAAAATCGTTGGCCGCGTAATTGGTTCTTAATTTTTGGGAACAGATAAAAGTCACAAGGTGCCAGGTCGGGACTGTATGCAGGATGACTCATGAGTTCTACATTTTTCGCCTTCAAAAAGTTGTTTGTCTGTCTGGCCGTGTGAGAACTAGCATTGTCGTGGTGCAGGATGATACGGCGTTTACGGTTATTTTTACGGAGTTCGTCAATAACTTCCGGCAAACAAATGGTCGTGTACCAGTCACTATTCACAGTACGACGATTTTCTAAAGCAACAGTAGCCACGTGTCCAGTTTTATTAAAAAAAGAAGCAATCATCCGCTTAGATGCACTTTTCACGCGCGCCACTTTGGTTGGATTCGGCTCATCTTGAAAGACCCATACGCTCGATTGCTGCTTTGTTTTGGGATCGTAGCAATAAATCCATGTTTCGTCACCTGTTACTATGTCCCACACCAAATTTGACGCACCTTCGTTGAATCTGGTAAGCATGGCACTGCACCAAGTGACGCTGTCCGTTTTTTGATCATCGGTCAAGTTATGTGGGATCCACCGCGAGCACAGCTTTCTCACACCCAAATGTTTGTGTAGGATTGATTGTATTTGACTCATGCCTGTTTCTAAGGATGCGCGAATTTCATGGTAGATCACATGCCTGTCTGTTTCAATCATACGGCGCACAGCATCGATGTTTTTGTTGGTCACAGCGGTGGACGGCCGACCATCGCGAGATTCATCACTGAGATTGATACGACCACGCTTGAATTCTGCAAACCAGCTATAAACAGTCGTCTTGCATGGAGCTTCATCGCCAAAAGCTGTTTCAAGCCGAGCGATGCTCTGTTGAGCCGTCAAATTACACTTAAAATCGTAGAAAATCATACTACGAAAATTTTCCCGAGTTAAATCCATGTTGATGCAGACACACAATTTTTTAAATAGCGCCACAAGGTAAAAACAAAAGACAGTCAGATGAAACAAACTGTATTCTACAGCCAAAGAGTTTTATTTTCAAATGTTGTAATAAATTTTTAAATATTGTTTATGTAAGTGGCCAGTTCCGGAAACTTTTAGTGTAACCTATGTATTATAACAACCTCTCTGCACCACCCGCCAGCCAACAATATATTATTTAATATTAAAATACATTTTTTTTACGTCAACCAAAACACACAAAAAGAAAACAAAAAAAAAAAAGAAAACAGTGAAATCATTAAAGTGTAACGTACATCTAAAATGAATATCAGAATTATGGAACGCAACCCTTATTTCACCTCGACTCTTGACACTTCTTTTGACAGCTGTCAGTCAGTAATACAATAACATCACTAACCTACGACTATTTTAACATTATGTAGAATAAACTAAAAATTAGGGGTAATCAGAATGAGATAAATAGTAACTGGGAGTTAATAATAATTATTACTGTGTGTAGTGATACCTGCATTCCAAATCCAACGGGTTACGTAAAGCATGGGTGTGACATAAACGCTACTCACTACGCATAATGTTTTTCTTGACTTTGCTGGATAAATGGGCAACTGGGGCCATGGGATGCGCCTCAGTTAGGGACTGTAAATCTTCTGCCGTGGTTATTTTCTGCCTGCTGCCGTCAGGAACCTTGACCACGATTACACCGTCTTGAGTCCAACAAGCCCTAGTGCCGAAGTGTAACCTTGCCTTGGTGAATACCGCCTGCCTTACCCTGGTCAGAAACTCTCTGATTGAGACGGGTGAGCCTTTCAAAGCTGTTTTGGCTCTCCATATGGCTGATCTGGCTTCTAGGGTGGAAAAGCGTACTAGTACTGGCCGATGCTTCTCCTTACTGACAGCTCCTAACCTGTGACAGGCGATAATCGAGGCCGATGGGAAGTCCTTCAGAGCAAGATTCTTGTGAAGAATGTCCATGATGACTTTCGTACAATCTTCATCCTTTGCCTCTGCAACTCCCAGGAATAACAGAGTCTTACGCCGGTGTCTGGTCTCAATTGTGTCAATGGTCTTAGAACATTCATTTATTTGTTTACGTAGTAAACCAAGCATACCATACATAAGCTCCCTGAAGGTCCGGAACTCCTCAGCCACTCTCGCAACGGTGTCTTTGGCCGGTCCACCACTTTGAAGCTGTGCCTCCAATTGCTGCATCCTCCTTGCAAAACATTCTTCCAATGTCTTCTGTGCTGACTCAATAGTGCTTAGTTGAGACATGATGTGAAAATATATTGCTGTTGTGCTGGCAGGTGGTGTATCCAAGATTTATATTACATAAACCCTTGCAAACGTTAGTAGTGTTTAGTGAAACTATTTGCCACTTGATTCACTAAAAAATTTATAATTAGTTTAAGTTTTTCTAATTAAATATAAATTTGTCTGTTCAAAATTTTAAAAAAAGTTAGAAACCCCATTGGATGATGGTTTTAGCTTAAAATTATAATACCAGTTACGCTATTTACTTCCTAGTTAAATATTTAAAATCTAAACGTAGCTATTTATTCAATTTTGCCGAGTCATTTTTTTTTTAATCGCCTACCCTCCATAAAAATTTATAAACATACTTAAATATTAACGTTACACATTTATGTAAATTCCAGATTATCTCTTGCGTAGTGCTTGGCTTGTGGTTGGTGAATCCATCAAGCATCCGAGTGGTAACCACGGCAGGGCGGCTGGATCACTGCGTCGGAACCGTTATAACTGGTTTGATCATTTCATTATCTTGCCTAGTTCATTGTTCAATTTCTTTTATTGATTAGTCATGGAAGGAAAAGAATCTTTAAAGGAGCTTATCAAAAAGCGTAGCATAATCAAAGGTAGACTAACAAAATTCAAAGATTATGTGAATGTTTTAACCCAGGTAGGTGCGAAAAAGATAACTAGCATTCAAGTTAAAGAAATATCTTTGCGGGTTGATAAATTTCAAGAATTACTGTCTGATTTTAACGTCATACAGTCGGATATTGAATTACTCTCTTCAAATGACGATGAACAGTTAAATGAGCGGGATTCTATAGAATCACAATTCTTTTCTCTTCTTTCCATGGCTAAAGAATTGATTGAATGTGCGAATTTAGAGAAGGGATAGTTACATGACGAAAGTATGTCCAATCAATGTTCACATTCCATGAATTCTATAAAGTTACCTACTATAAATTTGCCAAAGTTTGACGGGAACTATTTGAAATGGCTTGAGTTCAGGGACACTTTTGATTCCCTCGTTAATAAAAACGATTCTATTCCATTAATTAATAAATATCACTGTCTTAGATCAAGCTTAGAAAATAGTGCCGCTGTCGTTATAAGATCAATTGAGTTTACCGCTGACAATTATGAAAAGGCATAGCAAATTTTGTGTAACCGTTATACATAGGTTACACTAAAAGTTTCCGGAACTGGCCACTTACATAAACAATATTGAAAAATTTATTACAACATTTGAAAATAGAACTCTTTGGCTGTAGAATACAGTTTGTTTCATCTGACTGTCTTTTGTTTTTACCTTGTGGCGCCATTTAAAAAATTGTGTGTCTGTATCAACATGGATTTAACTCGGGAAAATTTTCGTAGTATGATTTTCTACGATTTTAAGTGTAATTTGACGGCTCAACAGAGCATCGCTCGGCTTGAAACAGCTTTTGGCGATGAAGCTCCATGCAAGACGACTGTTTATAGCTGGTTTGCAGAATTCAAGCGTGGTCGTATCAATCTCAGTGACGAATCTCGCGATGGTCGGCCGTCCACCGCTGTGACCAACAAAAACATCGATGCTGTGCGCCGTATGATTGAAACAGACAGGCATGTGACCTACCATGAAATTCGCGCATCCTTAGAAATAGGCATGAGTCAAATACAATCAATCCTACACAAACATTTGGGTGTGAGAAAGCTGTGCTCGCGGTGGATCCCACATAACTTGACCGAGGATCAAAAAACGGACCGCGTCACTTGGTGCAGTGCCATGCTTACCAGATTCAACGAAGGTGCATCAAATTTGGTGTGGGACATAGTAACAGGTGACGAAACATGGATTTATTGCTACGATCCCAAAACAAAGCAGCAATCGAGCGTATGGGTCTTTCAAGATGAGCCGAAACCAACCAAAGTGGCGCGCGTGAAAAGTGCATCTAAGCGGATGATTGCTTCTTTTTTTAATAAAACTGGACACGTGGCTACTGTTGCTTTAGAAAATCGTCGTACTGTGAATAGTGACTGGTACACGACCATTTGTTTGCCGGAAGTTATTGACGAACTCCGTAAAAATAACCGTAAACGCCGTATCATCCTGCACCACGACAATGCTAGTTCTCACACGGCCAGACAGACAAACGACTTTTTGAAGGCGACAAATGTAGAACTCATGAGTCATCCTGCATACAGTCCCGACCTGGCACCTTGTGACTTTTATCTGTTCCCAAAAATTAAGAACCAATTACGCGGCCAACGATTTTCATCACCAGAAAAGGCTGTCGAGGAGTATGAAAAACACGTTTCAGAGGTCACCACAGAGGAGTGGCACAAAAGTTTTCAAAACTGGTTTGATCGAATGAAAAAGTGCATAGACGCCAAGGGAGATTATTTTGAAAAACAATAAATTAATTTTGTACCTTTAATAGTATTTTTTCATATTCATTCCGGAAACTTATAGTGCGCCCCACGTAATAGTAAAAATATCTTAATAAATAACCACATTAATTCGTTACTAAGTATTGAACCAATTGTGAAGGAATCATTCAAAGCGTTGCGATATTTAATTGATCACTTATCTAAAAACTTGAGTTCTTTGCACACTCTCGGGCTTCCTACTGATCAGTGGGATGTTTTGTTGATATTCATAGTTTCAGCAAAGTTGGACTCCACCACTGGTATAAAATGGGAGGAATATAGAAATGGTCTATCGGATTTACCAACGTTAGATCAATTTTATTCATTCTTACGTAACCGGGCAGACATCTTGGAAACAACGCAGTATAATAGATCCGATAAACAGGAACATAATAATATTATGCACTCTCAAAATAAAAGACAGGTGAAATCTTTTTTGGCTGCTTCGGATTCAACGGGAAAATATCAATGTGTTGTTTGTAACCAGAATCATTTCGTTTATGAATGTCCGAAGTTCAAGCAAATGAACTATGACGATAGAATGTGCAAAGTAAAAAGATTAAAATTGTGCACTAAGTGCTTACGTAGTGGCCATAATAGTTATCAGTGTCGTTTAAAGGGTTCTTGCAAAATATGTAAAGGTAAACACAACACTTTGGTTCATAAAGATAATTTGAATACTTCTTCAGAACAAAATGCAAATAGTCAACAAAATGAACCGGTTACGTTATCAGCTACGACGATGACTCATACGTTATTGTGTACGGCGCAGGTAGAAATCGTTAATGAGTTGAACAATAAAAAGGTTAAGGCGCGAGCATTATTGGACACTGGTAGTCAATCGTCAATTTTAACCGAAGCTATGAGAGAGAAATTAGGGTTCAATAAGAGTTATAGTGAAACCATAAAGGTTTGCGGTCTTAATAATATTAAAACTAACATTTTAGGAAAGTGTGTCGTAACAATTAAATCTTGTTCATCTACGTTTAGCACTCCAGTCTCTTGTTTATTGGTGCCAACGATAACAGGTATTTCACCCAGCGTTGAAATAGACGTTTGCGAGTTAGATATTCCGTGTGGTATACAACTAGCAGATCCAAGGTTCTTCCAGCCTTCCACTATAGATATGCTTTTAGGAGCTGACGTTTTTTGGAACATTATCGGGACAAATCAAATTAAGTTAGGGTCTAATAAACCCACTTTACAAGAATCACAATTAGGGTGGTTAATAGCCGGCCCACTGGGTAACAGTCAATCCAAGCCTGAGGTCTATTGTTATTTCAATCAGTTTTCGAATATTGATAATTCCCTGAAGAAGTTTTGGGAGATTGAAGAACTACCTGTAGAGACAAAAACATACTCATTAGAGGACCGGTTTTGTGAAATTGACTTTATAGAAAACACAACTCGCCTATCCGACGGTCGGTTTTGTGTACGTATGGAGGAAAGGAACCTGAAACTAGTCTTGGTGATTCATATTACATGGTTAAAAAACGTTTCTTAAATTTAGAATTAAAATTTAAAAAAAATCCGAAATTTAAGGAGTCATACACTAGATTTATAAATGAATACAAAGAATTAGGTCATTTAAGTGAGGTAGATCGCCCAAGATTTGGCTGTTATTATTGTAATTACCTTCCACATCACTGTGTACTTCGCGAGAACAGTGAATCGACGAAATTGAGAGTAGTGTTTGACGCCTCAGCCAAAACATCAGCTGGGAAGTCATTAAATGACATACAGGCTGTAGGTCCAGTAGTGCAGTCTGATTTATTCTCAATTTTGTTACGATTTCGCGGGCACAGGTTTGTTCTCTTAGGAGATATTGAGAAAATGTACCGACAAACGGCCTTGCATGAATCTCAACGTCACCTTCAGTTAATTTTGTGGAGGGATTCATCCGTTAGTACGGAACCAAATAATAACGGCAATTTAAAGATTCTACAATTAAATACAGTAACGTATGGAATGGCCAGCGCTCCGTTTTTGAGCACCAGATGTTTATTACAGTTAGCTAAGGAGTGTAATGATGACGTTATCGCGAACATAATAAAAAATGATTTTACATTGACGACTTAAATACGGGTGCGAATAGTGAAAGTGAATTACAGTATATATATGTGAATGTTAAGAAAATTTTGGATTCAGCATGTTTACCCTTAAGAAAAATTCGTACTAACTGTTTGCAGGCACTTGATTGTGATGACAGTGTATTCGACCCGGTAGATTTGACTAAAGAATCCAGCGTGCTAGGTTTGAATTATTCTCCAAAACTCGACATCATTCAGTTTCCCTCGAAAGTGGAATTGCCACCGCAAATTGTTACAAAGAAAGTCGTAATAGCTACTATTTGTAATATATTTGATCCCTTGGGATTAATTTGTGCATGTATTATTAAAACAAAAATATTTTTACAGCAATTATGGGTTATTAAATTAAATTGGGACGACCCCATACCACAAAATTTATTAGATAAGTGGTTAAAATTTATTTCTAATTTGCACTACATTTCTAATATTAAAATTAGCAGAAATGTTCTTTGCGATAACCCTATGTCAATAGAATTACATTGTTTCGTTGATGCGTCACAGAAAGCATATGCCTCATGTGTATACTTACGGTCAATGAATGACAAAAATGAGGTTACTGTTAGGCTTTTATGCGCCAAGGCACGAATTGCACTCTTAAAACCTATTACTATACCAAAATTGGAATTACTCGGTACTTTGCTGGGCGCTAGATTATGTGATAAAATTATACAGTCATTACGATTTAATATAACTTACAAAACTATTTGGACAGATTCAACAGTTGTCTTAGGATGGTTAAGAACTGATGTAAGAAATCTTAAAATGTTTGTCTGCAATAGGGTTAATGAAATCAACGAGCTAACAAGTGGTTTTGAACACAGACATGTACCTACGAATATGAACCCAGCTGACTTGGCCTCAAGGGGGGTTGAACCCCAGGACCTTTATCTTCTTCTTTGTGGTGGGAAGGTCCTTCTTTCCTACAGAAGGAACGTTCAGAGTGGCCACAGAATTCTTTCGTAGTTCAAAACTTACCTGAGTTAAAGGTACATTCGTTGATAACTGCAGTAGACAATTCTGATGACGGTAGTTTGTTTATAGATTTCAAAAGGTACTCCAGTTTCAATAAATTAAGTAGAACATTTGCGTATGTGTTACGTTTTGTTAACAATTGCAATAAAAACAAACATAAATATTCAGGCCCTATAAGTTCAGATGAAATAAATAATTCACTGATGTTACTAATAAAAAAATGCCAATTACAATCGTTTTCATTTGAAATTGGGTTACTCAAGCAAGAGAAACAATTGCCACAAAAGAGTAAATTACTGCAGTTGACTCCATTTGTAGATTCAAACGATATAGTTCGTGTGGGTGGTCGTTTAGGAAACTCAAATTATAATTTCGATAAGAAGCACCCTATACTATTACATTCAAAACATCATTTTACCAAGTTATTAATGATTAATGAACATATACGTTTGTTCCACGCAGGTCAACAGCTGCTGTTAGCGTCAGTGCGTGATAAATACTGGCCTATTGGTGGATGATGTTTAGCGCGGCAAGTAGTTAGACAGTGTATTATTTGCGTTCGCCTACGAGCGAATACGATGCAGCCAATAATGGGTCATTTACCTGAAGCGCGTACGAATGCTTGTTTTCCTTTCTACTCGTGTGGAATTGACTTTGCTGGACCTTTCATGATAAGTAACCGGAAAGGACGTGGTTTTTTTTTTTTTTTTTATATAGGACACGTCAATTGGACTTCGCCTTGCCTGATGGTAAGCTGAAGGCAAAGTCCCAGAAAAGAGGGTCACCATTACTTACACATACCGTGTGACAATGGTGACACTCAGCTTGACGGCCTCATCATATGCTTTTTCACGCCCCGCTTAAAGGACCCGGGACTGTAGGAAGAAGGAAACACGTGAGCTGGTAATGAATTCCAGGCCTTAATGGTGCGACAGAGGAAAGAGTCTCCGAACCGCTTGGTTCTTGATCGGATGTTTTGCACCGTGTGCGGATGACATCTAAGACCTGCACGTGTTGTCCTGTGTAGGAAAGGGGAGGGTGGAACTAATTGGAAGAGCTCATCAGAACACTCCCCATGGTACAGACGGTAAAATACAGCCATGGACGCAACATCTCTACGCAGCTGTAAAGGTTCTAGGGTGTTCGTGATCTCGGGATTCCCAATGATGCGGACCGCACGTCGCTGCAACCTGTCGAGAGCATCTAGTAAGTACTTTGCAGAACCATCCCAGAGATGCGAGCAGTATTAAGGTAATCGTATCACTAAATGTTACTTATGTTTATTTGTTTGCCTCAGTACAAAAGCAATACATTTGGAACTGGTGAGTGAACTAAGTACTCAAGCTTTTATTTTACGCCTAAGGCGTTTCATATCACGTAGAGGAAAATGTCATGAGATTTTTTGCGACAACGGCAGGAATTTTGTGGGTGCAAACAATGAACTAGGTAGGTTGCTTAGATCCAGCCGTCAGTCTGTTAGTGATTATGCTACTTCTGAAGGAATAAAATTTGTATTTAGCCCCGCATATTCTCCCCACTTCGGTGGTATATTTGAAGCTGGAATTAATACTGCAAAATTTCACCTAAAACGTGTAGCTGGAAATGCTACTTTGACGTTTGAGGAGCTAGCAACGCTATTTGCGCAAATCGAAGCAATCCTTAATTCACGTCCGCTGACTCCTCTCTCGTCTAATGTTACTGATCCTTCTCCTCTGACCCCAGGCCACTTCTTAATTGGGAGACCACTTACGTCTATTCCGACGAAGCCCATCACTGCTACTAGAAAGAAAGAAAGAAAGAAAGAAAAGCCTTTTTATTTAGATACAACATCGACTAATAAATGCTTAGGTACTAAAACACATTAAAAACAATAAACACAACAAATAAAACAAAATTAGTCCCGTTGCACCCAAAAAAGGAGCCAGTTCAGCATGGTGCCGGGCACAAGTACCTGGCGCTGGTTTTCAACTGGCTCCTATGTGGAGGACATGTGACATAATTTACTTAAATTTACAAAAATAAAAAAAAGAAAGGAACACAATACCAAAAAAATAAAAAATAGAATAAAATAACAACACAATAACAGAAAATAACAAAACAACGGCCTTGTTGGGGCAGTCTGTGGCCCGGACCGGCCGTGCCGGCATCGGCTGCTCAACGCAGTGCATCAGTGCATGCCCTAGCCCACGCCTATCCATAACTATTATTATTTGTAATCTGTGGTTCGGCATTCCTCATAGACAAGAGGAGTGCCGAACCACAGATTAGATAAGCACAACATTACATTACGCCTGCACCAACACTACGCTATGCATATGTTGACCTACATCAAAGAGTATATAAACCTACATAATAATACTAATCTGTGCATATGACGCTGAGAAAATGTTACGCAACCGCCATTATGCGAGCCAAAACAACAACACAACAAACATTAAGTATTTCATCATATTATCTTGCCTCAATATGCGTTTCAATACCCAGCCAACGCACGCAGCCACGAAGCCCACGAATCAGAACAAAAACACAGTGAGTAGACACAAAGTTACCATTTACTTTTTGAGGGTGAGTAGTGAAATTGAGACTTAATGTAATAAAGCATACCAATACAGAAATAAAATTACAGTGTGTGAGAGGATACTTAGATAAAATATAATAATACAGCCAGAAATTTGCCGAGTTGTCAAAGTATGCAAAATATAATATAACCTATATTATGCAGTTTTTTGAATTGTTAAGAGATGTGTGCGTACTTTTAATACTAGACCAAACAGATACCTACGAGCTTATTGAGAAAATAAGGCAGCACTTCTGGGAGCGATGGCGCCTCGAGTACATCTCCGAGTTGCAGCAGCGCACCAAATGGCGCACCGAGCAACAAGGCCTCGCCTGCGGGGACGTGGTAGTACTGAAGGAGGACAACTTACCGCCATTACAATGGCGGATGGGGCGTGTGTGTCGCCTCTTCCCGGGGGCCGAAGGCGTCAGTAGGGTGGCTGACGTCACTACTTCGAGGGGCATTATACGAAGGGCTATCAATAAACTATGTCTTCTGCCCACTTCAGAATCGAAAGATGACAACAAACCAGAGGGAGTTGTCTCCAGGCTCCGGACCTCGTCTACTTCTTGAAAGCTAAAGCTTTCAACGCACCGGAGGATGTTCACGCATCTAACGTGTGGACAATAGCGGCGGGAGACGCGGCGGGCGGGGGACGCACACAGCTGATCGGGCGCATCGCCGCCGCACCCCGCACGGCTCTCGACAGATTCGGTCAGCTAAGGACGTGTCGTGCGCTCACACAAATATTATATTTTGTAAATCGATCTGTATTAAAGTAATTATTTATCTAAAGCGAGTCGTTCATCATTTAAATCCTTAACAAACAGATTATAGATTTTTTTTAACAAAAACAATATCGATTTAATTGCAGCGTAAATAAAGATCAAATCTTCAAGCTAACTACAAAATAGTCAAAGCGGACGAATAATAACAGCGTAAGTGTAAACGTGATTACCTAAATAAAACCCTATTGTTAAGAAATTAAGACATAGTGTTTCTAAAACCCGCGGCTCCGACTCCGACATCAAAACCAAGAGAAATTCACGCTATCCTTTTTACTTCGCTAAGGCACCGCTTGGTTAGAAAATGAAAGAGCGAATTTCTTATCGCAACGTACTAGTAGCGATGTAGCAGAGCAAGCAATTTCGTTTGCGTTTGGATCTTCTATGATTTTGATATTGTGACACGGTTCACGGTTGCGTTTCGTATCGAGATATTCGAGATTTGAAATCAGTTCTTTTAGTTTGTGCAATCGATATGATTCGATTTGAGTGTAAAATTAGTTTTTGGTTTTGTTTTGATATATCGACCGCATGCCTAGACTTTGAACGTGTACGGCGGTATTTGTCAAACAAAATTTCATTTGTTCTGTCTGTTGTTTTTGTGTTGACATAATGGAGGACGTCACGGCCAATGATGACAGTGCGGAGAGTAGTATACTCACGGAAAAAGAACAACACAACGTTATGTTACAAAAAAACAGAGACGAATGTACGTCAAATTTGTTTGATCTGTGGTTTGAACGTTTAAGCACTTGTTCGATGAAAACGTAAAATTTGACAAACAAATTTGTCAAACAAATTTGATCGTTAACGGGGCCCTAAACAAAGTGCGTTAGTCAAGCATCTTTCAACCACCCTTGGAAAAAGTATTAGAAGATTGTACAGATATCAGATATTAGTAATGGGCAATAGCGGCTTTCTTGGTTAGCGAATAGTAGTGTTCGGAACGGCTAGGTACTTATTAGTATCACGATATATCGTTCCGCGAAAAAAAATAACGTTATTTTTTTACGTTCCTTCTAATAAAAAATATATAAGAAAATCGTGACAAAGTAACGTCTTTGTAATAGGGATGTGAGATGAATGGAAAAGAATCGATTTAATAAAAATCGATTTCATTTTATTAAATATTAATCGATTTGTCAATAATTGATTTTAATGAAAATAAATAATCGATTTTTACGAAAAAATCACTTTTTTTCTATTAATTATATCCTCCATGCTTTTCATATTCTAATAATAAACCTAAGAGATTCATTTTAACAATTAATCAGATTAAAAATGAAATAAAATAATATGAATTAAAAAATAAACAATTCATAATTAAAAATCATAGCAATTAATGTTCTTTTAAACTTTCAAGGTAAGGAATAATAAAACCAAAAATCATTATTAATACAAATTCTCAGTATCATTAAACGTTTTATTATAATATAAATTAAATGAGCACCTTAACAAAATGATAACTTTATTATCGCAAAAACTAAAATATAAATCAAATTAAAAGAAATGTCACAAATGTCTAGTCCTATTTTACCTGTGACTTGCATTAAAATAAAATACTTATAATGACACTAAAAAAACTAAACGACGTTATGGTCTTCAAAATAAAAATATTAAACAATACTTTTGTTAATTTTTAAAAATTTACAATAACTAAATTAAAAAATAATTATTGTCACAAATGTCCCGCCCTATTGTACATTTAACTAGTACCTATTAAAATAAAATACTGAAAATGACAATTAAAAACTAAACGACGCAGTTATGGTCACAAAAACAAAAATAAAAAAAATATTTTCATTAATCTTTAAGTTTAAACGATAAATAAATAATTATTAGCACTAATTTTCACTCTCGTTTTATGTAAGAGTAGTATTAAAATAAAATTAAACGATAAGTAAAAAGAGCTAAATGACAACGTAAACATATTGCCACATGATGCTAAAAAATGATACATTTAATTAGAATAATATTATTCCCATAATTTTGCGGTAAGAAGTTTAAAAACAATAATTTTGATAATCTCTTTCCTAAAATACGGTTTCGTGTTTTTCTGACCATATTTCCCGCTTTGGAAAATAATCTTTCGGATGGAGTAGAAGTGGCCATCACAGAAAGATGGTCGGCAGCACGAGTATGACACCCCTGGTGTTGCATACGTCCATAGGCCACGGTAACCGCTTCCCATCAGGTGGGCCGTGTGCTTGTCTGCCAACTTAGTGGTATAAAAAAAGAAATAGATGCTTCAGCGCCAATTCGGTTAACTTAGGAGTAGTCCCTTCGGAGCTCTGCCAGACATTGAGAGGATCTACCATAAGATCCGATAGCGGTACCGCAAAGTATAAGTCCAATTCGGTATTATTAACCATTGACGAGTTACATGCCAATGCCTTTATTTTTTCATAATGTGCCTGCCAGATATCTTGTCCGTTGACCGTTGCCTTCGATGGAACTAAAGTTTCAGAACTAGCTGCTCCAGAATTATCATCATTTTTAGTATGACTGTTTAAATATGTCTTGATATAATGTATTGTTTTTAATAAGGATAAAGGGTCATCATCTAAATGAATTTTTTAAAATCTAGGATCCAAAAACGTTGCAACTCACGTTCAATCATGTATAGTTGCGAGTTCCACCTTGTTGAGACGTCCCTTACGAGATGTTTTATTTTTCCCTCGGAAACATTTTGAATGGTTTGCGATTGTCTCAATTCCTCAGCACCAACACCGCTTTGGTGGCACCAAGTTACTATTTTATTTACTGAATTGTCTACCACTAAATTAAGGGTATGAGCTAAACACCGAACATGCTTAGCTCGACCAAAAGTAACCTCAACGGCTTTAACGATGTTACTGCCATTGTCAGTAGTAATACTTACAATTTTGTCGTGGGACAAACCCCAGACATCACAAATCTTAATAATCATCTCTGACAAATACTCTCCTGTATGATTATCGTGAAGTGGTTCACATGCAATGTTAATAGACTTTATTTCAAAATTTTCTATGAAGTAGTACACTTCATATACACACCCAAAAAACTCCTTAATTGCAAATCTTTCCATTCATCAATTGTAAGGGAAATTATTTTAACTAATCGTAATTTTTGTGTGACAAGTGTTTTTTTTTCTTCATATTTAGTATCTATGAGATCTGTGATAGTTTTACGGCACGGAACTTTGTACAATGGAGCTAAGCTCTTCATTAATTTCTTGAAACCTGATCTTTCTACTATACTGAAGGGTTAGACTGTCCCGGCATATCATTTCCGCTATGTTTTGCATAAAATACATTGTATCCAGTTAAGTCCAGATGTATCGTCATTATAAGACTCGGCGCAAACTAAACAGCAGCAGGTATCTTTTTCATTGTCACCCTTAAGAATATGCTTCTTCACCTTTTCTACTTCTACTCTCCGGGTTGATTTACCTTTCCCTTTACCCTTATTTTTAGTTTCAGTTTGACTGGTTTTTATCTTTTTAGATGATTTTAATTTTGCTTCTTCCTCTAAGGCCAATTTTTCGGGAGTATCAGATGGATTTCCTTGAACGTTTTCGTTTAGATTCGACACGTGGAGGAGCTTTTGGAAGCGGTCTTACTGATTCTATATTAAATTTTTCTGTAGGCTTCGTATTTGATGGTCTTGGATCATTTGACAGTACTGATTCATTTGACAGTACTGATTCATTTGACAGTTCTGGTCCATTCGAAGGTGCTGGTTCATTTGACGGTCCTGGGTCATTTGGCGGTGCTGATTCATTTGACGGCCCTGGTTCACTCGACAGTCGCTACTCATTTGATGGTCCCGGCTCATTCGATGGAACATGCGATAGCTGATTAATAATCTCTGAAACACTTATGTGAATGTCAGGCACGTTATCTAAAATTTCATTTTGAATTGAAGATTCTAAATTAAGTGATACTTCTTCTGGATTGACAGAACTATCTCCTGGCTGAATCTGTTAATTTCCGCTACCCCGCTGTACCCTAATCTGTTACCCCGCTCAAATCTGTTAATTTTAGCCCCAAGGTTACTTTTTATTCTTCATCAATTACAGAAAAAAATCTAGTAAAAATAATAACAAACAATCATAATAGTTTTAAAAGTCAATAGAATAGAGATTCATTTAAGATAAACTTTAATTCAATTTAGCGAATAAATAAATCTTAAATCAATTTATTACGAAGTACGAAAAGTTCGTTTACCTATAAATCCGAGGGTCCTGTGTACAACTATCACTAACGACCGCCGGTCGAACACTGACAAGTCAAGATACGTTCGGCTGTGTATAAAGGGTATTCTAAACCGAGTCTCATACTTTTGACACTTCGCGTTGGCGGGAATAAGCTTGTTAATACCTACCTCCGTTAAAACCAGCCCCGCGCTCCCATACTAATATTATTAGGTGTAACTGCTCTATATGTAACTGAATTAGGTATTTGGTTATGAAGAATAAATGTAGGTTTTTTAGCTTGTGGAGGTACAACCTGTGGGTTTTCGGAGAGACAGTCACCATTGTTGATAGCTCATTACATATAAGTTGCTCCATAACCGAAGTAGATAATACGTTAGAGTAATTTCCATCCATTATTAATTGATCAATAATTGAAAGCTACGGTGTTCTGGAGTGATCTTCATCTACTGACAATGTCTGTTGTTGATGTTGATTGCCAGATTGTGTCGGGTGTTCTATACCAGGCGGATTCTCCATGGTCGTTGCAGGTAAAATATCAGCATCATCAAAAACAAATCTATTTGGAGGCCATATGCCTGTTTTTTCGAATCCACTGACTGGATTCTGGGTTGATGCCGCTCGCAAATATGCAGTTCCAAACAAACCAGCTACGTCTTTCTGATTGATTATCCGACCCACATTAGTTTTCATAAATGTCGCCACACTACGCTCAAAATAAGTTTTTAACGGCCCATAACGCAGAGATCTAGAGGCCCAATTTTATTAAAACCCTTGGGACTATTTATACTGTAGATTGATGGCATGATTGGCACTTGGTGGAATTTGTTGTTACACATATTGATAACTCACTTGTACTTTTCCACATTACTAATATTAATATAATTGGTAAGGCGAAACCGGTCAGGTTTTTTTTTTTTTTTTTTTTATATATAGGACCATCCGGACCACTGGCTTTCCGGACATCGAGTGATTGCAGCACTGCACGGACACTGCACTGGTCACTGTCGGGTAGTGTTGGTGGCTGTGTACTACAATCATCGATTCGGGAGTTGGCCGCAAAGAGATTAGCCAGCAGATTTGCCTTCTCTTGCGGCTCATGGGCCAGGGATCCATCAGGGTTACGCAGCGGAGGCAGCGAAGGCTGACAGAAGTTGGCTTGCACGGCTTTAGCCAGTCGCCAGTAGCCACGGCTTCCCGTGGGATGCATCACTAGCTCTTGACCAAGCCGCGCTATGCGCAGGGCATCCGCTCTGACGTAGGCCCTTCTACAGACCTTTGTGGCTCTGTTGTACGCCGCCTTGAAGTGGCCCAGATTGGGATGGCGCGTGGCGCGCGCCCTTACCCAAGCGCGGTACGCAGACTGTTTTAGTTCAACAGCTTCCGCGCACTCGCGCCCGAACCAAGGGCGCACCCCGCGGTCTCCGGTGGTATCGGTGTATGAGATATAGTATTCCATACCCAGACCTATCTCACCGGCGACAGCAGTAGCACAATCCGATGGGTTCTTACCTTCAAAGCAGCGCTCAACCCACGGGATGGACGCAAAATAGTCACGAAGTCCATCCCAGTCCGCTGACGAGTAGTGCCAGAGACGCCGCTTCCCCTGCACGGGTCGTGGGGGCGCTATAATAGGCACCGTGGAGCAGACCAGGCAGTGGTCGGAGTTGCCTAAAGCGGCTCGCACCGATACACTGTACCGGTCCGGATCACTCGTCAGCAGAAGGTCTAGCAGAGAAGGTGCTAGGCCCGACCTTCTTGGTATCCTAGTGACCTCGTGCACCAATTGGATCAGGCCGTGCGCCAGAGCAAATGCGTGGGCGGCTCTTCCCGCATGGTCTGTTTTGGAGGAGCCCAACCAGATCTCGTGGTGGGCGTTAAAATCCCCCAAAAATACCATTTCGGCATTCGGAAACCGCTCCTGCGCATCATCTGCAGCCTGACTCAGATATTCAAAGAGTCGAGTTGTCTCAGCATCTCCTGTATGGGAACGGTAGAGGCACACATAGATCTGACTCGTAGGGCTATGGTCTACGTGTACCCAAAGGATGGAGAAGGATGGGTCCTCTAGGCAGCGCAAACGGCGACAGCAAACATCCGCCCTAACAAACACGCACACCCCGGCTTTTGCACGAAAACTTTCCTCAAAAACATAGCCAGGGTAGAGCAAGTAGGTCGTGTCATCAGGGCGGTGTATTTGCGTCTCCGTTAGAAAAAACATGGCAGGTTTCGCCGTCTCTAGGTGTTGGTGGACGGCGTTGAGGTTTGCATGGAGCCCACAGATGTTAGTGGACTCCACCTCAAATAGCAAGCTTTTGGGAGTGTGACGAGCCGCTGTGTTGCCTATTTCTGTAAATTGCGCTGCCATGAGTTTGGGTGGGAGAAGGCGTGAAAAAAGAGGTGATTGCCGCCGTAGCACCGTGTGACAAAGCGTGAGATATTGGTTTTATCTATGAATGTGAGGCATGGCGAGAGCCGATGCGCCGAACGGAAGGGCCCCCGTACCCCCCCGAGTATGGTCGCCGGGCTCCCAAATCCGGTCACCAACCGGCACGTCGAACCATATCGAGATTATGCGCGGCCTGGTGAGGCAGCCTCCCAAGGTGGTTAACCCCAGTTGGGCCCCTGTACTATACCGCGGGCGGCCAGCGGCACCACCGTTTCTACAGGTCTCCCTGTTCGGCGCATCGCCCCGCGCCATCCCCACTAGACTACGCCAAGACCCACTGGTCCCACTAGTGCTGCGACAACCATCACCTCTGCCCGGCTATGCACTTGCTGACCCCTGAACACAATCCAACCGAGATTGAATTGCTATGGAGGGTTTTTCGCAATAGTGCACGGTGGTACCTACCCGGTCGAAACTTGAGACAAATTTATGCCACCAAGTTTCTACCACCAGTATAAGGTGTAATAAGCAATAAAGTAATGTGGAAAAGTACAAGTGAGTTATCAATATGTGTAAAACCCTTGGAGGTTTGTTTGAATATGTTTGTATACCTGTCTCGTCCATGTTATAGTAACGCATTGCGTCAATTTGATGCTTCTCAAATTTAGCTTCTAGGAGGTCAAAAAATCTGTATACCTGGGATCTGTTGAAGCCCCGGGCTATGGCTATAGGTGTGCGTTCTGGCCGCCGCATGGTCAAATCGGGATGTCGTATGATAAAAATCGTGTCCGGCGGTGTCATTCTTAAATGGATATGGAATATTACTTACTTCGTCATACTGAAACACGAGCTGCAGGAAATCTTCCTTCGTAAGGCCAAAAAAGGTTGCCCATGTGAAACAAATACTCTAAGAACGCCTGCTGTAAAGTGAATACTGTTGTAAACGTACCAAGTGTCTTTGTGGCGGATCCTGTTTTTAGGTGCCTTCTTAGAGTTGTGCGAGGGATACCGTATTTGACCGCGATACATTTAATTGAGCCGCGTTTTTCATTTACTTCTTTCATTGCCCGGGCATCATATCTTCATCCCATGACGCCTGGTTAGCTTTTCTTTTATAGTTGTTAAGTTAACCATCTAAACATAATAATTAAGCATTATCTATCGGATCGTTATAATTTTACAAAGGCCTTTTTCGACCATTTTGTTTTAGTAATGAACTGCTCTCACATTATTTATTATATTTCAGAGAGATAAGAACACAAACAAAGTCAATTAGCTAAGTAACAATACAATTTCAATAAAAGTATTGAAGTATAAAGAGGCTTGACCAAAACAGATTGAAAGGTCTTCTTACGAAGTTGCCGTACTATGGACTCCCTGAGGGACTATGCGAATGGATCGCCAACTTTTTGTCCAACAGTAGCAAGTCATCTAAGCTGTCGTCGACGGCAGTTGCTCGGACTGCATGAACATAAACGCTGGTGTCCCACAAAGCTCCGTGTTGTCTCCGACCCTGTTTCTGCTGCCTATCAATGACATGCTGTCTGATGGCTCCATCCATTGTTATGCGGACGACAGTACCAGTGACACGTGTTACACGGCCATGCAAATATCCTTCAATCCGAGGTGGAGAAGAGTCGCGAGTTGTGTCTGAAATCTAGACTACTCTCTCTGGAGTATCCGATTGGGGACGACTAAACCTAGTCCTCTGTGTTTATTCCTACGATTTTATGTCATAATTTAACATTGCATATTGTTAATTGTCCTAGCATTATTTACGCATAATACTTCTTTGCCATAACTTTTTAATCATATTTTTTTTAATCCTATTTACTATGGGCATAAAATTTAGAAGCATACTATCCCAAATCATACTTAAGCACAAGCGACGCATAACCATAACTATTATAAGCATACAAATTATATTGCCCGATTTATGGCTAAGTTTAGTTGTTTTTGAAAACTCACGGGTATAATGCGGCACCTTACCTGAGAGGTTCTGTTCGTAGACACAATCAAAGACCTCCTTTTCAGCACCTATTATTGTAATTCTTGGTTGGCGCCTGGAAGATTCTTCGATTGTAAGGCCCGAGGAAGCAAGCTTGCCTGAATTCCTTAGTTTATCAATATCTCCTTTGCATATGCGTGCGTATTTGCATATAATAGCAGGGCCATTAAGCCATATTATAAATTTATGCAAAAGTTGTGGTACTTTCCCTGATAAGTTAAAAATAACGCTAACTATCCCTATTTTTAAAAAAGAAGACAGGGAAAATATGCAATTTTATAGACCCATAGCACTTATTTCTATATTCTCAAAGATTTCAGAGAAATTCGTTCATAAATGTTTGTATGAGTAGCTTGACAAAAAAAAAGTATTAACCGATGATACGATTTAGAACAACAACATAGAACAGATAGGATTTAGGAAAAATTTAAGAATAAATGTAGTTTTTTATAGTTTCCTCTCAGAGGTCATGGGGAACCTAGAGAGTAAACTACCAGTATACGCTATATATATGGACCTAACGCGGGCATTCGATTATGTAGACCATTATATACTTATAGATAAGCTATATACCTATGGAATACGAGGAAATGTTCTAAATTAATAAAATCATATCTCCAAGACAGAAAATAAATAACACAAATAAGTATGACGGCGCCTTGGTGTTTCGAGAGTCAAGAAACGTCAAAAGGGACATGACAGTTGACAAGTGTCAGTTTGAAAGGCGCGTTCTGACGTTTCTTCACTCTGACGCAACTCCGAACTCTTTTGTACGCAGAGGCAAAGAGAAGAGAATCCATTTGCATCTCGCGAAGACAAGACGTGTTCGGTGGAGTGTCATTACAATTAGTGTCATTGCAATATAATTGTATAGTGATTAGTGATTATATTAACGGCTATATTTCGCTGAAATAATAATTTAATTTCGAATAACATCTAAACACGTGGTTTTAATTTCTCCTCGCCCGTCTACCCACATTCGCTCAGCATTCACAGATGGATCAAATAAACAAGGATGTGCCTTTATCAGAAGTGGGATGTGAAGGGCTTACTTCTGAGGAGAATACTCGTACCAGATCGTCAGTGCCGGCACCGGTACAAAGCCTGTCGCAACAGATGGAGTTGTTTTTATCCCGAATGATGGCTTTATCGCAGCCGCAACCTTCGAGCAGCGCGTCTATCCAGTTGATTGAGTTCGATCCTGATAACAACGAAGCAGACATCGAAGGTTGGTGCAACGTAACCGAAATCGTAATCAACGACCGTAAGTTGAGCGGGGCAGACCTACTTTTGTTACTTACACGTGCACTTAAAGGCCGAGCTAGTACCTGTTTAACACGACTACAAGCAGCGCAGCTGACATGGCCTCAAATAAAGGAACTATTGCTCGCCAAGTTTGCCAAACCTATGACGCCTCAAGATTATTTCGATGAAATTCTACGTTTCCAAGTTGGTGCTAAAGAAACCGCGAGTGAGGCAGCCATACGCCTTTGGAACATCATCGGACGTATACCGCGGATGGAAATGCCTGAAGACATAACCACGGGATTCGTATCGTCAGTTTTGTGCCAGAAAGATGGAATGATTCGTCGTGAGCTCCACTCTCACAACCCGACCACTAGATCTCAACTTCTGCGAATTCTCAACGGTATATCGCTGAAACGGAAGCACGAGGGCAGTGATAACCACGATCCGGATGTTAAGAAGACCCGATTTAATGAATGGCGCTTCACGGGAACATGTCATCGCTGCGGTGTTTCGGGTCACAAAGCGATAGACTGCCGCAAGCGAAAAGAAGAACCTGCTGCTTCGGACAAGACGCGTCCCCAAAGTTCCAGAGCCGCTGCTAGACCAATCACCTGCTTCATGTGTGGACGACCAGGACACGTGGCGTCGGTGTGTCCAGATCGAGCGGGCAGCAGCGGAGCAGCGGTGGTCAAAGAGGTCAATGTGTGTGAACGCAAGGCGTCGAGCAGCACGTTGACTACATCATCCGGTGAGCCAGTTTCCTTTCTTTTTGATAGTGGATCTGCTTGTTCTTTAGTAACGAATAGCTACGCGGATAAGTTTCCTGGCACTGCGCAGTGTGAATTAGTGTATCTGACGGGCATCGGTAGCGGTGATGTAGAATGTGTTTCCCAGGTCATTAGTCCCATCAACGTTCAAGGCCTTTCGCTCTCAGTATTGTTTCACATAGTACCTGATGGCACTATTGCTGAACCGGTAATAATAGGTAGGGATATATTAGAGGGGAACGTGCACGTACATATCGATAATGATCGAATCACCTTTTCTCAGCATAAAGAAGTTAACATAGCTGACAAGTCTAGCGGATTTAATTTTGCGAATATTAATACGGACTTACAAGGTGATGCAAAGTTGGCCTTGGTTAGAATTCTAGAGAAATATAGTGAGTTTTTCATCGACGATATCCCAACGCGACGAGTCACGACGGGCGTTCTCCGGATAGATCCTATTGATCCGAACAAGACCGTGCAAAGGCGTCCTTATAGGTTAGCACCCGCGGAAAAAGAAATAGTCAACGAGAAAATAGAGTCCCTATTAAAAGCGAACGTTATCCGAGAAAGTAGTTCTCCTTTTGCGAGTCCCATTTTATTAGTTAAAAAGCACGACAATACTGATAGGATGTGCGTAGACTATAGGGAACTCAATGCCAACACGCGTCCCGAGCATTATCCGTTACCGCGTATTGATGAACAAATTGACCGTCTCCACGGCGCGCACTATTTCTCGTCACTAGACATGGCGTCGGGCTATCACCAAATACCAGTCGACCCCGATAGCGTGGCGAGAACGGCATTTGTGACACCGGAAGGTCAATTCGAATATTTGACCATGCCGTTTGGGTTACGAAATGCCGCTTCCGTGTACCAGCGGTGCATCAATACTGCTCTCGGGCCCTTAAAAGACAAAGTAGCGCTGGCGTACATGGATGACGTCATGTGCTACTCAAACGACGTCACTACAGGGCTAGAGCGTCTAGACTCTACTTTGAAAGCTCTTTCTGAAGCGGGTTTTTCAATGAACTTCAAAAAAGTGCAAATTTATGAAAAGCGAGATAGATTACCTCGGTTATGTCATAAGAGCAGGAGAAGTAACACCAAACCCCAGAAAGATACAGGCTTTAGTTGATGCTCCCACCCCAAAAACAGCCACTCATGTTAGGCAGTTTTTAGGTCTGGCTTCTTATTTCAGAAGATTCATACCGAATTTCACCCGTGTAGTAGGACCTTTGTACCCTTTAACGAAATTGAAAGGTCCTATTAAATGGACAGACGCTCACAACGACATTCACAAAAAGATTGTCGATATTCTTACGTCGGAACCGGTACTAACAATATTTGATCCAGACTCCCCTGTTGAACTTCACACCGATGCGAGCTCTGAAGGCTACGGGGCCATATTAATCCAGAGAAAAGATAGCGCTCCTCACGTGGTGTCTTACTTTAGTCGTCGAACGTCTGACGCGGAATCGAGGTATCACTCATACGAGTTGGAGACCCTGGCGGTTGTTCGTGCGGTTGAGAACTTCCGACATTATTTGTATGGCCAGCATTTTACGGTCTTTACAGACTGTAACTCTTTAAAAGCATCCAAGTCAAAAACCGATTTAACTCCACGCGTACATAGATGGTGGGCTTTCTTACAAGCGTACGATTTTGATATAGTCCATAAACAGGGTATTAGCATGAGCCATGCCGACTATTTATCTAGAAATCCCATTTTGGAGCCCATATCCAGTGCGCAAGGAATTAATGACGCCAGTGACTCAAGTAAGAGGAACAAGGAAGTTCATTTTATAGAGTTACATCAGGGTTGGCTGGCCGTAGAGCAAAAGCGCGATAGCGAAATATGTGACCTTATCAGCAAACACGAAAACAACGAGTTGCCAGAAGCGATTGCACACACGTATGACGTGCGAAGAGGTATACTGTATAGGAAAATTGACCGCAATAGAACCAGCTCGTGGTTACCGATTGTTCCTAGATCCCTCACGTGGACACTTATAAATCATGTTCATTCAGAAATTATGCACCTCGGGGCAGATAAGACACTCGACAAAATATATGAGCAGTACTGGTTCCCACAAATGTCCAAGCAGGTGCGTAAATTTGTAGATTCATGCATAGTATGCAAAGCTTCAAAAGGATCCTCAGGGGCACAGCAAGTTCGACTTCATCCGATACCCAAAGTGTCCGCACCCTGGCATACAATACATATAGACATCACGGGCAAACTAAGTGGTAAGAGTGATAGGAAAGAATATGCATCCGTAATTATCGATGCGTTCACTAAATATGTTCTCTTAGAGTACACACCTTCCCTCGATGCTGCAAGCGCAATCCAATGCCTCAAAAAAGCAGTTTGCTTATTTGGCGCACCAAAGCGCATTATAGCGGACCAGGGTAGATGCTATATTAGTGCAAATTTCAAACAATTTTGTAGCGAACATAGTATAGAGCTTCACCTTATCGCCACTGGCTCTAGCAGAGCTAACGGTCAAGTTGAGAGGATAATGCGCACCTTAAAATGCCTGCTGACAATAGTAGAAAATGACCCAAACAGAACGTGGCGAGATGAACTCCCCAAAGTCCAGCTCGCGTTGAATAGCACCAGATCCAGAGTAACGGGTTACTCTCCCACAGAACTAATGTTCGGTATACGGGCACAATCATTAGGGATATCATCCTTATCCGTGCACGAAGAACCTGAGCCCCGTTTAGATTTAGATACTATACGGCATAACGCTTCTGAAAATATCAAAAAGACAGCTTCAGCGGAAGAAAAACGCTTTAACCGGGGTAAAGCAAAAGTGAGGCCATTTAGTGTAGGTGACTATGTCTTTATCAAAAGCAGTGAACGTAACCAGACTAAACTACAGCGAAAGTTCAAAGGTCCTTTTACTATAGTCAAGGTATTAGATCACGATAGATATGAGCTGCGAGACATTGATGGGACTAACCGAACCTATAAATACGCCCATGAAAACTTACGTGCAGTGCCCGGGGGCATCAGTGGGCTAATAGAAGTAGCTACTTCCTTAACTCATAATGCAGAAGGGTCCGAGACGGCGGCAGTCCATAGTCTTGAGAAGGGAATGGCAACATCTGATGATGATAGTGATACTGTGTCGGTATCTAGTTTAAACACTTTGACTGCCGGTTCTGACACCCTCTCTGCTTCCGAACATGAAGAATAGTAAATGGTGAGTGTATAATAGTGCGTAAATCCTGCTCTTCTGCCAACATCAGATCTAGAGTTCATGGTATTGTTTCGGCTGTTGGGTGCGGTGTAGTTGGCCAAGTGGGCTGGCCTAAACCGGGTCGATGCCCATGACCAGACTATGTTGTCTTATGTGGTGTATGGTGTAGCTGATCGACTGGGCTGGCCTAAATCGGGTCGATGCCCAGGGTCAGATCACTACATCTTGAGTGTGAGCTGAGTGGCAAGGTACTGGTCTGGAACTGGCCTATGGGGGTCGACGTTTCGGGTCAGTGAATTGCAGCAGCTGTGTGTGATTTTCGTGACTGGCGGAAGGGGCGCTGACTGGTTGTCCGGTCCATCTCACCATGTGACTTGGTGAGCTGGTCGAAGGGACGCCTGAGGTCCGTCCAGTGTGTGTAGTTAAAGTGAGAGATGAGAACTCGGATCTGTTTAAACAGGTGACGTAACTGAGTAGCTGGTCAGGGATGGGCGAGCAGGCCTTGTAGTGGACTACAGTGGTATTCTGTTTATGCAGGTAACACGGGGCGTACGCTGTCGCACGAGGACGTGCGAATGTCAGTCCGGCCGTGACGGCGCCTTGGTGTTTCGAGAGTCAAGAAACGTCAAAAGGGACATGACAGTTGACAAGTGTCAGTTTGAAAGGCGCGTTCTGACGTTTCTTCACTCTGACGCAACTCCGAACTCTTTTGTACGCAGAGGCAAAGAGAAGAGAATCCATTTGCATCTCGCGAAGACAAGACGTGTTCGGTGGAGTGTCATTACAATTAGTGTCATTGCAATATAATTGTATAGTGATTAGTGATTATATTAACGGCTATATTTCGCTGAAATAATAATTTAATTTCGAATAACATCTAAACACGTGGTTTTAATTTCTCCTCGCCCGTCTACCCACATTCGCTCAGCATTCACAGATGGATCAAATAAACAAGGATGTGCCTTTAAGTAGAATATGTCCTAAATATAAAATGGAAATAAAATACTCATCTGACATTAGAAATATAACAGAAGGAATGATTTCCCGCGGTCAATAGGTTACCCAATGATCCTTTTTGCGGAAGACAGTACTGTGATCTGTTCAGGTCAAGAAATAGCGGTTAATGTGGAAGATAACATAAATTATACTATGGACAAAATAATCGAATGCTTGACATCAAATAATCTCTTAATTAACCTTGACAAAACTAACATAATGACAATCGGAAATAACGTAAACAAATTAAGTGACATGAATATAAAACATTTTAATAAAGGTAATGTAGACGAAGATAGGTAATACGAAATTTTTAGGACTGCACATAGATTCGAATCTAGATTGGAAGGTGCACATTGATATGATATGTCCTAAATTAAATAGTTTCTCATTATGCGCTCTATATGGTGGCATATCATGCCCATTCCCCTGAATATTCCCATACCGTAATATTGATTACGGTATAGGATTATATTTTGGGGAAATTCAACCGACAAAGTAAGGGCATTTAAGGCACAGAAAAGATGTCTACGAGCCGTATGTAGATTACAACAGACAACCTGCAAACCACACTTTATAAAATTAAAGATATTAACTTTACCGTGCCTGTATGTATTTGAAACTGTAAGTTTTTTGTAAAAAACCATATGAACCGCTTTACTACATATAATAGTGTCCACAATCGCTATAAAATATGTATACCCCAACATAAAACAGCGCTGTATGATAAGAGTGTTTTTGTATGGCTCCTCGTTTGTACAATAAGTTGCCAAAATGTATACTAGAAATTGACAAGACACACGCATTCAAAAATAATGTTTTACAGTTACTCCTTACGAAAGCTTACTACACTGTAGACGATGTGCACGGTGCAGAACATCCGATCAAGAACCAAGCGGTTCGGTGACTCTTTCCTCTGTCGCACCATTAAGGCCTGGAATTCATTACCAGCTCACATGTTTCCTTCTTCCTACAGTCCCGGGTCCTTTAAGCGGGGCGTGAAAAAGCATATGATGAGGCGGTCAAGCTGTGTGTCACCATTGTCACACGGTACGTGTAAGTAATGGTGACCCTTTTTTCTGAGACTTTGCCTTCAGCTTACCATCAGGCAAGGCGAAGTCTAATTGACGTGTTCTATATATAAAAATAAAAAAAAGAATATCTCAAAGACGTTTTGTAATTTTTTACTCTCATTGCCTTTGATATCTATTGCCATTTGTATGTTAATTTATCCTGATTATGTATTAGTATTGTAGTATTTAATAAATTGATTGACATTGAATATAGTTACTGAATTTAAACCGACATTATAATAAAATGACTGTATGAATATTATGTTATGATATCATTATGCTGTTGTCAATATTATTCTTTTATGTGGAAATGTCGGAATTATAAATAAGATAATTGCTGTATTAAAGTGATGACTTAGCCATATTCTTGTTTAAAAATAATGTTGATCAGATTACTATATTAATTATTGATTATAATTATTAGACTTGTTGTATTATAAGAATTGCATCTCTATTAAGGTGAAATATGGTGACACTACTTAATATATGTAACATCTTATGTAACCCATATTTGCAAGTAATAAATGAATATAAATATGTAAACATAATAGTAAATTAGTACACTATTTTTATTTTGATATATGCATACTAACCTAGTGATCATTTGCATTAATTATTTTTATGTAGACTTTGCATGACTGTGTTCACAGCACTATTCTCCCAGACAAATGAGTCGTTAGAGGTTCCTTTTATATTAAAAATTCTTTTATATTAAAAAAAGTTGATTTTATATTAAAAATTCGTCCGTCGCTGTCACACACCTGTAAAAACAGATCATATATACCCATTTTTTAAAATATTTGGATACCTATATTATTCATACTTGTTTGCTTCCCTACTTACCATTAGGCTTACCGAGATGAAGTCGTTTCCTATAAAAAATACTCTTACAATTTGCGAATTTAAATGAATAATAATGTTTTCTGCAATAGAAGAGATGTTCTGTGAGTCTCGTGAGCCATCTATGCATCCAATAACCTTAGATAAACCATATTGTGTGTAAAATCTGGAAAGAAAACTTACAACGTAAAGGCCTTAGGTACCCTATGGATATCATTTTTATATAGATAAATGAAAAAATTACCTTTGCCTTATGAGGTCTCTTTCGGCTCTTGTTGTAGGGAATTTAATAAATTCACTGACTATTGCCCTATCATTGAGAGCATTGGTCACGTCTCTTTTTATGCGACAGGGTCTTATCACTATTCGTTGATACGACTCTGTCGCATAAAAATAGAGAGCGCACCTGTAAAAATAATTTATGTAGATAAGTATTTTAAGAACCACGGTGACAAATTATAATTTTATTGTTTTAGATGAGGATGACCTACCATATGTTCAAACTGACCCTTTTGCTGGATCTTAAAGAGGGTTTTTCTCGTAGCTTATTGCATAAATAGAAGAAAGCTTCTTTATTGAGGCAGTATCTATTTATAAACTCTCTCTCGTTTATATTTGAGGGTTCCAACATTTTTCTCTGCAACTTCCTTTGCTGAATTTCTCGGTGTAAATACAAAATAAAATAATAATAGCGACTATTAAATTGCAAGGTTAGATAAGATAATGTTCCATACATTGCCTACACTGCATACACGATTTAGAAATCATGCATAGCCCAGATATTGTATACACTATCGGATTATACACATTGCCGGTAAAGTATTCATAAAATTAACACAAATAACTTATCTTCTAATATCGCCTTCCTCTCTAAAATTATTGTTTAAGCGCCATAGAAAGTAATAACTGCGTAAAGAATGATTTCACAATGGCATAGACATAATTTTGAGGCACTAAAACTACTTTATTTCAATAAAAATAACAATTTTATATTCCACAACAACGCAAAATCCTCGGTGAGTAGAAATACGATAGTTAGCAGACTATTACGAAACTATAAAAACGATAATATCTGTCAGTGGGTTCGTGCTGCCGATTTCATATTGACAATATGGTTAACTATACCATTACAATTACGACAACGAGACTACATAATTAATATAATAACAGCGCTGTTCGGGTTTTCATACAAAATAACTCGATTACGATAACCATAACAAGAACGATAGTTTTTCGTGCTAGGGGTACGGTTTACAAAGCTCATGACAGCCCAACTACCATAAACGTAACCACGTGATCCCGTACCACTAACGTATCCGTTTACGACTCTCGTTTAAAAACTCATGGTAGACCTACAGGATACAGGTAATAGAAATCGTAATCGAAATATAATTATTTAGACGTTTTAGCCTATTATCTTAATCAATAAAACGTCAAAATAATCAGTTAGGCGACATGTCGCCCTCTTCATATCTTGCATGCAGGCGAGTTGTATCCTCTTGCAATATGCTAATACCACATTCGCCCAAATGGTATTTTATACGTGGGCCAGTTCTACCTCTGAATATCCACTAGGAGTCAAGTGGACCATTGAATTAGTTCCACCAATAATCGATTGTTCCAATATTAAAGCCATTATCTAAGTAAATAAATTTACCTAAAATAATTTTGAAGGATTATGATTATAAATAATATGATACGGATTTTGTTTACATAATAATTTATTATAATATTTTGTGGCAGTGTTAAATCTGTAAACTTGTTTCAAAATTACATAATAAGCACGACAGAAAAAAGGACTACTGACTGAAATCAAATATTAATTTGTAGCTTATACTATCTACCCTTATTTTGTGTGCGCTATAATCGACGTATTTACGTGACATAGGTTTAAATGGATAAGTCAAATATTAATAAATTTTTACTACAATGTCCTACACTGATTTCGTTATCAACCAATTCCTTAATAACGCTTCTTAATCTCTTCTGGGACCACACACTTTCTTTTGTTTTTGCACAAATAAATCTTTTTTCTTAAGTAATTCAAAGTAGTACATAGAATTCTTCTGCACATAAAAAAATAACATAAGATTTAGTTTTGGTTGTAATTTTTTATTTAACCTTCTATATTCCAGGATACAATGGCGTTATTAGTTTTATGCCTTAAGTTCAAAAAATGCCACGTAACGTAAATCTTAGCATTAAATTATAATTATTTTAACAACAAAAATACCTAGTTTCGTACTTGTTATTCACAATTCTTAGTACAGATATTAATAATGTAGTATTGTTTATGTATGTATAGTTATAATCATTTATTTATAAATTACATAGTTGTCCCACGCTTATTTCTTGGTCCACTAATTCTTTTAAAATTATTGCTGTCCGAGTGTTCCTTATTTTAGTAACTTCTTTTTTTACTGATGAATCCATTTTTTCTAAAATAATAATTCGAGTCTTTTTGCAACCTATCTAATAATGTTGCCATATTTGGGTTTTCTAATTTTTTTTTGTTTTATCTCCCATTCCAGGACTCGACAGAAATATTGGTTCTATAAAATAATAATTCGAGAATAAATCTCACCCTTAACGTTATAACTACCGACTAACTATATACTAACCGTCCATTACCATTTCTTCAGGAAGATGGCATAACGCCTCACAACGTTGTGGGATCTACACTTTTTTTTGATATCAATTTTTTCTGCCTTTCTCCACAAGCAGCGACTAAAATGAAAGGAACAGCCTTGTATTTAACTTTATTCTCCTTTTAGGTCGAGCTCTTACACTTGATTGAGAGTTTGAGTGGAACTGTTATTTTGAATTGGAAGAAACATATTATATTTATTATAGTCAATCATTTTTTCTTTTGAGGTGTGGTGAGATACAACTGTACTTCTTCACCTTATAAATTTATTAAGTTATTATTTATGGCCAAAAGTCTGATCTGAATGCAGCTGATGTTGGTTTGGATGATTGGAAAGTAAATTGCTTGGTATTTCTATAATTCTGTATACAGGTGGGACATTAAGTGCGAATTCATGTAGAATGTGACTGGATTGTCCGTTTATATAGGAACCGCTAACTAAATCATATTCAACTCTTATCACAGTTGTAGGCAAAATGTTGACTGGAAACTCTGATACATGATATTTATTGGCTTTCAAGACTTGTCTTTTAAACCCCAACAAACCTCCGAACATTCAATCTTTAATAAAGTCTATAA
The DNA here is from genome assembly GCA_963662185.1 of Eilema griseolum. NCBI lineage: Eukaryota > Metazoa > Arthropoda > Insecta > Lepidoptera > Erebidae > Eilema > Eilema griseolum. The sequence goes on along the minus strand of OY759231.1, from coordinate 22,063,646 downwards.
GTTGATGTACAAAATAACATAGTTTTTAAGGTGTTGTTATTGCAATGGATAATTTGTTTGAGCTTGTTCCCAAAAATTTAAACGAATCAAGAAAACGCATTTGAAAATACTTATTATTTGAAACTGATACAAATTTCGTAAATGAGATATAGTGTTCTTTATTTTTAGGTAGTATTTTTATTTTACCAGAGACGTCACCCAATGCTTTAATAAATAAATGACAATCATAACCAGCTAAGTTATGAAAAAAAAATGGCGACAAATGCAGGGCATTTCTATTGCAAATTACAGAACGAATGCGCAGCTCCACGACAGCGACCGGTAAGATGACAATGATCACGGACTTCATTTTCAAAATCATACCTGTCCTCCGTGGAAAATATCATTGCAGCTGGTGACTTAATTATATCATAAATTTTTTGCATGTCTTTAATTATATAGTCAACAAACCGCTTATCACAGTTTGGACCTCGATATGACACGTAACGATTACAGCTAGGTTCATCAGAGCATACAATATAATAACCAAAAGCAACTGGTACGTGTTGGTGAAACATATTCATATTTTTATTAGAACAATTATTAGGCTCAGTACTTGTTTGTAGCATCGATTCGAAATCTGCATAAATACAAAAAGGCATAGTTTGTTTCCGTTCATAGTTTTTAAACTTAATTACTGAACCTCTGTTTGGAAGTACAGTTACTACACATCCACTTAAATGGTTGTTAAGTTCGTCAGCGGTATTGAAAAATATCAAACATAAATCGCAAAGATGTAATCTGCTGTGATGAGATGTGACTTGACTTCTAAAAAGTCAAGAATAGTCAAGAATAGTCTTTGATCAAGCAATAATGAGAATAATTATTATTTTCTAAAAACAGAAGGTGTATCATTTTTCCGTTGTATTTAAGGTTGAATTCAGATTTATACAAAGGACCTACAAAGTTTTTATGATTTTTTAAGCCATTAATTATAAACTTTATATGTGAATATTTTTTTTCAAATGTTCTAATATCAGTGAAAATTGTAACCTTTAATGATATTACAACATTTGAAAACAAAAAACATTCCTCTTAAGTTAAAAATTTCTCGAAAATTAGGATAAGAAAACGTTCTTTTAGGGTGTTTCTTAGCTGGATATAAAGCCGCTGTTACACACCATAAAAAACAATAGTGATCATTATTTAAAATATTCAAACATTCTTTTTAGCCTGAATTAATTTGGGTAAACTGATATAACTAGAAATAACAGTCTCCCTCTTTTTCTCTATTCCATTTTTGTATTTATTGTATAGTTAGCATAGTTTTATATTAATTTTTAATATTTTATGTACCTACCTAAATTTCTGATGGTAATAAACTAGAACCACCAAGAGGTTGAGATTCATCTCAACATACAAATTGTTTATAAAGGTCCTCCCCATCCACTATCACGACCTTCAAACTTTTCAATAGATGTTTTCAAACAATCAACTGTTTCAATATTCAATTTTTCGAAATCGAAGTTAGAATATATTATTTTTTATTTATTTATTTATTTATTTATTTATTTAAAAATTTTCCACCACCTTAACAGGATAAACCCAACACAGTAATGGCTTACAAAATTACAAATTTAAATATAGTCAAAAACAAATATTTACATAAATTATATATACAATGCGAGTCAATTTATCATTTGATGCCAATATTATAATAATTAAATGTCAGCTACTTGCAATCTTAGGTCAAATTAATTAAGAAAGTTCAATTATAATTTAACGTCACAATTAATTAAATGTCACTATAAAATTCAAAGTACAATTGATTCAATAAAGCTTTTTTTTTTTTTTTATATATATTATTAAAAATAAGTCCTAAAGTCTATAAAATACACTACAATCAATATTCTTATCAACTCTTACAACACGTTAATTGCATGTAGATGGCCCTTGTGAATTCACTCAGACTACAATTATATATGTCTATATGTTGTGACACCTCATTGAGCGCCCGCAGCGCGCGCGTCAGCGGCACTAGTTTCAGCAGGTTGGTGTGTGCGAGCGGCTCACTCAGCACCGGCGGCCGCCGTCGCCGCCCCACGTATTCGTTAGGAACATACCATGCTACTGTCTCCAGTACTCCTGGGTTGTGTATTTTGCCACGAATTACCTTGAATAAGTAAGTGGTCACAGCTACTTCCCTTCTGACCTCCAAACGGTAATAACCGACCATTCCTAGCAAAAACAATGTGGGATATAATAATGGGTAACCTGGGTACACACCATATATTTTATGGTACAAAAATCGGATGAACTTATTTTGTATACGTTCCAACATAAATCCATACTTCGCCTCGTAAGGAGCCCAAATGCTAGCGTTGCATTCCATATGACTTTTCACCAGTGCCTCATATAATGTTCTCAGAGCCGTGATATTCGAGAACCCGTTAGCGTGCCTCAACAGAAAACCCAGATTGCGGTACGCTTTCTTACATACGTCCATAATATGATCGTTAAACTTTAAATCGGTTCTGAAACGAACGCCCAAGTCTCTGACCTCACTTACCCGTTGCAAAGGTACCCCCTCTATTTGGTACTGATAGTGATCAGGGTTGCGTGATCGGCTGAAAGTCATCACAGAGCATTTTGCAATGTTAAAATACAGCTTATTATCTTGGCTCCACCCAACCACTCGATCTATATCTTCCTGCAACAAGTTGTGATCTGTAGCCTGCGAAATTTCTTTGACCAATTTAAGATCGTCAGCAAAAAGTAGCGGTGTCGAGTACGAGACCACTTCCGGTAAACTATTTATCATTAGGATGAAAAACAGCGGGCCCAAATTACTCCCCTGGCTTACACCTGATCTTGTGAAATATGGTTCGGAGAGGCACCCCCCATAGTCTACGTATTGACGTCTGTCCCGTAAATACCCCGCGAAGAACGCCAGCGTATGGGTTGTGCAGCCCACTGCCGCCAACCGTCTTAAAAGAATGTCGTTATCGACCATGTCGAAGGCTTTCCTAAAATCAAAGTAGGCTACATCCACCCGCCGTCCAGCGTCCACCGCAGGCACCAGACACGTCATTCGGTGGAGAAGATTACCTGTAGTTCCCTTTCCAGCCCGAAATCCGTGCTGTGCGTCTGACAGCTGGGCATTAACCTGTTTAGAGATACAACTATATAAAGTAGCCTCGAAAACTTTGGCTGGAGCACTAAGAATTGCAACGGGCCTGTAGTTACTAGGGTCAGTGCCTCCCCTCCCCTTCGGCACCGGAACGACTCGTGTAACTTTCCAGCATTCCGGAAACGTTGTAGCGTCAATACAGGCATTATATAAATGCTGTAGAGGTTCAGCCAATACCACTCGAGCATCCCTCAAAACAAACGCAGGTATACCGTCCGGTCCCTTGGATCGCTTGGGAGGCAGGCGCGCCAGCGCAGCAAGGACGTCGCGCTCGTGTACGTGAGTGAGCGAAACACGCGCGCCAGGCGCCGGCGCCGGTGCCGCGCTCGCCGTCGCCACATTCAGCTCTGCGGGCTCTTGACTATACACTGATTGGAAGAAACTGGCAAACTCATTGGCGCATTCGTGGTCTGATAAAGTACGGCCATCTTTTATAAGTTTGTGATTATTCGATTTACCTTTCCTGGACCTCATGTAGTCCCAGAAGGCTCGCGGGTCCTTGACTAGGTTAGCTTGAACGCGGTCGCAGTATCTCTCGTGCGCCTGTGCCGTCTCCACTTTTACTTTTGCCCTGGCCCTACTAAACGCCTCGTAATCACTACGAGACTTATTTTATTTTTAGTTTCAAAAGATTTCACTTTTTGTGAATTATATTTGAATTTTAAAGATGTACTAATAAACCCAAAGTTTACCTTAACACAAGTATGCTTAGTAAGGAATTCATTTAAAAGAGATTTTAATTGGTCTAAAATATAGGTATTTAAACTATCATGGTCACTGACATCAGTATCAGAATAAACGGGATATTTACCATGTTTCACTATTTTGAGCTTCCGATATTTCGGCGCTGTTGCAAGCACCATGATCACGGAGGAACTGGAGTAGTGGCGGTGAACTATAATCAGCTCGGCGAACCTTGATCCCTATGACACTGACAGTTATTCCCACGACACAACCTTGTAGTAGCGTCACCGTTATATTATAATCGAATTGGCGGTGTCTAAAAATGATATTTATTAATTTTAGGCAGATATATGCAATTACAATAATATCCCGTTGGAATTATAATAATTATTAACACTTACAAGAAATTATCTCAATCAGACTTTACGTTGACGTCCTGCAAAAGTTACTCCGTTTGGAAGATATCGACTAGTGCGGAAAAGTATCGATAAACAAATATCGAAAATGGAAACGAGTGTACAAAATACATCAATAGAGCACCTACGCTCTTAGTGTCAGATTTATAATCATTTAAGTTGTTTGCGATAATAAAATAAAGGAGATTTAACAAATTTATTGTATATACCTACTCAAATAAAACAAAAGCGGTTTATTTATGATTTTTTAATATACATTAATCTGAATCTGACAATGGTGTCACCGATTGCGTCTCAGACTCGGAATCCGAACTGCAGCTGCTTTCTCCTATGTTTATGATAAACGGCTGGTCTACTATATTGTCGTATCGCACGTCTCGATTCCAATCATCTAAGCATAGCTTTTTCGTCTTTTCAACCACTTTCCCCCAATTGTCCGGAGTCACTTGACTACATGCCTCTTGTAGCAACGTAAGCATTTTATTAGCTGTGAATGGTGGAGTGGTGTTAAGCCTGGCTGCACAACCTGAAACAATAATGGTTTAGATTGAAAATGATGCAAAGTCAAAGAGCGAGATCGGGGTAAGTACATTATAAGTACATAATTTTGTACGTTAAAAGTGTGTAATTGATATAAGCACATGGATAAAAATAAAAATGCAATTTGCTAGTGAAATAAAATAGCTTTAAATAGTACTAGCCGACTAGACAGTCACCAGTGACCTAAATAAAAACATGTTAAAATAAATACAAATCAACCCACCTTTGATCTGCGCCCATATCATTTCGATTGCATTATATTGGCAGTGGTAGGGCGGTAGCCGAATCACGGTGTGCCCTTTTGATTTTGCCATCTCATCCAAGAAATATTTCTTCTTTGTTTGCTGTTTATGAAGGTTCAACAATCTAACTAATTCCTTTTTCAGCATTTGAGTATTAGCTGCCACACCATTGTTTTGCAGCCACTCTATTATTTCGCCTTTATTGTTGTTCGCGGTAGGCGCTTTATTAATTTGCACAGAGTGGTATGGGGCGTTGTCCATTAAAATGTAGTGGGGCTCGTTTAAATTGTCTAATAGTTTTGTGAACCATTTCTTGAAATTCTCAAAATTCATCTCTTCGTGATAATCACTTGTTTTCACGGATTTGAAGGCCCACAAGCAGTTAGGTACAAAACCTTTGGCTGTGCCAGCGTGGCAGATAATCAAACGCTGGCCCTTGCCTTCTGGTGCTTTGGTACAGGATTTCTCTGTGTCGTCTGTCCATGTTTTGGAGACTGAGTGATTGGCGTTGAGCCACGTTTCGTCCAGATAAACCACCTTGTCCCAGTTCTCGATGTTTTTTATTTGTCGTAGAAAATCACACCTCATCAATCCAATGTCCTTCCGCTCCATTATCACTTTTCTTTTGTCACACTTCCCATAACGAAATCCACATTTTTTTATAACTTGTCTGAGAGAAGTGAATCCACCTTTAAATAAATCAGCCGATTTCAGCGACGCTAATAATTTTGTGCAAGTCGGCAGTTCACCTCGAAAATAATAGCCGTAAATATGGTTTCGTATCGCTGCCATGTCGAAATCATCGGGGTTAGTTACGGGTCGTGCCCTATTATGTTTTTTCTTCTTTGGAGTTGATAATTTGTTCTCCTCCATCGACGATTCGCCGAACTTCTCCTTTGTAATTCGGGAAACGGTAGCTTTGCCAATTCCCAAAGCATCAGCAACACGGTCGCGTACGTTGTCAAGTGGCAACAAAGGTCCGCCATTTTGTAGTTCGCGAGCAAAATAGTCACGCAAGCGTACAACAAACTCCCGCGTTTCACTGTTGAGTACAGTTTTTCTCAGTCTTTTCGGCATTTTGAAACACCAACAAACACAAAACAGCAACAATAACAAAAACAGAAAACAACAATAGTAACAAACAAAGGATTCCGTTGACACAAGAAAACACGTGGCGCATACAAGGCGTTAGCACTCGTACTGGCGTAGCGAACTGACAGTACTAGCGTAGTGACAGATCAGATAGTGTTGCTATAACTAAAATTTTAATTCACATTAAAATTATACAGTCCGACCATGTTACCTCTGCATCGGAATATTGGCAACCCCATATACAAATACACGGATACTTGTAAATATAACAAGCATTATAATTATAGTAATGTAGATTATATTTTAAAAACATGTTTATCGATGTGGCTGAATGCAAGTCACGCCTTTGCCTATAAAAAGTTGCGATATATCGACACGACCCGTCACTAGTATGAACTGTCATAGGGATCAAGGTTCGCCGAGCTGATTATAAGAAAAAGTTTTTTCTTCTAGGAGTAATTATATCGATCTACCCTCTTTCGAGTTCTTTTACTACGCGTATCTGCACTACTATTGGTTTCACTCTCACTACAAACTCGAACCCGATCTCGATCACGTTCACGACATACGATGCTCACTGTATCCACTCGCGATTTTGTTTTAGCTTGTTCCCGGTTGTTTTTGCAAAGACGGACCACTGATGAAATAGTGAAACATGGTAAATATCCCGTTTATTCTGATACTGATGGTCTAAAATACTTTTTTTTTTTACGTGCGCAAAATCCCCTCGGATACCTCCCCACCGGAGCCGGAGGAGGAGGTTATTCGGACTCGAACCGACTAAAACGCACGCCGCCTGTGGGTCGTTTTGGTTGCCGAAGGTGAGGTTGACAGGCATATCCCTCGCACCCCGGCCGACCCAGGGCCATCTCTCACGATCTGGCTCTCTTCTCGGGTGTGGGGACTACATAGTCCCCAAAGGTCTAAAATATTTGAAAAAAAGGATTCAACTGACGTTCCTTGATGTTCTTCACGAGCTAATAAAACTAAACAATAATTCCACAACATATTATTAATTAAAGTAGATATAATTACCATTTCACATATTATTCATGAACATGTCATATCAGAAATAATAATTATTCAGTTGATGATGTCAAAGTAATAATTCAAATAATAATGTCAAAGTAATAATTACGTTAATAAAGTCAAAATAATACTTCAAATCATAGTGTCAAAATAATAATTCGATCAATAATGTCATAATAGTATTTCAAATCAATTGTCAAAATTACATATTTAATGTCAAGTTCACAATAATTTAATGTCAGATGATGAAAATACAATTTAAATTATTAAAATATACAATTACTTACAAATATCTGCAAATACTATGGTTTTTTATATTAGATTAATAAAGAAATATCCATCACATTTTTTTTTTGTTTTTTCTTGACAGTCTAATCTATTAACCCGCCCCTCATCGTACCTGGTGCAAAGGTGCCCATGACGCTGGCGGCATTGCCCCGTTGAACAGCTATGGCCAACCGTTGCCCCAGGTACGAGCCGGAGCGGGAGTCACCGGTTTTGTCCCTCAACCTGCGCCCTAATTCGCTCACCAGATTCTTGGCGTCGGTACCCCAACTACCCATTGTCTCGACCGCAAATGGAGCGAACATATATTGCTCTGTCAGCGCCGCATATTTCTCTCGTTTTTTATCCGCTGCGTCCTCAGCAGCAGCTGCCGGAGACCGGACAGTACGGCTCAGGTGACTGGGCGCAACCGTGCTGACACACGTGGCGTCCCACAGGAGGCACTTACCATTTTTCCATGGCACCAAAGTCATACCGTCCGGCCTTTTGCCGTCGGATCTGCTGAGGCCAGGTGGTTCTAATAGGCATGGGATATCCGCCGACACAAAGGCTCTCCGAAGTATGTCGTTGAGAGCATGGTGGCGCGGAAACCTACCCGTACTTCTACGACAACTCAGTGCGTGATGGCCGTCGCTCGCCACCATGGAACCGCAGGTGCATCTATGGGGTTCACACAACCTGCAGCCCAGGCGGAGGACCACCGCCACCCGCAACGAATTGTCATCCAACAAAGTGCCCAGGTGAGGTGAAGGCAGCGCGTGCCATGCCAACCATGCTCCCGATTCCGGCTGTGACACTGCTCGGAGCCTGGCCATATCGGCTCCCGAAGCACCCTCCAATAACTGCTCCCTAAGCCTTACAGCAATGCCCTCGTCCCAAGATTATTAAAATATATTATTTAATACCAGCGATACATAATCAGATTATATCAACTTTACCTAGATTCCTTCACTCAAAACACAGTAACTAGCCCTTGTGAATTCATTCAGGGAGCATGAAAACAAGCACAAATCTAATCTGTCAGCCAGCATATTAAGCGCACGCAGCGCCCGCGTCAGCGGCGCCCTCTACAGCAAGTTGGTACGCACGCGACACACTCGCAGCAACGGGGGGCGCCGCCGCCTCAACGCGTACTCCTCCGGTACACACAGCCCTACTTCCCGTAGGATAGCTGGGTTGTGTATACGCCCACGAAACACTTTAAACAAATAGGTGGCCGTAGCCACCTCCCTCCTCACTTCCAGCTTATTATATCCTGTCATACCCAGAACGAACAACGTAGGATACAACCACGGATAGCCCGGGTAGACACCATACTGTTTCCAATATAAAAATCAAAGGAACTTATTCTGGGTATGCTCCAACATAACCTTATATTTGTCTTCGTGTGGAGACCATATCAGCGCATTGCATTCTAGGTGACTCTTCACGAGAGCCTCATACAATGCCCTTAATGCCGCAATACTAGTAAACTGGTTTGCTTGACGTAAGACAAACCCTAAATTTCTGAAAGCCTTTTTACAGACACCGGTGATATGGTCACGGAAATTTAAATCAGTGCTAAAGCGCACGCCCAAATCCTTAACCTCGGTTATACGCCGCAGAGGGACCCCTTCCATGTGATATTGGTAGTGACTTGGGTTATGTGCACGGCTGAACGATATCACCGAGCACTTAGCTACATTAACGTAAAGTTTATTTTGTAAGCTCCATCTCACAATCCTATCTACGTCTTGCTGTAGTTCATCATGATCTATGTGGTCCTTAATAACTCGTACCAATTTAAGATCATCTGCGAAAAGAAGGGGCACCGAATGTTTGACCTCCTCCGGTAAGCTATTTATCGTGAGTATGAAGAGAAGAGGCTCCAAGTTACTGCCTTGACTCACTCCAGATCTCGTGAAATATGGTTCGGAAAGGTGTCCCCCACAGTCAACGTATTGGCATCTGTCCAGCAAGTAGCTGGAAAAGAAGGACAGTGTATGCGGTGTACATCCAACGCTAGCTAGTCGTGATAAAGCACGTCGTTATCAACAGTATCAAATGCTTTCCGAATATCAAAGTACGCCACATCTACCTGTAGCCTAGCGTCCACCGCCGGCACCAAACACGACATTAAATGAAGCAGATTGCCCGTAGTACCCCGCCCGGGTCGGAACCCGTGTTGCGCATCAGATAGCTGATTGTCTATCTGTCCGTATAAGTAGTTGTGAATGGTTGCCTCGAACACCTTAGCTGGAGTGCTAAGCACAGCCACGGGCCTGTAATTACTTGGGTTTGGGCCTCCACTACCTTTTGGTACGGGTATCACACGCGTTAGTTTCCAGCGCTCTGGAATTTTGCGGTCTCAATGCAGGTGTTGAATAAATGCAGCAAAGGTTCAGTGAGTACCATGCGACAATCCCTGAAAATGAACGCTGGTATGCCGTCCGGTCCCATGGAGCGCTTGGGAGGCAGACGAGCCAGCGCGGTCTTCACATCCCCCAAACGCAGGCTACTAAGGTCCACCCACGTCCCCGGAGCCGGTGTCCCCACCGAGCTGGCCGCCGCCACGTTCAGTTCAGCGGGTTCCTGGTTGTACACCGAGTGGAAAAACTGAGCGAATTCATTCGCGCATTCCAACTCTGACAAGGTGTGATCATCCTTCACTAACCTGGGCTTACCTTTGTTACCCTTTCTACTTCTCATGTAATTCCAAAAGGCCCGTGGGTCCACAGCCAGATGATGCTGTACGCGCTCATTGTACTGGTCGTGAGCTCGCAGAGTCTCCACCTTCACTGCTGCCCTACACCTGCTAAAAGCTTCATAATCACTAAGAGATCCGGTTTTTTTATATCTTTTATGTAACGCATGCTTATAGCGTAATTCCCTAATAATGTGAGGCGTATACCATACCGGATATATATATGTATATGTCCAACTATCTGAGCAAATTATCATACGACGAGACAGAGCTCACTATAAGGATAATTGAGTAGTGTAGTTTTATGCAATTATATACTATAATTCTATGTCAAGCAAACAAGTTTTACGAAGAAGTATCATTTTCACACCACACACTCCTCACCTCTCTCTCTTGCGCATACAAACACACACACACACACACACACACACACACACACACACACACACACACACACACACACATCACACACACACACACACACACACACACAAACACACACACATACACACACACACACTGTTTTGTATTAAATAATTATGTAGCTGTATTGTTTGTTATGTATATCCAAAGTGGGGTGGAGGCGCTGTTAACTGAGATACAGGTCAAAAGCCTAGTTCAGTTGCAGATGCTTAAACCAGACACAATTCTGTCTAAGCTTACTGTAACATCTCCAATGACAAACTGTGTAAACATGTATAATTTTTATGGAATAAATAAATAAAAAATAAAAAAAATATACCTATTCCTATGTGTAGTGTTGATATTCTTATAAGGAATACATAGATCAAATATTTCCTAAATTTTATCATAAAATAAATCTAAAATAATTTCAGGGTCACTAGAAGAATATAAATCGCTCCAATATATTCTTGTAAACAAATCATATAAATAGTTAAAGTTAGCTTTCTTAAAATTCCACTGTTTACGTGGTAACGGACTCGGTGAGCACTGCATGGGAGAAGAGGGGGACTCGAGGGTCGGGGCCGGCACGTCACGCGGCGACGCCCGCGCACCCAGCTCGAGGCGCACGGCGAGCGGAGGATGGTGGCGGTCTACCGGCTCCATCCTGTCATCCGCCGGAGCCTCGTCCACGAACACGCCGCCCCGCGCGCTCAACACGAGGTCCAACAGTCTACCGTTAGAGTTAGGTATTGCATTATACTGAATAAATTCACAGAAGGCCATAAAAAATTCATAGTAATTAACAATATTTTGACTACATGAAAACAAATTGAAATCACCCAATATGACTAAGTTTTGTTTATATTTTAAACTCAATTTTTCTAAAACACTAAACATTAACATGTATTCATTATGTACGGGCCAACCGCACAGTCATTACTTAGCAATAATTGTAGGTCAATAGAGTACGCGTAAACCATATGCACTTTACAGCACATCAGTTCACGTTCGTATCCGATACACGGTCGACGCGTCCTCATTATCAATCATTTAGTCCTAAGTATCAATTAGTCTTAAATATCAATATATCATAATATCACTCAAGCAACTCTATCATTTCTATCACACTCCGATGTCCCATACATCGCTTTGGTCCTTCGAGCCGGATTTCACATAACGCCATGTTTCTGCTGGTAGAACATCCGTAATCCGAACTACTCTGTTAGCTACAAAAGGTTGCCAACGTCCAGGATCCCCCTGCAGCCATCCTAACACGGCCGTAGAGTCACACCAACCAAATGTTTTGATGGTATAGCCCGTAAAACATGTCACGTTCGTATCCGATACACGGTCGACGCGTCCTCATTATCAATCATTTAGTCCTAAGTATCAATTAATCTTAAATATCAATATATCATAATATCACTCAAGCAACTCTATCATTTCTATCACACTCCGATGTCCCATACATCGCTTTGGTCCTTCGAGGAAATAGATATCAGCGAACTTTAATTTCATTAAAAGTGGTTACGGCGAAGCAGTTGGAACGAGTAGCGGCAGTAAGAGCAGCTTCCGCAAGAGCATCAGCAAGCAGTCCATAAGTAAGATCTTTCCATTTTTTTACCTGTATCACTCGTCGCAATTACAATGGAGGATCTGCTCGCTACCCAAAACCAGCTGATGGGAGCTATCAATCAGCTCTCCGTCAATTTCAAGAAAGATGGGGCGGATCGTAAGACCGCCACATACCTCAAAAACCGTTTGGAAACTCTGGATGCCTATTGGCAAGAGTTTCAAGCGAATCACAAGCAGTTGCAGGAATGTGATCCCTCGCACGAGAATTTCGTAGAGTCCTGCTACGAGCGTACTTTACAATTCTATAAGGAAACTCGCGCGTGTTTCATGGAGTATGCTCTCGAGTCTAGGAAAGAGGATAAACCTCTTCTGAAACCCGCTAACCCCCTGACAATGCCCAGATCGTTGGATAATTCGACGACCTCCAAGTCACCACTCCTGGATGGACAATCCGGGAGGACAGCACCAGTACAGGGTCAGTCGTTTGACTTTCAACCTGCATCAACTAGCACTCGCCCTTCTCAATCCCCTAGTATTAACAGTAGGTTAGATGAGATGCTTCGCAACCAGAAAAGTAATTTTAAAGCCTTCTCTCGCACTATTTCAAACGTAGACTACGCCTCTATGAACGAAAATTGGGAATTAGAGGACCTTTTGAAGTCAGTTTCACTGCGCTGGTCTGCCATCGATAATCTGCACTGGAAGATCGATAGTGAACTTCAGGAAGAGAATGTAGAATACGAACAAGCATTTAGCTCGTACGAGAGGAAATACGACGCTATCAAGAGAGAAATCAATATCAAAATACAATCGTCCCGGCATAACGAACATACGACACCCCGAACAGACATCCCCAGCTTCAGTGGTAGCTACCATCAGTGGATCACATTTAAATATTTATACACGGAAGCTGTGCACAACAATGGATGTATGTCAAACAGCCAGAAAATGCAGGTCTTGAAAGGAAAGTTAAAGGGAGAAGCCGAGACAATTGTCTCCCACCTACGGATCACATCCGATAATTATCAGTTGTGTTGGGATATTCTAAACAACAGATATAACAATACTAAACTCATATTTGGGTCATATATGAGTATAATCATGAACCTGCCGATTCTACAACAACAGTCGTCAGTATATCTAAAAAGGATGCACGATAGCATTATTGAAGGCCTAAATTCTATCAAAAACTTAGGCGTCGATATCAGCACTTGGGATCCAATGGTAATCTATATTTTGGAGCATAAATTGGACCCTGAGACAAGTAAGGAATACTGTCAATACCTGAAAAATCCGAGAGACCTACCAACAGTTAAGGATTTCGCGGACTTTCTGGAGAACAAATTCACGTCACTAGAATCTTCGCAACGTAAACCACTCAGCCCGCCTAAAACACATCATCTGGAGCAGGGAAATCAGCAAAAACAGCATACTCATTACAGACAAAATATCAACAAGCAAAGACAGAGCAATAACGTTGTTGTGAAAGACACAAAAACGAAATGTCCACTCTGCAAAAAAGATCATGGCATATTTCACTGTGACACGTTCCTAAAAATGCAACCTAGTGAGAGACGTAACACAGTTACAAAGTTGAAATTATGCACAAATTGTTTGCATGATCACTTCGGTAAAAAGTGCTTATCGGAGAAACGTTGTCGAGATTGCAAGGGCAGCCACAATACGCTGATTCATGAAGCGTGTGTAAATCAAAGTATGTCAGTAGAACAGCAGAAAACTGTTACACACGCATCGCAATGTGACATAACAGAAACTCTCCTAGCAACAGCCATGGTGAACGTGAAATCAGCTGATGGGTCACTTATCAAAATGCGAGCTTTGATTGACCAGGGCTCACAAACTTCGCTCATTACGGAGAATGCAGCCCAGTTGTTGAAGTTACCTAGACATAGGAGTAAAGGAGTCATTTTCGGATTAGGAGCCCAAGAGAACAACTGTAAAGGGGTCCTTAAATTAGCGTGTTCAGCGATATACAGTGACTATCAATTTGATACTGATGTCTTTATCATGAAAAATTTAGTAAACAATCTACCAAATCAGACCTTTAACAAGCCGTCATGGGAACTTCTAGACAACATACAATTGGCCGATCCTGAATTCTACATCAAACGGCCAATAGACCTATTATTAGGAGCAGATGTCTACCCAGATATCATCTTACATGGCATTATTTCTTCCGACAACTCCCTACCCATCGCTCAACAAACCCGACTTGGTTGGATTTTGTGTGGGAATGTCAAGTCCTATCAATGCAATGTCATTATCAACAACGTGGAGGAAATACAGCGATTCTGGGAAATAGAGAACATACCAAATGACTCATCTATGTCTCAGGAAGATGCACATTGTCTCGATTACTTCAGAAAAACAACAAAAAGACGGTCAGATGGAAGATATATTGTAAGGATACCTCTGATTCCTAATGCGGAAGAGCAGCTGGGGGAATCAAAATCAAAAGCAATCGCACAATTTAAGCAATTAGAAAGAAGGTTCAAGAAGAGCGCGGATGTCGAAATGGGCTACAAGGCATGGATGAATGCCTTGTAGCCCATTTCGACATCCGCGAATATATCAATCTTAATCATATGCATCTCGCACCTAGGATCACAAAGCCGAGCATTTATTTGCCACACCATTGTGTTTTAAAGGCTGATTCTACGACAACAGCGCTTCGAGTCGTCTTTAATGCGTCAGCAAAAACATCGAGCGGTAAGAGCTTGAATGACGTCATGTATCGAGGTCCCGACCTACAACAGGACCTACTGACATTAATTATCAAGTGGAGGGAATACAAATATGCCTACACAGCGGATATTGAGAAGATGTTTAGAAACATAAGTATTCATGACGACGATAAAAGGTGGCAAACAATCCTATGGCGAGAATCTCCCACAGACAGCATGAAAGAGTACCACCTTTCGACGGTAAGCTATGGAACGAAGTCAGCTCCATTCCTGGCCATGATGGTGCTAAAACAATTAACCCGGGATGAAGGATACCACTACAAATCGAGTCCAGCTGCAGCAGTCCTTAAAGAGCAGTTCTACATGGATGACCTCATTCATGGGAACCACAACCTTCAAGGCGCCAAGCAATTACAAACGGATTTAATACACTTACTAAAAACAGGAGGTCTCAATCTAAGAAAATGGTCAGCGAATAGCCCAGAGTTATTACAAAATGTAAGTGTAGCAAGTTTAAACGATCAGGTATACGAATTTAAGGACGACGTATCAACTAAAACACTCGGTCTACGTTGGCATCCACAAGCCGACGAATTCACATATGACCTCAAAGTGAATTGTACGGGCTCGTTAAAATACACTAAACGAACTTTACTATCAGAAATATCAAAGGTATTCGACCCGCTAGGCTGGCTTACTCCAGTTACAACAAAGCTTAAATTACTATTCCAACAAATTTGGTGTCACGACCTAAAATGGGATGACGAGCTTCCAGCGGTGATAACCAATGAGTGGATGAAAATCAGAAGCAATTTGAAATATATCTCAGAAATTCGAGTGCCTCGATGGTTACAGGTTTGTGAGAATGATGTTATAGAACTGCACGGGTTTTCTGACGCATCAAAAAATGCCTACGCCTGTGTGATTTACTGCAAAATTGACAGCTCTCAAAACAGAAGGGCTAACAACTCAGTAACGCTTGTCGCTGCAAAGTCTAGACTAGTTCCACCTAAAAAGGATGTCACTTTACCACGCCTGGAACTCAGTGCCGCTCTTCTATTATCAACGTTAATGCAAAAGGTACAAGCATGTTTTACGGGCTATACCATCAAAACATTTGGTTGGTGTGACTCTACGGCCGTGTTAGGATGGCTGCAGGGGGATCCTGGACGTTGGCAATCTTTTGTAGCTAACAGAGTAGTTCGGATTACGGATGTTCTACCAGCAGAAACATGGCGTTATGTGAAATCCAGCGAGAACCCAGCTGACTGTGCCAGTCGCGGCATCATCATGGATCAACTCACTCAACATCCCCTGTGGTGGCACGGCCCAGCTTGGCTTCTAACATTCGAGGAAGAAAGCGAGGAGCGACATTGTTACAGCACTCAAGAGGAGTTGCGAAAATCAAAACAAAGCAACGTAGCAACAACGCCATGCACTAACGACGATGACGTAATTTTGAGCTTACTGAGCAAAAATAGCTCGTGGACTCGCGTCACACGGATACTAGCCTATGTATTACGTGTCAAACAAAATATAAATATCAAATTAACATTTCTCACTGCAGCAGAACTTAGACTAGCAAGGCTAAGAATCATTAAACGTATACAGGAGATTGAGTTTGAACAAGATATCAATCACCTGCGAGATCACAACAGAGTAAGCCCCAAGAGTAGATTACTATGTCTGACGCCATTCATTGACCAGGACGGACTCTTGAGGGTGGGCGGTAGGCTCAAAAATGCCGTTATCAGCAAAGACATGATGCATCCACTGATAATACCACAAAGCAGTCACTTGACCAACCTCCTCATTGATCACGCCCACAAAAGGACTTATCACGGAGGAGCTCGAGTAACACTAGCCAGTCTACGACAGCAATATTGGGTAATTGGCGGTAACCGTACAGTCAAAGCACGGCTACGACAATGTGTCCCGTGCAGAAGGCACGACCCAACCAAGCACACCCAAATAATGGGAGATCTACCGCAATGTAGGTCTAATCCGTCAAGACCATTCTATAACACAGGTGTTGACTTTACGGGGCACGTGTACGTAAAGGCGAGCAGAGGAAGAGGCATAAAAACCTTCAAAGGGTATATTGCGGTGTTTGTTTGCATGGTCACTAAGGCAGTACATCTGGAGTTAGTGTCTGATTTGACCACATCCGCATTTTTAGCAGCGCTAAGAAGAATGGCCGCAAGACGTGGAGCGCCTGGTCATATCTATAGCGACAACGGCACGAACTTCGTTGGCGCTAACAGAGTACTTAAGCAAGAGATGCTCAATTTAAAGAACATCATCAATGCCGAAGTTTTGTCGGAACTTAGCGAAATGGATATAACGTGGCATTTCAATCCCCCCTCTTGGCCTAGTGCTGGCGGATTATGGGAAGCAGCTGTGAAGAGCTTGAAATATCATCTTCGACGAACTATAGGCGAACAGAAACTCACCGTTGAGGAGTACACTACCCTACTTTCACAGTTAGAAGCCTGTTTGAACTCTAGACCTCTCTGCGCATTAACAGAGGATATCAATGACATCAATTATCTCACGCCAGCTCATTTCTTATCAAGTGGCCCAGTTTTGAGCATAATAGAAACCTTAAAACCATACAAGACAGTCTCTTAGATACTGTTACAGATATCTACCATGGGAAATTCAATCTCCACATCTTATCACCATCCCAATTAATAGACGAGTTAAGTATTATTTCCGGGCATTTGTCGAAGGGGGTAGCACTACCTATAGAAGACTTCCACAGTGGTACTGGGTTATCAAAGCTTTACCATCTTCTAAAGGTAAAGGTCCGAGCAACTGACCATTACCTCATTTTCGAAATAAAAATCCCATTAGTGACCAGAGACAATTATGACATATACAAGGTCATACCCATACCCCAAAAACTCCAAAATCAAATAATAAGCATAGTCCCTATCTCAGAGTATACTGCAATGAATATTCGGCGAGATGCATACTTTTTAATGACTGAGAGTGATCTGCAGTCCTGCTATCAATTAGATGATAGTACAAAATTGTGTGAACTGCAGACACCAATTTACCACATGCAGAACGATCACAGCTTATGTGCGAAAGATCACCTGACGGAGAAATGTCGAACGGTCACTAACCTATGCAAAAATTATTGGAATGCGCTGCATAAACAAAATAATTTTATATTTTATTGTTGTGGGCAGTGTGCACTAAGAGTCATGTGCAGCGATCAAGTTACACTAGAACGAGTCAGCAAGGCCGGTACCTATATTATCAATCGGCAGCAATTGTGTAGTCAAGGGTGAATCACTCACGCTTCATTCACACAACCTACAAACAAATGAAATGCGCACACGACCCGATGTAATAACTTTTGACATCCCACCGATAAACAACATCATAAATTTGACCATTCCCATCGACACAAGAGACAATCGGTCAAACACAGAAGAGCGGGATCGGCAGATCTCCCTGGACGAAATGGGGCGGCAGATAGACGAAATGAAGAACGAAAGAAGCGAGATCGGGTCGATCTCAACCCACGACGTGCACCAATACGTAATATCATACGTATTGGTGGCGGTCTGCATCGGCGTGGGAGTTGGGGGCCTGTGGAGGCACATCCGAGCCTGCGCCCGGCGGCAGGAGCAGCTGGCGACGGCTGCCGCGCCGGCGAGGCCACGAGCGGCGCCTCGTCTTAGCACAATTGACTTAAGTAGTGTTAGTGATAATGGTGGAATACCAAAAGTACAAACAGTGCAAAGTGTGGTAGGAGCTCCCAGTGATAAACCCTATAAGGACACGTCGCGTGTAATAATTAAAAAATATGTTGTTATTACAAAGTAAAAAAATTGGTTCGCAAGCGTCAGATGTAATAATAAAAAAATATGTGTCATATGACAATGAAAGAAGTAAGTGTGTAATCTCCTATTTAAAAGAAATATAAATAAAATTGGTTTGTAAGTACATTACCATAAAAGTTCGGGCGCCTTGGAGATACACATGCCTAAGATAATAAGCGGATATTGGAAACTTTTAATCTTCCGGAGGTGAGCTAAATGAAACCAAACTGTGAGGTTTAAGGTTTTATTGTCCACTCCAGTGTGCATTTAGAAATAGTTGCAAGGATACATTCCTAATGTATATCTAACCTTAAATTTAAAATTAGAGTTTTATAAGCTAGGTCAAAATGATCTTATGTCACCAATGCATTTTTAGGTTATTTAGAAGTTTAGATTTAAAATATAATTAAAGTAAGCTCACGGCATCCCTCGGCGAGTATATGTAAACACAGCAGCGAGAAAGCTCGTAGCAGGCGAAGTTTTCAGTTTAAGCCCATGCGGTACATCCAGGTTTGAGGCGAAAAGTCCAAACCCTCCATAAGGAAATGCAGATGACCGAAGACAAAGGAACGCCGAAAAAGGTCCAAAGAAAAGAGAAAAGGCAAAGACAAAGGCGGTTCCAATTTGGAAACCTGTAATAAAATTGCATGTCATTAGAACAAACTCCTATATGTGAACACGAGGTCCTAATTTTCTATAAATTTGCGCGACTTACCGCCTTAATTTGCTGGAACAATGCCAATAGCAAAAGAAATCATAATATTTTCAGATTAAGAGCTGAAACAATAGAATTTTAACAATTATTTTTCAAATTAGGAGCGTGGCGAATTTCCATCAAAGGGAATCTTATTAAAAAATGACAACTCACCAGAAATAAACTATAATTCCACAAGAGGATAGTTGTGAGGACACAAACTATTATCCTTTAGGCCAAAATACTCTCATTTTGATGAGATTCATTGAAATCAAGTTACGAAGCCATGAATATCGACCATCCAGTCTCAATATAGGAAGAAAGGTGCTTTTGACAGCGATACGTCAAAATGTCACTCACTCCGCGCTCCGAAACCCTTCGTTCAAAAATAGAATTAAAACCGGTGTGACGACGTTCGCAGAGCGCGTCGTTACATTACATCCCTCCCCAAAAAGAAAAAAGAAAGAAAGAAACTTCCTTTTCTAATGAAAATTATGAGAGTCCAGAACAAAATTCCAAAAAACCTCAAAAGACAAAATGTCCCGCAACATTTTTCAATAAACAAAAAGGCAATGCGAAAGCATCTTGCAATGGGTATTGCAGAAACAATTATAAATTAAAGAATGGGAAAGCATTCCTAAAAATCAAAGAATGTGAAAACACTCGAAAAGTAAAGAACCAAACTCAGAAAAGAGTAAAAACTTATTTCAACACAAAAGTGAAAATAAATCCTTCAATAAAACAAATTAAACAATCCCTACTCAATTCCATTCCAGATATCGATTAGGCAACCAACGCCGTCGAATCTAATCCTTGATCTTAACCAGCCTTCTAGCATCAATACAAAAGTGCGGTTGAGCTCCTACGCCACCGACTCTATACCAGCTATTCCTGAAACAAAAATATGAAACTAACAAGATATCGGTTAAGCACCAACGCTGCCGAATCTGAAAGAAAATCGGTAAAAACAATGAAGTTTTCCCACTGTCGGTTAGGTTGAAAAGCCGCCGACTTCAAATTCCTATTTCAACATCCAAAACGTCAAAACAAAATCACAACAAAAGTGTCGTAATAATATATTTATAAGCATTGTGATCGGCATAACACCACCAACTTTCCGAGCACAAGCAAAATATAAAGAAAATATGACAATTGTGACCAGTACAACACCACTGACTTTCTGAGCACAACCGCATAAGAAAAGTATGACATTTGCGACCGGCACAACACCACCGACATCCCGTGCGCAAAGCATAAAAAATGTAACAATGTGTATAAAAACACAATCGTACAAAAAGAGAAAAACGACAATTACGACCGGCTCAACACCACCAGCTTCCCGTGCGCAAAGCGTAAGGTGTGACTATGTGTATGAAACACAATAGCACAAAAAATTGTAAAGTCCAGTAAGACACAAGGTTCCCAAAAAATGGTATAACAAGGTGTGTAAAAAATGCATAAAATGCGTCCAATCCGAGAATCTTAATACTAAGAAAATAACCCAGAACTGTACAAAAATAAAGTTCAAGAAACTTAATTTTCCATTCCCTAAGTGAGTGGAAATAAGTCAAGTGAATTTAATGTAGAAAAATGAATATTAAATTTCACTCCTATATTAGAGTAGAAACTAAATTCCTAAATTTGTACAAAATATACAATATTAAATATACAAGTGTATAAAAATATATACAGGAAAATAATCCTATACAACAAAGATAAATAAAAATATAAGATCTTTTGATGTGGAACAATTTGTTAATATGGAGTAGAGTTACACAATAACAAGTCCTAAAATGACCTAAGTTATTTTTGAAGGAAACTAAAATTGAAATTAATAAATTGTTGTGAAGTTCCTAACATACATCTCCTTTCAAAATCCCTTAGCCTCACAAACATCACCTTACAATGGGATTATACTTCAAACAAAGTACCAAAGACAAAGATAGACATTGTCAAAACAAGAATAATTTTAATATTTAATTATGTCTTTAATATGATAACGACCAGTATAGTTTTTATTAAGGTCTTTTAAAACATAAACATTAGAGGAAATTTTATCTATTATTTCACACTTAACAAACTTAGGTGCCAACTTAGCCGAAAAGAATGCAGGAGCATTAGACTGCACAAAACTTCTCCTCCACACTATATCTCCCACCTCAAAAGAAATGACCTTCCTTCCTATATTATAATAACGCGCATTACGCTTATAAGCTTTAAGCAATGAAGCTTGAACTTTTATAAAAATATCACTAAGTGATTTAAGTGAAAAAGCAAATGAAGACCTATCAACAACATCAAGTTGATTGAGGTTATCAAAAGAATTACTAAAACGGTGCAATGAAGCATCAAAAATAAGTTCTCTACCGAACATGAGAAAATTAGGAGTGAAATCTGTAGCTAGATTCACACTACTATTTAAAGCTAATTGAACATGAGGCAAATATTTTGACCAAGTTCTATGATCATCTTTAACAAAACAAGAAATACATGTTTCGACTGTTTTGTTATATCTCTCTACAGGATTATTTTGAGGTGTATATAAAGTATTATAAAATATTTTACTAATATTATAACTTTTTAGAAAATCTACAAATTGCTTAGCTGTAAATTGGCTTCCATTATCACAAACAAAAATTTTAGGTGTTCCAAACTTAAGAAATATTTCTTTTTCAAGTATCCTACAAATTACTTTAGTGGTAGCACTAGTAACATTAATTTTATGTTTAACTAAATGAGTAAGACCTAAGCCTCTCTTTTCATAAGAAATATTTTCAAAAAGTGAAATAATTTTATTTAACTCGTGTTTCTCAGAAGGAGAAAGTTCAGAAACAGAAGTAACTGCATTTACACAAGTAGTGGATTCATATTCAAAAGTAATATTATTCCATAAGTCTTTAGCAAGATTAAATTTCAACCAAAAGTCAAATCCCAAAATAATTGAAGGTTTAAAAGAAGGTATTATCAAAAAATCTACATTTTTAGTTAAGTTATCACAAGTGATAGGTAAAACCATAGTTCCAATAACATTGTGTGCAGAACCATCAGCAGCAACAGCGTCACCTCTATAAGGTTTAAATTTATAACCTAATTGCAAAAATGTTTGATGAATATTAGAACCGAGTACACAACTACAAGCTCCACTATCTAACAAACCTGAATAAAATTTATTATTAATATTAAATTTTAAATAAGGTCTAGTGTCTTTATGTTTAACAAACAAAACAGGAGCAGCCCTGATATTATTAAAGAAAACTTTCAAATAATCCAACCATTCATTAAATTCTTTCTTACAAGTGGCTTCATTCGGAGCACTGCTAAATTTTTTCAACATCGAGTCACCAGAGGTTTTATCAAAAACTAGGGCTCGATGGGACCTGATACGTTTTTTGACTGAACAGTATTTGAATTACAAACTTCGCAATTCTTCGTAGTGACGCCAAGCTTGTGACATTTAAAACAAATTACACCTGGAAATGTAGGGCAATTTTTATAAGAATGTCCAGAGGACTTACATTTTAAACAAGTTAAATCATCTGATTTAACAGCACTAATTTGAGCAGAATATTTTTCTTTTTTAATACTTTTATTCTCACTCAAGTTCTTTCTTGACACAAAATTCTCTAATTCTCTGCTGAGGTTAATAAATTCGTCGATAGAAGAAATAGTTCTACCAAACACAAAAGGTGTGTAAATATTTAACATGTTATGTTTAATAATAGTTATGAGGGTAGCATCAAAAACAGGCATAGACAAACGGCTAGCCATATCCATTATGTCTGTAATAAAATCTGGTAATGACTCAGTTATCTTTTGTTTACGAGTACGGAGTTCATGTTCCAAATGATAATCAAATTCAATTCTATCAAAACGTTTCAACAACGCAGCCTTCAAATCCTGCCAAGAAGCAATACGAATACGAACACTACGAAACCATTTAAGCGCAGTGCCTGACAAAAGATCAGAGAATGAACTAACCAAAAAATATTCATTAAAATTTTTAAACAAGAAATATTCTTCCACTTGAGTAATAAATTCCCTAACGCACGATTTACCATCATACAAAAGCTTACTTCGTTTTAAATCAGGCAACTTAGTAACAGAAGGCAAGTTTTTCTTCAAATTATCATTCAATAAAACATTCATCATATTAAATGAAGATGCGGCTCTCAGACTATGATCACCAGCTCCTCGACTATTCGAAAATGGATCAACAACTTCAGACAAATCAGCCATGACATGAGGCATCTCATGAGTAGAAGTACCAACTGGAACATCACCAACAATATTCTCAAACAAAGGCGGGACCTGTATTTCCTTATCCATGTTTGATTTATAAAAGGATGTGAAAATCTAATAAAAAGTTGTATTAAATACACTATAAGTTTCTAATTAAAGTATCAATTAAAGTTTCTAATTAAAGTTAATTAAATTATGAATGAAGTTAATTGCATTAATTTCAAAACGCTAAACTCAAAAGTCAAACAAACTCATAGAATGGAATGTTATTGTTGCAAAAATTATTTAGGTCAAATGCCTATAAAGATAAAAATGCATTAGTGATTCACAAAATAAATTATTTATGTCTACTTAAGGTAAACAGCAAATATTCAAATATTACTATGTTTTCACACATGTGAATAAAGGTTAAGAACTAGTAATTATATAATATTACTAAGTGGAAAATCTTACCTGTAATAAACAAAAGCTATATAAGATAAATCAATTATAACAATAACCATGTTATACAAATTGAAACATTCACCTGTAATTGAGAGATACAAACAATAGTACTAACTTGTAGTATGATTAGTTTTGCAAAGTAAACAATAACAAAGATTTACTGTAATACACAGTTATGTAACAGTAAAATACATGAAGAAAACACTGTTCTTAACATGATAAGGTAAAAAATAATGCAAAGGTGACAAAGAATAAAGATATATGCACACTGTCATGTCCCTGTTCGCGAGTGCCAATTGTAATAATTAAAAAATATGTTGTTATTACAAAGTAAAAAAATTGGTTCGCAAGCGTCAGATGTAATAATAAAAAAATATGTGTCATATGACAATGAAAGAAGTAAGTGTGTAATCTCCTATTTAAAAGAAATATAAATAAAATTGGTTTGTAAGTACATTACCATAAAAGTTCGGGCGCCTTGGAGATACACATGCCTAAGATAATCAGCGGATATTGGAAACTTTTAATCTTCCGGAGGTGAGCTAAATGAAACCAAACTGTGAGGTTTAAGGTTTTATTGTCCACTCCAGTGTGCATTTAGAAATAGTTGCAAGGATACATTCCTAATGTATATCTAACCTTAAATTTAAAATTAGAGTTTTATAAGCTAGGTCAAAATGATCTTATGTCACCAATGCATTTTTAGGTTATTTAGAAGTTTAGATTTAAAATATAATTAAAGTAAGCTCACGGCATCCCTCGGCGAGTATATGTAAACACAGCAGCGAGAAAGCTCGTAGCAGGCGAAGTTTTCAGTTTAAGCCCATGCGGTACATCCAGGTTTGAGGCGAAAAGTCCAAACCCTCCATAAGGAAATGCAGATGACCGAAGACAAAGGAACGCCGAAAAAGGTCCAAAGAAAAGAGAAAAGGCAAAGACAAAGGCGGTTCCAATTTGGAAACCTGTAATAAAATTGCATGTCATTAGAACAAACTCCTATATGTGAACACGAGGTCCTAATTTTCTATAAATTTGCGCGACTTACCGCCTTAATTTGCTGGAACAATGCCAATAGCAAAAGAAATCATAATATTTTCAGATTAAGAGCTGAAACAATAGAATTTTAACAATTATTTTTCAAATTAGGAGCGTGGCGAATTTCCATCAAAGGGAATCTTATTAAAAAATGACAACTCACCAGAAATAAACTATAATTCCACAAGAGGATAGTTGTGAGGACACAAACTATTATCCTTTAGGCCAAAATACTCTCATTTTGATGAGATTCATTGAAATCAAGTTACGAAGCCATGAATATCGACCATCCAGTCTCAATATAGGAAGAAAGGTGCTTTTGACAGCGATACGTCAAAATGTCACTCACTCCGCGCTCCGAAACCCTTCGTTCAAAAATAGAATTAAAACCGGTGTGACGACGTTCGCAGAGCGCGTCGTTACACGCGATCACCGATGTTCACCACCTTTGAGTCAGATCAGTCAGCACAACTAACCTAGCTATAAGAATTATGTATTATCATCTTGTAATTAGACTTAGTAAGTACATGTCGTCGGCGTACACTAACCCAACCATCGCTAGGCAGCATCTCCAACCAGCACTTCCCTACCCCGCCCGGGAGCATGTACGGGCCAACCGCACAGTCATTACTTAGCAATAATTGTAGGTCAATAGAGTACGCGTAAACCATATGCACTTTACAGCACATCAGTTCACGTTCGTATCCGATACACGGTCGACGCGTCCTCATTATCAATCATTTAGTCCTAAGTATCAATTAGTCTTAAATATCAATATATCATAATATCACTCAAGCAACTCTATCATTTCTATCACACTCCGATGTCCCATACACATTATCATCTGTACTTGGCGGTATATACACAGTACAACATGTAAACATAAAACGATTATTTACATAAACAGAAGCACAAATTATTTCGAACGCGTGACTGTTTATGTTCGCTTCCATGCTATCAGGGAGCGTCACCCGTCTCAACTCAAACTGCGGTGCGACCACCAAAAGCACGCCGCCCTGCTTACGCCCATCCGGCCGATCGCAGCGCAATGTTTGATAACCAGGGAGCACGAATTCTGCGTTTTGAATACTTTCGTTTAAACCAGTTTCGGTGATAGCGAATATATCCGACGCCGATGATTCAATGAAAGATAAAAACTGCATAAAATATTCTGATATAAAATATTAATGTTTCTACTTGGTTTGTCGTTGACCTGCGATGATTGAGCGACGAAAAAAGATCCATTCACTAAACTCAACATTTAACGGCCATACTTGCGAGTCACAAAGTTTATTGTAGTTACCTTCTGTAACGCCAATTTTAAATGAAGCGTAGTCCCTTTCAGTTCTATGTTTTAATTTTTCTACAATAATTTCAGAGTCATTATCCAGTACATTTTTAATATAGTCCTTTAACATATCTTCTGATGTGCTTTTGTCAAGTCTCCAAACGTGAAGGAACTTTTTCCGTTCTACTGCTTTCAGGAGTACAGTCGATGCATTCCCTCCTTTTTTTATAGGGTTATTCCTTTTGTTACTCTTAACTTCCGTCCAAGTATATTGCTTCTTATCATTACCTTCATTCTCTGTTGATTGCTTGGCCACTGCCGCATAACTAACATTAGACCTCGGCGGAGCCTGTGTCTGCTGTTTAAGGTTACTACGCTCACCTCTCGCAACGCCAACCACAAGTGATGACCCGGTAACAGCCGTTACCTCTGGGACACAGACAACCGTCTGACGTGGCCCGCCTGCCTTGTTTACAATATAATCGGTAGTTTGCTTTCCTTTAATTTCATTTTCCTTACTTTTTAAAGCATTAATTTCCTGTTCATACGAGATACATTTTTTATTAACTTCCCTTAACTCTTGTGTCAATTTAGTATTTTCTATCACTAAAATCTTCACCGTGTCCTTGATCTCTTTTATAATTTTCGTTTCCAAATCACCTAGTTTTTCCATTACCATTTTATTCACTTTTTCCATAATACCCACTACTTTGTCTGTGTCTTCATATGTTACAATTTTAGAGCCACAGTTTTCTGACGTTTGGTCTACTTCTATATTTAGACTATCCATCATCGCCGTGCGCTAGGAACGTATGGGAGTGTCATCCGTAATTCGTAAACGCTGTGTCACATTTGTACAGGAATCACACTTGAAATTACGTCTGATCCGTATCTGCTCCTCTTTGAATGCAGTTGTTGCATAATTCACACATTTGTAGTGGTATGCCAACTTACATACATTGCATTTAAGCAATTCAGCTGTATCAATTTTTTTGTTGCAAATAGCACAATTCATTTTAAATCTAGGTAACACAGTACGACTGAGATGAAACTAGCCAATACGCACGCGTGCGAGCGAGAGCGATACGCGGCCCGACACTTCTTCACACCACCCTCAAAATATTTTTTAACACCAGTGAATAATCAGTTGATCTCATATGATTTTTGTTTATATAACGTGAAATTCCACTTTTTAAAACTGTTCTTCACCTTGTAATCGTACACAAACACCATAGGTCCAATTTAGGAACATATTTAGGTACTACTACTCTGATTTTACCACTTTAAAAATTTAAATATCCTGAACGACTGTGTCACTGCACTGTCACTCAAGAGTAATATTGTAAGTAAAGTTGAACGGGCTGAGCTCCTGATGGGCCTTTCGAAGCTTTGCAAATAATACACGACTCGATGAATTTACGCACGCATTTAGACATGTTTGGAAACCAATATTGTTCATAGAGTTTGTCTAAGGTTTTGTATTTACCTAAATGTTGGATTTTGTTATGAATGTGATTAAATAACGTCCAAATTAAAGACCGTGGGACCACTGGTAAACAAGAAACCGCTTTATTTCGAAATATTTTTCTGTACAGAAGGATTTCGCGAAAAATGGTCGGCGTGTTCCATACCCTTTCCTTCACGATATATAATCAAAATCGTACGCCTGCAAGATAGCCGACCACCTATGCACACGAGGCGTTAGATCTTTTTTGACTTGGAAGCTTTAAGGGAATTGCAGTCTGTAAATACTACAAAATGCCTACCATGATATATTAATGTCCAAATTAAAGACCGTGGGACCACTGGTAACCAAGAAACCGCTTTATTTCGAAATATTTTTCTGTACAGAATGATTTCGCTAAACATGGTCGGCGTGTTCCATACCCTTTCCTTCACGATATATAATATCAAAATCGTACGCCTGCAAGATAGCCGACCACCTATGCACACGAGGCGTTAGATCTTTTTTTGACTTGGAAGCTTTAAGGTAATTGCAGTCTGTAAATACTACAAAATGCCTACCATAAAGATAATGTCGAAAGTGCTCAACCGCGCGTACCACTGCTAGGGTCTCTAACTCGTAAGAGTGATACCGTAACTCCAAATCTGATGTACGTCGGCTGTAATACTCTACTACATGCGGCAGATTATTTTTCTTCTGGATGAGAATCGCATCGTAACCTTCAGAACTTGCATCAGTATGTAATTCTACTTTGGGATGTGCAAATGAAAAAAATATATCGATATTTGATATGTTGATATTATTTTAAAGTATCGATATATATCGTGTAAAAATATCGATATTTTGATATATCGATATTTATCGATATATATCGTAATATTTGCACATTGTCAAAGTATAGTGAAGTAGGTATCGAAAATTAAATACGAATTGGTAGTCATGTAGTTTTATTTATTCAAAACATTACAATATAAAACCAATAACTATCAGATATCGACATGAGAAGCACTCTGTTTTATGTGCTCCCCTGTCAATCTGCTTCTTTGTCTGGCACTGTCAAATTAATAACAGACGCAAGCCTTTCTGACGACACGGAAGATGTTTGGCATATTAGGTATTTTAAAGCAATGTCAGAAAGAACCAGCGTGACATGTCGACAACTCACCCAAAACTTTATTGGATCTGATTTCCTTTCCAGTAGTGGTTGGTCCAGATACTGCTTAAGCTCATTGGGGATAGAGCCAGCACTTGGAACCTCTTGCGCAGCTACGCTAACATTTAAAAGTTTCTCATGCCTGGACCAGATAGAAGGCTCGGTCTGTTCTGATGCGTTTATTTGTGCAGGTCTTGTTTCTGGAGAACGTTGCCCTCTACGCCTGTATTCTGCACGAATGTCATCGCTAATTTTAGAAATTGCGTGTGCCACGTCAATTGGAGACGTGAAGTGGATTCGCTTAAAGCGAGGGTCCAAAATGGAAGCAACTGAAAGAAAAGGATTTTTTTCTAATGGAGCCAGTTTATCTTCGATTTTTTTAAGCAAGGCCTGTTGTATAGTTATCCCTAAAGTGGTCGATGGTGTAGCTTGATCTGTTACTTCACGAAGTAAATTTAAAACAGGAATGGCTAGACTCGCTGTCACGTAGTTCGCACCGCTGATTTCTTCCGTGCCTTCTTTGAACGGACCAAGAAGGCCAATGAGATCGCGTATAATGTTGAGTTGCGATGTGGTGATCATGTCTGGTGTATTTCTACCAGTTTTCGTAGCTAAAATTTTAGCAACAAGTGCTGACAGTTTGACAAATCGCTCTAACATATCTAAGCACGAGTTCCATCTGGTGCTGACTGCTTGTGTCAATGTCAGCACCTCGCCTTCTTTTTTTCCACAGTCTACCTGTTCAGATCGTAGCTGGTCCATTGCATTGACTGACTGCTTGAAATATGTCACAATTCCTTTGACACGGTCGCAAATTTCTGAAAATTCTTTAATTTCTCTTAAAACCCCATCAACCACAAGGTTCAAACAATGATGAATTCTGTGATTATCAGCTAAGAATAATCGCACTGCTGCCACTATATATGCACCTCCATCAGTGGTAATGGATACTATTTTATCCTTGTCAATATTAAACTCTTCACAGATTTCTTCCCAGCAGCTGTCCCGTATGACCCTAAAAAAGGCGTTCATATATTTTTACATTGTATTATAAACAATTGTGGAGGTAAGATAATGTTGATCTTATGAATTTCAACGTAGATCAAATAATTATACCTGTGATAGTTTCTGTGCACATAGATTTATATTCTGAAGAGCAGGCGATCCATTTAAGGTGACAATGAAGTGAACCGTCACTACTAGAAAACTCCTTGTAGAATTAGTAATTGTGAGTATGTCACTGGTGAAACTTAAAAAAGTTAACTCATTTAGAGTTTTTCTAATAACCTCCTTTGTAGTGCTGTATCTGTTTTCTATCAACTGTGTTACCTGAAATAAATGATACGTAGTACTTGTTTAGTTTAACATTGATCTGAATTTGTAACATGTAAATTAAAATATATTTTATTAAATAACTTCTTTTATTATTAGTATGGTGTAGTTTTAATTCTCCATCTCAAAGAATGGATGGAACTTTCTATTATGCGGGCGTTAACCAAGCATTACAGTGTTAAAATTATTATTATTATTATTATAATTATTATTATTTTAAAAATAGAAACCTTTTTTCTACAGGCCAGTTTATAAAGAGGACAAGCGGTTCGACAAAATTTTTGTAAGCCCTTTTTTTCAACACATGATAGTGGTAAATTGTCCTTGCATATCATGTAAATTAATGCCTGTGTAAGTTCACTATGCTTTTGTCCACCTTCTGAAAGAAAGAAGATAAAGAATAAAGATAAGTCAGAAAAAGGAATTAATAACGAGTCATTTGCTACTATCGATATTTCCGCAAATTAATTGGTGTACATCACTAAAATGTTGTGTTGAATAACTGTTATTAATAATTTTACTGTGTTAACAATTCTTTTAAATGTTGTTGAATCAAAAGAAAGTACCTACACGCATGTTTTTTACAACCCACCTTCGAAACTTAATCCTCTTCCCAA
This sequence comes from Eilema griseolum, assembly GCA_963662185.1. Taxonomy (NCBI): domain Eukaryota; kingdom Metazoa; phylum Arthropoda; class Insecta; order Lepidoptera; family Erebidae; genus Eilema; species Eilema griseolum. The sequence continues at coordinate 22,032,718 of OY759231.1, read as the reverse complement.
AACATTGAGTAAAGTGGGCTGCTTTCTTTTTTTTATGGAGAACTGAGTCTCGGACTCGGTAGATGCTAGATAATCTGTCATTTCTTTTGTACTTGTACTTGGCACCACCTGGAAATAAATAAATAGATAGTAATTAATAAGAAAACATCAACAAAAGATAAACTCATACTTACATAACCTAAAAAATATATTATAGTATTGAATTGAAATATTGATATACTTACATCTACACTGTTACTACTGTTCTCATTGTCTACCGACATAGCATCTTCGGGTTCTGGTTCATTCTCATTTCCAGATTTTGTTGGCTTCTGCATGTTAAGTAATTGCAAATAAGCATAATGGTGTTTTACTTTGAGATGGGTAGCTAAATTTGTGGTATTCCCACATGTTTTATATGACTTGTTGCACAAATTGTACGTCACGGGTTTTTTTTTTAAACCACTTAGTTAGCAGACAAGCACACGGCCCACCTGATGGAAAGTGGTTACCGTGACCTATGGACGTCTGTAACACCAGAGGAGTCACAGTCGCGTTGCCAACCCTGTAAGTACAGAGTTTCTGTGCCGTCAGTAGAAGACAAAGCAGGACAAGCCTTTAGTCTTCCCACTGACAGCACAAATTCTCCAGTGAGCTCTGGCTACCCTACTGGGAACACAACACGAAGTTATTATAGCCGCGGTATTCTGTAGGGCGGAGGTACTACCCCAGTCGGACTGCTCAATCGGGCGGAAATACCGCCGTGTCCTACCTCCTTTAAATACGGGTTAAACGGGTCCTTGGTTATCCTTTTTTTTAAAGAATTTCCACACTGCCGACATTGCCGATGGATGTGGATGGCAAAAACAAAACCAATACAATTATATTCACACAATAAAATGAACCGCAGTCCGCCCGTTGGTTAAGTCAATAAATTTTATTCATTTATGTTTTAAAACTTATAGGCAAAGGGAGCAAAACCTATACAGCCGATTTACTCAACTCATTCATTCATTGCTCTCTTTTCAGATCGCGTTCACAAACAAGTTAAATTCCCTTTGGTAAAGGATAAAGTGAAGGATAGCTTTATGCAAAACATTAATGTGTGACTGAAACAAACTACTGTCTGGTAATAATTGAATTGGTTTTTAAACGCGGCCCTAATCGAGAACTGAAGTCGAACAGGAGCTCATAAAAAAAATCGAATTTGATATCCGGAAAAAAATATCGATTATCGATATATCAAGATTTAAAATATCGACGATAATTATCGATTATTTATTGAAAATATATCGATATTTTGATATATCGATATTTTTTACCCAAGCCTAATTCTACTGGTGGCTCCGGATCAAAAATGGTCAGTGCCGGTTCAGATGTTAGGATGCATATTACAGCGTTACGTATTTGTTCGTGTTTTAGGGTCCATACGATTGGGACTTTTAATTTCGTTAAGGGGTACAATGGTCCCACAATTCGAGTAAAAAATTAGGAATAAATTTTGTGTGTTGTAACGAAGCAGTGGCAGTTTGGATACTGCCACTGCTTCGTTACAAATAAGATATATTGGCGGCTTACCATTGTATTCGGTAAAAAAAGTATTTCCAAGCCCACTCTTCTTCTCGGAATCGACTTTTCGTTTTTTTTTTCTGTGTTGGACTCCATGTTCATAAAATGTAGGGACGCTTTTTATTAAAAATGAATTTTCGCCGCCGCCCCGTATTTCCCAACACATGAACTACGTGGGTAGTGAAGTGAAAAAAGTAAATAGACTAATACCTTTGAAAGACTGCCGAGATAATTATAATGATGGCAAATTAATTATGAGATAATGAAAGCTCAAAAGTTTTCATTAAAAATTCGATGATTTTCAATTATAAAGTCAGATTTTATTTTACGCGCCAAAATGCTGACTTGAATATTTAGGTTGGATGGACTCTCGGCGGGCCAGATTAAATACTTCCGCGAGCCACAGTTGCCCCGGGGCCGTACTTTGCCCACCACTGGCCTAGACCGTAATATGCAAGCCATTGTTATTTTCTTTGATATGAAAAGCGCGTTTGACCTAGTTTCACACAGATGGCTGTTTATTAAATTGGAAAAGTATGGAATTAGGGGCCCTGCCTATGAATGGTTTGATTCATACCTAAGGGGGAGAGAGCAATGTGTTGAAATTATGGGTATAGACGATAACAAGGAACTAAAAGCACATAGATCCTCGTACAGAGTCAACAGCTCTGGGGTCCCACAAGGAAGTATACTGGGACCTTTGCTGTTCTTACTTTATATTAAGGACTTGCCAAGTGTAACCGCAAATCCTTGTATTTTATATTTATTTATTTCTTAAAGGTACGCTTACAGATTACTTTCATTGCGTGACTAAACATTTGGATACAATCAAACATATTATAAGGTCTAGACAGTAAAGCATCCAAATATAGCATACACAACATAAAATTACACCTACATACATACTCGTCATGCTCATACAAAATATACAACTAAAAACCTCTTTGAATAGGTTACATTAATACATACTGAATTCTTTATTTAAAAAAAAACATAAAAATAAGTATAAATAAAAATGCTGCTCGAATGTCATAGGCATTGTACACCCACTAAATTTAATATGGCCTTCTTGTACTGGGAGAATCTACCATCGAATATATCCACGTCCTCAGCCCGATTCAGTTTGTTATATGTGCGGCACATCCTAACGTCGAAAATACATTGGGACAGCGCGATCTGTGTCTAGTGTTAATGCAGACCGCAGACAGCAAACCCGGCGCATCGATGGCGGAGTGTATGATTTTGTGAAGGCAAAGGAGATCATACCTTTTACGGCGGGCTTCAAGTGATATCATATTGAACTCAACCAACCCATCACCATAGTGCTGCAGCGATCTACCGTAGTTGAATTTACGGGAAACGTATATTAAACAGCGCCTCTGTACACTCTCTACGGCATCTATATGAACATCATAGAAAGGGGACCAGATTGGACAGCAGTATTCAAGACCGCTTCGGAACAGGCTAGAGAAAAGAGTCAATACACTTTGCTGCCTTCTAAAATCTCTGGTAGATCTTATGATAAATCCCAAAAGTCTACGGGCTCTACTTATTATATGTAGGTAGTAAGGACGGAAAGTCAGCTGCTCATCAAGAGCTAAGTATATTCCGCTTCCTAGTAAAAGAGATAAAACAGCACTTTTTCACGTTAAGGCTCATTCTGTTGAACGAGCACCAGTCCGAGATAACATGCAAATCTCGTTGAAGGTGCCATATACTGCCTAGGGTCTCTGACATCAGTGAAAATGTTGATATCGTCGGCGTATAAAAGAGAAGGACAGGATATTTGGCTGACCAGATTGTTTATAAAGGTAATAAAAAGAAGCGGACCCAGATGTGAACTCTGAGGAACTCCTGATGAGGCAGATATAGGCGAAGAAGAGTAACCCTTAACAGTAACAAGTTGACTGCGGTTACTTAGGTAAGAAATAATCCACCTTAGCAAAGAGCCGTTGATGCCGTAGTGCTCAAGTTTAAGGCCCGACAGCTGGTGATCCACCCTATCGAAAGCCTTGCTAAAATCTAGGTAAATAGCATCGACCTGACCTCTAGTAGCAAACGACTGACATAGGTAGTTTTTGAACTCCAAAAGATTGCTTAATGTCGATCTTTTTTTGACAAAACCGTGTTGCCTTTCCGAGATACAACTACTCAAGTGAAGATAAAAGGAGGAGTAAACAACAGTTTCAAACAATTTGGCCATACAGGGCAAGATACTTATCGGCCTATAGTTAAAAATGCTCGAATGCAAGGATTTATTAAAGACTATTGACAGTGGGCGAGACAGCTCCTCACGACACTTCTTTATAAATCCTGGCGGGATTCCATCGGGATCTGGCCCTTTCGGGAATCAAATTGCTTAATTTTTGAGCAGATATCCTGTTGGCTAATAGTGACTTGATATAGAGATAGATTTCCAACCTGAGGCATATTATGCAGCACGAAAGGTTGCTCGCCAGAGGGACTGTCATAAACTGAACCAAAATATTCAGCGAATAATTCACAGATTTCTTGCCCGTTGGAACCGATTTTATTATTGTGCAACATTGTGAGAGGTATGGTCGAACCACCTTTCCTGTCATTAACATACCGCCAGAACATCTTGGGATCCTCACTCAGAGACTCCTCGACAGAAGATAGAAACTTTCTGTAACAGTCTGCAATAAGAACCTTACACCTGCTTCGCAGTAAAGAGAAAGTATCATAATCCCTTGGATTAGAATTTTTTTTGAAACGTTTATGATATGTATTTTTTTCTCTTATACAACGAATTAAGGCCTGATTGTACCAAAGGGGGTATTTATTCGAAGCTACGTTTCTTACAAGTGGAGTACTTTTTGAAATCAACTCGTTTAATTTGTTATAAAAAGCATCTACACATTCATTAACATTTTCTGGTGAGAGTAAAGCCTCCCAATCGACACAGTTCAATTCAGACTTTAAATTGGCATACTGACACTTGTTAAAATTATAACGCCCGTTAAATTTCGGCTTAGTCGCCCCCGACAGAACCACCCTTACACTAACGTGATACGCCAGATGATTATCTGAGCAGCACAAAGGTTCAGTTTGCTGTATAGTGACTAAATTATATGGCAAAGAGGTCAGTACTAGGTCCAAATACCGATTATTTTTGTTGGGAATATCGCAACACTGAATCAGACTACAGACTTCCATTGTCTCAAGAAGCAAGTTGGCTCTACTGTCTTGAGGAATGATTGGCAGGCAGGGGGCAAAGTCCATTTGCCTAACCCATGTTAAATTCGCGCTAATAAAAACACCCAGTACTAGAAAGTCACAAGCTGAGTATTACATTCTGAGTATTGTAATGCAATGCTTCTACGTCTTGCAAAGGTAAATCAGGTGGCAAATAGCAAAGACAGATATGCAAAGGTCTTTCATCACGATTACTGGGCTGTATGGTGACCCAGATATCCTCAACTCTGCTTTCCCAGGTTGTCTGACGGACAACACTTATATTATTTTTGACTGCAACATAGACACCTCAACCTTCCTGTTTGTGTGAGCATGAGCTGACACGGTCACGTCTATACACAATATACCTGTTATCTATAGTCTCGTTATCAAAGACGCTGCTTTCAAAATTGGTCTCAGTCAGACAAACAACATCGTAATCGGCACTCAATAGATTTAAGTATATTGTAGTAAGCTTAGATCTAGCTGTACCCAAGTTTTAGAAAAGACACTATACATCATAAATTAAAGTTATTAATATTATATACGCCGACGACATTTCTCTCATCATGACATCTAATTATTCCAATGTTGACTATACTCATGACATAAATAATTCAATTGACTCTATAATTCAATGGCTCCACCTGTCACCCCCAGGCCTGCGCTCGTGAGGGGCGGAGGTCGTTCATCGACCTCTGACGCCCGAGTTGCCTTCGTACGAAGGCAGCTTGGCTTGCGATCCTTCGTCGCTCTCGCTGCCGCTTCCGCCTAGCAATGGGGGAGTGTGGGGTGAGGAAACCACTCAACAAATGGTTTCGTGATTATCATACTGAAAGATACTACCGCGTAAAGGTTGCCGAGTCGTACAGTGACCCTGGGTGTGGGGTGCCGCAGGGCGCGGGGTGTGCTCCAATTTGTTACCTACTTAATGCATGTCAACAGCTTATGCAGCGTTATCCGCCACTGTTCGGCCTACATGTTCGCGGACGACCTGTGCGCCCTCCGCGCTGGTACCGACAATATAGTTGAGGCGTGTCGACTCGTACAGCTTGACAGAGGTTATAGGGGAGACTGGTAAATTGGTGATGAAAAAGATTTGAATTTTAAATAGCTTTCTAAAATATAAGGTTTTCTTTTATGACGCCAGTATGAACTATTGTTTATATACTCTGAAAGATTAAGTAGTTTTGAATGAAGAGGGTGGTTTGAATTAAGAAGTGCTTAAATATAAATCTATCGGCAAGAAATTGTCTTCTCAAATTTAGTGAGGTTCCGACACTTCAACCTGTAGGGCATTAATTGGACTGGATTTCATAGTACCAGTAATAATTCGAAGAGCTTTAACTTGTATGTTATCTATTAATTTAAGACTTGATTTACTGCACAGACTGAGCAAATATGTGCCATAATCTAGAACACTTGTAATAATGGCATTATAGAAGTAGGATTTACGGATAATAATCGGGAAGAACAATGAAACCTCGATAGCCGGTAATACAGACTGGTTTATTTACAAATACCTACACTTAGTACAATATATTAAATATTACTATACCCTACACCTCCCCCTTTAAATTTTCATATAATGTATGAAAATATACATAGTAAGGTATACAACATAATGTAACTACATTCATAGGTACATAGAATGTAATAAAAGTAATATAAAAGATACTTTTTTTTTTTATAAACTAAGTAGGTATAGTATGCCACATTTAAACTAATTTAAAATCCTTTAGGACTTGGGGTATTTACCCTGAAAAGTACATTTACGTTTAGGTCGTTCCTTGCAGATTAGGGATGGTTCCGGATTCGTATTTTGTTCATTACTGATCACTAATTTCGACTCACTATTCTCTAGAGTGTCGACAACATTAGATTCGGTACAAGTTTCACTGGCGGGGAGCACATCATTAGAGGTTTCTGGCAACTCCGTATTACTGATTGCTGTATTCGATATCGAATATCGTGAAACCCGCTTCTTAAGTGGCAGCAGCTGATCATATGGCGCTTCCACTCACAACCGTTGGAAAGTCGTACTTTATAGGAGAGGGGTGCATCTCTTGCGACCACTGTGGCCGGTGCCCACTTGTCAGTGCGTTTACTATAATCCCGAGCCAAGACTTGGTCACCGAGATCTACATGCCGCTCAGCACCAGGCCGAGAGCGTCCTGCGCGCTCTGCCGACGCTTCTACCGCACGCTCGGTAGATGGCTTGAGGATATCTAGGCGACCACGAAGTCGCCTACCGAACATAGCTACAGCAGGGGCCACGCCTGTAGTTGCATGCTCGCAATTTCTATATTGAAATAGAAATTTGGAGACAGCCGCCTGGACGTCAACACCCTCATGCAATGCTTTTTTCATAGCACGTTTGACTAATTTAACGGCATTTTCCGCGGCGCCATTACCTGCTGCCCTATAGGGGCTGGTTATTGTATGGTTAACTAAATTTTTATTCAAATAACCAGCAAATTCAGATGAGTTGAATGGAGGGCCACCGTCACTTACAATGTGTGATGGAATGCCAAAACGAGCAAAAAGTTCACGGAGTTTAAGTATAGTCGAGCCAGCGTTAGTATTAGACATACGCTGTACCTCGATCCATTTACTATATGCATCAACCGTAATTAAATAATAAATATTTTGAAACACTGCAAAATCAATATTCAATCGTTGCCACGGTCTACTCGGGAAGGCCCACGGGTGCAACTGGGCGCGCGGCGGCGCGTCACGCTGTTGTAAGCAAGCGCTGCACTCTCGACATAGCGCTTCTATCGCGGCGTCTAGTTGGGGCCAATATACATAGCTACGGGACAGGTTCTTCATTTTTACGACACCTAAGTGGCCCTCGTGTAACTCATTAAGGACACGTTGTCTTAAGAACTTCGGGATAACAACCCTATGGTTATATAATATACATCCTCTATCTATTGAAAGACACTCCTTCCGATAAAAATACGGTTTTTCATCAATATTAGTTACCGATGTGGGCCAACCGTTAATGATGTAGTCATAAATATTCTTTAAAATAATATCTTTTTGTATATTTTCCGCTACATCTTTAGCGCTAATTGGAAAAGATTCCTCCACATAATTAATGTACGAAACCGCATCCATCCCCGTTTGTTTGCGCTCGTACGGCAATGGAAGACGTGACAAGGCGTCCACATTCCCGTTATCCCTTGATTTTACGAATTCGATAGTAAAATCATATGCAGCCAGTTTAGTTGCATATCTTTGCAACCGACTTGCGGCCGTTTGTGGCAACCCTAACTTAGGCCCGAATATAAAGGTTAAGGGTTTATGGTCAGTTTTAATTATAAAGTGACGACCATAAAGGTTTGATGGTGTTTCATTACACCACTAATTATGGCCAGCGCTTCTTTATCTAACTGACTGTACGAGCGCTCAGCTGAATTCAATGTACGCGATGCAAAACAAATAGGCCGTTCGTCACCATTAGGGTAACGGTGAGAAAGCACACTACCAATGCCGTACGAACTGCTATCCACTGCCAACACCAAAGGTAACTCAGGGTTATAATGTACTAATACCTTGCTATCTAAAATAGCCGCCTTAACTTGTTGAAAACTTGAATCACAATCATCAGACCACTGCCAAATAGAATTTTTACGCAGCAATTTATGTAACGGGTACAACATTGTACTCAAATTAGAAATAAACTTTGCATAATAATTTACCATCCCTAGAAAAGATTTAAGCTGCGTGACGTCACTAGGTCGCGGTGCGTCGACAATCGCTTTAACTTTGTTATTGTCTGGATGTAACCCATGCTTATCGATAACAAAACCAACATAAGTAATACTGTCTTGCAAAAATGCACATTTATTTAATTTAATTCTAGGACCAACCTCACGCAACCGACAATGGTAACAATCGCGCTTTAACAAACACTGGATTTTTATCCTTTAATTTCCGAGACAATTTTTTTATGCAAGTTCCTAATCCCGAGGCGAACACAGTCGGAAATTCACGTCGTAAAACCTCCACTAAATTGTAGTCACTTATGTTGAATAAAAAATCATTAATGTTTATTGTGCTAATACGTAACTTAGTAATCCAAGATCTACCCAACAGTGGTGGCCCGCCGTTTTTAATTATGAATAGTTTCAACCTCTCCGCCGTGTGTTCCCCGAGGACAACATTCACATAGATATATCCTACCGGTTGTATCACAGTGCCGACATAGGAATACAAGGTAACGTTATTGCTAATAACGGACATATCTGAAAAATACTTGTTAAAATCATTTAAACTAATAGTCGACAACTTACTGCCAGTGTCCAGTTCAAAGTTTACCTCTCGACAGTTCACCAGAGCCGTAACCATATACGGTTTATCATTTTTCCCGCACACGCTCAGGTTGTAGAAGTCGTACTCCGATTCGTCGTTATCGCTGTTGTCTAGAAAGTTATTCACACGTTTTTGTGTCGAGACCTCCTTGTTATTGTCGCGCGTCGTACTTTTACACATCACCTTAATATGGCCCTTTTTACCACACGCATCACACGAATAGTTTTTAAAACGGCACATCTCTTGACGATGTCCTCTGCCACACCTCCAACATCTCCGCACGCCCTCGCCGGCCGATGACGTCTCGTTAGACGCGCGACTGTCGCCCGCGTGGCGGACGGGCGCGCGCTGGCGGGCCGGCCGCGCTGCCTCCGCCGTCCCCACTCGATGCAATCCCTCGGACACGCGATGCGCGCCGTTTGACGCCAAGGACGGTTCACCCGCCGCGTTCGCAACGCTGGTCTGTGCATGTCGTTCGGCCGCTTCCAGCGCTAACGCCAATTCTACCGCCTTCTTATACGTAACCGTAGGTTCTGCGAAAATGCGCGATATCATGTCATCATTCGCCAGGCCTGACACGAACTGATCGCGGAGGTTTTCTTCCAGGGTGGTACTGAAGTTACACGTTGATGCCAAATGTTTAAGTGCCTGTAAATATTCACTCAAAGATTCTCCAATATTTTGCCGCCTCTGACGGAATACATGGCGCTCTGCGATTTCCGAGCGCTTGGGTTCAAGATTGTCGCCGACAATTTTAACCAGGGCACTAAATGTTTTGGTCTCCGGGTGGTTGGGGGCACACAAATCACACATCAAATCATATGTCGTTGGCCCCACTAGAGTCACCAAAGTGGCTACACGCAGTTCCGCCTTAATATCATTTAAAGACATAAACTGTTCCACGCGCCTAATGTACGCCAACCACTTTTTACTCGCTAGGTCAAACTGTTCGATCTTCCCGATTGTTGCCGCGCTACGCCACGCGCCATCTAGCGTCGGTTGCGAGACCTATAGGTGCGAGCGGCGGGGAGAGGGGGTCGACCATCGGCGCCTGCGTGGAGGGTGTCGGCCGGCACAATCAATCTAATATACCTTACGTACACCCGTTTTAAAAAAGGGTCATATTATATTTATAAAATTGTAACAAACGTACAAATTAAAAACCTCAATCAGTCAAACTCTGCGTTATAATTGAATTCTCCCGAACATATTTGGACCTTCGGCCGAATTGAAATCATCAGACCACGCCACGTTCTGAAGAATATAGAAGAATTCCGTCGCCACCTGAATCTACGTTGCGGGTGATATCAGCCACGTAAGTAGCTTTCGATTCTTGCAAGCTGCTAGGATGAGTGAAGAGGAGTATAGTGAAGCTGGAAATGTCTTAAGTTTAATTGAATTAAAGAAACAAAGGGCATCTTTAAAAGGTAGACTAACTTTGTTCGAAAAATATGTCGGTAAGTTTGAAAATAAATCCCTATCTGAAACGCAGCAAGCTGATTTAAGCATGCGTATTGAGTCGAATTTGAATTTATTTGATACATTTAATAATGTTCAGAGCAAAATAGAAAGTGTTCTGGACGAAACTGAAATGATAAAACAGCTCGACTATAGGGAAGCTGTAGAAAATCAATATTATAGCGCAATGTCTATTGCAAAATTTCTTATCGATGTAGGTAAAGGCAAAAGTGACGATTCTCAGTGTTCAAATCCGCATTATAAAACGAAAGCTTCAATAAAATTACCCGAAATTAAGTTACCCTCATTCGATGGCACGTTTGATAAATGGCTCGAATATAGGAATTCGTATTTGTCTATGATTCATAAGCGAAGTGATCTAGATGCAATAGAAAAATTTCATTATTTAAAACGTTCCCTCACTGGTTTAGCTCTCCAGGTTATCGGCGAGTTAGATTTCACGGCCTCTAATTACGTCCACGCGTGGGCGCTGTTAGAAGAAAGATTTAATAATAATAGGTTACTCATTCAAAATCATGTCCGTTCTGTTTTCACTGCACAATCCATTAAAAAGGCTGCAGCTGAAGAAATACGAAATTTAATTGATATTATATTGCGAAATTTACGAGCACTTAAATCCTTGGATGAGCCAACGGAATCGTGGGATACCCTTATTATATATATAATTGTGTCAAAACTAGACTCATCCACAGAACTCGAATGGGAAAATTATATCGGGTTATTTCCATCTGAATTGAAAAATGAGAAATTGCAATTAGATAACTTATTGAATTTTCTAAGAAACCGTGCTAATTCGCTAGATATGATTCATAGAAACAAAGCTGAACCTAAAAATAATACAATGGATAAAAGGCACAAAACTACCTCCCACCCACAAAAATCACATAGTTTTGTTTCAATGCGTAATAATGAGGCTAAATCTAACAAGTTGGTTCACCAATGCATTATGTGCGGTGATAATCACTTATTATATTCTTGTATTCGTTTCCTAAATTTGTCTGTGTCAGAGAGAATTAACTTTACTGATAACAAGAACATATGTAAAAACTGTTTACGTGCGGGACACCCACTTTCTGAGTGTAGGTTCGGTCCATGCAGGCAGTGTCAAAGGAAACATAATAGTTTATTACACAGCGATAATTATTTAAATGCGTCTAAGTGCGAGCCATCAGTGTCAAGCTCAGTTAACTCGCAATCAGCCGAAAAATCGGTTTCAATCGTATCACATACATTAAATTCCGTAAATCATGCGAATACGGTATCGAGCGTGAACGCATCGGCGTCATCGGTACCGTCACAAGTGTTACTGTGCACTGCCTTAATCGAAGTCATGGATAGTAACAATCATTATCAGACAGCCCGATCGCTGTTGGATAGTGGTAGCCAAAATAGTTTTATTTCTGAAAAATTATGTAATCGTTTAAACGTACCGGTAATACAGTCCACTATACATATATCTGGTGTGGGACAATCCGTCTCACAGTCGAATAAGGTATGCGATGTAAATATGCGTTCTATAATTAATGAATACAGCACACAATTACGGTGTTTCGTTTTACCGCGTATTACGTCCAATCTACCCTCAGCAACCATAGATGTAAATTTATTTCGCATTCCGAAAGATGTTTGCCTTGCAGACCCCACATTTAACGTCTCATCAGAAATCGATTTATTGATTGGGGCTGATATATTTTGGGATTTGTTGAACAAAGATACGATCCGTCTCTCTAATGGACCATACCTACGAAAATCAAAGATAGGGTGGTTAGTTTCGGGTCCCGTTTTCTATCATAACTCGCGTATAAATAATATCTATTGTCATGTTGCTCAAACATCAATTATTGATGATCAACTTCGCAAATTTTGGGAATTAGAGGAAGTAGGGGTGACTTCCACTTTAACGAAAGAAGAATGTTCATGCGAGGAGTCATTCGTCAAAACTACTGTACGGGACAGTAGTGGTAGATTTTCGGTACGTATACCACTCAAGGAGTCGGCCGAAACACTCGGTGACTCATACGATATGGCAAAATCGCGTTTTCTTTCATTGGAACGTAAATTAGAACGATCACCATCTTATAAAAAGATGTATTGTAATTTTATGCGTGAATACATTGAGTTGGGACACATGTCCCAAATAAAAGATTATAAAAAGCCGTATTATTTTCTCCCTCATCATGGGGTGTTACGAGAGCATAGTACAACAACAAAATTGCGCGTAGTATTTGACGCGAGTGCCAGTACTACGTCCAATAAGTCATTAAATGACATTCAATTAATAGGCCCGCCACTTCAAAACGATATATTCTCCATATTACTTCGTTTTCGACAGTATAAATATGTGGCCTGCGCTGACGTGGAGAAAATGTACCGACAAATACTGGTACACCACGATCAGCGCAATTTGCAATTAATACTTTGGCGAGAAAACCCATCTGATGAGTTGTGTATTTATCAATTAAATACAGTTACGTATGGTACAGCGTCGGCGCCATACCTAAGTATACGTTGCTTACGACAGCTCGCATACGAAACAGATGATAAGGTAATAGCTAGGGTTATCAACGACGACTTTTACGTTGATGATTTAATAACCGGTCATGACTGTTTAAATAATTTAATAGAAATATGCGAAAAAACCACCGAGGTTTTAAGGTCAGCCTGTTTCCCATTGCGTAAATGGACATTTAATCATGATGTAAAAGGTGATTTTTTCAAACAATTAGCAATCGGAGACCATTGTCAAAATAAAACACTCGGATTAGGTTAGCAAGCTACGAGTGATGAATTGCATTTTACGACACAATTAAAATTTAGTCCCAAGGTTACTAAACGTACTATTATGTCTGTAATATCTCAAATCTATGATCCCTTAGGATTATTGTCTCCGGTCATAATTACGGCAAAAATTATGCTTCAAAAATTGTGGTTACAAAAGCTCGACTGGGATGACGCAATCCCATATGACTTGCAAGTTACTTGGAATAAATTACTTAATGATTTTTCAAATATAGATAGTGTTCGTGTCCCTCGTTACGTCATGAGCGACTGTACTCACAATTTAGAATTGCATATTTTCACCGATGCATCTCAGGATGCATATGGTGCTTGTGCATACATACGGATTTATAATAATGATTCATGCGTTTATACAAAATTATTATGTGCTAAAAGTAAAGTTGCACCAGTTAAGAACGTGTGTACCATCCCTAGACTCGAGTTATGCGGAGCGTTGTTAGGCGCAAGATTATACAATAAAATAATAAGCTCGCTCAGAATGACATTTCCTAATGTTTACTTTTGGACTGATTCCACTATAGTCATAGGGTGGATTCGAATGTCACCACATCGTCTTAAAACTTTTGTTCAAAATCGTGTATCTCAGATAAATCAATTGACTGGTGATGCGCCATGGTTTCATATAAATGGTACAGAGAACCCGGCAGATATGTTATCTAGAGGTTTAAAAATAGCCGATCTTAATAACAATAACATGTGGTGGCACGGTCCCGCGTTCTTGAAAGACGTAACTTTAACCAATTCTAGTGATACATCGGTAGATGAACAATCATTACCGGAATTAAAGTCAGTGAATGTATGTATGATCTCCAATAATGTTACATATAAAAGTGACTTTATTGATTATAATAAATTTTCATCATTCAATCGGTTACGGCGATCGACTGCATACGTACTTCGTTTTATACATAACGCGCGCTCGAGTAAACAACTCCGTAAAACCGGTTTGTTATCAGTTGACGAGTTAGATGCTTCGATCATTGTGCTCGCGCGCTTTGCACAATTAGAATCCTTTTGTAATGAATACAAAAGTTTACTTAAAAATAATGTAGTACGTTCAAAGCGCATACTTAGTCTTAATGTTTTTCTTGATGAAAATAAATTAATCCGCGTTGGCGGGAGACTAAAAAACTCACCTTATTTTGATTACAATAAAAAACATCCCGTGTTATTGTGCAGTAAACACAGATTTACAACATTGTTATTTAAATACGAACATGAGCAGTTGTTGCATGGTGGACCACAAGCGTTGTTAGCGTCTATTCGTGAGGCTTGGTGGCCACTCGGAGGACGAAACTTGGCCAGGAAAACTGTGCACAACTGTGTCAACTGCGTGCGTATGAAAGGGAAAACAATACAACCACTCATGGGTAATCTACCATCAGAGCGCCTTGAACTTGGGTTCCCTTTCATGCGCTGCGGTGTAGACTACGCAGGGCCTGTGATGATCTTAAACCGGAGAGGGAGAGGATCTACTCTTCTTAAAGGATATATATGTTTATTTATTTGTATGAGTACGCGCGCTATACACTTAGAATTAGTCACAAGCCTTACCACAAGCGATTATTTACTTGCCTTAAAACGATTTATATCTCGCCGAGGTAAACCGGTCGAGATTATCTCAGATAATGCTAAGAATTTTGTAGGAGCTGAAAAAGAAATAGTATCAGGCCTTATGCGTAGTAGTAACGACATTATTAATTTTACAACAAATAATAGTATAAAATTCAGCTTCATTCCTCCTCATTCACCTCATTTTGGCGGTTTGTGGGAGTCGGGGGTGAAATCGTGCAAGCATCACTTGCGACGTGCAGTAGGGTGCACGAAGCTTACCTACGAGGAGTTCAGCACTGTCCTGTCGCAAATTGAAGCCATCCTGAACTCGCGACCACTGACCGCCATGTCTACAGACCCAAATGATCTACAACCGCTTACTCCTGCTCATTTTCTCATCGGGCGGCCTATGACTGCTCCAGCCTGCAAGGACATGACTGCCACACCGAGTTATCGTCTACTGCGATACGATATCATTGAACAAATGAGACAGCATTATTGGAAACGTTGGGCAACCGAGTACGTAACGGAACTGCAAACGCGTACCAAGTGGAAGACTCACCAAGCTGAAGTTCAACTGAACGGTCTCGCTCTCATCAAGGAAGACAATCTTCCACCTTTAAAATGGAAGTTGGGTAGAATCATACGCATCTACCCGGGTACCGACGGCATTGCCCGAGTAGCTGATCTGCGCACCGCTTCGGGTATCATACGAAGATCCTTCTCCAAAATCTGCCCATTACCCGTTCTACCTGCGAGTGATCTGATGACATCGTGACATCGTGTTCATCCCTTCGAAACCTGCTGTTTTCAAAGCCGGGGCCATGTTGCCGCGCTACGCCACGCGCCATCTAGCGTCGGTTGCGAGACCTATAGGTGCGAGCGGCGGGGAGAGGGGGTCGACCATCGGCGCCTGCGTGGAGGGTGTCGGCCGGCACAATCAATCTAATATACCTTACGTACACCCGTTTTAAAAAAGGGTCATATTATATTTATAAAATTGTAACAAACGTACAAATTAAAAACCTCAATCAGTCAAACTCTGCGTTATAATTGAATTCTCCCGAACACCGATAGGCATTTTTATTTATTTATTGCTAATTACACTGTTAATAAAAAAAAAATAACTGCACAAATCACTAATTTTCTCGTCGCCAGTAGGATTTACGGATAATAATCGGGAAGAACAATGAAACCTCGATAGCCGGTAATTCAGACTGGTTTATTTACAAATACCTACACTTAGTACAATATATTAAATATTACTATACCCTACAATAGACAAATTTTAACGAAAAAGAGTGTGCGCCACACCATACGCCAGAAAGGCATCTAATAATATTAAGAAGACGTTCACATTTATTAATAATATACTTAGTATGAGCAACTCTAACTAAATATTTGACGTGAGGTTCTACCAGGAGGACCATGTTATTGTAATACACGCTAACAGAAGGGATGTATCTTTTCCTCGTAAATACTACTGTGGCACTTTTAGAGGTTGATAACTCCAGACCATTAGAATCAAATCATTGTTTTAAAGAAGATCTTTATCTTAATTCTAATTCTAATGCAGACAGCATTTCACAAGCTAACTCAGTGTTTTGATCTGAATAGTAAGTAATCAATAAGTCATCGGCATATTGTAGTATACGAACCGAATTTCCTAGAGCTCTATTTAAATCATACGTGTAAATATTATAAAGCAAGGGGCTTAAAACAGATCCCTGTGGAAGACCTTTTTCCACAATTCTCAAAAAAAAGTATTAGGGAAAAAAAAAAGGGAATGTACCATTGATGGAGAATTGGGCATAAGAGAGCTTAAATATGTCAATTCAGAAACAGAAGGAGGATCAAGAATATTTAAGAAATCGTTAATTATTGTGGACGGTATTGTATTTAAAGAGGGTTGTGTAAAAGCTGAGCGGAATTGTCTAATGTTATTCCAAACAACAGAGGGACTAGAATTAGGGCAGAGAAAGGTACAGAAAGACCGCCAGGAAGACAGTTTCTTATTTTTAAATAATTCTCTTGTATCAAGGATGACCTGCAATAAAATTTCAAAGTTTTCCCAAGACATAAGATATTTGTAGTTCACTTCAGCTTCTTTTCATTTCTTGAATGGCAACTGTACATTCTTTGTCCCACCAAGGTGTAGACAGTATACGGTGGGGGGTATCCTCTTTGATGGGAAATGTAACGTTAGCTACTTTTAATATTAAATTGGAAAATGCTTCCGGCAAACAATTTCATTTCCATGGTGAATGTCGGGCAGATGCTGTATTTCTTTTTCGATTTTAGATTTAAATGAGTCCGAGTGGGGAATCGGGATTTATCTTGTATCTTAATAGAGAACGGCGTTTATTGTGAAGAGTTATAGATAAAGGTACAGTTATAATTAGGGGAAAATGATCACTGCCGGAAGAAGAAGATAATAGTTGCCAGGATAGTAAAGGAAATAAAGTTGGTGAACACACAGACAAGTCGACTGCACTAACTCGTTGCCCTGGCTTTGATCTGCGAGTATCAACTCCTGTATTAAGTATGCATAAGTTGTTCTTATTAATTAAGTTATATAGTTCAGCTCCATTTTGAAGTTAAAGTTTGAACTTAAAATCGCCCAAAAGAATTATTGGTTGAGGAAGGGTTTGGATAATACTTTGAGACAACTGTATATAGTAAATTATAATTTACCAGTATGGCAATACCGCCGAATCCGTGACTATCACTCTTGTCTTCCCGAATACAAACATACTTTGATATCCTAAAAAATTGATTAGGTTTTAACCATGTTTCGGATGGTGCAATTAAAAAGGGGTTATGTTCGTTAATGAGACTTATTAGTTCACTTTACTTGCTGACTGCACTCCGGCAGTTCCATTGAAGTACGGTTTGATCCATCGTCAGTGTACAGAATTTTAGCAGCGTGATCTATAATATGGGCAGCGTGGAACGGTGAAATATTTGATTTGGATAACGATCGTAGTAACTGTGTAATTACTTTCAAAATACTTACGTTCTTTGCAGAGGTATCGATATTGGTGGATTTCTCAAGTGCACAGCCATTAGCTGGTTCAGGCATCCTTTACTCATTAATAATAGCCTCGTGAGAAGCTTTATCATACCCATTTTGAGACATAGTCGTATTGCTGGGTTTAAGAAAAACAGTTTTCTTTTATGAAGAGGTTTTAGGTAAAACAATATGAGGACGAGGAGTAGATGAAGGGTTGTAATAAGTAAATGATTAGAAATAGTTGCATCAGCATATGATTTGGAAACCTTTGGGAAGTGTTTTTCAACTTGTGCATACAGCTCTCTGCCATTTTTTTTTTTTTTAATATTCCTCTGTCGACTGAATTCAGGACATATTTTGTTTGTTGCAGAATGATGACCTTGACAATTAATACAAAAGAAGCTGTCTTCACCTATTCTACAAGAGGCAGCAGTATGGTCTTGACCGCACTTGAAGCATCTTGGCTTGGAACGGCATTGAACTTTAGTGTGTCCATAGCGGCAGCAATGAAAACACTGTATAGTTGGGAAGATATACAAATCAACTGGAAGGGAATTAAAAAATATAAAAACTCTTTTTAGTAAAATTTGCCATTAAATGTCAGGACCATCGACTATGTGGGTTTCCAAGAAACATTTTCATTGACTTTAATTTTGAAATTTAATCTTCCAACTTTAATAATGGCACCACATCCAATTGGAACTGTAATATTTGACAATATATCTTCTTCAGATAAGTCTGTAGGAATGCCACGTACCATACCCCATACGGGTGGTATGAAATGTTGGGATAAATGGTTGTAAGCTATTGGACTCTAAATTTTTATTATTTGCAAAATCATTGGCATTTTGGAAACTAGTAAAAGCTACAGATATTTTGTATTTTCCTATTCTTTTTGTTGTGGTTTCTCAAAATAGGTACAGTAAGCTTCAGAGAAAAGGAACCCCCCTAGATAATGACATGAATGTATTGAAGTTTTTTGAAACAAAGTATAAATGGCATCTTGGTCTAGTGGTTATGACTGATGCCTTGTTGATACGGCAAGCGGGTGTTCAAATCCTCAGACACAAAGTTCTTTTCTTATTCTTATAGTTATTTTTTTATTCTCTTAAGCACTTTTTGTTAATTATTACTTAAGGAATAAAATTTTATAGTAGGTATGAGGTATGAGGTTTTTAAGAAAAGATAGGTTTGTTGCATAACCAATATTAATTTATTTCTCTAATTACATTTCTAGGACTACATTGAGTCCATTTCCAGTTGAGTATACAGTTTTTCTATCTGAGTTAAATTGGGGTTACTTATTTTTAGATTTTACCTAACCTAAATTTATTGACAAAACACAATACCCTAAGTGAAGTATAAAATGTTTAATATTAGATAACTCTAGAAACATAACTACAATACTTATTTGCTATTTATTTAAAGTTGCAAACATAAATTTTTTACACTCTGTATAATCTTCGAATATAAAAGAATGATGAATATAATGAAATGTTATTAGTGCCTGTGTATCACAAAGAAAGAACCAACATGCTAAACTATAACAGTATAGCAATATACATCTTCCTCTGTGATCACATTTTCTGATAAGTAACCCTTTTAACACAACTTTAGAAAAATATTATGTGAGGTCAGATGGTGCATCGTTAACAAATTAGAAGATTACTAAACTTGTAAACAAGAGTAATTTGATTAGGTATTAATAATATAATTATGAATGTTAGGACAATAAAGTGTCCTAAATATACACAGCGTCATCTAGTCCAAAATAAGCACCTAAATGTGATATGGATAATAGACAACTGATATAATACTTATTTTAGATAAACTACACCAAGACACATAACAAATAATCGTGTTCATCACACAAAGATTTATTCTAGGTAAGAATGGATAATCTGCATTAATAACGGAGCGGATGGCCCTCACTGTCTATCACTTTTTGAAGACGACGAATGAAATTTCATTCCCGAAACCATATTAAAACATACGGCACTATTTCGCATTAGTTCCCAAGTTCTGTTTACCTCTTTATCTAATTATTTTTTTTACTTTATTGCACTTGAGCCCAGTTTAAAACCATCTGACCCCACAAGTTTTCAATAGGATTAAGATCCGGGCTTTTAGCCGGCCACTCAAACACCGTTATATCTTCTTGTGCATTTAGCCAGTCTTGCACAATTCGGGACCGATGCACTGAAGAGTTATCCTGAACCAGGTAAATTTGTCCTTCTGGATATGCGACCCACACTGAAGGCAGCATTACTTCTTTCAACACTTCAAGGTATCGCTCACTGTTCATGCGGCCACCTATTTCCACTAGCTCGCCTGGGCCCATTGAAGACATCCATTCCCAGTAATCTAAAAAATAAACCTTTTTTAAATCTGTTGCAATATGTAAATCAATGTCAGTAGCAATAATAATTAAAAATATATAATATTATATAATATGTATATAATATGTATATAATATGTATATAATATGTATATAATATGTATATAATGTATTTGTATGGCGGCGTAAATATACTTATTTTAAACTTCCTTTGTATATAATATGTATATAAATACAAATATATGTATATTTCGGCGTAGAGAATAATAATTGAGAATAAACAAATTTTATGTTAAAGAATATAATCATTTGCTTACCTAATGTTAACCGCCCTCTTGTTCTTAAGTCTATTCTTAAGTCTAATCCATTTTTTGGGTTGAACCGTTGGCCACTTCTTCTTCTTCTTCTGACTTGAAGCATTTTTCGTCAGCAAATATAACAATTTCGTTTTCCCAGTAGAAATTTTAATAACGAGTAGCAAAATTTACTCGGTTAGTGTGATGATCGTCAGTAAGTTGTTACTTTCTGGCTGGCTTATAATTATGGATGTTCGCAGCGTGTTGATGTCGTCGAACAGTGCTCAGCGACAACACTTCAAAAGTTTCAGCACTTGAGCGCGTAGTTTTGAAGGGTGCCAGTGATGGAACCTCCATAATATCATGGTGCCGCTCTGAATCATGAGTGTAAGCAACTGGGCGTCCTTGGCGTTCACATTTCATATCACCCGTCGCTTGATACTTTCGAATCCATCTACGCACTGTATTTATCTGTAATGAAAATGATAATAAATAAAAGAAACTCCAAAATCTAACTTGTAAATGAAAATGTAACATGATTAAGCAATAAATAGGCATATAATATATTTTTATCGTAACTCTTACCGTTATGGCCATATCTCGTGCAATTTTCTTTATGCTTTGTTCTTTGCTCCCAAAGAACAACAATTTTAGCTTTCAAAAATGTTGTTAATCGAACCATTCTTTCAATTTACTCAAAAATCTGATCAAAAACTTAATAAATTGAATAATATTGCGAGGAGGAACAGCAATGCAAATTACTACGAATTATAAAGTTACCTTCAATCACAGTTTCACACACCTTAGCGCGCTGTCACAGATATTATAATACTATAGCCGCAGCTCATACAGCAAATAAGTTTTTGAAGTAAAACATGACGGTAGTGCAACAAGCTGTATCAAGCGTAATCTATTGAACTAAACGAGAAATCTATACTAATTTCAACCTTATCCTTTAGTCAATTGAGCAGTTATTATTATCATCACATATGATGAATGTTGAAATTTAAACCTTATTGTCTAGAAAATTACACCGTAATCAACGTTGTTCGATAATAGGAGTAATGTTATTCATATTTTCACCGTTGTCATCAAGTGAACCAATAGCCTAGTGGTATAAGGCACGGTGGTGGCGCTTGGCCACGTGCGGTAATGGACTGTATTGCGGGGATGTAGCTAACTGTTCCATTGACGCTTTACACACAAAAGACAGGTGGTCGGGTTGCCGCGGGCGTGATCCAAGCAATGAATGCAACCCGAGAAATTAGGAGAGGTTGCACTAACCTTCACGACACACGTGTTTTCATCGCAGCCGGTACACGGATCTTCTCTTCCTTGCTCAGGAGCTGCCGTCAGCGTCACTAGATCACTTGAGGAACACACGAGAGGCACAATCCGATCGGTAAAGGTCTATGAAGCGGTAAAAATGTAACAAATATTAATCATTTTTGAGAGACGCGAGCGCGGTCCGTCATTACGCTGGCTCGTTCAAAGCGAGACTCAGTGTCTATATTTCACAAATGGCGGACGGAAGCTACATCTATGGTTAGTGCGGGAGGGGAGACGGGTATAAAAGGAGTGTGTTTCCATGTCAAAAAATACAGTTTCTACATCGGCGCAACCATTCCCCCCCGGCTTGAAGGGTTACCTTCGAAACGAAAAATGTGGAACAAATCTAATGTCTAATCTAAATCTAGGTTTGTGAAATAACAACTAAAATATAAACCTAGATTGGAGCTCGTGCCTACTGCTGGCTAGGCAGAGGGCAGAGGCGAACAAACAACACAACGCAACAGTCTCGACCAAGACGAGACGCGATTAGCCAACAACAAAATAAGGGTCTCTTCACGTGGGACCGATACAACAAGCGAGTGCTTCTTCTCCTCGGGTGGTTCGGAAACCGTAGTGGGATTGAATTGACTAACTGGCCACTTATCTAACGCGGCATGAATCCAGGACGGTCCACTAAACCATAACGGGTGATCTAAAATTTGCGAAGGAAGCAATCCACGAGAGAGACACTCGGCTGGGTTGTCGGTGCCAGCAACGTGAAAGAGATTATGTGGCGCCAATTCAGATTGAATTTTTGCCACTCTATTAGCGACGAATGTGTCCCAACGATGGGGCGAAGAGTGGGCCCAACACAAAGCGACTGTTGAGTCCTAAAAGCTAAAATTCTACTAATATTAATGCGAAAATTTACAATTATGTCATTAAGCGACACGGAAGTGCTAGTCTTAGCACTGCCATCCAAAACTACACGGAGTTTTAGTAGTAAGCTTATCTTCTCTAATAACTCCGCGGTGCGGGATAATGTACGAAGGCTGGGTCCCGCCAGTGTCCGCAGGCGCAGGTGAGATGTAACCTTTATCTAAATATTCGTTAACAACCTCATCATAGGCCCGCTTCGACTTTGGGGACGCCTGCATCTTTCGTTCCAAACAAAGAAAGCGTTTTTCAGCGGATACACGGGAGCCACCGAGCGAAAACTTGCGGATGGTAGACTCCAGTGGCGGCTCGACGGTGCAACAGAACGAAGCAGTCGAGTGACTAAAACTATCCATAGAAGCGGGTGCGGAACCAATTATAACAAAACCAAGAACTGTTTCCAGTGCGTGCGGAGCGGGGTACGTCGGTCCCCCTTGAACCTTACGTGATAACTGGAGGTGCGGGAGAATCGAAGCGCCGATCAATATATCGACGACTCCAGGAACAGCGTAAGTCTCATCTGCTAAAGGCAAGTCTTTAAATTTCGTTAATAAAGACGTGTCAACCGGGACGGTAGGCAACTGTTCAGCTATTCTATCTATAACGAGCGAATCCATGTCAAACCAAATATTATTATTAAAACGAGATCTAAACCTTGTTTTAACGGTGCCACGAACAGCTGACTGTAAGCTTCCAAAACCCTTCACCACTGAGCGGGTTGAACGCTTATCAACATTGAAACCAAGACGCCGACAACAATCTTGAGTAATGAAATTACTTTGCGAAGCGCCATCTAACAGCGCTCGAACAATGCGCGGCTTACCTAATGCATCAACAATAACAACGCGAGCGGTCGCAAGACACACAGTAGTGAGTGCAGCACTAGCGGAGAACGAACACAAGGTGACGTCATCCGCGGCGGTCACCGGGCGGGCCGGAGCGCGCGCGAGCGCGGGCTGCGGCTGCGGCGCAGGCCGCCGTGTGTCACCGCTCGACGAGCCAACCGTGCTCACATTGGATGCGGCATTACTATTCTCAAAATGAAGCAAAGTGTGGTGTCTCGCTTGACATTTGCGACAACTATTTCTACTATTACATAAAACAACGCGGTGTTTAGTACCGAGACAATTAAAACAAAAATTATTAGCGCGAACAAATTTATAACGATCACTAGGTGACAACTTTAGAAAACCAGGACACCTGTACAGTTGCGAATGATGAGTACTACACAAAGAGCAAACAGGTGATTGTACATGTGCTGGTGCGGTACTAACATAAGTATGAGTTGACCTCAGTGACTTCGATGACGCATCTACTTTGCGTGCAGAATCAACAACTATCTTCGCGCCTTCATGTTTCGATGAAGAGCGTTGCAATACCTTTATATGCTCGCGAACAAAACTTTCTAAGTCTTCGAACTTAGGAATTTTATTGCCGCGATGATCCGACTCAAATAAACGAATGGTTTCGGAATCTAATTTCCTTAAACCCATATACAAAAATACGAAGTCGCAGAGGTCATCGATCTTTAGGTTCTTTACGGCGCGAACAGCTGACGCGAAAGTATCTAGAAATTTCTCTAAGTTTTGATCGTTACATGCCGTAATAGATTTCAAATCAAACATCTGATCTAAATAGGCGTTAGCTACCGATCTTTTATCCTCATACCTAGCTTTCAAAGTATTTAAAATTAAATTATAATTCTCGGCACTAAACGTAATTCCAGCGCAAACGGTTATAGCTTTACCAGTCAATTTTTCAACGAGATAATGCAATTTTTCGTGATCTGTCAACGAATCGTTCTTATCTATTGTATTCTCAAAACTATCTATAAATAGACACCAATTGCGAATGTTACCATCAAATTCGGGTATTTGAATTGGTGGCAACTTAGGTCGGTCGCGAGTGGGGTTGGGTAGGTCAGCCGGTTTCTCCAAACTCCTAGCGACGCGTTTGATACGACAATACAAATCGTCAAACGACGACAAGGCCTGATAACTCACTGAGTAATCGGGATTCAAATTCAACTCTAAAACGTTGATGTCATGTACTAAGGTTTCGAAATCCGCGCGTAGACTATCTAAGTTTTCTATAGAACACAAGAACGAATCTCTGATGACCAAATCAGAGGTTTTAAGTGCATTATCATAAATCGATTGTACGCGAGAGTAAATCATTTCTTTTTTAGCGTTTAAAAGTTTCAATTGAACCTTACCGGTCCTATCAACCTTTGGGGACATGTTTACAATTAAATCTCAAACTAAAGTGCGGTAAACAACAAATATGAAATGACTTAATCTTAGCGGTACAGAGCAGCGAGGCGGCGCGAGCGATAACCGTAGGTAGGCAGGTACTTATAACTGCCAGTGCAAGCTTGAACCAACGCGCATAGCAACAAGATCGTACCTACGCGATGGTCGCTGTCTAGGTTCAACTATTATTTCAGGGACTAAGTATTGCGTAATATCTATTCAAATCAAAACACTTTCGTATGAATTGGAATGAGGTACAACCACGTGTCTACCCACGCAGGTACCAGGCAAATACGACGCGAGCCGAGAACAACGTAATTGAAAAAAACAAAACAAAGCCAAATGCGTTAGGTATTACACTGTGCCTATGCACTAGGGTGTCTAGTATACCTAAGATCTAAGCCTAAATGCCTGGATGCGGGGTTTTCCACTAAAATAACCAGGTATTTAGGCGCGGTGCGAAAATTGTGAACTACGATTAAGTGTTGATATGATACCTAACCTATTTATGTATTAGGTAGGTACAATGCGAGCCAGCGGCGAACGGACAACAAATTCTAAGCCTAAATGTCTGGATGCGGGGTTTTCTACTAAAATAACCAGGCACTTAGGTGCGATGCGCTTATTCCCATTGGAATAATAACAAAATACGAACTACGGCTAAGAATCCGGCTCGAAGGACCAAAAATGGTGGCGCTTGGCCACGTGCGGTAATGGACTGTATTGCGGGGATGTAGCTAACTGTTCCATTGACGCTTTACACACAAAAGACAGGTGGTCGGGTTGCCGCGGGCGTGATCCAAGCAATGAATGCAACCCGAGAAATTAGGAGAGGATGCACTAACCTTCACGACACACGTGTTTTCATCGCAGCCGGTACACGGATCTTCTCTTCCTTGCTCAGGAGCTGCCGTCAGCGTCACTAGATCACTTGAGGAACACACGAGAGGCACAATCCGATCGGTAAAGGTCTATGAAGCGGTAAAAATGTAACAAATATTAATCATTTTTGAGAGACGCGAGCGCGGTCCGTCATTACGCTGGCTCGTTCAAAGCGAGACTCAGTGTCTATATTTCACAAATGGCGGACGGAAGCTACATCTATGGTTAGTGCGGGAGGGGAGACGGGTATAAAAGGAGTGTGTTTCCATGTCAAAAAATACAGTTTCTACATCGGCGCAACCACACGGTCTAAGTGAACGGCTGGCGCTGGGGATGCGGGTTCGTATCCTTAAGCTGCACATAGATTGATGTGGCATCTTTTTGTGAGTAAATTGTATCTTGATTGAATTGAGCCGAAAGACGAAAAATATCAGAAAATTACAAATATGAACATGCGAATAAAAGGCAGACGAAGCTGCTCGCTCATTTGCAGCTCAGCGACGATCGCATCACGTGACGTCATTCGTGAGTCATGTGACGCGGCGATATTCTTTAAGTATTGAGGGGGTCTGTTTTCTCTGACGCTGTGTGTACATAAGTGCCATCTGTCAACTGTTTGTCTATGTAAAACATTGTCACAATAAAACTAACTTCTTACGTTTTTAGTGTCACACGAGAGCACGTTTTTTTATTTCAAATACTCTTAATAATTAATTATTAATACTTTTTATGCAACCATTTACAATGTTTTGTTGTTTATTGCTTTTTAAGAAAACTTACAAAAGTAATAGAATGAAGAGTAGTCCCACCATTTGGAGAGGAAGGTTTTTCATATAATTTTCTACCAATGCCAATTGGCCGTGGTTGCTGTGTTTTAGTTTTTAGTTTCCTTCATAACTAATAGAGAAGTGTCCAAAGGATCTACCGATGAAGAAATTTACTTAATTTTATTACAGATACAAATATTGCCTCAATCTAAATTATTTGCATTTTTCTTCCTACGTTTATTGCACATCTTGCACAATTTGGATGTTTTCAAACGTTTTCTGTTTCTAGATGCGGATGAAGCATCCGAATCCAGACCAGGTTATTTTATTATTTTTATATTTACATTAGTGCTTGGGCAAAATCTTTCGGATTGCTTATCAATCCCGCTAAATCTCAAGCAGTTATTATAGGTGGTAGATACTTGTATACTAATGTTGACCATGCTTCCTCTACCTCCTGTTTTTTATAACCATAGTATGATACCAATTACCACTGTCGCCAAAAACCTTGGAGTTTTTATGGATTGTAACTTGTCATGGACGAGTCATATAAATGAGATAAGCAGACGAGTTTTTGGTACTTTCCACTCCCTTAACCGGCTTCAGAATTTCCTTCCCTTTAAAACCAGAGTCTGACTTGCTCAATCTAGGGATGGGTGGTGGTGGTGGGATGGAAAAAAAAATATCGACATTTTTCAAATATCTCGATATATATTACCCAAGAAATATCGATATTTCGATATGTCGATTTTTTTTGCCCAATATGCAATTAGTTTTATTATTTAAAAAACAGGATTTTCATTGCTTGACATAAAAAAAAACAATAAAAATAACATTACTCAAACCATCATTCATGGCAACACTGTGCCAATGTAAACATTGGTCGCGATATTTTTATTATTTGAAAATGTTATTTCTTACATATGTAAACTTATAGTCATCCTCAAAAACAGTGCACAAGTGCTTGATAAACAACATATATTGTTCGCGAGTGTGTAATTTAAGCATATAAACACAAATTACCATCTACACAAATTATCCCTATACTGATAAAATAAGTGATTTAGTGATAAAAAAGATAGTGCTTTCATGGCTGATCATTACAATAATTTCTAAATAGGCACTATAGTGACATCAAAAGTGATATTATAAGGAGTAAATATAAAACTCGTACAGTATATGACAGTTTGAAAAAAAAAAAAAAATTCAAATACTGCAAAAATTGGACTTTGTACCAAAACAAAACCCCATCATAGACAATCAGTGTTGAAAGTGAACGAATGAAATTTAGCAGGTGACCATAGACAATATAGAATTGTAAGTTCCAAAAGGCGCTTTTATAATTCCGGGCACACGACGACAAACATGGATGAGAATGTAACAATGGTCAAAGCAATCTTACGCTATAGTTATTAACAGTTCGGCCGTTGTACGCATTACGAAGTGGACGTGTGTCACCTGCTCCTTAAATTTCTATCTGTTCTTTTTTGTGATTGGTCGTCCTTGTGTTTTGCATTTCCTTGTTGCACTTGCCAGTGTCTTACCTGTGGTTCCCACCCAGTAGGCGGTACTAGAGTGAGATAATAATAATTGACATCTAACTGTTTAAATCCAAACTCGAAAAGTGAAAGTGATTGGCGGGGTTTGAACTCCCGTCATCCGAGTGGATCGGCGTGTTTAAGTCGCGTGCTCCACCAACGCGTTACCGTGTAATCACCAGCGGTAGCGAAATAGTGATCTACTACGTGCGGCTGACGTCACTGCGGCATAGCAGCTTGCTACGAACGTAGCGGACTAACGCAGCGGCTACGAAACCGGTACTGATAGGAGGTGATATCGACTCGTTTATTAATTGCACTGCATTATAACATTAACAGCGATATGGCTCACGTTCAACGTTCTCCACCTATTAGATCATCTAAGACACAAACTAAGTACGTGTCACAGGCACAGTCTGATCCAGATATACATTCCTCAATTAACATTAGTGACAGTGCTAAAACACCTAAGAGTAAACGCCCCCGACAAGAAAATTCCCCGCTCGGCCCCGCTGATGTGTCCATCTCAACGATGCTTACGAATCAGACAACCGTTATGTCGCAACTGGTTTTGGACATAGCAGAAATAAAAAAGCAGAACACACTAATTCAAACGTCGAACACAGAAATACGTAAATCGAATGAAGAAATTGTAAAATCTATATGTTTTATTAACAATCAATTTGAGGACTTGAAAAAGGAAGTAGAAGAGTTAAGAAGAGAGAGAATCGAACACCGGCAATACATTGAGCGACTAGAAAAAAAGGTCCAGGACCTCCAACTTATATCAAGGTGCTCTGGTTTGGAAATCCGTAATATACCCCAGTCTAACAATGAATCCACATCGGGCCTTATCAAAATTGTACGAGATATAGGTCAAACTGTGGGAGTTCAGTTATCTGACACAGATATACGAGATATCTATCGTCTGCCGTCGAAATCTTCCATTTGTTACTCCACCCCTCGCCCTATAATTGCAGAGCTCACCTCCGTGCAAAAAAAGAAGACTATTTTATCTGCTGTTCACATCTTTAACAAAGATAAGGAGAAAGGTAGTAAAATGAACACAGCACTGATCGGTCTCCCAGGACCACAAAAACCTATATTTATTGAAGAACAACTGCCTCCCAGTACAAAAAAGCTTTTCTACCAAGCACGTGAGTTTGCTAAGCAAAACAATCACAAATTTTGCTGGATTTCCAACGGAAATATCTTTATAAGAAAACTAGAGGGTGACAAACAAGTCCTGATTAAGTCGGAAAAATGTCTCCAAGTCTTGAAGCCCAGCATCAAATGACTAATTCTTACATTTTTTTATGTCATATTAGCTTGTTTATTTAAACCTCATATAATAACCCTAGGTATTTCCCAAAAACAATTTATTTTTGTTATTAAATATAAACATACTGCCACGCTCATACAATACATATTCTCAAATACGCACACACTGACATTCCTATTGGAACGTCACTCCCTTTCATCAAAAAAAGCATTAACCACACCCACCCTTCGAAACATATATATTTCAACAAAGTTCACACTACTCATACTTACATCCAAACAAATTTACAATCTCATATAAACACCAATCCTCGATACTATATACCCATCCGAAATATAAATCTTAAATTACGTATTACAACTGCACCTAAGACAATAACTAACCCAACAGGATTATATAACAGGCCGGATTATGTTAATAGATATACACACACACACCTATCCAAAACTCTCTGCTATACATATATAACCGGTCAATCTTGCTACAATCATTCAAACAAGTACTCATTACCCACAATCACCCACCTATACCAACACTACATTTTATTATTTATAATATTAAAGGCCGGATTATTGATTGTACTCCCAAAACTGTTGACCACACTTCTTGTCATATCCTCCATCATAAATGGCTACTATTAATAACATCAATACCGAACTTGACTCGTTAACCTTTGGAAACTCGTTCATATGTAATCCTGAGGAATGCACCAAATTAGCGAAACCCAACCCCACTAACTCAACTATTCTGCATGTGAACATACGCAGCATAAATAAAAACTTCGACCAGCTACTCACCCTCCTACATACCTCAAAATTAGCCTTTGATTTCATAGTATTAACAGAATGTTGGCTGGACTCAGTTGTTAATCTGCCTACTTTGCATGGGTTCAAATCGTATCATACTGACATAAACTCCAACCAAAACGATGGTGTCGTTGTATACGCAAGATCCGAACTACAAGTCACGGTTGGGACTCCTAACTTTGGAGGTGGTACTTGTCTTGTCTGCACAACTAATGACAAAAGCTTGGCCATTGTCTCCGTGTATCGATCGCATTGTTACGATTCTTTGGGTAACTTTGAACTGTTTCTAGAGAGTTTGAACCGCACATATAGTAGTCTCTCCACATGGAAAGATATTGTTTTAATCGGAGATTTAAACATCAATATAGCAAAGGATAGTAAAGACGAACGCAAGGACGACTATCTAACTCTTAACTTATCCCAAGGACTTCTACCTACTCATCTCTTTCCCACTCGATTAAATAGATGCATTGACCATATATTCATCAAAACTCAAAATCCTGACATAACCACACTAGTACTGGACTCAACACATTACTGACCATAAGCCCCTTCTACTAATAATTCCTAATACGAGTACTAACGACAAAGACACAACTCCAATGAACTTTAGTAAACAGGTCAACTATGATGCAATAAGAGCTGAATTAGCTAGTGTAGACTTCACCCACTTATTCAACATTGACGACCCTAATGTATTAATTAACTTATTCATTAGCAACCTGACAACAGTTATAGACAAACACACTAAACGTGTTCCAATCCCAAGACGACAAAAAACGCTCAAACCATGGATGACCAGTGGTTTGCTGAGATGCATTAGGAACAGAGATAAATTACACATACGGTCTAGACATGATCCCGAAAATCTCATCTTAATGATAACGTATAAACGGTATCGGAACTTCTGTAACTCACTACTCCATAAACTTAAAGTTGCTTATGAAAGACACGAAATAGAGAAAGCGAAGGATAACCCAAGAGCTCTGTGGAAAACCATAAAAAATATAACATATATTAACAAACCTAAGTCTAGCCCCACTGAGCTCTTGGGAATCCGTGATAACCCTGGGAATTCCATCAATGAGGTCTGTAATAGCCTGAGCAATGTGGGTAAAAATCTGGCCAGTAAAATTCTATCTCGAGGACAGCCTTCCTCAGGCCGAATCCACGGTCCGGCCACTGCCAGTGATGCAAATCCCCATATTCCACCCTGTAACTCTCTTGTTTTGCTGGATGTTGATCCAGCTGAAGTGGAATCACTTATTCTCCAACTGCGCGACAATTCGGCTGTGGGATGGGACGGAATATCACCCTTTGTCTTAAAGTTCTGCCGAGATTCACTTATATTGCCCTTGACTCATATAATTAATGTCTGCCTAAGCAAGGGCATATTCCCCAATGCTTTGAAAAAAGCTATAATCCACCCAATCCATAAAGGGGGTGATAGAGGCTGTATCGATAATTACAGGCCTATTTCGGTTCTTAGCTCGCTTTCGAAGGTCTTCGAGAGAGTTCTCAGCAACCGTCTCAGGGACTTCCTAGATACGAACAGAGTTATCTCGAACAACCAATATGGCTTCCGCTCAGGGCTATCCACGGAAGATGCTGTAATGGACTTAACCCAATCAGTAGCTGAATTTCTCGACAAACGAATCAAATGCCTTGGCATCTTTTTAGACCTTACTAAGGCCTTCGATACAGTCTCTATACCTATACTCACCTCAAAATTGGAGCGAGTGGGAGTAAGGGGAATCGCTCTGGAAGTCTTTAGAAGCTATCTTTCCAATCGTACTCAGCAAATTAAAATTGGTGATCTCCTCAGTGATGAAGAGCCTGTAACATACGGTGTCCCCCAGGGGAGCATCCTTGGCCCAATCCTGTTCAAAATCTACATTAATGACTTGTGTAATATGTCGCTCCCTAATGCAAGAATTTACGCCTACGCAGATGACACCGCTATTCTGGTCCATGGTCCTTCCTGGGACAGGGTCAAAAATAGCTCGGAACTTGCCTTAAATAATATAACGTCTTGGCTAAGCAATAACCTTCTCACGTTGAATCTTAGGAAATCCTGCTTCATTCCCTTCGCCCTTCGCCGTATAACCCTACCACATCACAACTTCTCGATAGTAGCACACACATGCGCACAATTATCATCGCCTTGTCTTTGCCCGACCCTCAGTCGAGCGGAAGAAGTGAGGTATCTCGGGATTCAAATTGACTCTGCATTGAACTGGGACAAACATTTAGACTTACTCAAAAATAGAACCATGAGACTCATCCATATATTTAAAGCTCTTCGTAACTCGGCGGATCCTGATACACTGACGATGGTTTTTTACTCACTATACCAGTCTATCATAGGTTATTGCATCCCTGTTTGGGGGGGTGCCTATGATTCCCACCTCATGAAAGTTGAAAGGGCGCAAAGAGCCATCCTCAAGGTTATGACTAGGAAGCCTCGCCGGTACCCAACTACCCAGTTATATTTGGACTGCAAAATACTAACAGTTCGACAGCTTTACGTCCTTCGTGTTGTCCTTAGAAAGCATTCCAGTGTCACTCCGTCAGACCCTATTAAGCGCAGAAATTATTCGACAATGACTCGACATAGAACCACATTCGCAGAACGCCAGTACTTCATATTGAGTGCATATTTATACAAACAGGTGCAAAAAAAATTGGCCATAGTAGATCTTAACAAGAAAAAACTGAAACATACTGTTACTGCCTGGCTTCTTCAGCTAGACAACCTAGAAACAAATTCTTTACTAAAATTCACATCCTAGCAAAATCGAAATACACAATGCACACATACACATTGACCAGCAGACACACACACTTCACACACACACACACACACAAACACACACACACACACACACACAAATGCACATATATTCGGTCGCACAATTATACTCCAATACGTTCTCAACTTCATAGCTGCTACTTTAACATGTAATATCCAAGAGTGAGACTCCACTGAAATTTATAATATTGTTATGTCACTTGCCGAACACTGCCTCTTATGATACAGGGGTAACCCTAGTTTAGGAGGCAGGGTCTTCTCAAATTGAACTGTAACTCAATATTTAAGATTGATATGTTAAATCATGCTGTTAGATTTATTAGCATTATGTAACGCTCTTTTGTGCTCATACACTGTACTTTTTACTGAAATAAATATTATTATTATTATTAACCTGTGCTATAAAGATTGTGTTTGAACTAGGTAATCTTTTTCAGGCTTGTAGTGCAATTTTTACATTTTAAATAAACAAATAAATAATCTAATCTTAATCTAACTTATAGAAAAATTATTACCACAAATTTATTAAATGACAGTACTTTCGAAAGCAGTATTTTTGAGACTACCACTAGAAGTGTTCCAAACTCGCCTAACAGAGACAGCCTGCAAATAGCCGAACTCGAGGAAAGAATATCATAACTCTCAAACGATTTGAAAACAGCCCACTATGAAATCGAAAATCTGAACCAAGAAAACTGCCGTCTGAAGTCGGAAGCCTCCAAGTACATTAAGGTTATTGACGCATTTAAAAAATTAATAGCTCGGAAATCTGTACCGCTACATCTCGGGCTTTACAGAAGGGAATACAGATATGTGCAGCCTTAACGCCTGTAACAAAACAATGGCAACAACACACAAGTACTATTAAACAACAGCCTGACAGAAAAAATATAGCACCATCACGCAAGAATGCCAAACAAAACAATACCGAGAAAAACATGACAATCATGGAAAACAAGGAGCCACAAACCAGTGTATATACCTGTTCTCGCACATTAACTAAGGAAAAGGACTCTCTGCACAAATCTTGTGATTATGATAGCAAGTTGTTGTGTCAAAGCAGGATGCAACCACGAAATCTTAATGAGGGACTGAAGCGTAAAAACAAGTTATGCATTATGAGTAGCAACAGAACAAAAGGATCATTATCAGTAATAGAGGACGTTTTTTCAAATTACTTTCACTACTGCAGCTATGTAGCACCTGATAATACGACTATCAAACTCATACACGACATTGAACTGAAATTGAAAGAGTTCTCCTTATACGACTACTGCATACTGTTTATTGGTGAGAATGATGTAAAATCAGAAGATTATTTCAATAACATTAATGCCTTGAAATTAGTTCTACAAAAAGTGACCCATACCAATATTATTGTATGCCTTCCAACGTATATAACAGGTGCACCTATGTTTAACTTTAGAGCTGAAATGTTTTCAAGCCTTCTTTATTCTACCCTACAAAGTAATGACAATATTTATATGTTTGATAGCAATCATGACTTAACATTGGAAATGTTTTCGTACATAACATAAACTCATAAACTCACGCCTATATCCCCGAAGGGGTAGGCAGAGGTGCTAGCACCCACATTTCGCCAGTTTTATGTTTAGGTCCCAATGTAATAGGTGGCGAGCCTATTGCCATTAACCGAGCACTTATAAACCTGCGATAAATACACACATAACTTCGAAAAGCATCGAAAAGTCATTGGTGTTTGCCATGGTGAAACCTGGGATCGAACCCGAGACCTCATCTCAGCAGTCCATTACTCAAACCACTAGGCTTGTATGCTAGGCTAGGTTGTTTTCGTACACAACAGGCAAAATAAGGAAACAAGGCTTACGGAAAATATATGAGCGAATTATGAGCGAGATTCTAGTAGACATAAACTTATTTGCCCAGGTAGACATAGACACAAACAATAGAAGCACAGAACAGATAAGCACAGCTAAATGTTTTCGTAACTAAACAAACACGATGTACTACTCTAAATATTTATCATCAAAATGTGTGTGGAATTATCAGTAAAAAAGATGATCTTGAGAAATATTTAAGTGGTTTGCCATATAAACTCAATTATATATGTGTCTCTGAACACTTTCTCAATGAAACTTTGGTAAAGCAGTTCAGTTTAAGTAACTATATTATAGGGCTTATAATACGAGACTTAAAAAAGTAGGGGTGGTTCTTTGATATTGACAACTCATGATAGGAAAATTGAGGAACTTCCAATATGTAAAAAATTGTATAGAACCGATAGCTTTGAAATCTGTGGCGTCAAGGATATTGAAACTGATCTGTGCGTAATTTGCTGTTACAGAACACCTGTAGATAGTAATTTTGAAAATTTTATGGACAGCCTCGAAAAATTATTGCAGCATTTCCTCAATAAAAAATGTATAATCTGTGGTGACTTTAATGTTAATGTATTGAACAAAGACAAGCGGTGTAACTTATTCGTATCGCTACTCACGTGTTACAACTATAGATGTCTGATAGACTCACCAACTTTTAAACGGAACAAATCGGAATCATGCATAGATAATATATTGACTAACTTGCCCAACACTAGTATTGAAAGTATAATTGTGGAACATAATGGGCTTTCTGATGGACACGCAGGGCTAATATGTGAAACTTCCTTAGAAAGTGTAGAGCTTCGAAATCTACCTAGTTATGTGCGTCTATGTAGAAGAAGCTACAACATCAAAAATAGAAAGGTTTTTAGGGAAGCAATGTTAGAGTCACAATGGAACACTGGAATAAATACGTTTCTTAGCAAATTCAGGGACATACACTCAAATACTTTCAAGAAACGTATCATAAAGCTTAATGTTAGGAGAAATGGGAGACCCAAATGGATTTCAAAAGGAATACAGATAGCCAGCAAAGTTAAACGTTTTCTTAACTCTATTAACAAGACTCAATGTGAAAAGTCTGTATTGCAATATCGAAGCAGGTATATCAGACTGTACAAAAGGGTCATTAGCGCAGCAAAACGTAATTGTGTTAGGAAAAAAATAGAAAAAGCATCAGATTCAAGTAAGGAAATCTGGAAGATTGTCAATCGGCGGTGCAACAGTGCTAAAGCATTTAGTGATGATCAAATCACCCTTAAAGTAAATAACACAGTTACTAATAATGCTCTGGAAGTGGCTAATATTTTTTCTAAACAGTTTAGTGAGATAGTGTTCTTAAATTCCTGTGATGGAAAATTAGCTATGACGTTTTTAAATGATAGCATTGACAGAGTGGATACAAATATAAGTCTTGATCTAGTGACTGCCTCTGAAATATACTCAATGGTAAACAGGATGGCCTATTATTTTATTTTTTTATTTTATTTAAATACCATTGATTATTATTAAAGATAATATAGATCTATTAGCAGAGCCGTTAGCATCACTTTTTAATGAGTGCATTGCGGTAGGTCTATTTTCAGATCAATTTAAAATTGCAAGGATCCTCCCAATCTTTAAGAAAGGCAAAAAGACAGAACCTTCCAATTATAGACCAATCTCCTTGTTACCGGTTTTGTCGAAGCTATTAGAAAAAATTATGAAGGATAGACTCATGAGGCACTTAAGATCCCATAGCATATTAAATAAAGAGCAATACGGATACCAAAAATCAATTGGAACTACTGACGCTACGGAAGCAGTAATTGATGAAGTCATCTGTAACTTAAACGTCAAGCGTAAAGTAGCAGGTATTTTCTTGGATCTGAGCTCTGCGTGCGATACCCTCGACCACCGCATACTTTTGGACAAACTTGAACATTATGGTGTTAGAGACGTAGCCTTGAAATTGTTTAAATCCTATCTATATAACAGGCGACAATATGTAGAAGTTAGATCGGTGCAGAATGGAGAAGAAAAGATTTGTAAATCCAATATGACCACAGTGTCCTGCGGTACTCCGCAGGACACTGTGGATCCCACCCACAGGGATCTGTCTTGGGCCCCATTTTCTCTATCCTGTTTATTAATGACTTGATTCCATTCATAAAAGCCCGCATGTCCGACACTAAAGTCATTATTTTCGCTGACGATACAAACGCCATAATATCAGCAAATAATATAATTGATTTAGAATCAAAGGTCAATAAAGCACTAAAAGCTTTCGAAGAATGGTTTGGTATAAATAATTTAAAACTAAACATAAACAAAACAAAATGTTTATTATTTAAATCTACGCTGAGAAAAAATAGTAGTCTTGACGTGGTGTCCTCTGGTGATGTGGTTCAGGTGGTAGATAGTGTCAAGTTTCTGGGCGTTAACGTGGATGCAATGTTAAACTGGAAGCAAGAAACACTTGCAATAACTAAGTCCATTAGCTCTGCGTGCTATGCAATAAGAAATTTGAGGGAAGAACTCACTGTGGAACAGCTTAGGATGGTATACTTTGCTTTAGTAGAGAGTAAGCTTAGATATAGCATTGTCTTCTGGGGAAATAGCTATAAATATAATATAAAAACGACATTTATTACACAAAAAAGGGCTGTCAGAACAATGCTTCGCCTCAAGCAAACAGACTCATGTAGAGAACATTTTATAAAACTCAAAATTTTGACGGTCCCATGTCTATATATATTGGTACTACTATCTAACTTTGTAAAAAGTCTCTATAAAATTGAAACTGACGAAGAAAGAAAGGTTAGAGAAACCACCCGTAGGAAAGATATTCCGTCAACAATACAACCAAAACTCAATATTGTGCGACAAAGTACAAGAGTGCAATCAGTGACATTATACAATAAGCTACCCACAGAGTTTAAAATTATCTATAGTGTGACCAAATTCAAAAATAAACTTAAAGCATATTTATTGGGGAAAGGCTGTTATAGCATTGACGAGTTTATTAATAACAAACACTAGAATTAGGTAATTATTGTATTTGTTAACCATTTGGAAATGTAACTGGTATTGACAATTGTTATTGGAGTGAATTTATTGTAATTATATTATTATTATTTCGTAGTTGTTATTAAATTTATGTAGTTTGACAAATTTTCAACACAATGTAAAATTGTTATGAAATAAAATACTTATGACTTATGACTTAACCAGTATTTGTCTGATATTGGCATTAGGAGCACTCTTTGTTTGATGTGTTCCCCGTTTAATCTGCTCCTATCATTTGGCACAGCCAAATTTACCACTGAAGCTACCCTTTCAGATGACAGTGAAGATGCTTGACAAATCAAATATTTTAGAGCGATATCTGAGAGAACCGGCGTGAAATGTTGACAATTTACCCAGAACTTTATTGGATCAGATTTTTTTTCTAGAAGTGGTTGGTCCAAATACTGCTTCAGTTCATTGGGGACACAGCTACTGCTTGGAACCTCTGACGAAGCTATGTTCAGACTTAATAATTTCTCATGTCTGGACCAGATAGAGGACCCACTAGCTTGTTCTGATGCTGCTTGATCAGGATTTTTATCCGGAGTACGTTGTCCTCTAAGCCGATGTTCTGCATGAATCTCAGCACTAATTTTGGATATAGCATCTGACACGACAATTGGCGAGGTAAAGTGGATACGCTTGAACAGAGGGTCCAAACAGTAGCTACTGAGAGAAAAGGATTTTTTTCTAAAAGAGCCAGTTTATCTTCTACTTTTTTGAGTAAAGTCTTTTTTACAAAGAGGTTGATGGAGTTGCTTGATCTGTAACTTGGGTAACTAAATTTGTAAGAAGAATGGCTAAGCTTGACGTTACATAATTCGCACCACTTATTTCCTCAGTGGGCTTCTTTGCAAGGGCCAAGAAGAGCAATAAAATCTCCATATCTGGTGTATTTTTGTTAGTTTGGCTTCTTGTGTGTAAAATTTTAGCTACTAGTGCAGACAGTTTAACGAATCTCTCTAGCTTATCAAAGCAAGAATTCCATCTAGTGCTGACAGCTTGTATCAATGTCAACACCTCATCTTTTTTTCCACATGATTCTTGTTGGACTCGTAATTAGTCCATAGCATTGACTGACTGCTTAAAGAACGTCTCAATGGTTTTGACGTGATCGGTAAGTGCTGAAAATTCTTTAATTTCTTTCAGTACTCCATCAACTACGTAACGCAGATACTTACTTGAGTAATGCTATATGTATTACTCACCCCATATGAATCTTTTCCAGCTGGCAATACCGCTATTAACGTTTTGTTTTTTTAAACTTTTGCGGTTTGAATTCATAATTGAGTCTATTAGAATCAAAAACCGCAATGTCCATAAAAAAGTTAAAATGAGTTATCTATGGCGTAAGAATCTACAAATCATAAATAATATTTTTGTATTTCCAAAATGGAACTAAAGCCGCAATGTCCTATACAATTTGGCTTTAAAAATCAAAGTATGCAACAAATTCAGCATTGTCCATTAGTTTATGTATCCAAATCAGCATTGTCCGTTGTAGCCAATCATGTTGCATCAAACAATATGGCGGATTATTGTGTGCAGTCGTGAGTTTGCTCTCGGTTGATTTAATTTTTCTCGTGATAAAAGTTACTCATACGAATTAATTTTATTGGAATTAAAATCATGGAGTGTTACCCTGATGTTGTTGTGAACAAGCACGGTAACGACGAGTTTGTGCTTCAAATTTAATAAAAAAATCATGCCAAAGATCAACGGTGAGTGTACTATTCCGAATATGTTTTGATACTTTTTACCGATTCACTTTTGGGGAAAATTTTATGCAAATCAACCTTTAGTGACAGTACCTATTATTTTATAGTGTTATTAGAAAATTCGACTATACACAAGAATCGGGTAAACTTTTACAAACATTAAAATATATTGTTTCCTTTAGGTATCTCTAAAAAAGTTACGTACGAAATGATGACCATTTTGTATATATCTACCTACCTTTTTTAGGCATTATGGTAGTTTTATTAACAACATCAATACATATTAATATTACTTACCTACTTTAATAATATTCTTTAATTTTATTAGTAAAGGACTGCTGAGACGTAGTCTCGGGTTCCATAAAGCTGCAGGACACACACCAATGACTTTTCGAAGTTCTATGTGTATTTATCGCAGGTTTCCGTGCCTCGGAGAGCTCGTTAAGCCCGGTTGTCATAGAACATCTATAGCAGTTGTTATAGGTAGTTGGACCCTTAAAAAATCCAACAACTGGTCTAACTACCATACTTCGATATCACCAATTAATTGGTTGTGGAGGTCAGATGCCAGTCGCTTCACGGAAAATGTCGAAGCTCAGCCGCAACGCATGCTGGAATGCGAACCCTGGGCTCCGAGTTAAAAAGCTCCGCATGCAACCGGGATTATCGCAAGGATGATGATTAATAATATTCTTTAATTACAAGTTTCGTTACTTTCGTAATTAATTACTTTTTCATTGATATTTTATTCATTCTAACATTGTATTTCAGTCAACTTTGCTAATAAACCTAACCTAACGCTTACTAATAATTGCAAGTCTAAATACGTTATTTAGTATATCAATGTCTAAATGACAATATTTTTTTTAGGTATGCACTAAAACATTTGCCAGTTAAGCCAACATGTGAACATAAAATATCCAAACAGTTACAATGCTTTCAAATTTCACTGCAAGATGTACGAAAATTCCATGAATCTTTTTATAAATCGAAAGACAAATTGAAACAAGACTCATTTATATTGAAACATGTGAAAGGTAAAAAAACAAAACGTCGCCGTCCAAGATCTGAATCGCGAAATTACAAACCTAGAGGGTTGCAGCTGAATTATAGGGTATACTGCAGATCGCAACTTAAAATGATTACTGTTTGTCAAAAAGCATTCCTTCAGGATCGCGTTGAAAATATAATAAAGAATTATCACCTACATGGAAATTTCCCGAAAGAAAAGCGCGGAAGTGACCACAGGTCTCATAAATTCAAGGACAAGAAAGAAAATGTCATTAAGTTTATAAAGGCTTTTAAGTGTTCAGAGCCTCATTATTGTCAGAGTTAATTTTAATAAAATGGCCAAAATGTACAACGACCAAGCACAAGAAAGCCACAAAGTAAAAAAGTAGTATTTTCGAGCCATTTTTAATCATTGTCTTAATTTGGGTTATTATCTAGCTATAATACATAGATTTATATAACTTTTGTCCATAATAAACACAATATATTCTTCTTTTTTCATTGAACTCGGATAACTCGGTAACAAAAATCTAAATAAATCTAATCTACGGTATTTAATTATATTGATGAACTTTTTGCCAAAACGTTGTTAATACCCATTGATTACGGTAAAACATATTTTATTTTAATTATTTAAAATATTAAAATTTTGGGTACAAAGTAATGTCCATTATTTTGTTCATTTTTGTTATTCGATTTTGTAACACCAAAATTTGGTATATTATTTACAATTTGTAAAATGGCAACCCTCAAACTATAATGAGCCAATCACATACCAGAATCTAATATGAGTCGCCTTTTTGTCTCCGAGTAGAAATAGGTTAATGACGCGTGTTCCGTAGTTGCGAGCAAAATTCCAATTTTAAAACATCAGTTTTGTTTTGTTCGAAACAACACAGGTAAGGGAGCACTCACATTATTTAATTAACCAATTAAGCATGTTATTGCTGACATTTATTGAAATGACAGGTGGTTGGAACTAATTGAGATTTTTGTTTGGCTTATCATACTTGAAGTTACTTTCAAAGCATAACGGTTATTCATTTTTGTTATTATTTTAGTTACGTTACAAAAATGAAATAACAAAAATACAAAAATGAACTAAAGTCGCAATCACATTGCTGGTAAAATGTTATTATTAGAGATTATAATGTTAATATTATATTTGAGTGTATTTTTTTTATAAAATACGGGTATGGGCCTTTTTTGTCTTTCGTGACTGATTCGTCACAACACTCCTTGCGGAGCGTGTGGAAGCAGGTATTGGGGCTATGCCCCCTACTGCGGTGGTCAACTCTGCCCCTGGATAGGGTGCAGGTCCTTGTGTGCGGCCCTGTGGCCTGTGGTCCTTCAAGCGTAGGGCGCCGGCGCTGCCCTCCATGCCGACCGGCGGACGCCCCAGACAGGTGAGATGGCCGGTATCCCAGCCAAGGCCCAGCTGAGGGCGTCCAGCGACGAGAGCGGCAGGGCTGCTGGCGGCGCCCTAGGACTGGTGTGCTAACACACGTGGGAAAAGAAGAGAATGAATTCGTGAGGAAATGTTCCGGCTTTTAAAGGTTGCGCCGGCCAATCAGAGCGCTTGTCTCAACTTACGACTAATCAAAGGCCTTTATTATTGACCAATCAAGGGCTTTGTTTACTTTAAGTTTGCCTATATTAATTTTTCCTCGCGAGTTCGAGTCCGTATATTTTCCCTTACAGATACAGCCTTTACATTGATTATTTACATAGTTTTAACTACACGAAACATAGTAATACGGGCTTAACACGAAAAATGTGTCGCGGCCCTCGTCACGGTAAAGTTTCGTAGTAGCTAAGCTTTCGTGGTGTTCCCCGACGGTGGCGCCGCCAAGTGGGACCAACTGAGACTTCCTTATTACTTAATCGTAAGATGTATTTTATTTACAATCCATTCTATTCTACAATCTATTTATAATTATGCTGTCGTCGCTAACATATGTATATGTTTATCCCTTATTCGGAATGAAGTATACGTCGTACCGGCAGCCCAGAGTTTAGGATACTCATTTAGTATCACTTTATTAGATTCATCAGGTAATAACATTATAATTTTCTCGAGACAGTATTAAGCTTTGCTATAATACTTGCAATGGTTGAAAATAATATGTCTTGTATGGTTCAGTCGCTGGGTCGCGACTACCTAGGTTTGATTTCTAGTGCTACAATTTCCCAATATAGTGGTTACTAAGGATACAACTTTTACTATCTATTATCAGAACTTACGGGGCCTTCGCACAAAATGTTTAGATTTTTATAACAACATTCTCAGTCACAACTACGACATTATTATTATAACAGAAACGTGGTTACAAAGTGACATTCTGAATGGCGAATTATAGATACGAGTGTTTTCGCCGTGATCGTGATCTGTTACCTACTTATAGGGAGGGTGGAGAGGGGTTATGATTTGCATTAAGCGTAAATACACTGCCGGTGTTTGTTTTGATTTTCGTAGTACAGCAACTGAGCTACTTTGTGTAACTGTTCCCGCTGAGGTTCTACACGCACCGGTCAGCTTACATATTGTTGTAGCGTATATCCCGTCTGGTAGTCCCAATATACCTACTCAACTGGAAGAGGTTAGAAGATCATTGCAGGAGATCACGTTTTCCCATTCGTCTGACACAGTCTTACTGGTGGGTGATTTTAATCTGCCCTGTGCAGTGGTCCGATGGCGGCTATCAGTTGGTCAATTTTGCAACAAAACAGCTTCAAACAGCCGCCACACCTCAAAAGGTGTCCTCAACAAATTGAGGACTTATTATTTCAAGGATTGCAGCAATACAACTGTATTAGGAACGCCATAGGTCGAACGTTCGACTTGGCTTTTTGTAACCTCTCTCTCAGCGTGGTTAAATGTAATGACAGTACCAGGCTCTTGAAACAAGATACACATCATCCTTCCTTCACAATGGAAATATTAGACTTACATATTACATCATTTACTGAACAATTTAATCGACGACACAATTTTTACCGATGCGACTATGATGCTCTTAACAATCACTTGAGTCAAACTGATTGGTCCGAGATTTTACATGCAAACACGGTAGATGACGCCGTGAACAGGTTCTATGAAATATTAAATGATAGTATTGAAATGTTGGTTCCTTTAGTTCAAAAGTCTAAAAACTGTCACTATCCTACATGGTTTAGACCATCTTTAGTGAAGATAATTAATGAGAAAAACAAACTTCACAAAAGATGGAAGAAGTTCGCAAATCCCCGTGACTATTTAGAGTTTGCCGTTCTTCGTGATAGGCATCATCGCGAACAAAAAAAATGTTTTGATACCTTTATATCCATATCGGAAGCTAATATAAACCGCAATTCAAAAGCGTTCTGGATTTACGTCAAGTCAAAAAGAGGCGGTAGTCAATACCCAAACCAGTTTACTTCAGACGATGTCACTTTTACTGAGGGACAGGCTATATGCTCAGCTTTGAAAAATTTTTTTCATAGCGTATTTATAGATGTACCTTGTAATGATTCAAAGACCATGCCTGATACAGACTGTGACACTCATCTTAATGTTATGTCTAAAATAATGATAACGGAAGATATGGTTCTCAACGCTCTAAAGACACTTGACAAGACAAAGGGCCCTGGATGCGATTGAATACCAGCTATTCTCTTATCTATGTGTGCTGATAATCTGATTTTATATTCCAAAAATCAGTGCGACTTTGCATATTTCCCTCCTTATGGAAAAAAGCACATATAATACCTATCCATAAAAAAGGATCAAAGTCGGTAATTCAAAATTATCGCCCCATATCTTTTCTTGTTATAATAATAATAATAATAATGTTTATTGCAACAGAAAACAAAGTGGTACAT
Organism: Eilema griseolum; assembly: GCA_963662185.1. Taxonomy (NCBI): domain Eukaryota; kingdom Metazoa; phylum Arthropoda; class Insecta; order Lepidoptera; family Erebidae; genus Eilema; species Eilema griseolum. The sequence continues at coordinate 21,988,129 of OY759231.1, read as the reverse complement.
AATAGCAAATGTGCACGAGAATAACCGTAGTAGTTCACAACTGTGTTACAGTTATTAACGCCCACCTCCGTAGAACGGCACAAAATTACACTATAACAAGCATCAGTGATTAACTAAAACTATTTAATGAAAGCATTTACAAGCTTAAATTAGGAAACACTACACGTATGCGCGCGCGCGCGCTTGTGTGTGTGTGTGTGTGTGTATGTATGTGTGTGTGTGTGTGTGTGTGTGTGTGTGTGTGCAATGTGTGATAAATTGTTTGTAGTGGAATTTGCAATTTTTATTCTTAATCTAGGAGTACTTCTAGTTCTTCGTAACTCAAGGTACTTAACCACTCGCTAGTGCGCATTTTACATTCGCGCCGAGTTAGAGGGTAGATCTGCAAAACTCTATTCACTATTAGAAGAGATCAAATGTCAAAGTCTTTTCCCATAAAAAACGAGAAGGATCTGTCCAGGATCTTTTAGCAGTCTCCTTGTGTAAATTGGGTTTATACCATAATCATTTATTGTACGTCAATATAAAAACTTTGAGCATCGCAGCGTGTTTACCAGTATTTTTTTGTGTGGTCAGTTTGCTATTCACGGAATCGGCCTATTGTTTGTTAACTATCCAATTTCTATTTATATATATAAATATATATTATGTCCCCTCTTACGTTCGGAATGCTGTTTGCTTACGGCTCAGAACATCTGTTTTTGCGGAACTGACGCATTGTTTACTGTATGGTCGTGTTTTCTACTTGTTTGTATGTACATCTATTGATCGTATTTTCCGTCATTAATGCTCAATTTCTACTACCAAAATTGTAGGGGGCTCCGCACCAAGACATCTACACTCGAGAGCAATGAATCCGGGTCACTTAAAGAATGTTAAAAATCTCGGAAACTAAAAATGATAGGTTAATGCAATAAATTGTATTTAATAGACAATGTAATACTCCTTAAATGAAAGTAAAAAAAATATGAGTCACCATACATTTTATTAACACAAAATTACATAAAGAAAAAAACTGCTGATCTCTCCTTAAAACAAAAATAGGAAACATGAAATTTTTGAACTTTATTACGATTTTCTTGAATTTTAATACTTCGTATTGCCTCCTCGTGCTTCCATTACTGCGTTTACGCGGTTTGGCATGCTGTACACCAAGTTCCTTATACGATTTTGGGGAATATTCTCCCATTCCTCTGTGAGAGCAATTTTGAGCTCACGAAGCGTGATTGGGGGAGGGTTTCGTTGTTTTACGCATCTGCCTAGCTCGTCCCAAGCATGCTCGATCGGGTTGATATCCGGGCTGCGCGCTGGCCACTCCATACGAGTAATGTTCATCTCTTGAAGGTAGTCATTCACAATCCTACCTGTATGAGGTCTGGCATTGTCATGCATAAATATAGCATCCTCACCTAAATTGACCATAAATGGACCAACGTGATCATTGAGGATTTCTTCCACATATCTTACGCTAGTTAAAGAGCCGTTTTCTATGATCACCAGCTCTGTGCGACTTTCAGAAGAAATTCCGGCCCACACAAGTACAGACCCACCACCGTAGGCTACTTTTTCTTCGATGCATGCTTGCTTGAATCTTTCCCCTGGTCTTCGATACACTCTGTGTCTTCCATCGTGCTTGTAGAGCATAAATTTTGATTCGTCGGAGAACATAACTTTGACCAATCTTCAATACTCCAATTTACGTGGCTCTGGGCATAACTTAGTCTCGAAATACGATGCCCACGCTCCAGTTTAGGGCCGTTTGCAGGTCTAAGGGGTTTTAAGTTAGATTCAGCAAGCCGACGTCTTACTGTCCATGCACTTGGGTTACTTCCTCCGAGGCGTCGAAACTGATTGGTGAGTTCAGTTCCTGTGAGAAAGCGATTTCGAAGCATGGTGTTCACCAAGTATCGGTCTTCTCGTGCTGTGGTACACCTGGTTCTGCCCGTTCCTGGTCTGCGTAGGTTAGAACCAGTTTCTTCGTAACGTCGGAGAACTCTTTGTACTGTTGACAGCGACACACCGACAGTCCTGGCTGTATCGCGCTGACTCCGGCCGGTTTCCAGCATTGTAAGTATTCTGGTGCATTCTTCAGGCGTAAGCGACATAATTTCAGCTTGATTAATGAATATAGAGCACTATCAACATGGTTTATGTACCCACATAAATGACAGATTACAAACAAAAGCAACACCAAATGCTGTAATTTCGTAGTTCCATCTTCGAAAGTGGCCCTTTTTCAAATTTGATTTTTTTATGATATAACTTTACAATAACTAAGAAGTTTTAATACCTTCATTTAAGGAGTATTACATTGTCTATTAAATACAATTTATTGCATTAACCTAGCATTTTTAGTTTCCGAGATTTTTAGGATTCTTTAAGTGACCCGGATTCATTGCTCTCGAGTGTATTTTCTTTCGTAATCTCTGTATGACTAACTACGACATTATTTTGCTGACTGAGACCTGGTTAGTTGAGAGTATTGGTGATAGTGAACTATTTGATCACCGATACATGGTGTTCCGCCGTGATCGCGACTATACGCTCACAGACCAATTGTATGGGGGTGGGGTACTGATTGCTGTCCTACGACATCATGATGGATTGGAGGTCAAGTGCTGAGGATATCTGGATAACATTAAAATCACGTAACTCGCATAATGTTGTAATTAAAACGCATATCTGTACGTTATATCTATGTGCGCAGAATAAGGGTAACCCATTTCATTTGCAGCTCAATAATTTTTTAAACAAGCTTACAAGTTACGAAGTTGAGTGAGTGCGGTCTTGTTCAATATAACTCACACATAAACTATAGCGGTGGACTATTAGACTTGGTCTTATGCAATGACCCTATTTCCGTGTCATCCTGTTCTGACCCGATCGTCGGGGAGGACCCTTATCACATGAGCTTGGTAATTAAACCGTCATTTCTCTGCTCAGTTACACTCAATGAACGTCCGCGTACTAAATTCTGTTACCAGCTTGGAGACTATGACAGTATTCGCGTTGAGCTAGCTGATGTAGACTGGGTGACGTTGCTTGGCGGTGGGTGCTTAGATGATGCTGTTAGTTCTTTTTATGATATATTGTACCGACTTAGGGTTAAATATATTCCTTTGCGCCAAGTAAAAAATACCCAATACCCTCCGTGGTACAACGGAGCGCTGATTAAATGCATTAAAGAAAAATTTAAATACTTCAAAAAATACAGAAATTATAATAACAATTCTGATGGGATCACCTTTAATCTGCTACGCGCTAGAGTAAAGGAAATGGAAGATATATGTTACAAAAATTATACTAGGAGTATTGAGAATTCCATAACTGAAAACCCCAAGCGCTTCTGGTCTTATATTAAGTCCAAACGTGGTAGCAGTAATTACCCAGCACTAGTGACTTATGCTGATAGGTGTGGTGACACTGGACAAGACATTAGTGAGCTTTTTTCTGATTATTTTGCATCGAACTTTCTTGTTGATAACGGTATTTCTTTGCCATCGCGTCATGCTGCGTCATCTGGCCAAATCTGTGACATCTCCACAGTTCAGATAAATGTTGGGCAGGTACACGAACTATTGAAAGCACTTGATCCATACAAGTCTGCTGGTCCGGATTCAATACCAGCTTCCTTTTTGATTCCATGTGCGAAGGAACTATCCACACCTATTACTCTGCTCTTCCAACGGTCACTGAATGAGAGTGTCGTTCCAACTATGTGGAAATCAGCTTTCGTTTCTCCTATCCATAAAAGTGGATCTAGAAGCGCAGTTACAAACTATAGGCCTATATCAAAATTATGTTTAATTGCAAAAGTTCTGGAACGCCTTGTATTTGATCAGCTTTACGAGGCTGTGAAATCTGTGTTCATACCTCAACAGCATGGCTTTTTGCGGGGCAGGTCGGTTGTTACTAACCTGTTGGTATTTAATGAGTACCTAACCAGTAATATGGACTGTGGTAATCAGGTGGATGTGGTCTACACTGATTACAGCAAAGCTTTTGATCGTGTAGATCACTTAATCTTACTTGAAAAGCTTCTGGATATCGGTATCCACGGCGGACTCCATAGCTGGTTTTCTTCTTATCTGCTAAACAGGTCTCAGTCAGTGGTGTTGAGTGGTTATGCGTCGTCATGGGTTAAAATCCCCTCTGGAGTTCCTCAGGGTTCCCTATTGGGCCCCCTGCTCTTTGTTATTTTTATTAATGATATTGGTCTCTGTTTTAAATATTCAAATTTTTTGCTCTTTGCCGATGATATGAAGATATTCCGTACGGTTAACGATGTTCACGATGCCGTTTTAATGCAGGAAGATCTCCAACGTCTTGATTCATACTGCTATTTAAACAAATTAGATTTAAACGTCTCTAAATGTTTTTCTATGAGTTTTACGCGTAAGCGTCACGCTTATGATTACGACTACGCAGTTAGGAACCATAACCTGGAGAGAAGGACTGTCTCTAGGGACTTGGGTGTGGTTCATGATGGCAAGCTTTTATTTAATCAGCACGTTAGCCAAGTGGTTAATAAAGCCTTTAGGGCTTTAGGTTTCTTGATCCGTTGTTCCAGGGACTTCAAAAATATGAAAACCATACAAGTACTCTATTGCGCATATGTACGAAGTCACCTGGAATACGCTTCACAGGTTTGGAACCCATTATACGCTTGCTATTCTAATGAGATTGAGATGATCCAAAGGAAATTTATCAGATATTTAGGGTTTAAATTCAAACTGTCCCACCTAGCCGACCTCACCTATGAGCAGCGCTGTGTTAATCTACATATCCTACCGTTGTACGAAAGAAGAAGAATCTCTGATGTAACTCTTCTTCTCAGTGTTGCTCAGGGTGGGATTGACTGTCCTGGGCTTCTCTCTGAAATTAAGCTAAGAGTGCCAGTCAAAAGATTACGCAAGAATTTCTTATTGTGCAAGCCTCCGTGTCGCACCAATTTTAGAGTGAATAGCTTTCTGCCTAGAATTATTAGTGAATTTAACCAATTGAATGTTGACAGTAACCTGGATCTCTTTAATACCGGTAAACATTCTGCCAGATCTTGTCTAACGAAGTGTTTTGTTGAAAGTTTATAGATGTTGATATTTCTATTGACTCAATCTTATTCCTGTCTTATTGCTCTCGGCTGTTAACAATTTTGTTTTATATAACTGGTTGATATAATTGTGGAAGCTTGTAATTGGCGTGTACTAACCTAAATGTTGTGTATATGTGAATGTAGCTGTAAGCTCCCCAAATGAAATAAAATAAAATAAAATAAAATTGTACAGAACAGACCCCAGGAAGTAGTATTGTTGTCTCGCAACCCTCGTTGGAGCAAGTATGGAGTTACAAACAATGTTATATCTTCTCTTTTTTGATCTATAGTTAGGGTCAAAGGTAAGTTCCCGATGCTTACGCAGAACAGTATTCAGGATAAAAGAGTTTCTAACAGTTGGAAGTTTACATATCTTGTATAATTCCATAGTGGGAAAACTTATTGGTTTAAAGAGCATAACCTTTAAGACAACTCTTTGAGCTCTTTCTAGCCTTAGAAAAAGGGTTTTGCCAGCACTTCCCCAGGCAGTTATACAGTAAGTTAGAATCGATTGCCCTAATACGAAATAGACCAGTTTAAGTGTGTTAAATTCAGCAGAAGACCTTAGGTTTTTAAAAACATAAATTAGTTTCCTCACTCTCGGAATAAGAGAATTTATTTGATCATGCCACGACAATGTGCTATCAATAATTACTCCTAGATATTTAATAGCATTCGACCGGACAACCTCAATACAGGCACACTGATGCCGAATGGTTTGGTCACAACTGTGAGCCCTTAGTTCGAAAGATGCAGGTGGCTGAGACGACAGTCTTGGACCGAATGTTACAAAGTTAGTTTTTTGTAAATTTATTGTGAGTAGATTTTTAGTCAGGCATTGCATAACAATGTTCAGAGCCATTTCTGCATTCTGACGAGTTTGTAGCCAATTAGAACCATGAACCAGGAGAGTTGTATCATCGGCGTATGTGATAATTTTAGAGTGGGGTAGGCGCAACGTGCACAGGTCATTTATGTACAGTATGAACAAAGTAGGCCCAAGTACACTACCCTGGGGTACGCCGTAATTTAGATATTCTTCTGAGCTAGTGTATTTACCTATCTTAACAATCTGTGAGCGACCATTCAAGTAGCTGCTAAAAATTTGAAGCGGTAATCCCCTAATACCAATACATTCTAACTTCCTGAGCAAGAGAGGAACCGAGACAGTGTCAAATGCTTTGGAGAGATCCAGGAAAATGGCCATTGTCTTTAGGTTATCCTTAAAATTCTTTGCTATGGTACTAGTTAACTCAATGACGGCATCTTCAGTACTTCTACCCGGTCGAAAACCGTATTGGTTATCGTCAATTATATGATGTTGGTTTATGTATTGAAGTAGCCTATTGTTTAGAATTTTTTCAAAGATCTTGGAGAGTGTAGTCAGTATAGAGATAGGTCTATAATTGCTGACACTGTCTCGGTCCCCACTCTTGTATATAGGGACTACTACAGCCCTCTTGAAAACTGCAGGAAAGACACCCTTTGAGATACAGAGATTTAGGACATGGGTAATTATAGGTACAAGGATATGTTTCGCAGATCTAATTAGAGCCGCAGAGATACCATCCCAGCCCACCGCACAGTCCGACCGAAGACCCACTATCATACGTTCTACCTCATGTTCATCAGTGTTGATGATAGCCATTGAGTTGGGGCTGGGTAATATGTTTGCGGGGGCATCAGTACCCAAATTGCCAATCACAGATTGTATTTTGGACGCAAGTGTGTGTCCTACATTAGCGAAGTGCTTATTCACCATGTTGACGGCAGAAGTTGGGGTATCCCCATCAAGAAGTTCAAAGGGAGAGGATTTGGGTTTGTGAAGATTAGTGAGAGTTTTAATTATTTTCCAAGTAGCCTTAGGGTTACGACTGTTCTTTTCAAATTCAGACCGCTCATATTGCTGCTTGATATTTTTTAATAGATTGTTGCAGAAGTTCTTATATCTTCTATACACGAGTTTCCAAGTTTCAGATTCTGGCTCCTTTTTAGTCTTTTTGTATAGTTTGTCCCTATGTCTCATACATCTGAGGAGGCCAGGCGTAATCCAAGGTTTAGTTATCCTCTTCCTATTGGGAATAACAGAGGTACTAGAATTTGCTTCGATAACTGAGGATAATATATTAACTAGGTTTGATGCAGCTAGATCAGCATCATGATAATTTAAAACTGATGAGAAATTGGTTTTTTCAAGATCTGCAACACATGCTGGAATATCAAGGTGGGTACGCAAGGAAACTGATTCACTCTTTTCCACCTTAGTTTTGATGGAGCTAACTATAGGCGCATGATCAGTTATAGGGGAGTCAAGCACTAAGGTAGTAGAGGGTTTTTTTGATTTAATGATGATATGGTCTAAGCACCGATCCTTGCGTGTAGGATATATGTGAGCCGGTAACATACTATGGGACGCCAGCAATGTTAGATATTGGTCACAGTTTTTAATCAAATCTAAGTCGTTCTTATTAGTAATGTGAGCTAACAGATTTATGTTAATGTCTCCAACGAGAACAATGGTCTGAAAGGTTCTAAGTAACTGAAGGTTGCGATCCAAGCTATCAAGAAATTGCTTTACATTACGATGAGACGGTGAACGATAGATAGCCAAAATGGCCACCCCAGTGCTAAGCTTCAGGACTAAAGAGTTTGCATCCGCTATATCGGCCTTCATCAATTCTACGCGCATTTCCTGCCTGATATATACTACAACTCCAGCGTTTTGATTTCCAAATGTCGAGACATGTGATTCAAACCCTTTTATAGAAGGTATGTGCGGACATTTGCTGAGCCAGCATTCCGTAAGCACAATGATATCAAAATCGATGCTCGTTCTATGAAGTAAAAGTAGTAGTTTACTATAATTTTTGCTATTACCTACACTTCTAATATTGACGTGAAAAAGAAAGATAATAAGTAAGATCTTTGAAAAGCTTATATACAATAGCATTTACCCAGTTATTTCGCGGGGCATTCCTGACACTCAGCAGGGTTTTATGAAGGGCCGTTCTACTAACTCTAATCTAGCTCCTTTTTGTAATGATGTGTTGTGTGGGATGGAGTCGGACGGTCAGGTGGACGCGATTTATACGGATTTTGAAAAGGCATTCGATCGGGTCCACCATGACATACTGCTCGCGAAATTATATAAATTAGGAATTCATGGCGATCTATTGCGCTGGATAAGATCCTACTTAACACTCTCACAAGCCGTAACTGTTGGGGGATACAAATCTAATTTCATTAATATCTCTTCCGGAGTACCACAAGGCTCGCATCTCGGACCTCTACTGTATTGTGCCTATTTATTTGACATAGATAAATGTTTCAGTAACTCCAAACATCTCATGTACGCTGATGACAAAAAGGTATATTTGAAGATTAAATCTCGATATGACTGTGAGTTGATTCAACGTGATCTTGATGCCTTATTCCTATATTATAGACGTAATAATATTACTGTTAACATCGACAAATGCCAATGCATAAGTTTTAGTCGCCGTAGAAAACCTATCGAATAATAATAATAATAATAATGCAAGGAACAATTAATTATAGACTCTACTATTCATAAACACGCCACCACTAAAAATAGAAATTTACATTGCACATATATAGATTACCAAAAAGCGTTCGATAGCATACCACACTCTTGGTTAATACAAGTTTTAGAAATATACAAAATTAATCCAACAATAATAGATTTCTTACGCAATATAATGTCACGCTGGAAAACTACATTACAAATAAATAATGGACTTAGCACTCTTATAACGCGACAGATACAAATCAGAAAGGGTATATATCAAGGTGATTCCTTGAGTCCTCTCTGGTTCTGTCTCGCCCTAAACCCCTTGTCCCACTTATTACACCAATGTCAAGCTGGATACAATCTCAAATTTAACACTGAGGAAACACTTATATCACATCTTATATATATGGATGACATTAAATTATATGCGAAAACAGAAAAACAAATGAAAAAGCTTTTAGATACTACGGCAGAATTCAGTAATGACATAAACATGCAATTTGGCTTAGACAAATGTAAAACAGTACATATTATTAAAGGCAAAGTAAAACCGGGTAATTATGTTGTAAACGACGCTAATACAATAGCAGCTTTGGAACCGACAGACTTATATAAATATTTAGGATACCAACAACTTAAGGGACTTGACCATACCATGATTAAAAATAAACTGAAAACTGAGTATCAAAGGAGAGTTTCTGCAGTATGTAACTCACAATTATCTGGAAAACATCATATTGCAAACTTAGAAAGAACCACACGCACAACACTCACAAAACACAACAATCTTCATCCAAAATCTGCAACTGAAAGGCTCACCATCAAAAGACAGAACGGCGGGAGAGGTTTAATAGATATTCAAAACCTTTGGCAGAAACAAATTACTAGACTGAGAACATTTTTCCATACAAAATCTAACACTAGTAACATTCATAAAGTTATTTTATTAAATGACCTTAACTACACACCACTTAATCTATCTGATCCGGAAAGTCCACACAACACTTGCAACTCTGACCCACAAAATCAAAAAATAATAGATTGGAAATCAAAAGTACTCCACGGAAGACACCCTCATGACTTAGAGCAACCCCACGTTAACACACTCGCATCTAACAAGTGGCTTAAAGTAGGAAATTTGTTCCCGGAAGCTGAAGGATTCATAATAGCTATACAAGATCAAATCATCAACACTAAAAATTACAGAAAATATATTATTAAAGACCCAACTATTACAAACGACAGATGCCGCAGATGTTATACACAGTCAGAAACCATACAACACATAACAGGAGCATGCATAACACGACTACACCCATAGACATAACCAAGTTGCAAACATCATTCACCAGAAACTAGCACTTAAATATTCTTTCATACAAGACTCTAACACCCCTTACTATAAATATACACCACAAACAATATTAGAAAATAACACACACAAAATCTACTATGACCGAGCAATTCTAACAGATAGAACTATTCACTACAATAGACCAGACATCATTCTACAGGACAAAATTAACAAAGTTACATATTTAATAGACATTGCAGTTCCCAACACGCATAATTTACAAAAAACAATAGCTGAAAAAATAAGCAAGTATGCCGAGCTCAAAGAAGAAGTGATAAGGATATGGAGACAAGATAATGTCTACGTAGTTCCTATAGTTCTCTCCACCACTGGTGTTATTCCGAACCATCTCCTCCATAGTCTAAAATTGATAGATTTGCCAGAATCTCTATACATCAATCTACAGAAAGCTGCCATATTAAACACATGTAGAATAGTCAGAAAGTTCATGCAGTTGGACGAAAACACACCCACATAATACACACCACAATCAGCATTTACTTGGTTTAAGCCCGTAAATGCAGTTAAAACCAGCCAAAAAGCTGAGAAAAAATAAAAACAATAATAATAATAATAATAATAATAATCCAATAACACATAGGCAATTTTTACCTAAACCCAAATTCAATAAATCTTTTATTAGCAACCTCAACACAATTAACACATACTTACCCCAATTATTAGATACACACAAGTCACTTCGAGATTTAAACGATATTATTTATGCAACAGCTAAAACTCTTATAATAGTTAACCGTCAAAAACCGTACACACCACCTGCCACTATAAAACCTAAGCAAGATCCACCATGGAAACTACGAATTAAGAATAAGTTAGAAAACATTAGGAAAGAATTAGGTAGATTAGTTGAAATTAAAAGGGGAGCTACCAGCAGAAGGATGATGAAGATAAAGGAGAAACTATATACTAAATACAACATTTTTAGCGATTTAGATCATGATAACACAGTAGAAATGTTAAACCAAAAAGTTAAAGCATTAGCAGGTAGAATAAAGAGATACGAGGATATGAACAATAGGAAGAATCAAAACCGCATGTTCCACGAAAATCAACATTCATTTTACAGATCATTAAATTCAAACCAAAAGTCTCCCACACAAATTCCTACAAAAGAAGCAATAGAACAATTTTGGTCATCGATTATGTCACAGCCCATATCATATAATAAAACAGCAGGATGGATTTCGGATGTTGAAGATGAAATTAATAACATTAATGAACACAATTTTGAAAATATAACAATAGAACACGTTAAAGAAGCTTTGAGAAAGGTTCATAACTGGAAGACCCCTGGGATAGATAAAATACAAAACTACTATTTGAAATATCTTACAAGCACCCATCAGTGTATGGCTAACATTTACAATAGATTCATTAACGGTACAGAAACATTAGAAGACTGGTTCACTACAGGACAAGTTATACTCATACCCAAAAATGAAGACACACAGGAACCACAAAATTGGCGACCCATAGCATGCCTACCAACCATGTATAAACTTTTAACTTCTGTAATAGCTAACGAACTGTATGAACACTGCGAATTAAACACAATAATAGCTCCGGAACAAAGAGGGTGCAGAAGACGTGCCAGGGGTTGTAAAGACCATTTGATGGTTAATAAAGCGATATTGGAGGACGCACATCATTGCCAGAAAAATCTATGTATGGGGTGGGTTGACTATCGGAAAGCCTTTGATAGTATGTCGCACGAATGGTTGCTCAAAGTTCTCAAAATATATAAATGTCCACCACTTATCACAAGTTTTCTGGAGATAGTCATGCCCACATGGAAAGTAGTAATGACAGCCCGTGGCGCAAATACTTCTGTCACCACTGACCCAATTTATATCCGTCGTGGAATTTTTCAAGGTGATTCGTTATCACCTCTTTTGTTCTGTTTAGGCATCAATCCACTATCTCACGTACTTAATAAATATATAAGCAAAGGATACACACTTAAAGACAGTCAAACCATTAACCATTTACTATACATGGACGATCTTAAAGTATACGGCAAAAACAAGAATAGTTTAAAGGTTTTATTAGATAGCACAGAAATTTTCACAAGAGACATTGGAATGGAGTTTGGCTTAAACAAATGCAACATACTACACTTGACAGCAGGAAAAAAGAATGAAGAACAGGGAGAGGGACATATTCTACTGAGCGGATTGAAGTTCGAACACCTTCGAGAAAATGAAAGCTACAAATATCTAGGTATTAATGAAGCAGGACAGATAGATCATAATAATATTAGAGAACAGGTTAAAAAAGAATATTTTAGAAGAATAAAATGTATTAGTAACACACATCTCAACGCAAGAAATCTCATAACAGCCATCAATGTTTATGCTGTACCCGTTTTGCTGTATACTTTTGGAGTAGTTAATTACAAGAGTAATGATTTAAACAGAATAGATGTAAAAACACGTAAAATGCTAGCAATGAATAAAGCACAGAAACAGAAAGCAGACATAGAAAGGCTATATTTACCTATAGAAGAGGGTGGGAGAGGGCTTACAAATATAGAAATGTTATATAATACACAAATGATAAAATATAGACAATACTTAAATACAGCTCACGATGATATCATAAAAGCCATAGTTACACACGATATACATAAAGATAAATACTCAATATATAAGGAAGGGAGAAGTAATGCAGTAAAAATAGGACTAGTACAGGAACAAAACTACACCGATGGAGAAATAAAGAAAGCAGCAACTAAAACAGGTATCAGTAAGTGGAAAGCTAAACCGTTACATGGTCAATTTTACAGGTCCGTCATGGAGAAGGAGAATATTGATAGGGCGTACTCGTTCCGTTGGCTTAAGAAACAACAGGTCTCTCCCTCATTAGAATCCACAGTGTTCGCTATACAAGACCAAGCAATAATAACCAAACAAATAGAACGGGATATCCTAAAAAAGTCTGTCGATGGTAAGTGCAGGCTATGTTTGACCAAAGACGAGACGACACAACACATTGTCTCGGGTTGTGAAAAGCTGGCTGGCACTTACTATACGGCAAGACATAACAATATTGTTAAGTACGTCTGGTGGGCATTAGCTAAGAAACACAAATTTGAAGTAGCAGATCTATGGTGGAAAGAAGTTTTAACTCAGCCGCAAATAAAAGAAAACGACACTGCGAAATTAATGTGGGAGATACCTGTTCAGACAGATGTTACCATAACACACAATAGACTGGATATAGTATACATTGACAAGATCGAAAATAAAACCTACTTAATAGACGTAACTGTTCCATCTGATTATAATATAGGACCAAAAGAAATAGAGAAACTTAGCAAATATCACGCACTTAAAGTAGAAATCACCCGTTTATGGAATACATATACAGAAACCATACCCATAGTAATAGGCACGACGGGAGTAGTAGCGAAAAGTATACACAGATACATAGATAGATTAAATGCTAACATTAACATTCATATATTACAAAAACAAGCAGCCATTCACACTTCTACAATAATCAGTAAAGTTCTAGGGGACACAGTATTTGTAAATTCAGGGGAGTCCGAACCTCCTTTTCCCTGAGGGTCTCAGGGCGGGAGTTAGGAAAATACCAAGTGTAAACTTGTGAAAAAATCTTTTTTTAAAACCATAATAATAATAATAACCCGCAGGGGCAGCTTGTGGCGAGCTGTTGGTGAGTGGCGACACCACGTACCCCGATTCTCCCGAGGATTAGGATTTAATCCCCCTCACCTTGTGTGCTTGCCTTTATTGGCCGGCCATGAGTGGAGTTGCAAGAGCAGAACCTATGCTCCAGGTTAGAAGTGTAAAATGTCATAACGCCGGGGGCATGCTGACTGGTATACCGGGAACTTGCGCCCCGCAGACTCACCTCTCAACAACCTTAGCCGCTCAACGGATGTTGCTCCATGGTCGCACTATGTGCGACTATTTTAATGGGGCCCATGCAATGAGTTGGCAAGTCACCGCCTGCCTTTTTACAATTTTGAGACTTATTTTCACGGCAGGTGTCCGTTAGTCTCCCCCCATAGCCCATTCTCCAGTCCATCCAATTCTCAATCTCATAGCCCATAATTTAGTTTCCATCGCGGCCACAGCACCGCACAGCAATAGTCTCTGCACCTGGCGGGGACCATCTCCCGGTGTATCATATTGTGCGCTCGGGGATGATATCCGCCATGTGTGTGTATTTCTAGCATATTGAATTCTCATAAAAGGGCCTCTACGTCTTGGCTTCGGCCCGACGCACGCCTTCCAAAGGCCCGGGACTCCATAGTCCCGAGAGTCAAGGTACTGAGAAACAATAATAATAATAACTTTATTGATGCCATATTCCTTCCTTATACAAACATGTCTAAGATAGTGCAAACAATACAATGAAGTTAAGGTAAATACAAAGAATTATAAACCCTGGCTCCCAAACTAGGTATTCCTGTGACTCAGGAGTCAGTGTTCTGCTGTTGCCGTTACACAAAACGATTTCATAAAACATGTGTCTTACATTATATGTATTACTATTCTATTGCGTAATGGCTATTTATTTAATATAAAAAAAAATATCAGAAATTATGTGTGTGTGTGTGTGTGTGTGTGTGTGTGTGTGGTATGGGCGTGTGCGTTTGCGTGTGCACTGACCCATTGTCGGCACAAAAACCCTCCAGTGAGCTCTCACTACATTACTGAGTATGCGTTTGTGTGTTTTATGTGTGAGTGTGTTAGGTGTATGTCTATGGGGATGTTAATAACGGTGACGTTAAAGGGACACTCCTACATGAGGTGGAAGAGAAGAATTTCAGTTTGAGTATAATTAAGATCTTGCAACCAATTCCAAATCTTTTCTTTCACCTCATGCTGGTTTAGTTGTCCCAGGGGAAATACTTTTGATATTTTTCTGTACAAAAAAGATCCTGTAATGCAAAATTGACGTTGTGCAAATGTAGTTCTGTGTTTAATTGGTGCGCATGTGGTTCTGCTTTTTCTTTTTGATGAGTCAGGTGGCGGCATTTATCTATGGGTCCTGATAGTGGCCTGAAGCACAAAGAGTTGTCTTACAGTTAGGACCTTGGAGATCACATATAATTCATTAGTAGGAAATCTGAATGGTTTATTCTGCATGACTTTAAGGACAGCTCTCTGTGATCTCTCCAAGTCGAGTAACTTGCTTTTGCCTGTTCCGCCCCATACCACAATGCAGTAGGTGATGACGGACTGACATAAAGTTTTGTATACCATGGTAACGGTGTTAGAGTCGGCGATATCTCTTAGTTTCCTGAATATAAAGATAAGTCTTCTCACTTTAGTGGAGAAGTAGTCTATATGGTTGAACCACGTCAGTCTATCATCAATCACTACACCCAAGTATTTGGTATGGTTGACACGGGTTATACTAGCGCACGTGCAGGTACTCAAGTCGGGGCAAGTGTGTGCCGTGATGTTGAATTCAGTTGGTGCCCCCGTTCTAGAGCTTATTGCGAAGGGAATGAAGTTAGTTTTTGACACGTTTAGTGTAAGGAGGTTATATCGCAACCAGGCTGATACCAATTGAATTGATTTTTCGGCGTTATTTTTCACTTCATCCCAAGTGGATCCATAGACTATTATCGCCGTGTCATCAGCATAGGTGATAATGTTTGATTTTTTAAGGGGCAGCGTGCAGAGGTCATTGATGTAGATTTGAAAGAGAGTTGGTCCGATCACGCTGCCTTGAGGAACTCCATAGGAAATGGTCTGATAGTCACTTATGTAATTCTTTATTTTGACGGCTAGTTGCCTGTTTTGTAGGTATGTTTGAAATAGTTCTAGGGGTTTCCCGGGAATGCCTATCGAATCTAATTTTTGCAGAAGTGTGGGCACAGAGACTGTCAAATGCTTTGGCTAGATCCAAGAAGATACAAATGCATTTTTGGCGGTCGTCTAGTTTTCGTGTTACAAACTCCGCTAGGTCAAGAACAGCGTCTTCAGTGGATACACCTTTTCTGAAGCCGTATTGATTACTAGCTATGATACTGAGTTTGTTAAGATAGTTCTCTAGACGACGGTTAATCAATCGCTCCATAACCTTAGACATTGCAGATAGTACTGATATTGGTCTACAATTGTTGACACAGTCTCTGTTTCCACCTTTGTGTATCGGATGAACCAAAGCTCTCTTAAAAGATTCTGGAAATACTCCGCTCTCTATGGAGATATTTATAATATGCGTGATCAGGGGTACTAATGTATTCCGGCAGATTTTCAAGACAGTGACCGGTATTCCATCCCAGCCAGTTGCAGTATCTTGTTTAAGATTCATGATAGTGGATTCCACTTCAGATTCTTCCACCTTGAATATTGCGAAGGAATTCGCGGTGAGTATTTTTCGTGCAGTGGTACTATGTGCTAAGGATGTCGAGGATCGGGGTATGTTTGAAGCTAAGTTAGCACCGATTGTGGCGTAGAAAGTACAAACATTATTTATTGAGGTTTCTTGGTTCGAGTTTATGTTTAAAAGTTCTAATGGAGGTGCACATTTCTTTTTAGTATACGTGATTTCTTTTATTTTACTCCAAAGGGCTTTGGGGTTGCTTTTTGCTTTTTCTAATTCCGTGATTTCATGTAATGTTTTTAACTTTCTAAGGAGGTCGTTACAGTAATTTCTGTATCATTTATATGTGATTTGTAGGATATGATCGTTAGGCGACTTCCTTGCTTTTATGTGTAGCTTGTCACGGTGTCGAATGCATCGCAGTAGTCCAGGGGTAATCCAGACCTTTAAGTTTCTATTCTTTTTAGAGCAAAGGTTGAGTGAGGTGTGTTCTTTTAAAATGGATTGAATTATGTTAATTAATTTGTAGGTAGCTAAGTTAGGATCCTCTGTGTCTATTATTTGGGAGAAGTCTTGATTTTCTATAGCTATTTTGACAGAAGGGAAGTCTCTTTTTGGAATTCGGAATGTTGGCACTGTCAGTTTTGTTATATTTAAGTCGTTAAATGCCACTAAGACCGGAAGATGATCGGTGATGCGAGACCCCAATACAACCACTGTCGTATCTGTATTTCCTTTTAGGTTCACGTGATCGTAGCACTTTTCTTCTCGGGTTAGGTAATAATGTGCAGGTAGTAGGCCATGTGTGGCAATCAGTGTCAGATAGTGAAGAGTGTGACGATCTGTGTTAGAGGGCTTAATGT
Organism: Eilema griseolum; assembly: GCA_963662185.1. Taxonomy (NCBI): domain Eukaryota; kingdom Metazoa; phylum Arthropoda; class Insecta; order Lepidoptera; family Erebidae; genus Eilema; species Eilema griseolum. The sequence goes on along the minus strand of OY759231.1, from coordinate 21,970,958 downwards.
CTATATTGATGTCACCAATGAGGCATATGTTTTTATGTTTGTTAAATGAAGTTAGTACATTGTCAAGACTTGTTAGGAAGAGATCAACTTCTTCTGTAGTGTCGTATGAGGGTGATCGATAAATGGCAACTATTGCCAGCTTACTGTTTATTTGACAAGTGAGACATGTACCATTAATGAAAATAGGCTCTTCAAAGCTGCACGGAATACCATCCCTGACGTAAATAACTATACCATCATTTTGGTTCTTTATGTTATTGGTGTAATGATAGTTAAATCCGTCAAGGGTAGGCATGTCTTCCACCTTGCTGAGCCAACACTCGGTGAGTATAATTACGTCACAAGGAACCTTAATTTCTATCAGTAATGCTAAGAGTGCGTCGAAGTTTTTGTTAATACTGCGTATGTTCAAATGCAGAACTGAAATTGAGATGTCTGAGATGTTTACGTAGTTTTTACAGTCTTCCGGTAAACACGTATAAGCCTTCGCAACCTCAATGTCGTCAAGGTCTGACATATTTTTAAGTAGGTTGGCCATTATAGTACTAGCACTAATACACCAAACAAGGCAATACCAAGCACTGAATTATAGCTGCGTTTTTGGAACAAAACTGAAAGAAATAGACGTACTCCCATAGAGTAGTGTGTGTATAGTAGTGTCAATGGGTTTGTAGAGGTTACGTACATGAGTGGATTTAGGATATGTTTGTGTGATTTGTTTGTTCTGTGAGTGTTAGTGTTTGTTAATAGTAGATTGTATTTTATATGTGATAGGGTCGACGTTATAACTATAGCCAACATACGAAGAATAACGTTGAGTACAGCAATAGCCTTACTCTTGAAAATAAATGGGGTGACCTTAGTTTTAGATAATTGTCATAGTTTCTTTAAAAGTTCGTGTAGGGTTGCTTCTGATTTGACAAGTACATGATTTTGTCCCTGCTCTTTGCGTAGGAATACGTTGCCATTTAAAGACCAGCAAAACTGATAGTTTTGTTGTTTTGCAAACTGCCTTGCCGAATAAAACAGCTTCTTAGCGGATATGCTTAGATGTTCATCCACGTATATGGACTGTTTTTGCCCAGGTATTCCTATTAGTTGAGTGTTCACCTTATCTTCCTTGTTTGGGTGTTTTGTGTTATATCCACGTATACGAGATATAAGGTCCGTCTTACTTCGAACATTTAGAAATTCAATTATTATTGGTTTGTTGCTCGAAGCACTGGGGGCGCGATATATGTCCCGAACATTAGATGGCAAGATAGGGAAGTCTATTGTTTTGCCAATGCTGAACACAATTTTTTCAAGCTCTGCTGTGGTCTCGTTCGGCTGTATTGGAATATTACGGATCTCCACAGTTGAGGAGCGTGATTTATGCTGTAGGTCTTTCACTGCCCTTTCAAGACCTTCCGTATATATCTTATACCCCTTAAGATCATCTTGTAGCCTTTAACTTGCGATTTCATGTCTTCATATAGTTCGCTAGTAGTGATGATAGATTTTTCGATTTCTATGTTAGAGTTTTGGATCTGTAAGTTCTGGAGTTTCAGTTCAGACAAGTCGGATACTAACTTCGTTATTAGGTCGGATTGCTCAGCCATCACCTTCTTCATTGCATCATCATGGTCAGCCTTCCACGATAGCAGCATTTGTTTAATTTCCTGTTTAAAGTCATCCAACTGATCATGCGGAAAATCGTCTAACCTCGGGCGCTTATAGCTAAGATTGGCACCAGTAATTTCTTGATCTATAGCTTGGCCAATGTTTGGTGCGGAGCGCGCTGCATCTATTGAAGAGGACTGGCTCTTAATAGCTTTTTTAGGCGATCCTTTCTTTAGGGACGACATTCCGAATTATAGTTTGCTAATGTCCGGCTTAGTTCGAGATATCACTTGTAGCGGTGACTCCCGTAGCAGATAGCAGTCCGTAGCACTTTCGTAAAAGAGGCGGGGCTTACCTCTAGGCGTAGCACAGTGACGTAGTCGTAGACAGTGTCGCTTCGTAGGTTGTCCGCTATTTCGTCGACGACACACAATGTTGATTTGGTCGGGTGGCTACGAGTGCAACACTGGTATCTCGCCGAACGTCGCAGTGTCCGTGGTTTCAAATCCCAACCAATCACAAAAACACCAAAAATCAACTTTGAGTATGTCACAGTGCAATATCACTACATCTCCCTCTAGACACACCCAAAAGGCGTGATTCAACCATAAGAACACTTTAGGAAGGACAGAGAATTTATAATAATCTATTCGACCAATCAGGTATAGGCACCGGAGTAAAATAGGACACACGTCTACTCTAAACAACAGCAACGAGCCGAATGAATACACATACAAATTCGGTGATAATGTCATTGCAAGGGTAGATCACGTTAGAGACCTGGGAATTGTGTTGAACTCCAAGATGCTCTTTTCCCACCATATTGACAATATTGCTAGTAGGGCTTTCAGGAGTCTGGGCTTTATTATGCGCACGTGCTCCAAATTTAAAAATATTTCATGTCTCAAAACTATTTACTGTGCATACGTGCAAAGTGTGCTACACTATGGCAGTCCTATCTGGTCTCCCCAATATGCTACGTATAATGACAAACTAGAAAGACTGCAAAAGCGTTTCTTAAAACATCTTAACTTTAAAGCAAGGAGACAACATATTTCATATTATGATGACTGTAAGAGGTATACTTTGCTCCCTCTGTCAAGCAGGCGCGTATTACTGGATATGAGCCTTTTATTTGCTATTGTAAGAGGTGAAATTGATAGTATCGATCTACTTTCCCATATTAACTTGAGCGCACCTATAACTCGTACCAGACACCCGCTTGTTCAGTGTTCCTCTGCACCGCACTAACTATGGCAAAAATGCCGTCCTCACTCGTTTGCCTAGCTGCTATAACGAAAACTTTGATGACATTGACATCTTCCACCTGTCGAAAAATGTTTTTAAGAAAGAGATTGTTAAAAAGTTACGGACATATTTGTAATTTCTTTTTTGTGATTATTATATACTTTATTCATTCGCATTCTGTTAAATTCATATTCCTGCCTATGATAATATATCTATAATTTGTTTACCTGGCATAATTGTGTATTAAGCAGTGCACGCAATTTTACTTGTCGGGAAACTTTATTACTGGCTAAGTGTCGTATGTAATCTTAACTTTACTCGTGCATCATTAATGAAGTTAAGTTTCTAAATAAATAAATAAATAAACATTCAGTAATGTATGGAGAAGGTAATAAAGGTAAATTGGAACATACTCTGACAATATTTCTAGACACTCTGCTTTCAGGAAGACTCAATATTAACGCTTTTTTCCAAACGTCTTTGTTAAGATGATAATAGCATCCCGTTATTTGAGTGGTCGGAAAGGCATCTTTAATTCCATTGATAAGCGCTGTCTCATAATCGCATTTAATGGCCATCATGTCTATTTCAAAATACTGCTTGATTAGGCCAAATAACCGTTCATAGGTTTCCTGTCTCTTATCAGGTAGTAATGCATATTTAACTCCCATAACACAAGTTATATTCTCACTGCTATTCAAATCAACGTGAATTGATTATAGCTGGTAGAATGGTTTGGGCGTAGCTTTAAATGTTCCATCAACAAAATACATCTTATTTTTCAAAGCATGCATTGCCGACTGATCGGAGTTGGGAATATTAATATTTTATTATTATTACATCCATCTTCAAAAATAAGGAAATTGTCTGCCAATATTTCTGGAATTATTACCTCATTCAAATTTTTAAATTCTGTTTTACAAACATTTAAATATTTGCGACGAGCCCGGAACAATGTACCTTTTTTAGAATGACAATATGGTACCTGTTCAATCTCATCCTCTTTTCTGAATTCATTCTAAAAATTTTCTGTACAGGTTTGGCTTTTGGCGAACTAATTTCTTGCACCTATCCATCACTATGTCACTCCTGTTTTTATCAAAATTAGCTTTACAGGTATGTTGATTTAACTGACGAATGATTTTATTTTCGTCTTTATTAATGGTAAGGGATGCACAACACTCATTGCGATTGGAGCATCTCCACAGCGTTGACCCTCCCTTATTTGTGACATTTAAATTGTACCTGAGACCATTCAGCAGCAGCACACTCTTTTTCTTTTGACTTTCGATGAAAAAAAAAATTGTTTTTCGCCCATTATTAAAATTCGAAATCAATACTATTTTATTCCATTTGTAATGAAAAGCAAAGCAATTGCAGGAAAAACAAATGCATTCATGACAATGTCAGTCACCATTAAAAAGTTATTAATAATATACTCTACGAAGTATATTATACCAAAGAGTCTGTATGTAGTGTAGGTATCCAGGAGCAATGAGCGTGTTGAATTTTCTGCTTGAGTATCCAGTCATTTTGAGAAACTGACTTTTTGCTAAATAGACGTTCTGCTATACAGACCATCTGATAGTTAGACGTTTTGTTACATAGACGTTTGGCTAATTAGACTTACTACTCATTAGACGTTTTGCGCTATTGGACATTTAGCTAATTAGACATTCTGATCGTGAAGGCTAATAGTGTGGTAGAAGGATTTAAAATTACTGAACATGTTGAACAAGACTTTGTCTGCGAGGCATGCGCATATGGAAAACAGTGCAGGTTTCCATTTCATAAATCGGGGGGAGGAGAACTGTAGCCTGGAAATTCAGTCTATAGTGATATATGTGGACCGATGAGTCAAACTTCGGTGCAAGGTATGAAATATTTCTTATTATTCAAGCATGCAGCCACATGTAACAAACATGTGTATTTTATTAAAAATAAAAGTGATGAAATGGGAGTATTCGTGAATTACAACAATTTCATTAAGAATAGATACATGCACAGTATTAGAATATTGCATAGCGATAATGGAAGAGAATAGGTCAATAAAGTTTTTAAAGATTATCTGGACAAAGAGGGCATAATTCACGAGCTTACTGCTCCGTATACACCAGAGCAACATGGACGTGCTGAAAGAGAGAATAGAACAATAGTTGACAGTGTTCGTTCCATGTTATATGTAAGAGATGTGCCACTATATCTGTGGGCTGAAGCTGTGAACTGTGTTGTTTACATATTAAATAGAATATCTTCCAGTCAGACTCCAGAGAAAACACCATATGAATTATGGTACGGAACTAAACCTCAGATAGGTCATCTGAAGGTGTTTGACTGTGTTGAATATGTTCATATACCAGATGAGATGAGAACAAAGTTTGATAAGAAGAGTGAGAAAATGATCTTAATTGGTTATGACAATAAGGGTCTTACACATAAATTATTCGGAGTATAAAAGTTATGATAAAGAAACTTTGCGTTTCACAAACCTGTTCTATCTGACACAACTATATCGAACTTATATGTAAGCGCGGTGGCAACACCAAATGCCCACGTTCTGTTTTTGATGCCATTTCATGAAATGAGAAGAAAGTTAATATAAATTACTTATGTAACAAGTGTTTTCACCGTGACGCGATAGATGGCGCTGTGCCATTTTCCTGCATCGCGGTATGGTTTCGTTGCAAGCGTTGCAATATAAGCTCACCGTATTTCTTTTTATTGTATTCACAGTAGGTTGGAATTACGTAGTATACAATTAGTATCCACTCGCTGGATCTCTTTGGATCTTCGTAATTACTAAGTTTTCTTGTGAACTAGTTTAGTTTTGGTCACTTTAAATAAATAGTTTCATGTCACTAGAGTTTCAATCAGTATAACGTCAACTCATACCTTCTGAAGACCCTAACCCGGCTACAGTGGCGCCCATCTCGCGGCAGTTTTCGGAACTAAAAGATCCCGCACTACAGACGCTGTACTGATTTTATTCAATGAAGTCAGACATTGAGGATTTGGGCGAGACATCTACAACAGAACGTCACAATAGCGGACCTTCGTTCAAAACCAAGAGTGAACCTAAGGCCAAGGCTACAAAAGCCCAGAAACCTGCACCTCAACCTAAGATGGCTATTTCATTTACTGAAGAGCAACTTCAACAATTTATAACGGCGATTACCAGTAGAGGTGGTGGTTCATTTGCATCTTGTACAACTCACTTCGATGGAACAAGAACTTCTGAAGCAGTGGAAACATTTCTGGCGTCAGTAAGCGTCTACAAACGCATCAAAAATATTAATGACCTAGATGCACTTACTGGACTGCCCTTGCTTTTGAAGAAAGAATCTGGTATTTGGTGGCAGGGAATAAAAGATACCGTCACAACCTGGACAGACTTCGAAAATCGTCTTCGTGAAGCGTTTGCACCCAGGAAGCCTGCGTACATAATATATCAAGAAATTATGTCTGACAAGCAAGCTTCCAACGTTCTGACCGAAGAGTACATAGCGAATAAACGGTTTCTGTTTGCCCAGTTACCTAAACCAGAACCTACTGAGACCCAACAGATGGACATGTTATTTGGTCAGCTTCATATAACCATTAGAGAGAAGATACCTAGGGAGATTGTCAACACCTTTGATGATCTACTCAAAGTGGCTCGTGGAGTAGAACGAACTTTGGCTGAAAAGAAAGTGTTCAGTTCTAGCATTGAAGCGATACCTGCAACTGTAACGACAACTGATGGTAAGAAGAAGAATAGGTGCAAGTTTTGTCGAATGGTAGGACATACCATCGATCAATGTTTCAAGAAAAAGAAGAAGGATGAAACCCCTACTGAAACACAAGGAACAGAAGGAAAAGGTGCAAAACCTAAAACACATGCACCTACAACATCGACACCCAAGTTTTCGTGTGACGGATGTGGAGCACCTGGCGTCGTGCGCAGCAACTGCCCGACTTGCCACCAATCTAAGCTGCCCATCGGAACTACAACTGATATCGGATTCTGTGCAGTCAATGTTAAGCTTGACGCACGTGCTAGACCAATCGTTTTCGTTGATATCGCAGATACTTCAGGCGTTGCTTATATCGACACTTGCGCTAAATCCAGTGTCATGTCCTACAGTCTATACACTCTGCTGAGACACAAAGGATACCTGTTCCGTCAAGAAGTCGCCTATATAACATTAGCGGATGGTCACAAGAAGAGACAACGCGTATTAACTGTGGAAATCCCAGTTACGCTCTGTCATCGAACGTTCCTGACGAAATTTTTGGTATTGCCGGAAGCCCGCAATAACCGCACCTTACTAGGCATTGGGTTTATACAAGATGCCCAACTAGTTTTGAATCTCCCTCAGTTCACATGGCATTTCGTAGACAATGAGAAAGATGTCTACGAGCTATACGATGAGAACTTCATTACATTCAATGAAGATGCTGTGGTTCTATCGCCTGTCACCTTGCATGCAGATGCTTATCCCAATTTACCTCAAGCATCTGCTACAGAAATGAGTTTTCAGCGACCTTACGGACCACTCATACCTCTGGAACAGTCCAGCCCGCCTAAAAGAGCGCGAACTACCCTCTTCGATGGACACTCTCCAGTTGTGGACGCATTATATAGAGACGCAGAAAAAGCAATTGCAGAAGCTGAAGTTGACCTCTCACCGGAATCATTCAAGCGGTTCCCATCTTCAGAGATACTTAGTCTAGAAGTTTCCACTCTTAGTGATGAAGAGGGCATGTCGTTAAACGAGCTAATAAACACAAATGAAGCCGTGTTTACTACCAATGGTAAGCCAACAAACCAAGCAGAGCATCACATCGATACCGGAACTCATAGCCCTATCGCCGTGCCGCCTTACAGATTAACGCCCACGAAGACAGAGATTCTCAGAAAAGAAGTTGATAAGATGCTTCAAGAAGGCATTATAGAGACATGCGTGTCTCCCTGGTCATCTCCAGTTGTATTGGTGCCCAAGAAGGATGGGGGTATCAGAGTTTGTATCGACTATAGGCAACTTAACTCTGTGACATCTCCAGACAGATATCCACTCCCTCGTATCGACGACCTTCTGCATAATGCTAAACGTACTTCATTCATGACGACCATAGATCTCCGTGCAGGGTACTGGCAAATAAGAGTAAGGACTGAAGATCAGCTGAAAACAGCTTTCATCACTCCATTCGGTATGTACAAATTTCTAAGAATGCCATTTGGACTCCGAAACGCGCCAGCAACATTCCAGCGGATGATGGATAGCTTTCGCATCACTCTACCGCATGTGAAGCTATTGGTCTATCTGGATGATGTAATAGTGCTGTCACCCACGTTTGACCAGCACCTCAAAGATCTTCAAGACGTTTTTCATCGATTGATAGAATATAACCTGGTGGCCAACAAAGAGAAATGCCGCTTCTGCTGCTCTCGTGTGAAATATCTGGGACACTATATTACCCCAGATGGTTTGGCAATGGACCCGGAAAAGGTCAGTTCCATAACCAATATGGCTGCTCCTAAGAATTTGAAACACTTGCTTTCGTTTCTTCAAATGTGCTCTTGGTATCGTCGGTTCATGCCAAACTTTTCCAAAGTGTCGGAACCCCTCACCCGACTTACGAAAAAAGGATTTCCTTGGACGTGGAAAGAAGAGCAGAAAAATGCATTTGAAAAACTTCGGGCATTACTTGTGACCGCTCCAGTTTTGGCACAAGCCGATGATACTCAGCCCTTTGTTTTAAAGACGGATGCTAGCTCTTATGCCATCGGAGCTGTTTTGGTCCAGGGGGAGAGTGAGCGAGAACACCCTGTAGAATATGCTAGTCGACTATTGAAGCCTGCAGAGCGAAACTATTCCACAACTGAACGAGAGGCTCTCGCAGTCGTTTGGGCCGTCAATAAATTCCGTGGATACTTGGAAGGATCATCGGTCACCGTTTTGACTGATCACCAGGCATTAAAGTGGCTTATGTCTTTGAAGTCACCCACGGGACGATTAGCCAGATGGGCATTACAGCTACAACCGTACAACCTCAGTATCAAGTATATTAAGGGTAAAAGTAATGTAGTCGCAGACTCTCTGTCACGACCCACCTGTGAGCCCGGCAATGACGAAAACTGTGGAGTATGCAGTGTAGTAGTAGACATGCCACGAAAGAGCCCGGAAGAGATAAGAAATGCTCAACTGAAGGATAGTCAAATACAGAAGATTGTGAACGCATTAGAATGCAATGATGACGAAAATGCAACTTATTGGAGTAGAAAAGGCTATACTATGAGTAACGGTGTCCTTTACAGGTATCATCATAAAACTGAATGTGAGGACCCACAGTTAGTAGTCCCTGAACACGAGCAGTCCAATGTAATTGCAGCATATCATGATGATGTTACTGCTGGACACTATGGTATTGAAAAAACAATTGAGCGTATAGCACGACGATACACTTGGAAGAGGATGCGACTTCAAATTGAGAACTATGTTCGTAATTGTATCCAATGCCAAAGATACAAACCATCAAATCAAAAGCCGAGTGGTTTGTTGCAAACAACAGCCATGAATGCCAGGTTCGAAGTAGTTGCATTTGATTTATTTGGCCCGTTACCTCGTACCGCCAAGGACAAAACTTGGATTTTTATTATCGAAGACGTGACAACGAGGTGGGTTGAATTATTCGCTCTGGAAAAGGCTACTGCTGAAGAATGTGCCAAGGTGCTGCTTAATGAGATAATATTAAGATACGGTACCCCGCGCAGATTTATAAGCGACAACGGTACTCAATTTGTGAGTGGAGTCTTACAACAGTTATCCTATTGTCTAGGAATAAGTCATGGATTTACCCCAGTTTATCACCCTGAGACAAATCCTGTCGAGAGAAGAAATCGGGATATGAAGACGCAGCTTGCCATACTAGTGGGAGATGATCATACCACATGGGCTGACAAATTACCGAGCATACGCTTTGCAATGAATACAGCAAAATCTACTTCGACCGGATGTACTCCCGCCTACCTAACTTTTGGTCGCGAATTACGTACCCCAGATGACGTTCAGAATGATTTAAGATCCATTATAGAGAAGGAGAACTTTATTACAGAGATAACTCCAAAGCTATTGATCATGACGGATACATTGAAAAAAGCGATGGAGGTACAAGAGTGGAGTGAAGAGAAAAGAAAGGATTATGTTGATAAGAAGCGTCAAGCATGCCCTAATTATCAACCTGGTAATCTGGTGATGGTCGACGTACACCTACTTAGTAAAGCATCTCAGGGGTATAGTGCCAAATTAGGACCTCGTCGGGATGGGCCATATGTTATTAAAAGAAAACATGGCCCGAGTTCTTATGAAGTAGCATGTACAAATGCTCCTGATACTCCAGTGGGTATATATCATACTTCCGCTCTGCGGTCGTATAATGGACCTTTATCAATGGACCTGCCTGCCCCAGTTCAGGTACTGCGTAAAAGAGGACGTCCTCGCAAGCAACCTGCATAAACATCATCCCACGCTATATTTGGTCCTGTCTTACTCGTCGGGACGTCTTCGTAGACAGAGGGGGAGCCTGTAACAAGTGTTTTCACCGTGACGCGATAGATGGCGCTGTGCCATTTTCCTGCATCGCGGTATGGTTTCGTTGCAAGCGTTGCAATATAAGCTCACCGTATTTCTTTTTATTGTATTCACAGTAGGTTGGAATTACGTAGTATACAATTAGTATCCACTCGCTGGATCTCTTTGGATCTTCGTAATTACTAAGTTTTCTTGTGAACTAGTTTAGTTTTGGTCACTTTAAATAAATAGTTTCATGTCACTAGAGTTTCAATCAGTATAACGTCAACTCATACCTTCTGAAGACCCTAACCCGGCTACACTTATAATTTTTTTTTTTTTATATTGGACACGACACGCGGTGGTGCGGCAAAGAAAAGAGTCTCCGAACCGCTTGGTTCTTGCTCGTATATTCTGCACAGTGTGAGGGTGACATCTAAGGCCTGCACGTGTTGTCCTATGTAGGAAAGGAGATGGTGGGATTAGTTGGAAGAGCTCGTCAGAACACTCACCGTGGTAGAGACGGTAAAATACAGCCAAGGAAGCAATATCTCTACGCAGCTGCAAAGGCTCGAGGGTGTTCGTGACCTCAGGGTTCCCAATAATTCGGACCGCGCGTCGCTGCAACCTGTCGAGAGCATCTAGTAGGTATTTCGCGGAGCCATCCCAGAGATGCGAGCAGTATTCCACGCAGGAGCGAATTTGTGTCTTATAGAGAAGACACCGCTGCTCCGGCGTGAAAAAACGTCTCACTTTGTTTAGGAGTCCGAGTTTCCGCGAGGCTGTTTTGATGATGCTCTCGATGTAATTTCTGTTATTCAGTTTGCAGCGAATATCCATGCCTAGGATATTGAGATTGTCCTGCAGTGGCAGTGGCGTGCTCTGAAGAGTGGGAAGGGGAAGAAAAGAAGATACCTTTGCTGTGAACGCACAAGCCTGCGTCTTCTTGGCATTGAACTCGACCATGTTCTCAGAGCCCCATTGTGAAATGTGATTCAAGATCCGGTCCAGTTCAGTGACAAGAAGCTGTCTTTTTTCCACGATATCAGACTGTTTGGCCGCAGGTTGTCCGTGATAACTCCCGTGTAAGGTGCTATCGTCTGCATAGCAATGTATGCTGCCGGTGGACAGCATGTCGTTGATATGCAGAAGAAAGAGAGTGGGAGATAATACAGACCCCTGCGGTACGCCAGCATTTATTTGCAAGAACTCCGAAGTCCGTCCATCACAGAGGACGCGAATACGGCGCTCCCGCAGGAAACTAGCAATCCAGTTGCACAGTCTAGGAGGCAGAACAAAGGCTGGTAGCTTGGAGAGAAGCGATTTGTGCCAGACTCTATCGAAAGCTTTGGCGATATCAAGACTAATGGCCAGTGACTCGCCGTGCTTGTCCTTAGCCTCACCCCAAAGATGGGTAACGTATGCTAGAAGATCACCCGTTGACCGTTTCGGCCTGAAGCCATATTGCCGGTCATTAATTAAGGAGTGATCCTCTAGGTGACGCATGAGCTGTTTGTTAATGATGTGCTCGAAGACCTTGCACAGCACTGAGGTGACGGCTATGGGTCGATAGTTGGCTGGCTCTGAGCGATCCCCCTTCTTGGGGATCGGCTGTACATTCGCCTCTTTCCAAGCCGAAGGCACTGTACCCGAGCTGTAGGACAGTCGGTACAGCCGCGTAAGCATCGGAGACAACTCCGCTGCACATTTTTGTAAGACCACCGCTGGAATACCATCCGGGCCACTGGCTTTCCGGACATCGAGTGATTGAAGCACTGCACGGACATCGCATTGCCTGATACGTATTTCAGGCATTACGTGGTCACCATTGGGTAGTGTCGGCGGCTGTATACCGCAATCATCGACTCGGGAATTGGCCGCAAAGAGATTTACTAGCATATTGGCTTTCTCTTGCGGTAAATGGGCCAGGGATCCATCAGGGTAGCGCAGCGGTGGCAGCGAAGGCTGACAGAAGTTGGCCTGCACGGCTTTGGCCAGTCGCCAGTATCCACGGCTGCCCGTAGGATGTGCCACTATCTCTTGACCAAGCCGTGCAATGCGCAGGGCATCCGCTCTGACGTAAGCTCTCTTGCAGACCTTTGTGGCTCTGTTGTACGCCGCCTTGAAGAGGCCCACATTGGGATCGTGCGTGGCACGCGCCCTTACCCAAGCGCGATACGCGGACTGCTTTTGATCAACAGCCCTCGCACACTCGCGTCCGAACCAAGGGCGCACTCCTCGAGCACCAGTGACATCAGTGTACGGGATATAGTATTCCATACCCAGACCGATCTCACCGGCAACAGCAGTAGCACAATCTGAGGATTTCTTACCTTCAAAGCAGCGTTCAACCCACGGGATGGACGCAAAATAGTTGCGCAGCCCATCCCAATCTGCTGACGAGTAGTGCCAGAGACGCCGCTTCCCCTGCACGGGTCGTGAGGGCACTATAATTGGCACCTTGGAGCAGACCAGACAGTGGTCGGAATTGCCTAAAGCGGCTTGTACCGAAACACTGTACAGGTCTGGGTGACTCGTCAGCAGAAGGTCTAGCAGAGAGGGTGCTAGGCCCGATATTCTTGGTATTCTAGTGACCTCGTGTACCATTTGGGTCAGGCCATGCGCCAGAGCAAATGCATGGGCGGCTCTTCCCGCATGGTCTGTTTTGGCGGAGTCCAACCAGGTTTCGTGGTGGGCGTTAAAGTCCCCCAAAAATACCACTTCGGCGTTCGGAAACCATTTCTGCGCATCATCTGCCGCCTGACTCAGGTATTCAAAGAGTCGAGTTGTCTCAGCATCTCCTGTATGGGAACGGTAGAGGCACACATAGATCTGACTCGTAGAGCCATGGTCTACGTGTACCCATAGGGTTGAAAAGGATGGGTCCTCAAGGCAGCGCAAACGGCAACAACAAACATCCGCCCTAACAAACACGCACACCCCGGCCTTTGCACGGAAATTTTCCTCGATAACATAGCCGGGGTAAAGCAAGTAGGTCAGGGCGGCCTATTTGTGTCTCCGTGAGAAAGAGCATATCTGGTTTCGCCGTCTCAAGGTGTTGGTGGACGGCGTTGAGGTTCGCATGGAGTCCACAGATGTTAGTGGATTCCACCTCAAATAGCGAGCTTGTGGGAGTTCGAAGAGCCGCTGTGTTGCCCAATACTCTTAAATGCGCTGCCATGATGAAAAGGAGAAAAGGGCGTGAAAAAAAGAGGTGATTGTCGTCGCAGCACCGCGTGACAAAGTGCGGGATATTGGTTTTGTCTATGATTATGAGGCATGGCGTGAACCGACACGCCGTACGGAAGGGGCCGGGCCCCCACTTCCGGTCACCAACCGGCACGACGAGCCATACTGGGATTATGCGCGGTCTGGTGAGGCAGCCTTCCAGGGTGGTTAGTCCCAGTTGGGCCTCTGTACTATACCGCGGGCGGCCAGCGGCACCACCGTTTCTGCGGGTCTCCCTGACCGGCGCGTCGCCCCGCACCATCCTCACTAGACGCCAAGACCCACTGGTCCCACTAGTGCTGCGACCACCATCACCTCTACCCGGCTATGCATTTGCTGATCCCTGAACGCAATCCAACCGAAATTGAATTACTATGAAGGGTTTTTCGCAATATTGCACGGTGGTACCAACCCGGTCGAAATTTGTGACAAATTTGTACCGTCAAATCTCTACCACCAGTATCAAATCTCTACCACCAGTATAAAAAGAAAAAAATTTTTCATTACCACTACAAGTATTTATTTACTTTAATATTTTAAAATAATAAGCTAATATTTACATACCGGCAATTTTTTTAAATAAAAACTATAAATAAACGATTTCATGGATATTGAATATTGCTTGTAACGAAACGGAGTGTCGTTGACACTTGACAGTAACTATTTGCTGTTGTTGGTGTTTAAGTTACTATGCTACAATATTGTTTTTCGTGTTATCTTCTTTTTCGTGTTTCGTGAAGTTACCTATGAAATGACGACACCGAAACAGTTTCTATGCTACAATATTGTTTTTCGTGTTATCTTGTTTTTCGTGTTATCTTCTTTTTCGTGTTTCGTGAAGTTACCTATGAAATGACGACACCGAAACGCGAAAGAAGCGGCAATTTCAGCCGGGAAGAAGTTGAGCTTCTAACTTCGCTTGTTGCTCAATATAAAAACATTTTAGAAAACAAGAAGAGTGACGCCGTAACTTGGCACGAAAAAGAACAGTGCTAGAAGAAAGTGGAAACATTATTTAATAGCACAAGTGGTGCAACCTTCAGAAATGTGTAAACTTTAAAAGCCAAAAATGAAGGCTTAAAAAGGTCTACAAGAAAAAAATCTGTAGTAATACGTGCTGAAACATATCGCACAGGAGGGGGCCCTAGTACTGCTCCTACTCTGACACCTGTGGAAGAGAAAGTAAAAGACATGATATTGTTGTCTGTAGAGGGAATGCAGAGTAAATTTGACTCTTAATTGTGTGCTGGTGTATCAAATTGACTATCCAATCTGTATTTTGCTCCCACATGAGTGAATTGGGGAATGTGGGAGGCCTATGTTTAGCAGTGAACATCCTATGACTGAAATGATGATCATGATGATAAGTGAATTTATCTTTTTTGCAATTTAGTAAACAGAACACCGCGTGGTTCCCGGCAGAGTAGAATTTGGGCCACCCCATCTGCCATGTGGTGTCGTACAAGGCGACTAAGGTATAGATAGGGCTGTTTAACATCAGACAGATATATAAAGCCACGACTCAGCCTAAACATGGCCTGCCTGGAAAACTGCAATAGGCTCACCGTCTATTACGTAGGACCTAATACAATGATTGGTTAAATGTGGGTGTTAATTCACCTCTGCCTAACCCTCTGGAGATAAAGGCGTGATTGTATGTATGTATGTAAACAGAATACATTTATCCCGCTCCTCTTCTTATGTAATTTTCTTTATGTGTAGATAACAAGCAACCAGTACAGGAAGATATATTGTTGTCGATAGATGCACAAAACATAACAGAGGTCATCGCAGACAATACATGTGTGCAAAGTCATCGCAGACAATACATGTGTGCAAATAGTGGACGCTGATATAGAGCATCATATAAGTAAGTTCCTTTTTCTGTATGTAAAGAAGAGCCCGGTTAATTTAAATATTAAAGCCAGTTGTTAATAACAACAATGAACTACTACCATCTTTTTGCAAATTCTGTGTAATGCTTTTAAATTGAGCTTAAAAACATTAATCAGCTTAACTTTCATCCATTTTAAACTTCCCCTTCTTTTTTATTTTCAGCTGATGTTCAAAATGAAAATCCTGAACAGTCTCCATAAAAAATCATAAGTTAGTTGTGTTACTATGCCTCAGTATTAATTGATAATGTCTTCATCATGATCTCACCTTTTCTTTTTATTTTCAGTCGAGCATACCACACCCGAAATAGTTGGCAATAATGAGAAGTGGACTAACTGGAAGCCAAAATCTTTACGCACAAAAAAACATCCTGCTTTATGCAAGTTCTAGTAATGTTAGTATTAGAATAAACAAAGTACCTACATAGTATTATTATTTAGATAACTTATAATGATACTCTACCCAGAGAGACGGACAACCTGAAAAAGGTGGCTGGGACAGACTGAATGTAGAGGGCGGAGGATCGTGACCCAATATTCATACTAACTTGTATAATTTTTACTAGTATTCAAAATCTATAAATAAATAAAAAATCTTGTTTCAGCTGCAGAGAAAATGAAAAAGCCAGTTGAGAAAGTAGCAGATTCTAAATTAGAGATTGCAGATTTGCAAAAGAAGATTCAGGAGGAAGAACTATTAAATAAAAGAAAGCAGTGGGCCTTCGAAGAGGAAGAAAGGGAGCATAAAAGGGAAATGTGGACATTGGAAAAAGAATTACCTTTTGAATAAATTAGAAAAATAATAATTAGTTTTTATTTCACTAAACACAAAATACATATTATCTAGATACTAGTGTTCCGTTCCTGACTATTTTGTAAACGAATTTCAAAAAAGCCTCTTTTTTGAAGTTGGTTTAATTAAGGTTTAATTAAAATTTACTTATTACTGTATAATATTACAGCAATGAAGCAAAATAATAATTAATTAAATTATTTCGCACCGTGGCATCCCCCACATTTTGTGGTCTGCCTTGATTCACATTATCATCTGGCTCATCTATTAGTTGAATGATTCCAAAATGATCATCTCGCATGTCTATTGCCAAATTATGTAATACTGCACATTCCACTATTACATCCTGTACACCAGATACATTCAACAAAACTTTTTTAGATAAAACAGGGAATCTATTTTTCCAAACACAATAGGTCGGACCGGACCGTCTCATCGCATAATGTCCTTTTCCCAAAATGTCCTTTTCTCGAAATGTCCTTTTCTCAAAATGGCCTTTTCGCTAAATGTTCTTTTCTCAAAATGTCCCTTTCTCAAAATATGTGCACTACAGGATTACAGTCTTTATACTAAACATGTACATACATGTTACTATAATTTTGGACCAGAATGTGAATTAAGAAAAAAAATTGTATTAATATTCAGGTTATTATTATTTATACTTTATTGTACACACACATATATTACATTAATATAACAAGATGAGATGTAATGTACAAAGGCGAGCTTAACTCAAAGTTGAGTTCTCTTCCAGCAAACCCGGGAGTGCACAGAGGAATTGCAATACGAGAGGCTAAGTCTAGTGCACAAGTGTAAAATTAATATAAGAAGGTATAAAATGTGTATACCCCCGACAATAGGCACAAATATACACATACACATATACACACATACACATACACACGTAAATACATACATACATACATACATACATACATACATACATATCTACATAAATACATAAATAAACATACATACATACATACATACAAATACATATCATGTATGTCTGCTATTGTTGAGAGAGAAAGTAATCTCTTATACGTCTTTTAAAAATATTCAGAGAAGGACTATCGCGTATGGAGTGAGGAAGAGAATTCCACAGTCGTACTGCAGAAACTGTGAAGGAATTGTCGTAGCAAGTCGAACTATGCGAGGGAGTTCGAAGTAAAAGAGAAGACGAAGTGCGACAGGGCTTTCCCCTGGGTACAAGGAACTCAAAACGCTCACGAAGATATGAAGGAGAATGAGGGTTGTGAAGAATAGAAAAGAGAAGGGAAAGAATGTGAACATCTCGACGCCGCCGAATTGGTAACCATTTCAGTTGCCTTCTGAACTCCGAAACGTGGTCGTACTTACGTAGGCCGAAAATAAAACGAATACACAAATTTTGCAGTCGCTCCATCTTGTTCCAGAGTTCTTCAGTTGCATCCAGAAAGGTGACATCAGCATAGTCTAGGAGGGGAAGGAGAAGAGATTGAGCGAGACAGACTCTGGTTTTAAAAGGAAGGAAATTCTGAAGACGCCTAAGGGAGTGGAAAGTACCAAAAACTCTCCGGCTTACCTCGTTGATATGACTGGTCCATGACAAATTGCAATCGAAGAGAACCCCCAGGTTTTTGGCGACCGTGGAAAATGGTATCAGAGCATTGCTGTAAAAAACAGGAGTTAGAGAGGCATGGTCAAGATTACTGTAAATGTGTCTGCCACCTATAATGACTGCCTGAGATTTCGCAGGATTGACAAGCAGTCCGAAAGATTTTGCCCAAGCACTAATGTTTTTAAGGTCATTATTGATGGCAGTAATGGCCCCACCCACATCATCAGACCTAAAATGACGATACAACTGCAAATCGTCTGCGTAGAGATGATAACTGGAAGAAATAACTTTGGTGATAGCATTAATAAAAATTGAGAAAAGTAGAGGAGAGAGGACAGCACCTTGCGGTACACCCGCAGTAAGGTTACGCCAGTCAGAGGACGCCTCATCAGAGCGAACCCGCTGCGAGCGACCCCGAAGATAAGAGTTAAACCAAGCGATTACGGAGGGCGATATATTTAATGAAGAAAGGATGCCCAAGAGGATGTCGAAGTCAACAGAATTGAAGGCACTACTGAAGTCCAGTAGAACCAATACCGTCAGGAGTTTATTCTCCATGGCCAGTCTTATATCATCGGATATTTTGACTAAAGCCGTGACTGTACTATGGCCAGAAAGAAAACCAGATTGTAATGGACTCAGTAGACCATTAGAGGAAAGGTAACAAGATAATTGAATACGCACCGTGTTCTCAAGCACTTTGGAAAGAATCGGAAGGATTGAAATAGGCCTAAACTGGGATAATAAGGATGGATTAGAGGTTTTGGGCAAAGGAATGACTAGTGCTTTCTTCCAGGCCAAAGGAAAAGAGCTATGCTCAAGCGAAAAATTTACTATGTGGGTAATGGCTGGAAGGAGTTCATTTAGAATAGGCAGTAACATTTGCAGCTGAATACCATCATTACCCATTGCTTTGGTCGATATTCTTACAATTTGCTTCCGTACATCGCTCTCCGCAACCGGGTTGAATATAAAAGAGGCACATTCAGGCAGGGGAAGACTGGAGAGATAACTTAGAGTAGATACTTTATCCAAATCATCTATCACAGTTGGTGGCGTGGAGAAATGTATATTTAACGTATTGAGGTCGCAATTCAGCGTGTTGTCCCTGGTAGTCTTACCGATACCAAGAGACCTTAGAAATTGCCATACCTGAGATGTGTTAGAATTATTAATGGAGTCGTGGATGTGGCGCTTTTTCGCATCTCTACACAGACGACCGCAGCGATTCCTAATAATTTTATAAGAAGACCAATTATCATCAGATGGATTTCGATTGTAACGTCTTTTGGCTTTGTCCCGTTGAGACATAACACGCTTAATATCGTCTGAGAGCCAAGGGGCGGGTAAATGCTTCACCCTAATCTTTTTCAGTGGGGCATGTTTATTATAAAGACACATAAGAATATTGTTAAGGCTGTCTACTTTAGTGTCAATATCCCCAGAATTGTATACAAGAGAAAAGTCAGCTCCTCTTACATCGGCCCTCAAAATGTCCAGGTCGATATTTTTGAAACTTCGAAGAAGGAAGAATTTAGGTTTAGGTTTAGGCGTGCGAATTTTATAGGAGAGATAAATGAGATCATGATAAGAGAAAGGAGCAGGAAGTTGACCATGAGTAACAACTTTGTCACGGTCCGAAACAATAATGAGGTCTAAAAGAGAAGGAGTACAGTGGGGGGTGCGATGTGTCGCATTTAATGGAAGAATGTGCATGTTTACCGAAGAAACCAGAGACTGGAGTCTCCGACTGCGTGCATCATCCTTTAGTAGACACGTGTTGAAGTCACCTAAGATAATCGAGTACTGGTATAAAGCGGATAGATTTTCTAACTTAGACTCGAAAGAAGAGAAATAGTCAATTTTCAGGGAAGGACTGTAATAAACCCCCAGAAGACACTTAACGTGATAAAAGTCAACTTCGATAAAAACATGTTCAGTAAAACCAGAGTAGACATTAGGTGACTGATCTATCACTTTGAACGAAATATCCCTGCGCAGGTAGATCCCCACACCGCCGTACCCCCTGCCCACCCTATCATTTCGGATTAACGTATACCCTGGCAATGTATACTGTGTGGAAGGAAGTGTAGGTTTAAGAAAGGTTTCCGATATGAGTACAGCATGTATGACGTTGGAGTCGAAAGCCAAAAGTAGATCCGGGTAGTGAGCGTGAACGCTTTGAGCATTAATATGCACTACATTCAAGAACTTGTCTAAAGGACTATAAATAGTTAACAAGTCCTTGCGTAGGCGAACTGCGTCCTTTTCATTATCGCTACATGCACTGGCGTAGTCCTCGTCTGACACTTCAGATGAAGAGCAAGAAATGTAACTATCGTCATAATCAGACATAAATATTATAATACTATATTTAAATAATTAAAAAAAATAAAAATATGTATATATATATATAAAAATACTAAAATATAAATTCTCATTTTGTTATCCTCAATGCACTAACGAGCCAAGCAGATACATTTGAATTATATTGTAAGTAACAACTAAACGCACTGACAACTGAAATTGTTTCTAAACGGATCATAAAACGACACAATACAATCTGACACCAATCCGTCACTAACGTCATAAGGACCTAAGGAATTTACTTGGAATGTATTTATTGTGAAATTGTGAAAGAAAGGTTGTAAGAAAATAAAACAAAATAAGTATACAACCAACCGACATTAACTGCTTAAAATTTGGAAGATGTTAAATTACGAAGTTAGAGAGAGACAGCATAACAAAATTACAACTGACCTCAAATTGCAGTTTCTAAAATAAAATAAAAAGAGGTTATAAAGTGAAATATACATTATCCGGTGGAATAAAAGTCAAGATAGGATAGATATTATAGCTACTTGATATGTTTTCGGGGTCTTCTGTCACTGACGGCGGCTCCACCAGATGCTGTATGGACGACAGGCTGCGAAGTAGTAGATGTTTCGGTCGGCGGCAACTGGGGGGACGGGAAATCCATACATAGTTTGCGCAGTTCCGAGGATGACTCAATTCTACGCCGTACATTATTAGGAAGTTGTACCACTATTTTCCCGTCAGAAGTCCAACACTGCCTTACCCCAAAGTGCTTGCGGGCATCCATGAAGACGTCGTGGCGGGGTTTGGTTAGGAATTCAGACAGTGTCAATCCTGTACCCTTAAGTCTAGTCTTAGAATTCCAAACCTCACTGCGCAGCAAATATGTCTGGAACCTGATGAGAAGGGGACGGGGCTTCGAAACATTGTTACCCAGGCGATGACAGTTCTCAAGATCTCCGGCTGTGATGTCAGGCAACCGCAATTTTTCTTTTATGGTAGCAATAACCTGATTCACGCCAGTGGCCCCCGACGATTCAGCCAACCCATGAAGCAACAATACCTTCCTTCGGGAAGCCATCTCATGCCGGTCAAGTCCAGATAATAGCAGCTCCATTTGTGTCCTCAACATACCCATGGTTTTCCATATGAGAGCCTTGAAGTCTGTGAAGTCCCGTGAGAGGCCAGCAATCGTTTTATGGGCTGTATCGGTAGCCGCTGCACTCCTTAGGTCTTCATCATATTGAACCATGCGTGAGGTAAACATTGAAGACAGCTCCTCCATACTATTTGACAGTCTGGTGTAAAGATCCATTGTGTTACTGTGTTATCTGTGCGACAGTAGACTTTATAGGAGACACAGTAAGTTGTTCAGTGCACTAAAGGATATTGAGAACTTTTAGCAACTATTTAGCATTGAAAATTAATTAAAAATATTTTTAAAAGTTAATTATTTACAGAGCTGAAATTTTTTGCTGTGTACAGTCAGACTACCCTCTACCTCAGGTTCTTTATTTTCAGACAAAAATGTTGATGAATGAAAATATTTTTTTCCAAAATAATCAACAAGATAGTAAGTAATAATAATAATAATAATAAAGCTTATTTATTCCATGCAAAACAAAATAATTAACTAAAAAATAAAAGCGTTATACATTTAACATTTAACAATCGAAATAAATATTTTAGGACATTCATTAATAGAAAATCAAACAAATCATTACAATGCATTCATTAATTCATCCAATAAAATATATTTAAATTAGTGATTTTTTACTATTATATTAGATATTACGTTATTCACATCACATTCTTTCGATTAGCGATAAAATTGTGTAAGCATTAGTATGTTAATTCTGCCGGCCTGGGGGTGACAGGTGAAGCCGCCTGTCACCCTGGCAGAAGCAGGCCGCGGCGGCGGCGCGCGTGGCGCGCCTCCCCGTTTCCGGGGACGAGTTGGGGACTCTGTGGTCCCCACACCCGAGAAGAGGGCCAGATCGTGAGAGATGGCCCTGGGTCGGCCGGGGTGCGAGGGATATGCCTGTCAACCTCACCTTCGGCAACCGAAACGACCCACAGGCGGCGTGCGTTTTAGTCGGTTCGAGTCCGACATAACCTCCTCCACCGGCTCCGGTGGGGAGGTATCCGTGGGGATTTTGCGCACGTAAAAAAAAAAAAAAAAAAAAAAAGTATGTTAATTCATTATTTTTGCACGGACCCCTCTTGGGTAAAAGCCTCCTCCAAGGCGTACCACTTGTCTCTATCTTTGGCGGTGTTCATCCACTCTCTACCTGCTGTTGCTACAATTTCATCAACCCATCTGGCGGGCGGGCGGCCTCTCGCTCTTTTTCCAAGTGGCCCTGGCCATGCCACCGTTCGCCGGGTCCACCTGTTGTCGTCGCATCTAGCCAAATGACCTGCCCACTTCCACTTCCGTTGTAACGAATATCTTAAAGCATCTATTATCTTGGTTTTCTCGCGAATGGCCGTATTCCTGACTCTATCTTTGAGTTTTAAGCCCATGATGCTCCTTTCCATTTTTCTTTGGGTGGTTTGGATGGTGTTGTTGATCTTTACATTGAATGTCCATGTTTGGCACCCGTAGGTCAGGCATGGAAGTATAGTTGTGTCCATAACTAGCTTCTTAGTACGTAGTGGTAATACCGACTTAAAAATTTCCTTCTGAGCCCAGAACTTTTTCCAGGTGATAGCGACTCTTCGATTCACCTCATCCAAGTTTCTGTCTTTATTAAATGATATTTGTTTTCCTAGGTATATGTACTTATCGACAAATTCCAGAGGTACGTTGTTGATTGAAATTATTGACACACGGTGGTTAGTCATGAGCTTTGTCTTGTCAAGATTCATCTCTAAACCAACCTTTGAGCCGATTTGATGTAACTTGTTTATCATTGCATTTAGTTGTAATGAACTTTTTGAGAACAAAGTGATATCGTCTGCGAATCTGAGGTGAATTAAGTAATTAAGTGCTAGGTTTCTCATTACATGTTGAAGCACAGCGATAAATAGTTTTGGAGAGATTGGGTCGCCCTGACGGACTCCCCTCTGTATGTCAATCATTGCGCCAGTTCTGTCTAGTCTGACTCAACTTGTACAGCCGCCGTAAATGTTTTTCAGAATGTTGATGTATTTCCTATCGATATTTAGTGCTTCCAGAGCTTCCCAGATGCCGTCGTGTAGTACCAAATCAAAAGCTTTTTTATAGTCTATGAAAGCTATATATAGGGGGCGTTGGAATTCCAAATATTTCTCTATAACCTGGTCAACCACTTGAATTTGGTCTGCCGTGCTGAACCCGCTCCTGAAGCCTGCCTGTTCTATCGGCTGGTGTGCGTCGATGTCAGGTGATATTCTTTCGAGTAAACAGGTGGCGAATAATTTGTAGAAACAGGACATGAGACTGATGGGGCGGTAGTTCCCGATGTCGGCAAGGTCGCCTTTTTTGTACAACAGTATGATTTCCGACTCTCTCCATTCGCCTGGTACAGTTTCTTCTACGAGTATTTTGTTCCATAAAATGATAATTGGGGTAAGTAGTAAAGTACGTGCTTGTTTGATATGTTCATTAATTATTCCATCTGGTCCCGGGCTTTTTCAGATTTTAGTCTCATTATTTGTTTCAGCACTTCTTGCTCTGTAAAGTGTTGTATTTGGGAAGAATCAGTGTCAGTGTGGCGGTAAGTATCCTTCTGTTTTGATGCCGTTGTTGTAGGGTGACTGTAGAGTTGTGTATAAAAGTTCGTAGCTATATCTATAATATCAGTACGAGATCTACACTTGGTGGTACCCGGCTGGAGTGATGAAATCCATGTTTTTCCTCTATTTAATTCTTTATGAGCTCTTTTAGTAGATCTAGATTGTTCTAGATGTTTTTGTATTGTGTTCATTCTGTAGGTCTCGTAGCAATGTCTTATCTCTTTGTTGGTTAGTTTGTAGAGGCTTTTTAATCTTTCTTTGTTAGATTTGTTCAGTGTAGGTTTGTTTTGTAGTTCGCTTCTTTCCTTCATGAGTTCCAGTGCTCTAGGTGACAGAATTTTATTGGTTTTTGGGCGTTTAGTGGTTTTTAAACTTTCTTTTATATACCGGGTAATATTTTGGCTATAGTGTTCTGCGTTGCAATTGTTATGGGTCGATATAAGTACAGGTATATATCTGTCAAGGTTTTTATGGTACATTTCTTGCTCTGCTATTGTTCCCAATTTAGTCGATGCATTAGAGAAGTTACGTCGGGTTTTTTTGGCTGATTTTAGGAAGATTGTGGCTCTAACTAACCTGTGGTCTGATCCAAAACAGAATGAAGTGAGTACTTCGTACTTGGAAACCAAATGGGGACCCGCAGTCAAGATGGAATCTATTTCGTTCTTCGTGTTTTTGTCAGGAGAGATCCATGTCCAGCGATTCTTGGGTGTTAATTTGAACATTGTGTTTGCTATTTTTAGTTTATGTTCTTGTGCGTATTGAATAAGTCTTTCACCTCGTGCACTTCTTTTACCATATCCATGTCCATAGACCGAACTTTCATGACTCTTAGGAACCCCGATTTGAGCATTGAAATCTCCCATTGTGATTATGTGTTTCGTGATGATAGTCTCGTGAGCATCGTCCAGGTTCTCATAAAAGTTGTCTATGTCTTCCAGTGATGAGTTTTCCGTGGGTGCATACGCCTGAATAATAGAGAAACGTTCGGTACCCAGTTCGATTTCCAGTATGCAGACTCGTTCGGATACTCCGGTAAATGATATGATATTTTCTTTGAATTTCTTCTTTACTAGGAAGCCTACGCCATATAACCCCTTTGTCTGACCTATGTGGTACATGATATAATCGTCTTCCTCAATTATCCGTTCGCCTAGGCGTCGCACCTCGCAAAGTCCTACCACATCGTGATTGATGTCTTCTAGCGTTGCTTTAAGCTCTATGAGTTTTGATTCCGAAGACAATGTATTTACGTTGAGAGAACAAATATAGAAGGTATTATTTATTGAAATGATTTCTCTTGGAGGGTTTTGGTCGACCTCTCCCGCGGTGACCAGCCGTACTGGGAGATGGGGAGTGAGTAGAGGGGCCGCTCCCAATTGCTATGCTGTGTGATGCTGTAGTACGTTTGCTTGTAAATGGGGTGTTTCTTTCGAGGTGATGAATAGTTTAGGTTGTTGTATTATATAGTTCTTCATCGTTGCTGTCTTATTTTTCTTCGAAGGTTGTTTGCTAGACCGAGGGGCATCCTGGCCGGTGGTGGGGGTAAGTGTCTCTGGGGATTCAGAAAAGTTTCTTTTGTGATACAACTTATTGTACATTTGTGAACAATAAGTTTATCATATCTTATAATTGCATTATTCCCCGCTTCCCTTTCTTTTTGTAGTTGTGGTTGTAACTCTTTGCGTATTTTTAGAACTTCAGTTGGGTAGTCTTCTTTTATATAGTAAGTAGTATTGTTTAGTCTAAATTAATTTTTTTAGAATTTTTACTTTAAGACCACTAGTCACTACTACCACCGGTCTGACCCTCTCGCCTTTTTTCCCCAGTCTCCTCGCTGCCTCTATATTATTAAAATTGCATTGTACTTCTAGATATGTGGTTATTATTTTAATTATCTTTTCTTCTAGTTCGTGATATGAGTTTTCTTCTTCCTCTAGCCCAAATAGGACTATGTTTCTACGTCTTAATTGTCTTTCCAAGTAGTTCATTCTTATGTTTTGATCGTCTATTTTCTTCTCTAAAAGTTTGTTTTTTTGTTCAATGTTGTCGAATCTCTCATGAAGTGCAATGGTTGCAACCGAACTAATGACAGTAGCCAATTACCTACCTAGGAACAGATAAAGTCTTTGACTTGGTCCTGCTGTCGGAATGTGACGCGGCGTACGAACAATGACGATAAGCCCTGCAGACAGAGAAGTCAAATGAGTCAACATGAGTACTGGGACAAGTGGTGGTACCTCTGCGGGTACCAACTTGACAGGAGAACCAGTTACGATGTAGAGTATTAGTCAACTTTTCGAATCGTAAGCTGGCACCAGACTGCACATTCATGAAAAACATGAGATCAGCTCTTAACAAAGACATCGAGAAAATGGTAGTAGTTCACGTGAAGCGAGCAATTGAAGACTTATAGACAAATTTGTCTGTCACTACTGATTACCTAGCGGCTGAACAGACAGATCTGAAAGCAAAATCGAAGTAAAGGATAACTTAGTTCGACATAGTGCAGAGCATGGGGAAGATCTCACGCGACATGAACCTTGAAATACATAAAGTGCCGGAGAACAGTAGCGAGAACTTGTCTGGTATATTCAAAAAACTGTGCGAGTATTTGCAGGTCGATATACCACCGAGTGTTGTAAGAGCCTGTCGTAGGATCTCGAAAATGAATCCTTCATCTGGGCGGACTCGCAACATACTTGTCACTCTTTCATCGCAGATGCTACGGGATTTGTTCCTGTCATTGGTAACCCGTTTTAATAAGGCGCACCCGAGTGATAAACTCGCCTGTACTCATATTGGTTTTCCGGGGAGAAACACACAGGATTTACTTGGCCGAACATCTTTCGCCAGAGACCAAGGAAGTACACAGTGCAGCGCGGAAATTTTGTTAAGACAATACTTTAAAGTTTGTGTGGGTTTGTTTCGGCTGAGTATACATTCGTAAGGACGAACAGAGTTCTGCTAAGCATGTTAAGACCATTGATTGTCTAGATCACCTATTATGAATTTGTAGTTTGTCTAACTATTACTTTTGTTAAATGTTTAAAACTATCAGAATATTAACAGTATGTGCAGTAAATTGCCGCAATTTTTTCAAAATGTATTAAACAGTAACTATGATGTTATTTGTCTACTTTAAATTGACTAATTTAAATGCTGGCGTTTTTAATGGAGAAGTTATTGACTCTCGTTATAATATTTTTAGAAAAGTGTTGTTAAATCACTGTCACGACGATAAAAACATAATCGTGGGAGACTTCAACACACCCAAGTATTCTCCTCTCGCTCTTGGCCCTGATGAGCCATCACGTCCCTCTGAAAGTAAGAGGCTTCTCATCCTTCTTGAACTCTTTTCACTCTGTAATTTAAAACAAAGTAATTGCATTCCCAATGATAAAGGCCGTTACCTTGATTTGGTGCTCTCATCTGATAAGTCTTTGTAGGTTTCCGAGGCCCACGTTCTTAGCTTAAAAGATAAACATTTATTTATTAAATTGCATACACACAATACACAATAAAAACAATTCAAAGAAAATGTACAAAGGCGAGCTTAGCTCAAAATGAGTTCTCTCCCAGCAAACTTTTGAGTACCAAAGAAGCATATAGTAATGAAGGGGGATGTGAAGTGTACATTACAAAAGATAAAGAACGAAGGAAAATAAATAACAATTTTTTATAATAATAAGATAACAAGTGTACCTACCTGAACAGGTAGGTAAGACGCACAGCTTGTACCGTGAAGGATCCATCAAAGCAGCTGGAACTGTGTGCAGGTGTGCGAAGCAGAAGAGAGGAGGAAAGACGACAGGGTTAGCCCCTAGGTACAAGATAATTGAAGCGTTCAAGCAAATAAATTGGAGCACTAGGATTGTGAAGAATAGTATAGAGAAGGATTAGGATGTGTAGGTCACGGCGCTGCCGAATAGGGAGCGAGTTAATTTTTTTACGATATTCCCAGATTTTGCAAGCGTTCGAATTTGTTAAGCAGCTCCTCCGATGCATCAAAAATACAGAAAATAAATAGTAGCCAGAGTTTGTTAGTACAAAAACTAAACGCTAACTAACGCTAACTCTAACCGGCAGATGGGACTATAGCGTTAGAGTTAATACTACTACACAAAAACAAAGAAAAAGAAAAAAGTATAAATCTATGGGTCCAGACATTCAAGATGTGTATGGAGGTTAGTAAATAACAAATAAAAAAAAAAGGAAAACACGATTTGGAAATTGAAATTGCGTAAAAGAAAAAATGGATCGCACTCCAGTGACAGCCAAAGACAAAACGTCAACACCAATATGAACACCAATGACAATGACATCCGTCATATCTGTCACTGATAACAGACGCCAACACCAGTAATGCTGAATATTGACGGTGCTGTACTGCGGGCCTGTCGCAGTAATCGCAGCCTTAATTACAACAGGTGGCTTCTCAGGCTCCACGCAAATCCGCTTAAAGTGGTTCAGTGAGGTCACTCGTTGCGGCCCATCCTCAACCAGCACGTAAACATTGCCTTCCCTGGTCCAACATTTGGAAACGCCTAGTTTTGCACGCGTTGTCATGAAAAAGTCATGTCGTGTCTTAGTAAGGAATTCAGGTATTGTAACGCCAGAACACTTCAACTTCGTCTTACTGAAGCATATCTTGTCATGGATATCCACAGCCAGCAGCTTAACAATGATGAGTCTTGGCTTTTTGTTAGAGGACGGACGACCCACCATTGCCCCCGAGTAGAAATCTGAGATGCCTAACTTAATTACATTCACCTAAGTATGAAAACCTACAGTCTGGGAACTGGGAACAGTGGGACCTTTCAATTTGAAGTCAATTATAAAATTCACTGATCATGAGGCAACTTAAATGCATAAAGAATGTATGATCAAGTGAAAAACACGGGTACAACATTTAAAAGTATGTCAGAGTATTGATTAATATATTGAGCAAGTAATACACACAGAAAGAAAAATGGAGACAGATCCAATGTATTATTATGGATGCTGTATTGTTTTAATTTAATTCTACTTTAAAATTTCAATTAGAAATTTTCGGATAGGTACAGTCAGATGTTAGGGCTACAAAGACAGCGATTTAACGCTTGTGTGTCAGGCATAGGCGCTATATCAAAACAGCAAGGGCATGTCCAATTTAGAATGTGAATCTATTTATAGCGACTACACGTTTAACACGCAAGCGTTAGTCACAACACGTGTAATTGGAAATTTACCTAACGCTACGTTTAGCTCTTGCTGTAAGTAAGTGTGACAAAGTGTGACTTACAAAATATCAACCTCGCAGATCCTGAATATAACATATCAAAGCTTGTTGACTTATTATTGGATGCGAGCGTTTACTCAGATATAATATTGAGTGGAATAATCAAGGGCTCACCTCAGGCGCCCATAGCCCAGCAAACTAAGCTCAGCTGGATATTGTCTGGCAGCGTTAAAACATTTAGCTGCAATGATATTATAAATCAAGTTGGCGATATATCAAAATTTTGGGAGGTCGAAGACATCCATCAGCCCTCCCCGCCCATGACAGAACAGGAGCAGTACTGCGAAGACTTTTATTCAGTAACAACGCGTCGCCTGGATAGCGGCCAGTACGAGGTCGCTCTCCCCATGAAACAAGGCTTCGACCACAATCTCGGCGCATCTAAATCAAAGGCTGTCATGCAATTCAAACAAATAGAGAAAAGGATGACTAATAATCACTCACTATACGACGGCGACGCCTATACAAAGTTTATGTATGAATACGAGACATTACGTCACATGCGCCCGGCCGACACTACTGCGACCCGGCCCACGTGTTACCTACCGCATCATGGCGTTTTGAAAATGGACTCTACGACTACTAAGTTACGAGTTGTTTTTAATGCGTCTGCAAAAATAAGTAACGGCTATAGTCTCAATGATTTAATGGAGTGTGGTCCCAACTTACAGCAGGACCTCCAAACCCTCATCCTTAAATGGAGAACACATAAATACGTCGTGACTGCAGACATAGAGAAGATGTTTCGCCAGTTTCTTGTGCAGGAATGTGATCAACCCCTACAATCGATCATCTGGAGAGAGTCTCCTCAGGATCATCTACGTGAATATTACTTGACGACCGTAACATACGGCACCAAAGCAGCGCCATTTTTAGCAATGCGGACACTAAGGCAGATAGCTAGAGATAACCTCGCCCGCTATCCGCTAGCGGCCGACGCGATCGAAAACTGCTTTTACACCGACGACCTGATCACTGGACACGATTCCATAGCTCAAGTCAAGCTTTTACAAAGTCAATTGATTGATGTTCTAAAATCAGCTGGTTTGAACATCCGCAAGTGGTCCAGCAATGACCTTTAACTTGTGAAAAACTTACCGTCAGACAATGCTAACTTACCTTTCGAGTTCAAGGACTCCGTAGTCTCGGAAAACTTTGGGCCTCCGATGGAACTCATCATCCGACGCCTTTCCTTTTCATAATAAAATCACATATCAAGAAGGCAGTCATACAAAAAGACAATTTTTATCGGACATTTCAAAGATTAATGACCCCTTAGGCTGGCTCTCACCTATCACCATTAAGGCCAAAATATTATTCCAAAAAACGTGTCTTTTAAACTTACAATGGGACGACGAGTTGCCCGCTGAAATACTTACTGAATGGCAGCACCTCCGCGATGACCTGAAGAACATAGAAAAAATTTGAATATTACGATATATGGGAAATAAAAACGTATATCAACTCCATGGCTTTTGCGATGCCTCAGAGAAGGCTTACGCGTGCGCTATCTATGTCGTAACAAACAACGATAAGGGCGAGTACACATCGCGACTCGTAGCTGCGAAAACTAAAGTGGCCCCCCAGAGCAAACCCTTATCACTACCGAGGCTGGAGTTACTAGGTGCCTTACTTTTATCTCAGCTCATGAAAAAGGTTGTCGACTCCATCACTGCTGAAAAAATTGTCATCAATGCATGGTCGGGCTCCATGGTCGTGCTCGGATGGCTTCAGAATGACGTATCCCGATGGAAGCAATTTATCGCCAATCGAGTACGACAAATCACAGATATATCCCAGCATCCCACTGGCGCCATGTTAAATCTGAGGACAATGCCGCAGACTGCGCTACCCGAGGACTAACATTCATCAACCTGCAACAAAAACTGTGGTGGGAAGGACCGCAGTGGCTAACATCATTCGATCCTCGTGACAGGACCCCAGTCAAAATCGAAGCTCCAACTATTGAAATAAAAAAGACATATGTAAACACGGCCTTACAACAAGAAACTTTTATAATTCAATTATTAAATAATTGCAGTTCAGTTACCCGAGTAGTGCGCATCGTCGGATGGGTGTCACGTTTCGTGACCCAGTTGCGCAAACGACACAACACTTCGAACAAAATTGAACACGCTGCAAATAAAATTATACTATCGACAACCAAAATACAGGATGCACTAAACATTGTTATGAAATCGGTTCAAGCATCTGAGTTTCAAGATGAAATATATCAACTAAAGAAAAAGGGTCACGTGCGAAATAACAGCAAGTTTTCAAGTCTCAATCCATTCCACGATGAGCATGGCATATTGCGAGTTGGCGGACGGTTGCATAATGCTAAAATAAGTTATGCTGCGAAACACCCTGTAGTATTACGACATATCATCGATTGACCGAGCTCATTATTTTACAATCGCACATTTCCTCGCTACATGGTGGACCGAAGCTCACTTTATCACGTATCAGAGAAAATTTTTGGATTCTCAGTGGTATATGCACTGTGAAAAAACAAATTAGACTGTGTATCAAGTGCAGGACACAGTCAAGAGACAAATCAACAGATCATGGCTGACCTACCGACAGCGAGAGTAACCCCTACGCGCCCGTTTCCCAACACGGGTGTTGACTTCATGGGCCACATGGACATCAAGGCCAATAAGGGGAGAGGTATTAAGATCGTCAAAGGCTACGTCGCCGTCTTCGTGTGTCTGGTGACCAAGGCGGTGCACTTGGAGTTGGTATCGGATCTCAGCACAGCAGCGTTCCTCGCCGCCTATCGACGTATGTGCGCGCGACGGGGTACACCAAGACACGTGTACTCCAACAATGGCTCTAACTTCGTTGGCGCCGACCGAGTGCTAAAGAAGGAATACAAGGCAATTTTAGAGAGCTTGGATTCAAACTTTATCAAGGACATCAATGGCATGGACATTAAGTGGCATTTCAACGCCCCGGCGTGGCCTAGCGCGGGAGGATTGTGGGAAGCCGCAGTCAAAAGTATGAAGTTCCACCTCAAGCGTATGCTGGGCGAACAGAAGCTCACCTACGAGGAATTCATTACTTTACTACAGCAAATAGAGGCGTGTATGAACTCCCGCCCCCTGTGCACGCTAAGCGAAAACTTGGAAGACGCCTTTCTCACACCGGGTCATTTTTTGATTGGTGACTCACTGTTATCAAGGCCACAGACTGAACCAGAAAATATCAATTTACCTGCGAGATGGCATTTAGTGCAGAGCATGAACAAGGTCCTTTGGAAGAAGTGGTCCAGTGAATATCTGCAGCAGCTTCAATCGAGGTCGAAATGGAGAACCCCCAGAATTTTTTTTGTGGTCGATGATATTGTGATTATTAAAGAAGAGAACATGCCCAGTGGGCTATGGGACGTGTTACCAGAGGGCAAGCTGGTGTAACGGAGGGTGTCTGTGTTGGCGGTCACAGGACGCACTTGAGATGCCGCCTTACCTCCGTAAAGGGCTCTGCGGGGGTGGACCATATTTTCCCTTTGACTCGTGGGAACGCAATGGTGATTCCAAAAATTAATCATCTGCATGGCAGCGACGCGTTACGCCACCCGTCACGTCACGAAAAGTGGCTCACGGAGAGCCGTTTTGCTACGTTGAATGTTGTAAGAGGGATGGAAGAAAACAGAAAAATGCTATTACTCCGTGAAAGATTTCCTAACAGATAGGACATTACAGCAGTACAAGGTGCCTTAGTTGTGATGTGGTCGGTTCATACAGTGTTCGATGTAGGTAAATTTTATTTTGACAAAGTACATTAATTATATCTTGACATCATAATATTGAATAGACATTAAAATCTAAAATTACATTACAAACTGACATCATCTACATTATTTCTATTCTATCTTAATATTGTTCTTATTAATATTATTGACATTGTTAATTGAAATCGAAGGAATTTTTGAACTGACTATTTGTAACGAACGAATGAGTTTTGAACGATAACACATTTACTGATTTAGCTATTAGAATTGCATGCCTATTATGGTGGAAATGGTGAAACTATGTACCTACTGGATATAACACCTTTATGAAACCCATATTTGTAATGAATGAATAAATAAATAAAATTAATGATGTTTGTAAGATGATGGATGAAAGAAGGATTAATGTTCTTTGTGTGAATGAGACGAAGAGGAAAGGATGTGACACCACCAAGCACGGACCCTACACCGCGTACTGGTCGGGAGTACCCAGTACCGACAGAGCTTGCCAGGGAGTTGGTGTCATCCTATCTGCTAAGTGTGTCCTATCGGCTGAGTGTGTGAATATATTCGAATGTGTGAATGGTAGACTGATGTGGATGAGAATGAAAGTGGGACTCACTCGTATTTTTGTCGTAAGGGTTTATGCTCCTGTAGACTCCGGTACGAATACGGTCCAGGAAGTACAAGAAGAAAGAGAGCAGTTTTGGGAGAGTTTAAGAGATGAATTAAGAGAATGTAAGGAAGATGAAAGAATAATAATGCTAGGTGATTTTAATGGATGGGTAGGACTGAAACGAGATGGATTTGAAAGGGTTCTTGGCAAGTACGGAGATGAAAGAGTGAATAAAAATGGTAAAGATTTGCATGAAGTATGTTTGGAATGGAACCTTTGTGTGTCAAACCCGATGTTTCGACACAAAAGGATTCATATGTATACAAAAGAGGCGAAGAATGTCAGGAAAAGTATGATTGATTTTGTAATAGTGGATGAAAGATTGAGAAAAAATGTTACGCGATGTCCGTGCAGTGTTGCAATCACTCGATATCCGGAGCGGAGTTGTCTTCAATGCTTACGCGCCCGTACCGGCTATCCTACAGTTCAGGTACAGTGCCTTTGGCTTAGAAAGAGGCGAATGTTCAGCTACTTCCCAAGAATCGCTCAGAGCCAGCCAACTATCGAACCATTGCCGTCAGCTCAGTGTTGTGCAAAGTGTTTGAGCACATAATTAATAAACAGCTCATGCGGCACCTAGAGGATCACTACTTAATTAATGACCGGCAATATGGCTTCAGGTCGAAACGGTCAACGGGTGATCTTCTAGCATACGTTACCCATCTTTGGGGTGAGGCTATAGACAAGCACGTCGAGTAACTGGCAATTAGTCTTGACATCGCCAAAGCTTTCGATAAGAGTATGGCACAAGTCGCTTCTTTCCAAGCTACTGCCTTTGGTCTGTCTCCTAGGCTGTGCAACTGGGTTGCTAGCTTCCTGTAGGGGCGCCCTATTCGCGTCCTTTGTGACGGACGAGCTTCGGAGTTTCTGCAGGTAAATGCTGGCGTGCCTCAGGGGTCCGTCTTATCACCCACTCTCTTTCTTCTGCATATCAACGACATGCTGTCCACCAGCGATGTTCATTGTTATGCAGACGATAGCACCTTACATGGGAGTTATCATGGACATCCTGCGGCCAAGCAGTCAGATATCGCAGAGAAAAGGCAGCTTCTTGTCACTGAGCTTGACGGGATCCTGAATCACATTTCTCAATGGGGCTCAGAGAACCTGGTTAAGTTCAATGCCAAGAAGACAAAGGCATGTGCGTTTACAGCAAAAGTATCTTCTTTCCTTTCCCTCCCCACTCTTCAGAGCATGCCACTGCCACTGCAGGACAAGGTCAATATCCTAGGTATGGATGTTCGCTGCAACCTGAATAACAAAAATTACATCGAAAGTATCATCAAAACAGCCTCACGAAAACTCGGAATCCTGAACAGAGTGAGACGGTTTTTCACGCCGGAGCAGCGGTGTCTTCTATACAAGACACAAATTCGCTCCTGTGTGGAATACTGCTCGCATCTCTGGGATGGTTTAGCAAAGTACTTACAGAGTACTTGATGCTCTCGACAGGTTGCAGCGACGCGTCCGCATCATTGGGAATCCCGAGGTCACGAACACCCTAGAACCTTTACAAATGCGTAGAGATGTTGCGTCCATGGGTATATTTTACCGTCTGTACCATGGTGAGTGTTCTGATGAGCTCTTCCAATTAGTCCCACCCCCCTTTCCTACACAAGACAACACGTGCAGGTCTTAGATGTCACCCGCACACGGTGCACAACATCCGATCAAGAACCAAGCGGTTCGGTGACTCTTTCCTCGGTCGCACCATTAAAGCCTGGAATTCATTACCAGCTCACGTGTTTCCCTCTTAAGCGGGGCGTGAAAAAGCATATGATGAGGCCGTCAAGCTGAGTGTCACCATTGCCATACGGTATGTGTAAGTAATGGTGACCCTCTTTTCTGAGACTTTGCCTTCAGCTTACCATCAGGCAAGGCGGGGTCTAATTGACGTGTTCTATATATATATATATATACTGGGTGGCGCAAAAGTAAAGACCCTATTCGGTTCGGCTATAACATTTTTTCTAAATTAGAAAACTAGATTTAGGTTTTTTTAAATGTATATTTGTACCATTAAATTTCGTACCATTAGGATTTAAAGATGATGTCTTTTAAATGGTGACCTCCAGAGTTGATACACATTTGAGCCCTATTTATGACATTTTGCATAACTTGCCGTGACACTTCCTGCGATATGTTCGTTATTTCTTGATGAATGTTTTCTTTTAGAGCTGCGAGAGTCTGTGGCTTGTTCACATACACCCGAGATTTCAAAAAACCCCAAAGAAAGAAGTCTGGACTGGTCAGATCGGGTGATCTTGCAGGCCAAGGCAAATCGCCAAAACGAGAGATAACTCGGCCTGGAAAAGCGTCCCTCACTAAGTCCATAGTGTCGCGCGCTGTGTGTGCCGTAGCGCCGTCTTGTTGAAACCAGATGTGCTCCAGCCCCAATTCGTCCAAACTGGGTATCAAAAACTCACGTAACATGGTTCTGTAGCGTTCTCCAGTGACAGTTATCGCATTGCCTCCAGCGTCTTCGAAAAAATAGGGTCCGATCACTCTGTCAACACAGATGCCACACCATACAGTAACTTTTAGTGGGTGTAGAGGTGTTTCTTGAATAATGCGCGGATTATCAGTGCCCCAGAACCGAGTATTCTGCTTATTGACATGCCCTGAGAGATGGAAATGCGCTTCGTCACTCATAACCAATTTTGAAGGAAAATCATCCTCTTCAAGGTTGAGGTTTATGACGCGCTGGCAGTAATCTAGACGAGCTCGGTGGTCAGCAGGCAGCAGCTGATGAGTCATTTGAGTTTTATACGGGAACATCTTTAAGTCTTTCACCAAAATACGCTGCAGGGTCCGTCTGGAAATGCCCAATTGCGTGGCACGTCGCCTCGTTGATGTTTCTGGACACTCTTCCACATCTTCGCGCACAGCATCGATATTTTCAGCTGAACGGCCTGTTCTTGGTCTCCCAGACTTAGGTCTATCCAATGTTGAGCCAGTTGCTTCAAGGCGTGTGGCAAAGCGTCGAATTGTGCGACCAATCGGTGCCGGACGGTGGGGAAATCGTCGACGAAATTCACGTTGTGTTCTTATCACTGATGAATTATTCCGTAAGAACATTGACACAATTATTCCACGTTCTTGGGGAGTAAAACGGTCCATGTTTATTTTCAGTGTATTTTACATTTGTTCACTACACAATTTTCAACAACAGAATGACAGAAAATGTCATATAAAAAAAATAAAGGTATTTTCTTTAGTGCCAGTACTTTTGCGCCACCCAGTATATAAAGAATTCTAGACACTAGGGTATATCGCGGTGTGGGCCCATACATAGCGAGGGGAATCCCCGCCTCTCTCTTCCATAACCACTGCAATAGATGTTTCTATGACAACCGAGACAGACGGTTTAACATGCTCTCCGAGGCATGGGCATAACCAGACCAATACAAGTAGAACACTGAGCAGGAATCGAACACATGCCTCCTGCGTGGCAGTCGCGTGCACTACCGCCATGACATAAAGGCTGCTTACTATTGTAACTAAAAGCCCAGCATCAATGAACTTTAAAACAACTGCATCAATTTAGAAAATTCTCTTACTATTAAGAGGGTATAGTATAGGGTATTAGGTTTTACACATCTATAATAGCGCACGTGTTGCTGGCACCTTAGTTCTGCCTTGATTACCGTGATCTTGATAACCATTAATATTAATATTTGTAAAGGGCGGGAGAAATGACAACACGTCCGTCTCATAGATAGCGTATAATCCGACTGCCACAGAAGTACATCTTAGGACTCGCCGTATACATCACTACAGTCCTCCACACTTAATTTGATATTAAAAAAAAATATAAATATATTTTATAACTAATCAGTAGTCAAACAAAAACTAACTGTTATCTTAAACTTAACACAGTAACAATTTAAGGAAAAGAAAAACAAAAATAAAAAATAGCAGTACAAGTATTAACAACAATGTAATTACCTATTTAACAATCCCATTTGAGTATTTAATAAGTCTACATTGTCTCATGGGTCGAGTTTGGGGCGACTGTACAGCCGGCGAGGCAACCCGCCCATCTGGCGACAACGGCATGGTTGCCCGACCTGGACTAGAACCTGCTACCTCTGGCGCAGTTATAACCGCTGAGCCTGGTGACGTTTTCGACTTCGGCTCCCCCGTACCACACCTCACTGGTGAACTAATACCACTCCTCTCGCTCCTACCTTGTGAACCTGTGCTAGGACGCTCAGAAGTACTTGGTACCGTATAGACTAGTGATTTCCGGCTGGTACTAGATCGACTCCGTAGCTGATCTATGTGCCTATGTACCGTTTCTCCGTTTCTTCCCACTACTTTAAAATTACTTGGGCCTATCTGATCCACTATCTGGCCGGAAACCCATTTTTCTCCCTTCAAGTATTGCCTGTACCAAACCTCTCTTTCTTCGTCCATATTCCGCTGGACTCCAGCAGCCGCGTCTCTCTGGGAGTCTTGCTTGTGTGCAACATGACTTTCCCGATCCGGTTTGATTGCGTCTAAACGAGTACGGATACGCCGCCCTAACAAAAGTACTGCTGGACTCTCGCCCGTTGTTGAATGTTCAACATTCCTATAGTACATTAAAAATGTCCATAAAGCCCTGTCAATGTTTTGTTTTTCGTGTATAGCCTTTTTGATTACCCGTTTTAAAATTCGCACTCCATTCTCGGCCAAGCCATTAGAGGCCGGGTGATACGGTGCCGTAAAAATATGCTCTATTCCGTTCCCTTTTGTGTAGCTATCAAACTCCCTTGAAGAGAATTGAGTACCGTTATCTGTTACTATTTGTTTCGGTATTCCCCATCTACTAAATAATTCACTCATTTTATCAATTAGACTAACTGTTGAAATACTAGATACATTAAAAACCTCTATCCACTTTGACGTGGCATCAATTACTACAAGGTAAGTCTTCCCTGCTATAGGGCCCATATAATCTAAATGTAGCCTAGTCCACGGTCTCTGTGGCCAGGGCCACATGCGCGGCGCCTGTCTCGGAGGCGCGTCCGCCTGCGCGGCGCAGACCGAACACTCGCGGCACATGCGCTCCACCGCCTCTTCGACCCCTGGCCACCATACATAACTTCGCGCAAGGGCTTTTGATTTCGCAATTCCCATGTGAGGTTCGTGAACCATTGACAAGACTTTCTCCTTTCCTTTTTCCGGCACCACCAATCTATGGCCCCACATAACACATCCTAACTCCTCATATAATTCGTCCTTTCTATTAAAGAATGGTTTTAAATTTACTATGTCACATGTTGTCGGCCAATCGTCCCGAATATAACTTACTACCTTTGACAGCAAAGGATCATGCCCCGTAAGTCTTTTTATTTCCTTACTATCTAACAATAGTGCTTGCTGTACAAAATGTAGGTGTGTTTGTTCTGGCAACCTAAGTTTTGTCCCGCTGCCGTCGGTCACCGGCAACCGAGACAGCCCGTCTGCTCCGTTCTGATCCGTCCGCACG
This sequence comes from Eilema griseolum, assembly GCA_963662185.1. Classification (NCBI taxonomy): domain Eukaryota; kingdom Metazoa; phylum Arthropoda; class Insecta; order Lepidoptera; family Erebidae; genus Eilema; species Eilema griseolum. Next base: position 21,931,843 of record OY759231.1, on the reverse strand, counting down.
TATTCAATGTCGAATGTGTACGCAGACAATATTATTGCCCATCTAGTCATGCGACTGGCTACCATGGTAGGAATTCCCTTATTTGGGCCAAAAATTGATACCAGAGGTTTGTGATCCGTTCTTAAGGTGAAACGTCTACCATAAAGATACTGATGAAACTTGTTTATGCTAAAAATTATTGCTAACGCTTCTCTGTGTATTTGAGAATATTTTTTCTCGGCATCCGTTAATATTCGTGATACGTAGGCGACCGGGCGCTCGGTGCGCCCGTCCTCGCTCAACTGACTCAACACCCCGCCTACCCCGCGCGCGCTTGCATCGCATGTTACCAACAATGGTTTTTTTGGATCATAATGATCTAACACCTCAGCACTTGTTAATAATCTTTTTATCTTTAAAAATGCCTTATGACATTCTTGTGACCATACCCATTGTTTGGATCTCTTTAATAGTTCGTATAAAGGTGCTAGTATATCACTCAATTTTCTTATAAATTTACCATAAAAATTTACTAGGCCCAAAAATGATCGTAACTCAGTAATGTTCGATGGTTTGGGGATACCTATAATAGCTTCGACTTTGGCCTGGTCAGTCTTTATTCCATCTTTACTTAGCACATATCCTAAATATATTATTTCATCTACTAAAAATACACACTTGTCGCGCTTAAGTTTTAACCCGTTTTGGTGTAATCTACTAAAAACTGTCTCTAATGCCGATAAATGTTCCTGTTTGTTTTTGCCCCCCACGATAACGTCATCTAAAAATACTTCCACGTTAGGTATACCTTTCAAAAGAGTACACATAATTCTTTGAAATATGCCAGGGCTGGACGCTAGTCCAAAAACCAATCGATGGTACATATATATAAGCCCCGATGCGTATTTATTACTGTATACTTTTTAGTATCGTCCAACTCGATCTGTATAGGCCTGCGATAGATCGATTTTAGAAAAATACCGCGCTCCGCTCATGTTTACCATCAAGTCGTCTATTTTCGGTAATGGATATCGATCTACAAGTAAAACAGGATTGACGGTACCTTTATAGTCCGCACAGATTCTCAAGGATCCATCGGGTTTATTTACTTGCACCAGAGGTGAGGCCCAGTCGGAGGTGTCGACGGGTTCAATAATGCCATCCCGTAACATTTTGTCTAACTCGTCATCGAGGCGCTCGCGCAGCGCGTAAGGCACCGGCCGTGCGCGGTGAAATACCGGCACCGCCCCCTCCCTCAGCCGCAGAGTTGCCTTGCCGCCTGTATATCGCCCCAACCCGCCACTGAATAACTCCTTATATCTGCAAAGTAAATCATCGATATCATGAGACAATCTATTATCCATTTTATTGCAGGCACTGTAAATTGGAATCTTAATTTTTAATTCTGCTAACCACTGTCTTCCTAATAACGAAGTAGTACCTCCGTTAATAACGAACAATTCTAATTGTTTACTAACACCTGCATAAGTTATTACCGGTTTTATTACTCCTAGAGGGCTTATCTTCGAGCCATCGTAAAAATTTAGCACAAGCTCACTTTTTCCAATTGGGAGGTATTTGAAAAACTTATCGTAAGTGTTCTTACTTATACACGACACCGCCGTACCCGTGTCCACTTCCATGTCTATCGTAACCCCATTGATAATAATAGGAATACTCACTGCACGATAATCGTTTAAACAAAGATGATGAAAATCTTCCATAGCGCACTCTTCCTCCTCGTCCGCCGCGTCTGCGTACAATACGGTTGCCCGGGGAGGCCCTACCCAGCTGTTCCCGCCGCCGCTGTTCCCGCGCTCTGGGCACACGCGACGTAGGTGCCCGGTTCGCCTGCACCAGCTGCACACGTAGTTCCGGAACCGACATCCTGCCGAGCTGTGCTCCGCCGATCCACAGCGGTTACAGTTGTAATTACGCTGGCTAGACCCGCTGGCATTGCCTCCGCCACTGGCGCCGTCGATGCTTGCGCCGCTGCCATTTCCGCCGCTACCGCTGCCTCGGCTATTGTTCCGCCCCCCTGCTATCGCGCCACCCGCGCTCCGCGTTCCCCGCGCACTTTGCCGTAGTTTGCCTCCTTGAGCCGTGCCTTGCAAAACATGCACCGCTTGTGCCTCTTCTCTGATGTTTACTGCTGCCTTTTCCTCCACTGCCGCTGCGTCACGTTCCGCTGCTTCCAGAGACGTCGCCAACTTTACAGCATTCGCAAACGATATTGTGTCGTCCTCCGCAAAAAGCCGTTGTCTTATAACGTCACTCCGTATTCCGCAGATAAATTGATCTCGAAGATTGTCTCCTAGGTTATTCGCAAATTGGCAAAGCCGAGATAATTTCTTTAGTTCCGCTACGTACGCCGCCATGTTTTCGTTACCCGTCTGTCTCCGTTGTCGAAACCGGTACCTTTCGGCGTGCACAGACGGAGGTGGTTGTAAAAGTTCCCTCAACAAATTAACTGCTGCCGAATACGAAAGTTCCTTCGGCTTCCTAGGACTTGCCAAGTTTTCTAGTAACTCATATGCTTCCTCGCCGATAACCGCAATCAGTGTAGGTAGTTGTAATTCTGGTTTTGTCGCGTTTACTACAAAATACATTTCTAACCTGTCTACGTATGACGACCACGAGCCACTTTGCACTTCGAACTTCCCAATTTTGCCCACCGACATCGTTCTGGTTTCTTTACAATCCGTAACTTTCCGATTACACACGCGTAAATCAGCCTCGTCGCCACTGTAATATTTGTAAAGGGCGGGAGAAATGACAACACGTCCGTCTCATAGATAGCGTATAATCCGACTGCCACAGAAGTACATCTTAGGACTCGCCGTATACATCACTACAGTCTTGTTTGGTGTTAAATGACAAATTTTTACGTTTAGACATTTTATCAAATGCTAAAATACACAATTTTTTTTCAAGTTCCCGATTTTGCGTTATGCCTTTAACCGTTTCAAATATTTGGAGGTTTATACCCCATTTCATAGGCTGCCTATTTAAAAGAAGAGCTTTTAAAGTACCTTTACTAGGCAAACAAAAAACGCGCCTGAGTAATCTGTAACACACAGTTGATTTTTTATAAATGTTCCGCTAGCCATGTCGACATGTCTGACAGTATTTGGTGGGTGCGCTCGTGTAGCTCCTGGTTGTTTGTGGCTGCAAGCACCACAGAGATATCGTCGGCGAACAGGTCGCTCTCAGCATTTATTGTTTTAGGTAGATCGTTGATATAAATTAGAAACAGTACACAGCCAAGTACACTACCCTGGGGGATGGATTTTTTAATTTTTGCTACGTTTGATTTCGCAGTGGAGATCTGCCCCGTGCTATGGCAGTGGTGAACGAGTTCTACGTAATGCGTGCGGTTGTCTAGATAGGAGGAGAACTATTCGAGTGCAAGGCCACGGACACCGATTCCATCCACTTTATCCAATAGAATGTTGTACTGAACCCGATCGTACGCCTTGCTCATATCCAAGAGTATGCCGATGGCATATTTTTTATTATTTATAATATCCAGTGTCTGTTGGACATATTTATATACCGCGTCTGATGTTGATCTATTCCTCCTGAATCCATTCTGGCTCTCGTGGAATATTTAGAATCTCTCACAGTAGGAGTACAAACGAGTGGTCATGGCGGTTTCCAATATTTTTGAGAAGGTAGGTAAAAGTGAAATAGGACGATAGTTAGAACAATCGGTTATGGGTCCTGGTGGCGCGATTCTCATGCCACTTGAGCTAGTGGACTGTATTTTGCGGGGGGTGAAGCTAAATGTTTCATATGACACTTTACACAACAAACAAGATAGATGATCGGGTTGCCGCGGAGGTGGTCTAGGCAGTGAATGCAACCCAAGAAATTAGGAGAGGATGCACTAACCTTTATGACGCCACGTGCTGTCGGAGCCGGTGCACCGGTCTTCTCTTCCTGGCTCAGGAGTTGCTGCCCACATCACTAAATCACTTGAGGGACACGAGAGGCACAATCCGATCAGTAAAGGTCTATGAAAGCGGTTAAAATCCAACAAACATTATTAATTTCTGAGAGTCGCGCGCGCCGCCGCCATTGCTCTGCTAGTTCAAACGGAAGTCAAGATGCGGCCATTTCAACAATTGGCGGGGCGAAAACTATTGTTATCTCACTTTAGAGGTAGTGCGGGAGGGAGATGGGTATAGGGAGCGTGTGTTCAGTGTCAACCAATTGAGAGACGATTTGAATTTACTACTACTGGCGCAACCAGGTCCCTTTTTGTAGACTGGTTTGACTACAGATATCTTTAGTAGATCGGGAACTATTCCCTCCGCGAAAGACTGGTTAATTATGAAAGTAAGCGGCATGACTAGTTCATTCACACATTTTTTAATTAACATTGGTGGGAGCTTGTCAAAGCCGAAGCTGTGCTTATTTTTTAAGTTGTTTATTATTCTTAAGATTTTGTAAGGGTCCACGGGTTCTATGAATATTGAGTTATCGGCTCTCGTTATAGCCGGTTTACCGGTTTGTTTACCTGGCTCGCCGCCGACCGATACAAAGTATTCATTGAACGTATTTGCCACAGCTAAAGGATTTTCTATTTTATTTTTTTTTACTACCAGCGTTTTTTTTTTTTGGATTTTTGTGTTCTTTCCTTTATTATTTGCCACGTCGTTTTTGTGATATTGTTACTTTTTTGGATTCTGGGTATATATTATATTTTTTTGGATTTTAAAACAGCTGCTTTAAGTAGTTTGCCGTATTTTTTATAGTTAAAGTAGGGTTACTGTTTCGGGTTATGAATGTTTTAGAGTCCGTTTGTGTGCACATGATATTTTCAGTCCTTTTGTTAGCCACGATTTTTTTTACGTTATTTTTTATTTTTATATGGAGTTTGGGGATACATAGGTCTAATGTTTTCTGGATGGTGTTATGAAATGATTCATAATTAGTGTTTACATTCTTGTCTTTCGTAATTACAGTGTTCCAATCAATTTTCGCTAATGTTGGCTGGAAGTATTCTATGTTATTTGCGTTGTATATACGTTTTTCTGTGAACCATGTTTTTCGTTCGTATGTTGAAGCAGATTTGGGCAGAGTCAATGTGACTCCCTTATGGTCTGAAAGTCCATACTCCCATATAGCTGCAGCGAGGGTATCTACTTTAAAATTTGTGAAAATCAGATCTATGCACCTGGCGCCGCGCTGGTCCCTGCAATACGAGTTGGCCTGTTGATGTGTTGGTGAAAATTATAGCTTTCCATGGTGTTGAGGAGCTTCTGACTATTGGGTGAGTTTTCAAGTACATTTATATTGAAGTCTCCTCCGATGATTTTATTTTTTCTCCTGTATTTTTTTGATATCAGTCGCGCCAGCTTTACAAGTAATTCAAAGAATATGTCCCTCTGTTCTCTTTCGGCCAGTAGATTAGAACTATTAACAGATTATGTTGGGTCAATTCTGTTGCGCTTACTTCAAAAACGAACTCGACCGTCATTGATGTGATATCTTGTCTATCTTTAGTTTCGATATTTTTATGTGCCAAAATACATACTCCACAGCATTCATAGCTCGCTCTACGGAACAAGGATGCCAGATTGTATCCGTCCAGTCAGAGAAGGTCTGTTTTTTCGCTTGTAATCCATGTTTCGGTGAGACATATGACGTCAATGTGTCCTCTTTCTTCTATTACGGACTGGAGTAGATGTCGTTTGTTATTTAGACTACATATATTCCGATATAGAATTTTAAAGTTATGTACGAAAGGAATTGTCTGTTGGTGGTGGCTGGATTTGCATACTATTTTTCGTACCTTGGCGAAGTGCTTTGCTGCGGGCGTTAACGTTAACCAGTGGTGGTTATTTTAGGGCTGCTTTTTTTCCTGTTTGTGTGGAGAGGGATGTCCGATGGCTGCCGTTGAGTATGTTTTCGAAGTTTGTGTGAGTTATGGTATGTAGCTCATATGGCCTTTTGATTACTAGGCCATCTATTATTAATTTGTTATCTTTAATGACAGCGTGCTGTCCATTTCTTCTGGCCTCCGAGAGGGCCTGCCATTGCAGTTTTCGTTCCGGTATAGATTCCCTATTTAGGAACTCTAATACTGCTATCCCACTATTTTTGAAGAGCGTTTTATTCTGCAGTACATATCGAGTCATTCTTTTACTTAATAGTTCGATAACGACTGGTCTTCGACAGCCCTTCCTTCCAATTCTTGATATCTCCTCTATGTAATCGGTTAGGTTGATATTTGCGATATTCCGAAAAATGTATACTATATGGGCATGGAGATCGTTTTCCGTTTCGTGATATTGCTCAGTCAATCCAAAGAGCACAAGCTTTTTGCAATTTTCGTATGTAGTATATGGTTTACTAGTATGATTATAGTTATCATAATTGTCGGTGTCGCCACTGTGATCTGAAGTACTTGATTTTAGTTCTCTTAGTTCTCTCTGAAGCTTCGTGTACTCTGTTTCTAGTTGTTCAATTTGTCCCTGTAGGTTGGTTACTGTCAGTTTGTTTTTTTCATGGTCCAAAGTGAGGATGTTGAGATTTTGTGTCAATTCATTCCTTATTTCGGATAAAGTTTTTGAGATTTCCGTATTGATCAAGCATTTTATGTCGGTTGGAATGGACTGTCTATTTTTTTCAAGTTTCTTTTCCAGCAGGGCTTCGAACATCGTCTTCTCATTGCATAACAGTTTAGAGTCCGTTCTGTTAGTTTGTTGTTTACTTTTGAGACTATTGTAGATCGTGTCGTCTACAATGCTATCCTCGTCTGAATTTTCGCTGATTGTTCGTTTTTCACGCATTGTTACGTTGCTATCCTGTGTCACCGACGGTGATTCGGTATTTGTAGATGAATAGTTCGACTGCTGTGGCCGTATTGGGGTATTTTTGTTGTCTGATTTTGGCTTATTACAGTGACAGAGTTGACAAGACCAAGACGATTTATTTTCAGCAGTCATTTTATTGAGGCACTGTTGTGAAGTCACGTTTGCGCATGTAAGGTCAATTTATTTTGACACAATGAACATGTTAGGTGGTATTTTGTATTCATTTCTTGGAGACAGCCTGCGCATCGCAATACCATTCCTCGTCTCAGTTCCGTTTGTTTTGCATTTACCGCCATCTGTTGGCAAGCTAAACGTACTGCTTCGATATCGTTCAATACAATAGGACTCACATGAACAATCCAATGTGCACTTAGTTTTGATGAACTTTATTCATTCTCTAACAGATGCGGCGTTTGTATCAATTCTCTATCTGAATGATTAGGATGATTTTCAAAATTTGATTATTTCTATCCTATGCAAAAATGTTGTTTTCGATTGAGATTATTACTCTTATAAATATGTTAAGTGCTTATTCCAATGGTCTTACTTTGTTATCCTTCCTTTATAGTAAACATTTTGTTTAATTACTCACTGTTTTGTTTTGACAGTTACATTCTTCGTTCAAATCACTTAGGTATGGTATATATGTATTTTGCTTCGTCGTATCTACATTGATCCTTTTTATAACATTTACACACACTTATTGTCACTTTATCTTTATATTAATCACTTTTTTATTTCCGTATTCGTATATTTACTTATTTTTTTTGCTTATAAATTCGTGGAGCCAATGTTATCGTGGCGAACAGCGTCATCTATGTCCCAGTCGTTCTGACAAAGAAGGGTTTATGTATGTATGAATGAGTGCGACAAAGGCGATATAATGTTCATGTACCTAGTAGGTACCCATTTTAGTACAAACTACGAACTTTGAACAAGTTAATATTTGAGATAGATTTTTTATAATTGTGTGTAAACAGAAATATTGTTTTTGAGACCTTTGCTTTAAGAACTTCGTAATTTATTTTGCTGTCGTAATTTGCAACTATGAGTGAGAGTGAGGGCGAAGAAAATTCTGGTGTTTCGACGCCAAAGAAAAAACACGTCGAAAGAGGAGATTCAAAAGTGAAAGAAAAACATAGGCAACAACAATACAGATCCGAATGGGAGTGATCTAAAATTTATTGAGTGGCTTTCACGTGATCCTCAAGATAATTTCAAAGCACGATGCAAGGTACGTAATTTTTCAATGGTGGCCCCAAGGCATGTTTTATCGGCTCATTCTGAGGGAAAGAAAGACGAGAAAATGCTGTTAGATTTATTAAGGTGTTACGCAGTAAACATTTTAATGATAGTTCGTATACCAGCAGTTCCAGGACACGATTGAACAACATTACTATCCCAGCTGGAACAGAAAGTATAATGTGGCGACTCCGTTAGGAAGAATGTTCAACTTCAAGTGAAACTGTCATACCCAAAAATGTTGGTGTGTTACACCTCTACCTGCTGAATCCAAGGAATGTTGAAAGAAGTTTTAGGCCTAGCGCGCCTCCCCGTTTCCGGGGTCGAGTTGGGGACTCTGTAGTCCCCACACCCGAGACGAGGGCCAGATCGCGAGAGATGGCCCTGGGTCGGCCGGGGTGCGAGGGATATGCCTGTCAACCTCACCTTCGGCAACCAAAACGACCCACAGGCGGCGTGCGTTTTAGTCGGTTCGAGTCCGACATAACCTCCTCCACCGGCTCCGGTGGGGAGGTATCCGTGGGGATTTTGCGCACGTAAAAAAAAAGGCATAGAAATTTTAGACAGAGTATATAACTCTATCTATAATTAATACTCCAAACAGGCTATGGAGCCTGCCTGAATTTATGCCTGAATTTTCTTTGAAGAATGAAATTTAAAAAGAGGTTTATGTTACAAAGAACTAAGGTTACCGACATACTCGTAATAAGCACTTTTCACTTACCCCTTAATAACTTTTTACCAGCATATATTTAAATGAAAATATCTATTTATACTCATAAAAGACCTAAATGAACAAAATCTCATACATAAATGTCCATTCTTCTGTTGGTCCAACATCTTGGATTGCTCAATAGATTTCCAAAAATATTAAGGAGCACGCGAAGCCGTTGGTCCGGTTGTCATAGAAATATCTATGGCATTCGGTAAATGAGAATTATGATCACCAGTCTGGTCAAACGGCGTCCCCATTGGAATATTGGAATTAGTAGTAGGTAGTAGTATTATTAAAACGGATATTGGATAATATTCTAAATTCAAGGATTGATGTCATATTACAATTTCTGCAGATTTTAATAAATACATTTCATTATTTCCAGGTACCACAGACTAACAGAGGAATTTTAAGGCAACTGGATTTAAAGAGATCTGCAGAATTAACCCCAAGAAAACGCAAACTATATTTAAGTTGTACCAAAAATTTGAGTGAGATTATGAGATTAAGGAAAAGAAGTAAGAATGATTAAATTTTACCTAAATTACTAGCAAATAAAAATGAAGAATTATTAATATATGATATTTATATTCAATTATATCATCGTGACACTCCCTTGACAGAAAAGAACAACGAAAAGTATCTTGGTCTACATTTGGACGCACATTTATATTGGAAAATCCACATTGAAAGAAAGAAAGAAAGAAAGAAAGAAAGAAAGAAAATACGTTTATTAAACACACACAAAAATAAAATAGTAATGCCATTAATAACAGGTGTCAGTGTGGAGTGTGTGTTTAAAAGGCCGCAGTTCAGCTGATGCTACAGATTAGGCACAATCTGCAGCGCTGGTTTTCAACTGTAGCCTAACCAAACCAGGTAGCTTACTGCATGTTTGCCATTATTCCTATTAAAAGAATAAAACAAAAACAAAGTACATTTTTCACGTACCCGTACTGTACATACACACAACATGTACTAGTTACAAACAACAATCACACAATACATTAACAATACACACATTAAGCGCAAAGGAGGGCGTCCTTTAATTCATTTATAAGCCCCGAGTATTATATAAACAAAAACAAAAGAATATAAATCAAAAACAAACAAGCAAGTACATAGTCACAATCACAATGTAAATAGCACATCATATACATAGCACATCCCCCACTATTTTCCCTATTGCCTTTCTAACAAATTGTATACCTTGAGAATCATACAACAGAAACAAAATAAAACATAAATACATAAAAGAAAATAAAATGTAACACGCAACAAAACAACAGCAAGCATTATTAGCACCCCAGGGCGACCCGCAACCGTATTGACTGAGTAAATACATACCAAGCCTATTTTATCGACTAGATTTCTGGACACTGAGAAGGATATTTATGTACCTTACGCGAAAACCATGGACTCCGGCAAGCCTTCTCAGTGGCGGAGGAATATTATTCCATATCTTACTTGCACGATATCTGAAACCACCCTGAAATGCCGCAGTTCTATGTTTCGGTACATGAAGGTTCATGCGCGATGCCCTTGTCAAGTACCGACTGCTATCATTAAGCCATTTCAGTTTCGAGTACAGGTAGAAAGGTTTGCCTGTCTTTATAATTCCAAAAAGAACAGTGGCCAGGTGTAACTCCCTCCTATACTTCATTTTGAGCTTGTTGTGATTGTTCAGATATGGTGTCACATGGCTTCTTGGTGGTATATTATAACAAAAGCGCGCGCACGCATTTTGCACCCTCTGAATCAAATTTTCTGTTTTCACCAACAATCGAGGGCCGTAGACTACGTCCAGGTAATTGAATTTGGATAGTACCAAGGTGTCGACTAGTCTCTCTCGAAGTTCAACACTGAGGTAACTTCGTATTCTGTATAGCAGCTTCAGTCTATAAAAACAGTTCCTCACGTTATTAGCTATATGACGCTCGAACCTCAGTCTCTCATCCATCAACAGTCCCAAATTCCTGGCCTCATACACACGCTGAATAGGGACGTTATCAACATAAATTACTGGTTGTTGATTATTGACCTGAGTAATTTGATATTTGGAGCCAAGTATTAAATACTTGGTCTTGTTTGCATTCAATACGAGTGTATTCTGACGGGCCCAACGACAAATATTATACAGATCCTCGTTTACCTTCACCATGGCTTCCTGTAGTTCATTAGCTTTGAAGGAGAAGTAGATTTGGACGTCGTCGGCGTATATATGGAATTGACAGTGTTTTATGACCTGAACAATATCAGCACTATAGAGGATAAACAGCAAGGGCCCCAAAACTGACCCCTGCGGCACACCTCTGCCTACCTTATCTACAGTAGAACTCAGTGTGGATCCATCACTTTGTTGGGTTTCCACAAACTGTGTCCGGCCACTCAAATATGAATGAAACCACTGTATTGTATCGCTGTCAAACCCATAATACGCCAACTTGGAGAGCAAGAGGGCAACGTTAAGTCCGTCGAAAGCCCTAGAAAAATCCAGCAATACCAGAACTGTTGCCTTGCCATTATCCTCGGCTGTCAGAATATTATCAGTAACATCCAATAAGGCCGTTGCTGTACCACGGTTCTTCCTAAAGCCCGACTGCGCGTCCGGTAATAGGTTACGTGTTTCCAGATAGTGCCTTAGTTGTGTCGCAACCACCTTCTCCAATATTTTCGACAAACAAGGCAAAATACTAATTGGGCGAAGGTCTCTAGTATCGTGGACCTCACCACCCTTAGGTATTGGCTTAACAATTGCTGTTTTCCAGCTAGTTGGGAACTTTGAACTCACGATAGACCTGTTTATGATAGTGGTGATTACATTTAGTGTTTTCGGGACCACCATGACTATCATTTTCAGCGATATTCCGTCAATCCCAACCGCATTCGACTGAAGCTCTGCTATTATTTTAAGTACCGCTGATGAGTCAACAGGTAAAAGCCCAAAAGTGAATTCACTAAATCTGTTGTACTCAAAATATGTGAGTCTAGATAAAGGGACGGAAGTGTCTCCCGGAACATCAAGAAAATACTTGTTGATCTCATTTGGGTTATTTAGGTGCGCAGGAATATCTGTACATTTATGTGGGTAAAGATTGGCTTTTATATTTCTCCACATAGTCTTAGGGTCCTTAATGTTATTGTCTATTTGCAGCTTGAAATAACACTTCTTTTCATTTTTTATTGCTATTTCAACCTGCTTCTTTAGCTCCTTGTAGTAGATCTTATGCGACTCAATTCTGGATGACCTAGCCCGGCTCAATGCTGCATCCCTCAGTTTGATCATATACTTTACATTGTCCGTAAGCCAAGGAGTTGGTCGGTCCCTTATAACTTTCCTCTTTACTGGAGCATGCAGCTCGAATAAGAAAATTATTAACTTAGTGTAGTCCTCAACAATATCGTCAACATCGTCCAGACACAGTAAACGATCCCACCTGCACGAACCAGCGTTTTCGTTAAACATATTTATATTGATATCAGCTAACGGTCTATATGCAATAACCTTCGGTGGGATTCTGGGTTTACGGAATGAAAGTTCACATTCAATGAATGCATGTCCGTTCAGTTTCCCAGCAGAATCGACAGTCGTATTACGCACCCTCGCATTTGTACAAACCACGTCAATAAGCGTCTGACTGTGATCCGTAAAATGTGTTGCATCCCTTACATACTGAGTCAACCCCATGCAATGTAGAAACGTGATAAATTGTTTGGTATTTGCCTCTGTATGCTTAAACAAGTCTATGTTAAAGTCACCCAGTAGAACTATGTAGTCATAGTCGGAGAAAGAACCGATGGAGTCAGTCAGCGCATCCAGAAACTGTCGTACATTACCTGTAGGTGGATTGTAACCCGTGCCCACTATGATCTTATTGTGGTTTACTTTGACCCTAACCCACATCTGCTCGACTGCGGGGTGCACCGGGTGGATACATGCCTTCACATTCAAACCGTTTCTGCTGTAGAAACCAACCCCCCCTCCGCGATTAGCTCTGTGGGATGCAGGGCGGGGGGTATGTCGCAACCGGTATTCCGGCACGAATGGCGCGCGCCCCTCTTCCCCGCGCTGTAGCCATGTCTCATTTATAGCCAATATGTCTACCTGATGACGGTCTATCAGCGCTAAGATATCGGTATGGTTCGTGCCCAAGGAACCCGGGTTGAACAGTCCGACTTTGAAAAATTTGTTAGTCATTTGGATTGCTTGGGGAATTTACCTGTATCTTCTATATTTACCCATATTTCACATTCATACACGCAATAATATACACAATTTATGCAAGTATTACCGCATACTAAAACACACTCATCTAAGATAGTCCAGATAATACAATACACAGAAACAATCAAACGGTGCCTCGGTGACACCCGGAGTTGCCAATAATACTCAAAAAAATAAATAAATACAACAATAAAAAAACTGTATAGAGGAATGTACAGCTCGGCCGACGCAAATGAGTCATCAATACACACACTCCACGCTGACACGACGGGCTTGCAAGTACCTTTCGCCCGACCCGGCACGCCGTTGATAGTAATAGTTTGTTTACGTTTAAGAATAACAAACATGAATGCACACAATATACTATGTACAGACAAAGATATGGACTTGTTAATAATATAATGCATATTGTAAATATTTGTAGATATTGTAAATAGTATCACTTTACTTCCTCCTCCTTTATACATAATATTAATTATTAAGGATAGAACAACAAATTGTTTATAACGATTAAACGGAGCCCGGACCAAAAACCCGCCCCAAGTCGGCCTCACTATGTATACTGTAGGTGGGTTTGCCCTCATCCTGCTTTACAAGGATACTGATCCAGACAAACCTCCATTGCATCTTCTTGCGGACTTCGCGTACCTTGAAAAGTAGATGCCGGTTATACTTGGTCAGTCGCTCGTTCAAGTAAAATGGACCAGGAGTCCCCCCGAGGCCAATGTCCGCTGTGTTTGACCCGCGTCGCACACGCGCATTCCGTAGTAGGTCATCTCTCACTGATCGCCGCGCCAGCCGTACCACCAAGGGACGCGGGCGACCGGGCGTCCCATTTGAGTTGACAGCGCGCAAGACCCGTGGACCCACTCGCTCGGCACTCACAATATCCCGCTCATCCAAGGTCATGCCCATCTTGGTAGCTATTAAGCTGACCACATGCACGGGGTTTTCCCCATTGTTCTCAGGGAGATTTGAAATCTCCACATCGTTGGCCAACAGAAGCTGATCACGTTCATTGAGCTCGGACTTGAGCTCCTCCACTATGTTTTCCAGCCGCCCCGGAGTATTCGTCCCCTTCTCAATCTTTCGTTCCAGTTGGCTCACCCTATCGTCCAACAAGTCAAGGCGGGAGGCGTTCTCGCTAAGCGCTGCCCGTAGCTCCTGTACGTCCTGGCGTAGTAGGCGCAGCAATTTCAGCTCCTCATGCAATTGGGCCATTTGCTCCCGGAATAGCCTCAGCTCCAGCGCCACGTCAACTGGCCTGCTCATGTTGCCAACAGGTGGGGTGGAGTCCAGACACTGTGAGGACTCCCCCTTCTCCAGCTTGTCCGGCGATGATCCCGCATCGGCAATATTTTTAACCGGCGTGTCAGGTCGGTTATCCCTAGGTTTATTCCTCTGACACTCCGGGCATGACCAGTTGGGCTGCCTGGCCGCCCTCGCGCCACCTACACATGACAGATGGTAAGCTTGTGGGCACGTAGAACAGACAGCGCCATCTTTGTTCATGAACCGGCCGCACGCTCTGCAGTTCATAGTACTATCGATCGTTATGCTATTTCGTACGTCAGATGACCTAGTAGTACTGCACTGGGTAGATAGATGTCGCTGCGCCCAGTAATTAGACTACGATCAGCTGTTTACCAGCTGATTTAGGGTAGGTATTTATTAAAATATAATATAAACACCCACTCAATGACTTGTGATAATCGTTAATTATATTTAATATTGTAATTTAATGTTTGAAACACTGTACTATGTTTGTTTCACTCAACGCACACAAGTATCCTGCCACACAACCACTGTAAGTTTTAGCGAGAAGTAAGTAAGTAGGCGCTGAAATTAATATTTTTATAACTGCAAGCACGTATAGCACCGGTTCAAGAATTATCTATTTCCTTGTTGTTAACGATTACAGAGCACACGGAAAACGATACACCATATATGTTACTGATTTCACTATTCGACTATTCACATGTAGATATTAAAAAAGCTTATATAAAATTTTCCAAGATTTTTATTTACGGAGCTTACACAAGTTAACCCGCCACGATACAGCGCCACCTGTCGGACCTCATATAGCCGGATCACATAAAAAGTAAATTAATTTCACTGCGCGGGTCCCTTCGACATATAGTACGATGTATCCCCCTCAAGCTTCGTTTCACAATCTACAACACACTTGTGAAACCACACCTACTATACCTTGTCGAAGTGTGGGGAACAACCGTCAAAACAAGAATAGCTGAACTACAAAAACTGCAAAATAGAATCATAAAACTGCTCTTTAACTACGATTACCTAACAGAAACTAAAAAAATATACAAAGAAACAGGATTAATGACCATCAAACAACTTCACAATTACAATGTTTGTATTTTTACACGAAAAACTATAAACAGTAAAGTTCGCACTAATCTGCAATTCCCCAAACGGAAGCAAAATGTTGCGTACCCCTGTACTCGCCGAAGTAGCTTCATCGTCACGCCAAAGATACGAACTAACTATGGTCGAAGGATGATAACTTTTGACGGTGCGCGCCTTTATAATAATATACCCTCAGATATTAAAAATATTAGCTCTTTTAACGTATTTAAAAAGAAACTTACAGAATATATTGTTTCCGACAATATGTAATAAGTGCAATAGATGGGAATGACAGTGTTTATTGTTTGTTAGATGGGTTAACAGTGTAAAGTTAAAATCATTATGTGATTATGTTTCCTAATATTGTGCATCGAATGAGTTTCTTAGTTTGTAGTTTGATTGTGGTCCTAGGTATATATCCGTATCGTACGTAGGTACTTTTTACTTCATGTACTTTAAATATCTCAAATATAGTACATAATGTTTATATTGATTCTCTTGGCGACGACGAACTGATATTTATAATTTGTATATGTATTTAGTATTGTTCTCATGGAAGTGATGTAAATCTTATTATGAGAATAAATATCTTTAAACCTAAACCTAATTAATGAAGAACATATCTGGGTCAATTTGCCCTATTGTTGCAAAGTCAACTAAAAAATACCTCAAGAAGACTAACTGGACATAGGTGGAGCATAGAGGACAAAGTTATACCTTTAAGCATTTATAAAAAAATCAACTGCGTGTTACAGATTACTCGGGCGCCTTTTTTGTTTGTCTAGTAAAGGTACTTTAAAGGCTCTTCTTTTAAATAGGCAGCCTATGAAATGGGGTATATACCTCCAAATATTTGAAACGGTCAAAGGCATAACGCAAAATCGGGAACTTGAAAAAAATTTGTGTATTTTAGCATTTGATAAAATGTCTATACGTAAAAATTTGTCATTTAACACCAAACAAGACATAATTAATGGTTAATAAGATCACAGTAATCAAGGCAGAACTAAGGAGCCAGTAACACGTGCGCTATTATAAGTATGTAAAACCTAATACACTTTACTATACCCTCCTTATAGTAAGAGAATTTTCTAAATTGATGCAGTTGTTTTAAAGTTCATTGATGCTGGGCTTTTAGTTACAATAGTAAGCAGCCTTTATGTCATGGCGGTAGTGCACGCGACTGCCACGCAGGAGGCATGTGTTCGATTCCTGCTCAGTGTTCTACTTGTATTGGTTATGCCCATGCCTCTGAGAGCATGTAAACCGTCTGTCTCGGTTGTCATAGAAACATCTAGTGTAGTGGTTATGGAAGAAATGGTTCATATAGTAGAGCTGATCACCCATTAGGTGAATAATTGTGTTCCAACTTGAAGTACTGCAGTACTTTTTAATTCAAGTTATTAAATAGTAAATTTCAGGTACTAGAAGCATGCTTCCAGACTGGTTTGAACGTTGTAGCTACTGTCTGTGACAAATTCGGAGTTAATGACGAAGCCCTAAATTCACTTGGTTCCTTTTGAGTTCAATGGCCACGAAATCGTCACCATTATGGTATCCACCTCATCTTATAAAATGTTTTCGGAACAACTTTTCAAAATATAATATCGAATGTTCTCAAGTACTGACTGTACAATGATGGGAAACCAGTAACAGTAATTTTGACAGTTATTGCTTTCTTTGAACTACTATGATAATGAAGACATTAAAATTAGGATAAGATATTGTTCATGTTCAATGGACAAGATCTATAATCAGAATAAAAAGATTACATTTCAAAAACGTAATTTTTGCACAGAGCCTTGATTATTTTTCTAGAATAAAAGTACCCCAAGTTTCATATTTTCACCAACTTTCACATTGTTGTATTTTATCATATGTACATAATGTGTATGTGGTGGGAGTTATCTAAATAATTTCACATTTATAATATTAGTAGGATACCGGGTACATATTCATAAAATAACTATTATTTTAATATTACTGATAGATAACTACCTCAATTGTATTTATTTGTATAATTATATACTCTGATAAAATGTATCACCACCCTTATTTATTACTTTTAGATGAACTTCTGCAAGCAGCTGCTGCGACGGCTATGTTAGTCGGCAAAATGGACCAATAAAATGGAGACACGCCCGACTTGAAAAGGGGAAACAAATACCTCACTAACTTGACTCAAAGAAGCACACATCTGAGTTATTTCAAGGAAATGAAAGTCATATTCCAAAATATGACATTTTTAGGTGCCAGGGCTAAGCCGCCATCAATAGATGAGTTTATAATAACGGCGTTTTCATAGGACATAGTTGGAGCATAGAGGACGATGTTATACCTTTAAGCATTTATAAAAAATCAACTGCGTGTTACAGATACAGTGAAATTAGTCTCGAGAATTTTTAGCATATGTAGTGGTGTGTATATTACTCAGATCTTAAAGCGCGTTTCCACTATATCGTTCTGGCCTATACAAAAATGTTTCGATATCCTAACATTACTATTTAATTTTATACTCATCCCTAGCAACACTCTGATTTTTGTTTTCAATAAAAACAAGTTTTTATTTTAAAGAAAGACTTTATAAAAATAAAAAAAATCATTCAATTTCACGTCCTTGAGCAAACGACAAGGCGACTACCGTGAAATAATAAAATATCGTGTCCTTCTTTAGATGATAGTAGTTTAGCTATAGGTAAAAAGTTTTGACCATAATAATTACGAAACAAAACAAATAAATGAATCGTCACTTGATAGTGGAAAGTGGAAACACGCACAAAACCAGAATAAACCAGTTTATGCTGTCCGCAGGTGCCACGTGCAGTGCGGCGTCAGTCGCTTGGTACCGTTAGAACATAAAGCACACATTTCATTTAAAAATTATAATTATTACGTAGTTTAATTGTTAAATTTTGTATTTGTTGATTATTGTTATGGTTTGTTATTATTATTATAATATTTATTGAAGTGTTTAATTTGTGTGTAAGTGTTGTAACTTTATATTGTTAATTCAAAATGGCTCCAGTGTTAAAACATGGTCGAGGCAAGCCTTTGACTTCTCAAACTAAAGAAGTTTTGTACTGTTTATACAAATATTTCGAAAATGAGTGTTATGACAGTAGATCCGAGCAGTATTATGATCCCCACTCAATTAGTTGCTAAATCAACAGGAATTTCAATAGCATCCGTCAGAAAGGTAGTATCAGAAAGCAAATGTCGTCCTTCAGATCAGAAAGTAACATTTAAATCTCCTAAAAAGAAACCGAATCGTAAACCTACAATAGTAATCGATAACTTTGATCAGCAAGTTATCAGAAGAACAATTCATGACTTCCACATCACAAATAAAGAAGTTCCCACTTTGAAAACTTTGCACGCAAAATTGAAAGAAGATATCGATTATAAAGGTTGTATTTAAACTATCATGGTCACTGACATCAGTATCAGAATAAACGGGATCTTGCAGCCTTTGGTGGGTAGGACCATGTCGTACGTGAAGGACTCGAGACACTTCGTTCAGATTTTGCGTCAAACTTCGGTCAATGATCAAGAAGTGATGGTGAGCTTTGACGTGGAGTCCCTATTCACAAATGTTCCCATCACAGACTGCTTGGAGATCATAAGACGAAAAATCGCAGAGAACGGAGTCGCTAAAGAATATGCTGACCTTGTGCAACATTGTGTGACCACAAATTACTTCGTATACAGAAATGAGTACTACCTACAGATAGATGGAGTAGCGATGGGCAGTCCGGTGGCTCCAGTTGTGGCAAACTTGTGGATGGAACATTTCGAAGCCATAGCCATACCCACCGCCCCAAGCATCAAAATCTGGAAACGGTACGTTGATGACATTTTTTGTATACTGGAGGGGAGTGAGAATGTTGTACAACAATACGTGGCTCAGTTCAACAACATCCATGGAAAAATGAGCTTTACGTACGAAATGGAAAAGGAAAGAACCCTTGCCTTCCTTGACGTGAGGATCAGTGTTCGTGAGGATGGGTCGTGTAGCCACTCCGTGTACAGGAAACCCACTCACACTGACCGCTACCTGCATGCCGACTCACATCATCATCCGCGCCATCTGAATTCGGTAGTGACGTCGCTTACTGACCGCGCATATAGTATATGTGACGAGGAACATTTACAGGAAGAATTGAAGCACATAAGCGGCGTTCTACAAAAGAATGGATACAATGGACGGATAAGACCACCAAGACTCACCACAAATAAACCCCGGAACTATAAGGTGGAAAGACAGCCAGCCTTTTTACCCTACATCAAAGGAGTGACAGATAAGATCGCTAACATCCTGAAGAAGGTATCTGTCAAAACTATATTCACTCCTTTTAAAAAGCTGTCGCAATGCCTGCGCTCACCCAAAGATGGCTCCCCATTGGACAGACCGGGAGTGTACAAGATTGACTGTAGCTGTGGCAGTTCTTATATAGGACAAACAAAAAGAACGGTTACATGCCGAATCAAGGAACACATCAGGGCAGTCAAAAACAATGAACCGCATAAATCTGCAATCGCTCAACATTTATTGGAGTCCGGTACGAACCACTGGATCGAACTACATTACCCCTCAGATGCTTTCGACAGAACGCCACTATATACCAAGACTGGTTAGGGAAGCAATTGAAATAAAAAAGTATAAAAATTTCAATCGTGAGGATGGGTTTCAACTGCCGAACGTCTGGCATCCAGTGGTCCGTCTTTGCAAAAACAACCGGGAACAAGCTAAAACAAAATCGCGAGTGGATACAGTGAGCATCGTATGTCGTGAACGTGATCGAGATCGGGTTCGAGTTTGTAGTGAGAGTGAAACCAATAGTAGTGCAGATACGCGTAGTAAAAGAACTCGAAAGAGGGTAGATCGATATAATTACTCCTAGAAGAAAAAACTTTTTCTTAGTTCACCGTCACTACTCCAGTTCCTCCGTGATCATGGTGCTTGCAACAGCGCCGAAATATCGGAAGCTCAAAATAGTGAAACATGGTAAATATCCCGTTTATTCTGATACTGATATAAAGGTTGTGTCAGCACGTTACGAAAACACGTCATGTCATTGGGTTTCAATTGGAAGCAAACAGAAGATAACCGGAAACTTCTTATGGAAAAACACGAAATTAGATACTTGCGAATGAATTATTTGATGAAAATTGCCGAATATCGTGAACAACGCCGACCAATTGTTTACACTGATGAAACATATATACATACATCACATACCCTCTCGAAATTTTGGTCAGATGGAAGCACTTCAGGTTTGAAGCACACATATATCGAAAGGCAACCGCTTAATCATTGTTCATGCCGGTGGTATGGATGGTTTTATACCAAATGCATTGCTTATATTTAAAGCCAACCAAAAAAGTGGAGATTACCACGACAAAATGAACTATGACAACTATTCAAGGTAGATTCAAACTCAATTAATACCCAACTTACAACCAAATAGTGTTGTTGTTGTTGACAACGTACCATATCATAACTCAATATAAAATCCTGCACCGAATAGTAATTCTAGAAAACAGCAAATGATTGACTGGCAGACATTTCGAAACATTGAGCATTCATCCACGTTGCTTAAGCCTCAATTATATGAACTGATTCTGCAAAACAAGGCGAGATTTGTAGAGTACAAGATATACGAAATATTACGACATCACGGTGATACTGTGCTGCGTTTACCACCATACCATCCGGAGTTTAATCCTATAGGAAATATATGGGGGATAGTGAAAACATATGTCACAATGAATATAAAGGTTATAATGTCATTAGCTGAAGAAAAAATGAACACCATAACTGTAGAGGAATGGAGAAAAGTTTGTCTGCATGCTATTGAGGAGGAAAACAAATATCAGGGTAGAGACGCAGCTTTAGACACAATATCAGAACGAATCATAATTAATTTAAATAATTCATCTGATGAAAACGAGGATGGGGATGATTGTAATATGCCTGGGGTTGATGAATTATTAGAATAAAACATTTATGGCCGGATATACACGTCTTCACTGAAGTGAAAACCGGCATTCACTGCTTGTAATGTTTGGAACTGGCTTGTCTGCCTCATACAGTTCCATAGATTACAATGCAGTGGATACACATTTTCACGTCCGTATTAGTACGTAGTGCGTATGCGTAGACGTGTACGCATTTGGTGTGCTCCAGCCACAAACGTATATTACCTTTAAAAAATTATAACTAGAAATAAAATGTTTTTTTTATTTTTATTTGCTGACCATACACAAACGCAAAAATTTCTTGAAGCTAATTTACCTGTAGTAATCTGTAACACGCAGTGTGATAATTTAAAGTCGTTTTTGACGCAAAATATTGCTGAACAATCCCATAATTTATGATGTTGAAGCTACAGTAGCTGCTATGCCTCAGTGTTCTGGTGAAATACAGGCTTGTACATGTGTGTGGGTTATGTTAAAACAACTAGGACCCAAGTGCATCAATGTCAAACTGCAAAGCTTGCAGACCAGAATACAGGGGTTAGTCATTTATTCACCAGTTTCAAAGAATACGAAAGTATGCGCGCTAGTTCAGTATATGTGTCGTTCATTATAAAAGTGGTGTAACTCCATAATTTACATATATGCGTATTTTTTCAGTATGGACCCATAATTAATCATATCTGTCATCATAAAAGTGAAGCAACTATACCTCCACAGATGGCGTTACTGGTGCAGTTCGGAAACATATTTTAATTAATCTTCACTATAACAGTGAAGTGTTGACTTGAAGTAAGTCCGGAGTTGATTCACTTTAATTGTGACCGCTGTTTGTCAGTTAGTGCACGCATCGTGATCTTCTTTGAAAAACGTATTTATAAATAGCTGTTCGTGTAGCTTTTAAATACAATATGTCGAACATATATATAAGATTTTAGTGATTCTGGGTCTGAATATCAGCCTATTTCCGAAGAAAATCTTACAGAATCTGGTAAGTGAGCCGAAACCATAAATGGCTTGTTCCCAGACCTCCACAATTTTATTACCACCACCTCCACGATTTTTATTTGTGCACAAATATAATTCTCAGGACATCCAAGAAATATATAGTACCGTCAGCATGTGCAAGGTTTTATGATTTATATATAATTTTTAATAGATATCGATTTACTAGAGTCTGGCCAACGAAAACTGTCCACGCATTATTTTCAGAAGGTTTGATATGGCAATAATTTAAGACTGTCAAAATTGACACCTTGACGTTTCGTACTTGAGTCATCTTGTGTTTACGTGCATCATATTTGCATGGATTTTGGTCAAATTAATGCCGAAAACAATCAAAAGTTCGACGAGGAAGCTTTTATTTACTATGATTGACAAATATAAAGACATAAAAAGAGATTTGAATCAGAAATCTGCAGAGAAAATACTACGACTGGATTCAATCCTTTCACTTTCAGGATAGTTTATTGAATTTCTAAAGAAAGAACTTGAAACTTTTCGACTATTTATAACAAATTGCAATAAGAGGTATGTCTTTTATGATGTATCTACTTTTCAGGAAGTATTAACAATGAGGAGACAAAACTTAAAATTGTGGAAGCAGTAAAGAAATTGAAAACTCTCGAAAAAACTGAAATGGCGACTTCTGAATCCCAATACATATTTAGAAAAGATATCTTCAATGACAGGTATTACTTTAGAAATTACAGATACATCAGTCATCCCCGGTACGCGGTCAGAAGTAGTCGTAGCAACTGCCTGTAAGTTTGTGACAAATATACTCGAGCGTGAAACATATTCACTCGTTTCAATTGGACTAACTTCCTTCAAATTAACCAAACCCTGAATGAAGTACATAACATACATTGGTGAACCCGACGTGAGTTTAAAAAGTGCTTTTTTACGAGTATAGGCATCGTGTGCGGGGACGGCTCACTCTGCTAGTGCGCCGGACATTTCAAAGTGCGTAAAAAAATAGTGCGGTTTTCACAATGCCGGACGACGACAAGGCTGACGTGGTATTGATCTCAGTATCGTCGCGAGTGCCCGAGTTCTGGACGGACCAACCTAACCTATGGTTCGTGACATTTGAGGCGGTGATCGCACCACAGAAGGCCAGTGATGAGGCGAAATACCGGCTGCTAGTCGCGAAGCTCGGAAAACAGGTTGTCATGCAGGTCGCGGACATCCTAACAGATCCACCGGCAGCAAATAAATACGCGACTCTCAAACAGCGACTGTTAGAAGTATATGAAGAGTCGGAAAATAGAAGAGTCCAAAAATTAGTAGGGGACATGCAGCTAGGTGATCAAAAACCATCGCAGCTGTTTCGACAAATGCAGAAGTTGGCAGGAAATAGAATAGCAGCGCCAACGTTGTTAGTGATGTGGCAGAACCACCTACCGGCCGCAGTGAGGGCTATTTTGGCGGCAACAGCGATCAAAGATCCGGAGTAGTTGGCAGCGGTAGCAGATAAGATTCAGGAGAATAGCAATCCCGGCGTAGTAGCAGAGGTAGCCAGTAGCAGCGCTGGTACATTAGTGGACACAATTGCCCAGCTGAGCTTGGAAGTGGTGGAACTACGCAGGTCGAGAAGTTACGGGCGGAACGTTCAGCAGGCGCGTGGGAGGCCACAGGCCCGCGCACGCAGCACCAGCCGCAAACGCAGCAATCCACGGCAGGAAGGGTTGTGTTTTTACCACGACCGATTCGGGACCAGTGCTCGCAAGTGCCGATCACCGTGCACCTGGAGTGACGACAACAAGGGAAACCACTGACCGTGTAGTCGGCGACGGGGTCCTGCATCGGAGGTATAATGAACCGTCGATTATGTGTCTACGATCGTACTAATGGACTTAATTTTTCAATAGATACAGGGGCAAATGTATCAGTGTTACCCGTAACTGTAGTTAACCGTAAAGATAATTATTTACAAGGGGATTTTACATTATTTGCAGCCAATGGCACTAAAATAGATACCTTTGGTACGCATACTCTGTCTCTCGATTTTAAGTTAAGGCGAAATTTTAACCGGACGATCATAATTGCTAATGTTAAACAACCCATATTAGGAGCCGATTTTATAAGCCACTATGGATTGTTAGTAGATTTAAGTTCAAAACGATTAATTGACAAGCTGACGAATCTGAATGTGATTGCGAATATTGAAATCAACTCAGAAACTTCTGTCAAAACTGTAAATGAAAGCCACCCGTATTATGAGCTATTGGAGTCATTTTCCAGAATAACGCGACCATCGTCCTTTAGAGATCCCCCTAAGCACTCGATCGTTCACGTCAGGGCGAGTCTACTACCGCCGGATCGGCTAGCCAAGGTAAGAGAGGAGTTTAGACGCATGCAAGAGCTAGGGATATGCAGACCATCAAAAAGTCCGTGGGCGAGTGCTCTACACGTCGTGCCCAAGAAGGACGAAGATATCCGACCGTCTGGTGATTACAGGCAGTTAAATGCCATCACTAAGCCGGACAGATATCCCGTTCCACGTCTGCATGATTTTGCCTACGTTCTAGCAGGTAAGAAAATTGTTTCGTGTGTCGACGTGAATCGCGCTTACCACTACATACCGATCAATCCAGCAGACATTGAAAAGACCGCTATTATCACTCAATTTGGGCTATGGGAATATACCCAAATGTACTTCGGTTTGCGGAATTCAGGGGCCACGTTTTCTAGATTTATGCACCATACCGTATTGGAAGGTTTAAATTTTTTGCTATATAGATGACATCATAATCGCGAGTGACACTGAAGAGGAGCACAGAGAGCATCTACGGTTTCTGTTCGAACGATTACGAAGTACGGTTTAACTATTAAGCTGTCGAAATGCAGTTTTGGCGTAAAGGAGCTGGATTTCGTCGGGTTTCACGTGTCAGCGGAAGGCATGCGACCATTAGACGACAAGGTGAAAGCAGTCAGTGAATACCCTAAACCTAAAACTGTCAACGAACTTCGCCGATTTTTAGGTATGGTCAACTTTTACCGCAAACACATTCCTCACGCCGTCGAAACACAAGCTAGCTTATCAAGCTACTTGCACAACGCTAAAAAGAATGACAAAACACCGATTGTGTGGTCGGCGGAAGCGGACTCAGCGTTCCGCGAATGTAAGTTGCAACTCGAGAACGCGGTGACGTTGTCGTATCCGAGCGCCAACGCGACACTTGCACTAAATGCGGACGCATCAGATACCTGCGTAGGGGCAGTTCTACAACAACTAGATAAAGGTTTGTGGAAGCCTCTTGGTTATTTTTCGAAACGCTTATCGGAAACGCAAAAGCGTTACAGCACTTACGACCGCGAGCTACTCGCCATCTATATGGCAATTAAACATTTTCGTAAACTGTTTGAAGGCAGATCTCTAACAGTATATACTGATCATAGACCGTTGGTTCACGCGTTTACAAAACAAAGTACCGACTCGGAAACGCCCCGTAGATCTCGGCAATTATTATTCATTAGCGAGTTTACTACCGACATTAGGCATATCTGTGGCGAAAACAACGTGGTAGCCGATGCCTTATCGCGTATCGCAACAATTTCCTGTCCGACTAGTTTAGACTACGAAAAGTTTGCTGAAGCGCAAAATGGCGACGACTTCCTTGCACAATACCTACGGACGAATGGTATTGAGAACGCGAATATTAAAATTAACTTCCACCAATAAAATAATAACCATTTGTGCCTACGGATTTCAGACGATTTTCGAGCATATGCATAATATTAGCCACCCAGGATCCCGATCGACGCGCAAGTTGATTGCGGAAAGATTTTTTGGCCCAACATAATAAACACAAATAGGTAAATGGGTTAAAACATGGCTAAGGTAAGTAGACACAACATATCCGAATACGAAGTATTTCAACAAGCTGACCGTTTCGAGCATATTCATGTGGACATCATCGGTCCTTTACCAACGTCAGAGGACGGGTTCAGGTACTGTGTTACAGTAATAGATCGAGGCACCAGATGGCCGGAGGCGTTCCCGATACGTGACATCACGGCGAAGACGGTTGCGAAGGTTATATATGAAGGCTGGATCGCGCGTTATGGCTGTCCAGCTAGACTGACGTCAGACCAAGGGCGCCAATTCGAGAGCCAAATATTCACTGAGTTGCTCAAGTACTTAGGGGTAAGTAAGCTGCGCCCCACGAGTTACCATCCTCAGGCGAACGGCATAGTAGAACGGTGGCATCGAACTTTGAAAGCAGCCTTGATGACTCGGTTAGAGACCGGCTCATGGGTCAACGAGTTACCAACAGTCATGCTTGGTTTACGGGCAGCAGGACGTAGCGATAATGGTGTAAGTCCAGCTGAGTACACATTTGGTAAAACTATTCGTTTACCATGCGAGTTTTTTGACAACTCTAATTTTAGGTTTGGTGACGCAAATGAATTGTGGAAGAGCATACACACTGCTATCGCGAATCTGAAACCAATTTCAAACTCACACCGCGCTAATCGTACATGGTTTACGTTTCCTGATTTGCAAGTATGCAGTCACGTGTTTGTCAGAGACGACACCGTGCCAAAACCACTTAAGTCACCGTATGATGGCCCGTACAAGGTTATCAAACGTGACAAAAAGTTTTTTGAGCTGCAGTACCCTAATCGTAAAGCAATAGTGTCAGTGGATAGACTCAAACCAGCGTACTCATTAGTAGAGACGGATAGTTCAGTTGCGACACCAACACCTGAAAACATAAACAGCAGCAGCAACACTCGTGATGACCGCGCAAGTAAAACCACGCGCAGTGGACGAGTCATCAAAATGCCTGTACGGTTTATGTAGGTCACACTCGCATAAGCATTAACGGGCAAGTACATATAATCGCGGTAGCGAGCGGCCTGTGGCAGTCTACATACGCGATTATAAGCATCAACCTATCGTTAAGAAGTAGTAGTAGTCAGCATGGGACAGTACAACACAAAAAACGAAGAAATCATCATAGCCCAGGCTAACACCAACCAGCGCATCGATGACATGGTCACACAGTTGGAGCAGCATGGCTGGGCGGTAATGTTAATCATAGCTTGTGTATTTCTCACATGTTGAGGTTTGTGCTGCAAACGCTGCAAAACCTGCGCCAGAAAGTGGATGAGAGGACAGCTCCAAGAAATTGTCGTAGCGCAAGCTCCAATTACACAAGTAAGATCGGATATTCCGCATCCATCACCTACCAAAGTAATTTTTTTCGTAGAGTTAGTTCGTTGAAGGTTCACATTAGTTGCAAATTTGTAGTAATAATAAGTAATCAATTAAAAAAAAAACAGTTCTGGCAGAAGTATGTTGAAATAATAGTCAGATGAAGTTGCAGATGTATTGTATAAACTAATGGCGTTCTACATGTAAAACTGTATAATTTTGAAAATTTGTGTACTACAAAGCAGGATTCGAACCTGTACCTTGTTGATTGTTAACCACTGAGCAATGTAACTTTTTATAATGATAAGCTAAGTACATTGCAATGACTTACGTTGCAAGCATGCAGCTTAGCGACACACCGGGCAGTGGTACGGATATCATGTTACATAATTGTTATTGTATGGAACTCAGGAATGCAGTGAGATATTATTTAGTTTAAAAATTTGGAATATAACTTTGTATGCCAAAATTTTAGAAGGGGAGTGATGTAAGGGTGTGACGAGGGTCATACCTACATAGCGTTGACACTGCAAGTGTACAGTCGAGCGACAGACGAACATCAGTCATCCCCGGTACGCGGTCAGAAGTAGTCGTAGCCACTGCCTATAAGTATGTGACAAATATACTCGAGCGTGAAACATATTCACTCGTTTCAATTGGACTAACTTCCTTCAAATTACCCAAACTCTGAATGAAGTACATAACGTACACTATCATTGTATTTTATTATGATTTTTGACTTCAATGACTGATTAGTGATTAGTAATAATATACTGTTACATAATTTATTGTTTTTGTACTCTTCAGATGTAAGTGTGAAGACCCTAAGAAGAATTAAAATTGAAGGGTCTAAAAATCGAGGACAGTCGAATACTCCAGGGAAAAAACGCCCACATTCAGCAACAGTTTCCGATTTGGATAATTTTGATATTTCAGCTATAAGAAATAAAATCAACGAATTTTATGGAATTAGAAAACAAGTCCCAATTCAATTCAATTCAATTTAAATCAGCTGACTACCATGATGATATGAATGTTACCAACTTTATGAAATGGTTTGAGGAAATGTTGATACCTAATCTCACTAAACCTAGTGTAATTGTGATGGACAATGCAAGTTACCATGTGAAACAAGTAAACAAACCCCCTACTATGTCTGATTCTAAAGCTAATTTACGAATATGGCTTCAAGAGAATAATATTAATTTTGAAGAATATCATACCAAAGCTGAATTAATGTGTTTGGTGAAAGATAATAAACCTGCAGTTGTTTACGAAGCAGAAGTACTTCTAAAAAGCACAGTCATATCCACAATCACGAAATTTTGCTGATGCCACCGTATCATTGCGACCTCAATGCTATTGAGCTTGTATGGAGGCAAGGGAAGAGAAAAGTAGCAAGCAAAAATATAGGAATAACAGGTTCTGAAATGCAAAATTTAATGGCAGTTCACGACAATTTTAGGTTAAATTTATTAATTTATGGCTTTAATTCCTTGTAAAAAGTAATTACTTTTGGCATTGAATGTTTACCCCCTACTAGTTTTCAAACAATGATTCAACAAAAGTACTATATGTAAGCAAAGATTAAAAGTTTTGTTCACGTCACGTACAATCAGAAAGTTTAAAAAAAAATGGCGGTTGGCCGAGCTGTCCGCGCCCGGCACTGAGTGCAATTACCCTTGTGCTTGTAACAGAAGAAAGGCAGGATCCACACCGGGAATTTTGTACCGGTCCAAACAGTTTTAAATTTAAGATAAGGAAAAAACAATTCGAGAATATTTTATTACGTTAATATGTGGTGGTGGTGAATGTTTAATAATTCATTGTTTTTAGTTTTCGCATGTTTATTTTCCTGTGGTGATATTATTTAATTCTTGTTATTGGTTATGGGCTTTATTTTGCTTTTTATTAACAAATGTACCCAATTTTTTTTTTTTTTTGTAAATTTAATTGTGTAACATGTCCTCCACATAGGAGCCAGTTGAAAACCAGCGTCAGGTACTTGTGCCTGGCACCATGCTGAACTGGCTCTTTTTTTGGTGCAACTGGACTAATTCGTTTATTTTTTTGTGTTTATTGTTTTTTAATGTGTATAGTATATAAGTATTTGTTAGCTGTACCAAAATAAAAAGGTTTTCTTTCTTCTTTCTTTCTTTCTTTCTTTCTATTTAGCTAAAATGGAGCGTGAGAATGTTGGTGGTGGTAGCGCCAGGAGAGGCGCCCGTGGTGGAGCCAACCGTGCTCGCGGGCGTGGGCGTGGACGAGGGCGAGGTGCGCTTGCTTTTTCCACGTTAGTTATTTCAAATATTTTTCTGGCTTGATAATAGTGGGTGAGTGGGTTTTCTCTTTTTCTTTTTATTTAGAACGCCTGCTGACCGCACCCTGGCTGATGGTAAGCTTGGGTGTGGTCCAAACAATATTGGATGCCACTGCTGTCCTTCGAATGGCTGTCACAACCTAGACGGCCTCAACAGATGTTATTTCACGCCCCGGTTAAAGGACCCGGGACTGTAGGAAACGTGTGCTGGTAAAGCGTTCCAAGTTTTTGTGATGCGAAAAACTTGTTATTTATATATACTGTTAAAATGTTGTTAACTTTTTAGGGAACCAGATAATGCCAATACTGGCACATTCATGACCTCAGTCGTTGCTGGTCCCTCACAACCGGTGACGTAAGTAAACTTTCATTATGAAATTTGATCATTAATTTCATACCAGTGTTAATTGTAATTTCTTTCGTCTAGATTGACTGAGGAAATGAAAAGAATTAAAAAAATCCAGGCCATCGACCGCAAACGCGTCCAGAAATTGTCAGAGGAGCAAAGGGCGCAACTAAATGCGATGCGGTCCAGGAAGGAAGTTGGACAATTTCTGCTGCCCTCCCAGCAAAAAGACGGGGTAAGAAAAATATTTTGAGAGCTTTCATTATTTTAATTGTTAAACCATCATCATTATTCTTTGGTAAAAGGTCCCAGCCCAGTTGGGGTCGGCTTTCCAATCTAACTGTGAAGCCAGCCGCTTCGTTTCCGTAAAATAACTGCCACCTGATTTCCGCAACCAATTGTGGTAGTCAGGTGGCAGTGGTTTCCCACACATATGTTTTATTTATTTTTATATTTTTAGAAACATATCACCGGAGTGGGTCCCGTGCCGGTTAGTGCCAGGCACCCCAGAGGTACCACCTCTCCGTACTCCTCGTCCGTAGGAAGTTAAGCTCATAAGTGTGTAACTATTAAAAACCATATAACCCTTGCTCATCGCGTGATCTAATCTAATTTCAATATTTTCATTTCACAGATACAAGTGGACCCTCTCGGGTGGTACTCGAAGAAGATTCTGTGTGAGTCGGCAGTGGATACTGTCGACTCACCCATCGTACAAACGCCACCCTTGAAGTAAGTTAATTTAAATTTGATTTTTCACAGTAAACTTCATCCTGGACTCGTTTTTACTCCATCCACCGGGGTGGTAAGAATAGAGGACAGCAGTTTACTCGACGAGAGCCTCATTGTTGAGGCGGAAATTGAAATGGTGGGGTTCTCGCCGAGTACCTCCACGTCGTTGCCGTCAACGTCGACATCCCAGTGTCCGATGCCGTCGACGTCGGCCGCCGAATCAAGTAAGTTTTAATGCTAATATCACTCCTGTAATGATAATCTGGTAAGAGTGTGTGATAATACTATGTTAAGAGTAGCTGATATGTAGTTGATATACATATCATTTTGTTTTAGCACCTGTCATTTACTCTGATGACCTGGAGGCCAACGTCCTACAGTGGGAACAGTCGGTCGGGCTAAACGCTGGAGCGACGTTGACGACGATGATGATGTGGAGGCTGCAGGTGCGCGCAGGAGGCACGCTGGGGAGTTCGATATAGACGAGCTGCCCAGCGAACTGCGTGCCACTCTGCGTGTCACGCGGGAGTTAGCCAGTCATGAAATGTTGACCTTTGACTGGTCTCATGACCCTCAGGTATTTACGGGACAGAGGGAAGTTTTTACCGGTACAGCAGGTCCTACATTTTGTGCCGGTGATATGTCCTCATTCAAAATTTTTGCGAAAATTTGGGATGAGGACATTATCAATCTCATTGTACAAGAAACTAACAAGTACGGTGAAATTCACCGAAGTGACCCGGGACTTTCGCAATATGCTAGGGCGAAAAGGTGGGTTCCAATTACGCCGACTGAGTTATGGACTTTTTTTGGCATTATAATGCTTCAAAGCATAATACCGATTCCCGTGGAACGAGAATACTAGACGCCATGTTTGTCCTATATAAAAATTGGCAACTTCGCCGATATTATGCCTTTTTACAGAATCCAATTAATAAAAAAATGCCTGCATTTCGTAGATAACAACCTTTGTGCCAGAGGTATTCCGACCAGATTAACAAAAATAAAGCCTATTTTAGACCATCTAAATAAAAAATTCAGCTCTTTATACCTACCTGAGCAGGAAATAGCTATTGACGAGTCACTTTTACTTTGGAAAGGCTATCCTTCGCTCAGCTGATTTCTAATAAAGCTGCTCAGGTAGGTATAAAGACCTACGAACTGTGCGAATCTAGGTCGGGGTATCTCTGGCAATTTATAGTATATACTGGGAAAGATGGAGGGCATAATGTCGGCGGAGTCCAAACTGACGTCGGACTCGATGTCGAACCTGGGGGTGCGACCTCAAAGACTGTGTATAGTTTAGTTCGTCCATTACTAAATAAGGGTCACACCTTAGTAATGGACAACTTCTATAACAGTCCTTTACTGGCGCGCACCCTTAAGGCATATAATACTGACGTCTTGGGCACATTATGCCTAAATAGGGCATTTGTGCCGGATAGTTTGCGCCATAAAAATAAGGCAAACATGCGGACAGGGGAAGTAGCATTTAATCACACCCGAGACATTGCGATAACGGTGTGGAAGGACGCAAATGTTGTATCTTTGATATCAACATATCACAACGTAGAAGTCGGTGGAAAAGAAAAGCATGGCCACTATAAATACAAACCCAGCGTGGTACTGGACTATAATCTTTCTATGGGAGGCGTCGACAAAAAGGACCAACTTTTGCAGGCGTTTCCCATATTAAGAATAAGAAACAGTATATGGTATAAAAAGCTTTTCCGCCGGCTTCTTAATGTGTCCATCCACAACTCATTCGTAATGTTCTCCAAGGCGCGAACAGCCAATATGGCCCAGCGGCAATTTCGTGTCATGTTGTACAACAAGTACTTGCACGTCCTGTTGGACACTACCCAGCAAAAAACAAGAAGAAGAGGGCCCGTTGCAAGTGGTGCTACCTGAAAAAGGTGGAGAAGTCCACAGTGTGGATGTGTGCCACTTGCAACATGGACCTCTGCTTGCCTGATTGCTTCCAGGAGTATCACATTTCCTGTACGTGAGTACAAGAAATGTGATATGCTTTTTTGCTGGTTAGAAACTTGGACCATTTTTATTATTAATATAAATGGCCTTCCTATGTAAGGGTTGGTCCCATTATAAATAGTATTGTTTTATTTGTTGACGATACTTCATTCATGTTTAAATTTAAAATACAACTAGATGTAAATAGATGTTGAGCCTGTGCACGGTTCTGTTTCTGGATCCCCCCACGTACGCATATAACACCTTTTCTGAACAGGGACAACATAATGAAGATGGCAGAGCGCAGAGAGTTACATTTGGCCACCTTGCTCTTTGGGGTAGTACAAAAACACAGACCGAGATATCTGTACGATAGGTTATCGTGGGCGAGTGACTACAATAAACATGGGACGAGGGCGTCTGCTTACCGTATGATAACACCGGGCCACAGGACCACTGCATACAGGGGTAGTTTCAAGTTCGCGGCTAGCCGGATCTGGAACGACCTGCCACCGCCAATCCGTGCCCTGAAAACAGTAAAGTCATTTAGAAATATGTATCGATTGCATCTATTAAATAAACAACAGCAGAAATGACAAACTCACACTTGGAATGCACGCTAGAAACTGTAGGGGCGGTTGGCGAGGGCGATCCATTGTTCTGCTGTCGTGTGAGATGGCGTGGTCCCGGTGATGACTTCACGCTTTTTTGGCTGCGCGTCCGCATGATGATACCTGATTACTCTCATTTACGCATTTCTCGGGTTTTTCTTTACTCACTCACCATAGTCACCAACACTATTATCGGTACCATATTATGCACGGCACTTACGGGCAAATACGTTGCATTGCACTAACTGGCTTACTCGTTGCAAATGAGGGGATATGTGATTGCAACTTTTTATTATAAATGTTACATCACAATGTGATGTAAATCAAATATTGTAACTTGTAAATAATGTCTTACGCAACCCAAGCCAAGCTGCAGTGCAGTGACCAATGACAGCGTCGAAGCGGCTGGAATGTTTGCGCGGGATTTTTAAAATATATGAGCGCGGCGTCAGCGCTGCCTAGCGGCCCCATCTGAAATCCAGCGCTGCGCATACTCTCAGTGTGCGTAGCATTTAATGCTGAGATGGGGCCCTATTTTGGGTTCACACAGTGTGAGATATACTAGGTTAAGGTTAGTTGTAAGTATAGTTCATAAGTATTTAAGTAACACTGTGAGAAGCAAAATAAAAAAAAAATCTTTCTTTCTTTCTTTCTTTCTATGTGAATGGTGCAATCACAAGAGTGGTTCATTGGTTTAGTAGAAATAAGATTTGCATTAGTGAAAAAACTGAATGTATTAAGTTTACCCTACCTTATGTTATTCAGGTGGAAACCAATTTACAACTCAATGGACAAGTATTGAACCTTGTGGAATCACATATTGGCTGTTCTTTTTGCCAGTTGATTAAGTGCTGCTTCCTACATCGTTTCACAGCACGGAATTACACCAAAGGAGAATTCCGGCGCTCATAATAGAGCTACGGAATTCTCCTTTGGGGTAATTCCGAGCTTGGGTTCGTGCGGTATGCCAAAAAAAGTTTCATACTCTTTATTTGTCTCTGGTACGATAGAACTTTACGTAGTATGAGCTGGTAATATCATACAACCAACGCCATTTGGAACGAAATATGTATCGATTATACCTCAAGGCTAGTAGTTTATTTCAGCCATTTTTATGGTATTATGAGCTCGGATCATCCGAGAAATGTTTAAAGAAATAGATGTTCTAACTGTACAGTTTCAAGACTGTACATTGCATGTATGGTCCCATGACTGTAAATGCTTTGCTGACGCTGTGACACAGGATGAATTGGCAACGCGCGTCATAATTTATTTCGTAACGTAATGAAACTTAGAGACTATCAGTACAATAAATGTATTTACGTTACCTTTCGGCTATCTTACCTTTGTCTCCAAACAACCACTACAGCACACTCCAACAGGAGTCGATGTACAGGATAACGTCTCGTACACTAACCGTAGTTTGCCTTTTCGTCCTCGTTGCATTAATCCCGGTCGCTTCGGAAGCTATCACCACTTTTGCCAGTCTTTTGAATAAATAATTTTAACCATTACAATCGATGCTCATATGTACTTAATATCATTCTTCCATATACTATATGCTAGGCAATGCGAGCAAGCATCCTACTCATTTAACGAATTGATAACAGTGAAATAACTGAGTATGTTGGTAAATTTGCGACCTTAAAATTGTACGGTATATAATTAATTCTTATTATTATTATTCTTATGTATAATATTTAGCTTCGACTTGGCAAAATTATACCTATATTAGAATCTGACATGACTATATTTTTGACAAGGTTACATTTTTTATGACAAACTACCCGTAACGATAATGAATGATATACCTATTTAATGGTTTAATGATATTCCCTTAGAATCTAGTTTTGTTCTTGTGTGATATCATTCATACTATTATTGTTTTGCTTTTTTTTTTTTATGTAGGACACGTCAATTGGACTTCGCCTTGCCTGATGGTAAGCTGAAGGCAAAGTCCCAGAAAAGAGGGTCACCATTACTTACACATACCGTGTGACAATGGTGACACTCAGCTTGACGGCCTCATCATATGCTTTTTCACGCCCCGCTTAAAGGACCCGGGACTGTAGGAAGAAGGAAACACGTGAGCTGGTAATGAATTCCAGGCCTTAATGGTGCGACAGAGGAAAGAGTCTCCGAACCGCTTGGTTCTTGATCGGATGTTTTGCACCGTGTGTGGATGACATCTAAGACCTGCACGCGTTGTCCTGTGTAGGAAAGGGGAGGGTGGGACTAATTGGAAGAGCTCATCAGAACACTCCCCATGGTACAAACGGTAAAATACAGCCATGGACGCAACATCTCTACGCAGCTGTAAAGGTTCTAGGGTGTTCGTGATCTCGGGATTCCCAATGATGCGGACCGCACGTCGCTGCAACCTGTCGAGAGCATCTAGTAAGTACTTTGCTGAACCATCCCAGAGATGCGAGCAGTACTCCACACAGGAGCGAATTTGTGTCTTGTATAGAAGACACCGCTGCTCCGGCGTGAAAAACCGTCTCACTCTGTTCAGGACTCCGAGTTTTCGTGAGGCTGTTTTGATGATACTTTCGATGTAGTTTTTGTTATTCAGGTTGCAGCGAACATCCATACCTAGGATATTGAGATTGTCCTGCAGTGGCAGTGGCGTGCTCTGAAGAGTGGGGAGGGGAAGGAAAGAAGATACTTTTGCTGTAAACGCACATGCCTGCGTCTTCTTGGCATTGAACTCAACCAGGTTCTCAGAGCCCCATTGAGAAGGACTTGCTGGCTGGTAGTATCTCGTAAGCCTTATAAGTAACTTCATGATTGGCTGAACTTCCGTAGAGGCACAAAATATTCTTGAAAATCTTAGGTATAATGTTATAAAAATGATGTCTATATTTTCATTTGTTTATCCAGAAAACATCCTGTGAAGTTTCTTACCGCTTTCGAGCCGGTGGTTCATTTGACACCATTTGTCTTTATTTTTTTTTTATTTTAACGTTTTGTAAGCTCCGTTTTAATGGTCTATACAGAATAAATGATTTTTGACTGAATATAAAATCAGTTGTGACAAATTTTAACGTTTTGTAAGCTCCGTTTTAATGGTCAATACAAAATAAATGATTTTTGACTGAACATAAAAACAGTTCTAGTTTTTTATTTTGAGGCTTTGTAAGTTACGTTTTAATGGTCTATACAGAATAAATTATTTTTGACTTTGAATATAAAAAGAGTTGTGATTTTTTTAGTTTGACGTTTTGTAACTACCGCTTTGATGGTCTATACAGAATAAATGATTTTTGATTCAGACTATAAAAACAGTTGTGAAAAACTTCATACAAAAAGTAAACTATTTAAACCGGTTTTGTACCGAATGTGTCCATGGCCTTACATCACACGTGTTTCACAGTAGTTTAGTCAAAACACTCGATTTGCGATATTTATTTACTTGTATGTTTTTATAATTGTTATTGTACTACAAGTGTGGTATATCATTGGAATGGACATGTCTTGTAGAAAATAGATACATATAATTTATCTCTGTTACTCAAACTTTACTGAACAAATAAAAACAAGAAAGGTCACTTGCGTGTTTACGAAAATGGTAGTTCCTTTAATGAATCCCATATTTTTTTGTGAAAGAAACAGCTGTAGATATAATGTTTACACTCTTCGTTAGGATATAACATTAGCTTTTAGTTAGTACACATATTTTTAGGTTACATATGACGAAAATGTTGTAATAAATTATTTAATTTGGCGGAAAAATTGTTCCTCGTCACGAAATGTTTCGTCCTAATAAAGGCTTGTGAGTAAATATTTTTGTACTATCACATTTGTTTTTTTCATTTTATCATATATGTAGTTAGAACCTCTTGATTACATAGGTTATCGGTTTAGTTTTTAAAATAAATATACCTGAAGATAAAATATTAACGTTTTCAACTATCATCAATGTTCCCCGCCATTTATAATAAATCAGACGATAAGTATACACAAACGTCTAGTACCACTTGAAAGAATGATAAAAACTTGGTCGCCACTCAGCGGGCGGTGTTATGTGTCAAGGTCAAAGGCGAGTCTCATGTCATGTTTAAATGCGTGAAGCGCCCTTCAACGGAAAGAATGTTTTCTATCCATAACTGCTGATGAATGGAAGAAATACACTGATCATGTAATAAATGTGGAAAATCAGTACAAATTAAGGGACCGTATTACTGAAAACGAACTTACGAACTTGAACCATTCATAATACATCTTGGGGACAGTAGCAGTAGCAGCGAAGAAAGTTATAAAACTGATTCAATATTTTCAGGTGTAGAGTTTTTGGAATCCGATTTGAACTATGATTCATAGCCCATATATTTGTACGGGTGAATTACGAATATACATGAAATTATAGATTATTTGAAAATAATAAAAAGGCAGAATTAAAAGTATAGGTACTCTTTTATTTAATATTCAAAAAAAATTACTTATTGAATAATACATAGTATCAACTCCGTTTAAGTAGTGTATAAACAGGGTTAACACCTCTTGGTTTTTTAAAATGCCCGCCTTTTTTGTTGGACAGCTTTCGTTGGCCAGACTCTAAGAATCATCTTTCAGTTATTTCGACTTTCTTTTTTGTTTTAAAAGCTCTTGTTTAATTAATATAATGAATGATTCTTTCTATAGTTGTTTAATTAATGCGACAATACGCACACTTCGGGAGCGCTCAACCCCAAGGCCACGTCCGCACAGGCAGGTGGCTTGCATAGCGCCTAGAGCCTGGCGAGTCACCTAGAGAGTCGCTTAATAAAACGAACGTTCTAGAACGTACGCGACCGGCCGCACTGCGCGCTTGGCGCCTAGCTAGTCGCTAAGCGTGCACCCAAGTAAACAAACGTGTTGGTTTTTTGTAGCGAGGCGCGTGGTATTTTATAAGAAAAAATGGATGAAATATTAATTGCATCAGTTTTTAAAAGAGAACCTCTGTGGAATCCGGGTCATGAACTGCATAAAAATGCAGTTGTTTTAAAGAAACTATGGGAAGAGGTAGCAGTCGAGGTAGAAAAAGCTGGTAAGTACTAAAAAGTGATTTATTTATTTATGACTTGATAATTTATTTTTACAATAATAAATTAATCGTGTGAATGTCTATTATGGCGTTGGATTACGTTTTCAGGCAACGAGTTGTTCTGCCAAGTAACCGATCCAATTCCGTTGAAATAATTCAACAAAATGTCTAGTTCGTAATGCGGAGTTTGAAAATCTATATTGAGTCCTGGTGGATATTGGCGCACTAGTAATAGTAGAAACCATGTCCTCTTGAAGCATAGATCGATCTTCCGTCATAACAAAGTTATGTAGAATGCATACAGCTTTCGTAATTGAAATAGCAGTATTAACCTTGGTTTCAATAGCTTTCTGCAATATCCTCCATTTTGCTGCCATTATACCAAAATATCACTCTACACTTCGGCGAGCTCTTGAAAGTCGGTAGTTGTAAATAGTTTTAGTGTTAACAATATTTCTTAGTGAAAAAGGCATCATTAAATAATTCAATAATGGATAGCCACCATCTAAAACTAACACAAATGGAATTTTAATATTTTGTATTAGGAATTTCTTTCTCCGGCGGGATATTGAGGCCATTAGTTTCTAACATGTGAAATAAAGATGAATTTCTAAAATTTCCAGCATCACACTGACGGCCCTCTACTCCGATATCTACTAAAATAATTTTGCAGTCCGCATCAACTACAACTTGTAGTAAAATTGAAAAATATTGCTTGTAATTATAATACGTGGATCCACTATTACATGGACACTGTAAACTAATATGCTTCCCATCGATTGCACCAATGCAATTCGGAAAATTCCATTTGTTATAGTACTTATCTGCAATTTCGTACCATTTCTCCATAGTTGGAATTGGCATGTATTCGTCTTTCAGTGTAAGCCATAAAATGTTGCATGTCTCGCTTATAATCTCAGAAACAGTAGTGCGACCTAAACGGAAATGGAAAGCAAAAGACCTTTAGGATTCTCCAGTAGCCAAATATCTGAAACAAAAAGTAAGTACTTAATGCTTAATAATATAATAACTGCTGGTTTTTGTTTCAGTCAAAACAGTAAAAGGAAGATGGAAAAATCTTAGAGCATATTTTTTTAAAGAATGTGGAAAAATTGTAAGCCAAAGAGTGGAGATAGCGCTGATAAAATATGTAAAAGTACGTGGCAATATTACGACCAATTATTATTTTTAAAGAGCAAGAAGAACGAGAGCTCCGAGAGAGATTCAAACGTGAGTGTAGATAATTATGATAACTATTCTACAACAACTGACGCAACAATAGAAGAGCTACAGACTACAGATTCTGTGCAGGCTAATTCTACTTCAGAAACAGTTACAAATGATACTCTAGAATCTCAAAGTTATAGTCATACATCACAAAGAAAAAAAAATCGTTGGAGCAGAACCGAAAATAATGATCAACTTTTAGCTATAGAAAAGAAGAAACTTGAAATTCTCCAGAGGGAAAGTATTAAAGAAATAAGCGATGATTTACTGTATTTTGAAAGTTTTTTGCCTTATATGGAAAATATCCCATTAAGGCGTAAATTAAGGTTAAGATCAAAGATTCAAGATTTAATATTGGCTGAAATAGAAGCTGTAGAAAATAATATTCAACAATCGGTGCCAGTGGTGCATATTCCTGTACCGAAAATAAATAATCAACCAATAGAAGAATATGAATTGTATGTCCAGAATTCATCTGAACAAAATGATTCAGCTTTGATCAGTTACATAAACACTTACAAATAAATAATTAAATGAAGCTAAGATGACACTCTGACCAAAAAGAGTCTTTTTTCATAAATTACTACGTTTTTTAAGTTTTTTGAATAAATAAAAATAATACATATAATAAAGCGTTTCACTTACTTTAATGTAACTACTAGTCGTTCTTCGGCTGGTATGCTTTTTCTAAGATGAGTATCCAAATGAGCTAATTTACCTTTAACTTTACTAAGAAGTAGATCAAATGTGTCTATGGTCATACGTAAATATTCGTAAAATTTGTCGTCAAAATTACGCAATTGTTTATACAGTACATTAAACTCCCCATACCTTGATCGTGATTTATTTACATCATGAACCCAACATGTTGGGTAAGGCTGTGAAATGATATATTTTAACGATGAATTTTCTGTAAGTAGCAGTTTTAGAGCTATTTTTGAAAGCGACATCTCGTCAACTTGCTGACCAGCAAATGTCTAAGGCACCTAGCGACCCACCACGCAAACCACCTCTAAGTGCGGCCACCGTGAATCCTAGCAAGTAGCCAGAATGCAAGCCATCAGACTCTAGGCGCTAAGTAAGCCACCTGCCTGTGCGGACGTGGCCTTATTTGCGAGAGTGGCAACAAAAACGCAATTTCTTATCAGTACGTCAGTTAACCCGGATGTGTCGAGACGTTACGTACTTGTTAGCTGTGTGTGAAAATGAGTGAAGGACAAGACAGTGCCGGCGCTGGGCCCAGTGTTACAACTGAATTTGAAATCATTGATGGTCCTAGTAAGTACCGACTTCGCTTTAATTTTAATTTAGCTTTCATATATCTACCTTACTTTGTGAGGAGAGGACATTAGCCCGTATTGTTTCGAGGTTTGTGCAAGTCAGTAAGCATCAATCCCCTTATCAATGTTTTGACTACTAACACAATAAATAAATGATTTATACATAGGCTGCTACTTATGTATGCGGAATCTGGGATTCCAACAATTTTAAACGCAATGTCTGACCTCCATGCATATATTCGTTCTTTTTTTAAATACTGGCCGCTAATTATTTTTTTTCTTATATACATAAGTTTTGTTTTTGTTGGGTTTAAAATGTCATATCGTTGAAAAAATGGAACTCACTCGTGAAAATATTCGTGCTATGATTTATTACGATTTTTGACGTGGTTTAACGCAACAACAGTGCGTAGATCAATTAACTTCGACTTTTGGTGGTGAAGCTCCATCAAAAACGACTGTGTATCACTGG
This sequence comes from Eilema griseolum, assembly GCA_963662185.1. Taxonomy (NCBI): domain Eukaryota; kingdom Metazoa; phylum Arthropoda; class Insecta; order Lepidoptera; family Erebidae; genus Eilema; species Eilema griseolum. The sequence continues at coordinate 21,890,361 of OY759231.1, read as the reverse complement.
TTTAGTGAGTTTAATCGCGGGCGGAGTATGCTCACGGACGAAGTTAAAAAGGTCGCCCGAAATCGGTGGTTGTGCCACAAAATATTGAAGCTGTGCTAAAACTAATAATGCAAGACCGCCATGTTACGTATCGCGAGATAGAGGTCATTCTGGGCATATGTATGACGAGCATTCATAGGACATTACATGAACATTTGTCTGTAAAAAATAATTGTTCGCGTTGGATCCCGCACAACTTAACTGAGGATCAAAAAGATGCTCGCGTCGAATGGTGCAAGAAAACCTTGAAAAAATTCAACGGAGGCGACTCAAAATCTGTTTATAATATCTACACAGGTGACGAAGCCTGGATCTACGCGTACGATCCCGAAACTAAACAACAACCAACAGTTTGGGTGTATCAAAATGAGCCACACCCTACGAAAGTGGCTCGTGCAAAAAGCACAGTAGATAGATAGATAGATAATTCTTTATTGTACACCAACAGATTTACAGTAGGACAAGTAGGTAGCATCTATACAGTTCAATGTACAATGGGCGGCCTTATCGCTGAAGCGATTTCTTCCAGGCAACCTTGGGATGGACAGTAATGTTATGAAAACAAAAGATATGGTGTAGTTACCGACTAAACTTGAATAGATAGAGTATTAAAACAAAAGAAAGAGAGAAAAGTAAGTAAAATAAAATTAATATACGGCTTTACACAAAAAATATAAACATAAATTCTGATATACAAATACATATACATGTATTAAATAAATATATACATAAAGTAGATAAATCATACTAATACGAAGGGAAAATAGTGAGTGAGCACATAATTGTGAGCTATTACCTACTGTGCACAGGTAGTGGTTCTTGACCATTAATTTAAATACATTCACTGACTTTGCCCGTCTGATGTTCAGTGGCAACGCGTTCCATAAGCGCACCGCCCTGACAGTGAAAGACTTGTCAGCAAAGTCAGTAGAATGTATTGGCATACTCAGCCTCAAATTCTCGGACGACCTCAGGCATTTCGCATGTGTGTCATAGAGGAACTGGAAACGTTCTTTGAGATAAGAGGGAGTGTTGGGATTAAACAATACATTATATAAGAATGTTAGAATATGGGTATTCCTGCGAAGTCGAATTGGGAGCCACTTGAGTTGTTTACGGAAATCAGACACGTGATCATACTTGCGTAGACCAAATATGAATCTTATGCAAAAATTTTGAAGTCGCTCAAGTTTATCTAGTTGCTCCTCTGTTAGATCAGGATAGCTGACATCGGCGTAATCGAGGACAGGAAGAAGAATTGATTGTGCGAGCGCAGTTTTAGTGGCAATTGGGAGAAAGTTTCGGAGCCTTCGTAAGGCACCTGCTGACGCGAAAAGTTTTCGACTAGTTTCCTGTAACTGGATATTCCAAGAAAATGATTTATCCATGAAGATACCCAAGTTTTTGACACTGTCACCAACTGGCACTACTACTCCACCCATAGTAACCTGAGGAAGCTGGGTCCAATCTATTTTAGAACTCAACCTTGGACTACCAATAACAATTACCTGTGTTTTGGACGAATTTAGGGTGAGTCCATGGTTTTTGCTCCATTCGCAAATCCGCTCCAAGTCGTTGTTGAGCACAGCAAAAGCATCGCGTAAGTCATTTGGAGAAGCTTGGGTGTAAATTTGTAGGTCATCAGCATAAAGGTGGTAGGATGAAAGTAGTTTTTCGGAGATTGTATTTATAAAGATTGCGAAAAGTAACGGAGATAAAACGCCACCCTGTGGTACACCAGCGGTCACATCACACCAGGAAGAGCTTAATTCTTCGACGCGAATACGCTGCTGGCGACCAGACAGGTAACTACGAAACCACTCAATAGCCGTTGGAGATATGTTAACAGAGCAGAGTATACCGAGCAGAATGTCGAAATCTACGGTATTAAAGGCATTGCTAAAATCAAGTAAGGATAGTAACGTAAGATTTCCTCTATCCATGCCCAGTCTTATGTCTTCCGTGATATTAACCAATGCTGTCGCAGTACTATGTCCAGATCTGAAGCCCGATTGTAAAGGGTTTAGTAGCGCGTTTTTATTAAGAAAGGAGCTAAGTTGCGAGTGAATGAGGTGCTCTAAAGCGTTGGAAAGAAAAGGAAGGATGGATATAGGACGATAGTCAGAAAAGGAACAAGGCTTAGATTTCTTGGGTAAAAGAATTATTTGGGCATTTTTCCACGAGGATGGGAAGATAGCCGAAGAAATGGAATAGTTAAAGACGTGACATAGGATAGGAAGAATTTGCTCTAGAATTGGCACAATCATGTTTCTACTAACGGCATCGCTACCGACAGCATTGGATGAAATAGACAAGATGCTCTTCTTAACATCACAAGCGGTCAATTGGTTGAAGATGAAAGGTGGATGTTCAGGAGTTGGAATAGATGAAAGATATTGCATTGTATTAGTTTTAGCAGTTCCATTAAAATTGGACGATGTAGAAAAATGTACATTAAGTACATCTAAATTTAAATTTTTACGAATCGAGTCTTGACGTGACTTTCCAACTCCTAATGTATTCAGAAATTTCCAGACTTTTGCTGGATCCCCGCTTTCTACCGAGGTATGGATATGTTGGCGTTGTGCATTCCTACACACCCTGTTGCATCTGTTTCTGATGGCCACATACTTCTCCAAATTACTCTGGGTAGCTCTGATTTTATACCTCGCCTTAGCTGCTGCTTTTTTCGCCATCAATTCTTTGATATCAGGTGTAAGCCAAGGTGCAAGGAAATGCTTAACTTTGATGGCACGGATTGGTGCATGCACATCATAAAGCTCTATTATTTTGTTAGTTAGTATGTTTACTTTAGTGTCCATACAAGTGGATGACAGCAGAGGGCTCCAGTCAATACTATGAGCATCCTCACGAAGTTTGTCAAGGGCAATGCCACCAAAACAGCGCTGCATTATAATTTTAGGTTTATCTTTTGGTGGCCGTATCTTGTAAGAGAGGTAAATAAGGTCATGGTAAGAAAATATGTCAGCAGAGCATTGACCATGCTTTGCGACATGGGTAGGCGTTGAGACAAGAATGAGATCAAGTAGACCAGGGGCACAGTTAGGAAAATGATGAGTATCGTTTAGAGGAAGGATAGATAAGTTAAAGGATTGAATAATGCGGCGAAGAGACGTTGCACGCGTGATACATGGCCCTGGTTTTACCAAGCAAGTATTAAAATCTCCCATAATTATTGTATGCCTATAAGATGGTAAGTTGGTTTCTAGTAAGTGTTCAAAAGAAGGAAAATAGTTTACTTTTGACGATGAAGAATAGTAGACACCAAGAAGAACTTTAGAGTGGATTAGTTGAAGCTCCAGGAAAAGATGCTCGCCAGCATTGGATGGTGTTGGCTGTGGCGACATACTGATAACTGTATGAGGGATTTGAGAACGTATATATATGGCCACCCCGCCACCTCCAACTGGCACTCGATCATTTCTAATAAGCTGTAAACCCGGTAGTGTGTAAGAAGTAGACGGAAGAGAAGGTTTTAGCCAAGATTCGGAGACAAGAATAGCATGAATATTTTTATGAACAAGATTAGCCAGCATATCCGGGAAATGAGCAGGAATACTCTGAGCATTTATATGGACTACATTAAAATGCCCGGGAACATCCGAAAACCGCGACCGAAGAGTATCCTCAAGTGACACAGACGGTATACTCACAAAGCTGTCGTTGAGACTACCAGCAGAGAAAAAACTATCGTCACTATCCAATTCGTTCATCACGTATGTGTTTGTAGTTGTACGGTATGTATATATCAGTAAACAGCAAATATAAATAAATTGTATATATAATATATAGTGGTATACAGTATTAACAACAAATTCACTCACTGTCCACCCGCCAGTCCTGTGTTACAAATAAAGAAAAAAAAAAGTATTTCACAACAACAGAGAATCAACTATGAGTGCCAAGGAAAATTAATGCTACTGGTTATTAACATGAGCTGGGCACACAATAATAAATATTAAAGTTTAAAATAGCAGACTATAACATTAAAACATTGAGATTAAAATGCTCATATTCATGTTGCAAGTAATGCTTAAGGTACAAAAATTTAACTTGGGAAAATGTAACGCACTCTGTCAATGTCAACACTGTCAAAGACGTCAAAAACCAAACATGACAGAGAGATAAAAAACAAATAGAAATGAAGCAAATAGAAGGTACAAAGAATTTTATGATATTTGATAAAAAAGTATTGCATAATATGAGAAAGAAGTGAAAAGTTTGCTATAGTATACATGCAAGTTACCCAGCAAGAATCTATCTCTTCAATGCAGTACGTTTAGGCCTCGTAGTACTGATTTTAGAAGTTGCTGCTGCGGTTGCTTCATCTTCAGAGCACTGTATTCTGTCCAGATCACTGATTGAAGCAATACGATGCCGATTTCCGTCCGCACCCAATACATAAACCGTGCCGTCCCTGGTCCAGCATTTATGCACCCCGAACTTGTCACGGGCGGCCATGAACGCCTTATGACGAGATTTCGTGAGAAATTCGGAAATTGTTACGCCTGTGCCCTTCAATTTTGACTTGGCAGACCATATACTTTCCTTCAGTAAAGCAAATGGTACCCTGCTTTTTTGGTATTAATTGCCATGTGGTTACAATACCACTGGAGAATACCACTGGAGAATCGCAGAACGGTTAATCGGAGTGGTACACGACCATTTGTTTGCCAGAAGTATTTGAAGAAATACGAAAAAGCAACCAGCGACGCAGAATCATACTTCACCATGACAATGCCAGCTGTCATACATCTCAGGAAACAACTACATTTTTGGATGGTCAAAAAATAGAATTAATGGGTCATCCACCGTACAGCCCTGATTTGGCTCCCAATGATTTCTATTTATTCCCAAATGTAAAGAATAAATTACGTGGTCAACGATTTTCGACCCGTGAAGATGCCGTAGATGCGTTCAAACAGCACGTTTTGGAGATACCTCAATCAGAGTGGAAAAAGTGTTTTAAAAATTGGTTTTATCGAATGCAAAAGTGCATCGATCATAGTGGAGAATACTTTGAAAAACAATAAAAGCATATTTATTTAATTTAATTTATTTAATTAAGTAGGACAGCCATTGGTTAATACATACAAAAACTTTGTCACTCGATATAACACATTATTCCCTGCATGATGTTTAACCTTTTAAGGCAGCCACAGCATTCACAATATTATTACTGATCACTGACACATCAAATTAATTGTCAACTCTTATATTTTATATAAATATCAGTATTATATTATATATATTAAATATCAGTAAATTAAAAATAAGTCAATAAATTATATATACATCAAAACAAAAACAAAAACAAAACATTATTTTTTATATAAATCAAGTCAAAATCAAATTAAAATCAGATTAGGTAAAGCAAACAATAAGTTATAATAAGAAACACAGATTAAATAATAATTAAAATTAATTTATGAATAAATTAAAAGCTTTGTAACGAAATTAAAATTAAATTGTGAAGTCAAATTAAATTATGACTTAAGATTAAATTATGAGTTAAAATAAAATAATGAATTAAATTTACATTCTGAATTAAAATTAAATAATGAATTAAAATTAAATAATGAATTAAAATTAAATTGTGAAATTAATTGAATTATGAAATATCCAAAAATGGGAATTAAAACTAAATCACGAATTCAAATTAAATTAAAAACAAATCATGAATTCAAATCAAATTAAAATATGAAATAAATCAAAATTAAATTCTCCTAAGTCAATTTTAGTTTTGCAATTCTTTTAAAGGCATATAAAGAATCATGGTGGATATCCATTGACGCACCGCAGCTATTAAGTAATCGACTCATTCGTGGAACAATTGATTTTTTACCAAATTCTGTTCTCCTGAAAGGGGCTGTAAGAGGAGCAACAGCTTTCCTTGGGTACCTTGAGGGTACAGTCAGCGAGAACCTACCCAGTAGCTGTGGGCAGTCCATTAGTCCCCTGAAGATTTTGTACAGAAACATTATGTCCAAGTAGTCTCTCCTCTTCTCAAGAGATTGTATACCAAAGTATTTTAGCCTCTCGTTATACGAGCCCAAAGCATGGTTTAATTCAACACTATGGCACAAATGCCATAAGAACCGCTTCTGCACCCTCTCCAGCCTCAACGAGTGTACAGCATAGTGCGGCCTCCATATTTGACTACAATATTCTAAAATACTGCGTACTAAATTGTTGTACAACAAAATCTTTGTGGATGGCCTTCGAAATGCCCTTCCATTACGAATTTTTTTTTTTTTTTTTTTGTATCGAATCACGAACCCAGCATATTGAGCCATATACATTTGTTTATTTTTTCTATTCCGCATACATAAGTAGCAGCCCTCATATCTATAGCCATGTACACTATATTTTAGCCCATAAGTATACTAATTCAAATTTAAGAAAACAAATGATGGAATATCAGTTCCTAATTCAAGAGGATAAATAAAAAATATTGTTGACAATTCAAAAACAAATTAGTACAATATATAGTTGGTATATTATATGGCTGTGTATTCTAAAGGCATAGATAGATAAAAATAAGACCAAAATAATGATGTAATGAACGTTAGTTTTTGTATTGCTATTTTTGGTCATGGTGACCGCTCCGTGCGGTTGGCACATATTGCGCGGGCGACTGGCCAATAGGAAGCCGTGCTCTACGTAACGGCCGCTTCTAGCCGGGTTGTGGCGCGCTCACCAGCGCCCTGTAAAGGTTCGATTGGGAGAGAAATACAACACGACTTGCAAGCAAGAGATATTATTTATTACTCCTCATAATTGATACAAAACACATCTAATATACTCTTAGAATCTAGGTACATCATGACATCATTAAATAGGTACTCTTACACCACACGCCCTACAAAACAAGAAAAAAAAAATATATGTAAGAATTTTTATTTTTTTTTACATCTACGAAAATTATCTTTTATCATGTAAAATACAGTTTTGTCCTATTTTTGTGTATAATTTCTACTTTATTGTTCCGTAAAATCTTAACATTGGGATCTAGATCTTCTATAACTGTAAAAGGGCCAAGGTTTACATTATCAAATTTATTTCCTGTTTCATTCTTAACTAATAATAAGTCATCTTTGTTATACATAACTGGTTTTAAATACTCATCAAATTTACATTTTCTTATCAACTTACTTTTAATTAAATTTTGTCGCGCTTCACACTGCGCTTTTTGTAGTCTAAACTTTAATTCTAATGGGTAATTACTTGTGTTATATAAAGGTTCAACAGTACAATTTTGAATATTCCTAGGTATATTACATGTTCTTCCGAACACCAGTTCGTAGGGAGTATATTTTGTTTCTGAGTGCACAGATGTATTGTACGAGAAACACCAATAAGGGAGCCATTCACTCCAATACCTACTGTTGTTGTCAGTTTGAATTCTTAAAAACGCATTAAGTGACTTATGCGAGTTCTCAAGTGAACCTATCGATTGATGATGATAAGCACTGGCAAACGTTTGTCTAATATTTAGCAGTTTACATACCTCAGTCATAGTACTAGAGATGAACTCCGTTCCTCTGTCAGTCGCGATCTCACGAGGGATACCATACCTGAGGATGAAGTTGTCGACGAATGCTCGTGCTACGCTTACGCTATCTTTTCTTACTAAAGGATATGCTTCAACATACTTACTTAATTCACATTGTAATGTGAGAATATATGAATAACTATGATAATCCTTATCTAAGGGCCCAACTATATCTAAATATATTTTATCAAATGCTGACTGCGCAGTTGTGGTTATTATCATGGGTTGTTTTGTATGCAACGAGTGCTTTTGTTTCTGGCACTTGTCACAATTCTTCACAAATCTTATAATATCTTCCACCAAGTTTGGCCAAAAGTAATAACGTTTTATGTTATTTGTCATACGTTTAATACCTGCATGTCCGCTAGTGGGAAGCAGATGAAAGTCATTTAATATTACGCGCTTATCGTCGTCATTCGTTATTCTTATTAAATTTTTCAATATTAAAATACGCGGACCGGTCCAAGCGCGATTTTTACAACACTGGTTTATCCATGTTATATGTTTTTCACTTAACTCATTTTTAATTATATAAATTTCATCAATTGGTATTCTTTTACAGATAGATTCCAAATCTCTCACGAAAGCGGCTCGCGCTGAGCATGATCGAGAAAGTGGGTCTAAATAAATCGACAATTTAGATGGTACATAAATAAAGTCATTCACTATAATATATTTAGTATTATGTTTAAGTCTAATCCGAGAAAATATTAATTGAGTACAATTATTCGGTTTTTTAAGAATTTCAACGATTTTCGGTTGATCAGACCGATCATCCGTTTTGTTCTTATCGACCGCAGAATTGTCATTTAATAATTTATTTCTAGCCATATTCCGTGTCATAACATTTATGACATTCTGATTTATATTTTTCAATTCATCAGATGTAATAACGATGCGAGATAACGCGTCTGCAGCCACATTATTCACACCTTTGACATACTCAACTTCGTAGTCGTATTCATCTAAAGTTAATCGAAACTTTATTAGCCTACTAGACGGGTTATTGAAACCAAATAAATAAAGTAAGGGTTTATGGTCTGTTTTTATCTTAAATTTTTTTCCAAATAAATACGGTCTAAAATATTTAACTGACCAAACAATAGCGAGGAGTTCCTTTTCTATTGTCGGATAGTTTAATTCGGATTTATTGAGTGGCCGGCTTGCATAAGCAATCGGCATATCATTTTTATTACATAAGACAGACCCTATAGCTATACCAGAAGCATCTGTGTGCAATATGAATTCATTATCCTCATCAAAATTTGGGTATTGTAAAACGGGGGGATTGATCAAAGATTGCCTTAAAAGATTAAATGAACGTTCACATTCTGTACTCCAAACAAAATGTGCGCTTTTTCTACATAGTCTATTTAAAGGTATTGTAATGTCAGCAAAATGTGGAACGAATTTACGATAATAATTAGCAAAAGCAACGAAGCGTCTTACTTCGTCACTACTTTTTGGAGTGGGGTAACTTTGTATAATACGTGTTTTTTCAGGGTCAGGCGAGACTCCTTTAGCAGACACGACATGGCCTAAATACAATAATTGTTTCTTTAGAAACTGACATTTTTCAGGGTTAATTTTTAGATTTACAGTTCTAAGACGTTCAAAAATATCAATCAAATTTTTATTATGCGATTCTAAGCTGCGTCCTATACAGATAAGATCATCTAGATATACCAGACATTTTTCATGATTTAAACCAGACATGGCTACTGTCATTAACCGACTAAAAGCACTAGGGCTGATTTTCAAACCCATTGGGAGCCGTTTCATCTGATATTGTTTGCTTGTAGTGAATGCAGTATATTTTCTACTATCTGGGCTTAACTCTAACTGATAATAACTCTGGCTAAGGTCTAAGTGGCTGAAATAAATTGCTCCTGATAAGGAATCCAATATGTCTGTGATATTTGGTAAAGGGAATTTATCGTCTTTAAGAAAATTATTTAATTTCCGATAATCAATAACAATACGCCATTTTTTATTACCACTATTATCACATTTTTTTGGGACTAAAAGAACAGGGCTAGACCATTCACTCATGCTCTCCTCTATAATATCATTACGTAACATATCGTTTATTTGTTTATCAAACTCATATTTTTGACTTCTGGGGAGCCTATAAGGCTTAGTATACACTGGGCTAGTATTTTCCTTCAAATGAATTGACTGTTTGTATAAATTCGAAACGCCTAATTTGTCACCATCTAAAAAAAATACATCTGAGTACTTCGCACAAATGTTTTCAATCGAAGTTTGTTCTTCTTTATTAAGATGCTTTAGGTTTAAAACAGAAAATAATTGTTTTACACGATTTGCACTTAAGTTATTACTTTCAAAAGAGCATACAAGGTATTCATTTAAAGGTATAATATCGGGCGTAAAATAACTTAAGCATATGTCTGTGTCTCGGGTATTTAAAAATTTTAATGGTATTTTGCCATTTGTAGGTTGTACTAAAACAGATGCTAAAAATACACCTTCGCTCAACTGCTTAGGCATAACAACGCATTCGTTTTTAAAGTTTGTCTCTACTAAGTAAGTAACCTCACATCTAGCCGGTATAGTCATATAAGTATTTTTGCCGAGCTTCCCCATTTGTAGTGGGATATCAATGGGCACGTCATGGTTAATAGTTAATACATTTCGCTCAAAATCTAATATGCAATTGTATTTGCTCAAGAAATCTTGTCCTAATATACCATCCGTTCTACAAGTAAAATCCTTAAATACATAAAATTTGTGCTCGAACTCATGACCATTATAATTTAAGTTAAGACAAACAAAGCCATCACAATACACATGACCACCTATTCCGTTTATTTTAATGCGCTCTATATGGAAAGGAATGCATAAACTCTCTAATGCCTCCTGTCTAACTATGGACACTGACGCGCCGGTATCAAGTAACCAACTACGCGACACTTCGAATACATTTAAGTTAATAGAGTTAATATTTTGACAGTAAAAATGTTCATGCACGAAAAAACAAGTTATTATTTTGATTTTCAGTCTGTACTTCAGGATTTTCATGTCTACGCTCACTACTATCCTTCGGATGCTCATTCAACTCTGCTAGCCTAATTTGGTGTTGCCGTGCCGGGCGACGATACGTTGTGTGGCCACGAAAATCACCACGACCGCGATAATTGGATGAATTATTATAGTTTCGTCCACGACCGGAATTGTAATAATAACCACGACCGGACTTATTAAAATTTTGATGAGAAAATCCTCTAGACGCACCTCTGTTAAAATTATTATTATAATTGCGACGACCGCGGTTTGACCTACCTCGGTTATGGTGAAAACTCATCACCCGCTCCTCACTTCCATTCGAGGGTTTCTCGTCCAGCGCACCCTGGATCGCGTCCTTCAATGTGCTATAATTTCTTGCTGCAAATATTGTGCTAAGGCGGCTATTACGCAGACCATCAGAAAATCGCTTTATAGCAATCCGCTCGTTTATTGGCTTCAATGTTTGGTAAATATCAGTGTTTCCGTTGGCCTGAGTAATAGTCAGATCGACGAATAACTGTTCTAATTCCTTACCGTAACTCTCGATACTCTTGTCGTTTTGCTTCATATGCTGCAGCTTACTGTGGATCGCAGTATCGGACTTTTTTGGCAGTAATGTACTACGCATGTCTAGAATCAAATCTGCAACAGACGAATAAGTATTACGCATGCGCAGCTTAGCGCTTTCAGATAAACGTGACTTTAAAACAAACTGGATGAGTTGTTGTTTACCAGCACTTTCTATCATGGCATCATACATCTCAATGTTTGAAATTAATTGTTTGGTGATATCTTCATCACCCGTCATTATTGGTAACAAAGCAATCGCAGTTTTCAACTCAAACTTTTCCATGGTGCTACTCGTATCCTCTGTACTCTCAGAACAAAGTTGAATTATTTTCGAATACAAGTTATTAATATTATTAAATAACTCTGTAGTAATCAGAATTTCACTATCTTCAATTTCTGCATTTTTAATTTTAATTTGAATAGCTAACTCTAAGGAACAAAATTGTTTATATAAAATAATAGTTTCAGAAAGTCTTGCTTGTTTTATAGTACTTGACCTTCTACTTGGACCTAACTTTATAAGGTAATCCTTAATATATTTCAATTTGTCAAATATCTCTTTAGCCTCTGCAGTCATAGTACAGTTACATAATGTTTTACATAATCATTAATACGTTACGAGACATTCAATATCATAATAATAAACATAAAAATTAAGAATAATATGAGTAAAGCATATAACATGACTCACTAGTATTACAATTATTACCACATCAATTACCCAGTTAAATACGAGTAAATACAGATATAAGTATATAAGTTTCTTTTTTTTTTTTGCACTCTTCTCACTTTAATCGCACTTTATTAATTACTACGCACTCACACGGGTGAAGTTCCTGTAGAGGTTGCAAAATTAGCCTCCCGCTGCTGACGACGGAACAAGCTCATCGACTTTCGTAGATCAAAATCATGGACACCTCTTTCAATCCACTTTCCATGGCATCTTCTATAGTAACGCAATAGCCATATAGCGCCTCCAACTATCGTGACTTTGTAAAAACCTGGTCGGTGCTAGCCGAATTTCCTGAACCATTCTGTGCAATAATGACTTCCTGGGGCTTAGATTGTTGTTTGCCCATTTTGACTTAATTGATGAATACAGAAAAAATCACAATTTAAGTTCACAGTACACCAGTCACTTCGTAACACAAGGAATAATATTAGTGCCATCGTAATCAGTCATTAAAACTGTCCAATACTCAATGTTTACATTAATGTTGCCTTTTATGGGACATTCCACACTACTGGCAGGGTCGCCATGTAAAGGTTCGATTGGGAGAGAAATACAACACGACTTGCAAGCAAGAGATATTATTTATTACTCCTCATAATTGATACAAAACACATCTAATATACTCTTAGAATCTAGGTACATCATGACATCATTAAATAGGTACTCTTACACCACAGCCCTCTTGTGAAGGCGTGAAGTAATAAAGTACTATGTTTAACTGTGTAACCAAAATGATGAAAGCCGAGATAAGGCGGTGAATGTGGTCTATATAACGTACTAAATGGATGATTGACTTATGACTGTTACTTTTTGTTTTAAAATTTTAAACAAAGACGAGTGATTTTCTGTAATGAATAACTAAAACCCATTGTTATGTATACATTATTGTTTGTTTTATAACTTTAACCAAAATTTAGTTTTGGAGTAGGTTTATAATAAATTGCTACAAGACCCCACCTCGGCAATATGTAGTCACTCTTATTCAACTACACATAATATGATATGTTACTTATAATTTCTTAAAATTTTATTTCATCTCATGTTTAAATATATCTATCTAATCTAATGTCTTTCTATTTACGAGTGATTTCTGTAAGCTATACCAAATCAAACAGTGTAAATCTTAATACTATAAAAACCATGTGTTACTATGTTCGAATACATTATTATCTATATAAATATTACTTATAACTGTTTCAGGAAGCGGAAAAATACAAGTAAGAGGGTGTCGACGCCATTGTCTTCACCACAAATCGAAAGATGGTTCACAAATGTGGTCATGTACGCACAACAATACTTGCAGTGCAAAATTAAAAATATTAGGAAAAAGGATATTGCGCGAAGATCGGCATACTTGTACACCGCAGCGGGTCCATGCTCTATCACAAACATTTAAAGAAGAATGTGTAGACAAAGCAAGAAATAGCCCCGTTCCAATAACAAAAATTTATAAAGATGTGGTTAAAGAATATATAGACCATGGTTACAATTTTGTGCAAGATATCCCTAATTTTAACAGCATTAAAGGCTCAGTGTATAGTTCGAGAAACGCATATCTTGATGTTACTAAAACTTGCTTCAGTAATACAAAAGACGTTCAGGTCCCCGCCCAATATAAAGATTTTTTTGTTATTGGACCATAATGAGGAAGAACGTATACTGCTTTTTGCATCAATTGAAGGAAGAAGATTAATTCAAGAAAGATAAGTCTTCCTTTTCGACGGGACATTTAAAAGCTGCGCAAAACCTTTTTATCAGCTATACTCGATGCACACGGACATAGGCAGTAGCGAAAATGAAACAAATATCATACCAGTACTTTTCGCTCTATTGCCAAATAAAATGCAGAGGACGTACGAGATATTTTTTAATTCGGTCAAGCAAACTTTGCCATACTGGCGATCACGTAAAACCGTTATAGATTTTGAGCAAAGTGTAATTAACGCTATCAAAACATGTTTACCTAATGTTATAGTTAAAGGTTGTAATTTTCATTTTAAGCAAGGGTTGACGAAAAAATCAAAAGCCCTTGGTATTTCAACAACAGAAGAAAAAGATCATGTAGATACATGTGCTGCTTTGGCGTTTTTGCCTACTGAGGATGTTGAAGATGGGTGGTTTGCAATTATGGAAACATGTCCAGATAACGAACAAATTACAAATTACAAATTTCAACAATTATTTTGTAGATACATGGCTGAACAATCCTTCTCTACATTACGAAATTTGGAATTGTCAAGGTGAACGACACCGCACCACCAATTTAATTGAGGCATGGCATAAAAGTCTTAACAGAGAATTAAAAAAGAAATCTCTATTGTTGAAGTTATTATTCACAATTCTGGAACAAGTTCAATATTTCGAAAAGTATCGTACTCCGAAAGCAAATAGAAGCCAAAAATCCATAAATAAAGATATTAATTTAAAAATAATTGACAATAAATATAAAGAAAAATTAATAACCTTAGTTGATGCTCTCAATCAGTACAAAATACTATGTCGATAAAAAGAATCACTTTTTCTCCATTTTTGCCTTTTGCTCATTGATTTTAAGTAGGTATACAATTTAAATGTAAGTCGTAAGTATAGGAATCTAAATTATTTACACTGATTATTTATTATTTCTAAGGGTTAAACTGTGATTTCTAATATGTGATAATTTTAAATCGTTATATTTGTACTATTTTTTGTAGTTACTCATTTAGTTTTTATAATTTTGATTATATTATCTGTGATTAAAATTGGAGATAATACATATTTATTTTAAAGTTGATCAAGACTGATAAAATTTTTAAAACAGTATACACTTATTATGTTAAATAATGACAAGTTTGCTTTTAATACAAATTAATAGTATATACTGTAGCTTTTTAATTTATATCAGGTTGTTAACTGTGATAAGCTGGACTGTGATTGAAGTCAAAGTAAATATATACTTACTTCTAATAAATGATTAATCATACATTTTATTATATACGCCTTTTATTTCATGAAATTAATGTAAGTAGTTATTAAACCTTTTACCTCCCTGATTTTCTTCCTGACCATACTCAAATACTTGTGTATGGATGTCGTGGGAAAGAAAATATTAATAGAAAAATTAATATTTGATATTTTAATTTTAATTGTCGTGGATGTAGAGGGAACTAATATATGAAAGTTTATTTTACGAGAACAATGGGTTTTGGATGTCTGGGAATAAACCTGATAAACTAATTCATTGTTTTTCTAACCTCAAAACATGTTGTCAAAAATGAAGATTATATTTATGAATTTCTTTTAAAAACAGATACTAGCTATGATGAACATCTTAAGCAGCTAAATCTACCAGAACCTGGACGATCCAAGTCCAGAAAAGGTCAGTCAACAAAGAAAAGTGCTAAAACCTTTGAAAATATCGACTGTAGTTGTCCTAAAAAGGGCATTACGCTTTTTACGGAAATTGAAAGTCAAGAAGTGTTCAAATTATTCTGGAATTTAAATGGAATTTAAAAATTTGCAAAATTCTTATCTGTACGCAATTGATGCAGTTGTTTTTAAAGTTCATTGATACTAGGCTTTTAGTTACAATAGTAAGCAGCCTCTATGTCATGGCGGTAGTGCACGCGACTGCCACGCAGGAGGTATGTGTTCGATTCCTGCTCAGTGTTCTACTTGTATTGGTCTGGTTATCCCCATGCCTCGGAGAGCATGTTAAACCGTCTGTCTCGGTTGTCATAGAAACATCTAGTGCAGTGGTTATTGAAGAAATAGTTCATATAGCAGAGCTGATCACCCATTAGGTGAATAATTGTGGCCCCACTGGAAGTACTGCAGTACTTTTTAATTCAAGTTATTTGTATATCTAAATTTCAGGTACTAGAAGCAAGCTTCCAGGCTGGTTTGAACGTTGTAGCTACTGTCTGTGACAACTTCGGAGTTAATGACGAAGCCCTAAATTCACTTGGTTCCTTTTTAATTCAATGGCCACGAAATCGTCACCATTATGGTTTCCACCTCATCTTATAAAATGTTTTCGGAACAACTTTTTAAAATATGATATAGAATGTTCTCAATTACTGACTGTACAATGATGGGCACCCAGTAACAGTAATTTTGACAGTTATTGCTTTTTCTTTGAACTACCATCAAACTCCTCAATCTCGCCTGTGTTCCCTATATTCGCCCAATTTCAAATAAGTTGAAATTGCCAGTTCAAATTTAGACCGGGCTCTGCAAAAAACGACTATTTATGTAGTATTTCTCATCTATGGCAAGATTCTGTGCGAAAATTGAAGATAACTTCACGCTGTTCTTAACTAGTGCACATTTTTCACAGCGGGAAGACACGTGTTTTTTTGTCGGTGATTTAACTTTAGTTTTAAGCAGTGATATAGACAAGGTAAGCTGATACTGGTAATTTTATAGTAATCTATTTTTAATCCTGTTTCATATGACAGAGGCTTTTGTGTCTAGTATGAATATAAAAGGAGAAATTTAAATAAATGTTATGAAGGGGATTTGGGAGCCATCTTTTTACCTATACTCGCCTGGCCTAGGGTTGTCAATTTCAACATAGTTTGACCGAGCGAATGAAGTAAGCGAAACATTTTGTATCCGTACAATTTTACTTTCGTATGTGTGTGTCTGATGTGTTTTGGGCTATAGAATAGAATAGAATGTATGTATGTATGTATATATGTATGTATCTTTATTAGCCATTATTTACATAACTTACATCTAAACAAGGTCCCACAAAACCGTTTCTACGGTTTGACTGTGGGAACAGACAACAAAGTTTGCTACGTTTGCATGCGGACATTATTATATATTATGCATAGGTATGTACAGTCAACAAAGCAGATGAGGTCGCACTTCTTCATACAACTTATATGAAAAAGTGCGACCCCATCCACTCCGTTGACCGTACCTAAGAACTTTTAATTGCAGTGCATAATTACAATTACAATTGCTTTATTAAATGGTCTCGAAGCAATTTGGCAAATTTGCCTTTTTTAGTTTCGTTTCTGATATCTGCGGGCAAACTATTAAGTAGGTACGGTATTCGTTTATCAAGCGTTCTGTCGCCAAAGTAGTTGCATACTCTGGGTACTTCATATTTACCCGCAGATACCTTCCTAGTTACACAGTTATGGGCAACCAGTGAGTAACGCTCCCAACTGCCATGGCTATTAACAAGAAGTAGGTATTTATGCTTTAAACTAACGGGAAGAATTTTGCAAATTTTGAAAAGTTTTTAATAATCGCCTTTACAGTTATTTTTGGTTTTTCTACTAACTAATAGTTTTAAAAATATCATTTGTTGCGATTCTAATTTATCAATATAGCTTTTGAATGTAAGTCCATAGCAGTCGAGTGCGTAGGCCTATATGGGTTCGACTAATTGTAAGTAGAGGCATTTGAGCGTACTAGTAGGTACTTTAAAGCTTAGGTGGTAGAATTTACCTAGTAGTATTCTAAGTTTACTACATATGTGCTCAATATGGTACGACCAAGAGAAGTTTTCGTCCACTTTCAATCCAAGGTAGGTAACACATTTTTCTTGTTCAATGGGTTTACAAGAACAGTTACTATAATGGTTATGGATGCAATCATAGCTATGTGTGTAAATAGGAGGGGGCTTGTTGAGCGGAGGTGAGTAAGGTGAATGAATTATAACTATTTTGGTTTTGTCTGCGTTAAGATTTATACCGTTGTCGTGAGACCATTTCACCACTCTGTCCACGTCAAGCTGTACGAGTCGACATGCCTCGACTATATCGGTACCAGCGCGGAGCGCGCACAGGTCGTCCGCGAACATGTAGGCCGAACAGTGGTGAATAACGCTGCATAAGCTGTTGACATGCATTAAGTAGCAAATTGGACCGCACCCCGCGCCCTGCGGCACCCCGCACTTCACCTTTATAGGGTCACTGTACGACTCGTCAACCTTTACGCGGTAGTATCTTTCAGTTAGATAATCACTAAACCATTTGTTGAGCGGTTCCCCCACCCACCACTCCCCCATCGCATTTAATAATGTATTTTTTTCTAAAGTATCAAATGCCCTTTTATAATCAAAGAATACCGCTACTATAAACTGCTTTTTATTTAAACTGTTATTAATTTCGTTGGTAAATTTTGATAAGAGGGTGTTCGTGCTTCTAGACTTTTGAAATCCGTGTTGACATTCACTAATTAAGTTATTTTGTTGAAGGTAATTTCCTAATTGATTTACTATGCATTTTTCCATTATTTTATCTACACTTGACAAAATTGCGATTGGTATAGACCAATCGCAAATTTGATAATATTTTACGGTCTCCTTTTTTAAAAATAGGGCGCACTATTGCCTCCTTCAACTTACTCGGGCATGTGTATAGAATAGAATAGATCTTTATTTGCTAGAACATTGTGATAAGGATGTTACAAATTGTGTCTTATGACTAGGTACATCATGTTCTGCCTAAATTGGGCATGCAAATTTTCCTTATTATCTATACACTTTGGCGTACAAAATGATACGAAGTCAAAAAGAAGCTTATACATTTTAAACCACCTAATCACATTTTTATCTATACTCTTTACTGGTTATGGATAAAAACTCTGTAACAGAATAAAAACATTTGTTTAGCAACCAGTCTTTTAACGCTTTTATAAATTTCTTGTACGGTAAAGCTTTGATTTCACTAGGTACACAATTATAAATATATCCACACATAGACAGGCAATTCTTTTTATATACAACAGTTTTTGGTACCTTAGATAAAACTATTCTGTCTGGGTCGCGTATGTTCCTGGGGTACATCTCCTTTGCTGTTGTAAAGATGTGCTTATTCAGTCTGACAAATTTTGCACATTCAAATATAAACATACTGGGCAAGGTTAACAGTTTCAGTGATTGAAATAGAGGTCTGCAAGATATCCAGGGGGCCACACCGCAAATCGCTCTGATACATTTTTTTTGAACAATGAATGCCATATTTATGTCAGTTGAGTTCCCCTAAAGAATCAAGCCATAATTTAGAACTGCGGCCACATAACCATGGTACGCGCTAAGAACCGTCATTTGCGACGTTATTCTACTTAACTTCGCCAAGACATATACAAATTTGTTTATTTTGCTACATATGTTATTTATGTGGGCTTTCCAATTTATATGTTTATCCAGAATAATACCTAAAAAATTAGTGTGATCTACTTCCTCGATTTTAATAGCTTTTTACATAATATTAAGGTTTAAGTGTTTACATCCATATGTGCTAAATTATATATATTTAGTTTTTGTTAGGTTAACATTAAGACTATTTTCATCCAGCCATTTTATAATGCATTCTATTGATTTATTGATGTCATAGTTATATTTATTTATGTCATGCTTATTAATGTCATAATTAGTAATGTCATATTTATTAAGGTCAGTGTCATTTAAGTAATTGTCAGTTAATTTGGATTTAATTATTATTGAAATGTCATCTGCAAATAGTGTACATGGATGTTCCGTGACCCCGTGAAGGTCATTTATGTATAATAGAAATAATAGAGGGCCTAGCACACTGCCCTGCGGTATGCCAGAGCCGTTAACTCTGTAACTCGAATTAGTGGCTTCTAATTCCTTTTTTTCATTTAGGGAGCTAACTTGAACACATTGTTTTCTATTTGTTAGATATTTTTCTAACCATGACAGGGCATTTCCGCGAATACCGTATTTTTCCAGCTTATTTAATAATATTTTATGTGAAACAAAATCAAATGCTTTCGTAATATCAAAAAATATGACAGTTGTAGCGTTACCATCATCTACACAATCAATGACTTGAGCCATGAGGTTGAAACATGCCGCAGTAGTTGACTTCCCTTTTTGGAATCCAAACTGTTCCTTCCTAAGAATATTATGTTTGGCTAGAAATTCCATGATACGTTTATACATGGCTGTTTCAAATATTTTAGAGAGAACAGACACAAGAGTAATAGGTCTGTAATTTGAAATTGATGATTTGTCTCCTTTTTTATATAGTAGTTTAACAATGGATATTTTCAACAGATCTGGGAAACAGCCTGTGGTAAAAGATAGATTTACCAAATGAGTTAGTACAGGAACAAGTTCATTCGTACTAGCCTTTAAAATTTCAGTCGTAATGTTATCATAGCCCGTCGATTTTGTGTTCTTTAGGGACATTACTATTTTATTAATGTCATAACAGGCTTTAGGAATATGCTATTGCAATTTGTTTCCACCTTAGTCCCACAACTGTTCTTGTTTATATTACAGTTTATGTAATAATCGTTAAAAGGCTAGCGATCAGTTAAAATGAAATTGAAACGAAAATTTTTACACGTGTTCGTTGATTTGAATGTATTTTTTGAGAGCTTTTCGGCTTGGTTTGTGGGGGGGGAGATTATGGTAACTATGGGCCATCATTAGTATTGGCCTTTGGGCTCGTTTGTTTGTCATAACATAAAATTTAATCCTACCTAGGGTTCTATCAGACAGAGAGCGGTCGCGCGGTCAAGCGTTCAAGCGGTCAGTTTTGCGTTCTTTGTGTTATATTATGTTATATAGATATATTCACACAGGAGGCATACTGACCGCAGCGATCAAGTAGAACGCACGCGTTCACGCGTTCACTGCTGTTTCGGTGACCAAATTGGAAGGAAGATGGAGACCGAAAAGCTGATTATGTTAGTACGTCAAAGACGTTTTTTATACGATGCGAAGGATAACGATTATAAAAACCGTGGAATAGTTGCCGAAGCATGGTTGGAAATTGCCAGAGAAATGGGAAACGAAAATGGTAAGTCATAAAATATTGTTTTGGGGTACATGCATTTTTTGTCACTCGTTCAAAAACTACATTTTTTAAGGAAAATAGAAATGTATTTTTATTAGCTAGGTTTAGTAGAATAATAATAAAACCTTAGTCACAACATATTTTATTACATTGTTATTCCAGTCAAAATATAAAGTCGGTCAAGATTAGTAAAGTTGCCAACACTAAAGAGACGTAAGTATGTATATCATAAACAAATAAGGAGTATTATATGCATGCATGTATGCCTATACTGAATGGATTTCGATGAAATTTGGAACACAGATAGTTTGTAGCCTGGCTTAACACATATGCTATAATTTATCCTGAAATTTTGTGTAGTTCGCGCGGGAGCACATGTACTAGTACCTACATAAAATAATATGCAGAAGTTATTTGTTGGTAGGTACATAATTAAGCAGTTTGACACTTATTATATTATTGTTGACTGAAATATGAAATAAAGTGTTCACGAACTTCATATGCTGACATATTACTTCTGTGGGCATTTGGTGCGAAATCATTGAAAGATCGGGCATTGATATAGTAACGACGAACCATATCCTCATCTACCACTTTGTTGTCCCCCTTAATTCTGAGGTAGTTGTGTAAGCAACACGCAGCTTTTATTACTTCGTTTGTTGTTTCTGTGCTTAATTTCAGTCATAAAAACCCTCCATTTCTGAGCCAAAATTCCGAATGAACTCTCTACTATACGCCGTGCACCACAAAGTCTGCGATTGTAATTTGCTTTTCTATGGTCCCGAATTACTATGTCAGTAGGAAATGGTCTCATTAAAAAAAATTCTAACTTGAAACCACCATCTCTAAGAAATACGTGAGGCACAGGTACTTCCGTCCCTGGCAATGGCTTTGATGGTGGTATATTAAGCTCATTGTCAATCAACTTCTTGTAAAAGACAGAATTTTGAAAAATTGTGCTGTCACTGTCTTTGCCGTAACTACCTACGTCAATCATAATAAATTTATAATCTGAGTCCACCACTGCCAGCAATACTGTTGAGAATTTTTGTTTATGACAGTAATGCAAAGACCCCGTGTTGGATGGGCATTTTATTGTTACATGTTTGCCATCTATACTGCCTAAACAATTTGGAAATCTCCATCTTTCATGAAATCCGATAACAGACTGCTTCCATATTTCTTCAGACGGGAATGGCATGTATGTTGGTTGTAGATTTTTCCAAATTGCACTACATGTTTCCTTGATTATTGTTGTAACAGTAGATTTTCCCATGCAATATGAATTGCTTATTGTGGATAAGTAATCTCCAGTGGCAAGATACCTGAAACAAATACAAAAATATAAATATATTATTAACAAGTTTGTTATAAATGTGCAAATCCTAATTGATCGTGCATATTTGTTTACAGGTAAACAATGGGCTACTAAATGGAAAAGCTTGAGAGATAATTATAAGAAGTTCAAAAAGTCCATAGCGGCTATAACGGCTTCTGGATCTGCATATAAAAAATACAAAATTGGCCTTGGGCAGATCAACTGCGCTTTCTAGATGACACCATTGCACTGAATGAAACTGATAGTAATATTAACAGTGAAAATAGAAACAGCACTTCACAAGTTGATGACTCAACCAACCAACCAAGTCCAAGTAACAGTGTTGATTTGCGAGATTCTGTCTCTGACTCTGAGAACCTCTCCCGTCCCGGTTCCAGTAATAGTATTTACTCTAGAAATTTTGCCAAAAATAAAAATATAACACAAAAAGGTGATTCAGATCCACAACAGCAACTGTTTAAATATTTACACGAGAAAAAACTTAACAAGAGAAAACTTGATGACATTGATTATTTATTTCAAAGTTATGCGACTTCTATGAAAAAAATGCCGGCTCGCATGCAAAGTATGCTCAAATTAGATATTGCAACATTATTTGCAAAATATGAAATGCAAATGCAAGATAATATAAATATAACTCCAGTCAATTCACCATCAACTAACTTGTCTACTGCAGATTCTATATCATATAAGTATTCATCCGAAGACAGTATGTTACAAGATGTTGAAGATCTACAAGCTCTGCCTGAATTTTCATCACGCGAAATGGATGAACTATTACATGATACACAACATGTTCAGTCAAATGAAGAAAATCAAGACCAAAATACATCTGAATTTTCTGTGCTTAGACGGTGTTATGAAGAAGCCGCTGAAGTACTTAATAATGTTAATGAATAATGCTTAAGAATAATAATATACATTGATTTGTTTAAGGAATAAAGTAACTTACCTCAAACATACCACCAATCTTTCTTTTGCTGAAATGGCTTTCCTCCAGTTAGTATCTTGTTTGACTAAGTCATTTTTAATTTTGTCATACAGTTCATTGAAGGAATCGATGCTCATCCGAAAAGAATTATAAAAAATTCTTCATCATTAATCCATTTAGAAAAAACTCTATGAAATTCTCCATCTCGTTCTCTATCCTTATTTACTGGGCGCACCCAGTGTTTTCTTTTCCGTCTTGACGCTGATAATGACCACAAAATCAATAATTCGTCTTCCAAAGAAGAACTATCGTCAAAAATCATGGTGACACTAGTGGGACCGCGTCGACCGTTCAACAGCGGGGTTCGTGAGCAATTGCACGCTCGAACGCAGAACGCTTGACCGCGTGACCGCTCTCTGTCTGATAGGACCCTAACTGGTATTCATAATTTTCTTTTTTTCTTAGTTACGGGACTCATATATATCGTCGCGACTTGACGATAATAATAGACGAGATATGGTTTCGTAGCACAGCACGAAAGTGCACTCCGACGTAGACGGAGGGACGCGGGTCCAAATCCCGCCGAGATCAATTTTATCACTTGTTGATTTTTACGGGACTCATGCTTGTCGTCTACTATTCTAGAGCTCATAACATTGATTGCAGAATAATCAAACATGTCAAACACCAAAAAAAGGCCATGTCACAAACATTCAAGTGAGATAATAGAATTAGCTGTAGATACATTGAGGAACATAACAATGTCTTTGTATGAAGCTGAAAAAGCTTTTGGCATACCTCGTCGTACTTTATTGGACAAGCTACATAATAAACATCCCGGCCCTAGAGGATGTCCTACTCGGCTTACTGACGAGGAGGAAGCCAATATAAAAAAAGTAATTATAGTAGCCGCAGAATATGGGTCCTTTAACTCTCCTAGATTTACGAGTCGTCCTACAAAGGTGAGGTTTAAAACAATAACCTATCTAAAGATTTACCTGATTATGCATAACATTTTGTGAAATCTAAACATAAAAGTAAAACATAGACCTAGTTTTTCAAGAACTTTAATTTTAACTTGATTTGTTTTTCTAGATATTTGGAGGCCAATAAAAGGGCTGCCGTTTTTGATAATAAGTTACCCGGAAGCAAGTGGGCACATAGTTTTATAAAGCGACATAAATCAGACTTATCGTTCAGCATGGTACAAAATATAAAACAGAACCGGGCGGAAAAATCTTCAGAAGAAATAAAGGACTACTTCGTAAATCCAGAGAGATCACTGGAAGGAGTACCATTAGATAACATAATGAACTACGATGAGACTAATTTAGCGGACAACCCGGGGGTACAGAAATGTATTTTCCGAAGAGGGGTTAAATACCCTGAAAGGGTGGTAAATTTTACCAAAGGGGCAATTTCCATCATGTTTGCCATTCATAATTATACTAAGTATCGGGACTTCTCGCGAATTATATTTTGGAACTTACTATTTCTGCCGACGTTTCGGATGCGTTGCAGCACCCGTGGTCACGACTTGACTAGTCTTCGAGCGTCGAGATGTATGCGGGGAACATTTTTTGAGCGCCTACCCACCATTACACTTATTATGAATGGTTAGGCTGGCGACACACCACACTCACTATGTCAGTTTTTAACGGCACTGTGTTTTTTGGTTTTAGTATCTTAATCACTGGATTCCACGTTCCGGATAGCTTGAATCCATCTTCCCTATTGAAATTTTTATATTTTTTGATTTCAATGGCTTCACGCACAATCCGTGAATAGTAGTGGCGATCAGTGGAGAGGACTTTGGGTTGATGAAGCTCAATCCAGTGATTGGTACCCGACTCAAGATGTTCTGCTGATGTATCCAGTGTGTCCAGAGTGTGACGCCAGCCTAACCATTCATAATAAGTGTAATGGTGGGTAGGCGCTCAAAAAATGTTCCCCGCATACATCTCGACGCTCGAAAACTAGTCAAGTCGTGACCACGGGTGCTGCAACGCATCCGAAACGTCGGCAGAAATAGTAAGTTCCAAAATATAATTCGCGAGAAGTCCCGATACTTAGTATAATTATGAATTCACACCGCGAAAGTTTAAAAATAACATGTTTGCCATTACTGCAGGAGGGGATTGCCTTCCACCATATGTAGTATACAAAGCAGAGCATTTATATAGTCAGTGGACGGTAAATGGACCTAAAGGATCCCGATACAACCGATCGAAGTCAGGGTTTTTTTTTTTTTTTTTTTTTTTTTTTTTTTTATTATATAGGACACGTCAATTGGACTTCGCCTTGCCTGATGGTAAGCTGAAGGCAAAATCCCAGAAAAGAGGGTCACCATTACTTACACATACCGTGTGACAATGGTGACACTCAGCTTGACGGCCTTATCATATGCTTTTTCACGCCCCGCTTAAAGGACCCGGGACTGTAGGAAGAAGGAAACACGTGAGCTGGTAATGAATTCCAGGCCTTAATGGTGCGACAGAGGAAAGAGTCTCCGAACCGCTTGGTTCTTGATCGGATGTTTTGCACCGTGTGCGAATGACATCTAAGACCTGCACGCGTTGTCCTGTGTAGGAAAGGGGAGGGTGGGACTAATTGGAAGAGCTCATCAGAACACTCCCCATGGTACAGACGGTAAAATACAGCCATGGACGCAACATCTCTACGCAGCTGTAAAGGTTCTAGGGTGTTCGTGATCTCGGGATTCCCAATGATGCGGATCGCACGTCGCTGCAACCTGTCGAGAGCATCTAGTAAGTACTTTGCTGAACCATCCCAGAGATGCGAGCAGTACTCCACACAGGAGCGAATTTGTGTCTTGTATAGAAGACACCGCTGCTCCGGCGTGAAAAATCGTCTCACTCTGTTCAGGACTCCGAGTTTTCGTGAGGCTGTTTTGATGATGCTTTCGATGTAGTTTTTGTTATTCAGGTTGCAGCGAACATCCATACCTAGGATATTGAGATTGTCCTGCAGCGGCAGTGGCGTGCTCTGAAGAGTGGGGAGGGGAAGGAAAGAAGATACTTTTGCTGTAAACGCACATGCCTGCGTCTTCTTGGCATTGAACTCAACCAGGTTCTCAGAGCCCCATTGAGAAATGTGATTCAGGACCCCGTCAAGCTCAGTGACAAGAAGCTGCCTTTTCTCTGCGATATCTGACTGCTTGGCCGCTGGATGTCCATGATAACTCCCATGTAAAGTGCTATCGTCTGCATAACAATGAACATTGCCGGTAGACAGCATGTCGTTGATATGCAGAAGAAAGAGAGTGGGTGATAAGACGGACCCCTGGGGCACGCCAGCATTAACCTGCAGAAACTCTGAAGCTCGTCCGTCACAAAGGACGCGAATACGGCGCCCCTGCAGGAAGCTAGCAACCCAGTTGCACAGCCTAGAAGGCAGACCAAAGGCAGGTAGCTTAGAAAGAAGCGATTTGTGCCAGACTCTATCGAAAGCTTTGGCGATGTCAAGACTAATTGCCAGTGACTCGCCGTGCTTGTCCATAGCCCCACCCCAAAGATGGGTAACGTATGCTAGAAGATCACCCGTTGACCGTTTCGGTCTGAAGCCATATTGCCGGTCATTAATTAAGGAGTGATCCTCTAGGTGCCGCATGAGCTGTTTGTTAATTATGTGCTCAAACACTTTGCACAGCACTGAGGTGACGGCTATGGGTCGATAGTTGGCTGGCTCCGAGCGATCCCCCTTCTTGGGAATCGGCTGAACATTCGCCTCCTTCCAAGGCAAAGGCACTGTACCCGAACTGTAGGATAGCCGGTACAGGCGCGTAAGCATTGGAGACAACTCCGCTGCACATTTTTTCAAAACTACCGCTGGAATACCATCCGGACCACTGGCTTTCCGGACATCGAGTGATTGCAGCACTGCACGGACATCGCGTTGCCTGATATGGATATCAGGCATCGCGTGGTCACTGTCGGGTAGTGTTGGTGGCTGCGTACCACAATCATCGATTCGGGAGTTGGCCGCAAAGAGATTAGCCAGCAGATTTGCCTTCTCTTGCGACTCATGGGCCAGGGATCCATCAGGGTTACGCAGCGGAGGCAGCGAAGGCTGACAGAAGTTGGCTTGCACGGCTTTAGCCAGTCGCCAGTAGCCACGGCTTCCCGTGGGATGCATCACTAGCTCTTGACCAAGCCGCGCTATGCGCAGGGCATCCGCTCTGACATAGGCCCTTCTACAGACCTTTGTGGCTCTGTTGTACGCTGCCTTGAAGTGGCCCAGATTGGGATGGCGCGTGGCGCGCGCCCTTACCCAAGCGCGGTACGCAGACTGTTTTTGTTCAACAGCTTCCGCGCACTCGCGCCCGAACCAAGGGCGCACCCCGCGGTCACCGGTGACATCGGTGTATGAGATATAGTATTCCATACCCAGACCGATCTCACCGGCGACAGCAGTAGCACAATCCGATGGGTTCTTACCTTCAAAGCAGCGCTCAACCCACGGGATGGACGCAAAATAGTCACGAAGTCCATCCCAGTCCGCTGACGAGTAGTGCCAGAGACGCCGCTTACCCTGCACGGGTCGTGGGGGCGCCAGGTGGCCCGACCTTCTTGGTATCCTAGTGACCTCGTGCACCAATTGGGTCAGGCCGTGCGCCAGAGCAAATGCGTGGGCGGCTCTTCCCGCATGGTCTGTTTTGGAGGAGCCCAACCAGATCTCATGGTGGGCGTTAAAATCCCCCAAAAATACCATTTCGGCATTCGGAAATCGCTCCTGCGCATCATCTGCCGCCTGACTCAGATATTCAAAGAGTCGAGTTGTCTCAGCATCTCCTGTATGGGAACGGTAGAGGCACACATAGATCTGACTCGTAGGGCCATGGTCTACGTGTACCCAAAGGACGGAGAAGGATGGGTCCTCTAGGCAGCGCAAACGGCGACAGCAAACATCCGCCCTAACAAACACGCACACCCCGGCTTTTGCACGAAAACTTTCCTCAAGAACATAGCCAGGGTAGAGCAAGTAGGTCGTGTCGTCAGGGCGGTGTATTTGCGTCTCCGTTTGATAGTACTATTTTTGAAGATTGGTTTGCAACTATTGTTCTGCCTTGGGCAAAATCTAAGACTGGTACGAAGGTTTTAATCGGTGATAATTTGGCGTCCCATATAAACCACAAAATTGTTAGTTATTGTGAAGAGCATAATATTCGTTTCGTTTTTTTACCTCCAAATTCCTCACATTTAACCCAACCCTTAGACGTGTGCTATTTTGGACCTTTAAAAAAACTATGGAGGCCAATTCTTCTAGATTACAAAATAAAAAACACCAGAGAATCTACAATATATAAAGGACATTTTCCCGACCTATTAAAAAAACTAATGGAGCAATTAAATGAAAAGTCTCATAATATAATAAGTGCATTTACAGCTACAGGAATTTCACCTTACAACCCCGAAAAAGTAATTAATAAACTTCCAAGCATAGATAACCCGGCTTTATGTTATATCGACACAGCACTCTTGGATTGGTTAAAGGAGATGCGTGGTGCGGATCCAACTAAAAGAATAAGAAATAAAAAATTAAATGTCCCACCTGGTAAATCCGTTTCTAGGTCAACCTGTGGCATATTACTGCAGACCACATTAAGGCCGATTTTAAATTCTTCCTTTACCCTAATTCACTTATGCATTAAGAGCATAAATGCCTACATACATAATACTGAGGTGTCTACTTCAAAATCACCAAATGTTCTCTATTCAAGTGAAATAAAAACGACCCAACAAACAAAATATTTTTTAATGAAACACCCGAATGCCTCACAAACCAATAAAAAATCGAAGATCTGCTTTACACATGGAATTGTGCCCTACTCACGAAACAAATGTAGCTAAGAAAAGAAAAGCCCCGGAAGAAATAAAAGAAGTTGAGACAGAAACCGTTAAAAGAAAACCAAGTAACAAAACAATGAGCAGACAAATAACAAGTAAACGAGCTACAAATAAGAAGAAGGAAAAACTAATTAAACAAACAAATATTTGGTCTGATAGTGAATCCAGTATCGAAATGAATATAGCTGAAACAGATGATTCTGATTATGAGACTATTGATGACTTTGCCAGACAGTACCAAGAAGGTCAAGAAAATATAGAACCACTAATTAGCTACGGAATATCTGACATTGAATATGTTACACAACCTGATAATAAAATAGAAATAGATTCTTGGGTTTTGGCTAAATTTGCCACAAAAAAAGCGTAAAACACTTTGTAGGAAAAGTAATATCAATAAAAGATGATGTGCCTGAAGTAAAATTTGTCAGAAAAGTTAAAGAATCAAACACTAGAGGATCAGCATTTACTTACCCAAAAATAGACGACATTTGTACTATGAAACATTTAGATGATATTATAAAGGTATTGCCTGAGCCCATTATTTCTCAAAGGGGCCAAATAATATTTAGTATTGATTTGAGTAATTATTACAACATTCAATAATTTTATAGCATTCTGAAATGCATTGTGACTGATTTACGAGTAATGTTAATATTAATTAAGTACCAATTTGTTACTCATCTTTGTTTGTTTTTTGATAAATATGTATGTTTCTTACAAAGGTAAAATATATTAATATAATTGACATAATTTATTTGTTATGTATGAGTATAGTTATATAAAGGTATATTGGTTTTAAACTTTCTGATTTACATGTACCTAATGTTACTAAATTAGGTGTTACCTTTCTATTTCTGTTTAGTTTTTGATAAATGTTTATGTTTCTTATTATTGCCAAACTCTGAGTAAACAAAAATGTTTATAAAAATGTATACTTTGACTGAAGTGATTTGAGACTGATTAATTATCTACGCGTTTACCATTTCTGTTTGCTTTTATAAATGTCAATGTTACCTACTTATTATTACATTATTAGCTCTGAAATCTCATAATATCTTTAAGTATACCCTTTACTAATAATAGGAATATTAATTTGATTAACGAATAATTTTGAAGTTAATTTGTTTATTTTTTGATATTTTACAAAATATGTTTCAAGCCAAATCGTTGATGGTCGAAAGTTGGTGATCATCATTTATTACTTAAGATCTAATAGCTTTAAGGCATTCGAAAGAGCAAAATATACTTACCTTCTTAGATTCCAAGCTAAATATATTTTTTTAGTTAAAAGGTAAGGTCTGTATTGTGTTATATATTTTTATACCACATTAAAAAGCTAAGTAACAAACATTGTTTTATTTTGCTAGAAACAGCTAACCACCATTTATTTTGTAGTTAGATGAATTCAAAAAATATTGACAACCCTGTCAACAATCCAACCAATGTATGGAAAAGTTTCAAAACGGACACTAAATTCGCCTATGACAGGTTTAAAAAAAAATCTACCTTATAGCGGTTTATTTCAATGTTTTATTCGTCTGTGCCTTCTAAAATTGCTTCCTCTAAATCTAGTAAGCAGTATTTTAAATAAAATGTAACGTTTTGATACTTTTACATGATGCAGGCGAATTTAGGAAAATTGCCCTAATCTCGCCTATCACTTTCAAAACCCATTTATAGGCAAATCAGCCATAAATTTGGAACCATAGATAATTTGAACGGTAGATGGAGATATGTCATTTTGTTTTTTTGACAGTATGACTCGCCTTAAAAACCAGGCGAATTTAGGGAATTTGACGGTACTGTGATAATGAAGACATTAAATTAGGATAACATATTGTTCATATTCAATAGAGGGGATCTATAATCAGAATAAAAAGATTACGTTTCAAAAAACGTATTTTTTGCACAGAGCCTTGGTTATTTTTCTAGAATAAAAGTACCCCAAGTTTCACATTTTCACAAACTTTCACATTTTGTAATATTAGTAGGATACCGGGTATACATTCATAAAATAACTATTATTTTAATATTACTGATAGATACCTCAATTGTATTTATTTGTATAATTATATACTCTGATAAAATGTATCACGACATCATTTAATACTTTTAGATGAACTTCCGCAAGCAGTTGCTGCGACGGCTATGCTAGTCGGCAAAATGGACCAATTGTTTGATTCATAAAATGGAGACACGCCCGACTTGAAAAGGGGAAACAAATACCTTACTAAGTGGACTCAAAGAATGCGTGTTACAGATTACTCAGGCGCCTTTTTTGTTTGTCTAGTGAAGGTACTTTAAAGGCTCTTAAATAGGCAGCCCATGAAATGTGGTATAAACCTCCAAATATTTGAAACGGGTAAAGAACAAACACAAAATCGGGAACTTGAAGAAAATTTGTGTATTTTAGCATTTGATAAAATGTCTATACGTAAAAATTTGTCATTTAACACCAAACAAGACATTATTAATGGTCATCAACATCACGGAAATCAAGTCAGAACTATGGAGCCAGCAACACATGCGATGTTATTTATGACCATTGGCATCAGAAAGAAATGGAAACAATCACTAGCTTTTTACTTTTTTGGTAAGTGTGTCACTGCAGACTGATTATCAACAGACATCCGAGTTATTTAAAGGAAATGAAAATCATATTCCAAAATATGTCATTTTTAGGTCTGGCACAAAAAAATGACATATTTTAAGGCTAAGCCACCTTCAATAGATGGGTTTATAATAACCCTAAATGCCGTGGAGCGGCGTTTTCACAATGTGAAAAAATTTTAAATAGGAAGTGTATCACCAAGACAGCTTAATCAAAATCCACTGGAAATATTTTTCGGGTACATCCGCAGCAACTATGGATGCAATGCTAATCCTAACAGCATCCAATTTGTTGCAGCACTCATAACCGAAATGATAAGCAATTTATTACATACTAGTAAAAATAAAAAATGTCAAGACAACGATAATGCAATTTTAACTAATTGAAAGTAGTTTTTGACGCAAAATATTGTTGAACAATCCCATAATTTATGATGTTGAAGCTACAGGAGCTGCTACGCCTCAGTGTTCTGGTGAAATACAGACTTGTACATGTGTGTACTAGGACCCAAGTGCATCAATGCCAAACTGCAATGCTTGCAGACCAGAATACAGAGGTTAGTCATTTATTCACCAGTTTCAAAGAATCCGAAAGTATGCGCGCTAGTTCAATATATGTATCGTTCATTGTAAAAGTGGTGTAACTCCATAATTTACATGCAGTGGATCCCCGGTAATCCGGCCCCTGTCTGATCCGGCACCCCCTGAAATCCGACATGGTCTATTACATATTTATTATGTATTCATTTTTTTAAGATAATATTCGCTAATGCATGATTGCACAAGTTAGAACTTGTACGCACCATCACTATGTATTGTGCTCGAGTCTCGACGCGTAGGGTATTGTCAGGCAAGAGACAGACACTCAAGAAAGCTGAACATCCAGAAGTCGAAGAAGCTTTATACACGTGGTTTCTTCAGGAAAGAAATAGACATGCGCCCATTTCGGGACCAATGTTGTCAATGAAAGCTAAATATTTTTATAAAGAAATAATAAAAAAACATGATTTTGTGGCTAGCAAGGGATGGCTAGAACGTTTCAAAAGTCGTCATGGCATACGTTTAATGACCATTACAGGAGAGAAACTTTCTAATGATGCCACCTGCATAGAGCTATTTAAATTAAGATTTTTACAAAAGGTGAAAGATTTAAATCTTACCCCGTCACAGGTGTACAATGCAGATGAATCAGGGCTTTTTTGGCGTGTGATACCTAATAAAACTTTTGTTTCCTATAATGAAAAATCCGTACCTGGACGATAAGTAAGTAAAGAACGTGTAACCATACTACCATGTTCTAACGCTGCGGGAACACACACGCTAAAGATGGTGGTCGTTGGAAAATCTAATAAACCACGTGCATTCAAAAACATTGATTTACCTGTATACTATTATGGACAAAAAAGTGCGTGGATGACAAAAGATCTTTTCAAAAAGTGGTTTGATGAATGCTTCGTACCAGAAGTTAGAAATTGGTTGAAAGATCGTAATTTTACTCAAAAAGTGTTATTGCTTCTTGATAACGCTCCCGGTCATCCGTCTGAAGAAGAACTAACAACTGAGGATAAATGCATCACTGCGATGTTTCTTCCGCCGAACTGCACTGCACTGATACAACCTATGGATCAGCATATCATTCAATTTGTAAAGCAAGATTATAAGAAAAACCTACTTTTGAAAGCCGTATCAACAGACCAGCCAATAGAAAAAAACGCTAAAAGAATTAAACATGAAAGATTTAGTTTTTGCTCTTTGTCAATCGTGAAATACATTACCTTCATCAACTATTACATCGTCTTGGAAAAAGTTATGGCCAGATATAGTCGCTACTCCTACCAATGATCCACAAATCAGTGTACCTTCGGAAGTAATAGAACAAATTGCTGCTGAAACCCAAATAAGTCCGGAAGATTTGGAAACCTGGTGCAATGGAATGGATAAAGAGGAAAATATTTTTCATGAAATGTCTGACTAAGAGATTATAAAAGAGATTTCTAGTCATACAACAATAAATCAGGAAGATGACGACGAAGTAAATGCAACTACTCCGCAAGTTAAAGCACAAAATGCAGTTAATGCCTTTGAGCTGGGTTTGCAATGGGCTGAAGAAAATGGTGCATCCTACAACGAACTTCTACTTTTAAGAGGACTGAGGAATCTCGCGTTTCAACAATGTTAAACAAAAAAAAATTGATGAATATTTGCATGCTTCTTAAATTAATTGATTCATAGTTTTTGATTATTTTAGTATGTACACAATTGTTTGTACACAATTTATTTCCTGACGTAAAGTTATTACACATTTTTTGTAAGTTGTTGATTGTTGAAATGACGTTAATTTTATAATAAAACGTAAGCTCTGTATTGTGTTGTTTACATTACTGAATTTGACATACATAATGAAGTATGATTTGTACTTCAGAAAACATATAATATATGTAATATAAAGAATCTTATCATTGGATCTGCAATTTGTCGGATTACAAGGTACTCTAATGTAAAAAAATTCGGACTATAGGGGGTCTTAGGCAGTACTCTATAATCCGACAAATTCGATAGTTCGACACTGCCCTGCGAAATGTTTGTCGGACTGCCGGGGGTCCACTGTATATGCGCATTTTTTCAGTATGGACCCATAATTAATCACATGTTTCATCATAAAAGTGAAGCAACTATACGTCCACAGATGGCGTTACTAGTGCAGTTAGGAAACAGATTTTAATTAATCTTCACTATAATAGTGAAGTGTTGACTTGAAGTAAGTCCGGAGTTGATTCACTTTTATTATGACCGCTGTTTGTCAGCTAGTGCTCGCATCGTAATCTTCTTTAAAAAATCTTTAAATGATGAAGTTAAAGATTGAAAATCCTATGCAACAGCCTTCTTGCCAAACAAAATTAAAATACAAACAAGCAAGTTGCGTAATGCTAGATTTGATAAAGGCGATAAGTTCTATCTTAAATACGACTATGATAGTCCCGAACAAGCTATTGATGTGTCTCTCATATTGAGGTCTCTGCAGAATCAACAAGCTATTCGTGAATCAAAAACAGCTTATACTGAAAATATTCGCATCTCAAAGGCAAAATACGATGATTTAAAGAAAATGTACGAAAAAGATGTTATACCAGAAGTATATTGCAAAGAATATTTGGATTTGCCCTGCGATAAAAATACAAGAGATGTTTTACCTGACACTGATGAAGACGACTGATTTATGTTTCTTTCAATATTTTTAATTTTATTAATAAAGCTGGAAGTACTTGATGTTTCATGTTTTCTGGATTATTCAATTTCTGACTCTGTCTGTTATGGTATCCTATAAAAACAGTTAAAAATCCTTCACAGTAAATTATTTCTACTATTTCATAAATTTAAGCATTATCGTAATCGACACACTCAAATCAGCTCTAACTAATAACGGTCATCAGTTTTAACGTAAGTGACATATGTATGTGATTTTAAAGTACTAAGTCAAACTTTAAGATTTGAACTAATAGGGATGTTTCCACATAACACTTAATAAAAATTGCAAATTGATACTATAAGTAATTTAATAAATATTAAAAAATAACCTTCTCCTGTAAAATATGTAAAACGGCGGTTACGATCTTCTTCCTGAAAAGGCTAGACCTAAAACAAGGTTCCTAAAACACCTGACTATAAGCATAATTATGTTTGAAGAGTCACTATAATAGTCAAGCAAATCCATAAAAAGAAAAAAAAATTGCTTAATTTTTAGGATACTACCTACTGTTATACTCTTTGATTTGTCATGAATAAATAAAAATATCATTCATGGAATAAATTACTGTCTTTTTTTTCTACACATCAATTAACAAAAACCCTTACTATTTCAAAACTTCAATAGAGAGCGATAATTCACTATTACAATGAACGACACATATGTTAATAAGAATTTTGTGAAAACTGTCGAGAGTTCGAGAGTGCTGCAACAATTGTGAATAAATATTTGAAATAGCATACATAGTTGCGACGTATTATTGCAAAAGACCTTAGAAAGAAAATTAAAAGAGCAACTAAATTTCGAGTGAATGCTTGATTGCGCTGAGCATTATAATAATAATAAAATATTATAAATTATGTCCACTATATGTGCATATGCTTAAAAAGGTATTGTGTTTTAAGTTTTAAGGCACAGAAGAAGCATCAAAATAGGCGATATATTGAAAGATAAACATACTTTAAAATATTTAAACCAATGAAATAATATAATGTGTTTTTAATCATTAGTATGCAACTGTATAAAAATATTTAATACATTTCTCAGGATTTGGTTTACATTCCAGTTAATAAGTTTAAATTAAAAGTGAAAAACAGTTTAATAGAAAAAGGTTGTTATAAAGTAAACGAATATCTTGATGATAAAAATACATGGTCATCCTAATCACTTTCTTGCTCGCACATTATAAATTGTATAAAAACCATATTAAAAAAAGGATAATCGAGTTCTCTGGAGTTTCTTGCTTGTATCTTCTTAATAGAACGAACTACCAAACCAGCGAAAGAATCATTTTCAAATGATTTATTTTACTTTACAGCTTGGATCTTATTGAAGGTTGTGGACATACATTCTATACGAGATCTACGCAGGAGCCCTCAATACGAGATCTACAAGTCCCGTATTGAAGGCGTCCAACGGAAATTTCTTCGTAGCCTAGACTACAGGGCACAGCAATGTTCAGCTGACTACGAACATCGATGTAATAGGTATCATTTCTTGCCTTTGGAAGTGAGACGTGATATTGGCGACATATGCTACCTATCCAATATCGCAAACAGCAGAATTGACTGTCCACAGCTCTTGGCCTCCGTCTCACTGCGAACTAACGTGCTGGGACTTCGGCAGCGGCCGATTTTAAACATTCCGAGAGCTATTACAAATTACAGACTGAATGCCTTCTCAATAAGAAGCGCATCTAAATTTAACAAAATTACACAGCATCTTGATATAGACCTATTCAGCACTAGTATGGCGGCAATAAGAGAGAATAAGGAGATAAATATATGTCCAACCAACAAAGGATCATCATGAGACACATATGACCACGAAGCAAGCTAAAGAAGTTCGAGCAGTGACGCTATGCCGGTGGGTAGTGGAGGTAGTAAACGGCCGGTTCAAACCTGATTTTAAGCACTTGCGGCAAAAATATTTTAATAATTCCCTACCAAACATGATTACTGATTTTAAGATTGCCACAGCTATCATCAATCACTTTCAACGACCCATCGTGGATAGCGTAAACGCAAATATTTTAATTGATAGCATTAGACAGAAAGTGGATACCCCAAACCTTATACACATGTATGTAGAGAGAAAACGGTTCAATCAAAGAAGAGTGAGAGATACTTATAGAGACCAAGCACTTGAGGATCTGTCAGACTATGGCATGCACAAAGATACCTGGCTATTGCATGCAAGGATCCAGTCGCTTCATGTGCATTCAAAAATATATTATTGTTATATATTAATGAACAATGCCAATAGTAATATTACTCAATATTATTGCACATGTTTCATCAGGCGGCGTACGATAGGCATTTGTGCACATATCGTGTCCATCGTATGGTAGATACCTAGACTAAGCGAGGCATGAAGGGTTTGCTGCTTCAGCAACTTTCCTTAACCGATTCATGGTCAATGATGCCTCTGGCGCGTCATAAGTAAACATATTGGGTGGCCCATGACGCGCATAGTGCGTCATTTTTAAATTAACTCAAAACAAGCTTCAAAATTATGAGATTACGAAAGCTACCATTTCTTATCCTACATTGAACATTAAAGTAGTTAATACGCGTGGCAATTAATTTACCAATCAGGGATAGCAAATCTTTGGTAACATATTGTTAAACTTAATTTATAATGTAATTTGAATTAAAATGAATTTCAATAAGATGGACTGTAGAAATATTGCGGCTTGATATTCTGTTTAAAACTTATTAGGGGCGTAAGTGAACTAATTCAGTGGAAATACTGTCCTTGTGTAGCCTTGAAGTTTTCTACTCCTGATAGGAATAATATTATGCAATGCCTGCTTCGTAATACTAAGGGTCACTGTTGCAGTGCTGCCACTCCTTGCCAAAGAGCAACAATAAAGAGCCTGCCTGGTATTAGAATAATTAAGAAATCCTTAACATTCATTAGCAGTTTTTTCGTAGTACATAGTATTTCTATTTAGTAAGTTATTTCAAAAAATATTGTACATTAGGCAAAGCATTTAAGTATACTGGCAACTTTGAACAACCCGGCGTAATCAACACCCCAAAAAATATTTTCATACATTGAGCGCAATATGACTGGTGGAATAGCGTTAAAAATGACCAAGTTTCGTGAAGTTATACCAACTTCACGAAATTTCGTTGACAAAGTAGAGTATTTGTGGCAGATAAAAACAAAAATTTAAAAACGCACTTTTTTCAATTTTACACGAAATCTGTCAGGAAATGTGAAAAACGTTTTAGACAAAAGTTGTTGATCTTGTCTTGTCTTGACCTACAACTTTTCCATTTAACTTTTTTCGATAGGAGGTTTAGTTTTGCTGCAAATCGCGGCAAACTATTTTTCACTCTTAAAATGCACCCTATTACACCCTCTGTACATAATTGCGAGTTTAATTTTCTCGTTATTTTAACCATATTTCCTTTCATTTACAACAGGTCTCTTGATGTTACTAATTAATTTCCTGATTTTTCTATCTGTACCAGTCTATCAACCCCATTTTCTTCTTGAACACTGTAGCCATTATCATAAGAAACATCAGAGTAAAACTCCCGCGTCGCTACAACTTCTGATTTGTTTTTTAAATCTTAAAGTTTACGTTTTTTCAAATCCGAAAGTAACATATATATTTTTCATTCGAAAACTACATTAAATAAAATTATTTTGAAAATAGTCGCTGAAGCTATACAGGGTATCCTGAAATTCGACGTCAACCCTGATCCGGGTGAAAAGGCGGGTCATGCTGGTTGTCAGAAAAATAAAATAAAAATCTAAGTTGCATGATTTTAAAATTACACGCATTTTAAGAAAAAACGCAAAATTTCACACCCTGTGACAGTCATTTCACTCCTGTCCTGCCAAATCTTAACTTTAACCAAAAATTTGTTTTGCTGTGTAACCCTGAATAAGGTGTCTCTAAACTGTTATAAAAATATTTAAAGCAGCTGCTCTGTCTTTCATAACCATAGGACTTATTTCTTAGAAAAAAAAAATTAAAGCATTGCCTAATTTTAACTGACTGTATTAAAACAAAAATGTACGACGCGAGTTTGGCAAGTTATGTCAAAAGTTGGCGCATTTAGTAAGAATTCCAAAATGGTAAAATTCTTGATAAGTTGTTGCTGTTATCGTGGACAAAAGATTTATTTTAGTATTTAAGAGCCGCTTCCAAGGCTGAATAAATTTAACGCGTAAGTTTATTTATATACCACTTAGGTGGCATACAAACACACGGCCCACCTGATGGGAAGCGGTTACCGTGGCCTATGGACGTATGCAACACCAGGAATGTCACACTCGCGCTGCATACAATCTGATCTCAAAACCCCAATTTTCCACACATGAAATCTGATTTCAAAGCCCCAATTTTCTACATATAGATTCTGATTTACAAGCTCCAATTTTCCACACATCAAATTTGATTTCAAAACCCCAATTTTCCACACATCAAATCTGATTTCATAAGAAAACTTATACCTTTAATGTATGTTTATAATATTAAATATAGAATAATGTTTTTATAACACGAGAGCCGTCTAGTCCAAATTAAGCTTGTAGAGCTTGTGTTTTTTATCTAGACAAGAGATAAACATACTTTTACGCATATGTAAAAACATGCATATATGCTTAGATAAATTATATCCAAACAATGAATAAACAATAGCGTTTATCACATAAATATTTATTCAGAGGGGGAATCGAATCCACTACCTCGACATAGCAGTTAGGGTTGCTAGGCACGTCAATATAGGTAGGTATCGATCTTATTGTTCTGAGAGAGTACATGCCATCTCCTTTTTAGAAAAACGTCTCAGATATACACGGCGGAGCGACGCCGTTGTCAATTATGGGAAAGTAAGGATGCGATCATATTAGTAAGTAACGATCAAATAAATTTAGACCCTATTTGCAGATGACATAGAACTATTTTTGCAGCATGCACGTCTAAATCATTTCTCACTTTGTTCGCGATTTGCTACTGTAACCACCGCTTTAAAAATGTAGTCTATAAATATGACTGAATTTAATAATTTCACTTTGATTAGCGTACATCTCGGGGTACTGACGCCTTTTCTTAGTTATTTATCGCGACCAATAGAACAAGTATGTAAGTATAATTCTACAATTATTATTTAATATTGACTATAATTTAATAGTTAGATTTTTATAATAGATTTAGTTTAAATTAATAATTGTGTTTTTAATTTTATGTCGACCAATCCTTTTGATTCTGACTGTGAAATACCAGCATCTCAGCCAGCGCCTGCGGTAGAAAAAAAGAAGGCCAAGAAGAAGGTCAGCAACAAAACGATCAAGAGAGAAATAAGGAAAATTAATATCGGGCCAAATCTAGCTTTTTGACATCCGAGTCAAATTCGGATGTCGATTTGTCGAAGCCGTCGACATCGGCCAAAAAAAGGAAACTGTTGGATTCAGAGGTAAGTACCTACCCATGCTAACAGATTTTTTAATTGTAGTTGCGAGCTCCCTTTTTAATTTTTATTATCCATTGTTATCTCATATTATTACTGACTATAAGATATTCTTATTTTTTGGTAGGTTATTTCATGCTGTTGATTTTTAAATATTTTTTAATACTATTTCCAGGGTTCGTTAAAATTTATGTATGATATTAAATGTGATATATTTATAGGCTCTTTCAAGCTGTTCCTTTTTTAATTTCTAATGATATGTATTCAATTTAATTTCAGAACGATCAAGATCTTGACGGCGAACCCATCCGTGCGGCTGCGTTGCGGAGCTTCCTATCAAGACGAAGTGGTTCCGGCTATACACTCCAGCGTGGTCCCACCCGGCGGGGCAGCTACTACGTGGAACTGCGTGTTTACAACGCTCGGGAAGCGGAGGCGCTCAGCACCGACCGCTGGAAACGAGCCTTAGTTACATTCAAATCGGCTGTTGATGACGGCACCCGGTATGGAAAGCGGTCACAGATCTTGTCATCGCTGCAAAAGAAGATTATCGGAAGATACAGCCGATACTCTATCAGTCTAACGTATTTTAAAAATTAGGTAAGTGTCTTACGACAATTTCAGTAGGTACTTAAAGGACTCGATCTTTTCTTTTTAATGTATGCTCCTTTTTTTTTTAATTGTAATGAAATATAATCTTGCCTCTTCTTACAGTACTGCATATTTTTTAAATTATTATTGATGTAATTTTTTTCAGTGAAACCAAAAAACCAAATATTAAAAACCAAAAGCCAAAAACTAAAAAGCCAATAAACTCGAATAAATGAATCTCAAAGATTAAAATTCTGAACCTTGAATCTCATTCTTTAAGTACTTAAATCCAGATAAGTCAATGTGACCTTGAAATATAATTTTGTAGTTAATATTCTAGATCAGTTATAGTGACTTTGAAGGTACTTAAATCAAAATTTAAACAGCTCTAGAGGAAAATAAATATATAAAAGACTTTTTTTTTGGGGAATATATACTGGAAATTTTGAATTATTGTTACTTACTACAGCATGTCATAGTTGTAAAGAAAATTTTTCTAATAATGATTTTATTGTTCGCGACCATGATCATTTCACGGGTAAATATCGTGGTCCAGCTCATAATTCATGCAACTTTAATAATAAGTCTGTAAAATTTATACCCATAATATTTCATAATCTTTCAGGATATGACTGCCATTTATTTATAAAAGAACTTTTAAATGTTAGTGGTCGAATCAATTTAATTCCAAGAACTAAAGAAAAATATATTTCTTTTACTAAATTTTTCTCATTTAATTCTTAGAAAGTAGTCCAATTGAAATTTATAGATTCTTATAATTTCTTAAGTTTGAGTTTAGACAACTTAGTAAAGACCATGGACTCCAAAGACTTAAAGCATTTACAATCATTTTTCACAGATGAAGATTTATTTCAACTATGTCTTAGGAAAGGTGTGTATTGTTATGATTACATAGATTCCTGGGAGCGATATGCAGAGACTCAGTTACCAGATCGTTCAAATTTTTATAATAAACTCACATCCGATACTGTATCTATTGATGATTACAATCATGCTTTAAATGTATGGTCCAAATTTGGTTTAAAGAATTTAGGTGAATTTACTGATTTATATTTGAAGTGTGATGTCTTACTATTGTGTATATTTGAAAAATTCCGCTCTATGAGTTTATGTCATTATGAACTTGACCCATGTCATTATGTTTCATCACCATCATTAAGTTGGGATGCCATGCTCTTGTTAACTAAAGTAGAATTAGATTTGATATCTGATATAGAAATATATAAAATGCTAGAAAAAGGTATTAGATAGAGGAGGTCTTGCTCAATGCTCGATGCGATATGCAAAAGCTAACAATAAATTTTTATCAGACTATAATGAAAAAGAACCCAGCACACTTTTAGTTTACTTAGATTGTGTCAATTTAAACTATGTTCACTTGCAAGAATGTGTAAAGAATGGTCTTATATTATTAAATATCTACAAAATTCTAGTTCTAGCATTTACTCAAAAAAATATCTTAGAACCATACATAAATCTTAATACAGTACTCAGACAAAAAGCTGGCTCAGATTTCGAAAGAGATTTTTTCAAGAAGCAAAATAATTCAATATTTGGTAAAACAATTGAAAACAAAAGAAAACAAGTGAATGTTAAATTAGTTAATGTGTGGAAAGATGACTTCAATAAGACCAATAAAATAAAGGGGGCAGAAAAGTATGTGAGTGCTCCTAATTTTAAAAATATGGCTATTATTTCAGAGGATCTTGTTGCTATCCAATATGTATATATACATATATACTATATATATATATATATATATATATATATATATATATATATATATATATATATATATATATATATATATATATATATACCTGGTTACTTTAAAGATGAGATGGGTGGAGATGTCATTACCGAGTTTGTTGGCTTGAGGGCTAAATTATATTGTATAAATAGTTTAAACAATACAATTAAAAAGTCTAAAGGAGTTAAAAAACCTATTTCTAATAAGCTTACAATAGAAAAATATAAAAATACTTTGTATAATGTTATCAATCTTAGAGATACTATGTATGTTATTCGATCTAAAAATCATAAGTTGTATACACAGAAAATTAATAAATTAGTACTGAATGGCAATGATGACAAGCGTCAAAT
Source organism: Eilema griseolum (assembly GCA_963662185.1). Classification (NCBI taxonomy): domain Eukaryota; kingdom Metazoa; phylum Arthropoda; class Insecta; order Lepidoptera; family Erebidae; genus Eilema; species Eilema griseolum. The sequence continues at coordinate 21,847,507 of OY759231.1, read as the reverse complement.
AAAAAATAATAATATTTATACTTTACCTTGGGGTCATTATCGAACTATGTTTTAAGCTGTTAATCTGACTATGTACCTAATTTTTAAATCTACTAATTTTATTTATGTTTATAATGTAACATAATATACTATTGCATAAACAATAATGTTATTCAATGTAAAAATCATAAGTTGTATACACATAACTAATGAATTAGTACTGAATGAAAACAATGACAAATGTCAAATAAAAAATAAAATTTATAAATTGTCTTAAATCAGACGATAAAAATTCACAAACATCCAGCACCACTTGAAAGAATGGTTCATAACCTTTTAAAAAAATATCACTTGTTCGTCATATTCCACTTACAACGTCAACAAGTTTTTGTTTATACAAGCTCTGTCGTCACTCAGCGGGCGGCGCCATTAACTGACGTCACCTGGGTGCTTGTTGCATTGCTACGCTAAGAATTATTGAAAAGATAATAGGAACTCAAAGATTTATTCTTATGTAGCTTAACTGTGTATTTACTTATTATTTCATAATCACTTTCAACGAAGTGTTTACCGCATAACCTCGTACTTTTGGTAATAATTAATAAATGGCAACGTATGGCTTTTAATCAAAGCTTTCGTATTTTTATATCCTTCGACATTTGGTGCGTACCGACTTCGGAGCATTTAGAAACAATACAGCGCATCATTGTAGCTGTTTGGAATTATTTTCTGAAATTATCCATACAAAAATACAATGTTTTGGGTACAAGCTATGCTGGCGCCATCTGTTTTTAGCTTTCACCGGCCAACGCCATTAGGATGGGTACATATTAAAATACCGAGAATCAAAATCCCGAATGTACTAAATACCGAAGTACGATATACTTACATACGACGCGTCGGTACATATATCGTACTTCGGTATTTCGTTTCGACCGAAAATCAAAATCCCGAGTGTTCGTTTGATCGCATGTTCAAAATACCGAATCACGAAGTACAAAATCCTGAAGTTCCAAATCTCGAACCTCAAATGTTTGGGTAGTTATTTTTTTAGCTTTCGAAACTAATATATCCAAGTCGGATTGCGCGGGGTGGACATTGCGCGCCATGACTTGGACACATAATAACACATAATATAGGTTAAAAGAGCATGAGAATGACCTCTATATTATATGCAGTCCAACTTAGCCTATACATAGGTTACACTAAAAGTTTCCGGAACTGGCCACTTACATAAACAATATTTAAAAAATTATTACAACATTTGAAAATAGAACTCTTTGGCTGTAGAATACAGTTTGTTTCATCTGACTGTCTTTTGTTTTTACCTTGTGGCGCCATTTAAAAAATTGTGTGTCTACATCAACATGAATTTAACTCGGGAAAATTTTCGTAGTATGATTTTCTACGATTTTAAGTGTAATTTGACGGCTCAACAGAGCATCGCTCGGCTTGAAACAGCTTTTGGCGATGAAGCTCCATGCAAGACGACTGTTTATAGCTGGTTTGCAGAATTCAAGCGTGGTCGTATCAATCTCAGTGACGAATCTCGCGATGGTCGGCAGTCCACCGCTGTGACCAACAAAAACATCGATGCTGTGCGCCGTATGATTGAAACAGACAGGCATGTGACCTACCATGAAATTCGCGCATCCTTAGAAATAGGCATGAGTCAAATACAATCAATCCTACACAAACATTTGGGTGTGAGAAAGCTGTGCTGGCGGTGGATCCCACATAACTTGACCGAGGATCAAAAAACGGACCGCGTCACTTGGTGCAGTGCCATGCTTACCAGATTCAACGAAGGTGCGTCAAATTTGGTGTGGGACATAGTAACAGGTGACGAAACATGGATTTATTGCTACGATCCCAAAACAAAGCAGCAATCGAGCGTATGGGTCTTTCAAGATGAGCCGAAACCAACCAAAGTGGCGCGCGTGAAAAGTGCATCTAAGCGGATGATTGCTTCTTTTTTTAATAAAACTGGACACGTGGCTACTGTTGCTTTAGAAAATCGTCGTACTGTGAATAGTGACTGGTACACGACCATTTGTTTGCCGGAAGTTATTGACGAACTCCGTAAAAATAACCGTAAACGCCGTATCATCCTGCACCACGACAATGCTAGTTCTCACACGGCCAGACAGACAAACGACTTTTTGAAGGCGAAAAATGTAGAACTCATGAGTCATCCTGCATACAGTCCCGACCTGGCACCTTGTGACTTTTATCTGTTCCCAAAAATTAAGAACCAATTACGCGGCCAACGATTTTCATCACCAGAATCAGAGGTCACCACAGAGGAGTGGCACAAAAGTTTTCAAAACTGGTTTGATCGAATGAAAAAGTGCATAGACGCCAAGGGAGATAATTTTGAAAAACAATAAATTAATTTTGTACCTTTAATAGTATTTTTTCATATTCATTCCGGAAACTTATAGTGCGCCCCACGTACATGGCTCGAGTCAACAATAGTGCCCGAAAAACGGCAATAGGCTCACCCCCTATTACGTGGGAGTTGGGGTGGGACCTAATTAAAAAATTGGTGAAATGTGGGTGATAATTCACCTCTGCCTAACCTTCCGGGGATGAAGGCGTGATTGTATGATGATGATAATGATATATTATGTTGTCCACACACTAAAATTTACATTATGAAATTCGGTAATGTAAACTTCGATATTTTGATATGTAACCATTAGGATTGATTAAAAAGACCGTTACATGTTTGAGCATGGTTACGCTTAATTTTTTTACAGCTCTCAATAAAAATGGATCTAGCCCCGGCTGAAAAAATGAGGCGGTACCGCGAAAAACTGGAACAAAACCCAGAAAAGATGGAGGAGCAGTGAATACGAAACTTAGAAAGGATTAAATCAAAATATTTATATAAATCAATAAATGAGATGTCAGAAGAAACAAAAAAAAAAGGTGGCGGGAACAAAAGAGGAAGAATAAGGAAAAGAAAAATACCGTATCTGAAAAGAAAAATACTGCATCTGAAAAGAAAAATACTGCAACTGAAAAGAAAAATACTGTATCAGCAAGTGAAAATCCGAAAACGCATATAATTAAGCGCTTTAAAAGAAGCAGAGATATGTATAGAAAACAATGGCATAATGCTCAAAGTCGTGTAGAATATTTAATCCGAATAACAGAAAATTTAAGAAAAAAGTTGTATCGTGTAAATCAGAAACATTTAAAGACAGAAGATTTAAAAATCCATAATGCATACGTTCAAGGATTGCTGTCTGAAGGAGAAATCGAAGAAGCTACTGTTGTTTAAATGATGCGGAATTGTGAAAGAAATGAAAAAAGAATCATGAAGGCAAAATTATTGCATGAAAGTCGCAATGGAACAGATTTTACGGTGGATGAAGCTTTAAGCATGTTTGCAGATTTAGATGTTTCGAAATCACAATACGGATTACTTCGAGCAAGTCTGATTAACAAAGACTTCGACATATCGTCGGGGATAGTGCAACTCCGCGAAACTTGCATTGGATAATACCGCGTATCCGACAAATGTAGCCAAATTTAAGTATCGCGGGCAAATTCCGCAACATCTTGATCGGGTGCCACCGCCTTGACACGAGTTCATTTTGACCAATCGGAAGCCAGGAATCGCCCAGTAACAACACTGCGAATCTTTCGCGAGCTAGTGTCAGCACCGCGTAATTGATCTGGAGACACCGGCAACGAGTTTGTGGTTTAATTTTGCAATAAAACTGTATATTTATTTAAAAAATTTCAGTGCCGACATCAAGTAAGTGTAAATGTAATGTTTGTTTCGTATATTTTAAATTAAAATCGGTATTTAACTCAAGTCTAGTTCATTTTACCATTCTAACCTATAATTTTTTTTTTTCAAAATGTAGGTACTAATTAGTTTGAATTGTGCAAGTGTATGTTATTATAAATCCCTTAAAGTACATAAAATACCGGTTTCTTAAATAAATATTACTTTATTGTTTCGTCTATGTTTACTTTGGTAATCATTTACGCGGTTTTGCTTTTTGTATAAGTGTGGGTTACGTGTTTATTAAAAACACATTAAAAATGATTCTTATTTACTTTTAGGATCAAAATGGAAAGTGAAACTGATACCTGTAGCGAAAACGAAACGGTTCATGTTACTACCTTACTCAGTTTAAAGAAAAGGTGTGAACGTTTATTGGCATTGAAAAAACAAATTTTGTTTAAGCAGACTGCATCTCGTAAAAATACCACACAGCTTGTTGAAAGTGTTCCTACTACTAGTTTTGCTGAAGCTAAAAATCACAACGAGAATCCTGATGACAGCGATTTAGTTAACTGTGACACAATTACTTTTAATGCTGCTAGTTCAGCAGAGCTGCTGAAATTAGGTGATCCAGATAATGTTTCTGAGCCTGCTATAACTGCTACTAACAACGTTGTAACCATTTCCCTTGAGAAGAATGCCTGTATTGACGCACTAAGTGGATCTTCAGTCCTTGATTTTTCATCAGATGACTCTGTGGCTGATCCAAATTATGCTCCATTGTCTGAAATAACAAATATTGCACCGATAATTTCATCATCGACGGACAGTAATATTGATCTAATTCCTGAAAGTAATTTAGAACGTGAAGTTGCAGCTGAGTCTAGAATAAGGAAACGAAAAGCAGATAAAATGTCTTCAAAAAGGTTTCAAAATAAGAGGTTAAGAATGCTAGGTCGTGAATAAAAAGGTTTCAGGAAGACGGATCATGACAAATTTTTACAAGACTCTATTAAACCGGCACGAAAACTTGGAGAGGCTTGTAAGTCAAGGAATTGTATTAGGAGCAAGGTGATTAACTGTGAAAAGTTTACTGAAACTATACGATCAAATATTTTTAAAGAATTTTGGGAGATGAGCTGGATTGAGAAAAAAGTATTTGTTTCATCAGTAGATAAAAAACCGACTAACAGAAAACCCACCGGAAGGGCTGATACAAGATGAAGTATTACAAAGGTGTATTATTTGAAATTAAATGACCAAAAATATAGAGTATGTTTAAAGACATTCTTAGGGACATTAGCCATTAAGGAGTGGACAGTAAGGTACTGGTTAGGAGAGACACCGAGTAACGAAACAACAATGAACAGGAGGGAAGATAATGCGTTGCCTACGTTAAAAGAATTTGTGAATTTTTTTTTAAGGGATATGCCCAAAGTGCCTTCTCACTACTGCAGAAAAGAAAGTACGAAATTATATTTAGAGCCAATAATACAGTGAACTAACCTACTAACTAAACGTGAACTATTTCGTATCTATGTTGAAGAGGCAACAAAAAAGGGACAGAGAGTGGCTTCCATAAAACTTTTTGAAAATGTTCTGAAAGATGAAAACATAGCATTATTTCAACCAAAAAAAGATGCATGTGATCTATGTTGTTCGTATAGAGTAGGTAATATTAGTGAAGAAAAATATCAGCAACACTTGTCACGAAAAGATTTAGCTAGACAAGAAAAGACTTTAGACAAAGAAAGAGCGAAAAATGGAACACTTCATCTTATCACTGCTGACTTACAAGCTGTGAGACTGTGTCCATTTTTGAAAGTTAGTGCACTGTATTTTAAAACAAAGCTTATGGTTCATACTTTGGTTACAATCTGGGCACTAATAATGTAAAGTGTTATTGGTTTGATGAGACAACTACTGATTTAAAAGCATCAACTTACGCTTCTTTTTATATTGATTATTTAAAGAAAATGATAGAAGACTGCCCAAAAGATGTCGTTATTTTTAGTGATGGATGCACATCACAAAATAGAAATGTTGTGGTTTCTAATGCTCTCCTGCTACTGGCGATGGAAAAAACATTGTAATTGCACAAAAATTTTTGGAAAAGGGTCACACTCAGATGGAGGTGGATTCAGTTCACTCTATAATTGAAAGAAAATTAAAAAATCGTGATATATTTTTGCCTAGTCAATACTCTTCAATTACCAAAGAAGCTAGACTAAATCCATCTCCATATGAGGTAGCATCAGTGGACCACACATTTTTTAAAGATAATAGTATTAAAAATAACTTAATTTATGATACAATTCGCCCTGGAAGAGGGATTGGTTCAAAATGTGTGGTTGATATCAGAGTTCTAAAATACAATCCCAATGGTACAATTGAATACATACTTAACTACAATGACGAGTTTCAACTATTACCACAAAAGCCAAAAAGAATTGAATCATTTATTCCACCACAGCTCTTTACTGATAGGTTGCCAATATCCAAATCAAAGTATGAACATTTACAACAATTGAAAAGTGTTATAACTTCAGATTGCCATGACTTCTATGACAACCTGCCATACAGAAATACCTAATTCGTACCTACCTCTTATTAATAGAAATCTATAACAGTTCACACCTTATAAATGAACAATCTTTGTGGTATAGGTATTTAAACTATCATGGTCACTGACATCAGTATCAGAACAGACAGTTTGTAGTGAGAGTGAAACCAATAGTAGTGCAGATACGCGTAGTAAAAGAACTCGAAAGAGGGTAGATCGATATAATTACTCCTAGAAGAAAAAACTTTTTCTTAGTTCACCGCCACTACTCCAGTTCCTCCGTGATCATGGTGCTTGCAACAGCGCCGAAATATCGGAAGCTCAAAATAGTGAAACATGGTAAATATCCCGTTTATTCTGATACTGAATCTTTGTGGTATTTTTGTTAGAAAAGATTTGTTTAGTTACTATGTTATTTTTTTTATAATTTGATTTTAATTATTATGTACAAGCAAGTGCCTAATACTGTTAGCACTAAGACTGATTTTTTATATAATATTTTATTAATAAGTTTAGGATTTCTGATATCGTCTGAATGAATATAAGATTTAATTAAACTAGTTTTGATACTTTAGTACTATCAATGTTTATAAGAGCAATTCAAAGAGATTTTAGAGGAAAAGTTTATGTTAGTTTTGTTACATTCATATTATCTAACTCTTGTAAGAGTTACAGATTCTACATTAATTTAGAATAGTTTTATTTTCAACATTAAATAAATATTGTTGTTAAAAATAAAATTTATTTATTTCATAACCGCGTACCTTCCAATATTATAAGTTTATGATCAAAGCAATCCGCGTATTTGTCGTAGGGCCTTAATTATTTACATAAATTGATATATTATTCTAACAAGAGATAGAACACATTAATAATTACTTTCTATGTAAAAATGAGCTTAAAATTCATTGAATTAATAAAGTTATTAAGTTTTAACCATCCTCTGTAAAACTTGATCTATTGCAGATACGCGGCCTTTACATATGGTAGATTCGCGGATTATAGTGCGAAACTATCCCCGACGATATTGCCATCATAAAATGTACTGACGAACGCCAAAAAAACTGTGTTATGCTCCACTATCCAGCATTCAAATAACCGATATAAGTGCTAAAGTAAATCTACAAGATTTGCTAGATCACACTTGTGCTCGCATCTTAAAGATTGAAAATGTTTACAACCCAAGAAGAAAATCTCTTAAATTGTTTACCAAGTGGGGATGTGATGGTTCATCGGAGCAAAGCGAATATAAACAAGTTTTAACAGATGAGAGTGACTTAGTATCATATACAAACTTATTTGTAGCGTCTTTGGTACCAATAAAGCTGACTGACACAGAAACACATGAGATAATATGGCAAAATCCGGCTTGTTCTTCTATTCGTTATTGCCGACCAATCCTGATGGAACTTGGAAAAGAAACGCCCGAGAAAACCCGATCATTGGTTGGTGATATTCGGGGTCAAATTAATAATTTGCAAACATCAAAGATACACAAGGAGACGCAGGTAATTGAAACAAGTCACGATTTATTTCTAACTATGGTGGATGGAAAAGTTACACAAGTTCTTACTGACACAAGTTCTGCAGCTGTATGTCAGTGTGCGGGGCTAAGCCAAGTGAAATGAATAATTTGGAGAAGATTGCATAAAAGCCAGATAATTATAAATTCTTATGAATACGGTTTGTCTACGTTACACGCGTGGATCAGGTGCATGGAGCTAATTTTACATATTTCATATAACCTTTCATTTCAAAAATGGGCTGCGAGAAGTTCGGAAGATAAAAAAAGTAAAGAAGACAAGAAAAAGAAGAAAAAGCTTGTACAAAGCTTGTTTCGAAGCCGGATGGGATTGCACGTTGATAAGCCCCGACAAGGAAGTGGAAACAGTAATGACGGCAATACAGCTCGGCGTTTTTTTGAGAACTACTATTGCGGTTAAGAAATTACAGGAGTTGATGAGGAACTTATTAAAAGGTTCTATGTTATTCTCCAAACCTTGGCATCTGGTATTGCTGCAAATCCAGAAAAATTTGGTGAATCTACTCGTGCAACCGCACAACTATACGTAACAAAATATATGTGGTATAATATGCCTTTTTCAGTACATAAAATCTTAATACATGAGGAAAGTATAATAAGACATTTTGCTGTTCTGCCCATTGGTCATTTATCTGAGGATACCCAAGAATCGCGTAATAAAGATTACAAAAAATTAAGATTACATCATGCTAGAAAATGTTCTAGATCCGCAACAAACGAAGACGTATTTCATTGTCTTCTATTTACGTCAGATCCTTATACAAGGTGTCCAGAAAGGGTATCGGGTATTTGTTTTCGCGCCATATTAGAAACGGGGCGTCTAAAGGGAGCGGGAAGAGGTTCGTGGCGTCCGCCATTTTGTGGAGTTTTAGTCACGGTGGTACAGTACTCGGGGACGCATCGCGCATTTTGCGTGACTGCTCAACGTATCTATCGTGCGGAATATCGTACGCGCCACACGCCAAGTCACGATAGTATTAGGAAATGGATCAGGATGTTCGAGAACACAGGTGCGACAGTTAAGTTGAGGCGTCGGTTCGTCAAAATCCATTTTTATGCATCCGAAAGCGAAGCCAAGCGTTAAACATCAAAAAATCGTCTGTACATTCGATTTTAAAGAAAGACTTACATCTAAAAGCCTATAAAATTCAATTGGTTTAAGAATTGAAGGATGGGGACTATGCCTGGCGACCTGCCACCGCCAATCCGTGCCCTGAAAACAGTAAAGTCATTTAGAAATATGTATCGAGTATATCTATTAAATAAACAACAACAGAAATGACAAACTCACACTTGGAATGCACGCTAGAAACTGTAGGGGCGGTTGGCGAGGGCGATCCATTGTTCTGCTGTCGTGTGAGATGGCGTGGTCCCGGTGATGACTTCACGCTTTTTTGGCTGCGCGTCCGCATGATGACACCTGATTACTCTCATTTACGCATTTCTCGGTCTTTTCTTTACTCACTCACCATAGTCACCAACAATATTATCGGTACCATATTATGCACGGCACTTACGGGCAAATACGTTGCATTGCACTAACTGGGTTACTCGTTGCAAATGAGGGGATATGTAATTGCAACTTTTGATTATAATTGTTACATCACAATGTGATGTAAATCAAATATTGTAACTTATAAATAATGTCTTACGCAACCCAAGCCAAGCTGCAGTGCAGTGACCAATGACAGCGTCGAAGCGGCTGGAATGTTTGCGCGGGATTTTTAAAATATATGAGCGTGGCGTCAGCGCTGCCTAGCGGCCCCATCTGAAAACCAGCGCTGCGCATACTCTCAGTGTGCGTAGCATTTAATGCTGAGATGGGGCCCTATTTTGGGTTCACACAGTGTGAGATATACTAGGTTAAGGTTAGATGTAAATAAAGTTCATAAGTATTTTAATAACACTGTGAGATGCAAAATAAAAAATTTCTTTCTTTCTTTCTTTCTTTCTTTCTTTCTTTCTAATCGACTGAATTTTGCGAACGAAATGCTGCAGCGATTTAACAACTTTAACAACATACTGTTCAGTGACGAAGCAATTTTTCACCTGAATGGTCATGTTAATAAGCAGAATTGTCGGTACTGGGCAGTGGAGAATCCGAGACGAAAGAATGAACTACCCTTGCATAGCCCAAAGGTCGTGGTTTGGGCCGCTATGTCTGCTAAAGGCATAATTGGTCCTTTTTTTCATGAAGATCAACGAGGCCGAGCAATTAATGTGAATAGTGACCGTTATTGCGATATGTTGCGAAATTTTTTGGTACCAGAGTTGCAGGAGTTTGCAGGTTTCAACTCAAGAACGTGGTTCCAGCAAGATATACCTCAAATGACTCAATGGAAGTTGTTAACGAATTATTCCCTAATAAAGTCATTTCGCGAAGGGGTAACATCAACTGGCCTCCCAGAAGCCACGACTTTAGCCCGCTTGACTATTTTGCATGAGGATACCTTAAAATCATCAATATAATATCAAAATAATCCGACGAATCTAACCCAGTTGAAGCAAAACATCTGGTCAGAAATGGTAGCAATATCAATAGCTATGTGTCAACGTGTTATCGCCAAATTTCGTTCCCGTTTAGAAGAGTGCCAGCAACGCAACGGTCATCATTTGGATAACATCATCTTTTCCAAATAATTCTCAAATTCAAATGATAATAATAAACAATAAACTTTTTTATTGCTCACAAATATTTTTTGTTTTATTGAACTTACAAATACCCGATACCCTTTCTGGACACCTTGTATATCAAGTATCAGAAGTGAGGTCGCTCCGCGAAGCCTGTGAAACCCCCAGTAAGCTTCTGCGCTTCTGGGCGGAGCTAGGCTGGCTACTCTAGCCAGCACTCCGCACGCACAATGGCCCAAAAGGGAGGCTAAGTGCGGACAAGGGAGTCCCCTTTCCATTCCATTCCATTCCATCAGGTATCAGAAAACCATCAGTCACTATATCCAAGAAATTGTTAGACGAAGCTAAGAACCTCTTAGCTATTTAAATTAAAATGAAATAATTTCGTACATTATTGGTAAAACATATTTTTGGAGTGGATTATTATATATTTGTCATTTATTTAAATGTAAGATTTATATATTATGTAATATAAAATAACATAAAATAGGTTTAATTTCATAAAACTGTAAAATTATAGTTCAATAAGTTAACCACATCATGGTTTAATATTAAAATAATACATGTTTTTTTTATATTATTTATTAAACATTTGACAGTGATAAATTCATTATTGGGTGGTATGTACTCTGGAGACACTACATGCCAAATTTCAGCGATTTACTTCAATCAACAAAAATGTTACAGATTTTTGAGACGGTACGCACGGTTCTGTTCCACTGTGCGCCGTAACAAAGTTAATTAAAATATTAATATTCAAACTTTCTTTGTAGTCTACCTAGGCACTCTTTTTTAGTAACCCTAAACTACGTGAGTATTACAGTTCATAATTTTGATAAATACCCGTGCGAAGCCGGGGCGGGCTGCTAGTATTTAAGTATGTATATCAGTTGTGAAAATACCATAGTGTACAAGTTTTAACTTAGTTTGGGCTAGATGGCGTTGTGTCATATTGTACAAAAATATTTATTTTATTTATTTATTTTAATTACACTCAAAATAGAGTCAAGTGATGAGTGAGTGAGAGATGCTTTAAATATAAATTACGGAATTATAAATAGGATACTTATTTACTTTATTATATATATATATATATATATATATACCATCAGGACAGCATCTTCGTCTAGTTCAAATTAAATTGGATTTGAAATAGTAAATATTAAATACAATAAAAATAAAATAACTATTATACAACTTATAGCTAAGAACAATTAAAATGCGTCGTAGAATTCCTCCGCATCGCATGCCTCTTGTGGTAGCGTTCCCAGAAGACTGGCAGCATTGCCACGTTGTATGGCAATGCTTATTCTCTGTCCTAAAAAGAGGCCAGCCTTCTGGTCACGAGAAGCGTCGACCATTCGCTTCGCAATCTCACGGAAGAGGTTGCGAGCGCTCGGACCCCATGACCCCAAAGTCTCGACTCCAAACGGCACAAATTCATAATCTCCGATGAGATTGGAGTATTTGCGCCGCTTGAGAGCCTCTGCAGAAGCAGCAGCAGCACCAGCACAGCCAGCCGTGCTAGTTATATGGGTAGGAGCCATGGTATCAACGCATGTGGCGTCCCACACCAGAGTCCTACCCATCTTCCATGGCATTAACGACATGCCATCCGGTCTCTTGCCATCGTCACGCGCCAAACCGTTTGGTTCTAGTACAGCTGGTACACCGGCGGTGACAAGAGCACGGCGGACTATGTCGTTGAGGCTGGCGTGCCGTGGAATTCGACCAGCGCTCCTGCAGCACGACAGACCATGGTGTCCGAGTCTGTCAACGGCTTCTCCACAACGGCATTGATGCGGAGAAACACACGGCGCACCTAAACGGAGACAAGTTGCGATGCGGAAGGTAGTGTCATCTAACATAGTCCCTACGTTAGATGACGGAAGAGCTTGTAGCCAAAGACCCGATTCCCACACTCCTACCGCCAGTAAACGGGCACGCTCAGCAGCATTGGAACATGTATTTAGTATTTTTTTTCCAACTAAGCTGCAGAGCGGCCCGTCCCACTGACGCTGTGAGAAAAGGTTCCTTGGGAGATCGGTGTTTGGACATGCAATTTTCCAAGCGTTCACTGCATCAGTCTTACACAATACTTCAGAATTAACTAGTGTAGGTGCAAGGATTTTCCTAGTTAATTCTTCCGTACTGTGGACTGAAGACAGGAACGCTGGTAAGCTGACATCTGAAATTTTGCGAATACCGAGCCTTCCCAAGCGTATCGGTAGAGTCGCTTGTAGTAAAGCTCGGTCATCCAAGGCCACATTTAAAATTTTGGTGAGGGTATTTTCTATAATTTCATCCATTTTTTTCAAAATTGTTATATGTTTAAAAAATGGCGTCGATCGTAGGGCATGGGTGAATTTTGGAACGAATAGGCAATACCGAAGAATAGTGAAAGCCGAGTGTATATTTATTTTGAGTAGGCGATCCGAAATGTCACTAAAATTTTGAATTTTTTCCTCTATAAATGAGGTGTAGGCATCTTCTAGGATTGGGGACCCGAGGAGACGTAAAGAGCCTTTTTCTAAAATTTTGATGGTGGGAGCTACGGAATTGAATTTAGAAATAGTAGAAATTTTGTCCGAAACGTCGTTTAAAAAAATCTCGCATTTGACAGCAAATGCGAGATTTTTTTAAATATTTAGTTCTAAACCAATTAATCTAAATTCATTTTTAATAAATACCAAATCTTGTAAAACTGTCTCCACATCTCCCCCTAGAGTCCCATCGTCTAGGTACCATACATTAAATTTAGAATTTAATGTATGGTACCTAAATATGCCGAATAATGGGCTGAATGGCTAAACTGAAAATTACCGGTCCAAGAGGGTCTCCTTGTTGACATCCAACAGCTGATTTCAAAAGGTTGTCCTTGTATAATAGTTTGGAGGGGTATCTGTAACATTGCCAAAGAAAATTATAAATTTTGGGTGTTTCTAATTTAGCTTGGTTCAACAAGGTGTCCCTTTCGAGATGTGGAAAACCGGTACTACTACGTGCAGGCCACAGGTACCATAAAAGGCGTACAAATAAAGATAATTCCACCAAATGGCTTTGTGTGAAAAGAGATACATGCAAAGCTGTATTGCTGATAACAAGCAGCTACCTCATAATAAAGGATGATAGACATGACTGTGAGCCTGATTTTGTGGCAAATGAACTAGAACTAGAATTTGACAAGTGTCTTCAAAGAGTGACAACTGACTATACTGTCCCTATTACTAGTGCAATCCGTGAAGAAATATCCGAAATAAAAGACAGAGGTTTGAATTTGGTTCAACAATTACCAAATAGAGAAAATATTGAGAGAAAGCTGTGTCGGAAACGAAATAATTCACTAGGCGTGAGCAGGGTATGCTTTGATTTTTTAATGGACATCGTTGTTCCCTTAAGATTTGAAAAAATTGTACTAGCAGATTATTGTCATGATCCGACTAGGATCTTGATTTTTGCCAGTGATTATTGTTAAGATATTAAAAAAAACCTTATCTCACAGTGTTTTGCGATGGGACTTTTAAATTTTGTTTAAAACCATTTAAACAAATGTACACGCTACATGTGGATTTAGGCAGTAGTGATACTCATTCTAATGTGATTCCCATTTTATACGCACTACTACCAAGTAAAACTCAAAATGTATATGAAACGTTATTCAACCTCATTAAATAAATTCCAGAATTTAAACCAGAAACATTTATCGTTGACTTTGAGATAGCTGCTATATCGGCTATTACAAATGTGTTCCCGAAAGTAAATATTAAAGGTTGTTATTTCCATTTTACGCGGAGTTTATGGCGGAAAGTTGAGCAATTAGGTATGAAAAAATCGAAATCTAAAGGACAAAGGGCATCGCGGCCCATGAGCGGCCATCAATGAAACTAGTGTCATTTGAAAGATCAGTTCAAAAGATCTTTGACAACAAATATTGTTTAAGGAGTTCTATGAAATACCGTTTGGGAAAAAAATATAGGTAAAATACTATTATTAAAATACTTTTTTTTCATTATTATTTATGTATCCTAATATTCAATACTTTTTCTATTAGAGGTCTAAGAACCTTTGTTAAAATCGGTCTCGCCATGTTTCATGCGTCAACCAATCAGCGACGAGTGCCGCTCGCACTCGGCGACTCGGCGATTACCGTTAAAGGTGATTTACACAGGGTCAGTAACTGACTATAAATTCGAGGCAAGTCAGTGCTGACCCGAAAAAAACCCTGTGTAAACTGATTTGAAGTCAGTACAGTGGCTTGAAGTCAGCGCTGACTTGAATATTCGGACACGAATATTTAAACTTTGTCTTCTTTGTCAATGACTTCTGGTAACTCCACAAACTTAGCAAACACAGAAGTAATTATCAATTCTAGAAGCATTAATAATTCTGGCGACATTGATAATTCTGAAAACACTGACTTAAGCTTCATCAACACTTACGAAAACTTATAATTTTTTTTTCTATTTAATTACTCCATTTTTCATACAGGGTGTACCGGAAACGGGGTATACATTCGAAGAGAGGTCAATGTTCTCATGAAACTAAACATTGAACAGAAAAATGTCGAGATTAAAAAAAAATTGGACTCTTCATAGAAAATTTGAACTTGCCACCTAAATTTTGTATGGAGACTGGAGTCTTTTTTTCAAATTTCGATTTTTTTACTGTTGAATGTTGTTCAGTTTCACGAGTACATTGACTTCCCTTCGGATGTATACCCTCTTTCCCGTACACCCTGTATTTGATTTTTATATTTTGATGTTGATTAACCGTTAAATTGTAATTGTGGTAATGACGATTTTTAATTTTATGAATAAATGAATAATAAAGTGAGATGGTATTACTTACCTTAAAGTCACCGCTAATCGTTCCATAGAAGTAATGCTATCCCACAGTAGTGTATTTTGCTTTGTTATATCGTTTTGTATCAATGAATCAATGATCCTCATTATCTAAATCTTCAAAAAGTTTGAAATCACCACGTTCTCCTCTGAGCTTTATATGATTTGATATCCAGGGTCTGGCATTTTTCTTCTTTCGTAGCATTAATGACAAGATAGTGTCAAATTCCGCATTGTCATCATCCCTCGATGAGCTTTCAAGATCCAGTATTAAATCCATTGTATCGATCGTGATGTGTGCTGTGCAACTGTGCACACTCTTCAAAGATCGCGGTCAACTGAGCTTGCTACATACTATAAATGCTTGCGATAATATCGCGTAATGTGAACGCCATGCTATATAGTATAGCATTAGGTCCTTCTTTGCTATACTTTATGGCACTATAGTATAGCGTAGTCTGAAAGCCCCTGTATAGTTAAACCTAACTTTTCCCAAGGTTCAACAGGTTTCCTGAACACGTATTGCTTTTGTTTAAGAGGTGCTATCGTAGTTAGCAGTTCTTGAAAGCTTGATATGGACATTCTAAAAAATTCGTAAAATTTGTCATTACATATTTTCAGCGCTTCATATTTCCTTTTAAAATGACCTCCATCATGGTTCATTATAGAAAGGTGGATGGATTTACCCAATATTTTCTACAACTCTGTTTTTTCTTCAATCGTCGTCTTAATAAAAGGAGCAGAATAATACGTCAGTCGCGGTCCATGTTAAGAGAGAAACTATTTGGTTGTGGCACGGCAGTGTGGTTACGTTACGGCGCCGTGCCGTAATATGGTGTCCGTTGCCGTATCGTGAACATGGGGCCACAGCCTTCCATGCCTATGGTTATGAAGCGCACTTACCGAAAACAAAAAATCGAGACGAAGATCAATTGACGACAGAACAAGCGAATAAGTCTAGGTTGGTTACTATGTGCCGCTGGGTTGTTGAAATTATAAATGGTTGTTTCAAACGCGATTTTAAACTATTCCGACAAGACTTTTTCAATCGCGCTTTGCCTCATATGATGACAGATTTTAGAATAGGTGCTGCATTATTGAATGCTTGCAGAGAACCATTGTCAGATAGCGTTTCACGCTGAAACATTTATAGAGGTTATAAACCAAAGAATGAACCAACCAAATAACCTAGTAGAGTATGTCCTAGCCAACAACCTTAATCGTAGACGGGCTAGTTTCGTTAGCATTACAGGAAACCAACCTAACATAAGTGATTTTCCTTCGCTGACTGAGGAGGATTTAACAATTTTTGCACTTGGTATATACCAAGTGAAGCTAGCCCGTATAACCTAGCTGGTATTTAGGGTGGGCGAGAAACCAAGAGGAAGGGATCCGTTTACCAGCTTATTTTTTAAACAATGTTATTGTAGACGACAATTGAATCCCATCCTTTTCTTTTTTAAAAGAATACTAGCATTATATACGAGCATTGTATATGTGTCGGTCAATAAATCGATGGCTCAGGCGCAAAATGTCACTTTCGCAAAATGTCCCCTGGTCGCAAAACGTCACTTTCGCAGAATGTCTCTTTCGCAAAATGTCTATTTCGCAGAATGTCTCTTTCGCAGAATGTCTCTTTCGCAGAATTTCTCTTTCCCAGAATGTCGCGCAAGGGACTTAAAATAAAATTTCCATTTTCAAAACCAAATCACTTATTAAAATTTAAGATAGATGGATAACACTTTATTGTACATACATTATTTTACATTAAAGACAGTTACAGTGTAAACATAAAGATCAAACTAAAAAAAAATGTACTTAAATTACATAAGTATGTGTTCCAAATAAATAAAAAAAATTGATACTAACTGTATCAAATTATAAAATAAAATTTTGGTACAATTTAAAGTTTCGGTGATGGCAACTCTTATAATAATATGTAAGGGTAGTTAGAGAAAAACTTATAAATGTATGTATCATTCATTATTGCCGAGCTGTGTTTTGTCTGTTACATAATATTGAAAAAAAAAAGTGAATTGAAGTTTAAATATGGATCAAGAATTCCAATATATACGTAATCAAAAAGGACATAGATCACTTCTACATTGTGAGTACAGATATCAGAAGAACAAAATAAATAAAAGTGGAAGTACTTTCTGGCGGTGCATATATAGGCGAGACTGTAATGCGTCACTAACATTAGACAAAACAGAAAAAAATATCATTAAACTGAAATCGGTGCATACATGTGAGCCAATGGAATTTAAAAATATAATTAGTGAACACATAACAATATTAAAACAGGTTGTTTGCAAAGATTTTCGTCCCATAAAACAAATTAATGAAGAAAACGATGAAAAAATTCGTAAAAAATACCTAATAGTGAACACTATCGGATTCCTACGTTTCAATCAATTAAAGATACGTTATATAGGACAAGAAAGTCTTATTTAAATGTAGATCGACTACAACATAGCAGTACCGAAACTGCAATTCTACCTGAAGTTTTAGGTAAACATTTCCTTGTTTGTGAAGATGGACAAACTGACAAAATTTTGGTATTTGCAACACCTTTAGTAAAGAAGATTGTGAAGAAACCTGTATCATATTTTGCATGTCAGCTCCGCCACCTTTTTATCAGTTTTATGTCTTACATTTGGACATTGGGTCTACAGAAAAGTGTACAAATATAATCCCAGTAATATATACATTGCTACCTAATAAATCCCAAGAGACATATACGCGGCTGTATAACATATTAAAAGAAAAATTGGGTATTATTATTACAAACTTTACGAGCGATTATGAAATGGCACAAATAAACGCTGTCAAATCAGTATTTCCTGAAGCACTAATAACAAGATGTTATAGACATTACAACGCAGCAATATGGAAACATGCAGAGAAAAAAGGATTGCTGCGTACACGAGAAGGGCGAAATATTGCAAGAATAGTAGTAGCACTGGTACCGGCTGATCAAATCCCTACAACTTGGGGGTACATTTTAAGTATAGCTCCAGATACTCAACAAATAAATAACTTTAGACGTTATTATGAAAACCAATGGTACCCAAAAATGCCGTCATTTTAGTTGCGCCCACCAACGCCACCGAACAATTAACGCTTTAGAACTGCATTTATACGCCGATGCCACCCCATCGGCGTATAAATGCAGGCCGCATACATAAAAAGCCAAATTTATATATATTCATCGATAAATTAAGGAAAGAAAGTAAATACTGGAACAGAAAAATAACAGATAATTTATTTAAAGAAACAAAAACAGAACAGAAGGCAGAAGAAAGATATTAACTTTGATATTAAATACAAAAAGCTGTTGAAACTATTGGGACGTAAAGAACTGACGCTTCCACAATTCTTAAAAAAGATAATTTTCTTACAAATGTGCAAATAGTCAAATTTAGGTTTTATTATGTGTTTACCGGTACATTTTTTTGAGTAGATATCAATGTTTATTTTAGATTACAATATTTCATTAGCAAGTAAGTAGAGTCCACTGCAATCAGGATTTAGGCCAGGACACAGCACTACCTCTGCTCTCCTAAAGGTAACGGGTGACATCAGGGATGGTATGGAAAAGACTATGGTTACTGTGATGGTCTTAGTAGATTTTTCCAACACATTCAATTGTGTGAACCATGACATTCTTTTATCGATCCTTGCCCACATTAAAATCTCATCTGATGAACTGGATTGGTTCTCTTCATATCTTCAGGGCCGCCAGCAGTCAGTTTGTGCCGATGAGGAGTCATCGAGTTGGTGCAATCTTGACTCTGGGGTCCCTCAAGGCGGTATACTTTCTCCACTTCTTTTCTCCTTATTTATTAACTTCATAACCTCCGATCTTCAGTGTGCGTATCACTTGTATGCCGATGACCTGCAGTTGTATAGCCAAGCCCCTGTGGATAACATTTCGGAGGCTATCGATAATGATGGTTTGGACTGACCGTTAACCCAGACATATGCCAGAGTATGATAGTGGGCAGCGTGTACATGATGCGAAGGTTGAAGGACGTGATCATGCCAGCTATTATATTCGATGGCAAAATAATTCCTGTCACACTTGTGTTAAGAACTTGGGCCTAAATCTTGACTCAACCTTGAGTTGGCGGGTTCAAGTCACTAACGTCTGCCAGAGAGTGACAGGGACACTAAGGGCTCTTTATCGCCTTAAAAACTTTATTCCTATTAAAACCAAGACAATGCTTATGCAGACTTTAATCTTTTCTATCTTTGACTATGGTGTTGTATGCTATTTCGACCTGAATGCAGATCTGCTCAATAAACTTGACCGATTTCTCAACAATTGCATTCGATTCGTCTACAATCTTAAGATAGATAGATAGATAATTCTTTATTGTACACCAATAGATTACAGTAAAATTTGTAGTGAGCATGCATACAGTTTAATGTACAATGGGCGGCCTTATCGCTGGAAGCGATTTCTTCCAGGCAACCTTGGGATGGACAGTAGTGTAATAAAGCAAAACATTTGGTGTAGTTAGCAAATAAACTAGAAACAAGGTTATAATATTGTAACGGAAATAAACAAATGGCAACATTGACTGGTGACGTGTTGGTGCGGAGAGGTGGGAGCGATGGAGGGGCGAGCCGAGGAGAGGAGAGGTGTAGTGTGGAGTCTATAAAAGGGGTGTGATTTGGTGTCTCGGAGCATTATTATTGGAAAAATCAACTGTTTATGTTTAATAAAAGTAAAAAGTATTATTGTGTTAACGGGTATTTATTTCACTTCCAACAACGTCGTAACAATCAGAAGTGGGATTTACTGAACTTGGTTGGCAGAAGACAACGCAAGATGAAGAGGTTCCAGGACAGGTCTAGCAGTCTAGCTGTTCTGAAAACAGCAAAAGGAGAAGGAGCAGAAGTAATAATTCTCACGTAAGTGGAAATAATAATTCTCCTTCATGCTCAGCAAAAGACATAATAAAAAAGAAAGTAGAAGCTGCTGTAGAAAGATGTTTAAATAATGACGATAATATATTACATAATCGTATGGCCAGAATACAGAATACTGCTAAATTAGTTCCCGATTTTGATCCGGATAATCGTGATTTAAATATAAAAAGTTGGATTAAGAAAATTGAGCAGTTAGGCTCAATTTACCAGTGGAACGACGAAACTAAATCATTTATATTACAATCAAAATTACAAGGTCAAGCTAGACGATGGTTTGATAGATTAGAGTCTTACGATTATTCGTGGGTAGAATGGAAATCAATGGTCATGAGGGCGTTTCCGCGCTATATTGACTACGCGTCCCTATTAGATGAACTAGTTGATCGAAAAAAACTCAACGGAAACAATGACTAAGTATTTTCAGGAGAAATTGGCCATGTGTTATAGATGTCAACTTAGCGATCAAGCTTCTGTGTCGTGTATCGTTCGGGGACTGCCGACCGAATTACGTGCGAACGCACTAGCGTTTCAATGCTCTACTCCAGATGAGCTGTATGAGGGTTTCTTGTCCGCTTTTGATTCCTATCAAACTAATGCGTTGAAAATCCAAAACTCATCCGTGAAGTCGTCCGTAACACGTAAAGATAGCGAAGGATCTAATAGCCAGCCCCAAAGAAGTATTGATGGAAGGAAACCGCCTATGTGCTACCGATGCAAGGAAGTTGGGCATGTGGCAACCACATGCAAGATTTTTTTTTTTTTTTTTG
The DNA here is from genome assembly GCA_963662185.1 of Eilema griseolum. Taxonomy (NCBI): domain Eukaryota; kingdom Metazoa; phylum Arthropoda; class Insecta; order Lepidoptera; family Erebidae; genus Eilema; species Eilema griseolum. Next base: position 21,826,500 of record OY759231.1, on the reverse strand, counting down.
TTTTTTATATAGGACACGTCAATTGGACTTCGCCTTGCCTGATGGTAAGCTGAAGGCAAAGTCCCAGAAAAGAGGGTCACCATTACTTACACTTGATGCCAGATAAACGCAAATGTTTTAGATGTGGAAACGTGGGCCATGTGGCAAGTACATGTATCACGGTGGAGGATAGTCAGGCTAGCATCAAGAAAGTCCAGTTATTGTCGCAATTGAATGATATGTATAAGAAGCAGGTTAAGGTCAATGATGTATTTATGAAGGCTTATTTAGATACAGGAAGTGAGCTCAACGTGATTTCTCAATAAGTTTCTAATGCTTTGAAATTGCAAAAAAGAACCCTCTAATACTGTCTTGAAGGGGTTCAATGGTGGCTCGGTGCCGACTTCTGGGGTGGTACAATTTAATTTATTAGTAGACAACGTATACATTACGACTACTGCTGTAGTGACTGATGTAGACCTGGGTGACGTCGTTTTGATCATTGGGCAGACAGTCATTAATAGGGAAGACGTCATGCTTAATGTGTCGAAGCATGGTGTCACCCTATGCAAAATACTGAACTCCTCAGATGACCTGATGAGTATTGGCACTTTTAATGAAGCGACTAGTTTCAGAGTCCAACTTACCGAAGATACAACCATACCTGTTGGAGACAACCTTGTAAGAGTGTTAGTTCAGGGAGCTGACTCCGGAGACTACTGCACTAAACCAAGGCGATTCTCTATGGGAAACGTCGTGTATGCAGTCGCCAGTGCGGTACTACGAAGAGGCGGAGGCTATGTCAGAGTTTGCAACATCGGTGTCGGCCCCATCATTTGGAAGAAGGGGATGACTATAGCCAGAGCCGAAAAAATGTGAGGTGAGTTCTAATTGTCTATGAGGAGAGATGAGTGTGGTGAGAATTTTAATCGTGAGTTGGCAAATATCAATGTGGGTGATATTGGTGAGAAACATTTTAAAAGCTTAACAACACTTTTAAGAACGTACAGTGACTGTTTTGCTACTACAAGTAAGGAAATAGGTTGCACAAATTTAGGAGAAATGACTATTGAGCTTAATACTAATAAACCTGTTGTTCGAAAACCATATAGATTAGCGCATTCGGAAAGAAAAGTCGTAAGAAATTTAGTTAATGATTTGATAAATACCCCCATCATTCGGGAATCTAACTCGCAGTATGCATCTCCGATAATATTAGTACGTAAGAAAAACGGTGACTATAGATTATGTGTGGATTACAGGGATCTGAATGCAATTACGATTAAAGATCGATTTCCTATGCCTCATATCGACGATCAGTTATCACAATTAGCGGGTAAATCTTATTTCACCAATTTGGATTTATTTTCTGGCTACCATCATATTAAAATAAGTGATGATTCAATTTCTAAGACTGCCTTCGTTACCTCAGACGGATTATACGAGTATATGAGGGTATTTGGATTAGCAAATTCTCCATCAGTGTTTATGCGGGTCATTCAAAAATTAGTGAAACTGTGGGTAGTGATGAAATGTATATCTGACGGTCTTAGTTTACTCGAAAAAGTGCTTGTTCAGTTACGTAATGCTGATTTGAAGTTGAATATGAAGAAGTGTGCATTCCTAAAATCCGAGGTGACATTTCTCGGACATGAAATCAGCGCTAAAGGGATTAGGCCGGGTAACCACAAAATAAGCGCGGTGATTGATTTTCCTAAGCCAACAAATTTGCATCAGTTACGTCAGTTTTTAGGTTTGTGCAGTTATTTTAGAAAATACATTAATCAGTTTGCCTTATTGGCGAAACCGTTAACCGATTTAACAAAAAAATCTACCGATTGGTTCTGGTGTGACGTACATGACCATTGCTTTTGTATGTTAAAACAAACTTTGTGTTCTCGCCCTCTTCTTGCTTTATATGACCCTTTGTTACCTTGCGAAATTCACACTGACGCGAGCAAGATGGGTATAGCCGGTATACTATTTCAAACGAACGAGCAAAGTGAGTTGAAGCCTGTGTTTTACTATAGCCGAGTAACGTCGCGTGAGGAATCAATGTATCACAGTTATGAACTTGAGACATTGGCGGTCGTAGACTCTTTGAAACATTTTCGCGTTTATGTACTGGGGACTAGAGTCAAAGTAGTTACAGATTGCTCAGCGGTTAGGTATACCTTGTTAAAAAAAAAGATTTAGTCCCGCGTATAGCTCGTTGGTGGCTTACGATTCAAGAGTATGATATTCAAATTGAATATAGACCGGAAGATCGTATGAAACATGTGGTTGTCTTGAGTTGTAACCCAGTAAATTGTACTAATGAGGTAGGTCAGGTAGGCGATGATGAGTTAGAATTTCACACTGTACATTTAAATATTATATCGAGTGATGATTGGTACTTGAGCATACAGTTACAAGACGACAAATTGCATAATATTATTTTACAATTATCGGAGGGTAATGTTTGTACAGACGTTCAAAATAATTACAAAATTAAGAATAATCGATTACTTAAGAAAACATTGCAGGGTGACCGGTTAGTAGTACCTAAATTCGCTAGATGGAAGTTTATGCAAAAGTTTCACGATCAGATAGGGCATGTGGGTATTAAACGTTGTGAAGAATTAATAAAATCTGATTATTGGTTTCCTAAGATGACCCGTTTTATAAAAAATATATATTACTAATTGTTTAGAGTGCGCATACGCGAAAGGAAATCATGGTAGGCCAAGTGGTGAGTTGCATCCTATCCCTAAGCCTTCAGCCCCTATGGAAGTAGTACACATAGACCATCTAGGCCCCTTTTGTAAGACTAATAAAGGTCATCAATATGTACTAATGATTGTCGACGCCTTAACTCTTTTGAAACTGTCACTGTACTCAAAGATGTATTTAGTTTATTCGGTTTTCCTAAACAAGTCATCTCTGATAGGAATTTGGCACTCACTAGTAGAGTTTTCAAAGAATTTTCTATAAAATATCAATTTCATCATACCTTAAATGCCATAGCATGCCCACGTGCTAACGGTCAAGTCGAACGATATAATCGAACGTTGTTAAATGCTATGCGTACTCGTAATATAGATCCGAATATGTGGACTGAATGTATACCGGATGTAGTTTGGGGTATAAATAATACCATAAATGAAAGTTTGGGCTATCATCCCTATGAAATTATGTTTAGCTGTAGAGGTAGACTTTTGCCAAACCTTGTTGGGAATGAACAAAATATAACCAGTAGTGAAAAGCGTAAAAATGCTTCTCAGCGACTGAAGTTGCGAGCAGAAAAGATGAAGCGAAGTTATGATAAACGTCATAGGGCCGAACAAGTTTTCAATAAAGGAGACTTAGTTCTATGGAAACAAGCGCCCTCTGGGGGGGAAGTTAAAAACGTAAATAACAAACTGCAAGTTTTGTATTCTGGGCCTTATGTCATTCAGCAGGTTCTTAATAAGGGTAGATATGAAATCAGAAGTGTGGAGGGTATGCGTGGCTACAAAAAGTTCACCGGCATAGTGGCTGCAGATGCCCTCCGTGCATACAAAAGTGGCCCAGATTGTAGTGAAAGTAGTAGCGACGAGGATGTAATTACTAGGGACGATTTAATTGATTTACTTGAGAGTTAACATATTGTGTGCACCAATTGCGGTGCAATTGTTCCAGGATGGCCGACTGTAACGGAAATAAACAAATGGCAACATTGACTGGTGACGTGTTGGTGCGGAGAGGTGGGAGCGATGGAGGGGCGAGCCGAGGAGAGGAGAGGTGTAGTGTGGAGTCTATAAAAGGGGTGTGATTTGGTGTCTCGGAGCATTATTATTGGAAAAATCAACTGTTTATGTTTAATAAAAGTAAAAAGTATTATTGTGTTAACGGGTATTTATTTCACTTCCAACAACGTCGTAACAATATATTAAAAGATACAAAAAGAAAGATAGATATGAGAGAAGTTCAAATAAAGTTAAATAAATATACAACTTTAGCACATAAATAGATATACAAAGTAAATAGTACATAGTAATAAAAAGGGAAAATAGTGAGCATATTAATCGTGAGCTGTCACAGTGTTCACAATGATATTTAGTAGTCCTTTACCATTCTTTTGAATATGTTTAAGGATTTTGCTTGTCTGATACTCAATGGCAATGCGTTCCATAAGCGCACAGCCTTGACAGAGAATGACTTACCAAGAAAATCAGTTGAATGCATTAGCATTCTCAGCCTCAAATTCTCGGATGACCTCAGGCATCTCGTATGTGTGTCATGGAGGAACTGGAATCGTTCTTTGAGATAAGAGGGAGTGATGGGATTAAATAATACATTATATAATAATGTTAGAATATGAGCATTCCTGCGAAGCCGAATTGGGAGCCACTTGAGTTGTTTACGGAAATCTGACACGTGATCATACTTGCGTAAACCAAATATGAATCGTATGCAAAAGTTTTGAAGTCGCTTAAGTTTATCTAGTTGCTCCTCTGTGAGATCGGGATAGCTGACATCGGCGTAGTCGAGAACAGGAAGAAGAAGCGATTGTGCGAGCGCAGTTTTAGTGGCAATTGGTAGGAAGTTTCGCAGTCTGCGTAAAGCACCCGCTGAAGCGAAAAGTTTACGACTGGTTTCCTGTAACTGGATATTCCAACAAAATGATTTATCCATATAGATACCCAAGTTCTTGACATTTTCACTAATTGGCATGATTGCTCCACCCATGTTGATCTGAGGAAGCTGGGTCCAATCTATTTTCGAAGTCAACCTTGGACTACCAATAACAATTATTTGTGTCTTGGATGACTTTAGGGTGAGTCCATGGTTCTTACTCCATTCGCAAATCCTATCCAGGTCCTCATTGAGTACAGTAAATGCATCGGACAAGTTGTTTAGAGGAGCTTGGGTGTAAATTTGCAGATCATCAGCATAAAGGTGGTGGGATGAAAGTAAATTTTCGGAGATTGTGTTTATGAAAATTGCGAAGAGTAACGGAGATAGAACGCCACCCTGCGGTACACCAGCAGTCGTATTGCACCAAGAAGAACTTGATTCTTCGACGCGGATCCGCTGCTGGCGACCAAACAGGTAACTATGAAACCACTCAATCGCCGATGGAGATATGTTAATAGAGCTCAGTATACCAAGCAGGATGTCGAAATCTACGGTGTTAAAAGCATTGCTAAAATCCAGTAGGGATAAAAGCGTAAGTTTTCCACTATCCATGCCCTGTCTTATGTCTTCCGTGATAGTAACCAATGCTGTCGTAGTACTGTGTCCAGGTCGGAAGCCGGATTGTAGTGGATTTAGCAGCGCATTTTTATTTAGGAAGGAGCTGAGTTGCGAGTGAATGAGACGCTCTAAAACTTTAGAAAGAAAAGGAAGGATAGATATAGGACGATAGTCAGAGAAGGAGCATGGCTTAGATTTTTTAGGTAGAGGAATTATCTGAGCACTTTTCCATGAGGATGGGAAAATAGCAGATGAAATGGAGTAGTTAAAGACGTGACATAGGATAGGAAGAATTTGCTCCAGAATTGGCACAATCATATTTCGGCTAACGGCATCGCTACCAACAGCATTGGATGAAATTGACAGAATGCTCTTCTTAACATCACAAGCGGTCAATTGGTTGAAGGTGAAAGATGGATGATCAGGAGTTGGAATAGATGAAAGATATTGCAGTGTATTGGTTTTCGTAGTTCCATTAAAACTGGATGAAGTAGAGAAATGTACATTAAGTGCATCTAAGTTTAAATTCTTAGGAATAGAGTCTTGGCGTGATTTTCCAACTCCCAGTGAATTTAGAAATTTCCAGACTTTTGCTGGATCCCCGCTTTCTACCGAGGTATGAATATGATGGCGTTGTGCATTCCTACACACCCTGTTGCATTTATTTCTAAGGGCTACATACTTGTCCAAATTAATCTGGGTAGATTTAATTTTGTACCTTGTCTTAGCTGCAGCTTTTTTAGACATTAACTCTTTAATCTCGGGTGTAAGCCAAGGGGCAGGTACATGCTTAACTTTGATGGCACGGATTGGTGCATGCACATCGTAAAGCCCTATTAATTTATTAGTTAGAATATTGACTTTGGTATCTATACAGTTTGAAGAAAGCAGTTGGTTCCAGTCAATATTGTGAGCATCCGTACGAAGCCTGTCAAGTGCAATGCCACTAAAATTGCGCTGCATTATAATTTTGGGTTTTTCTTTAGGTGGCCGTATCTTGTAAGAAAGGTAAATGAGATCATGATAGGAAAACATATCAGCAGAACATTGACCGTGCTTTACGACATGTGTAGGTGAAGAAACAAGAATGAGATCAAGTAGACCAGGGGCACAGTTAGGAAAATGGTGAGTAGTATTCAGAGGGAGGATAGACAAGTTAGTGGATTGAATAATGCGGCGGAGAGAAGTAGCACGCGTAATATATGGCCCTTGTTTTACCAAGCAAGTATTAAAATCACCCATTATTATCGCATGCTTGTAAGGTGGTAAGTAGGTATCCAACAAGTGTTCAAAAGAGGCAAAATAATTCACTTTTGACGATGAAGGATAATAGACACCAAGCAAACCTTTAGAGTGGTTCAGTTCCAGCTCTAGGAAAATATGTTCGCCTGCATCAGATGGTGTCGGCTGTGGCGACATACTGATGACTGTATAAGGAATTTGAGAACGTATATATATAGCCACACCGCCACCCCCAACAGGTACTCGATCATTCCTAATGAGCTGGAAGCCCGGAAGTGAGTAGGAAGTAGACGGTAGACAAGGTTTTAGCCACGATTCGGAAACAAGAATAGCATGAATATTTTTATCAATAAGGTTAGCCAGCATATCCGGGAAATGAGCAGGAATACTCTGAGCATTTATATGGACTACATTAAAATGCCTGGGGACATCCGAAAACTGTGATCGAAGAGTATCCCCGAGTGACACAGACGGCACACTCACGAAGCTGTCGTTGAGACTACTAGCGGAGAAAAAACTATCATCACTGTCTAAGTCATTCATTAAATATGTGTGTGTACTAATATATGTATATATAAGTAAATAGTGTGTAAGATATTTTTTTATCAATAAATCCACTCACTGTCCACCCGCCAGTCCTGTGTTCCAAATAAGGAAGAAGTATTTCACAACACCAGATAAAACGAACATTACAAAATTAAAGAAAAAAAAAAGACAATAAAATAAAGTAAAAAAAAATATTCAAGTTTACAAAAACGAAAAGATTAAAAGTTATGCTTGACTTATAGCGACATTTAACTTGCAAATATGGAACGCATTCTGTTACTGTCACATATGTCAAAGACGTCAAACAAAACAAAAACATGACAACATGAAAGAATTGAATTTAAAATTTTAAATCAAAAACATAACAATTAGAAAAGAAGGTATAGAGAAAATGTTTGAATATTGTTGTACATGTATTGCATAACATTATAAAGCATTGAGAAGTGAAGTACAATACATACGTATGTTAACGCAGGAAGTGTTCATTGTGGGTTTACCATTTCAAATGTCTATTTTTTCACTGCAATACGTTTCGTCCTGGTCGCACTGATTTTGGAGGTTGTAGCTACCGTCGCCTCATCGCCAGAGCACTGTATCCTGTCCAAGTCACTGAGCGAGACAATTCGATGCCGATTTCCGTCAGAGTCCAAGACATAACCGTGCCCTCCCTAGTCCAGCACTTATGTACTCCGAATCTGTCACGGGCGGCCATGAACGCCTTGTGTCGCGACCTAGTCAGAAACTCGGATACTGTAATGCCCGTACCTTTTAATTTAGACTTGGCAGACCAAATACTGCCCTTTATTGTATGACTCTGTCGTACTGAGCTGGGTTGGTTGCCTATACGAAGGCGACGCATTCTGAGAGCTGTCACTTTGATATATACCCTACTAAAATCTCCCAATGCCCCAGCTTATTTAAAGTGTCAGCTCCACTTACTCGGCTCTAACCATAATAAAAATTTACGCTCGTCTAACAACTTACTCCTACACTGTCCCACTCACACGACAAGCCTTGTCCACTCTTCGTTCTTAGTCCAGGCTATTCTTTTATAGAACGCGCTTCCCCTGGAAACCAGAATGTCTACAAACCGTTTCATATTTAAGACCAGAGTACACCAGCTCTACAGCAACCCATAGTTGGCAAACAAATCAGTTCACATCGCATCTGTATGTATTTGAAATGTATTCGTATAGGTATATTTGTATCAATATATATATATATATGAAATAAATTGCTCAAAATGATGTCAATGTCATATGTCAAACCCATACGTTTATGATTACGGATTTTTGCTGTGTAAATTGTTATCTTTAGATAAAATATAATATAAAATAAGCGTCGCGTCGCGTCGCCAGTGCGAGCGGTAGCTACCCATCGCTAACGTGATAACGTCACCCGCAGACGATGGCCTCTCTTTGAAGGGAGACGTTTGAAGTGGCCGGGTCCTGAATACCTTTTCTCCACGAATATCTTCCCCCTAAAACGCGTGATGACTTCGGGTCTTCTGTTGGCGGAGGTGCTGGTTTATGTGACGGGACGCCACAGACGCCGCTCCCAAGGCAACGGGCTCCTTGGCAACCAGCTGCCACAAAAGTCAAACATTTTCTTTTCAGTGCTATTTTATTGTGACAGTTGGTTTTAATTTTTAAAGTGTTTTTGTATATATAGTGTTTACGGAACTATGTCTTAGTTTTAAGTATTTTAAGTGCTCCATTTTCAGTCATCATATTACACATACGTTGCACGATAGTGATGCGGAGGTAAGTCAACCTACTGCTTCGCTATTGAATGTGATACGATGCCCTCACTGCTCCCAAGCCCGTATTTTTAAGAGTGAGCGAGGTTTGAAGATATATATCGGCAAAGTACACAAACCCCGACATGTATCTCCGAACCCTCCTCTGGTTATTCAACCCTCTACCAGTACAGTTTCGGAAAACATTATTGAAATTCCCTTTTGGCAAAGACTATCTCACTTAAAAAACTCTGTTTCGATCTTAAAGAGAATTCCTCGCGGTGCAAGACCAATTGTTGCGAAAAGTTTGTCAAACTGCATAGGTTTTGTACTTCGAGAAAATACTAAAACGGCTTGGGAGCAACTGCTCATCTTCCCATACAAAATTTTACACATTAGAACAGACAAGACAGACCGGACAGCCCACCGAACAACAACAAATTCATTGACGTCTCAAATTAGAAATAATTGTAGCGTCATAACGGAAAATTTAAACCCAACATACTCTTCTTTTCGGAAAAGCAATATTTTTAACTTGGTTGAATCAAAATTAAGGGATGGTGACATAAGTGAGGCATCGAGATTGCTTTTTAGTAGCGATGTAGTGGCGCCCTGCTCTCCGGAGACCCTTACTGGTCTGCGGAGCAAGCATCCAGCGATTTGTGCCAGACTCTATCGAAAGCTTTGGCGATGTCAAGACTAATTGCCAGTGACTCGCCGTGCTTGTCCATAGCCTCACCCCAAAGATGGGTAACGTATGCTAGAAGATCACCCGTTGACCGTTTCGGTCTGAAGCCATATTGCCGGTCATTAATTAAGGAGTGATCCTCTAGGTGCCGCATGAGCTGTTTGTTAATTATGTGCTCGAACACTTTGCACAGCACTGAGGTGACGGCTATGGGTCGATAGTTGGCTGGCTCCGAGCGATCCCCCTTCTTGGGAATCGGCTGAACATTCGCCTCTTTCCAAGGCAAAGGCACTGTACCCGAACTGTAGGATAGCCGGTACAGGCGCGTAAGCATTGGAGACAACTCCGCTGCACATTTTTTCAAAACTACCGCTGGAATACCATCCGGACCACTGGCTTTCCGGACATCGAGTGATTGCAGCACTGCACGGACATCGCGTTGCCTGATATGGATATCAGGCATCGCGTGGTCACTGTCGGGTAGTGTTGGTGGCTGCGTACCACAATCATCGATTCGGGAGTTGGCCGCAAAGAGATTAGCCAGCAGATTTGCCTTCTCTTGCGGCTCATGGGCCAGGGATCCATCAGGGTTACGCAGCGGAGGTAGCGAAGGCTGACAGAAGTTGGCTTGCACGGCTTTAGCCAGTCGCCAGTAGCCACGGCTTCCCGTGGGATGCATCACTAGCTCTTGACCAAGCCGCGCTATGCGCAGGGCATCCGCTCTGACGTAGGCCCTTCTGCAGACCTTTGTGGCTCTGTTGTACGCCGCCTTGAAGTGGCCCAGATTGGGATGGCGCGTGGCGCGCGCCCTTACCCAAGCGCGGTACGCAGACTGTTTTTGTTCAACAGCTTCCGCACACTCGCGCCCGAACCAAGGGCGCACCCCGCGGACAGATTGACCATACACCATCAGCAGAAAGTTTTTGCTGCTAAAGGGACCAAACGGGTGCACTTTGTGGCCCAAGAACACGCAGAAAATGTCACTATGTGAATGCAACAGGGAACACTGTGCCTCCAATGATAATTTTTAAGGGAAAAGGATTACGACCAGAGTTTTGCAATAATTTACCTCCCGGAAGTGTAGTAAAGATGGCCCCAAAAGGTAGCATGACTACCGAGCTATTTGTTGACTTCATTAACTACCTGGGTCAGTTTAAATCGCAAGCTAGATGCTTACTATTTTTGACGGGGCGTCTTCACATTTGGATGCCCGAATAGTAGATGCTGCTGATGCTCATGACATTGTGCTCTATTGTTTACCATCCAATACTACTCATGAGCTTCAGCCTCTTGACAAGTCAGTAAATAAATCCAAAGAACATTACTGGGACGAACAGGTAGTACTATATGCATATCAACATCCTGAAATAAAACTCACAAAAACGCGTTTTAACAAAATTTTTACGAAGGTTTAGTCCAAATGTTCAAGCAAAGAAAATATAATAAGTGGATTTCGAGCAACCGGACTTTTTCCGTATGATTTTAATGCAATTCCTGAAGAAGCGTATGCACCCTCAGCTCTTACACAGTTGCCCAATCCATGTGACACCGTAGAAAATATTTCTGTAGTATCCCTAAGACGTGACAATATGTCCGATACAGATGTCACGAACTGCGAAGAAAATCTTAATATTATTTTTAACTTTCGCGGTGTGAATTCATAATTATACTCCACCCATACATACATACATACATACAGCACCCGTGGTCACGACTTGGCTGGTCAAGTCTAGTCGTGACCACGGGTGCTGCAACGCATCCGAAACGTCGGCAGAAATAGTAAGTTCCAAAATATAATTCGCAAGAAGTCCCGATACTTAGTATAATTATGAAATCATAATATGTCACCATCCCTTCTATCTCAAAATGATTTGACACAAATGGATATACAACAGCCGCATTCCGGCCAAAAAAAATACTAAGTTGGTTAATTACACTTCGTCTTCCGAGTCTGATATGGGCGACACGCAAAGACAACCTTTTCTAAATCCAAGTTTTAAAAGAGCTGATTATTCTTCACCTGTTCCTACTACGTCGGGAATTCAGAATTTCCAACCTCGCATTCGGTTAAATTCTTTCACATCAGATAGTTCTGAAGAAGGCACTAATGCGTATTTAAAGAATGTTCAATATCCTTCAAAACGTTTTAATATTTATACTTCATCTTCCGATTCAAATGAAGAAAATGTAAAGCCGAACGTCACACAACCTAAACCAAGTCCTGAGCAAGAGCAGATTCCATCTGAGGATTCGGATAACGATGTACCACTGTCAAAGTTAAAGAAAGTTCCTGTATCTTTAGCCACTAAATCACCTTTCCACAAACAAATTCCAACACCAAATTATGGAAAAATCAAAGATAAACCTATACAGAAGGCCCTAAATTATATTGGGCAGAAAATTACCAAAGATTTATTTGATAAACTGAAAACAAAGACGAACACTAAACTATTAAAGAATAAACATACCAGAACCGAAAGACGACTGAGTTCCAAGGAAAGTAACAGAATTAATAAAAATAGAAAAAATTAAAGAATCTGGTAGGATAACGAAAGCTAGACAGACACGGGGTAAGAAAGTTAAAAAAATAGACAAAACGTCTGAAAAAGAAGACAGTTGGTATTGTCACGGATGTAAAATGGAGACAGAATAATGTGTCAGAATAATTACGAAGAATGTGTCGGATTAACCTCAAAAGATAGAGAATTCGTTTGTCCTGAGTGTAACTAAAAGGATCTCTCTATACCTACACTCAAATTTTTATGATTACTTATTATAGTTTATGTTGTTTTTTTTCGAACAGGAGTGTTTTTTTTTAAAACGGCCTAATTATTTTATCTTTAGTTTAACTTCTAAGTGTAACTAAAAGATCTCTATATCCAACCAAAATATTAAGATAATTTTACCATAATAACTTATGTACTTAATGTTGTTTTCTTAAGTTTTGTTTTATGTTTTTGAAGAGAAATGTTTCTTTTGTAAAAGTATTTAATTTTAGTTAAACGGTAGAAGAGTATTAGTTTAATTTAAGAAAAGTTAATTTAAAGAACAATGCAACTTTTGCCATACATAGCTGGCATGTTTTCTTTTCTTTTTCGCCAGAGATGTAACATACGCTATGTGTAAAAAGACTACAAAATACAAATAGCAAAAAGAATTAGGCCCGTCAACCATAACAGAACGTAGTTATAGAGTATTTAATATATTGCTATACTTTTTTTATCAGGCGTTTTTTTTTCTATAGGAAAATATTATTTTTTAGTTAATAATGATGCTTTTCCATGAAGTAGGTGGCAAAGGGTCAGATAGTTATCTGATCAGCGCAGTCCATGGATATCTGTGACAGAGGATATAATGCCAATACGTTGCCAGCCTTCAAGAAAGATTTTTAAACTACTATACTCTTAAAAGTTTTGGATTAAGTATACCAACGTATTGTCAAATTAAGAAACAAAGACATCTAGAAATCACCACGTGCTGCATGCTGCACTCCAAGAAAGAATACGATTGTCTATCTCTATCCCACGCTTTTCGTATCACAACCATACTGTTTTCCAACCACACCTTTAATGCCAAAATGTACGTGTATTTATTCAATACTTTAGCCGTAGGCCGCACTGCGGCAGAAGGAGCAACCATTTACAATTAATTAATTAACTAAGTTCCTTCAAGCCCGCGGTGCGGCTTAAGGAGCAATCATTTGTACACCTTATCGACTAGTTACTTAACACTAAGGCGTTTTCAATTAGCTAGCTGCGTGGCTCGGAGTACTGGACAGTTCTCCCCCCAGTGCAGCAGTCTGCGGAACGGTGGTTTCCAGCACGACGAGCTTGCTTACAGGCCGCTTGAACACTCCGGATCTTGTCCTGACGTCTGACATCAGGATTACGCCGTCGGGTCCAGTGTAAGTGCGGGTGACCTCTCCCATGGGCCACACGTTGCGAGGTAGACAATGATCTGCTACCATCACGATGTCTCCAGGTCGTAGGGGTAGGTACTCGCGCACCCATCTACTCCAAAAAAGGTCGGCGAGGGCTTGACAACTCCTCCATTTTCGTTGATCGGCGTATCGGCAGGGCCCGGTTGATGGCAAGCCCATAGATGACCCAAACAAGAAAGGATTCAGGGTTAACGCCTCTGGATCCTCCGGGTTGACACCTACGTGGGTTAGGAGTCTTGCATTGATAGAGAACTCTGCTTCAGCCAGTAGAGTTCCCAGTACTTCCTCAGTCGGCTCCTTTTCCTTCAGGGTTACCGACAACGCTTGTTTTACTGACCGGACTAGTCGTTCCCACGCTCCGCCTTGATTTGGTGCTCCCGGTGGTATGTATCGCCAGTTGACCGCGTGCAGCTGTCCCAGATTTCGTAGCGCCGGCGCCCACTCTTCGTATGCCCTCTTCAGCTCTTTGTCTGCTCCGTGAAAGTTGGTGGCGTTGTCCGAGTATATGGTTCTCGGCCATCCTCTCCTTGGGGCCATGATCGCGGAGCTCGTAGTGAGTGACGCGACGATTTCCAGGTGCACAGCTCTCGAAGTGAGGCACGTGAACAGGGCACCCCATCTCTTCTCGCGGCGACGTCCCACTTTAACTACCATGGGTCCGAAATAATCTAACCCACAGTGAGTGAAAGGTCGCTGATAGGGCTCGAGGCGCTCACGCGGCAGGTCTCCCTTTGCTGGCGGTTGCGGCTTGGCTCTTCTTTTTCTACACAGGCCGCAGTCTCGTTCTGTAGTTCGTACGGTGGGTCGCAGATGGATGATCCAGTACCGCTGCCGCAGGTCGTTCGTGACCCGCTTACGTCCGGCATGCCCGGCGGCCCTGTGTTCGCGCATCACTATCATTTTAGTGACGCGATGTCGGCCATCGAGTATGAGCGGTTTCTTCGTGTTGTCTGGCGCGGCGGCTGCTCCGATGCGTCCCTTGACCCGCAGTAATCCGTCTTCTAAGACCGGGTCCAATTTGTACAGACGACTCGCTTTGGTTATAGGGCGAGCGGTCCGTAGTCGCACGATGTCTTCTTCGAAGCTCTCGTGTTGTGCGCGGCTGATAATTGCATTCTCAGCCCTCTCGATGTGTGTAGTTCCCAGATGCGACGTTTGGCGGCGAAACTTGTCCACGAAGGCTAACACGTAGGCGGCGGCTCTCACATATCGGTCGTAGTTAGAGAACCGTTCGGGGTCGGGTAACCATGCGTGGGGAACCTCGTTACCCTCGTTGACGTGTAGTACCTCGCAGTCTTCTACTGGTTGTGTCTTATCTGCCGGCCATCGATCTTCTGGTAGCAGCAGGAACTCTGGACCTCGGAACCATCTGTCGTTCGCGGTGATTGGTGAGCCATTGATGCGTGTCGCGTCGTCCGCTACGTTCTGCTCAGTCGGCACCCACCGCCACTCCTCGCTGTTAGTGAGCTCGGAGATCTCGCCCAGGCGAGAAGCTACAAACGGTGTGTAGCGTCGGCCGTCGTTTCGTACCCAATGCACCACTGTGGTTGAGTTGGTCCAGTATATTGTCTTGCTTATCTTGACCCGATGCTCTCGCTTGATCGTTGCCGCTAGTCTTGACCCGATGACCGCTGCTTGTAGCTCTAGACGTGGTATTGTCTGTGTGCGTCGCGGTGCCACCTTTGACTTGGCGGCGACAATACACAGGCTGACGCTTCCGTCTCGCTGAGTGGTGCGCCAGTACGCCACTGCCGCGTACTGTTATATCCATACTATGATAGCGATAATGCTGTCTTACTGTATTTCTTGCTGACTTGCATCTATCAGTCACTGGCTCTGACCAGTGACGTAGGGGCTCCTCAGTCTGTTTCGATCCTCCTTTCCGCGCGGTTGCCTAAAGATCGATCCCGTGTTCATTTCTTTTCCTTTCAATAAAAGTAGTTTCCAGATTAAGTGCTTTTCTTTCTTTTTTAAAAAGCGGATCTCTAAACCCCGGATAACATTTTGGTGGCAGCGGTGGGATCGAAAATCCCCAGTGCCGGCAACCGCTAACAGACTCGCACCGCATCCGTTTCAAAACCATTTTGTGTGAAAAAGTGACAAGGTGAATCCTCATATAAGAAACCCGAAAATTGTTGTTTGTGTTCGCGTGTGTCCTCATAGAATAAATCCACCAGCTGTACGCAAATCCTGTGTACCCCAAGTACAACTACTACGACCTACGAACATTTACCTGGTAACCTGAGTGTACCCCGAGTGTATCCCGAGTACAACTACTACGTCCAACGACGTAATTTATTTACCTGGCGACCAGAGTGTATCCCGAGTCAACACAGAACATCCAGCAAATATCTACACGGCATCCAGAACTACGCGATATTATTTCGTCTCTTCCCAGCGTGCATAGCATCTTATCAATCGGAATGCTCCTCGTGCTCGTCGCATTTGTTTCCGCCGCCCACACACTGCAGTGAGTCTTTGGTCATTGTTTAGTCTACAAATATCACTGGTTCCCAAACTTGTATTATTTTATTTTACTGCTATATCAATATTTTGTATTTTGCTCATTGTATCCAACACCTATTATGCCAGATTTGCCCAAAGAGGAGGCTGGTATATTGCAAACAAATACTCCTGTAACCGCCACTACTAGTGATCGGGCAACTGTGAAGTCACCCCTTTCTACTCGCCCTACCAGGAAAATTCAACTCACTCCAATGGCCGACATTGACTTAAATATATTATTTAAATTCATCAAAGCCTACGATGGCAAACGAGAAACCTTAAACTCATTTTTAGTGACCTGCGATAACGCGTTCAATCTCGCGTCCGAAATTCAGAAACCAATCATGTTAAAATATATACTCAGCCAACTAAATGGAAGAGCTGAAGTTGCTTGCTCGATAAAAGAATTCTCAACTTGGGACCAGTTAAAAGAGTTTCTAAAAACTCAATTCAGTGAACGAAAACACTATTCACACCTTCTAACGAACCTTCAAGAAAGCAAACAAGGTCCGCAAGAAAACGTCAGTCAGTATGCGTTACGCGTAGAAACTTACCTCTCGCAACTCCTTACCGAAATCTCACTATCTAACACTAAAGTGAAAGAACTAGCCGGTCGTACCGCTGCTATGGAGGACCTCGCCCTCCATCATTTCCTAATGGGGTTGCAACCTCGAATCTCAAATATCGTAAGATGTAGATCGCCTAAAAACTTAAACGAAGCCATCAACTTAGCTGTCTCTGAAGAACGCATACAACAAACGCTATATAGACGTCCACAAGTGGACCCAAAACCTTTTAAATCCAAACCTGTCACACACAAACCCGATGCAACATCAAATTCACCTCAAAAACCAAACACCGCTTCTCAAAGTTCTTCCACTGTTACCTGTCGCTACTGTAAAACGCCAGGCCACGATATCTCTGTGTGTAAGAAACGAGAGTATAACAATAACCGATATAAAGTTCAGCAACACCCAGTCACTAACCCAACTTCAACAAGACCGTTTAACCGGGTAAACCTCGTAGAAGAACCGGTTGAACCCATTGAACCTGACTCTGCCGAATCGACACCCGATAATTTAAACTAAGGAAAGTCTCGACTCGGTGTCGCACGAGACCAGCCCCTGAAGCCGACGCCCATTCCATTTTCAATTCTAGGGACCACACGGGTAACCAGCCTCAAAGAAGCGCCCATTCCATTTTCAATTCCAGGGACCACACGGGTAACCAGCCCCAAAGAAGCGCCCATTCCATTATCAATTCCAGGGACCACACGGGTAACCAGCCTCAAAGAAGCGCCCATTCCATTTTCAATTTTAGGGACCACACGGGTAACCAGCCCCAAAGAAGAGCCCTTGCCATTTCTAATTCCAGGGACCACACGGGTAACCAGCCCCAAAGAAGCGCCCATATTAATTCCACTTCCACTTCCACTTCCAATTCCACTTACAATTCCACACCCGCTTCAAATTCCAATCCTTCTGTTTCCACTGGGGCTAGGATAATTTACGAGGTCAACCTCGATACAACGAAAAGGCTGTTACCCCACGTATTATTGCAAACCCAAGTTACAGACAGCCCCCTATCTCTATTAGTGGACTCCGGTTCCGCCATATGCCTTCTAAAGGAATCCAGTATCCTAAAAAGCCCAAAACTGATCAAAGAATCGATCAAACTAAAGACGGTGACGCACCGACGTCAACGGAAGGCCACTTCCAACTCAAGTTGAACTTGGGCGGAAATAAATTTGCCGCATACAAATTCCACGTTGTCAGAAATATTAGCTTACCTTACGATGGAATAATAGGTACAGATTTCTTAACCCAGTTCCGTTGCAAAATCGACTACACCCACGATATTCTGAAAATACAAGACCTCGAAATTAAGCTAAATTTCGCTGAACCTTTCTACATTATTCCACCTCGAACAGAAACCGTTATTGAGTGTTCAATCCAGAAGACTAACCTCAAAGAAGGGGTCATCACAGACCAGCGTCTTTCAGATAACCTATTAATATCCAATTGCATCGTAAAGGTTAAAGATAACAACCGCGTTAACCTCACTGTTGCTAACATATCCGAATTTCCAGCTACTATTAAATCCAATTTAAACCGGAATATCACTCCCTTATACTCTAATGCCCATCGACTGGTCAATGACTCCAAACCCGCACTCACGGACTAATGAAGTGATAGAAATGTTGAGATTAGACCATTTAAATCAAGAGGAATCTGACATCCTCTTAGACCTTTGTTGCCAATATTCAGATATCTTCTATTTGCCCAACGATCAACTAACGTACACCCCTGCTATTAATCACCAAATCAAAACCACAACTGACACTCCCATCCACACCAAATCATATAGGTTCCCCGAGTGTCACAAAAAGGAAGTTGAGACGCAAATCAGTAAACATCATAGAACCTTCACTTTCACCCTGGAGCTCACCAATATGTATAGTTCCCAAGAAAGCAGATTCGGAAGGGAACCGTAAATGGCGCATAGTAATCGATTACCGCAAACTGAACGATATTACCGTAGGAGAAACCTACCCTATTCCCCAAATATCAGAAATCCTTGACCAATTAGGGAAAAGTAAATATTTCTCTACATTAGATCTCACTTCTGGGTTCCACCAGATCTTGATATCATCCGAAGACGCCCCTAAAACGGCATTCTCTGTTCCCCAAGGTCATTTTCAGTTCAATAGGATGCCCTTTGGGCTCAAAAATGCCCCGAGCACGTTCCAAAAACTAATGAATAATTGCCTCTCTGGCCTTCAGGGAACACGGTGTTTCGTCTACCTGGATGACATCGTCATATATTCCTCAGACTTAATTTCCCATATAACCAATTTAAAGGCTGTCTTCGCGAGACTTCGCCAATTTAACCTGAAACTGCAGCCGAAGAAGTGTGAGTTTCTCCGTAAGGAAGTCGCTTACCTTGGACACATCATTAGTGAAAACGGAGTTAAACCCAATCCCGACAAAACCAAAGCCGTAACCAACTTCCCTACCACAAGATCACCTAAAGACGTCAAGTCGTTCTTGGGTCTCGTCTCCTATTATAGAAGATTCATTTCTGACTTCGCCAAATTGGCTAAACCTCTTACATCTTTACTGAGGAGAGATACCCCATTCGAATGGCGAAATGAGCAACAACTTGCTTTCGAGTCCCTAAAAATTAAACTCGTCACTGCCCCAATCCTGGCCTACCCAGATTTTACCCAGCCATTTCTCTTAACCTGTGATGCCTCTAACTACGTCATATCGGCAATACTATCCCAAGGTACTGTCGGGCAAGACCGACCAATCGCGTATGCTTCACGAACACTTAATAAAGCAGAATGCAATTACAGTGTCACTGAAAAGGAATGCCTTGCCATAATTTTTGGCACGAAAACGTTCAGACCTTACCTTTACGGCTACCGTTTGAAAATCCTAACAGACCACAAATGGTTATTTAACTGTAAGGATCCCGAATCCCGACTTATTCGTTGGCGTTTAAAACTGGAAGAGTTCGAATACGACATCCAGTATAAAAAAGGTAAAATTAACGCCAATGCCGACGCTCTCTCCAGATTTCCCGTTAACCCGGTCCAACCCGAATCCGCTGAACCTACTCTAGAACTGGATAGCGACCTAGATGACCTAATGCTTTCTCCACCCTCTTTTAACCTAGACGACCTACCTCTAACTCATTCTGATCCGGAAAACATCGATATCGATGTAGAAGATCTCATTCCACTACCCGAATTAAATTTATCGCCTGATGTCCTAGACGCACAAAGGAACGATAACATAGACGAGTTGCTCCAAAACCCCGAAACCCGACTCGAACAACCACAAACAATCAATAACCAACCTGAACCACTTCCTCAACCGTCGACAAGCTCACATTCAAATCCAACCAATGACGACTATAGTTCGTTCTTGAAGGCAATAGCAGATAAAACTCAACACTTTAACACTCCTATAGAGGAACATAATGCAAGTCTTATGAAAACCTCTTTAAAAATCATTTTAGT
The DNA here is from genome assembly GCA_963662185.1 of Eilema griseolum. Taxonomy (NCBI): domain Eukaryota; kingdom Metazoa; phylum Arthropoda; class Insecta; order Lepidoptera; family Erebidae; genus Eilema; species Eilema griseolum. The sequence continues at coordinate 21,806,618 of OY759231.1, read as the reverse complement.
ACCTACCTCTATTGACTTAGACGAATCCAATCCATATATTCAGGACGTTCTGGCCGATCCCGAATTAAATACCCAGGCACTCAACTCCGAGAAGGAATTGTTCTCCTACCAGAAGATAGAAAGAAATAACAAAATAATCTACCTTCTGTTTACCAGAGTGCACCATTTCGACGAAGCATCATATCCTGAAATCTTTGTCACATTACGGACGGTTAAGAACCAATTGCTTCTTGAGAACATGAACGAAATAGGTATATTAAAGAACCCTTTCGAAAAACATTCTTTTGTTAGAATTTACAACATTCTTTCATACCTTTTTCACAATACCAACATTAAAATTAACATCTATCATAACAACATCCTATACCCAACTCCAACCGAAATCAAGAAAATACTTACCGATAATCACGACCTCCCTATCGCAGGTCACCTGGGTTCCAATCGCATGTATAATAGAATTAAAGAACTATACTATTGGAAAGGCATGCGTGGTGATATAGAATCTTATGTAAAACAATGTAAACCATGTCAAGAGAACAAAGCACTCAGGAAAATAAATCGTGCACCAATGCAAATTACTAGCACATCACATAACAGAACCCTTTCAAAGGATATCCATTGATATAGTAGGTCCTCTTCCCGAAGCAGGGCCTGCGAAGCTAAAATATATTCTAACCATTCAAGATGACCTCACTAAATTCTCTTCTGCATATCCCATCCGCAGTACAACTGCGGAAGAAACATCCGAGTGCCTACTCCATTACATATCCATCTTCGGAATCCCTAAAATAATTCTCACAGATCAAGGCACCAACTTCACAGCAGACCTCTTTAAAAAGACCTGTGAGTTTCTGAAAATAAAAAATCTCTGGTCTTCTCCATACCACCCACAAAAGCAAGGAGCTTTAGAGAGGAGTCATTCGACGCTCAAAGAATACCTTAAATCCTATATTAACGACGAATAGACGAACTGGCCCCGATACGTTTATACAGCCATGCTCGTCTACAATACAACCACACATTCCAATACTCATTATACACCATACGAATTAACGTTTGGAACCAAACCATTCATCCCATACTCTGTGTATAATGAACCTCCCGGTGTAACATATCCCGATTATGTCCGAATGCTGCAAAACAGACTAAGACACTCAAAAGAAAAAGCTCTCGAATTTATAAGGAATTCCAAAGAATCGTCTAAAAGATACTACGATGCTCGCACCCGTCCTACTAACTACAAAGTGGGTGATTATGTCTACATTAAAAACCATCTTAGACTACGTAAGGCACTTTCCCCCGTCTGGAAAGGACCTTACAAGATACTAAAAATAAATGGTAATAATACACTTACCTTACTGATCAACCGACGTCACATCACGCACCACTTCGATCAAGTGAAACCCGCTGACGTCAGTGCAGGGCTGTAAAGGAATTATATATATAACTTTGAGTTAGGAACCTAACAAACAAAATAGTTGTAAGATGTAGGATAGAAAGCTACTTAAGCTAAAACTTACCTTAACGTTAACACTAGTTATTAAATTACAGTCCAGTTCGAGGTCAATCCCCGCAAGAATTCGTCCAGCCGATCACCAACAGTCCTGGGCTCTATTTTGACTACTTAGGTAAACTTAAAATTAACAACGTACAATTGAACGTTTTGATACCTGTCGATATTTCACACTTCGAACCACACATAAAGAACATTGATTTTGCTATCAACACCACAAGGCACTTATGTGAACAAACGCATATCGTATAAAATTAATGCAGAATGTTACAATGTGCTGCAGCCATTGATAGTTCGCTTCGAAGACATGAACAAAGAATTCGAATCCATTTCACACCTGGTAGATAGTAGAGTCAAACGTGGCGCTTGGATTGGAGGTATAGGAACGGTTTTAAAACAAATCTTTGGAACCTTAGATGAGAATGACGTGATTAGATATGACGAAGCTCTTAATTCTATACAATATAACGAAGAACGGTTGACTTCACTATTGAAAGAAAACATTCTGATCACAAGCTCGGTGATAACATGTTTTAATAACACATTGTTTAAAATTATGGACAACGAAGCTAAATTAAACGAAGCAGTTGACAACCTCTCTGTTACTATAAAGAACATCTCTGAAGTTACAAATGGACTTCAAGTACAGGCTAACGTCAACGAACTTTTAAACGCTCTAGAGACCTCTATACTTACTTTATCTTTTCAATTAGAGGATATTGTCAACACCATTCTATTCAGCGGTCAAAATTTATTGCAATCCTCGATCATAACGCCAGCACAACTTCACAGAGAGCTTGTCAACAACTATAGGCACCTGTCGAGCGACCTCGAGCTTCCTGTAATGCTAGATATTAATTCTGTACACTTTATTTTAAGTATTTCTAAGTTAGCATGTTATTATATTAGTCATAAGTTAATGTTTGTTCTTCAAGTACCACTGGTTAACAACAAAGAATATGTATTGTTCCACAGTATTGCTCTCCCAACTCCACATAATGTCAAGAAATCAAACTCCTTCAGCTTAATTATTCCCGATTCTAAATATATAGCAATGACCAAAGACAAATCTCACTATTGCGTTTTAAATGATTTAGAGCAGTGCAAGGCAATAGGAACCGGAAATTACATTTGTGATATAGAGAATGTGTACTCTACCGAAGCAAAACTTACATGTGAAAGTGAATTATTAGCTAAAGTGATTAATCAAAAACCACCACAGTGTCAAACGAAAACTCTTTTCGGGAAACTGGACATCTGGAAGCCGTTAATGAATAACCAGTGGATTTTTATACAATCAGACACTACCAAAATTTCCATTGATTGTTTAAACTCTAATCTGTATGAGACTACCATACTTGGTACTGGTATATTGCACATCCCAAATGGTTGTATTGGATATTGTAAAAGTACTACATTAATACCAAAATATAACGTTTTAAATGTAACTTCATTTATTAATCACATGCCAGACTTCAATTTAGCAATGAATCTTGTTGTAATACGGTAAAACTTAATACTATAGTGAATGATGTGCCTCCTATACATCTAAATGGGATAGACTTAGATGATCTTAATGAAGGAAATAAAATAAAATTGCAATCCCTTTTTAATGATTTAAAAAATATTCAACTTCCCCATATTGTTGAATACGGGACACATTATTCGATTACAATAATGATTATGGTAGTTCTAATATTTGTATTTGTAAGTTACTTAATTTTTAAGAGATTTTGTAAATCCGGCGGCAACCGTTCCTTCCAATTTAAACTCAACCTTAGTAAAGCACCAACCCAACCTACTCCAGAAGTAATAACCATGACTGACAGACAAGACCCTGATGAAGCCACAGTTACACCCGTTGCTCCACTCAGGATTAGAATCCAACAGAGACTTTGATCAAACTCAACCCCAAAGTCTCTTCTTGAACGGGGAGGTGTTATATCCATACTATGATAGCGATAATGCTGTCTTACTGTATTTCTTGCTGACTTGCATCTATCAGTCACTGGCTCTGACCAGTGACGTAGGGGCTCCTCAGTCTGTTTCGATCCTCCTTTCCGCGCGGTTGCCTAAAGATCGATCCCGTGTTTATTTCTTTTCCTTTCAATAAAAGTAGTTTCCAGATTAAGTGCTTTTCTTTCTTTTTTAAAAAGCGGATCTCTAAACCCCGGATAACAGTACGCTTGTTCGCTCGCATCACACAGCACATGCAGTTGTAGGTCTTGAGCTCCGTTCAGCATGTAGCAGCGCTCGAGTCGTAGGCAGGCTAGGTCGGTGAGTCGTTCTAGCCAGGCTGCGAAGAGCTCGTTTTCTTCTTCGGGTATAGGTTCTTCCCACGCTATCTGAAGTCGCCACAGACTCTGTAGCACGATCTTGGCGCGTATCGTGAAGTGGCTCAGCAGTCCGAGGGGGTCATAAATTGACATGACTGCGCTGAGGGCTTCTCTCTTCGTCGGCGCACGTGTTCGGTTGATCACTTCCGTGGGAACTCGGTTCATAGAGGTGTTGAATCCAAGCTCGTCCTGTTCTGCACTCCAGATGAGGCCGAGTATCTTGTTCTCGGGCCCATCTCCCCCCAGTGGGTTCGGCGACGTCGCCCTCAGCTCAGCTGGGACGTCGCGGAGTGTGGTGGCTTGGTTCGTGTTCCACCCTCGTAGTTTGAAGCCGGCGGCTGCGTGGACCGTCATTAACTCGGTGACGGCTCGCTGGGCTTCCTCTTCGTTCTCGTAACTAGCTGCCAGGTCATCCATGTAGTGGCTTCGCGTAATTGCTTCGAAGGCCGCCGCGTGAGTGTCTGCGTGGGCCCTCGCGTTCGCGTCTCTTACGTAGTGTGCCATGAATGGTGAGCTGGCGGCACCGAAGATCATGCTCATCATCTTGTAATGGCGGGGCGGTACGTCTCGATCGCTTCCCCTCCACAGGAACTGTTGAGCTGGTTGATCCTCGCGTCGTATTTTCACATGCAGGAACATTTCCTGAATGTCTGCTGTGATGGCGATCGGCTTTTCTCGGAACCGGAACATAATCCCCTGTAGTGACATCAACAGGTCCGGTCCCTCAAGCAGGTGATCATTGAGACTGACACCCTGGCTCTTGGCTGCTGCATCGAAGACGAGTCGCTGTTTACCAGGCTTGTTCGGGTTCTGCACGGCGAAGTGAGGCAGGTACCAGCAGACGGTACTCGTAGCCTCGGTGCCGTCGCACAGCGTCGCGTACCCCTTTTCTAACAAGTTGTTGATTTTCTTGGTGTAGGCTTCAGCGAAGTCTTGATCTTCATCCATTTTTGACTCAATCTTCTTTAAGGAACCGGCGCAGCGCAGAGTTGTAACTCGGCGGGAGTGCGATGTCGTCTTCTTTCCACGGTAGCCCCACTTCGTAGCCTTCATCCGTTCGCTTCAAGGTAGTCTCGACTAGGGATGGTACGGAGCTTCGGTTCCGGTTCCGTTAAGTCGGAACTTCCGATTACTATTATACTTTCGGTTCCGACTCCGGCTCCGACATTTTTTAATCGGAGGTGTGAATCGGAGGTCGAAGCATAGATAGCGGGCGAGTGCGGCGGCGTGTGCCGACCGACTGTTATGATTCGACAGGTTCATACGCGTCGCGCGGGGAATCGCCCCTCCCCCGACCCGCGCACTCTATTGTCAATTATTTTTTCACTTGTTAACGCACACGACAGCACGACACGTTCATTGGTTAAATAGATATTTGTTTTGTTTTTGCGGCTTATTATCAATAAAAGTGATCTGTTTTTGTGTTGGACAATGAAACCTAAATCAAGTTGTATTTGGAACTACTTCATTCAAGTTAATTCGGATTCGGCAAAGTGTAAACTGTGTATGAAGACGTATTCAAGAAAGGGAGGTACGACAACGTCTTTAAAAAGCCATTTGAAGTCTGTCCATGCCACTGAATATGAAGAATTAATAAAGTTAGAAACTGAAAAAAAAAATACTGTAAGTGTACAGCCTTCGACTTCGACGCCCCTTCAGGATGCTAAAAAACAAATAACTTTGAAAGAAACTTTGGCGAAGAATACAAAATGGTGCACTTCAAATCCTAAATCTATGGAAATTGACAAATTGATTTCTGAAATGATTGCTTTGCAAGATCTACCCTTCAATTTTGTGGAAGGTATAGGATTTCGGCGACTTATGCAGTTCATCGTGCCGAATTATCACTTAAGGGGAAGACATTTTTTTACTGAAAATATTTGTGGCCAATTATATGAAACATTAGCAAAACAAATTAAGGATTTGCTCACGCAAATTGAAAAGATCTCATTTACAACAGATATTTGGACCGAACCAAGTTCGAATGTGTCTTTATTGAGTCTGACAGCACATGGCATAAATGGAGATTTTAGAAGACTCAAAGTTATTTTAAAATGCCACACATTTGACGGAAGACATACAGGAGACCTAGTTTTAGAAAATATTAAGAGTATGTTAATGGAATGGGACGTCGTAAAAGAGAAAATTCACTGCTTTGTACGCGACTCTGGATCTAATATGATACGAGCAATGAAACTCGGCGACATACCTGATGTCAGTTGCACTATACACCAGTTGCAACTGTGTGTACGAACATTATTAGATTGTGATGAAGACATTAAAGCCTTAATATCGAAATGCAAAAAAATTTCGACGCATTTCAATCATTCCCAAATAGCCCGGACTGAACTGCACAAAATACAAAAGGAACAACTCAACCAAGAATGTTTGAGTGTAATACAGGAGTGTAGTACGCGGTAAGTTGTATTAAGTGCATTTATTTTTACCTCCAGATTATTTCATTTAATCAAAGATCTATCCATGCTAATACAATAAATTCAAATAAAACCACTAAATCGATTTTAATAAAGCTTGCTGTGGTATATTATACACACTGATTATAATGAGTGTGTTATTTAGTTTCTGTCATTTATTTAATTTAAATAATACTCTAAGTTAGTATAACTTAGAGTATTATTTAAATTATAAGCGTTAATTAGTTTAATAATTTGTTACAGGTGGAACAGTACATTTTATATGTTACAAAGAATGATTAGAATACAAGATTCTCTATGCCTGTACGCATCTAAGCACAACATCTCTCAATTGTCTCCTGAAGAATGGCTGCAGCTTAAAAAAATAGTGACTATACTTCAACCTTTTGAAGAAATTACCCGAAATATGAGTGACAATAACACAAGTATCTCATCAGTAATTCCACTTATACACACTCTTAAGTATACATTACGATTACACACTGAAGGCAATAAACAAGACACAAATGAAAAATTTAAAAGTATAATAAAAAGTACCATCGATCAATTAAATTCTAGATTTAGTGACCTTCAATCAAACAATTTCTTTGCAATAGCAACATATTTAGATCCTCGTTATAAAACAAAATTTTTTAATGAAGTGGCTAAACAGAACATTGAAACAGAAATAATGTCAATATTTGATGCAGCAGATACTTCTAAAAACGAGGCTGATAATATTGTCGCTCCTGTAGAAAAACGGGCAAGAATGGAATTACCAGCAGAAACTAGCCATAGTAGTAATGTGCAATCAGTTTTGTCAAACATATTATTAAGTAGTGATGAAGAAGACGATAATAATACCACACTTGATAAAAGTCCAGTTTTTGATAAATTTGTCTTCGTAAAAAATATACTAAATGAGTTCAATAAAGAAAAACGTATTAGTATTAGTGATGATCCGCTATTATGGTGGAAAGTTAATGGTAATACCAAATTCCAGCCCCTGCAATCAATTGCTCGTCAATTTTTGTCTTGTCCACCAAGCTCGGTAGCGAGCGAACAACTTTTTAGTGGCGCTGGCCTAATCTACGACCCCTTAAGAAACAGATTAGAGGGAGACAAAGCTTCAAAGCTTTTATTCGTCAAATATAATACGCTACTTTTAGAGTCAATTAATACGATTTAATTTTTTTAAAGCTTTTGTTCGTTAGTATAATAATTATACTAATATACTTATACTATAATTTAATTACTAATTGATTAGTATATGCTACTTCGGGTTTAAATTCATTCTATTTAAACTTGTTGTTTATATGCCAATTTTGTTCATTTTTTATGTTTTATCATAAAACATAAAACTTTTATGTTACAACTGAAACTTAAAATAAAAAAAAAATACTACATAATGTTTTATTTGTCCTTAAATAATAATTCTCTCTCATGTCACCCTGCTTCCGATTCCGATTCCGACTCCGGTTCCGATTCCGATAAAGCAAATTTAAAAACTCCGATTCCGGCTTCGGTTCCGATAACACTGCTTCCGTTACATCCCTGGTCTCGACGATTCGCACTGCTCAAAGTTCTGCGTCGCTCACCTTCGGCTTGTGAGAGACGTCGTGTAGGCGTTTGTTTTCCTTTTCGGTTTGTTCGGGAGTGAAGACATGTAACACGTTGCTCTCGCTTCGGCGAATGACGCTTCGTGGTAACGTTCCATGTATCACCCAACCTAGTGTGGTTCGTGATGCTACGGGTTGGTTTCGCTCGCCCAGGCGCGGTTGTCGGGACACGATGTATTCCCAGTGGTCCGTACCCACTAGGATCCCTGGACGCGTCGATTCGTAGCACACTTCATTCTCCTCTAGGTCTTGCAAGTGTTTGCACTCGAGCAGCGACGCCGGAACAGTTTGCTGATGTAACTTCATGGACCGGATGGTGCGAGCCTTGAGTTCGTGGGGCACACCTTCAGGTCCCTTGATCTTCACGGTTACCAGCTGACTCTTCTCTTCCGACTGCTGCATGTTGACCCCTCGCATTAACAGGCGTTGCGGAGGTCCTCTTGCCCCAATCCTTTTTGCTAAGTCTGCATCGATGAGAGAGATGGTAGCGCCTTCATCCAGGAGTGCATGAGTCTTCACCTCCCCCCCTGGCCCCACGACCGTGACGGGACACATCTTCAGCAGCACAGCTCTTGACTCTGTGGAGGTTTGGGTTACCACTGAGTGTACTGCTTCCGTCGGGTTTGGCGTGGTTGGCGGCTTTTCATCTTGCTTCGGCTTCTCACCATGTAGCGCAGCGTGATGGGCGTAGCGGCATTGGTTCACGCCGCAAGGCTTCGACCTACACAGGTTGCGTCGATGCCTCTTCACTAAGCACTTGAAACACAATCTTTTTTCTTTCACGAATTCCCATCGTTGCTCTATCGGCAGTGCCTTAAACTGTGGGCACCGCGGTAGTTCGTGGGCTTGCTCACAACTCGGACATTGGTCTAACTGTTCTTTATTCTCAGTTGACTCGGTGACATTGAAGACAGCATTCGTTTTCTTCTTATTCGCAGGCGCGGGCGGTGGGCGAGTTTCTCTCTTCGCTTGCGTCGTGATACTCGTAGCTGGAACGTAGGCATGCTTGAGCGCGCGGTCTGCTTCCCTCATTAGGAAGCGCGATAGCGTGATGATTTCGGGTTCTGTTGTGATTCCGAAGTCCGTTGCGTAGTCACACCATCTTGCCTGAACGTAAGGGCTCAGCTTGCTCAGAATCTCCCTCACTAGCGCCGGGTTGTACAGGTATCCCCGCTGGTCGATGCTTTGTAGTACATACACGACGTTCTGCACTCGTATGGCGAAGTTGTTCAGCTCCACTGCCGATGACCCCGGTCTTGGTAGCTTCTTCAAGTCTTCGAACGCCTTGTCGATGATTACCTCAGGACGGCCGAACGTTTGTTCTAGTGTCCGGAGTATGACTTCAGGATCCGTGGCTGTTGCAAGTAGTGCTGCCACGATGTCTCTTGCTTCCCCGATGAGACTCTTCCTTAGTCGCTGCAAGTTCTCAATTGCCGATATGCTGTACAGCTTTGTAGAGTCGGTGTAAGCGGCTTTGACTGTAAGCCACTCACCATGAGCCCCCGAGAACGTAGGTAGATCTGCACATCGTATTCTAGGTCTTGCTAATCGTTCCATTGCTTCGGTCAATTGGTCGATCCTACTCGTCCTGGTGGGTGTGTTTGATCGTTCACGCAGGTCGAATCGCAGGTGCCGATCTTCCTTGTTCCGTGTTCTCGAGTCTCCTGGCTCTATTCTTGATACGACGGGGTTGGTTTGCAGCCACTCGTTCACTCTTCTGTGGTTAATGTTCGTAGACACTTCCTCGTGAGTGCTTTCTTGGTCTTCTTGGATGGTCGCGAGGTCGGCGGCCAGCCTTTTCCGTATCAAGTCCGCTTCTATTTCAAGTTCCTTTTTCTTCAGTTCGGCGATCTTCTCTGCCGCTTCTAGCTCGACTAATCGGGCCCGTGCTGCCGCGCTTGCAGTTGAGCGGTGCGATCTCACCGACCCGGAACCAGTTCGGGGTAGGTTCCCGGGCTTCAGTCTAGGAGCACTGAGGGGGGCGTCGTTCGTAGCCCCGACCCCAGACTCCATACCCAACTGCGTGCTTGGCGATGCCGGTGGACCCTGAGTCAACCTGCGGCGCCGTAGGCCCTTTTCTTCTATGGGCCTCGGCGGCCGCCGCCTCGGGATCAAGCGATCGTGGTGGGTGGCACCTCCATCGCTGTCGGGAGCAGCCTGAAATACCTCGGGCTCGTTCTCGACAGTCGGTGGCGTTTCGCGGAGCATTTCCGGCGGCTGGCACCTAAACTGCTAGCGTTTGCCGGAATGCTCTCGCGATTGCTGCCCAACACTGGGGGTCCGGGGTCTGCCTGCCGCCGTCTCTACGACGGTGTGGTGCGCTCAAAGGCGCTCTATGGAGCGCCCATTTAGGAGGAGGCCCTCTGCCGTACGAATGTTGTGCTGCTGCGGCGACCACAGCGCGCCATCGCGCAGAGGGCCGCACGGGCGTATCACACCCGTCTCTTATGAGGCGGCGTGTTTGATTGCGGGCAGTATCCCCTGGGATCTCGAGGCTGGCGTCCTTAAGAAGGTTTACGAGGAGGGCGCCCTGATGCGGCGTGATGCAGGAGGTCGGCCGCTTCCGGAGGAGATCGATCGCTGGAGACAGGAGGCTCGCGATGTTCTCTTCCGGAAGTGGGCCGATAGACTGGCTACGACGAGGAGTAGCTTGCTGCTTGTGGGGGCCGTTCGGTCCGTCTTGCGTGAGTGGGTGCAACGGGGTCATGGGGCTCCCACGTATCACCTCACCCAACTTCTCACGGGTCATGGCTGCTTCGCCAAGTACCTGTGGGAGGTGGTGGGGGTGGAAGCGGAGCCCCGGTGCCGAAACTGCACCAGCGGCGACCCCGACACGGCACACCACACTTTGGCCGTGTGCGACGCGTGGGGCGGCCAAAGAGCGGCCCTCACAAGCATCATTGGTGTGGACCTCTCGCTGTCGGCCGTAGTTTCAGCTATGGCCGGCAGCGAACAGTGTTGGGCCGCCGTCGCCTCGTTCGCTAGCGAGGTGATGGCGGCAAAGAGAAAGGCCTTGCGGGAGCGGGAGCGAGCTGGGCTCACTCTTCCGCCCCGCAGGCCCCCAGCGAGGGGACGCCGGCGAATGCGATTCGCCCGCGTCCCCGAATGAGAGGGGCCACGGGCAGTGGGTCGGGGGACCCGCTGCCCCTATGCTGATGTGGCGGAATGCGCCCCTGTGTGTTCCTGGGGTGCATTCTTGAGGTGAAAAACCCCCACCATTCCGGCCTGATTGACGGGATGGTGGGGTCTTAAGTAGCGGGCCTACCAAGGGCGCCCCTAGCCGAGTCGCGGTGAGCAGACCTTTGACTTAGGCGAAGGAGGAACACCGTGGTGGTTTAGTGGGTAGTCTGGCCTTTGTCTAAGGCCAGGAGTCCCACACGAAGCGAGCCCCCTGCCCCCGCGGGGGGTGAGCGAAGTGCGTAAATGCATTGCACCACGTAAACAAAAAAAAAAAAAAAAACCTGCGGCGCCGTTCTTCATCAATACGCTGCTGCCTCAGGTAATCTTCATCACGTCGAGCTGGAGCTTCATCTGCATCAGCCTGGCTTCTTGTGATCACCATTCTGGAGCTTGAAATGTTCGTCTTGAAGCTTGATTTCTAGATTCTAGATCTAGATTTTCTTGAAGCTGATCTTTACTCTTCGATCCGGCTTCTGAAGGACCAAATAATGTTGTGGACTGTATACTTTTATCTGTTATCAGGTGAATAAAACAGCAATTTCTTCTTCCTGTTGTTTATTGTTTCGTATCACAACCATACTGTTTTCCAACCACACCTTTAATGCCAAAATGTACGTGTATTTATTCAATACTTTAGCCGTAGGCCGCACTGCGGCAGAAGGAGCAACCATTTACAATTAATTAATTAACTAAGTTCCTTCAAGCCCGCGGTGCGGCGTAAGGAGCAATCATTTGTATACCTTATCGACTAGTTACTTAACACTAAGGCGTTTTCAATTAGCTAGGGGCGTGGCTGGGAGTACTGGACAACTAGGCTTTGATTTATTGGATTCTGTTTCTGTTTTAACTAGTTATTTGGCTGTGCTGTTTATTGGACTTGATTTGTTTGTGACGTGAAGTAACTGGTGCTGGTTACAATGTCTACTAGACCGTGTATAATATGCCGGAGAAGCACAAACCGCGTTGGCGGCAGAGGCGTTAGATCATCTTTACTAACACCTGCTTTCATACACGTAAACACTTTTCTTGTGGATTATGTCGAACACATGGATAATTCTATAGAGGTTAGTGATAGTTATTATTTTCTTACTGCTAGGTATCTGATTTTACTACCCGTGCGAATAAAGAATGGGATCAAAAATGGCGGCTCACTGAGTCGGTAATGTCATCATACTACGCAACGAAATAAAAATAATAAGAAAAAAAGTATTTTTTGCGAGTCTGCCATTGTATTTATGTTATACTTTTATTTTATAGATTGCCGAGTTTGATAGAATTTTTCGACCATGCTTTCAACGTGCGATTTACTGGAATCGGCGGAGGATTGGTCAGTTGGAAAATAGTGACTAGAGCTGCCACCTCTCCGGGTTTGACCCGGAGTTTACGGGTTTGCATGGTTCATGTCCGGGCTACGGGTTTAACATCGATATCTCCGGGTCCGATGGAACGGGAAGCGACAACACGTCATCACGCACCGGGCGCACGGCGCGGAGTGCGTGCGTGCGTGACTGATAGTCTGAGTGAGACGTACAACGTACGGGCGCGGGCGCGGGCGGCCGAGTGAGCGGGAAAGTGGGAGTAGCAGGCAGGGAGCGCGGGCGGGGTACAACAGTACATGCGTACGCAGAACGATCATTAGATTCAAAACAATAGCTAATTTCTGTTAGCGCTTCGTAATAATTGCACACAAACAAGAGTATTTTATGTTTTGTTCATTAATATTTCTATCACAGATTGTTTTCGGTACTTTCTCTTATTAAAAGTACCTAGTGTTGTAGCGTGTGGTCATAATGGAACAAGAAGAATCACAGTCGAAGAAAAAAAAGAAGTACGAATGTAATTTTCAACAAGTGTGGCTAGAAAATGAGAAGTATAAAATGTGGGTGAGAAAAGTCGATGAAAAAAACGCGAAATGTGTATTTTGTAACGTGAAATTTACAGTGAAATGGGATGGTGAAAAGGCGTTATCGACTCATCTTAACAGTGAAACGCACAAGAAAAAGGTGAGAAACATTGACTCAAACTCTTTGATAACCGCTTTTCTGCCCAAGAAAAAATCTTCTGAAGAGCTAAAAGTAGCGACAATCGAAATTGCGTCGATTTATCATGCAATTAGCCACCACCATAGTTACTTGAGCACCGATTGTGGTATTAAATTAAATGCTACTCTTTATTCCGATTCACCACTATCACATAAAGTTCACTGCGGCAGAACAAAAGCTGAAGCCATTGTTTTGAATGTCCTAGCACCGAATTCAATCCAGTCAACAATACAAGACCTAAAAAGGACTCAATCTGGAGGCGGGGTTCACTTTTCGATTGCTATCGACGCCTCAAATAAAGGATCCCAGAAAATGTATCCAATTGTCATCAGATACTTTGACCAAGAAAAAGGTGTTCAGAATAAATTAATGGATTTTTATGAGGATTCGAACGAAACATCTCAAAAAATTTTTGAGAATATTGACAATTTTATGCTTCAGCATGACTTAGACACAACTTTGCTGTCTGCTTTCTCTGCAGATAATGCACCGGTTAATTACGGTGCTCACAATTCCGTGTACCAAAAAATTAAAGATAAATATTCCGATACCAAAGTCGTTAAAGCAAATTGTAACTGTCACGTTCTTCATAACGCCGCCAGAAACGCTATGAAAGCTTTAACATATGATGTGGAAAACTTGATTATGAAAGTTTATGCGGAATTTTCGAACAGCGCAAAACGCACGAGAGAATTGCAGGCATTTTTTGAGGAGTTTGAAATTGAATACAGAAAAGTTTTGAGACATGGGTCAACTAGATGGTTAAGTTTGGGAAGAGCTGTTGACAGATTCATATTGTCATGGCCTGCTGTATCCGCGTATTTCAAAAGTCTTGGTGAAGCAGCATGCCATAAGATAATATGGGAAGAATATGGGAGTTGCACCCAATTATGAAAAATATAAAAGACAAGGTTGAAAGCCGACTGCATGACGAGTTTTATGGCGCCAAAGTAATGAGAAACATGAAGTTTTTGAGGCCTTCCGAACAGGATCAATTAAAAAAAGAAGCCAATGAGGTTTACAGAAGAACTCTTGAATACGTACAGAAATATTATGATTTTGAGCATTCTGTGTTCAAATTTTTTTCCAAATTCGATCTAACAAGTGCAGTAAGTTACGAAGATGCTGTGGAAGCTTGCGAATCACTTGGTCTGAAAAATGTGGACGAAGATAAACTGTATGACGAGACCCGAAAATTAAACCAAGTATTTCCTCAGTTCGAACAATCTATTAATTCAACATTATCTGTTGATTTACGATGGGTTCAGCTTTTCAAAGTCACCTCAACTTTCAGCGAACTGCCAAAAATAATTGGTAAAATCTTTTCAATCCCTATAAGCAATGCTTTCGTAGAACGCGTCTTTTCTTTAATGGGAAATTTGTGGACAGACGAGCGAAACTGCTTATCAGTGGACATGGTGAAGGCTGAGTTAATTGTAAAGATTAATTACAATATGAATTGCCAAGAATTTTTAAAATTTTTGAAGAAACCTGAGCAAGAAGAAATGCTGAAACAATCCCTGCAGAATAAAAAATATAATTTTAAGTGTCAAGCTAGTTCAAGTCAGCCTAGCACTAGCTAGGTAATTTATATTAAACAAAAAACGTTACATACCTATATTAATTTACCATTACTTTGTACTTATTTCATTAAATACTTAAATCTTTAAAAAAATGTTTTATTTTAATAAAAAAAAACGACATTTCTAAAATCTCCGGGTCTACTGTTTTTGAAAGGTGGCAGCCCTAATAGTGACAGTGATACTGCTGAACAGGAAGATAATAATAAAGTAAACGTGGTTCAAAATAATCAAGAAATGGTGGTGGAGCAAATATTAGTAATGATCCCGGCAATCAGGCTAATCCTTCCTCAATGGTAATAGAAATACCTGGATATTTACGACTCTTGAATAACTCCACTCTGTGTGTTATTAATTACTGTAGGAACCAAAATCTGCATAGAATTCATGCTATTATTCGAAAAGATATACTATTTAAGAACAACTTATTAATCCCTAGAGATGCGCGTATATGTGATGTTCATTTAGAAAGCAATACATTGGATCAAGTAAGAAACACGGCGCGTCAAACGTTTTCTACGTTTAATAGTAATCAAATTAAAGATATGTTAACTTTGCCAAAGAAACATGTCAGAATATCTCAATTTTCAAAAAATAAATGAAATTGAGGATTCTTTATTTTATTATTACATCGGATTCAATAAAACCCAGTTTATGGAAATAGTTTCAGCTAGTCCAAGTTTAAGAAAAATATTTCCGAAAAAAACATTAAATGCTCTTGGCATTCTCTTAACTAAGTTACACACAGGTGACTCTAATCAAAGACTATCAAAACTGTTTACTTTGTCACGACCTTTACTAGAAAGAATTATGAAAAAGATGCGACAATGCTTGTAAGGGCGCGTTCCCACCATGTCGTGACGACAGATAATCGTGTAGTTTTAAGTGTCGTGGCTTATATGTTTAAATGGAGGTGTTCACATTTAGAACGACACAATTTACTGTCGTCTACGACATTTTTTGCAGTGACGACACTTTGTCGTGACAGTGGGAACGGCTAGCACGACAGTCGTAAAACGATAAAAAATCGTGGACGGCAACTCTATATAGACGAACACTTGTTTTCCCTTCCCTCTCGCACCCGCGCGCCCCTTGCGTCTGTACTCGGTTTGCTTTGTGCGTGTTAGAACTTGTCAGACTCCTGCGCATGGTGGACGTATAACAATGGCTAATAATATTACACCGGAAGTTTTAATTCCACTTGTGGAACAAAGGGCTGTCCTTTGGGATAAAACTTAAGACATTTATAAAGACAAAGGTTTGAAATTAGCTGCGTGGAGAGAAAGTTGCGTTTTTGAACCTAATTTTGACAAGTTGGAGGAAAAGGAAAGAAAAGATTTCGGTAAATTTCTGAAACTTTTTATTTATTATGATACGTGTGCTGTAATGTTTTGCCAAGGTACGGAGCCTATTTCAGATACAAAATAGTCGGAAAATTGTAAGCGCACTGCGTTTCCACCACCTTCGTTTGAACGCAGCTGTGTTGCAGGCATGTTTAGTATATAGCATCTTTTTTATTACAAAATTATGCGTACAAGCCTTTACAACTTCAATAGCTGTTTCTGCACATACATCCAATGGTCTGTGCAAGATCCTCCATTTATTGGATAAGATACCAAAAGTGCATTCAACATATCTTCTCGCGCGGCTTAGACGGTAATTAAATATCTTTTCTTATTGTCTAAATGAGTACCGCCATAAGGTCGCAATAAATTTTGTGACAATGTAAAGGCTTCATCTCCAACAAATACACATGGTATTTCTTCTTGCATATTTTCGTGTAATGGCGTGGGTGGCGTGGTATATTTAAAGTACCATCATTTAGTTTCTTCCAAAAATTTAATTGTTTTAAGATAGATGAATCACACTCTTTTCCGTATGAACCAATACTAACGTAAATGAAATGGTATTCTGAATGAACACTTGCATATAAAATAAAAGAAAAAAAATCCTTATAGTTAAAAAACATAGAACCACTATTTATTGGCTTTGTAATCCTTATGTGCTTGCCGCCCAGCGCACCAAGGCAATGAGGAAAATTTGCTTTCGTTTTAAAAGCTTCATCGATCGCTTTCCATTCTTCTTCGGTATTAGGCAACCTTAAATATTCTGCACTTAATACGCTCCAAATAACAGAACACGTTTCTTTGATTATTTTGCTTATGGTTGACATTCCCACTCTAAAATTATAATGCAGTTGTTTAAACGAACATCCCGACGCCAAATATCTGTAAATAAATACAACAGCTATTATAATACGCTTATATTAGAGGACCAATGCCCTAACATTATAATTATGTTTAAACATATAATCAGTCTAATACGTAGTCCCTTACTTGTTCACGGAAACATCCGGGGATACTAGTGGAAAAACTCGATTTTAGTATAGTTTTTTAAACTCTGAAAATCCTGCAGATGTTTGCGTAAACAATAATTTGACTACGTATTAGACTGATTATATGTTAATACATATAATGTTAAATCTATACACAAACAAAATTTTAAGTCTATTTTACTTTTACAGCTACACAGATATCTACAAAGTGGACACATATTCGAGATGCATTTATGAGATCCCTGAAAAATTAAAAAGAAAGAAAGTAATCTGGTGCAGGCGCGAAAACAACTAGGCCGTATGTTTATAAGAATCAGATGTCTTTTTTATTAAAGGTTACTGAGCCCCGTATGACCTCTGATTCATCTAATGAGACTAATAATTCTATCTCTGATACATTAAGTGATGCAGCACCTTCTACTTAAAAGAAAACTAAGACTGACACATTAGATGATAAAATGTCACAATTTCTAGATTATAAATTAAATAATCAAGAACACCCACATGTGTCCTTTATTAAAGGAATTTTACCATCTTTGGCATCATTCGACAATGATGCGCTCTAACTTTGGGTTCCAACGGATTACTTATAGTCTGCATAAATATCGGAACCTTTTAAAAGTATTTTTGATTGTGTGCCCAGATGGCCACATAATTGATATTTATGGGCCTTATGAAGCTACGACATCAGACGCAACGATTATGAAGGAAATAACGCATGTTGATATAACAGATAACCCATTTAATTATTTTTTTTTAAATGAGGATGTTTTTATCTTAGAGAGGGGGTTTCGCGATGCTATTGACGACCTTAGGTCCATGAACTATCGCGCTTATATGCCAGTAACTAGATATGCTGGCGAGTCACAATTGACAACCGAACAGGCAAATTAAACGAAACGAGTAATATTATGCAGATGGGTAGTAGAAACAATTAATGGACGGTTAAAAAATCAATTTAGACAACTTAGATCAACTATTTGTAATAGAGCTGTAAATCATTTATTTGATGAGGTGAAAATAGCCTGTGCATTACTAAATGCTTTTGGTAAACCACTCACTGACCATCCTTTAGTGGACTCAATAATATCCAGAATAGATGAAGCCTCTAATCAAAATAAACTCAGCGATTATGTTCTCCACAGGAATATTAACCAAATGAGAGCTGGGTCCATTTCGATGAGTGCGAATGTTTCCGGTTTGGACAATTTCCCTTAAGCCCGATTTACACATCAACAAGTACAGTAGCGAGTTAACTTGCATCATTGGCAAGTTAAGTCGCTTTTTGCGTATGAACGGCAAAAGCGAGTTAAGTAATAAGTTGTTGATCAAGTTGATTTGAATAGATCTCAATCCTATTTTTTGGCAAGTACGAAGTAGCCCCCTCTCTTGCGTCTCCCGCACCCCGCCAACTTAACTGGCCGGCTCGGCGCACGCGGCGCCCGACGTGTAGACAGGCGAGTTTAGCACAGTTCACAAGTTCGTACAAAGCGGCCGCATAAGAAACGTGTTGTTGTTTTCTTGAATTTGAATTAAACATGAAATGGTCGGAAAAAACTACGTTTACTTTTGTCCAAGAGTACTTGAAACATGAGTGTTTGTACAATGCAAAATGCAGCACTTATCGTATAAAACAAGCAAGAGATGCGGCTACCAGAAAAATTTGTGAGGCTATGAATATGAGTGATTTCGGGCCAAAGGAGGCTCTTTCAAAAATAAAAAGAATTAGATCGACGTACAGCCAAGAATTAAAGAAAATAAATGAATCAACTAAAAGTGGAGCGGGTACCGACGATGTGTACGTACCAACCCTAAAATGGTTCGCAATGTTCCATAAATAATGTGATGAGAGACAAATTTCTGGCGCCAAAAGGAAGCCAAAGTAATTTGGTAAGTAAATAGACCTTTTATTATTTATTTCCTAATACATGGTAGATATATATTTTAATGTATCATTCTTAATTGCCAACTTACAGAACCATCTCCGACAAAATATGTAGCGTAACTATCACGCACGATACGAGCTCTCTCTGCAGAATGATTATTACTGCTTCTAGGTAATGGGATGAGGCCATCGCTTGGCACATCTCTCCAATTACCAAGTATTGTTTGACCAGTGTTGGTATCTTCCTCATCGATCGTCACAGAGTCATCATCATTTTTAAAATATCTGAGCCAGTTATGTAAAGCACAGCAAGCCTTCACAATTTTTATAGTTTTGTCTGGATGAAATAATAAAGGTTTTTCGAATATTCTAAAACGGCTAACTAGAATACCAAATGCATTTTCAACTATGCGACGAGCTCGAGATTGTCTGTAGTTGAATACTTTTTGAGCAGTGGTCATATTGCTGCTTTCGCCATACGGCTTCATTAAATAGGTCTTCAACGGAAAAGCATTGTCTCCAACAATACAGTGATTTTCTGGTAGCATACTTTCCAATTGGTTGCTGAGGCTACATCTTTGAAACACGCCTCCATAGGACACTCTGCCGTTGCAACCAACATCGATGTATGAAAATTTGTAGTCATCATCAACCACGGCCATTAGCACTATACTATTCTGATGTTTGTAATTATAGTAATAGGTTCCTGCTTCAAAAGGCGCCTTTATTATAATATGCTTTCCATCAATACCACCGCAACATCTGGGAAATTTCCATTTAGTTTTAAAACCCTCTTCAATTTTCTTCCACTGGTTTTCATCACTTGGAACCTAAAACAGAATAATACTTTTCAGAACTCTACGATGGAAGAGATTTCTTTAGTAGCTGTCAATGAAGCTACTAGTCAGGAAACTCCAAGTCAGGAAACTCCAAGCCAGGAGACTACTAAGAAACCAATATATTCCCGGAAAAGAAACATTAAATGCTTGGAAAGTTTGGTTAACAAAGTGAGAGCTGTTGGAGAGATGGTCCAAACCCCAATAGCTAACGACAATGAGTTTGGGATATTTGGGAGAAGTGTCGCTGCACAGTTGTATGCCATGCCTCTTATGCTGGCATTACAAGCTCAGTCCCACATTCAAAACTATTTAACAACTCTTCGAGTGAATTCATTAGCGAATCCACACCAACAAGTTTTTTCCCCTTCCCCGCTGTCTGATACTACATATATTTCATCACCTGCGCCAACCATAAATAGCTCCATTTCAGGTGGTGTTTCAGACACAAATCCTACAGAGAACCTAGAACTTCTAGAACTTCTTCTAGAACTTCACCTAGAACTTTCTCCTCCAGCAGCATCACCTTCGACGTACCATGTATCATCAACCGTGGTCAGTAATAATTTGATTTTTCAATCTGATGACCAATAAGGCGATGTATTGGAATTGGCCATTTCGAACTCATTATAAAGTGCGTGGGCCAGTCCTTTACAAAAGGATGGTAACATTAGGCCCTGCGGGGATTATAGGAAGTTAAATTCGATAACAAAACCGGACAGGTACCCGGTACCGCGACTACAAGACTTCACATACCTTTTAGCGAACAAGAACATTTTTTCGAGCCTGGACATCAACAGGGCCTACAACTTCATACCAGTACACGAGGACGACATCGAGAAGACAGCTGTAATCACGCCAATGGGTTTGTACGAGTTCCCACGCCAATGGGTTTGTACGAGTTCCCAGCAATGCCATACGGCTTGAAAGGCGCCAGCCAAACGTTCCAGAGGTTCATGGACCACAGCGTCCTGCAAGGGCTGGATTTTTTGTTTTGTTTTGCAGACGACATAATCGTCGCCAGTGCTGACGTAGAGTCCCACAAACATCACCTAGAGGAAGTCTTTAAGCGTTTTAACGACTTCGGCATCACCATCAACATATCGAAGTGTTGTCTGGGTCGACAAAGACTAAAATTCCTGCATTCTCTGCATGATAAAGTTGAGGCCATAACAAAATACCCAAGGCCTAAAACAGTAGAGGACCTGCGTAGGTATCTAGGCATGCTAAATTTCTACAGGGCACACATCCCAAAAGTAGCTCAAGGGCAGGCCGAAATGAATAAATACCTCCACAACTCAAAGCGTAAGGACAAGACAATTATACAATGGACAGACGCAGCAACACATGAGTTCGAAGAAAGCAAGGTAAGTCTACAGAACGCGACGTTACAAGCACACCCATTACCAGACTCCCCATTAGCCTTGATGACTGACGCATCAGACAGCAGCGTGGGAGCAGTTCTGCAGCAGCGGGTAAGTAACAGATGGTAACCCTTAGGTTTTTTCTCCAAACGTCTGACTGAAGCCCAGAGAAAGTATAGTACCTATGACAGGGAATTATTAGGCATTTATCTATCAATCATTCACTTTAGGAAACTCGTCGAGAGCTGAGAGTTTGTGGTCTATACCGACCATAAACCGCTAGAGTATTTATTTAGCAAAGTAGGTAGCGAAAAAGTAACTCCCAGGAGAACAAGACAAATAATGTTCATCAGTGAATTCACGAACAAAATAGTACATGTCCAAGGTAAAGAAAATGTCGTGGCGGATACGCTATCGCGTATTGAAACAATAACATGCCCAACGAGCATCAATTTAACAGAACTCGCCCAGGCACAGGAAACAGATAAGGAACTCTCAGAATTTTTAGTCGACCATAACAATAAGAGCTTGTGTTTCAAAAAGGTACAACTAAGCGTTACGGGGCCAGAGAATAACATCCTCTGTGAGACCTCAACTGATAAGGCACGCCCTTACCTACCCATAGAATTTCGCAAGGCAGCATTCGAATCAATACACAACCTTAGCCATCCGGGTATTAGAACGTCTAGGCGCATGGTTACAGATAGATTTTTCTGGGCAGGCATGAACAAAGACATCGGCAGGTGGGCACGCTCATGCGTTAGGTGCCAAAAAGCTAAAGTCCACCGCCACACAACATCGGCTCTGGGAGAATTTCCCGAGTGCGTTCGCTTCGAGCATATTCACATAGACCTAGTAGGACCGCTCCCCAGCTCAAAGGAAGGCCACAGATTCTTGTTAACTATGATAGACAGGGCCACCGCCTGGCCTGAATGTATTCCAATTACAGACATATTAGCTAAATCAGTAGCCCAGGTAGGCAGTTTGAAAGCGAAATATTTAAGCACCTCATGAAATTCTTAGGCATAGAAAAGATTCGCACTACTGCTTACCATCCACAAGCAAACGGCGCGTGCGAAAGAATGCATATATCATTAAAGGCCGCACTAAGAGCTAAATTAGATAGCGAAAATTGGTTGGGGGAATTACCGACTGTATTGTTGGGATTGCGAGCAGCACCGAGGTGCGACACTAATGTAAGCGCAGCGCAGCTAGTTTATGGCTGCACCATTAGATTACCCGGGGAATTCTATGACAACACGAACAGAAAGTTTTACGATTCACAAGAGTACGTACAACACCTAAAAAAAGTAATTAATAGAATTAAACCAAAACCAGCCTCTCAGAGATCATCTAGACCTATTTTTGTCCACACAGAACTAAAAAAATGTACTCATGTATTTATTAGAAAAGAAGTAAAAAAACAGTCACTTCAGCCCCCGTATGAAGGTCCATTTAAGGTAATTACTCGTACGGACAAAACCCTCACAGCCCAGTTACCAGTTAGAGTTAGTAACGTATCCATTGATAGAGTAAAACCAGCGTTCTTATTAAGTACGGATAGTCAGGAAAATAGCAAAGCAATTAGCCCCCAATCAAACAAGCCTAACACACAGTCAGAGTCAGAACCGGAGAGAGAGACCACGCAGAAAGGTCAATAATCCGCTTCTGAAAATCCGAATCTTGGAGCTTGGAGCCGGTTTTGTTATCGAATTTAACTTCCTATAATCCCCGCAGGGCCTAATGTTACCATCTTTTTGTAAAGGACTGGCCCACGCACTTTATAATGAGTTCGAAATGGCCAATTCCAATACATCGCCTTATTGGTCATCAGATTGAAAAATCAAATTATTACTGACCACGGTTGATGATACATGGTACGTCGAAGGTGATGCTGCTGGAGGAGAAAGTTCTAGGTGAAGTTCTAGAAGAAGTTCTAGAAGTTCTAGGTTCTCTGTAGGATTTGTGTCTGAAACACCACCTGAAATGGAGCTATTTATGGTTGGCGCAGGTGATGAAATATATTTAGTATCAGACAGCGGGGAAGGGGAAAAAACTTGTTGGTGTGGATTCGCTAATGAATTCACTCGAAGAGTTGTTAAATAGTTTTGAATGTGGGACTGAGCTTGTAATGCCAGCATAAGAGGCATGGCATACAACTGTGCAGCGACACTTCTCCCAAATATCCCAAACTCATTGTCGTTAGCTATTGGGGTTTGGACCATCTCTCCAACAGCTCTCACTTTGTTAACCAAACTTTCCAAGCATTTAATGTTTCTTTTCCGGGAATATATTGGTTTCTTAGTAGTCTCCTGGCTTGGAGTTTCCTGACTTGGAGTTTCCTGACTAGTAGCTTCATTGACAGCTACTAAAGAAATCTCTTCCATCGTAGAGTTCTGAAAAGTATTATTCTGTTTTAGGTTCCAAGTGATGAAAACCAGTGGAAGAAAATTGAAGAGGGTTTTAAAACTAAATGGAAATTTCCCAGATGTTGCGGTGGTATTGATGGAAAGCATATTATAATAAAGGCGCCTTTTGAAGCAGGAACCTATTACTATAATTACAAACATCAGAATAGTATAGTGCTAATGGCCGTGGTTGATGATGACTACAAATTTTCATACATCGATGTTGGTTGCAACGGCAGAGTGTCCTATGGAGGCGTGTTTCAAAGATGTAGCCTCAGCAACCAATTGGAAAGTATGCTACCAGAAAATCACTGTATTGTTGGAGACAATGCTTTTCCGTTGAAGACCTATTTAATGAAGCCGTATGGCGAAAGCAGCAATATGACCACTGCTCAAAAAGTATTCAACTACAGACAATCTCGAGCTCGTCGCATCGTTGAAAATGCATTTGGTATTCTAGTTAGCCGTTTTAGAATATTCGAAAAACCTTTACCTTATCAAAGAAAAAAAAAGTAAAAAAAAAATCCAAAGAATCCGCTTATGAAAATGCTAACACTCGCACCTCGCGCAGCGGTCGTGCCATCAGGCGGCCAGTAAGGTTTAACATATAGCATGCGCGCAAATGTAATTCAACTTTCTCCGTTTAGGTGCGCCGTGTGTTTCTCCGCATCAATGCCGTTGTGGAGAAGCCGTTGACAGACTCGGACACCATGGTCTGTCGTGCTGCAGGAGCGCTGGGCGAATTCCACGGCACGCCAGCCTCAATGACATAATCCGCCGTGCTCTTGTCACCGCCGGTGTACCAGCTGTACTAGAACCAAACGGTTTGGCGCGTGACGATGGCAAGAGACCGGATGGCATGTCGTTAATGCCATGGAAGATGGGTAGGACTCTGGTGTGGGACGCCACATGCGTTGATACCATGGCTCCTACCCATATAACTAGCACGGCTGGCTGTGCTGGAGCTGCTGCTGCTTCTGCAGAGGCTCTCAAGCGGCGCAAATACTCCAATCTCATCGGAGATTATGAATTTGTGCCGTTTGGAGTCGAGACTTTGGGGTCATGGGGTCCGAGCGCTCGCAACCTCTTCCGTGAGATTGCCAAGCGTATGGTCGACGCTTCTCGTGACCAGAAGGCTGGCCTCTTTTTAGGTCAGAGAATAAGCATTGCCATACAACGTGGCAATGCTGCCAGTCTTCTGGGAACGCTGCCACAAGAGGCATGCGATGCGGAGGAATTCTACGACGCATTTTAATTGTTCTTAGCTATAAGTTGTATAATAGTTATTTTATTTTTATTGTATTTAATATTTATAAATTATTTCTGTATAGATTACTTAGAATAAAAGCAAATAGAACTTAGCTGTTACGAAACAATATTGTAATTGGATAGTGGATTTGCCTAATCTGCTGACCCATACTGGCATGCACGGTATGATAATATGTAATAATTGTTACAACAGGGCGCAGTATTGCGACACCGGACGCGCTATGTAAACACAGGTGCGGCGTCCAAGCGTGCGAGTCAGCAAAAATCGCACGGAGACCGTATGCGATGTATAGTTTAAGAACTTTGTAAAGATGTACTATTTCGATGAAACTTTTTGTTAGTTATGGACAACTAATCCTTAAAAAATCTTTTATGTAAAAATTTTTTTCAAATAAGGGGGGAATACTGTAGCGGCGTCGCGTCACAGACACAACGTCAGCAAATTCCTTCCCGGCCCGCGGCGTAGTGCCCGCGCTTTGTGAGCCAGTTCATACGATAGGCTCGCTACAGTCGGCCTCATATAAACTCGCTCCACTTATAGATATTCTAAGTTAATATCAAGTGTTCTAGTTACTCGATTATAAGTCCTACATATTGTGAGACAATCTGTGTGAACGATAATAAACGTTATAAGTGTATGCCACCTTTTATTGAAGTGCTCTCACGTGACCCTATAAGCATAGCATCTAAAGATACCATTAATCCATGGCTGCTACGCTGTCGAATACAGTCGCGGCATATACGGCGGCGCACATACTGGGTATACCTATTAATAGAAGGTTTTAATAATGGCATATCAGCCATAAAAGGGCATTACTGTTCTTGTCTTGCCGGCAAGAGAACACTTGGCTGTTGTAGCCATGTCATGTCTGTATTGTGGTTCATGGCGTGGGGTAGACATCAACAAAACTTAAGTCCTCCAGCTCAATTTCTAGACCATATAGTAAGAAGTGATGTGGAAATGTTAATTATGTAAACCAGGTGTACATACTAATTAATAAATAATTTTGATTTCAATTTTTATGGTTGTATCATTTTCTTCCCTAGTACGAATTATCTTAACTGTGTCATGACATATCCTATGCCAAGATATATACCATCCATTTATATTTTATCCTAGTTCATGTTATCTGCCCGTGGGAAATAAGAATACAACAGAATGAAACTTAGCAATGGAAACTACTAAAATATCACATTTATTTCTGGTAATGCAAATAATTATTGTCGGCTTTTAACATAAAAAGAATTTCAAATACTTTAAAATATAAAATTGAACTTTCATAATAATGTAGAAGTAGGTACTTACCCAAAAGGATGGGCGCGTGGGTCGCTGTAGAAGACGGACTACCGTTCCACCGATATGGCGGGGTGCGTTTAGGCATAAAACCGCGAATACACTAAGATCACTCGTATGTAACTATCGTGTCTTTACTTATCTAAATTAATAAAATAATAATATTAATTTTTTATTTATTTATTTATTTATTTATTAAATTGTGGAACATAGGTTTTACAAAGATCTTAAAATAATAAATATAGGTGCACTATGTCCTGCCACTTACATGGCGTACAAATTAAAATTAAATGTCATCATGATTAGTATTGGTACTTACAGTTATGGTTAGTAGATATCGATTACAAGATTAGTCCTTATTGCTCATAATAATACATTGCTCATAACGCTCAAACAATACATTTTACTGTCATATACATATACAATAATTACGAGTATAATCTATTGTCGATGTCAATGTCAATTTAATAAATCTTATGAACCAATAATAATATGTAGCAATAAAATCATTAAAATTTCTCGTTTAGATACTCATTGATCGAATAATAGGCTTTCTCTAATAATAATGTGAGCAATTTATTTTTAAACTCCTGTAAAATGTCAATGGAACTTATAGATTTAGGCAGTTTATTATAGATTGTAGGTGCCATGCAGAAGACACTATTCTTATACGTGGTTGTTTTAGACGCTACCACGTGGAGTTTACCTGCTCTACGGCTACTACTTACTGGTGAAAATTTTGACCAGTTCCGTCTAACAAACATGCACATTTCGAGAATGTACATGGACGGCATTGTTAATAATTTTAAACTTATAAAATGTGGCTTACATGTATCAGTGGTGTGTAAGTTGCATATTGCTCTGATACAGCGTTTTTGTGCCTTAAAAACCAATTCTTTGCCTACTGCATTCCCCCAGAATATAATACCGTACCTTAAAGTGGACGCAACAAACCCATGGTATGCTGTGAGTACAGTATCTTGATTTGCAGATTTGTTTAACATGTATAAGGCGTATGCGTGTTGATTTAATTTTCCACATACTTTTCCGATCTGTTCTTTCCATTGCAATGTGTTTTCTATTTGTAACCCAAGAAATTTTGTTACTGTAGCCTCATTCACTTTTGCACCATTATATTTAACATTTAGATGTAGGTCTTCGTCTATGTTTCTACCAAAGTTCATTATAGTCGTTTTCCCAATGTTAATTTTTAAGTTTTGCGCCTCAAGCCAAGCAACAAGAGAGCCAATACTGTCATTCATTTCCGATTCAATTACATCTATGTTAGGTTTGTCAAATACAACCATAGCGTCATCAGCAAACATTACCATGGGAAATGTTGTTGCTGACGGAAAGTCATTGATGTAAACGTTAAACAGCAACGGCCCCAATGTACTCCCCTGCGGCACACCGTAAGCTATATTTCTCACGTCTGACTGGTAATGATGTTCAGTGTTAGGTTTACAACTTATCCTGTTAATTATAGTGATCTGTTGACGATTTGTTAAATATGATTCGAGCAGACTAGATAAGTTTCCCCTAATGCCGTATGAATTTAATTTATCAATGAGAATTTTGTGGTCTACATAGTCGAATGCCTTCGTCATATCCATATAAAGAGCCGCAACGGGCAAACGTTTATCGACTCAGGCCATAATTATATTGAGAAAATCAAATATGGCGGTATCAATACATTTATTTTTTCTAAATCCTTTCTGTTGTTCAGCAAAAAGATTATGAACCTCAAAATAATTATTTATATTATCATAAATGACTCGCTCAAATATTTTAGAAAAAATTGGTACTAAAGCAATTGGCCTGTAACATGAGAGATCTTCCTTGTCTCCTTTTTTAAAAAGTGGTTTTATCACAGTTTTTTTTAGTTTATCGGGAAATATACCCTGCATAATGCAGGAGTTAATAATGTGGCTTAAGACAGGCGCAATGTACAACGATACCTTTTTTACAACACTTGTCCTTATTTCATCATATCCCGTGCTAGCTGTATTTTTTAATTGGTTTATAATTTTAAATATGTCCTGTGGTATAGTAGGTTGCATAAACATTGAGGAGGATTTGCTAGGTTTGACAGAATTGATGTATCTGGTACCTTTTATCGACTGTGCTTGGTCCGCAAAGAAGTCATTAAATGTTTGTGCAATGGTCATAGGATTAGTTATCAACCGGTTATTTACTTTTACTTGCCCAATACCTTCAGTAGGATAACTAACTTTGGCTTTGTTTATTATTTTCCACGTAGCTTTACATTTATTTTTAGAAGAACGTACATATTTATTGTGTTGTTGTTTTTGTGTTAAATTAATTATTTTCTTAAGCCTGCGAGATAAGCATTTAAAATTTAGTTTATTACGCTCAGTAGGACATCGTCTGTTATCCACAATAGTTCACGCTTTCTTTTACTACAAGCCCTAATACCGTTAGTTACCCATCTGGGTTTTATTTTTGTGGAGATTTTAATTTTAATTTTAGGAAAACATATATTATATGCGTATGAAAATATCTCATGAAACATATTAAAAGCGCAATTACAATCAGTTTCGGCGTATACTTTAGCAAAATCCAAACTCTTAAGGTAGTCAACGAACTTTTCCATATTATTACTACAGTAGTTGCGTTTTTGATTAAACCAAAAATCTAGTCTGCATGTCTTATTGACAGGGCAGTGTAGTAGTTGTGCTGTATGGTCTGATACTGCTAGTTCTAGTACTTCACTTTTACATCGCCGTAAATTATGTGCAAAGTTATCAATACAGGTTCCACTGCATAGGCGAGTAGGTTTGTTTATTTCACATTTTAAATTAAACCCTTGAAGTATTTGAATGAATTGCTGAGAATAAATTGTTGTCTTTAAAATGTCCATATTGAAATCACCACACACTATCAACTTTCTGTGAAACAACGAGAGAACTCGGTATAACACATCAAAGAACACATTAAATTAGTATTTTACCTGATCCCTTTGTGGAGGTCTATAGATACACAATATTATGATGTTATGATCAATAAGATCTACCCCACAGCATTCGATTATCCCCGGCACACTACAAGGCGGTACATTTTCAATAGCCTTATACCTAAGTCCATTTCTCACCATAATGCAGGTACCTCCGCGCCTCACGCGCCTTGCACAGTAAGTCGCTAACGTGAAGTTAGGTATACACAACAAATCAGTATCCAATGCCACCATATTGTGTTCACAGAAACATAATATATCAATTTGATTATCTTTACAACTTAAGTTTTCCATATGAACTGTAAAGGCACCCGATATACTTAATAGTCCATTTATGTTTTGGTGTAGAATAGTTATATTACTATACACGAAAAAGAGGTTCCGGTGGTGCGTTATTTTATGTTATATAATTACTAGTAGTGGTAGTAGCACATTTATCAGTCAGATCGTGTATGTCACGGTCGTCTGTCTGCGTACTTTGCTCAACCGTTAATTTTTGTTTTCCACCTAGTGTTTTTGACTGCTTATATATATTATACTGCTGCAGTTTCTTTGTGTAGTCGCCTTTTATGACTTCTTTAAGTAAATATCTACTAATATACAAAGCTCGGTTAGTTTTATGAGGCAGAAATGTCGTGTAGTGCATATCAACAAACGTACTCTTACTATACCGGCGACTTACGAATTTTAATACATAGTTTAATTTGGTCTCATTCAATGATTTATTGTAAGGTACTTCGCACAGTAGAATATTAACACATCTGTTACGCATAATAAAATAATTAAGTTGTGTTTGTAGTTCACACGGATTAGTGTCATTCATACCACCTAATATAACTAAAAAGTCATTACAAGTTAAAGCACCAACATCACTTGTCATGGAATCCAACACATCAAACATTTTTGAACCCGGTTTCCAATAACAGCTCACACTCGTCTCAGAGCCAACAAGGGCTTGAAGTGATTTTCGGATACCTTGACCCTGCTGGTCAGCTAGAATAACAATTCTTTTCCTTTGTTTGTCATCTTCCAACGTATTCTGAGATCTCATAACACGGTCAGAATTTATTACTATAGGTGAATTACTAACACAAGGTACAGGTTTTACAGGTAGTTCCATACTTTTATCAGATTTCGTGAGTGTTGAACTACGCTGTACCGGAGTAGAGGTAGCAATCATTCTGTTCGATTTATCTAACTCCAATTTTAGTCGAATGTTTTCGCAAGGTTATCGATTTCTTGATTAGCGCTTTGTAGCCTAGCCGTTAATTTATCTATTTGTTCTTGTAATTTCGTAATTTTTTCGTGGTGTTCCTCTAGTGACACATTAGGTAGGCTCATCACTGTGGATTCAAACAGGGAAGTTGTAGAATCGTCCAACAACAGTGATTTTACTGCCGGTCGTCTTACTGTGATGTTGTCGTCGCTATTGTGATTCATTATAAATTGTCAGAAATGTATGACAGCAATCACAAAAAGTGCTCGGTGAGACAGGTGGGATTTGATCCCAAGCTTCTTGCGTGCCGATCGGTGACCAGTTGATTCGCGCCACAATGCCAATGATAGTATGTGCGAAATAAAGGTTTCGTTAAATGATGTATGAAATTTTAGGTACGATCTGTTTTATCGGCAATTTTTTATATCCCAACCGATTGACTAGATGTCGCTAAACGC
Organism: Eilema griseolum; assembly: GCA_963662185.1. Taxonomy (NCBI): domain Eukaryota; kingdom Metazoa; phylum Arthropoda; class Insecta; order Lepidoptera; family Erebidae; genus Eilema; species Eilema griseolum. The sequence continues at coordinate 21,775,895 of OY759231.1, read as the reverse complement.
AATTTATGACACGAAATGATTTGCAATGATTGTGCACTATTTGAATCAAACTTTCACAAATTTTATTTTCAAAGTGTAGTGTTTTTTTCACTTATAATGCTACAAACTTGCTTTTATATGGTATTTAGCCAAGACTGAGGCACTGATTTTAGTTTATAATTGATCATATAACATTTGATTTGGCACTTTTCACAAATTTTCACAACACCGTTATTTTTACACTACTCTTTTTATTTTTCGCAGATAACACTTATGGTTATGACTTATGCCTTTATAGTTAGGTAAAACGTATTTTTGAACTGTGTGGGCATATTATAATATTTTTAATTGAAATTGATTTGAATTGATTGAATTACACTGGTGGTAGAAACTTGGTGGCACAAATTTGTCTCAAGTTTCGACCGGGTAGGTACCACCGTGCACTATTGCGAAAAACCCTCCATAGCAATTCAATCTCGGTTGGATTGTGTTCAGGGGTCAGCATGTGCATAGCCGGGCAGAGGTGGTGGTTGTCGCAGCACTAGTGGGACCAGTGGGGCTTGGCGTAGTCTAGTGGGGATGGCGCGGGGCGATGCGCCGAACAGGGAGACCTGTAGAAACGGTGGTGCCGCTGGCCGCCCGCGGTATAGTACAGGGGCCCAACTGGGGTTAACCACCTTGGGAGGCTGCCTCACCAGGCCGCGCATAATCCCGATATGGTTCGTCGTGCCGGTTGGTGACCGGATTTGGGAGCCCGGCGACCATACTCGGGGGGGTACGGGGGCCCTTCCGTTCGGCGCGTCGGCTCTCGCCATGCCTCACATTCATAGATAAAACCAATATCCCGCGCTTTGTCACACGGTGCTGCGGCGGCAATCACTTCTTTTTTCACGCCTTCTCCCACCCAAACTCATGGCAGCGCAATTTACAGAAAAAGGCAACACAGCGGCTCGTCACACTCCCAAAAGCTTGCTATTTGAGGTGGAGTCCACTAACATCTGTGGGCTCCATGCAAACCTCAACGCCGTCCACCAACACCTAGAGACGGCGAAACCTGCCATGTTTTTTCTAACGGAGACGCAAATACACCGCCCTGACGACACGACCTACTTGCTCTACCCTGGCTATGTTCTTGAGGAAAGTTTTCGTGCAAAAGCCGGGGTGTGCGTGTTTGTTAGGGCGGATGTTTGCTGTCGCCGTTTGCGCTGCCTAGAGGACTCATCCTTCTCCGTCCTTTGGGTACACGTAGACCTTGGCCCTACGAGTCAGATCTATGTGTGCCTCTACCGTTCCCATACAGGAGATGCTGAGACAACTCGACTCTTTGAATATCTGAGTCAGGCGGCAGATGATGCGCAGGAGCGATTTCCGAATGCCGAAATGGTATTTTTGGGGGATTTTAACGCCCACCACGAGATCTGGTTGGGCTCCTCCAAAACAGACCATGCGGGAAGAGCCGCCCACGCATTTGCTCTGGCGCACGGCCTGACCCAATTGGTGCACGAGGTCACTAGGATACCAAGAAGGTCGGGCCAAGCACCTTCTCTGCTAGACCTTCTGCTGACGAGTGATCCGGACCGGTACAGTGTATCGGTGCGAGCCGCTTTAGGCAACTCGGACCACTGCCTGGTCTGTTCCACGGTGCCTATTATAGCGCCCCCACGACCCCTGCGGGGGAAGCGGCGTCTCTGGCACTACTCGTCAGCGGACTGGGATGGACTTCGTGACTATTTTGCGTCCATCCCGTGGGTTGAGCGCTGCTTTGAAGGTAAGAACCCATCGGATTGTGCTACTGCTGTCGCCGGTGAGATCGGTCTGGGTATGGAATACTATATCTCATACACCGATGTCACCGGTGACCGCGGGGTGCGCCCTTGGTTCGGGCGCGAGTGCGCGGAAGCTGTTGAACAAAAACAGTCTGCGTACCGCGCTTGGGTAAGGGCGCGCGCCGCGCGCCATCCCAATCTGGGCCACTTCAAGGCGGCGTACAACAGAGCCACAAAGGTCTGTAGAAGGGCCTATGTCAGAGCGGATGCCCTGCGCATAGCGCGGCTTGGTCAAGAGCTAGTGATGCATCCCACGGGAAGCCGTGGCTACTGGCGACTGGCTAAAGCCGTGCAAGCCAACTTCTGTCAGCCTTCGCTGCCTCCGCTGCGTAACCCTGATGGATCCCTGGCCCATGAGCCGCAAGAGAAGGCAAATCTGCTGGCTAATCTCTTTGCGGCCAACTCCCGAATCGATGATTGTGGTACGCAGCCACCAACACTACCCGACAGTGACCACGCGATGCCTGATATCCATATCAGGCAACGCGATGTCCGTGCAGTGCTGCAATCACTCGATGTCCGGAAAGCCAGTGGTCCGGATGGTATTCCAGCGGTAGTTTTGAAAAAATGTGCAGCGGAGTTGTCTCCAATGCTTACGCGCCTGTACCGGCTATCCTACAGTTCGGGTACAGTGCCTTTGCCTTGGAAAGAGGCGAATGTTCAGCCGATTCCCAAGAAGGGGGATCGCTCGGAGCCAGCCAACTATCGACCCATAGCCGTCACCTCAGTGCTGTGCAAAGTGTTCGAGCACATAATTAACAAACAGCTCATGCGGCACCTAGAGGATCACTCCTTAATTAATGACCGGCAATATGGCTTCAGACCGAAACGGTCAACGGGTGATCTTCTAGCATACGTTACCCATCTTTGGGGTGAGGCTATGGACAAGCACGGCGAGTCACTGGCAATTAGTCTTGACATCGCCAAAGCTTTCGATAGAGTCTGGCACAAATCGCTTCTTTCTAAGCTACCTGCCTTTGGTCTGCCTTCTAGGCTGTGCAACTGGGTTGCTAGCTTCCTGCAGGGGCGCCGTATTCGCGTCCTTTGTGACGGACGAGCTTCGGAGTTTCTGCAGGTTAATGCTGGCGTGCCCCAGGGGTCCGTCTTATCACCCACTCTCTTTCTTCTGCATATCAACGACATGCTGTCTACCGGCAATGTTCATTGTTATGCAGACGATAGCACTTTACATGGGAGTTATCATGGACATCCAGCGGCCAAGCAGTCAGATATCGCAGAGAAAAGGCAGCTTCTTGTCACTGAGCTTGACGGGGTCCTGAATCACATTTCTCAATGGGGCTCTGAGAACCTGGTTGAGTTCAATGCCAAGAAGACGCAGGCATGTGCGTTTACAGCAAAAGTATCTTCTTTCCTTCCCCTCCCCACTCTTCAGAGCACACCACTGCCGCTGCAGGACAATCTCAATATCCTAGGTATGGATGTTCGCTGCAACCTGAATAACAAAAACTACATCGAAAGTATCATCAAAACAGCCTCACGAAAACTCGGAGTCCTGAACAGAGTGAGACGATTTTTCACGCCGGAGCAGCGGTGTCTTCTATACAAGACACAAATTCGCTCCTGTGTGGAGTACTGCTCGCATCTCTGGGATGGTTCAGCAAAGTACTTACTAGATGCTCTCGACAGGTTGCAGCGACGTGCGGTCCGCATCATTGGGAATCCCGAGATCACGAACACCCTAGAACCTTTACAGCTGCGTAGAGATGTTGCGTCCATGGCTGTATTTTACCGTCTGTACCATGGGGAGTGTTCTGATGAGCTCTTCCAATTAGTCCCACCCTCCCCTTTCCTACACAGGACAACGCGTGCAGGTCTTAGATGTCATCCGCACACGGTGCAAAACATCCGATCAAGAACCAAGCGGTTCGGAGACTCTTTCCTCTGTCGCACCATTAAGGCCTGGAATTCATTACCAGCTCACGTGTTTCCTTCTTCCTACAGTCCCGGGTCCTTTAAGCGGGGCGTGAAAAAGCATATGATAAGGCCGTCAAGCTGAGTGTCACCATTATCACACGGTATGTGTAAGTAATGGTGACCCTCTTTTCTGGGATTTTGCCTTCAGCTTACCATCAGGCAAGGCGAAGTCCAATTGACGTGTCCTATATAAAAAAAAAAAAAAAAAAATAATTACGGAGGTGATGTTATTGCGATCAACGCCACCTAGCGCATATGTGTTACAATAATTATATTTTCATGTAATAGTACTAATTCTATAGGAAAAATACGCAGCGCCTGACAAAAAAAACGATAGCAGTATCTTCACTATGGTTCTTCGTTCTGTTACGGTTGATCGACCCAATTATTATAGCTATTGATTCCTCGTTTCGTACTCTAATATTTGACCTAGGTTTCATTTCTGGCGAAAGGAAAAAGTAAAACATGCCAATAAGTTGCATTGGCCTTTATTTTCAAATACCCCTAACATGGCCCACTTACCAAGGGCGTCAAAAATTAATCCCCGAATGAACAACTTTTTGAGTATTATTTTGTTACCTACTATTCTGATGAATCTCTGTATGTGTTTTATTCGTTTCAGAAAGTCATTTTCGTTTTTGTAGTCATTTAAAATTTTAATAGATTTAAGATGGGCCCATAGCTAAATTTTGGATAATTGTTTAGACTTCGTTGATTAGTTTTAAATGAAAACTGTCATTCCCTATAAGAATTAATAGGAAAATTCAATTAGATTTTGTTTAAGCGTAGATTTACATGATTATATTGTGGGCCTTGTTCCGTGACCTCTTTCCTAAGATGGCCCAACAACAACTTTTTTTAAATAGCGTATCTTTGGATTAATATCGTAATAATATCACATTTATACGTATATTGTATTTCTCCATTAAATAACCTACTTTTACATCGATGTCTTTTCTTTATAACCCTTTCAACCCTGGCTTAAACGAGCGTGCGCCTGCGCGAGGTAAAAATATTTAGATATTAAATATCTGTTTTACGAGACGAAACCTATGCCACACGCTCGTGCGGGCTTCGCGCGTTGTATTAAAAAATAAATAGGCATCGTACGATCAGTCAGTTGCACTAGGTGTGACCGGAAAGATGGCTGCGTTTTTTGGCGCTCACAGCGCGACAGGTACGTAGAGATAAATATTGTTATTTGTTATTATATGTTATTTCATTATTAATATTAAAAAGGTTATACTGTAATTAAAGTGATTATGTAACTAGTATTTGATTCGATAATGTTTTTGATTTGATTTTGAGGAGTTAAAAACAACACGCACGATCGTAGCAGTTCGGTCTTCATTCATGTTTTGATGTGCTAAAATGCACGCTTGTGCGTATTATTATTTACTTATTTTTAATGATAATTTAGAATTTAAATTCAATACAATATACTTATTTCAGGAGCAAATATACCGGAGGATGTTATACTATCCATATTAGGAGATGGTAACGATTCTGACCTTGAGGATATTTTTGAAGAACATTTTAATGATGATGATTTAATGGGAGATTTGGATAGGGACGACTTAGGTGAACATCAGCAGCTTAGTGAACCGGAACAAGAGGCAAGTGTCGCTAGTACATCAATAGTTACACAAGTAAGTACTCCACCATGTATTACACCAAGTCGGAGAGGCCAATCTAGAGGCAGAATATGGAAACAAACAACTTATCCCGACAAAGAACATGACTTCCAACCCTTATCAGTCCACAATATTAGGACTCCTATAGATTACTTTGAAGATTACTTCCGAACTGATTTTTATCAGCTCGGTGCCGACTGTACCAATAATTATTATATGAGAAAAACAGGAGATGTTCTGAATACAACTGCAGTTGATATTAAAAAATTATTTGGACTACACATCTACATGGGAGTTTTCGGTTTTCCACGCATGTATATGTACTGGCGACAAGGTACAAGGTTGGCAATTATAGCTGACGTCATGACACGTGATCGCTTTATAACATTAAGGAGCGCTCTTCATTTTGTCCCAGAAGATCAACCCAGTTCTGCTGAGGGTACACTTAATCCACTCTGGAAGGTGCAGCCGATAATAAATAAAGTCAAAGAAACCTGCCGTAAATTAGAGAGAGTCCCAGGAAACTACTCAATAGACGAGCAAATGATACCATTTACTGGAAGGTGCGCATTACGTCAAGTAGTCATGAATAAGCCAAGACCTGTCGGGCTTAAAAACTTTCGTTATAACCACCAGCGAAGGGCTAATGATCGACTTCAACATCTATCTGGGGGCTAGAACAGCGTTTACGGAACGGGAGCTGGGTGTAGGTGCATCAGTAATTTTACATTTATCTCAAGCTGTGCCTCCTGGGAGCTGTTTGTATTTCGATAGGTTTTTTACCAGCGTTCCTCTTTTGGAAAGGTTAACACAGTTGGGTTTACACGGTACAGGTACAATAATGTTAAATAGAATTAGCGAACGTAGAAACTTGGCATTTAAAAACGATAATAAAATGAGTCTAGGTGAATCACAACAATTTGTGTGTGACGATCTGGTGCTGGTAAAATGGAAAGACAATAAGTCTGTGATGATGGTTTCACATTGCACTGGAGCTGATCATACGACATTGGTTAAAAGGTGGGATAAATCCAGAAAAGTGTATGTTGATGTGACATGTCCAAAGATTATATCCAATTACAATAGGTTCATGGGAGGAGTAGATGTCTTAGATCAACAAATTGAATATTACCGAGCTTTTATTAAAACGAGAAAATGGACTTTGAAGGTCATAATTCATTTCATTGATTTAGCTGTGGCCAACTCTTGGCGACTTTATCGTAATGATTGTATAGCCAATAATGTACCCCAAAATAAAATCATGGACCTATTGCATTTTCGTTTAGAAGTAGCTGAAAGCCTGGTTCAAACTCCCATTAAAAGACATCTAGATAGTCAAGATAATGATTCAGGGGATGACTTGTCGTTACCACCACCAACCAAACTGTTTAAGCAACCTACTCCCTCCATTTCTAAGCGCTATGATGATTACTGTCACCTTGCAGCTTTTGGTGACGAAATTACGTCCCCAAGAGTATGTAAACTGGAGACATGCTCTAGTAGGTCCAAAATAAAGTGCACCAAGTGCAATGTATATTTATGCCTTTCTAGAGGTAAAAACTGTTTTGCTGATTATCATACCATAAATCGCTGTTGATTTATGGAGCCAATTGATCTCATTTGACACTAAAGACTAAAAAGAATAATTAAGACTGATTGTTTTTATATTTTTGTAATTAAAAAGCCAAATATAATTGTTTTTGAACTAATATAATTAAAGAGAGTTAAGACTGATTACTTTTGTTAATATGATTAAAATTTATGAGAAAATATGTGGTTTTTTTTCATTAATGTCCTGCATATTTCAGAAAGCACGAGCGTGCGTATTGAGCATTTACGCCGAGAGCTCACGGTCGTGCGGGTACTATTGGGCAAAATCTAGGATACCTAGATTTTTTATTTTATTTTTTGTTGGTCTTCTATCGCCTACTTAGTGGACTAAAACTATAAAAAACATAGAATTGCAAAAAAAAAATCTTCGGGTTGAAAGGGATAATATCCAAATTGTCGATTTAACAAGGTTTTAAAATTAAGCGGACCATCTTCGGCCACAGTACCTTATATTTTAAATATTAACTAATTCATGGCCCACCCTGTATCATGGCCCAATGTCCCGACAACAAGGAACTATACAAGTTTAATGATTATGTCGTAGACACTTGGTTGAATGAAAGTTCCCCTTTTGGCGATATGTGGTGTGTTTACAATAGCCCTCATCGCACAACAAACACGGTTGAATCATGGCATGCTGTAATCAATAAAAAAAACAATAAAACTCCAAATAGTATTACGCAATTTTTTAACATTGTTATGGCGCGTGTTACGTGCTCTGCCTACACCAATTCCGCAAGCCCGCAAGTTTGCCTCGTGCCACACAGTTGCGCAAGATCGAACCTTGGTATTGCAGAATCGGCGCCTCGTGTCGTCGCCGATCACGCCACATTTAAAGTGCTGACGCTTAAAACTGTTTTACCTAATTACTAATAATTAAAACTTCACTTTGGTACTAGCATCGTCCAAGTCTAGACATAAGATATTTTAATTGTAAAACCTTTTATTGAATTAAATTAATTTTTATAAATTGTTTTTTTTTAAGTCCTCCGGCTGTCACCTTCGTAATTCGCGACCACACATGCCCGGCGGCAAGAAAAGAAAATATGAAGAAAAACGCAAATATGAAGAATCTAAAAGGAGTGGATCTGGACGGGATGATATTCAATTGCCAAAATGGTTTGCTTATAAGGCGTTATCATTTCTTAATAACAAGAATGCACCGGTACCGACTCTGAACAGCCACATATCTAGTGTAAGTACCCACCAAATTCTTTTTGATATTGGTATATAAATTAATATAAATTTAAATATAAAAAAAATATATTATAAATTATAATTAAGTATACTAGTTGGTCGCCCATTGGTCGAAATTCGACCATAATTAATTGAAAATACATAATATTTCATTATGTAATATTTTCGTAAATAGGTGTACAAAGTTTTTGCTTCGTTTTATTTAATACTTTATTACCGATTATGATACCTACTACCTACAACCCGGTAACAATACATAATACCACGGAGCGCGGGCGAGCATACTCTCGTATTTGACTTTGTGTAGTCTGCATAACACTCACCGAAAGCGAAGTACCTATTCGGGAATAAGCGCTCGTCAAGAGTGTATAGGCGTCATCAGTGGTGACATGTAATGTTTATAAGCTTGGTTTTTATTTAATACTAGCTTCCGCCAGCGGCTCCGCCCGCGCATATATCGTGATCCCGCGGAAACGGGTTTCAGCGTGAAGGAGTAACAAACATACACACATACACACTTAACAACTTTCGCCTTTATAATATTAGTAGGATTTACATACTGATAAGATATATTCAAAATATAATATTGAAGCTTGTTTGCAATTATTTATAAGATTTTCTTTTTGTTTTCAGTCTTCTCAAGATAATATCACTCCCCAGACTACGCTACCTTCGAGAAGGACTTCACGAAAGCGAAATATAGAGAGAGAACCTGAAGTTGATGAAGCTTTGCAATTACTGAGGGAGATCACGCCTAATGCAAGGCAACGCGATGATGCTGCTATATTTGCAGACTATATAAGTAACAAGTTGAGGAAGATGGATAATTACACGATGTGTACACGATGTGAACATCAAATCCAGAATATTGTCTATGAAGCAGAAATGAGAATGGGTTCGATGAATTTTGATACCAATAATACTACTCAGCCTCTTCGTTATCAAAATGTTCGTCCAGGATACTTCACCAATCTACAACGTCAGCAATGTCACCGTCGCCCTCGACTTCGCGCTCTTACTCTGTTCAATCAGACTATGAAAAGCAAAATAGCCCAGATGTCAATACAAGTGACAGTCTGTTACAAGTCTTGGAAAATAATTTAACTGAAAATTTACTATGACTATAATTTACTATGGTTACTTACATATGAAAATGACAAAAAACGTAATGCCTTTACTTAAACCTAAAATAAATGTTTTTATCGGATAAATTATTTTATTTTAATAAAAGCTTAAAATCCTTACTTCCTTACTAATATCCTTACTTCCTTACTAATATTATAAATGCGAAAGTAACTCTGTCTGTCTGTCTGTCTGTTACGCTTTCCCGCGATAACCACTAAACTGATTTAAATGAAATTTAGTAGGTACACAGATAGTCTAGAGACTGAGAAAGGACATAGGCTACTTTTTATACCCCTAAATGATAAGGGTTGTCCTCCACGCAGGCGGAGCTGCGGGCAACAGCTAGTTATTGATAAATGTTTCTGATTCCTAAATAAAACAATTGTTTGAATAATCATATTTAATTTCTTTCAAACATTATATTTGATATTGCCAAGGAAGCTGACCTTGTTCCGATAGAAAATAACATTTTAGCTCATTTCTAATTACAATTAGTTCTACATTTAGAGCGATCTGCGGTATATTTTGTTGCTCTTCGTTCAAAACTCCATCAGTAGTTCTTTCATTTCTTCTCATAAAATTATGCAGATGCACACAAGCTATCACGACAATTTTTGCTTTCTCATTTTGTAAACCAATGCGTGAATGCAAAATTCTGAATTTATTAGATAAAATGCCAAACGCGTCTTCTACAACCATGCGCCCGCGACTAATTCTATAATTAAAAACCCTCACAGGTGATCCTTTTGCATGATATCCAGAAAATGGTTTTATTATATTCTGTGAGATGGGAAAAGCATCGTCACCGATGAAATAAAAAGGTACAGGTGTATTTCTCCCTTGTAATGGAATCACTTGTGGTAGACTTAAAGTTCCATCTCGTATCATATCAAATAAAGTTGAATTTCGTAGAACTCCACCATCAGATATTCTGCCCTGACATCCAATGTCTACGTATAAAAAGTTATAATTGGCATCGATTAAAGCTAACAAAACAATACTGAAATATGACTTATAATTAAAAAACTCAGAACCGCTATTAATTGGACATAGTATACGTATATGTTTCCCATCGAGGGCACCTACGCAATTAGGTACATTCCATTTCTGCATGAAACTTCGAGCCACTGATAGCTAACGTGACCAGACGCCCCGTTTTGAAAGGGACTGTCCCTTTTTACAACTACGAGTCCCGTCCCGGTGTCCCCGAAATGAACTGTGGGACGCAAAATTGTCCCGTTTTCAGAAACCGCGCGAAAATTTGAGTAGCCGCGGACGGTCGAATACAGCCCGCCCGCCGCCACCGCCGCGATGTGACGCCCGTACCAACCAGACGCGAGCTAGCGGTTGTTTTGTTTTTATTTGATGCTCGTGTAGTAAATAATTTCTTTTGTTTTGGAATCACAAGTTAAAATGCCGAAACGCAAGTGTTCGTTCAATGTTAGCTTACAAGCAAAATATCCGTTTATCAAGCAAATAAATACTCCATCAGATGTCAGATATGAAAAGTGTCGTACAGAATTTAGTGTATCCCACAGTGGTGGCGGTGATATTGAACAGCATTTACTGACAAGCATAAAAATGCCGATCGTGCCGCCGCTTCGAGTTCCTCGATGTTAGATTTTTTCAAGAAATCGGACGCGCCAACTTTGAAGGATTTGGATATCGCCGCGGCAGAAGGCGTCTGAGATAAGCCCAGACGCCACACGATACAAGAAAACCACAGTTTTCGTTCTAATGATTGTGCATCGAAATTGATTCAATCATGTTTTGATCCCAAATTTACATGCGCGCGTACGAAATCAGAAGCTATTGTAGTAAATGTTTTGACGCCTACAGCGATGAAAGAATTAAAAGATGACCTTGATAAGTGCAGTTGCATTACAATACTAAACGACGCTTCAAACCACGGTAACAAGAAAATGTACCCTATTGTAGTGCGCTTTTTTCAACCTTACGTAGGTGTGCAAGTAAAAATTTTAGATTTCCAAGGCCAACCTGGTGAAACTTCTGACATCATTGTCAATTATTTAAGCCAAGTGTTGACAGATAATAATTTGACAGCAAAAGTCGTAGCATTTTGTGGGGACAATGCCAACGTCAATTTGGGAGGAACAGCTAGGCGAGGGATTAACAATGTATTAACGAAATTACAATCATCTCTGAAAAAAGAATTAATAGGTATTGGATGTGGAGCCCATGTAATTCACAATGCAATAAAATCTGCTGCAGATGGGCTACCCGTAGATTACGAAAGCGTTATTGTGAAGATATATTCATTTTTTTTATATTTACACGATTCGAGTTGAATCTCTAAAGGAGTTTTGTGCCGAAACTGAGGCGGAATATCAACACATGCTCGGCTATAGCAAAACCAGATGGCTTGCTCTTATGTCTGCTTTGGAGAGGGTTTTAAAAATGTATCAGCCGTTAAAAAGCTACTTTTTGAGTATTGAAAAATGTCCCCTGTTACTAAAAAACTTTTTTGAAGATCCTACATCCGAATCGTGGTTTTATTTTTTACACACTCAGTCAGCAAGTTTTCATCAAGCTGTCTTGAAACTTGAAGGTCAGACTGTATCGGCAATTGAAGCTGCAAAAGAAATCAATCAATTAAAAGACAATTTAACTCAGAAACAGACCAATCAGTTTCTTCCATTTACGGTCCGTCAATTAATGTTAAAATTGAAAGATAATGGTACTGATATCGATGAAGAATTTGTGAAGAGGTTCTGGACCAGTGGACTTACTTTCTTACCAAAGAAATGGAGATATTTTATTGAGCAGATTTAAAAAAGTTCCCCACATGGGAAGACATTCAAAAATCTCTGGATGTATTAATTGTAAAACAATACATTGATTGTAATAAGGATACTGAAGTTTTTGACGAATTTTCATTAATTTCTAATTACATTACATCGCAAAAAGTGACGGAATGGAATAATTTAAATGTTTCCACGGAAACCCGTTGGGTGGAAGTGTTCAAACACTTTCGCGCCAACAATCTTCAGCATGAAAACTTTTCGATTTTAATTGAATATATTTTATGTTTGCCTGCTACAAATGCTCCAGTAGAAAGAGTATTTTCGATTATGAACTAATTGTGGACATCTGAAAAAACCCAGTTACAAATTTCAGTTCTAAAGGCGATGTTGATAATTAAGGTGAATATAAAAAAAACGTCCCAAGAGTTTCATTCTTACTTGAAATCGTCACCAGCTATATTAAAACAAATTTGTTCCTCTGATAAATATAAATATAATTAAACATTTTGGGTACCTATATTTTGTGATTCGTAACTTTTAAGCCAACCAACTTTTCTGAATAAATAACTTTAAAAAAGTGTTTTTTTTTTCATTGACAACCTATCATTTCACCTAGATAAACCGATGTCCCGTTTTGAGTGAAACAATAAATGGTCACGTTACTGATAGCCATTCTCCCTGTGTATTAGGCATCTGTAAAATAAAATTGTTTGTGATATTTGTGTGTGTGTGTGTGTAATTCTAGTTATATGTTTGTAAAATGTGTGTGAAGTTCCAGGTATAGTATAAAATCAAATATTTTAATTGTATCTTGTACATGCCGTAACTGTGTTAATGTATGTGGTCTGTTTTGTGTAACGTTTGGGTTTAGTAGGTACATACTATGGATACATGTTTATATTTATGTAATGTAGGGTATCTGTATTTAGTCTTTAATAAACCAGTCTACCGCATACTTCCGTGTTTTACTGACGTACCACTGGCGACGAGTCGGTTTAGTTCGAACAAATTATGTATTGTGAAATACGCGTGCGAACGTTGAAGCTAGTGTCCAAAATGCCAATCGGTAAACTAGAACCTTTTGATTTAAGTAGTAAACAATGGCAACCGTATATTCGGAGAGTTAGGCAGTATATTGTACTTAACGAGATAAAAGATACCCTCCATGTTCCGTTGTTAATTACGATTGTAGGTGAAGCAACGTATGCATTAATGTGCAATTTGTGTTCTCCGTCCCACCCCGAGACGAAATCATTCGAAGATTTGGTGAAATTGGTGGCAGAGCACCTGGAACCACAGCGGTCGGAAATCGCGGAACGACACGTATTTCGGTTACGTCGACAGAAAATAGGCGAATCATTGACAGACTACCTGACAAATTTAAAACATTTGGCTACTACATGCAATTTTAGTTCGAATCTCGAGGAGAATTTGCGGGATCAGTTTGTTTCCGGGCTAGCGGGTGAGGCCATGAGATCGCGGATTTTTGCCGGGAAAAATATTCGATACAAGAAGGCGGTCGAGCTGGCGTTAGCACTGGAGGCGGCGGAAAAACATGCTGAGGTCAGCGGTTCGGTTACAGCGGGAGACTCATCGGAGGCGGCGGCCAGCACGGCAGGCGATGGCCTGCCCTATACACGCGGCGGGCGATCGGGCCCGCGGACGGGCTCGGCCGGCGCAACGCGGGGTAAGCGGGAGGCACGCGCGGGCGCATGTTGGCGCTGCGGTAAGGCGCATTCTGCAGTGAATTGCTGGTATAAAAATTACAGTTGCGATACATGTGGTGAAAAAGGACACTTAAAAGTGATGTGCAAATCCGGGCGCGCTAGTGGCGATCGGCATAATTACGTGAGTGAGGGGTCAGACGAAGAAATGTTCAGTATCAAAGTGAAATGTCAAGGTAACAATCCTTACTTTATTCAGTTGTCGATCGATAATCAGCTGATAGAATGTGAAGTAGATACCGGGAGCCGTATTTCCGCGATAAGTGAAGATATATATATAAACGTCAATTTTTTAATAAGAAAATTGTAAAGGATAACTTAATCCTACGTAGCTATTCAGGTTCAGCGATTGAGTCGCGAGGTTTCATTGAGGTTAAAGTAACTTTCAGAGATGTTACAGCGAAATCTTTACGACTTTACGTCATTAAAGGTGGAGCACGGCCGTTGTTAGGGCGCGATTGGATGCGTGCTTTGAAAATTACACAAATAAACATCAATGAAATCAACGATGATCAGTGTGTGAACCAACTACGTAAAGAATTTCCGGAAGTTTTTAGTGATAAGTTAGGTACATGTAAGCGCCTCATTCAACTACAGCTGACTGATAAGGAACCGGTTTATGTGCGAGGCAGGCCGGTGCCATTGGCGCTTCGCGCGCGAGTCGAACGCGAGTTAGGTCGCTTAGAGGCGGATGGTTCTATCTATCGGGTTGAATATTCGAACTATGGAACACCCATAGTACCCGTAGTTAAACAAAACGGGGATATAAGGATTTGCGGGGATTATAAAGTAACGATTAACCCAAAATTAAAAAGAAACTATTATCCGTTACCGCGCATCGAAGAATTGTTTGCTAATCTCAGTGGAGGTAAAAAGTTAACCAAAATTGATTTAAAACATGCCTACGAGCAATGTATTCTTACAGATGACTCACAACCTTATACGGCTATTACAACACATGTAGGGACCTTCGTGTACAGAAGAACCCCCTACGGGTTATCATCCATCCCGGAACAGTTTCAGAAACTCATGGAAGGGACTCTGCGTGGGGTACCAGGGTGTGTAGTTTTTCTGGACGATATTTACGTCACTGGAGTCAATGACCCAGACCATAAAAAGAACCTTACAGCTGTGCTTGAAAGATTGCGTGAAGCAGGCCTGACAATAAGTCGAGTAAATGTAATTTTTTACAAGAAAGTGTAAAATATGTAGGCTTTATTATAAATAAAGACTGTTTGAGACCGGATCCCACAAAGCTGGAATCTATTTCCAAGGCACCTAGACCTCAAAATATATCCCAACTTAAAAGTTTTTTGGGTATGATCAATTATTACGGGCGATTATACCGAATTTGAGTACAACATTACAACCTTTGCATAATTTATTTAAAAAAGGGGTGACTTGGGAATGGTCGCCTAAGCGTGAGCAGACCTTTATTTTAGCGAAACAATCCCTCCTGAGCGAGTGTGTAGTGGCGCATTATTCGGAGGGGAAGCCACTTGTATTATCAGTAGATAGCTTGGGTGCAGTTTTGGCACATCGCTACCCAGATGGCAGTGAGAGACCAGTAAGTAGTGTGTCACGTACGCAACTACAGCCAGAGCGTAACTACAGCCAACTGGACAAGGAGGCGCTTGCTATACTGTTTGGGGTAACGAAACACCATCAGTATTTATTTGCGCGACGGTTCATATTTCGTACTGATCACCAACCACTAACCAATATTTTTGGTGATAAAGGGGGCATTCCCCAAACGGCGGCAAGCCGCTTACAGAGGTGGGCGGCTCGTCTGACAGGATATGATTTTAGTGTTGAATTTGTACGATCGGTGGACAACGGTCCGGCCGACGCATTATCGCTGTTACCGTTAGCTCAGGAAGGTCGTTCCGCGCACGGGGTGGATTATTTGATTGAACGTAGTAGAAGAGTGTTTACCTATTGGTTACAAAGACATTGCGAAAGCAATAGAACAAGATGCTTTGTTATGTAAGATTAAAGGGTATGTCCTTTTTGGTTGGCCGTCAGAACCGAGCAGCGATGTAGAACGCCCATACTTTATTAGAAGAAAGGATCTCGGGATTGAGCAGGGCTGCAATATTTACAAATATCGCATAGTAGTGCCACACAGTTTGCAAAATAAGATTTTAAATGAAATTCACGAAGGACATTTGGGAATGAATAAAATGAAGAGTTTATCGCGTAGACTGGGACATCGAGCAGGTGTGTCGGTCGTGTGCGGCGTGCCGCACGGTGCTCGATGCCCCACCCCGGTCTCAGCTGCACCCTTGGGAGTTCCCACTGCACCCCTGGCAGCGTATACATATCGATTTTGCAGACTGTGGGGGAAGACGTTACTTAATCTTGGTGGACGCGCACTCTAAGTGGATAGAAGCAGTTCCTATGCAGAGTACTAACGCGGATCGTACTATCAATGTGTTACGGAGTATTTTCGCGAGATTTGGTTTACCATCGCAGCTCGTTTCAGACAACGGGCCCCAGTTCTTTTCCCTAGAGTTTAAGGAATATTGCAAAAACAACTGTATAAAACACACTTTCCGTGTGGTGACGGAGAAAGAATACAAGTATCACCACCCCATCTCATCCGAAGGGTGTCGTAAGAGGCGACTAATGGAAACATACGCAAACCATATCACTGCGAGAGAAGGAAAACTTGAAATAAAACCCTGTACCAACCCGTCTGGCCAGCGTGGAAACAGTAGGCCAAAGCCTCCCAACATTGCGAGAGTCCTAGTCCAGCAGTGGACTGTGATGGGCTAGTTGATTGATTTGATTGAAAATACACGACTTCGGCACCTTATAGACCTCAGGGTAACGGAGCGGCAGAAAACGCTGTGATAACCGTAAAGAAAGCAATTAAGAGAGCATTGTTTGAGGGGGTAGGTGTGCATGCCGTTTCGCATAAATTCCTTTTCCAGTACCGAAATTGTGACCACGCGACCTCGGGCGTTTCTCCAGCTGTGGACTTACAGGGGCGGCGATTGCGCAACCGGCTCGATGCGTTGCGGCCAGACAGGGCTGCCGCGGTCCGTGATCGGCAGGAACAGCAGATGGCTCGAGCTGCAGGGAAAGAAAGGGATTTCGACGTGGGGGATGTAGTGCTGGTCCGAGATTATTCAGCGAGGGGAGAAAAGTGGGCCTAGGCATCAGTCACAAAGAAAACGGGCCCAGTCTCATATAAAGTAGATATTGGTAAAGGTATAGAATGGCGTAGGCACGCCGATCAAATGATTCCGAGAAATAGTAAGACTCGGTACTCGCTATCGCAGACGAGTGACGTCACGGTTACGAATACAAACGGTAAACCTGAGGTCGATAAGGAAGCTCATCTTGATTCATATGAAGATGCGTCGGATGGCGGTAACGGTCAGGAGAAGTCACTTGTGGTCCAAAGTGAGCCGACATCAGTGGCCCAGCCACCCAATCGGTTACCGGCACCACTGGCTGAGCCGCCGTCGTCCCCGCCCCCTGACACGTCCGTTCGAGCATTGCGTGCATTAGAACGAGCTAAACATACGATTATTAATTTATTAAAGTAAATAATGAATTATGTGTATAAACTTGAAATTGTACATCTAGTTTGCTTATAGTTAGATTAAGTGGTTCGGTCGAGGCTTAGTGGGGAGAGATGTAACGTTTGGGTTTAGTAGGTACATACTATGGATACATGTTTATATTTATGTAATGTAGGGTATCTGTATTTAGTCTTTAATAAACCAGTCTACCGCATACTTCCCGTGTTTTACTGACGTACCATTTTGTTTTCTAATCGCCTATATTATCATCAGTTTCTAACTACCTAATGTGTTACGGATATTTTGTACTTACCCTTAAATAATTGGATAATTTAGATACCAAAGCTTGACAAACATCTGGAATTATTAACGAAATAACTTGTGGAGACACTTTAAACAGTGTACCGAGTGAAAAATAAGAGTCTCCTGTAGCCAGGTATCTCAAAGTAATTGCTAGTCGATTGGAAGCTGACACAGCATTTCTCCAGCGGGTGTCAGTTTTTGATATCATGGGTCCAGTTAAATGCAGTAATATTTCAAATTCTTCACCAGAGATCCTTAGAAAAGTGTTAAATTTCGAACGAATATGTCTGCGGTTTATGTCGTCCTTTCTAAAATCTTCAAGTATCAGGGACACATTAGGCCTATTTCGTAGACTTGGTCTGACCCAATACCTTCGTTTGTTGATTTTGCGGTTCTTTTTATGAATAATAACATACAACACTACACTTGCGATACACGCGACTATATTATAGTCCAACATCTTCCAATCCTACGTACACGACTAACTTCGACGAAAGTCACTACACTGCTGCGAAAATTGCAGCCGCATCTGCAGGCCGCCGGTAAAGCCGGCGGCAAATTCAGCGGCATGGCGGTCTGAAAGCCGGCGGCAAACCCGGCGGCATGTGTGGATGCGCCATTAGAGAGGAAGGATATGTATCAACAGGCTTTATACGAGGGTGCGTTTTTAAGTTCGCGGAATAGGTGGATAGATTATTAGTGAGGGTACTTACCAAAATTTTTACAAAATAAGTAACTCGTTACTAGTATAAATACCAACTTTTATCGTAATTAGGTCATTAGTTTTTTAACTACCGTCGATCAAACCAGTCAATCGCGAAGAAATTGTGCAGTATGGAGAAAATCGAATTCCGCGCTGTCATAAAGTTCCTAAGCAAGGAAAATCAGTTCAAACTATACTGGAAGAGATGTCATTCGTTTATGGAGACTCTTGTCCGGGTAAAACTATGGTTTATAGTGGCATAACCTCTTAAGGCAAGCCAGGGACTCACTTGAAGACAACCAGCGGCCAGGACGGCCGATTGAGGTGTCCACTCCAGTAATCATTCAAAAAGTGCAAAAATTAATATTGGAAGATGCCCGTCTGAAGAATAAACAGCTCGCAGAAATGGTTGGAGTATCAGATACAAGCATTTTTAAAATTCTTCACGATCGTCTTGTCATGACTAAAGTGAGTGCAAGATGGGTGCCGAGAATGCTCACGCCACTTCAAAAACAACAGCGCGTGGATTGTTCTCGCGAGTTTTTGGACCTCTTTAATGAGGACAGAGAGGAAGTATTGACTCGAATTGTTATAGGGGATGAAACTTGGGTTCATCATTATGAACCTGAATCCAAACAGGACTCCTCTATGCAGTGGCACAAAAAGGGCACACCACCTCCCATGACGTTTAAGGTGTCACAGTCGGCTGGGAAAATCATGGCAACAGTCTTTTGGGACTCCGAAGGGATTCTGTTGATCGATTACAAAGACAAAGGTGTCTCAATAACCGGAGAATTCTACGCTTCAATTCTAGAGCAATTGAAGGAAGCCATCAAAGAAAAAAGAAGGGGAAAATTTACCAGAGGTTTCCTGCTTCTACACGACAACGCGCCTGTTCACAAGAGCCGTGTTGCGATGATTGCAGTGCAAAAAGTGGGCTTCGAAATTTTGGTTCACCCACCTTACAGTCCTGACCTGGCACCCAGCGATTATTATATATTCCCAAACTTGAAAAAAGAACTTCGTGCGAAGAAATTTTCAAGCAGTGAAGAAGTGAAAGATGCTGTTTCTGCGTATATTTCAGACAAAGATCAAACATTTTTTTAAAGGGATACAGAAGTTAATTGAAATATCTGAAAAATGTAAGTATACGGGTTGCAGGTGAAAAGCAGTTGAAAAGGAAAAATAAATAAAAAAAATTATTTCTAGTTTTCAACTACCATTCCGCGAACTTAAAAACGGCCCCCTCGTATCTGAAGGGTTCTGAGATAACAAAAAAAAACATATGCCACCATTGAGTTCGATGACAATCTAAAATCAACATTGATCCAATTTGTGAATGGTGAAATTAGTATCGAATTGTGCATAGAGCGCCTTATTGTATTATTTTATTTTCATGGTTGAAGTTTTTTTTTTATTATTGATACCATTTGATTTGTTGATTGTTAGTTTTTTCATTATTGTTAATAATGAGTATAATTACCAAAGAATCTGTGATTTTCATTTAAGTTTAAGGTTTTGCCAATGTTTTATGTTTGTTGATTGGTAGTTTTTTTTGGATTTGGAATGTTAATGACAATTAGCAAAACAAATCTGTGATTTTTCTTTAAGTTTTTTAAATTTTATGTGATTTACAGCTGTGGAAATTTAGATTTTATGACTAAGGCGTCGTCCTAATTGACAGCAATCGTACGATGACACGATGCGTTCTCGCAGATACAGATTTCATCAGAGTGTCCTATTTGAACCTCGTAAGTAATCGTGCGAGCACATGAAATGCTTAATAACGACCGTACGATGCGTTTGATCGTGCGATCATGTAATCAAAGCAATGAATTTGAGTGTCCTAACTGGTTACTATACGTGATGCGTCGACGCACGAGGTACGCGGGACGAATGGGGCAAGGGGCGACGCCAGTGACACACAGTCACACAGGTACTCGGCTCGCTCGCGGCCGGACGCTATTTTGTGTTTTCATTGTTTGTGTAAAGCGTTTGGCAATTCTGTTACATACAAGATGACATTCGAAGAAGATTTAATTAACCAAGTACGTTTACATCCTGTTGTTTGGAATAGACAGAGTGAGGACTATAAAAACAGGTTGAAAAGTGAAAGAGCATGGGATATAATTGCGAGGAACGTAAATAAAACAAGTAAGTAGATAGTAAACTGTACTGTATACTGTATACCACACACACACACACACACATACCATACCTTGGCTTAAGTATCTACGTAGTATAGTTAGATATAATTTGAATCGTAATCGTAAATCGTACTTCTATTCATTACTAAAGAGGTTCTGACATTTTTGTATGAAGCCTGGCATAGTAATTTCACCCATGAGGAGCCCCAGTATGGGGAAAAAAATTGTGACAGCCAATGATGAAACATGTGTCAAGTAAATTGTCATAAGTGGTATACTTTAGGAGATATGAGGGTTTGAATCGTCAATATATTTTTTACAATTTTTGTAATTTTATTTTCCCATAGTCGGGCTCATCATAGGTGAATTTAGTATGCCAACCGTGCACTAAGCCCTATTGACGTAAATTAATATATAGAAATGATTTCTAATTAACAAATTAGGAATCATTTCTATTAAGGAAATAAGTGGTGAAGAGTTCTCTAGCGTTAATTGAGGCGTCTAGTTTCAAAACCCGCTAAAATGCCTTTAGATAAAAATTGAGTTAATAGTTTAAAATGATGCCAGTATGAATTCTTCAGAACATGTCATAATCAGTTTTCATCAAAACCCGACAAAACGCTAAAAAAGTAACACCCCAAAATTGATTTTCGTTGCAAATCCCGCTAAAATACGTGTAGTTTGCCTCAAAATCCGCTTAAAGCAAATCAGCCAATGACAGCGCGGTATTGTGATCACGTGACATTCAAAATAGTATAGCGATTTTTTCATAACAGACGAAAGTTTGCGGCGGTTTTTTATTATTTTTAATAAGAAAACATGGATAATTTAAGTCAGTTTGTGAAAAATGTGATCCCAGAGAAGCACGGAAGAAACTACGCGACAAATCTTCGTGGAAAAGAACAAAATAAACCCTAAAACGGTAGGTACAAAATTACTTAAAAACTACGTGCGAAGTGACTTTGATAGTGTTATGCAAAATGAGTAATTAGTGTAGTTATTGTATAGGTAAATTATATTTTAAGTAACTTCATTTACAACATTTAGTCAAATTGAATTTAATATCAACCTGATTGTTATTTGAAGATCAAAATCTTAGTAGGTACCTAGTTAATTTAAAAATATACTGTCTCAATAGGCAGTATATTTTTATTAAATTAACTAGTTACTAACTTCATACGTACTAAGTATTGACCACTGATTTATAAAAAGTTAAATTCAAGCAACCTTATAACTAGCAATTATTGTAGGTATACATAATAATTGATCCGATGAAATTTGTTACACATTTCGGGGAAGAAAAATCGATTTGTCTAGCTATCTGTCGTTGAGAAGCTGAAGTAATTAACCGACTACGCTATGTTATGTATGTATATATGAATGTATGTTCGTAGATACGTATGTATGTAGGTTCATCTGTTCCCTCATAGCAACTCAATTACTTATTAGAACTGGAAGCGTCTTTGTCGTCCGCTGGCTATAGGCTATAAGACGAGTCACTGAATCTAACGTCGCGCCCTCTAGCGGTGTTTGGCACATTTCAAATAAGTATAAGTTACACCTGTTGCTTGTCCAAAAATTATTTAAATAAAAATATAAATTTAAAAGTAAAACCCGACTATTGAAAAATGATGCTCTTAAAAGCATAAAATAAACAAGAAAATAGCAAGGATAGCCGTGGTCTCATGCCACTTACTCTAACAAAACAATACATTGCATTTTCGGACTTGTAGCTAGTCGAGAGGACCGAGACCCTGAGGTATCGGTCTCTCCTCCACGGTAAGTCAAACTGTTTTTATAAATTTTGAATATGTAGGTATAATTTAATGAATCAATTTAGTTACATGTTACGTTCTTTTGTAGGAAAATCCGAGCAATGGCGGTTGACTGCACACCAGGGGGCTCTGTTAGTACAACAGGGCTGAATGTGATGCTTGAGAAAACCCCTGGTGGCAATCTACGCAGAACAACCGAGCTGCTTCGGTGAGTTGTTTACGTTTATATTCTAGTTCTTGAAATCTTTTCAGAAGCAGTTTGACGAACATTTACATTGCATATTTTTTCTAGTGAGCCTAACGTGATGGAGTGAGTCGAGGCGATGGACATCCCTGAAGATGACTTTGAGGAGCTAGCTCTGCAGAACCCGGACCATATTAGAAGATGGCTGCCGGAGTTCCGGTGTCCCTCTCAACCACCAGTGTCTCGGGCCAGTACATCTACTGACGTCACTCTTGCTTGTGAACCAAATGGGTAAACCATTGGCGAGAGTGACGGCAGTGACTTGGACAGCGATTATGACGATGAGTTAGAGGAGACAACTGTCCAAACCCTTGCCACTGGAACTGGGAGGGATTTTCCGGATGACGAAGAGCTGGAGGCACCTGTAAGGGAGATTATAGCATATATTGCTAGAGGTATAGATGAAGAATCCGATCGACTTTTGGGCACGTCGCCAAATTTCGCATGACGCGAAGGCTTTGAGTCGTTCAGAGGTGCTCCTGAACCATTCTCAGGACCTACGCCTGGACCACTCAAAGACTACGATTCGTCTTATGATGCTTATGTCGACATCTGGGACATAGGCATCATAAATCATATCGTCTACGAAACTAATCGATATGCCCAACAGACGATCGAGGAGTTGAAAGTAAAGGGAATCTTGACACGATCATCTCGTCTGCATAGGTGGAAACCCACTGATGCAGATGAGGTGATGGTTCTCTTTGCCATGTTTCAACTTATGGCCATCGATCCGCGGACATCACTGGACGAATATTGGAAAAAAGGCATCCTAGGCATGCCAGCATTTAGGAGCCTTATGTCCTATAATCGTTTTATTTTGTTGAACAAATTTCTCCATTTTGTTGACAATTCTGACCCAAGTCAGAATATGCCTCAGAGTGGAGCAATAGGTTCAACAAAAGTGTTGTCCCGGAGACTTGCGAAACTGGCCCCCTTTTTTATTGAACATTTAGGATACAAATTTGATTCGCTGTATCAATTACGGCCTCATATTTCGATTGACGAGTCTTTGACCTTATTCAAAGGCCGCCTTTCTTGGGCCCAGACAATAAGGTCTAAAGCTGCGTATTTGGAATAAAGTCATATGAGCTCTGCGAATCGCAGACTGGCTATATGGCTCGATTCCAAATCTACACAGGGAAATCTGATGAGGTCTTACTGATACGCAAATCAGTGCTGATTTAGGGCTCAAAGGTACGAAGACAGTCCTTGAGCTTTTACAAGGCTTAGAACGTCGAGGTCATTGTGTGACGATGGATAATTTTTATAATTGTCCATCGTTGGCACGATACCTTAAGACGCTAGGCTTCGATTGCTTTGGGACCCTTCGTACAAATCGCCGTTATGTGCCTAATGAAATAGCGAAAGTACCCGCAAATGTGCCGAAGGGGACTATTATCGCGCGCCATTGTGGAGATATTTCAATGGTGTCGTGGAAGGACTCCAAAATGGTGAACATAATATCCTTGGAAAACTCTATAGAGACACATGACACAATGGCGGCAAAGAGCCCAATACCTAATCATGTACCTAAAAGATCTGTAAAAAATATGATTAGTCCTGTAGATGCGAAGATGATGAAATTTATGGATTCTTATTCAAATAACGAATCTAAACCAATGAATCGGCACCTTTCATTTTTTAATGGGATATTACCATCATTAGATAAGTATGACGATGATGAAGTCCTCGAATTCCAAATGGGTGCTACAATTAATGAAAAAAATTAAAAACAGTCGCCAAATTCGTGAATCGTCGTCTTTCAATCTCTCATCAGTTCACAGAGGATATTTTACACAACAATTCCAAAACAGTAAATTATTATATTTGAATATAAAACATTATAATTTAAAAATGTTTAAGGAAAAGGGATTAGAATTTAACAAAGAACTATTTAAATATTATAGGTCTAAAGTCAAGGCACTTATAGAGAGTGCCTCCCAAAGCTATCTGGAGTCACTAGGAAACAAAATTACCAGTGACCCCTCCAAGTTTTGGGAATATGTTAGGGATAAGAAAAAGAACAGACAACAAAACAAGGAGTTCACGTAAGAAAATAGATCAGTTCAGGGTCTATAAGCTACTGACTCCTTTGCACGTTATTTTAGCTCCGTTTTCCATAAAAATATTCCACAGTTGGACCCTCAGTTGGCAGAACGCGATGCGCATGTAAATGGGATTCAAGTTAGCATCCCTTACCTTAATAGCTCAGATCTGAGGATTGCTGCCCAGCGTCTTAAGTCAACATCGGCTTATGGGCCGGACAATGTACCTCCTTTTCTGGTTAAGGATTGTCTACCAGCTCTTGAAGAACCTTTACTGTATGTATTTAATCTATCCATGCAGCGTAGTTCCTATCCTGATAATTGGAAAATTTCGCGGGTTACGCCGGTGCCCAAAAATGGAACGTCGACAGATATAACCAATTTTAGACCCATTGCAATATTGTCAGTATTTAGTAAATTATTTGAGGCCATCATCAATAGGTATATAACAGTTTAAGTCCGTACTCTATTAAATGATTCACAACACGGTTTTCGTCCTGCGCGATCTACCATTACAAATCATACTAACTTTGTAGATTATCTAAAAACTAACGTAACATCGGGCTGTCAGGTAGACGCAGCATATTTTGACTTCGAAAAGGCATTTGATCGCGTGGATAATGATATCCTCTTGACTAAGCTGTCTACTATAGGATTTGATAAATCCAATAATCAGTCCTGAAATTGATTTATAATATAAGTAACAATATAAAATTCTAATATTTATTGTAGTTTGATGTCTGAGTTTGCTAAGTTGTCGGTTGGTTCTTATTTTATTATTCCGAATATTTGGATTCCAGGTAGCCATCGAATATAACATTTCGTATATAAAAACTAGCCAAAACAGACATTAGGCTACAATATATTAACTTAAGTAAGAAGAAATGCTATTTAATGCTGTTACTTATATTATATAATGAATTTCAGGACTGACCACCGAACTTGGCGCCCAAGATCTCACTTCTTTTGTCGTTGAAGTCAACAACTAAAGCATATATCTTAATATTGAACTTGGCTCTCATTTCACATTCATGTTTTTGATGGGATATCATTACTTAAAACTTCTTTGCCAATGCCAATAGAATTAAATGCCAGTTTCTTTTTTTTTCCTTTGTATTCATCTAATTGCGTGTCTAGATTGTTTGATGATTCAAATATGTTTGTCAATTAAGAAATTAGCTATTTAAGAAAACTGAGATAAAACTACCTTGCTTATTAGTTTTTTTCTTTATTATCTTTAATTTCATACCTACTGAATACAATATTATCTTCATATATCAGGCGTCCAATCGGTGGTATAGGCAGACGTCGTAAGCTGCAACGAATTAGTTTATTTCTTGTCTTTGACAGTAGTTCGTCAAAACTTCTGGTCGACATACGAAAGTAGTTAAAGAACTTTCTTTCGTCAGCCCTCAAAATGCCGTATAATGTAACGAATTCCCCCGCGACGGCTTTCTGCTCTATTAAAGGGTGAACATGTAGTCTCCTCCTTCGTTTTAATCTTTTTTTTCTTATGTGATATAAGGCAAAAATTAAAATAACCCGCTGCATTGGAAGATTGGATTGGTAGGTAAAGTCCTATTCATAAAAGAAGTCCCACGTGATTTGTGGAACTAAATTTGACAGATCAGCCATGTTGTCGATTGTCGATTTTATCAAGGGTGTGTATTGTAGTAGATATTGTTGAGTTTTTAATTGGATTAAGCGCGCTAATAGGATTGTTTACGATGCCAAAAGTTGTAAAAAGTGCGGGTCGAGAAATTATATTGAAGGTGAAGGAATTCTGTGAAGCGGAGCATCAGAATCAAGGTGTTTTGATACCAGTAAACAATGTTCGCAAGAGAGTTGCTGCCATGACAGGTACTTTTTAGGGTTGCTATATGAAGATTTTTTGCCGTTAAGATGGGAATATTTGGTTTAGTATTTAATTTAATTTTATATTATTATTTAACTATGAAGTAATTATATTAATATTTTAATTTTAACTATGAAGTAACGACGACCTCTGTAGCGTGGTGGTAATGCACGCGACTGCTACGCAGGAGGCGCGGGCTCGATTCCCACTCAGTTCAAATATTTGTGTGCATAAATATGAATATATGCATTGGTCTGGGTGGTTCTATAGTAGGTGTAAATCTAGAATATTAGAATATTAATTACACATTAATTACCACTACGCTATGCATTAGTCTGGGTGTTTCTATATATAATGTGTATGTATTCACAAGAAAAGTATATAAGTATGTTTATCCGTGTGTAGATTCCACTGTGATTCCATTACAAGATAATGTAGTGGAATATTTATTTATTATTATTATATTAAGCTTAACTTGTAAAAATAGTATAATTACACAAGATCTAAAATTATAATAAAAGTGCAAATTATGCTAATTCATGTATAATATGATTGCAGGCGTGTCAGAGAAAACGGTGTCAAGAATCACAAAAGAAGGAAAAAAAGCGGCTAGTACTTCAACGAAAATCGTCACCCCGGGGAAGAGTCGCCCGCATCCCAAAAAAATCGACTTGGATGGGTTCGATTTGTGCGCCATAAGACAAAAAATTCACTTTTTTATGTTGGGAGGAAAGAATTGCCCACATTGGGTAAATTACGCGCAGTTTTGAGAGAAGATATAAATTATCAGGGAAGCATTGTAACATTGCACAGAATATTACACAGCATAGGTTTCAAATATAAACGATGCCAATCAAAACGTAAACTGCTTAGGGAACGCTATGATATCACTGCATGGCGTACCAGATATTTGGAAAGGATGCGAAGAAATCGCACCATAGAAAAAAAATCGGTGGTATATTTAGACGAGACCTATATACATAATACGTATCACGCTAAAAGTTGTTGGCAGAGTGAGGAGGAGCCAGGTATGTATGTCTCAGACTCATCGGGAAGTCGTTGGATAATCGCTCATTCGGGAACAGAAAATGGATTCATAAGTGGTGCATTGTTGATGTTTAAGTCACAATCCAAATCTTCAGATTACCAGGACGACATGAACGCTACAAATTTTTTGAAATGGTTGAATGAAAAATTGATTCAGAACCTACCTGAAAGATCTCTCATAGTAATGGACAATGCTCCTTACCATTGTACTCAAATAAACAAGGCACCAACAATGTCGAGCTTAAAAAGTAGTATGCAAGAATGGTTGCAAGAAAAGGGAATTTATTTTGAAAACACGTGGACAAAGGCTGTATTGTTTGACCTAGTCAAACAAAACAAAGGACCTCCAACATATGTTGTTGATGAATTATTGAAATCACACAATCACGAAGTCCTAAAGTTGCCGCCTTATCACTGCGATCTCAATCCGATCGAAAAAATGTGGAGCCTTGTGAAAAGACGGGTGGCGGATAAAAACGTGGCCCAAGATCCTAAGGAAATCGTAAAAATAACGGAAGAGGCTTTTGAAAGTATTACAGTGGAAGATTGGGCCGCTCAGTGCAAGCATGTAGAACATTTAGAGGAGGAATATATAAAAAATGACGGTGTTATAGATGAAGAAATGGATCGATTTATCATATCTACGGCTAGTGATAGTGAAACAGAGTCTGATTCTGAATACATTTACTCTTCCGACAGTGACGTTAGTATGGCCGATGATCACAATTATTCAATAAAAGTTTGAAGAATTTTCTTGTTTTATTATATATATACCTAAAGTAGCGACCGCGTGCGGACAAACGTGGTTTGGGGTCGCCGGGAAGCACTGCAGACAGGCTGCCTTAGATCGGTCGTTCCGTTAATCCATGAGAGGCCTGTGTGCAGCAGTGGACTATATGCAGCTGAGATGATGATGATGATGTACACCTTCATTTCATTTTTCGTTGGTAAACAATACGACATTATAAATTTGACATGACAGTAATTTTTAAATGCAACAATAACCTGACCCGAACAGAAAGGGTACAAAATACCTGCTTACCTTGCTTGCATTTCATTTCATAATAATTATAATTGTATAGAACTTTAATATTATATTAAATATTCTGAGAATAATTTTAGTAGGTTGTTAATAAAATTAAAAGTATGGTAAAAGATTTTCTTAAGCCTGGCAACATTATGTCGCGCGACTACAGCGCTGCGTCTGCGGGACTTCTTTCATGAAAAGGACTTTACTCAAAAGCGTTTTCTTTATGTAATTAAATATCGTCTCATATGTTGTTAAGTGCAAACCATATCAATTTGCCCTTGAGAATATTACATAAATTATTATATTTTCAGAATGCCGAAATTTCCGTCGAAATCTAGAGGTCACTCTGACAAAGTAGAAGATGGAAAAGTAAAATGTAAGATATGTTCTGTTGTGATAACAACAGGTGGCGGGACGACAAATATGTTGGCACATTTGAAACGTAAGCATCCAGGTATTATAGATACCACACAAAGAGTCCCTCCAATTAGCCACGAAAATACTTCCACGTCTAATAGCACTATTTCCGTTTCTGATGTAAAAAATATAAACAGATCACTTACTTTAATGTTAGCAACCGATTTCCAACCCTTTTCAATTGTGGATGACAAAGGAAATTTGTTTAACAACTTAATTGTAATTACAAATTTCCAGATAGGAGAACGGTGCGATATGATTTAATGCCAAAAATTTATAATCAAGCTTGAGAAAATCGTAAGGCCAAGTTGTCTCAAATAAACAATGTATCCCTAACCACTGATATATGGACAAGCAATTCCATGGAGTCATATATTAAGGTCACATGTAATTTTTTTCATGAAAACAGCCTTTTAAGTTGCGTATTAAACACTAGATCTATACAAGATTCGCACACTGCTGACAATTTAAAAGATATTTTAAATAACATTTTAATTGAATGGGAAATAAGGGATAAAATTGTATGTATCACGACTGACAATGGAGCAAATATGGTAAGAATGGCAACACTGTTAGGAATTCGACACATGCCTTGTTTTGCCCATACGTTAAATACGGTATACGGCAGCTCTTTGG
Source organism: Eilema griseolum (assembly GCA_963662185.1). Taxonomy (NCBI): domain Eukaryota; kingdom Metazoa; phylum Arthropoda; class Insecta; order Lepidoptera; family Erebidae; genus Eilema; species Eilema griseolum. Next base: position 21,746,361 of record OY759231.1, on the reverse strand, counting down.
TTACCGTATTAAAATATACGGTAATTGCTAACACAAAAAAGTCTGTGTAATGGAACGCACCAACTTGCAAACCATAGATAAAGTAGAAGCGTCGCGAAAAAAAAACGTCAACAGAATTCAACTAAATGCAACCTTATCTCCGAGTGTTAATGTCTAAAATCTTTAGTTCGTCATTATGGTAGGTTCTTTGGTTTTATTCGGGGAATCCCCGGAGTTATTGTTGACTGTACTGTACACATTGATTGTGACTCTCTCATTCTATCATTTCGTCTTTCTTTGTTTTACTGTAAGTATATTTCGTACGATCTATCAGTGAAAGTTATTTTATGAACATTTCTTTAAGTTTTAAAGAAAATGAGTGAATGTGACAATAACGACGGGCCATCTACGCCGAAAAAAAAGCTAAAAGGTAAACATATAAAACAAAACTGTAGACAGCAATGGGAAAGTGATGAAACGTTTAAGAGTTGGATTGCCCCTGTCAGTAATGACCCCTTCAAGGCAAAATGTACAATATGCGACGTCAAACTTTCTTGTGAAATTTCAACTTTGAAACGTCATGTTTTAAATACCCAGCACGCAAAAAGAGCATCAGCGAGCTTTTCTACAAGAGATGTTAGCACTTATTTTCGAAATCGAGAAACAGATCACAATACAAAAGTAATGGAAGCTGAAATAAAACTAAGTGCATTTGTCGCAGAGCATAACATATCATTTATGGCCATGGATCATTTATCAGAGGTGCTAAAATCTTGTTTTCCTGATTCCAGAATTGCTGCCGAGATAGCCATAAAAAGAAAAAAATGCACATCGACGGTAAGAAATGTTATTGGTGATTACCAAAAAGATTATTTAGAAAACATTATTAAAAATAATAAATTCAGCATATTGGTCGATGAATCAACTGATATTTCGGCCACAAAAACCATGTGCATTATAATACGTTATTTTGATGAAAAGCAAAAAAAAGTCATGTCGTCGCTATGGGAACTGGCACCTTTATATGAACCAGGTGATTTTACGATGGCAGCAGAGGGAGCTACAGCAGAAGCCATGTATGATCTCATTATAAAGAAATTTACTGATAGAGGGATTCGCATCAGATGGTTGTAATATAATGATGGGATCATATAATTCTGTAGCCAGCCGTTTGCGAGAAAAACTGCCAGGAATTTTTATATTTAAATGTATATGCCATTCTATGCATTTGTGTGCCAGTGAGGCATGCAAAAAATTGCCAAGGCGATGTGAAGATTTGGCGCGAAATATTTATGGTTTTTTTAAACTGAGTTCTAAAAGACAGGCTCAATATTTAGAATTTCAAGTTTTTACTACCACAAAAATTCATAAAATTTTGCATCCATCACAAACTCGGTGGCTTTCCTTGCTATCTGTCGTAAACAGGCTGCTTGAACAGTGGTATAGCGGCTATATGCGTAAAAAAACAATTTAAGGCTATACTATAGCCTTAAATTGTTTTTTTACGCAGAAATGGCTAGAAGAGAAAACTGCAGCTGCAGAATTAGTTTACCATGAGCTGACGATTTTATTAAACTTTACTTTTTATTTCTACAATGGATATTTTCAATAGTATTTTCAAAGCGCAGACTCAAAATTGGTGGAACTGGATGAACACATAAGAGTAACGTACAAAGAATTATTAATGTGTTACATGCATAGGGATTACGTTCAACAAAATGATATCAGCTCAATCGTCCCAGAAGATACGCGATATTTCCTCCCACAATTGTATTTGGGCGTAAAAATTATGATAGAAACACAAAAACCGGATATATCAGCAAAAAAAGAACAATTAAAAGAGTTTTTCTCTCGCTGCAGAGATTTCCTTATCACAGGCTGCAAAGAAATAAAAAAAATGTATGACGTTTCAGATGATTTACTTCAACTTTTAAAATATTTATCACCTGAAGAAGCAGTCAGTAATCAAACAAGAAATGCTTGTCCATCCATTTTTCCGCTCATGCAAAGATTGCCACGAATCGTCAATAATGCTGACGAACTCCAAAAAATTGATGATGAATGGAGAATGTTACCAGTGGTAAATAAATTACCATTGTATGAAATTAGCTCACAGAGAACCGATGAGTTTTGGATTAAAATCCGTGATGCAACAGAGCTAAAAACATTAGCATCTTTTGCTTTAAATGTATTATGTTTGCCACACTCAAACGCAGACTGTTAGCGTATATTTAGTAAAGTAAATAATATGAAAACAAGACTTCGAAATAAGTTAATAACTCTAATGGAACTCTTCTAGCCAGACAAGCAATCCGTAATCAGGGTATGGTTGCGCCGAAGTGGAAACTGTATTTTTGACACGGAAACCCACTCCTTTTATACCCGTCTCCTCTCCCGCACTAATCATAGATATGGCTTCCGTCCGCCATTTGTGAAATATAGACACTCAGTCTCGCTTTGAACTAGCCAGCGTAAAGACGGACGGACCGCGCTCGCGTCTCTCAGAAATGTATAATATTTGTTACATTTTTACCGCTTCATAGACCTTTACCGATCGGATTGTGCCTCTCGTGTGTTCCTCAAGCGATCTAGTGATGCTGACGGCAGCTCCTGAGCAAGGAAGAGAAGATCCGTGTACCGGCTGCGATGAAAACACGTGTGTCGTGAAGGTTAGTGCATCCTCTCCTAATTTCTCGGGCTGCATTCACTGCCTGGATCGAATCCGCGGCAGCCCGGCCACCTGTCTTTTGTGTGTAAAGCGTCAATAGAACAGTTAGCTGCTTCTCCGCAATACAGTCCATTACCGCACGCTGCCAAGCGCCACCATTTTTGGTCCGGATCGAGCCGGATTCTTAGCCGTAGTTCGTATTTTGTTATTATTCTAATGGGAATAAGCGCATCGCACCTAAGTGCCTGGTTATTTTAGTAGAAAACCCCGCATCCAGACATTTAGGCTTAGAATTTGTTGTCCGTTCGCCGCTGGCTCGCATTGTACCTACCTAATACATAAATAGGTTAGGTATCATATCAACACTTAATCGTAGTTTGCAATTTTCGCACCGCACCTAAGTGCCTGGTTATTTTAGTAGAAAACCCCGCATCCAGACATTTAGGCTTAGATCTTAGGTATACTAAACACCCTAGTGCATAGGCACAGTGTAATACCTAACGCATTTGGCTTTGTTTTGTTTTTTTCAATTACGTTGTTCTCGGCTCGCGTCGTATTTGCCTAGTACCTGCGTGGGTAGACACGTGGCTGTACCTACCTCGCTCGCATCTCATCCCAATTCATACGAAAGTATTTTAATTTGAATAGATATTACGCAATACTTAATCTCGGAAATAATAGTTGAACCTAGACAGCGACCATCGCGTAGGTACGACCTTGTTGCTATGCGCGTTTGTTCAAGCGTGCATTCACAGTTGTAGGTACCTACCTATCTGCCGAGTATCGCTCGCGCCGCCTCGCTGCTCTGTGCCGCTAAGATTAAGTCATTTCATATTTGTTGTTTACCTCACTTTAGTTTGAGATTTAATTGTAAACATGTCCCCAAAGGTTGATAGGACCGGTAAGGTTCAATTGAAACTTTTAAACGCTAAAAAAGAAATGATTTACTCTCGCGTACAATCGATTTATGATAATGCACTTAAAACCTCTGATTTGGTCATCAGAGATTCGTTCTTGTGTTCTATAGAAAACTTAGATAGTCTACGCGCGGATTTCGAAACCTTAGTACATGACATCAACGTTTTAGAGTTGAATTTGAATCCCGATTACTCAGTGAGTTATCAGGCCTTGTCGTCGTTTGACGATTTGTATTGTCGTATCAAACGCGTCGCTAGGAGTTTGGAGAAACCGGCTGACCTACCCAACCCCACTCGCGACCGACCTAAGTTGCCACCAATTCAAATACCCGAATTTGATGGTAACATTCGCAATTGGTGTCTATTTATAGATAGTTTTGAGAATACAATAGATAAGAACGATTCGTTGACAGATCACGAAAAATTGCATTATCTCGTTGAAAAATTGACTGGTAAAGCTATAACCGCTTGCGCTGGAATTACGTTTAGTGCCGGGAATTATAATTTAATTTTAAATACTTTGAAAGCTAGGTATGAGGATAAAAGATCGGTAGCTAACGCCTATTTAGATCAGATGTTTGATTTGAAATCTATTGCGGCATGTAACGATCAAAACTTAGAGAAATTTCTAGATACTTTCGCGTCAGCTGTTCGCGCCGTAAAGAACCTAAAGATTGATGACCTCTGCGACTTCGTATTTTTGTATATGGGTTTAAGGAAATTAGATTCCGAAACCATTCGTTTGTTTGAGTCGGATCATCGCGGCAATAAAATTCCTAAGTTCGAAGACTTGGAAAGTTTTGTTCGCGAGCATATAAAAGTATTGCAGCGCTCTTCATCGAAACATGAAGGCGCGAAGATAGTTGTTGATTCTGCACGCAAAGTAGATGCGTCATCGAAGTCACTGAGGTCAACTCATACTTATGTTAGTACCGCACCAGCACGTGTACAGTCACCTGTTTGCTCTTTGTGTAGCACTCATCATTCGCAACTGTACAGGTGTCCTGGTTTTCTAAAGTTGTCGCCTAGTGATCGTTATAAATTTGTTCGCGCTAATAATTTTTGTTTTAATTGTCTCGGTACTAAACACCGCGTTGTTTTATGTAATAGTAGAAATAGTTGTCGCAAATGTCAAGCGAGACACCACACTTTGCTTCATTTTGAGAATAGTAATGCCGCATCCAATGTGAGCACGGTTGGCTCGTCGAGCGGTGACACACGGCAGCCTGCGCCGCAGCCGCAGCCCGCGCTCGCGCGCGCTCCGGCCCGCCCGGTGACCGCCGCGGATGACGTCACCTTGTGTTCGTTCTCCGCTAGTGCTGCACTCACTACTGTGTGTCTTGCGACCGCTCGCGTTGTTATTGTTGATGCATTAGGTAAGCCGCGCATTGTTCGAGCGCTGTTAGATGGCGCTTCGCAAAGTAATTTTATTACTCAAGATTGTTGTCGGCGTCTTGGTTTCAATGTTGATAAGCGTTCAACCCGCTCAGTGGTGAAGGGTTTTGGAAGCTTACAGTCAGCTGTTCGTGGCACCGTTAAAACAAGGTTTAGATCTCGTTTTAATAATAATATTTGGTTTGACATGGATTCGCTCGTTATAGATAGAATAGCTGAACAGTTGCCTACCGTCCCGGTTGACACGTCTTTATTAACGAAATTTAAAGACTTGCCTTTAGCAGATGAGACTTACGCTGTTCCTGGAGTCGTCGATATATTGATCGGCGCTTCGATTCTCCCGCACCTCCAGTTATCACGTAAGGTTCAAGGGGGACCGACGTACCCCGCTCCGCACGCACTGGAAACAGTTCTTGGTTTTGTTATAATTGGTTCCGCACCCGCTTCTATAGATAGCTTTAGTCACTCGACTGCTTCGTTCTGTTGCACCGTCGAGCCGCCACTGGAGTCTACCATCCGCAAGTTTTCGCTCGGTGGCTCCCGTGTATCCGCTGAAAAACGCTTTCTTTGTTTGGAACGAAAGATGCAGGCGTCCCCAAAGTCGAAGCGGGCCTATGATGAGGTTGTTAACGAATATTTAGATAAAGGTTACATCTCACCTGCGCCTGCGGACACTGGCGGGACCCAGCCTTCGTACATTATCCCGCACCGCGGAGTTATTAGAGAAGATAAGCTTACTACTAAAACTCCGCGTAGTTTTGGATGGCAGTGCTAAGACTAGCACTTCCGTGTCGCTTAATGACATTTTGTATTGTGGTCGGAATCTTTAAGGTAATTTATTTGACATAATTGTAAATTTTCGCATTAATATTAGTAGAATTTTAGCTTTTAGGACTCAACAGTCGCTTTGTGTTGGGCCCACTCTTCGCCCCATCGTTGGGACACATTCGTCGCTAATAGAGTGGCAAAATTCAATCTGAATTGGCGCCACATAATCTCTTTCACGTTGCTGGCACCGACAACCCAGCCGATTGTCTCTCTCGTGGATTGCTTCCTTCGCAAATTTTGGATCACCCGTTGTGGTTTGGTGGACCGTCCTGGATTCATGCCGCGTTAGATGGGTGGCCAGTTAGTCAATTCAATCCCACTACGGTTTCCGAACCACCCGAGGAGAAGAAGCACTCGCTTGTTGTATCGGTCCCACGTGAAGAGACCCTTATTTTGTTGTTGGCTAATCGCGTCTCGTCTTGGTCGAGACTGTTGCGTTGTGTTGTTTGTTCGCCTCTGCCCGCTGCCTAGCCAGCAGTAGGCACGAGCTCCAATCTAGGTTTATATTTTAGTTGTTATTTCCCAAACCTAGATTTAGATTAGACTTTAGATTTGTTTCGCATTTGTCGTTTCGAAGGTAACCCTTCAAGCCGGGGGGAATGGTTGCGCCGAAGTGGAAACTGTATTTTTGACACGGAAACCCACTCCTTTTATACCCGTCTCCTCTCCCGCACTAATCATAGATATGGCTTCCGTCCGCCATTTGTGAAATATAGACACTCAGTCTCGCTTTGAACTAGCCAGCGTAAAGACGGACGGACCGCGCTCGCGTCTCTCAGAAATGTATAATATTTGTTACATTTTTACCGCTTCATAGACCTTTACCGATCGGATTGTGCCTCTCGTGTGTTCCTCAAGCGATCTAGTGATGCTGACGGCAGCTCCTGAGCAAGGAAGAGAAGATCCGTGTACCGGCTGCGATGAAAACACGTGTGTCGTGAAGGTTAGTGCATCCTCTCCTAATTTCTCGGGCTGCATTCACTGCCTGGATCGAATCCGCGGCAGCCCGGCCACCTGTCTTTTTTGTGTAAAGCGTCAATAGAACAGTTAGCTGCTTCTCCGCAATACAGTCCATTACCGCACGCTGCCAAGCGCCACCAGGGTAATTGTACACGATTTCAAATACCAGCCGAAATGATTCGTAAAATGAAAGATAAAAAACGATGTGACCTACATGCCACAGAATCAGAAGTGCTCGAAATTATTCAAAACCTATATGGTGAAGAATAATTTAATTATGTTTTTATTTTTTAAAGTTTCTTTAAGTTTACACATATAGTACATATAACACCAACATTCATACGTCAACGAACATTAATACAGCAAACACGTAATTAGTGTGGGTCCGAAACCATAGATCGTCAACATTTTGTTAACGTCGTTTGTTTGTTTTCAATATATTATTTAATATTGTTAATATGAAGTGTGCAAAGTGCAACGTGACCATCCCTGAGGGTGCATATGTTCAGTGTACCGCGTGTGAGAAGTACCTCGATTTCGAATGTGCGAATTTAACCGAAAATGTGTTTAATCTACGTGGAAGTGTAACGCTTGTAAAGCACTTTCTCCAGCATCAACTTCCAGTAATCAAGTGACACTGGAGATGATTGTGAGAGAGATACGCGATATAAAGCGTACCATCACCGGTGTACCAGCACTGATCGAGGACATTAAATCCATCAAAAATGAGCTTGTCGAATTGAAGTCCTCTAGTCAGTTTCTCAGTGACGAGATGGATGCCATAACAGCACGAGTGATCAACTCCGAACAGATCACAGTTGAACTCCAGCAGAAATGTTCAATGCTTGAATCCTCTTTGAGCGAATTAAAGTCACAGGCATTAATCAATGAACAAAGACTACGCATTAACAATATTGAAATTAAAGGCGTCCCTCAGAAAAAGGACGAAAATTTATTCAAAATTATTGACCAGATTGGCTCAAAAATTGATTACCAAGTTCCGAAAGCCCAAATCAACTATGTGTCGAGAGTGCCCTCATACAATTCCAAGGAGAAATCCATAATAGTCAGTTTCATTAACCGATACGTGAAAGAAGACTTCATAGCATCTGCGCGAGCGCTGAAGAAGATAAAAGCCGATGACATTGGTTTCCAAGGCTTAACGCATCTGATATATATCAAGGATCACTTAGATGCCTCCACCAAGTTACTACTTAACAGAACAAAAGAGAGTGCTAAAATAAAAAACTATGACTATGTTTGGGTAAAATTCGGTAAAATACATGTTCGTAAGAATGACACTTCACGTACTATTATAATTGCAAAAGAACAAGATTTAAACAAAATTGCATAATCATACGCCTATTATGTGCCTTGAGTTTTATTAATGTTGTTGCTTGTATAAATTTGGTACTTACCCTAGCTATTTCATGCAACTCGAAAAGATTGAGCATCCCTGTTATATGCGGCGCTAGACCGCTTTCGTCTTATCCTCATTGTTCAGTTTCTGTTCAACGCGCAATAAAAAATCAACGAATTGTGGCTGTCTCGCTTGCCCTACAGTATATGGTATTTCTTGTCCTTGTCAGTTCCCTTAATACTTATGCATTAAATCAATGCACAACCTACCTACACCTCAACAATTATCACTCTTTTTCTAATAAATTCTCGCTATTACTTTGTTCGCTGTCTCGTAGAATGTTATTATTCACCCAATATTATTCCAATGGCTAATGCAAATAGTGTTGCCATCCGTCCGGGTTTCCCCGGATTTATCCTAGTTTAGAGGGCATCCGGGGAGCGTCCGGGGAAGATTTCATTTGTAGACCGGGTTTTAAAAAATAAATAAATAAAAAAAATTTGGGCCGCCCGCGAGACAAGCACTATGCTCGCACCGCACACCACGATCAACCGACGCCGTTCCCCCACCCCTCCCGTCACGGTTGCCACGGTTCGCCGTTCGTTCGTTCGAATTCGCGACCCGCGTCCCGCACTCCGCAGCGACGGTTTGACGAATGTAGACATTGCGTCGTTCCAGTTAAGCGGGTGAACTTACGTAGGTACATGTGGTGAGCAAAGAATATTTTTCTTAAATATCGTAGTTTAATTTTTACAGGCAGTGTGACACTGCTCTTCTGAATGCTTTGTCTATCTGTTTTTGTAACCTTTTTACACGAACAGATAAGTACTTAAGCTACTTTTTATCCAAAAATATAATAATATTATTTAAGTCAAGATGCAGTATCATTTTGCTTCTTGAAAGTTTGATTTTTCTTTGCTTAGAATTTTCTATTCTTTCTACAGATTTTCAAATATGCTATTTTACTAACAAAGTCGTGGGTGACTAGTAATTGTTATAGTTCTAATTTTACCCCTTTGTTTCGAAATTCTCTATTGACTATATTTTTAGGTACTTATTTTATTCTTTTCAGATTAGACACCAAAATGCCTAAGCGTAAATGCCTATTTAACAGTGATTTGGAAAGTAAGTTCCCGATGTTTAAAAAAGGAAGATATGACTGGGAAGCGTTTTGTGTCGTTTGTTCTACGAGTATTTCAATCGCAAACAAAGGCGTTACAGACCTAAATGAGCATTTAAGTACGCTGAAACACAAAACAAATTTAAAAAATCAATCAAGTACTTCGAATATTGCAACATATTTTGTGAGATCGACATCGGAGGACCTCCTTATTTCAGCAGCAGAAGGCGCTCTCGTCTATCATACAGTAAGCCATCATATGTCTTTTAATTCATTGGACTGCACTTGTGCTCTCAACCGCGAAATATTTTCGGCGTCAGATACTGCAAAAAAAATTACGTGCAATCGAACAAAAGCAACTGCGATCGCCACCGGAGTGCTAAGCCCTTTTTCGGTTGAACAACTTAAGACTGATTTACAAGATGTACCATTCATAAGTGTGGCTACTGATGCTAGTAATCACGGAAGCACAAAATTATTCCCGCTGGTTATTCAATATTTTGATGTAAAAAAAAATCGAATCACTACAAAGGTGCTTGAAATTGAAAACACTAAAAACGAGACATCTGACACTATTACTGAACTGATAATAACACAGCTTCGCCGGCATGATCTCTTGTCTAAATGTATTGCTTTTGGTGGAGATAATTGCAATACAAACTTCGGTGGGATAGAAAGATATGGAATAAATAATGTTTTCCACAAGCTGAAGGAAAATCTAAACCCAAACTTGGTTGGTGGGGGTTGCTCTGCACATGTCATTAACAACGCAGTGCACCACGGTTGTGATTTAATAATAATAATAATAAATATTCTTTATTGTACACCAAAATACACAAATGAACATGGATTTTATATATAATAAATGTACAATGGGCGGCCTTATTGCAAACAACAATCTCTTCCAGGCAACCTTTGGATGGACAGGAGTGTATAGAAATAAAAGTGGGTTTATGGTGTAAAAATCAATTTACAGACTACTTAATAAAAATTACTCATATGAAATAATAATACATATACACTACATACAATACACACCATATCTATATACAATACACACTAGATCTACATACAATACACACCATATCTATATACAATACACACAATACTTACATACATAAAATACCTATAAACGACTTATATTCGTACAGACATACACTTATGAAATATATAATACACACATAGTTACAGACGTCTTATATTGACAGATAATATTCAGTCACCAGTCTTTTGAAAGATACCAATGTTTGAGCTTGCCTAATAGAGACAGGTAATGCATTCCATAGGCGTGCAGCCACTATAGTAAACGATTTGTCGGTGAAGTTTGTAGAATGTATTGGAATGTGCAGTCTCAAGTTCTCCGAAGACCTCAAGAATCTCGAATGCGTGTCACGTAGGAACTTGAAACGTTCTTTAAGATAAGGGGCAGTGAGAGGGTTAAATAGGATATTATAAAGTAGAAAAAGGATGTGAGTTTTCCGTCGAAAGCGAATTGGGAGCCACTTGAGCATGTTGCGATATTTGGATACATGATCATATTTGCGTAAACCAAATATGAACCTAATACAAAAATTTTGAAGGCGCTCAAGCTTGTCAAGTTGCTCCTCAGTAAGATCAAGATAGCTGGCATCTGCATAGTCTAGTATCGGGAGTAAAAACGACTGTGCAAGCGAAACTTTTGTATGCATTGGCAAAAAATTTCGCAATCTTCGCAAGGAACCTGCTGAAGCAAATAATTTGCGACTAACCTCCTTCAATTGTGTATTCCAGGACAACGTTCGATCAATGTGTATCCCCAAGCTTTTCACACTATCACTTATAGGAAGCGGCATACCATTAAAAATGAGTTATGGCAGTTTTGCCCACTCTACACGAGCAATCATCCAGGGGCTACCTACAATGATGACCTGTGTCTTCGCAGGATTTACCTGTAAACCATAGCTGTTGCTCCACTCACATATGTGCTCCAGATCATTATATATGATAGCAAAAGCTCCATGGATTTCATTGAACGGGGCTTGTGTGTAAATTTGTAAATCATCTGCGTAAAGGTGGTAGGATGAAACAAGTCGTTTGGATATAGAATTAATAAATATAGCGAATAGTAAAGGAGATAAAACGCCACCCTGCGGCACACCAACACTAATATCACACCAAGAAGATATCGACTCATCAATGCGAATGCGCTGTCGACGACCAGACAGGTAACTGCGAAACCAATCAATCACTGTTGGAGATATGTTAATAGAGTCAAGTATCCCGAGTAGAATATGGAAATCCACGGTATTAAAAGCGTTACTGAAGTCAAGTAGTGTAAGTAATGTAAGATTTCCATTCTCCATACCCATCCTAACATCATCCGTGACATTAATTAGCGCTGTGACAGTACTATGCCCTGGCCGGAAACCAGATTGGAATGTATTCAAAAGATTATTTTTACATAGAAAAGAGTTTAGTTGCGTGTGGACAAGGCGTTCAAGGACTTTAGAAAGAAATGGTAGGATAGAGATAGGACGGTAATGAGAGAAAGAAGAAGGACTAGATCTTTTAGATAACGGTATAATTTGAGCCTCCTTCCACATCACGGGAAATATACCTTTAGAGATGGAAGAGTTAAGGATATGACATATGATAGGAAGTATTATATCAAGGATTGGCATGATCATGTTTCGACTGATGCAGTCATTGCCGACAGCTTTAGATGTAATAGATATTATACTTTTTTTAACATCACAATCAGTGAATTGATTAAAGATAAATGGTGGATAATTGGGAGCTGGAAGCTGTGAAAGATGGTTCAATGTATTAGTTTTGGTAGTATCGTCAAAACTAGAAGAAGCGGAGAAATGTCGATTCAAGGTGTCGAGGTCGATATTCTTGGGATTTACTTCCTGTCTTGACTTACCAACTCCCAGGGTTCTAAGGAATTTCCAAACTTTCGCTGGATGTCCATTTTCAACAGATGTTTGAATATGTTGGCGCTGTGCTTGCCTACACACCTTGTTGCAGTTATTTCGGATTTCCACATATTTGTCGCGATTGTACTGAGTAGGCCGATACTTAAATTTAGTCTTAGCCCTTGCTTTTTTGGTTATCAGGTCTTTAATTTCGGCAGTAAGCCAAGGCGCAGGAGCATGCTTAATTTTCACTGCGCGACTTGGTGCATATGTATCATAAAGACTGATTAATTTAGATGATAACATGCTGACCTTCTCATCAACAGAACCCGAATTATAAAGCAGCTGCCAATCGATTTTATTTGCATCAGTACAAAGATCACTAAGATTCATGCCACTGAAATTACGCTTCATTAAAATCCTGGGCTTAGCCTTAGGAGGTCGGATTCTGTAAGAAAGAAAGAGCAGATCGTGATAGGAGAACATATCAGCCGTGCACTGGCCATGCTTGGCTACATGATCAGAAGATGCAACTAGAATAAGGTCAAGAAGAGAAGGAACACAACCAGGAGCATGATGAGTAGTTTTCAGAGGCAGTGCAACGAGATTATAAGATTCTAAAATATTACAGAGGGCGGCAGACCGTGAATTCTTCACAAGACACGTATTAAAATCTCCCATAATAATGCTGTGACTGTAAGACGGTATATGTTTTTCCAGTATGTGTTCAAAGGAAGAAAAATAATTAATCCTTGATGAAGGGCAGTAGTACACACCGAGCAGAACCTTGCAATGATGTAGTTCCAACCCTAAAAAGAGATGCTCGCCCGCATCTGTCGGCGGTGGTTGCATTGATACATCAATAATACTAAAAGGAGTATATGTGCGTAAGTAGATGGCAACACCACCACCCCGACCAACCGAACGATCATTCCTAATCAGTTGGAAATCCGGTAAGGAGTAAGAAAGAGTAGGCAGACATGGCATCAGCCATGACTCAGACACCAGAATAGCATGAATATTTTTGTCGCTTAAATAAGCCAGCATCTCAGGAAAATGGGCGGGAATACTTTGAGCGTTGATGTGGATCACATTGAAGTTCATGGGAACATCGGAGAATGTCGTCTGTAGTATGTCTGCAAGTGAAGCCTTACACGCAGCGATATTATTATGACTATTTATTGTAGAAAGTGTAACATCTGTCATTTAAATTATAAAATTAATACTACTAATAAATAAATAAGTACGTACCTAAATAAATATCTATATAGACAATAAATATATTGGTAGATTGTATATATAATACAATCCTGATCACCCACCAGTGCCAAGAATGCTATTAAATAATAATAATAATCAAAACAACCCACAAAAAAAAAAAATACCACAAACTAAGAAAACATGGATAACAGAAATTAAAAATATTATAGTGTATTAAATGGAACGGCTTCCACCCCAAAGCACAAATTTAATATAAATTTCTAAATACATTACAAAATAAAATACAATTGTAATAAAATTAATAAACAAAAAAAAATAAGATAAAAAACTTACGTTGTTTTGTTGTAAGCTTGATGAACATCAAACTTACGGCATAAACGTACCCCTTCACATAAGACAGAAGGCTTGTCAATGTCAAATGTCAAAGTTATGACATTTGGAATTAATCCAAACAAAATGTGAGACCGGTGTAAAAAGAAAATACGTTTTGAGTAATTGAAATTAGACAAAACAATATGACAAAAAGAGGGGTGGAAGTGACAAATACCAATGAAAAAAAAAAGACATTACCCGCATGTTATAGAAACTATCAGTGTAACAGAAATATATGCTAAAAACTGAACTATTTCTTAGAGAGAAGTTTTCTTGACCTTGCACTTGCAATTTTTGGAGCAGTTTTTGCGGCACTCGCAGTAGTTGCTGTTTCGGTGTGTGCAGCAGTACTCTCGAGGATTTTTATGCAACTTAGTTCATGCTGCGACGTGATTCTGTGGCGCGACCCGTCAGGACCGATAACATGAATAGACCCATCTCTTGTCCAGCACTTATTTACACCAAACCACTCTCGTGCAGCCATAAATGTGTCGTGTCTTGGTTTGGTAAGGAATTCCGAGAGTGTAATACCCGAGCCTTTGAGTTTTGTTTTTGAAAACCAAACTTTATCACGGTCGGCAACATTTTGGAACTTTACTAATATAGGTCTTGGCTTATGGGGTGCTGAAGGTCGCCCCATTCTGTGACAACGATTAATGTTTGTTACCTGGAACGTAGGAATTTGGAGCTCCATACTGCAGAAATTTGCAACCGTTGCAGACGTATCCTCTGTGGTCTCCTCTTTGACACCGTGCAAAAGAAGTATTTTTCGGCGCCTGCGCATCTCCACAGTGTCCACGTCATGCGCCAATGCTTCCATTTGACGTTGGAGTAGATCTAAGGCTGTCATGGTGAAGATCTTGAAAGCAGCAAAATCAGCTGCTATGCTGGCTCCATCCGGTAAAGGGTTGCTGGATTCCTTTAACCTCTCCTCAAAATTGGCCATTTGGTTCCGGAACATAGTTTTTAAACTTGTTAGTGACTCTAGAAGACCGGACTCCATGTTTCAGCAATGTATTTGTTTGTATGCAATGAGTTTTTCAAGGAAATAACACTCTGACTGGTAGGTAACTATTACTAGCTAATAATTTGTATCATTAGACTACTATTGGTTTAGTAAATTATTTTTAATTAAATTTCAAAAGCAGAGCAATGTTTACTAGGTGTTTCTATTGTAACTACCCACCGAAAACTGATTTACTGGCAGTAGACATAGAATCCATCGTCTTAAAAATTTATATTTTTTTTTCCATTTACACAGTACGAACCGAAGCTCTTAAAGAATTCTGCGAAACGGCTGAGGTCGAATATAAACAGCTTCTGTATCATTCCAAAACGCGTTGGCTAAGCCTGTTTCCAGCTATCGAGCGAATTCTGAAGCTCTACCGTCCTTTACTTAATTATTTTGAAAGCATAGAAAGGCCACCTGTTTTAATTAAACAGTTTTTCGAAAATATTTTCTCGGAAGCATACCTGTTCCTTATACACTCAATTATGCACACCATTCACACAAAAATACAGACTTTAGAGAAAGGCGATAATTCAATTCTTGAAACAAAAAGCATACTTGCTTCCATAACAAAAGGTTTAGATGACCGAATTAAGGAAAAATTTGTGCCGCTGAACGTTCAGAGTATTATATATAAAGAAGATGAAAACAGGAAACAAGAGTTTAAAAAATGCACACATGACTTCTACAATATGATATGGTTCGTCGTGCCGGTTGGTGACCGGATTTGGGAGCCCGGCGACCATACTCGGGGGGGTACGGGGGCCCTTCCGTTCGGCGCGTCGGCTCTCGCCATGCCTCACATTCATAGATAAAACCAATATCCCGCGCTTTGTCACACGGTGCTGCGGCGGCAATCACTTCTTTTTTTCACGCCTTCTCCCACCCAAACTCATGGCAGCGCAATTTATAGAAAAAGGCAACACAGCGGCTCGTCACACTCCCAAAAGCTTGCTATTTGAGGTGGAGTCCACTAACATCTGTGGGCTCCATGCAAACCTCAACGCCGTCCACCAACACCTAGAGACGGCGAAACCTGCCATGTTTTTTCTAACGGAGACGCAAATACACCGCCCTGACAACACGACCTACTTGCTCTACCCTGGCTATGTTCTTGAGGAAAGTTTTCGTGCAAAAGCCGGGGTGTGCGTGTTTGTTAGGGCGGATGTTTGCTGTCGCCGTTTGCGCTGCCTAGAGGACCCATCCTTCTCCGTCCTTTGGGTACACGTAGACCATGGCCCTACGAGTCAGATCTATGTGTGCCTCTACCGTTCCCATACAGGAGATGCTGAGACAACTCGACTCTTTGAATATCTGAGTCAGGCGGCAGATGATGCGCAGGAGCGATTTCCGAATGCCGAAATGGTATTTTTGGGGGATTTTAACGCCCACCACGAGATCTGGTTGGGCTCCTCCAAAACAGACCATGCGGGAAGAGCCGCCCACGCATTTGCTCTGGCGCACGGCCTGACCCAATTGGTGCACGAGGTCACTAGGATACCAAGAAGGTCGGGCCAAGCACCTTCTCTGCTAGACCTTCTGCTGACGAGTGATCCGGACCGGTACAGTGTATCGGTGCGAGCCGCGTTAGGCAACTCTGACCACTGCCTGGTCTGTTCCACGGTGCCTATTATGGCGCCCCCACGACCCGTGCAGGGGAAGCGGCGTCTCTGGCACTACTCGTCAGCGGACTGGGATGGACTTCGTGACTATTTTGCGTCCATCCCGTGGGTTGAGCGCTGCTTTGAAGGTAAGAACCCATCGGATTGTGCTACTGCTGTCGCCGGTGAGATCGGTCTGGGTATGGAATACTATATCTCATACACCGATGTCACCGGTGACCGCGGGGTGCGCCCTTGGTTCGGGCGCGAGTGCGCGGAAGCTGTTGAACAAAAACAGTCTGCGTACCGCGCTTGGGTAAGGGCGCGCGCCACGCGCCATCCCAATCTGGGCCACTTCAAGGCAGCGTACAACAGAGCCACAAAGGTCTGTAGAAGGGCCTATGTCAGAGCGGATGCCCTGCGCATAGCGCGGCTTGGTCAAGAGCTAGTGATGCATCCCACGGGAAGCCGTAGCACACTACCCGACAGTGACCACGCGATGCCTGATATCCATATCAGGCAACGCGATGTCCGTGCAGTGCTGCAATCACTCGATGTCCGGAAAGCCAGTGGTCCGGATGGTATTCCAGCGGTAGTTTTGAAAAAATGTGCAGCGGAGTTGTCTCCAATGCTTACGCGCCTGTACCGGCTATCCTACAGTTCGGGTACAGTGCCTTTGCCTTGGAAAGAGGCGAATGTTCAGCCGATTCCCAAGAAGGGGGATCGCTCGGAGCCAGCCAACTATCGACCCATAGCCGTCACCTCAGTGCTGTGCAAAGTGTTTGAGCACATAATTAACAAACAGCTCATGCGGCACCTAGAGGATCACTCCTTAATTAATGACCGGCAATATGGCTTCAGACCGAAACGGTCAACGGGTGATCTTCTAGCATACGTTACCCATCTTTGGGGTGAGGCTATGGACAAGCACGGCGAGTCACTGGCAATTAGTCTTGACATCGCCAAAGCTTTCGATAGAGTCTGGCACAAATCGCTTCTTTCTAAGCTACCTGCCTTTGGTCTGCCTTCTAGGCTGTGCAACTGGGTTGCTAGCTTCCTGCAGGGGCGCCGTATTCGCGTCCTTTGTGACGGACGAGCTTCGGAGTTTCTGCAGGTTAATGCTGGCGTGCCCCAGGGGTCCGTCTTATCACCCACTCTCTTTCTTCTGCATATCAACGACATGCTGTCTACCGGCAATGTTCATTGTTATGCAGACGATAGCACTTTACATGGGAGTTATCATGGACATCCAGCGGCCAAGCAGTCAGATATCGCAGAGAAAAGGCAGCTTCTTGTCACTGAGCTTGACGGGGTCCTGAATCACATTTCTCAATGGGGCTCTGAGAACCTGGTTGAGTTCAATGCCAAGAAGACGCAGGCATGTGCGTTTACAGCAAAAGTATCTTCTTTCCTTCCCCTCCCCACTCTTCAGAGCACGCCACTGCCGCTGCAGGACAATCTCAATATCCTAGGTATGGATGTTCGCTGCAACCTGAATAACAAAAACTACATCGAAAGCATCATCAAAACAGCCTCACGAAAACTCGGAGTCCTGAACAGAGTGAGACGATTTTTCACGCCGGAGCAGCGGTGTCTTCTATACAAGACACAAATTCGCTCCTGTGTGGAGTACTGCTCGCATCTCTGGGATGGTTCAGCAAAGTACTTACTAGATGCTCTCGACAGGTTGCAGCGACGTGCGATCCGCATCATTGGGAATCCCGAGATCACGAACACCCTAGAACCTTTACAGCTGCGTAGAGATGTTGCGTCCATGGCTGTATTTTACCGTCTGTACCATGGGGAGTGTTCTGATGAGCTCTTCCAATTAGTCCCACCCTCCCCTTTCCTACACAGGACAACGCGTGCAAGTCTTAGATGTCATCCGCACACGGTGCAAAACATCCGATCAAGAACCAAGCGGTTCGGAGACTCTTTCCTCTGTCGCACCATTAAGGCCTGGAATTCATTACCAGCTCACGTGTTTCCTTCTTCCTACAGTCCCGGGTCCTTTAAGCGGGGCGTGAAAAAGCATATGATAAGGCCGTCAAGCTGAGTGTCACCATTGTCACACGGTATGTGTAAGTAATGGTGACCCTCTTTTCTGGGATTTTGCCTTCAGCTTACCATCAGGCAAGGCGAAGTCCAATTGACGTGTCCTATATAAAAAAAAAAAAAAATAAAAAAAAAATGAAATTAAAAGATATATTGAAGAATGGATGAAACCTTTAAAACAATTTGAGAAATTTGATTGGATGTTTTTGCCGAAAATTAATAACAACACAGAGTGGACTCTTATTGAAGACACTGTCCTCTTTTTAAAAGATAAAAACATAGACATTGACGACGCAAAATTAATTGACGAGTGGGTGAATTTAAAGGCTTTTTGCCAAAACTTAACTGAACAAGATAAGCTTTTAAATTCCAATCAACTTTGGGTACAATTTTTTAAAACGCCAAATGCGAATTTATATTCGGAATTGCTGAAAATTGCGCAATATCTTTTTTGCATTCCGGCGCATAATGCCAACGTGGAGAGGGTATTCTCATTAATTACACAACAATGGACGAAAGAAAGAAATTTACTAAGCGTAGAAACAATTTCTTCAATAATTAAAATTAAATTAAATTTCCAAGAATACAGCTGCACTGATTTTTATAAATTACTATAAAAAGGGAAGATATTCTAAAAGCTATCGGAAAAAATGATAAATACAAAAAAACTGAGAAGTAAATAGGCAAGAGGCTGAGCGTTTTGCTTTAATAGCTAGATAGACAAATCATGTACCTAATTATGAGTGCAATAATTGCTTATTATTTTTGTAGTTGAAGTTATGATTGTTTTCATTGAGTAAAAACTATTTAAAATATGGTTGTTGATCAAAACTTTAAGTTGATGAAAATAAGTAGGTATAGGATTGATTATTTTGTTTTAAAATTTTAATAACGTAACTTACATTGCTGTAGGTCTAAACTTTAAAAATGTTCTGTTTTGTTGTTTAATATTTAAGAAGACTGAATTTAGATTATTTTCTACTAAAATAGGTATATTTTGTTATATAAATGACTGCTGATAAAAAGTAAAGCAGATAATAATAGAACTATAGCTAAAAGAGTTACCTCAAATATTGTAAGACTGAATACTAGAATGGTCTAAGTAGGTACTTTTAAGATTTTAATCTATTAAATGTATGTTTTTGTTAAAAAAAAATTAATAAGGTTTTGTTTTCTTATTTCAAGAATTAAAAAAGCTGATTTATAATAAACAATTTGTAACAAATTGTAATATGATTCTGTTTTATTAAAATAATGAATGAATAAAAAAGGTGATTTATGACATTTTCAACTGTTTTTTTATTACATTGAATATGTTCAAAAGATCTTGTTGACATGTCCGGCTTTCGGACTCTAAAATCCGGGTTTTTCACGCGTCTTGTCCTGTTTTCCAAATTTTAGAGATGGCAACCCTAAATGCAAATGGTAATGTTCGCGGTGGTTGTGATTACAATATCTACTACCAAAATGTACAGGGTTTAAGAACTAAGACTCAAGCATTCTTTCGCAACTTGTGTCTGAACTCGTACGATATTATAGTGTTAACGGAAACTTGGCTGTTAAGTGGTATTAGTGACTCGGAATTATTTGATAATCGGTATGAAGTGTGGCGGAGGGACAGGGCATACGAACTCACCGGTCAAACCCTAGGTGGGGGAGTGCTCATTGCGGTGCGTAGAGAGATAGCTGCTAGTGTTCAACTCCAATTCTCGTCAAGCAACGGCAGAGGATCTTTGGATAGCGTTACCTATTAGTAAAAGCGCCGGGTCGAGACGGTCTAATATTTATTTATGCATTTTATATCTCTGCTGTCAAAACTTAGGTTATTCATTTTCTGAGCAATTACACAATTACATTTCAAATCTCGACAACATAATAATGAATCACCCGGATGACAGGTATGTGGTTCTTGGGGATTTAACTTGAGTGATATATCTTGGTCTCGAGAGGATCCATCCGATAACGTATTATTACCGAGTAATGTGACCACTGCCAATGAGCTTTCTCTAGTTGACGCCTTGAACACACACAGTTTATATCAATATAATTATGTTCTTAATAGCTACGGTCGATTGTTGGATTTGGTATTTTCAAATGATTCTTTAACTGTGTCGGAGTGCGTAAGTCCCCTGGTTCCCAATGTTCCGAACCATACTGCAATTATCGTAACATTACAGTCATTGGAAATGCCCTATTTAAAACCTGCCGCTGGTATCAGATATAGGTTTGAGAGGGGGGATTATGACGCTATTAATTCCGAAATACGGAATATCGACTGGGACTCTGAGTTATATAATATGGATGTCGAGGAGTCGGTGCAATATTTTTATAACTTTATAAATAATTTGATCACTAAGCATATACCCTCAGTTAAAACAATTACGAACCGTAATTTTCCGGTTTGCTATACCCCCGCACTGATCAAGTGTATTAAAGAAAAACATAAATACTTTGAGAAACACAAAAAATACGGGAATAGATCTGACCTTGAGACTTTTAAGTTGCTGAGGGATAGGGCTAAGGGATTAGAATCAGATTGTTACCACGACTACATATCAACAGTCGAACACTCGTTTAAGAATAACCCCAAATACTTTTGGACTTACATCAAGCAACGTCGTAACTCATCTAATATCCCGGGTACTTTCACTTACAGTAATGTTATAGCGGATACGGGAGGCGCGGTGTGTGATATGTTCTCTGATTACTTTTATTCTACGTTCTTACTATCTTCATCATACACTGCTAGTGACGCGGCTCATGAGTGTGGCGACTCGATCTCTGAAATATCTCACATCTACACTGATACCAGCGAAATCAACAAAATTCTTAAATCACTAGACACTAATAAGTCGGCAGGTCCAGACAAGATACCGCCTAGTTTCCTAGTTAGGTGCGCTGACACTATTACAGTCCCAGTAACGCTTCTGTTTAAAAAATCACTATTTGAGTGTACCTACTGTACCGTCAGTTTGGAAGGCCGCATATATCGCACACCCAGTTCAACAAAGGCGTAAGTGTAGATACGTCAATTTTTTTTATTACAGTTTTGAATAGTACTAGTCAAAATATATATGGTCAATTTTTTCCGTTAAATTTTTGGCGGTAAATAGAATTTTATACCAAAAAACCAATTTTAAACGTTTTAAATTATTAATATTTTTTAAATTAAAGAAGTCATTAAATCAGCATACGCACGTAAAATTGAATCAAAATATACTTAATCGCACTCAAACTTTTGTTTCATTTCATAATTTAAACAATTAATAGATGTATTGCCTAATATGCTATTACTTGATTAATAAAAAAATCAATTTCCAAAAATAATACTGATTACATCTCATCATATTTAAAAATAATCAAACATAAAATGCCGTATTCCTTGTTTACGTGTACACCTGTATCATATTTTTTGAAATAATCATGCTTACGCCTTTTTTCCGTACATAAAATTATTTAGTTCGCGGACGTACTCACGAACACGCCACACAAACAAGTCGTAACGTGCAGCTATTCATCCTTACAGCGCATGCGCGCGTGCGGACTGTTTGTTTACCTTTCATAACTCACGCGCCGCTCAGTGACAACAGAACATAATTGTTTGTATTTCCGCATAATAAACAAAGTATAGACAATTAAAGAAGCCTGAATTACTTAAAAATAAGTTTGAGTGTAATTTTATAATAGAAAATATTAAGTAAAAGTGTTAATATTGTTTTGACGATGTCTAAGCGACAAAAAAATAGTCGAGCAAGGAAGATGCTGGATTTTGTATTATGTAAGTATACCTAACTGTTGTTTATTGCAAATTATCCTAATACTTAGTATTTACCACCTGGTAGACTGTTGGAATCTAAGTACCTACTTAAAGTTCATTTATTATTGTTTGATTGGTAGATGTTCAATGTTATACTTACCTACCTACTCACTATGTATGTACCTATTCTAAATCTGGGAGTAATGGCGGCCATACACGCTAGGTTATGCATGACGGTTTTAACTGTACATGCATAACCGACAAGCAAGCCCTAGCGTGTATGGCATTCAACTGTACAGTTATCGGTGCATGTACATGCAACCGAGCAAATATCAAAATTGATATTTTATGCCGCTCGGTTATGTTTGCACGCGAGCATAACCGAGCGTGTGTGGCATCCGGCGAGCTTGCCTGCCACAGTTCTCAGTTTTTAATTGTTTGCGACGGCGGAAGGTCGCGCGCGCGCATCATCGCGAAAATGGCGAGTCGCAAGCGCAATGCCACATTAGAAGAATTCATAGAAATTTATAAGTCGGAACCTTGTCTTTGGCGCGTAAAGTGCAAAGAATATCACGACAGAGACAAACGATCGACAGCATACGAGAAATTGTTAACTAAGCTCAAGGAATTGGAGCCAACTGCTACAAAAGATGATGTGATTAAAAAAATTAATACGTTACGCAGTAACGTTAGACGAGAGAAAAAAAAATACGATGAATCTGTGAAGTCGAGAGGAAAAAGGGAAGATATTCTAAAAGCTATCGGAAAAAATGATAAATACAAAAAAACTGAGAAGTAAATAGGCAAGAGGCTGAGCGTTTTGCTTTAATAGCTAGATAGACAAATCATGTACCTAATTATGAGTGCAATAATTGCTTATTATTTTTGTAGTTGAAGTTATGATTGTTTTCATTGAGTAAAAACTATTTAAAATATGGTTGTTGATCAAAACTTTAAGTTGATGAAAATAAGTAGGTATAGGATTGATTATTTTGTTTTAAAATTTTAATAACGTAACTTACATTGCTGTAGGTCTAAACTTTAAAAATGTTCTGTTTTGTTGTTTAATATTTAAGAAGACTGAATTTAGATTATTTTCTACTAAAATAGGTATATTTTGTTATATAAATGACTGCTGATAAAAAGTAAAGCAGATAATAATAGAACTATAGCTAAAAGAGTTACCTCAAATATTGTAAGACTGAATACTAGAATGGTCTAAGTAGGTACTTTTAAGATTTTAATCTATTAAATGTATGTTTTTGTTAAAAAAAAATTAATAAGGTTTTGTTTTCTTATTTCAAGAATTAAAAAAGCTGATTTATAATAAACAATTTGTAACAAATTGTAATATGATTCTGTTTTATTAAAATAATGAATGAATAAAAAAGGTGATTTATGACATTTTCAACTGTTTTTTTATTACATTGAATATGTTCAAAAGATCTTGTTGACATGTCCGGCTTTCGGACTCTAAAATCCGGGTTTTTCACGCGTCTTGTCCTGTTTTCCAAATTTTAGAGATGGCAACCCTAAATGCAAATGGTAATGTTCGCGGTGGTTGTGATTACAATATCTACTACCAAAATGTACAGGGTTTAAGAACTAAGACTCAAGCATTCTTTCGCAACTTGTGTCTGAACTCGTACGATATTATAGTGTTAACGGAAACTTGGCTGTTAAGTGGTATTAGTGACTCGGAATTATTTGATAATCGGTATGAAGTGTGGCGGAGGGACAGGGCATACGAACTCACCGGTCAAACCCTAGGTGGGGGAGTGCTCATTGCGGTGCGTAGAGAGATAGCTGCTAGTGTTCAACTCCAATTCTCGTCAAGCAACGGCAGAGGATCTTTGGATAGCGTTACCTATTAGTAAAAGCGCCGGGTCGAGACGGTCTAATATTTATTTATGCATTTTATATCTCTGCTGTCAAAACTTAGGTTATTCATTTTCTGAGCAATTACACAATTACATTTCAAATCTCGACAACATAATAATGAATCACCCGGATGACAGGTATGTGGTTCTTGGGGATTTAACTTGAGTGATATATCTTGGTCTCGAGAGGATCCATCCGATAACGTATTATTACCGAGTAATGTGACCACTGCCAATGAGCTTTCTCTAGTTGACGCCTTGAACACACACAGTTTATATCAATATAATTATGTTCTTAATAGCTACGGTCGATTGTTGGATTTGGTATTTTCAAATGATTCTTTAACTGTGTCGGAGTGCGTAAGTCCCCTGGTTCCCAATGTTCCGAACCATACTGCAATTATCGTAACATTACAGTCATTGGAAATGCCCTATTTAAAACCTGCCGCTGGTATCAGATATAGGTTTGAGAGGGGGGATTATGACGCTATTAATTCCGAAATACGGAATATCGACTGGGACTCTGAGTTATATAATATGGATGTCGAGGAGTCGGTGCAATATTTTTATAACTTTATAAATAATTTGATCACTAAGCATATACCCTCAGTTAAAACAATTACGAACCGTAATTTTCCGGTTTGCTATACCCCCGCACTGATCAAGTGTATTAAAGAAAAACATAAATACTTTGAGAAACACAAAAAATACGGGAATAGATCTGACCTTGAGACTTTTAAGTTGCTGAGGGATAGGGCTAAGGGATTAGAATCAGATTGTTACCACGACTACATATCAACAGTCGAACACTCGTTTAAGAATAACCCCAAATACTTTTGGACTTACATCAAGCAACGTCGTAACTCATCTAATATCCCGGGTACTTTCACTTACGGTAATGTTATAGCGGATACGGGAGGCGCGGTGTGTGATATGTTCTCTGATTACTTTTATTCTACGTTCTTACTATCTTCATCATACACTGCTAGTGACGCGGCTCATGAGTGTGGCGACTCGATCTCTGAAATATCTCACATCTACACTGATACCAGCGAAATCAACAAAATTCTTAAATCACTAGACACTAATAAGTCGGCAGGTCCAGACAAGATACCGCCTAGTTTCCTAGTTAGGTGCGCTGACACTATTACAGTCCCAGTAACGCTTCTGTTTAAAAAATCACTATTTGAGTGTACCTACTGTACCGTCAGTTTGGAAGGCCGCATATATCGCACACCCAGTTCAACAAAGGCGTAAGTGTAGATACGTCAATTTTTTTTTATTACAGTTTTGAATAGTACTAGTCAAAATATATATGGTCAATTTTTTCCGTTAAATTTTTGGCGGTAAATAGAATTTTATACCAAAAAACCAATTTTAAACGTTTTAAATTATTAATATTTTTTAAATTAAAGAAGTCATTAAATCAGCATACGCACGTAAAATTGAATCAAAATATACTTAATCGCACTCAAACTTTTGTTTCATTTCATAATTTAAACAATTAATAGATGTATTGCCTAATATGCTATTACTTGATTAATAAAAAAATCAATTTCCAAAAATAATACTGATTACATCTCATCATATTTAAAAATAATCAAACATAAAATGCCGTATTCCTTGTTTACGTGTACACCTGTATCATATTTTTTGAAATAATCATGCTTACGCCTTTTTTCCGTACATAAAATTATTTAGTTCGCGGACGTACTCACGAACACGCCACACAAACAAGTCGTAACGTGCAGCTATTCATCCTTACAGCGCATGCGCGCGTGCGGACTGTTTGTTTACCTTTCATAACTCACGCGCCGCTCAGTGACAACAGAACATAATTGTTTGTATTTCCGCATAATAAACAAAGTATAGACAATTAAAGAAGCCTGAATTACTTAAAAATAAGTTTGAGTGTAATTTTATAATAGAAAATATTAAGTAAAAGTGTTAATATTGTTTTGACGATGTCTAAGCGACAAAAAAATAGTCGAGCAAGGAAGATGCTGGATTTTGTATTATGTAAGTATACCTAACTGTTGTTTATTGCAAATTATCCTAATACTTAGTATTTACCACCTGGTAGACTGTTGGAATCTAAGTACCTACTTAAAGTTCATTTATTATTGTTTGATTGGTAGATGTTCAATGTTATACTTACCTACCTACTCACTATGTATGTACCTATTCTAAATCTGGGAGTAATGGCGGCCATACACGCTAGGTTATGCATGACGGTTTTAACTGTACATGCATAACCGACAAGCAAGCCCTAGCGTGTATGGCATTCAACTGTACAGTTATCGGTGCATGTACATGCAACCGAGCAAATATCAAAATTGATATTTTATGCCGCTCGGTTATGTTTGCACGCGAGCATAACCGAGCGTGTGTGGCATCCGGCGAGCTTGCCTGCCACAGTTCTCAGTTTTTAATTGTTTGCGACGGCGGAAGGTCGCGCGCGCGCATCATCGCGAAAATGGCGAGTCGCAAGCGCAATGCCACATTAGAAGAATTCATAGAAATTTATAAGTCGGAACCTTGTCTTTGGCGCGTAAAGTGCAAAGAATATCACGACAGAGACAAACGATCGACAGCATACGAGAAATTGTTAACTAAGCTCAAGGAATTGGAGCCAACTGCTACAAAAGATGATGTGATTAAAAAAATTAATACGTTACGCAGTAACGTTAGACGAGAGAAAAAAAAATACGATGAATCTGTGAAGTCGAGAGGAAAAAGGGAAGATATTCTAAAAGCTATCGGAAAAAATGATAAATACAAAAAAACTGAGAAGTAAATAGGCAAGAGGCTGAGCGTTTTGCTTTAATAGCTAGATAGACAAATCATGTACCTAATTATGAGTGCAATAATTGCTTATTATTTTTGTAGTTGAAGTTATGATTGTTTTCATTGAGTAAAAACTATTTAAAATATGGTTGTTGATCAAAACTTTAAGTTGATGAAAATAAGTAGGTATAGGATTGATTATTTTGTTTTAAAATTTTAATAACGTAACTTACATTGCTGTAGGTCTAAACTTTAAAAATGTTCTGTTTTGTTGTTTAATATTTAAGAAGACTGAATTTAGATTATTTTCTACTAAAATAGGTATATTTTGTTATATAAATGACTGCTGATAAAAAGTAAAGCAGATAATAATAGAACTATAGCTAAAAGAGTTACCTCAAATATTGTAAGACTGAATACTAGAATGGTCTAAGTAGGTACTTTTAAGATTTTAATCTATTAAATGTATGTTTTTGTTAAAAAAAAATTAATAAGGTTTTGTTTTCTTATTTCAAGAATTAAAAAAGCTGATTTATAATAAACAATTTGTAACAAATTGTAATATGATTCTGTTTTATTAAAATAATGAATGAATAAAAAAGGTGATTTATGACATTTTCAACTGTTTTTTTATTACATTGAATATGTTCAAAAGATCTTGTTGACATGTCCGGCTTTCGGACTCTAAAATCCGGGTTTTTCACGCGTCTTGTCCTGTTTTCCAAATTTTAGAGATGGCAACCCTAAATGCAAATGGTAATGTTCGCGGTGGTTGTGATTACAATATCTACTACCAAAATGTACAGGGTTTAAGAACTAAGACTCAAGCATTCTTTCGCAACTTGTGTCTGAACTCGTACGATATTATAGTGTTAACGGAAACTTGGCTGTTAAGTGGTATTAGTGACTCGGAATTATTTGATAATCGGTATGAAGTGTGGCGGAGGGACAGGGCATACGAACTCACCGGTCAAACCCTAGGTGGGGGAGTGCTCATTGCGGTGCGTAGAGAGATAGCTGCTAGTGTTCAACTCCAATTCTCGTCAAGCAACGGCAGAGGATCTTTGGATAGCGTTACCTATTAGTAAAAGCGCCGGGTCGAGACGGTCTAATATTTATTTATGCATTTTATATCTCTGCTGTCAAAACTTAGGTTATTCATTTTCTGAGCAATTACACAATTACATTTCAAATCTCGACAACATAATAATGAATCACCCGGATGACAGGTATGTGGTTCTTGGGGATTTAACTTGAGTGATATATCTTGGTCTCGAGAGGATCCATCCGATAACGTATTATTACCGAGTAATGTGACCACTGCCAATGAGCTTTCTCTAGTTGACGCCTTGAACACACACAGTTTATATCAATATAATTATGTTCTTAATAGCTACGGTCGATTGTTGGATTTGGTATTTTCAAATGATTCTTTAACTGTGTCGGAGTGCGTAAGTCCCCTGGTTCCCAATGTTCCGAACCATACTGCAATTATCGTAACATTACAGTCATTGGAAATGCCCTATTTAAAACCTGCCGCTGGTATCAGATATAGGTTTGAGAGGGGGGATTATGACGCTATTAATTCCGAAATACGGAATATCGACTGGGACTCTGAGTTATATAATATGGATGTCGAGGAGTCGGTGCAATATTTTTATAACTTTATAAATAATTTGATCACTAAGCATATACCCTCAGTTAAAACAATTACGAACCGTAATTTTCCGGTTTGCTATACCCCCGCACTGATCAAGTGTATTAAAGAAAAACATAAATACTTTGAGAAACACAAAAAATACGGGAATAGATCTGACCTTGAGACTTTTAAGTTGCTGAGGGATAGGGCTAAGGGATTAGAATCAGATTGTTACCACGACTACATATCAACAGTCGAACACTCGTTTAAGAATAACCCCAAATACTTTTGGACTTACATCAAGCAACGTCGTAACTCATCTAATATCCCGGGTACTTTCACTTACGGTAATGTTATAGCGGATACGGGAGGCGCGGTGTGTGATATGTTCTCTGATTACTTTTATTCTACGTTCTTACTATCTTCATCATACACTGCTAGTGACGCGGCTCATGAGTGTGGCGACTCGATCTCTGAAATATCTCACATCTACACTGATACCAGCGAAATCAACAAAATTCTTAAATCACTAGACACTAATAAGTCGGCAGGTCCAGACAAGATACCGCCTAGTTTCCTAGTTAGGTGCGCTGACACTATTACAGTCCCAGTAACGCTTCTGTTTAAAAAATCACTATTTGAGTGTACCTACTGTACCGTCAGTTTGGAAGGCCGCATATATCGCACACCCAGTTCAACAAAGGCGTAAGTGTAGATACGTCAATTTTTTTTTATTACAGTTTTGAATAGTACTAGTCAAAATATATATGGTCAATTTTTTCCGTTAAATTTTTGGCGGTAAATAGAATTTTATACCAAAAAACCAATTTTAAACGTTTTAAATTATTAATATTTTTTAAATTAAAGAAGTCATTAAATCAGCATACGCACGTAAAATTGAATCAAAATATACTTAATCGCACTCAAACTTTTGTTTCATTTCATAATTTAAACAATTAATAGATGTATTGCCTAATATGCTATTACTTGATTAATAAAAAAATCAATTTCCAAAAATAATACTGATTACATCTCATCATATTTAAAAATAATCAAACATAAAATGCCGTATTCCTTGTTTACGTGTACACCTGTATCATATTTTTTGAAATAATCATGCTTACGCCTTTTTTCCGTACATAAAATTATTTAGTTCGCGGACGTACTCACGAACACGCCACACAAACAAGTCGTAACGTGCAGCTATTCATCCTTACAGCGCATGCGCGCGTGCGGACTGTTTGTTTACCTTTCATAACTCACGCGCCGCTCAGTGACAACAGAACATAATTGTTTGTATTTCCGCATAATAAACAAAGTATAGACAATTAAAGAAGCCTGAATTACTTAAAAATAAGTTTGAGTGTAATTTTATAATAGAAAATATTAAGTAAAAGTGTTAATATTGTTTTGACGATGTCTAAGCGACAAAAAAATAGTCGAGCAAGGAAGATGCTGGATTTTGTATTATGTAAGTATACCTAACTGTTGTTTATTGCAAATTATCCTAATACTTAGTATTTACCACCTGGTAGACTGTTGGAATCTAAGTACCTACTTAAAGTTCATTTATTATTGTTTGATTGGTAGATGTTCAATGTTATACTTACCTACCTACTCACTATGTATGTACCTATTCTAAATCTGGGAGTAATGGCGGCCATACACGCTAGGTTATGCATGACGGTTTTAACTGTACATGCATAACCGACAAGCAAGCCCTAGCGTGTATGGCATTCAACTGTACAGTTATCGGTGCATGTACATGCAACCGAGCAAATATCAAAATTGATATTTTATGCCGCTCGGTTATGTTTGCACGCGAGCATAACCGAGCGTGTGTGGCATCCGGCGAGCTTGCCTGCCACAGTTCTCAGTTTTTAATTGTTTGCGACGGCGGAAGGTCGCGCGCGCGCATCATCGCGAAAATGGCGAGTCGCAAGCGCAATGCCACATTAGAAGAATTCATAGAAATTTATAAGTCGGAACCTTGTCTTTGGCGCGTAAAGTGCAAAGAATATCACGACAGAGACAAACGATCGACAGCATACGAGAAATTGTTAACTAAGCTCAAGGAATTGGAGCCAACTGCTACAAAAGATGATGTGATTAAAAAAATTAATACGTTACGCAGTAACGTTAGACGAGAGAAAAAAAAATACGATGAATCTGTGAAGTCGAGAGGAAAAAGGGAAGATATTCTAAAAGCTATCGGAAAAAATGATAAATACAAAAAAACTGAGAAGTAAATAGGCAAGAGGCTGAGCGTTTTGCTTTAATAGCTAGATAGACAAATCATGTACCTAATTATGAGTGCAATAATTGCTTATTATTTTTGTAGTTGAAGTTATGATTGTTTTCATTGAGTAAAAACTATTTAAAATATGGTTGTTGATCAAAACTTTAAGTTGATGAAAATAAGTAGGTATAGGATTGATTATTTTGTTTTAAAATTTTAATAACGTAACTTACATTGCTGTAGGTCTAAACTTTAAAAATGTTCTGTTTTGTTGTTTAATATTTAAGAAGACTGAATTTAGATTATTTTCTACTAAAATAGGTATATTTTGTTATATAAATGACTGCTGATAAAAAGTAAAGCAGATAATAATAGAACTATAGCTAAAAGAGTTACCTCAAATATTGTAAGACTGAATACTAGAATGGTCTAAGTAGGTACTTTTAAGATTTTAATCTATTAAATGTATGTTTTTGTTAAAAAAAAATTAATAAGGTTTTGTTTTCTTATTTCAAGAATTAAAAAAGCTGATTTATAATAAACAATTTGTAACAAATTGTAATATGATTCTGTTTTATTAAAATAATGAATGAATAAAAAAGGTGATTTATGACATTTTCAACTGTTTTTTTATTACATTGAATATGTTCAAAAGATCTTGTTGACATGTCCGGCTTTCGGACTCTAAAATCCGGGTTTTTCACGCGTCTTGTCCTGTTTTCCAAATTTTAGAGATGGCAACCCTAAATGCAAATGGTAATGTTCGCGGTGGTTGTGATTACAATATCTACTACCAAAATGTACAGGGTTTAAGAACTAAGACTCAAGCATTCTTTCGCAACTTGTGTCTGAACTCGTACGATATTATAGTGTTAACGGAAACTTGGCTGTTAAGTGGTATTAGTGACTCGGAATTATTTGATAATCGGTATGAAGTGTGGCGGAGGGACAGGGCATACGAACTCACCGGTCAAACCCTAGGTGGGGGAGTGCTCATTGCGGTGCGTAGAGAGATAGCTGCTAGTGTTCAACTCCAATTCTCGTCAAGCAACGGCAGAGGATCTTTGGATAGCGTTACCTATTAGTAAAAGCGCCGGGTCGAGACGGTCTAATATTTATTTATGCATTTTATATCTCTGCTGTCAAAACTTAGGTTATTCATTTTCTGAGCAATTACACAATTACATTTCAAATCTCGACAACATAATAATGAATCACCCGGATGACAGGTATGTGGTTCTTGGGGATTTAACTTGAGTGATATATCTTGGTCTCGAGAGGATCCATCCGATAACGTATTATTACCGAGTAATGTGACCACTGCCAATGAGCTTTCTCTAGTTGACGCCTTGAACACACACAGTTTATATCAATATAATTATGTTCTTAATAGCTACGGTCGATTGTTGGATTTGGTATTTTCAAATGATTCTTTAACTGTGTCGGAGTGCGTAAGTCCCCTGGTTCCCAATGTTCCGAACCATACTGCAATTATCGTAACATTACAGTCATTGGAAATGCCCTATTTAAAACCTGCCGCTGGTATCAGATATAGGTTTGAGAGGGGGGATTATGACGCTATTAATTCCGAAATACGGAATATCGACTGGGACTCTGAGTTATATAATATGGATGTCGAGGAGTCGGTGCAATATTTTTATAACTTTATAAATAATTTGATCACTAAGCATATACCCTCAGTTAAAACAATTACGAACCGTAATTTTCCGGTTTGCTATACCCCCGCACTGATCAAGTGTATTAAAGAAAAACATAAATACTTTGAGAAACACAAAAAATACGGGAATAGATCTGACCTTGAGACTTTTAAGTTGCTGAGGGATAGGGCTAAGGGATTAGAATCAGATTGTTACCACGACTACATATCAACAGTCGAACACTCGTTTAAGAATAACCCCAAATACTTTTGGACTTACATCAAGCAACGTCGTAACTCATCTAATATCCCGGGTACTTTCACTTACAGTAATGTTATAGCGGATACGGGAGGCGCGGTGTGTGATATGTTCTCTGATTACTTTTATTCTACGTTCTTACTATCTTCATCATACACTGCTAGTGACGCGGCTCATGAGTGTGGCGACTCGATCTCTGAAATATCTCACATCTACACTGATACCAGCGAAATCAACAAAATTCTTAAATCACTAGACACTAATAAGTCGGCAGGTCCAGACAAGATACCGCCTAGTTTCCTAGTTAGGTGCGCTGACACTATTACAGTCCCAGTAACGCTTCTGTTTAAAAAATCACTATTTGAGTGTACCTACTGTACCGTCAGTTTGGAAGGCCGCATATATCGCACACCCAGTTCAACAAAGGCGTAAGTGTAGATACGTCAATTTTTTTTATTACAGTTTTGAATAGTACTAGTCAAAATATATATGGTCAATTTTTTCCGTTAAATTTTTGGCGGTAAATAGAATTTTATACCAAAAAACCAATTTTAAACGTTTTAAATTATTAATATTTTTTAAATTAAAGAAGTCATTAAATCAGCATACGCACGTAAAATTGAATCAAAATATACTTAATCGCACTCAAACTTTTGTTTCATTTCATAATTTAAACAATTAATAGATGTATTGCCTAATATGCTATTACTTGATTAATAAAAAAATCAATTTCCAAAAATAATACTGATTACATCTCATCATATTTAAAAATAATCAAACATAAAATGCCGTATTCCTTGTTTACGTGTACACCTGTATCATATTTTTTGAAATAATCATGCTTACGCCTTTTTTCCGTACATAAAATTATTTAGTTCGCGGACGTACTCACGAACACGCCACACAAACAAGTCGTAACGTGCAGCTATTCATCCTTACAGCGCATGCGCGCGTGCGGACTGTTTGTTTACCTTTCATAACTCACGCGCCGCTCAGTGACAACAGAACATAATTGTTTGTATTTCCGCATAATAAACAAAGTATAGACAATTAAAGAAGCCTGAATTACTTAAAAATAAGTTTGAGTGTAATTTTATAATAGAAAATATTAAGTAAAAGTGTTAATATTGTTTTGACGATGTCTAAGCGACAAAAAAATAGTCGAGCAAGGAAGATGCTGGATTTTGTATTATGTAAGTATACCTAACTGTTGTTTATTGCAAATTATCCTAATACTTAGTATTTACCACCTGGTAGACTGTTGGAATCTAAGTACCTACTTAAAGTTCATTTATTATTGTTTGATTGGTAGATGTTCAATGTTATACTTACCTACCTACTCACTATGTATGTACCTATTCTAAATCTGGGAGTAATGGCGGCCATACACGCTAGGTTATGCATGACGGTTTTAACTGTACATGCATAACCGACAAGCAAGCCCTAGCGTGTATGGCATTCAACTGTACAGTTATCGGTGCATGTACATGCAACCGAGCAAATATCAAAATTGATATTTTATGCCGCTCGGTTATGTTTGCACGCGAGCATAACCGAGCGTGTGTGGCATCCGGCGAGCTTGCCTGCCACAGTTCTCAGTTTTTAATTGTTTGCGACGGCGGAAGGTCGCGCGCGCGCATCATCGCGAAAATGGCGAGTCGCAAGCGCAATGCCACATTAGAAGAATTCATAGAAATTTATAAGTCGGAACCTTGTCTTTGGCGCGTAAAGTGCAAAGAATATCACGACAGAGACAAACGATCGACAGCATACGAGAAATTGTTAACTAAGCTCAAGGAATTGGAGCCAACTGCTACAAAAGATGATGTGATTAAAAAAATTAATACGTTACGCAGTAACGTTAGACGAGAGAAAAAAAAATACGATGAATCTGTGAAGTCTGGAGCATCATCTGATGACATTTATAAACCAACACTGTGGTACTTTGAATTATTCGATTTTATTGGAGATCAAGATATTCCTCGCAGGTCGCGATCTAACATTTCGGACTTTGACGAGAATGATTCGAATGTAAGTATAAAGTGAATTATTTATTTTGGAATTTATAGATTAGGTACGGCCGACTACAAACAATTTAGTACATTTTTTCATATCGTTTAGTAGGTAGGTACTCTCGACAACTTGTAACGCGTGATGTGTGGTCGTCTGTACCTATGTTTTTTGTAACGTCGTTTATAGCTTTACAAAATGTAGGTACCTACCTACATAGATTGTTACAGTATAAACTCTTAAGCGGTGTGGTTGCTCATTTATTAATAAAACAATATTATTACATAAAAATAAAAGAAATATGTTACATTTCAATGAAACTATCCTGCCAAGGTACTTTGCCTTCATTGACAAAGTAAGTTTGATATTCTAGTCTGACTTTTTTTGCATCATTCAGGACATTTCCTCGATTTTGTACTTGTAAATTTTCTACGTTTGAACGTGTGGCATCGTAGCCCGTGGTAACAACAGTTCCATTATCCACATTTTCTCGATAAAAACATCTTGGAGGTGCATATGAATTAGGAGTGTGCTCCATTAGAAAGTTGTGCAAAACACATGTAGCCATCACCACTTTTTCTATATTGTTTGGTTCTAAATTGATCTGAGTATGGTAAATGCGAAACCTTGATGCTAGTACGCCAAAAGCGTTTTCAACTATTCTTCTTGCGCGAGATAATCTGTAATTAAAAATTTTTTTTTCGTAGCTGCTCAAATCTGCTTGACGATATGGTTTCAACATGTCAGGTCTCAACGGGAATGCGTCATCAGCAACAAATACATATGGCAAACACCTTGAACTGTGTTGAATCGGTTCGGAGTTTGGAAGATTTAAATGTTTCATTTGTAACTTTTCAAAAAACGTTGTATTCTGCAAAACACCTCCGTCGGAAACTCTTCCATTTGTACCAAAATCTGCTAATAGAAATCGGTATTTGGCATCAACTATTGCCATAAGAACCATGCTATGTCGTCCTTTGTAGTTGTAGAAATAAGATCCACTATCAGCAGGTGGCACTATGTCTATGTGTTTTCCATCTATGGCACCCAAGCAGTGAGGAAAATTCCATCTCTCTTCAAAAAGTTGTGCGGTTTCCTTCCATTTATCCGATGAATCTGGAAACTAAAATAAATATTATTTTGTTGTGTTATAGGATGCTGACAACTCGACTGAAAATACAATAGATACTACAGAAAATGCTGCTGCAAATGTTAGTACAGGGAATACAGACGATATTACGACACCTAAGAATACTCCATTACCTGCTACTAGACCGGGAAGAAAGAAAATGACAGAGCAAGATCAATTAACTACTGACATATTACTATCCGTGAAAGACCATTTTAAGCGTCCTGCTCCTGCTTCAGCAACAGAAGATCGTTACGATCTTTTGGGAAGATCTATCGCAATGAAATTAAGATCATTTGACAAGCGTCAACGCTTGATTGCGGAGAAGATAATTAACGACACCTTGTTCGATGCCGAGATGGGCAATCTGAATACCGAAGCAATTCAGAATCGTCGAAGTTTAACTTTTGTTTCTTCACCAACTCCAAGTCTCTCACGAACTCCAAGTCCTTCGCCCTCACTAGTTCAACAATATTATACACAACCGTATACTCATACCGCTTCTGTTGCGCCTCAAATACAACCCTGCGTATCTCCGATACAACAATACAACACCCAACAACAAAGGTACACGATTTCTCCTGCAACGCAAACTCAGCCCTGCGCATCTCCAATTCAACAATATAACACTCAACAACAAACTACTTCTCCTGCACCACGACGTCAGCCCTCACCAGCACTACAAGAAGAATTTGACACACAACTGACAACAGCAACATTTTATTCAAATTTTAATTCATAAATGATTTAAATAATATATGTAATTGGTTAATTAAAATATGTACCTACCTATTAAACTTTTCTAACGATTTGAATTTGGTTTTAATTATTTGCTCACCTGTAAATAGTCGTCTTTCAGTGCTTCATAAATAGCATCGCATGTTTCTGGTATTATTCGGCCCAAAGCCTGAGGTGATATAATAGCAGAATATTTAAGACACTCGTATGTTCTTCCTGTTGCAAGAAATCTTAATGTTACTGCTAGTCTCTCATGTGCTGATATTGCTTTCCTCATAACAGTATCTTGTCTTTGTATTAACGGAGTAATCAATGATAATAATTTCAAATAAATTTTTTCATCCATTCGTAAATAATTTTTGTAATCTGTTGGTGTAAATTTCAATTCATTTATCAAATTTACGTGGGAGAATTGCTTTCTTTTCAATAACCAGCGTTTAGACCATTCAGTGCGATTTCTTTTTCTTTTTCTGTTCTGCAGAACAAGTGTTAGGCCAAGTACAGCTATCACATCGTCGTCGTCCATTGTAGTTTGGTATTGGCGTCCTACACACACCGTCACGTCACGTACTACGTAGCTCAACTGAGAGTTCATGGCAAGATGGTGCATGCAAAACCTAACGTGTATGTGTAGTATGAAACTCGGTTATGCTTGTCGGTTTTGCATGCAAAGTTATAACCATCATGCAAACCCTAGCGTGTGTGGCCGCCATAAAACGATTGTTTTGATATTAACTGACAGCTTTTAGTTTTCCTTGAGATATTATAAAGTCTACTATTTACCTGCTACTCAGTGCGAGTGAATTTGCAAAATTGGATAGGGAAGTAGGTTGACAGTAGTATGTACGGACTAGTGGACAGCTAGGAGAGCGCTCCATGCTCGAAGCATGCCAGACTTCTCTGTAGCTGACTGTGCGGATATTGACCTATCTGATAGGTGTATTAAATATTTTTAGGTAGCTACTACCTTGTGCCGTTCCATCTGTCTGTCACGTTTAAAATTAAATTAAATAGGTTACATAGATTTTGTCAATAAAAGAACGTCATTACATTATAATAAATACTTAAACTAGCTTTTTTTTCAGGTGGGGAAACTTCATCTCTTAACATATCTGACGAAAGTGAAACACGTCCTTCGAGAACTTGCACAACTGCACCAAAATACCAAGAAAGCACATCATCGAATGAAAATGAAGAACCCTTCTCCCCGGCAGTATCCGAGTATGCACCTAGTTTGAACCCTAGTAGGTGTTCTAGTCCAGCTCGAAGTTTTAATATGACAATTTCGTCTTCGTTGGTGCGAGATGTAACGTTGGCGCTGATGGACGATTTTTCTACGCCCCCAGCAAGATCAGAAAATCTTTTTGAACTAACACCGTCTAAATATCCCTGTAATATTGATTTTATTGCTTCACCTACTATTATTTATAAATCTAATAATGATATTTCAGCCAACAATAATACATCAGAACTCTGCGGACACTTTGATGGTGCTCACCTATTAAGATCAGCAGCAGATCTTTCTTCTGATAACTTAAACCATCAATTTTTACAATTACCTAATGCACAAAGTAGTTTGCTATCAAATCCGATTTGTATACGCGATAAAACTGTTTCTATGTTAGATCAAACAATAACACCATTAGAACCAGTTCCAATTAACAATGATTTAGTAGAATTTAACAATATTAGTCATAATGATGAGCATAGGGTATATTTAGACCTAATTGCAGCTAACCGAATTGACAACGTAGAATATATTAATATTAACTCGCAAAATATGTTGCTACCTAGTACTAGTTATGCTTCCGAAAACACCTATTCTCATAATGATAATTCTAATACTAATATTATTTATACAACGGACTGTCGTACAAATGGTGATCAAAGGGATGTAACAGATATCGCTGGTTCTTCTCGTGCTTTGCTAACGTCTGAAAGTAATATTAAATGCAGAAAGAGGACAAAAAATACAGAGGAGTGGTCTAAGTGTAAGCAAAAAAAATTAAAAAATAATGGGATAGAATATCATAGCAATAATACAAAGAAATTACGGCCATGTAAGGAACTAGGTAGTCCTTGCGAATGCAAGATGAAATGTTATGATACATTTACTCAAGCACTTCGTTCTGAGCTATTTCGATATTATTGGGCTATAGGAGACCATGAAAAACAATGGCTTTATATTCTGAATAATATAGAAGTTGAAGAGCCTAAAGTTATGAAAGTTCAAAGAAAGCGGGTTAGATCTCGTACACTAATTTATTATCTACCATTTAGTAAAGATGCTAATCTTACAAGAGTTAGAGTATGTAAAGTAATGTTTTTAAATACTTTCGGTATTAAAGAAAAAACTGTTTACTCAGCTATGAATAAATACACAAATAACCTACAAATAAAGGATTTACGCGGAAAGCATGCCAACCGTCCCCATAAAACAAGTGATGAAACTGAACAAAGTGTAATACAGCACATAAAATCATTTCCATGTATCGAATCACACTATTTAAGAAAACAAACAAGCCGTCAATATCTCGCTTCTGATTTAAACCTGGCCAAAATGCATCGATTATATTCACTTTGGATGTCCGAAAGTTTGAACACAGTAAAAGTAGCAAGTTTATACCAATATAGTAATATTTTTAATTCGCAATTTAACTTATCATTTTTTAAGCCAAAGAAGGATATGTGTCAGATATGTAGTATTTATGAAAATGCTGACCCTGACCGTAAGATTGAACTAAAGGACAATTACGAAAGTCATTTAAAAAATAAATCTATTGTACGCAAAATAAAAGATGACGAAAAATCTTCATCTAATCCTGAGACTAAAACTGTTGCTGTGTTTGATTTGGAAAAGGTGCTAAATTTGCCACAATCTAACGTAGGCATTTTTCATTACAAAAGGAAATATCCAGTATATAACTTTACAATATACAATTTGTTATCTTTACAAGGTTACTGTTTTTTATGGCATGGACAGATAGCCAAAAGAGGCGCTAATGAAATCTCAAGCTGTCTCTTTAACTTTTTCAAAAAAGAAGCTCAGAATGGTATCAAATCAGTGTCATTATATTCTGATAATTGTTCGGGTCAGAATAGAAATCGCTTTATATTTGCGATGTATATGCATGCTTCTTATACATTAAATTTGGATATAGTACATAGATTTTTACAAACAGGTCATACCCAAAACGAAGGGGACTGTATGCATGCTTGCGTAGAAAAGAATTTAAAAAATAAAGTCGTTTATACACCTGACCAATTATACGAAATTATCATTAACGCTAAGGTCAATAAGAGATTTGTTGTGACTGAAATGTCCCAGAATTTATTTTATGATTTTAAATCACTAATATCTTCGAATAAAAATTGGCTTAAAGATACTAGAGGTGAGAAAGTGTATTTTTCGAAGTTAAAAGAGGTCAAAGTTACTCCTGACGCTCCTGGTAAATTATTTTACAAATATGATTTCGAGCAAAGTGATTATTTTGAATTAGATACTAAAAAATATTGTTCATCGAGAACACGGAAAACCCAATCCACTCAATCGGATGTTGTACTCAAAACTGCTTTTAATGAATTATTACCAGTGTCAACTGCGTTGTACAATGATTTAAAAACTCTATGTGACTCAAATGCTATTCCGGCACATTATCAAGGATTTTATAGGAGTCTGACATCTGAAAACGATACCCGTAATCTATTGCCAAGCGATAATTCAGATGAAGACTAAAGCATGTTTTAATCTAGCCACAAATACATGTTTTAGTCTTCATTTGTGATGTTGATGATTTTGTGTATTTTCGATGTAAACAAATTATTCTTTTATATAATGAAACACTTACCTACTTCTTTATTATTTAAATTTTTATTTACTTAGTTTAACTGAGTATTGTGTTCTATTTTTGCCATTTTGTGAGGCCTGTATTTCTTGCCAACGCTTCTTGAGGCTCACCCTTGTTACACTGGCCTTAGGGAAATTTGCTGACACCTTTTTTATTTTATGTCATGGTCATAATCATGAATCTTCTATTTTGTAATTGAATTTAAAATTCAAGAACAAAAATAGTCATTTTATAACTTTAGCACCTTATGTAGGTACGTATGATTAATTAATTAATTATATAAGTGAGAATCCTATTTTATGTTTCAATACAAATGATTGATTACTCTTTTGTATGATTACCAATTGAGATGATAAATAATTTTAAAAGTTTTATTATTGCTGGATTTGTGAGATTTTTTCGAAAAATTTAAGATGTTATCTTTTTAAGTTGTATTTTACAGAATGATTATAACTCAATGTTGTTAGTTTTCTATTTTATAAAAGGATCTGTTGTCTAATACTACAAATAAAGTGCAATTTTCTAAATACTTGTTTTATTACACCACTGAAATATATTTTATGTAGGGGCTTAACATTCCTTACAGTTATGGATAATCAGAAAAATACTATTAAAAAGTCTATATTCGGACTTAACATTATATTTAATCTTTATTTTTTAACAAATAAAGCTGTAAATATGTCATACACTTCGATAATGTAAACCATAATTAAGCAAAAAATGGCGTAAGTAGTACTTACCCTCTGTATTTCATCATAGTATGGAATTTTGTAAAAGGCGTAACCGTGAATAGTTACAGTATAATAATTATTTAGAAAACGATGAGTGGAGTTAGAATCTTTACGTTCGTGGATTAGTCGGAAATAAATAGGAAAAACGTCCGTAAAACTTTAAACATTCATTTATTTATTAACTAGATCATTGAGATATTTCATATACAGGGTGTTACAGAAAGGTGTGGTCATATTTAAGGGTCGTTACACATGCCTGATAACCAGTCGATATGCACCGGCCAATGTACAAATAGTAATAAAGTGATGACATCGTTAGTCGTCTTACAAAATTGTTAAATTCGTTAAAATTTTCGATATTTAGCAAAAGCGGTAGGTCACAACACTATTGTATTTTGTTCTTTCGCGATAAGTTCAATTGAGTTCAATAACCTCTGCAAAATCTCTAATCTCAGCTGTGCGCCTGGTAGCCGGCCTACCAAGCGTAGGTATAGTTAGATACAGGTTACATCAGAGATATTTTGACTATCACTTACCGGGGCGTGTTCTCCTTACAGCGAAACGGTGATGTACCTGATCTGGTACAGTCATAAGAACGCACTAATTTATCACTTCACGATCGCGACACAAGGAGTTTAAACTATCACTTATGTAGGCCACAAAAACATAACGAGTACATGTACACATGAATGGAGTTTATGACGCCACAGTATGCGTGAAACTCCAAGGCATACCTACGTTTAAAAAATTATAGCAATGCGCAACGGCTCAAAATTACCACCTCGTTGCTCAATGCCGTAACATGCTACCACGCACGCTTCGAAACATATCTGGGGTTACGCTACCTACTGAAAATCTCTGATATTCGGGCTTCCATATTCTCTCTGCTGTCACATGCTGTACTGTACACTTTTTCTTCACGTAACCTCAGAGAAAATAGTCGAGCGGAGTGAGATCCGGGGACCTCGCCGGGCAAGCGACTCTCACTTCACCGCCACGCCCAATCCTCTGATCAAAACGCATCTTTAAATACGCGCGAACTTCCCCCTTGAAATGAACGGGTTTCACTCCGATAACCGTTCCAGCTCGCCGGGTATCTACTCGTACTCGGGTCTACTTCAAAATGCTCGAGAATACGATCGTCTAAAGCAGTGGGCGTCGTAGAAGGTCGCCACGAAAACTTCCAGTGTGTTGAAGGCGGTTCACCATCTTCTTAAAACACTCCAAAGAGGGAAACCGCCGACGGTCACCCTCTAGTCTTCCGTCCACAAATATCTCACTGTACAGCCGACGAGCTTTTCGCAAGCTACCATCAGCTGCGCCAACACAAAGCATCATCTAATATTCGCTATTACTAAAAACCGACATTTTCACTGCACAACAGAACAACAACTAGTCTACAAATAAACATGTAAACAACCTACAGAAAAGAAGTCGGCACAAGTAGGTACATACGAATGTTGCCAACCATTAATCTATCTAATTCTAATTATCTAATTTAATACGTAGAATTTTGAAAAATCCACAGACCTTCCTTTCATTTTTAAGGTAAATATGACTGAAAAACCTGCAGTTAACTAATTAATGGTTAAATCAATCCCTTTGTTCAGAACAATATTCTATTTCTACTAAAAAGTACATTGCCTAGGTACATTTTGCTATCTGTTCGCGCTAAAAATCTGAACTGAAAAGTAAATGATAGCTTCGTGCTCAGTGGTTAAGGTCGGCCTTTCTACTGAAAATCTTAAGTTTTAATCATACCGAGAGGAGATAGAGCCAGAGTAGAAAGAGGAGAAAAAGTTGAGGAATCAGGAAATAAGTAATACATAAAATTGTCACGATATTTTTCTTTGCATATGACAAGACTTACCTACTCTGCGGGTGACAAGACGCAAAACAAACGAACCGGATTTCGTCTTCTATCTTTTAAAAAGCATAAACGCGTAAAAATACATTTTAATCTACTAATAAATTTACCACTTTTTCATTTGAAATCTACGCTGCTTCTACTATTTTTAACATGCCATCTACAGATTTTATAAAATCAGTTATGGCAACATTGATGCCTACTGTTTTACGCACTTTGGCGCCAAATATTATGTCCTTGGCGGCACCGATTGTCCATGTCAAAAGCGCCGCCACGCATCGCGGTCTCATCAAAGGACTCCGCGGCCGAACGTATTACCTATGAAATTAGGGTAGAGGTACAGGTTTACGTCCATTTAAAATTTTTATTTTAATATTTAAATCTGGATTTTTCAACTATGACTTTGTGCTTCTTTCAAGTGCAGAAACCCCCTCGCATTGAGTTTGGGTTGGACAATGAATGGACTATCGCGCTCAAATTTAATAAAAACCAGAGTTATGTACTTACTCTGAAAAAAAAATCGCAGCTACTATTCAATCTACTCGTTGTCTGTTGTTATGTAAGAGACAACTTTTTCGACGCCGTGATTTTCGTATCATTCAATAACGGGTGGGCAAACAAACATACGACCCACTGACTGAACAACATTGTTATTAAAAAAGAGTATGTAATTCAGTAGAAATACATCCGATACTAAGAATGCAGAAAATAATAAAATTGTGACCATGGTCGAATACTAGTCAGTTCACCCTATTTAGGTATAGGAAAAAAATAACAAATGATTTTACCGTATCAATTATTTTAGGGTACCGTAAAATCTTGTTTCAA
This sequence comes from Eilema griseolum, assembly GCA_963662185.1. Taxonomy (NCBI): domain Eukaryota; kingdom Metazoa; phylum Arthropoda; class Insecta; order Lepidoptera; family Erebidae; genus Eilema; species Eilema griseolum. Next base: position 21,702,610 of record OY759231.1, on the reverse strand, counting down.
AAATTTTGAAGAAACGACTCTTACATTTTATGTTATCCTGGTATTTGAACATATTTTTGTTCACTTTACCATACCTTTTTATGCTTTAAGAAAGGTTTTGTATTAAATAAAAATTGGTACGGAACCAATCATAATAAAGGGCGTGGCGATTTGGAGTGAAAGAGAAGATATTTTAATTTTATGAAATAGTTTAGGGTACCGCAATGAATGTTACTTTAACGAACACTTATGAAGGACCTCTTAGAGTTATGTTATCCGGGTACGACATGATATACCTTAGTAAGTTCTGTGTGCATTTTTGTACACTGCCGTTATTTATGTTGTGCGCCATTGTGCGCATTATCATGACACCTGGTTTCCCAAACGTAACGAACAAACAAATCTCAAAAAAATCCGATAATAAATAACTACGTAACTCAAACTACGGCAAACGTGTAACGATCACAGTGTTGCGGATGCTGCTTTTTTATACCACTTAGGTGGCAGACAAGCACATGGCCCACCTGATGAAAATTGGTTACCGTGGCCTATAAACGTATGTAACACCAGAGGGAACGCACTCGCGCTGCCGACCCTGTAATCACAGAGTTTCTGTGCCGTCAGTGTAGAAGACAAAGCAGGACATGCCTTTAGTTTTCTTACTGACAGCACGAATTCTCCAGTGAGCTCTAGCTACCCTAACACAACACGAAGTTATTATGGCCGCGGTATTCTGTTGGGCGGAGGTACTTCCCTAGTCGGACTGCTCAATTGGGCGGAAATACCGCCTTGTCCAACCTCCTGCTGGTCTCGAAGGACGAGAGCGTGCGGGGATGCGAGAGGAAAACAACCCTGTTTTCGAACCTGTTGCCATGTTAATTCCGTATGGAAAAGTACGATATCCTCATCTTACCCTGAAAAGGGGCGGCTCCTCAACCAGCCCTTTGAGGCTTTGTCTGCTCTCCACTGTGTCCTATGCTACTCAGGCACACATGAAGAGTCACCCAGCATCCCTTTACAGGGGCATTCCTGCCTCGGTCGGGATTTTGGGAGAGGAGGTGTGCTGCCGTCTTCACGCGCAGTTGCGCTGCGGAGATTCGCAACCAAGCATCTCTATTTATCGTGTACCTACCCAACAACTTGGAATTTTGTTCTATTTAACTTCTCATCAGGTGGGCCGTGTGCTTGTCTGCCACCGAAGTTGAATAAAAACCGAAAATTTATTTTTTGCATAACATTTCAATAAAATTGGGTACGGAACCAATTTTAATTAGTTTAATATTAAGGGGCGTGGCTGGAAATTCGATAGTCCACGACTCCTGGTATTGAATGTAGGTTAACCTTTACCTAAGGTTTCTTTGAGACAAGTCTTACATTTAGCATGGATGATTTCAGGAACATAAAAATGTTTTATTATTGCTAAAAGTAAATTTTGTTTTATTTTAATACTATTTTAACAAGTTTAAGCTGTTTCAGAATTTCTTTGCCCGATATAAAAAAAAATTGTTTAGGTACAAAGTAAGTTATATGATATTGAGACAGGGCCTATCAAATCCGATCGTTTGGTAAACCTACTCGGGTTCAAACCGTAGAGTTCATTTGTAACAGCGCGCTGCAGCTGCTGCAGCCCTGGTTAGTTTTTTAGTGTTGTGCGTTTGTCGACAATTTCCACTAGCTTACACATGGTCGATAAAAAAGAAAATTAATTATCTACGTGATACAAAGTAAATTGGTGTTTATACTCCCGCGGAAAATTTATTTATATCACACGTAATGCGTCCCTCGAATATGACCACACCTTTCTGTAACACGTTGTATAAACAAAAAAAAGCTTGATTTTTTTCCTATTTTTTGGTATATAACAAAAGAACATAGTATCAAAACTATAGTAGATATATCTGATTAAACAGTTTTTTTGCTCTCCTGTAAAGTTAGTGATTTCGTTTTACGCCTTTGTTTCCCTGGGGGTGCGATATTACCCCAATTCACAAAAAGGGATCCAAGACGGAAGTCACTAATTATAGACCCGTGTCCAAATTATGTGTATTAGCGAAGGTTCTAGAAAAAATAGTTTACAATCAATTACACGCGGCACTAAAGAGTAGTTTTAGCATTTTTCAACACGGTTTCTTGAAGGGACGCTCGACACCATCCAACCTTATTTTAATTAACGACTATATTTCCGATGCCATGAGTAAGTACAGCCAAGTCGATGTCGTTTACACGGATTATAGCAAATGTTTCGACAGGATCGATCACGCCGTTTTAATTATGAAACTGAAGCATATTGGCATAAGGGGTGACCTGCTTAGGTGGTTTTCATCATATATATTTAACCGTTCTCAGGCCGTTGTAGTCGAAAATTATATTTCTGGTTGGGTTATCGTGCCAAGTGGCGTGCCCCAAGGCTCCTTACTTGGACCCCTATTGTTTCTAGTCTGTGTCAACGACATCGAGAAGTGCTTTCAAAATTCGCATCTTTTATGTTTTGCTGATGACATGAAAATATTCAAGTCTATATCAACTCCAGCTGACGCCATCGCACTCCAAAACGACCTATCTCGGTTGGATGACTACTGTATAAGAAATAAGTTGGATCTGAATCCATCCAAGTGTTCAGTTGTAACTTACAGTAGGAAAACAACGAATTTGGCGAAGGATTATTATCTGAAGGGGTGTAAAATTCAACGTTGCAGTAGTGTGCGTGATCTAGGGGTAACACATGATTCCAAACTGCTATTTGATGATCACATAGGCCAAATGATTAACAGGGCATATCGGGCCCTAGGTTTCGTAATTCGTACCTCTAATAGTTTTAAGGAGGCCAAAACTATGAAAGTATTATACTGCACATTTGTACGTAGCATCCTTGAATATAATAGTCAAGTTTGGAACCCTAGATATGATACATATATCACCCGTATCGAAAACATTCAAAAAAAGTTTATAAAATATCTATGTTATAGGGTAAATATCAAATATTCATCGGTCGACTACTTGAAACTATGCGCCAAGTTCCACATTCTCCCTTTGTCCGCACGCCGCGAGATAGCTGATATCACTTTCATTCTTAAAATACTGAACGGGTCTGTTGACTGCCTTGAGCTACTGTCCAAAATCGGCTTTAATGTTCCTGTCAAAGTCTTCAGACACTACACACCTATCCACCTCCGCTTGGCAACCACCAATTACAGACAGAACTCATTTTTGGGGCGAGCTAGCAGCAGATTAAACATACGTTTCAAGCAATTTGAATTCGACATTTTTAACTCTAAAATAGAATCTGTGAGACGGGTGCTCAGTCTCGATTTCTTCTCAAAATTCTTATCACACTAAAATTTTCAATACGTGTTTTTTATTATTAATTGTTATTTATTGCATCCCACGTTGCATACTTGCATTATATTCGTTGCACTTACAAGCATTCAAGCATTATTATGTTCACATGTTGTACTATTTCTATACGTGGAGACCTATAATTGGCTTTCTGTCGCCAACTTTTAAATGTGCACATACTGTTGTGACTGTCTGGAGTGTACATTTTGTTTTATATATTTTGTAATTTTTAGCTGTTGGTTTCCCAAATAAAGGTTAAAAAAAAAAAACAAAACACTTATATTTTTTTATTATTTAAACCGTCTAAATAAACATTTTGTAGAATACGGCAATTTTTATAATTTTCCTTAAAAATCCGGCAATTTTAGAATTAGAATACGGCAACCCTAAATTTGTCAAGAACAACACTGAGCCAGACTGTTAGTTTGCTTACGCGATTCGTCCTTAGTAAATGTGTTCTTTGGTGCTCTTTATTTTCTTATTTGACTTGGCTTGTATTTTTTTTTTTTTATTGGACTTCTTATTCTGTGACCCTGCTTGTAAACTGAACTCTGATTTGTGCTTGTCATTTGGAACAGTTGAAGATGGCGACCTTCACGAACGAGGAATATGCTGATATGTTGATCTGTTACGGATACCGTGATTGTGTATCCACACATGCCCGTGCCGAATACATATTGCGTTTTCCAAATCGCCGTGCACCAGATCATGCTGTGTTTGACAGAGTTTACCGGCGACTCAGAGAGACTGGCTGTGTTTCAAGGCGACGCGACGATCAGACTTGGGTAGACCAAGAGTATCTGATAATGACGAACATACGTTGCAAGATAGTGAAATAGTTCAACGGTTTAGATCAGATCCTACAGTTTCAACTACTGTTGTTGCCCGAGAATTTGGAATCTCGCAGTGGAGAGTTTGGTTCATTGTTAACGCTACCGGCCTGTACCCATATCATTACACGCCGGTACATGTTATAGAGGAAGGGGATCCAGTGAGGAGGCTAGACTTTTGCAGATTTATGCTTAGCGCCGATTTGGAAGATCCATCATTTTTTAAAAACATCTTGTGGACAGATGAGTCTAAATTTGATAAAGATGGGATCACTAATTACCATAACGCTCATTATTGGGCTCCGAAACAACAGGGAAATCCCAATAAGAAGAGACCAACAGGATCTCAAAGAAGATTCAGTGTAAATGTGTGGATGGGCATAATATCAAACAATTTGATTGGACCATACTTTATCCCCGACAACTTAAATGGTGAGCACTACAAGAATTTTTTAAGAACAGAATTGAATGATTTGCTTGAAGACTTACCCCTGAATCTTATTAGAAACATGTGGTTTCAACACGACGGTTGCCCGGCACATTATAGCAGAAGTGTCCGAGAATGGTTGGACCCCAACTATTCCAATAGGTGGATCGGGAGAGGTGGGCCTATACCGTGGCCAGCGAGAAGCCCAGACCTGACCCCCATGGATTTTTATGTATGGGGGCACATGAGAAGCATAATATACGACGAAAACCGCCCAATTGAGTCTGTAGACGTGTTAAAAGAAAGAATTATAGCGGCAGCAAATCAAATACGAAGCGGTTTAACAACATCTGTGGTGAAGAGTGGACTAAGAAACACAATGCGAGTATGTGTACGAAACAGAGGTGAACATATTGAACACGAAAGATAAAATAAAATACATTTGTTGAACCTAATTTAAATTGTTTTATTTTATTTTATAACATAATTGATCAATTTTACTACTACCTTAAGGACATTTATCAAAGATTATTCCAAGAGATCTAATAGCAGCTTAGCTTGTTATACCTAGTTGAATAGCTAATGAAACGTAGATATTTTTAGAGGTGTCTGCATCCTAGGTGTCATAGATTTTTTTTTACTATTGCTGGTCGAAGTTTGACTTGTACTGATTTTTGTTTGATGCTATAACTATCAATCTTCTATCTACAACCTATTTAGTTGAGGTAACTCTATTTTTAGTTTTCATAATGATGAAGAAACTAATCTGCTACACAAAAATCGTATAACAATAAATATTTGAACAATAATAAACAAAAAAAATAGGCCAATAGACAAGAAATCGGACTTCTCTCAAAAAAAAAATTTAAATCCTTATAACTTGAAAAGGGTTAAGTTGGGGGGCAGGGGTCCAAGGGGAAATCTGTCAGAAATGGTGGGAACAACGACCCCTTAACGGGGTTCGCACGACTTACGAGGTAACGAGGTAGTAATGATTCCAAGCTATTATAAAATTTACTATTTTAGATTTTACAAGTGATGAACGATGATTCAGAAATGCCCAAGAGATTTCCAAAAAAAAATTTTCAGAAAAATTTTGAAGCAACTTAATTTTAAATTTGTTGCACGGTCACGCAAGAGCACACTTATTGATCGAAATTATATAATAACATGGCGCCAGCGTTACTTGCGATGTATATGTCAGTTTCGACGAGAAGGGAGACATATATATGAGACGATTAGTTTCAAAATTAGTCAAATCCAAAATTTACCATTTTTTATATTTGAATGTAGCAATATTCTTCGCAGTCCGATTTAAAAATAGAGAGTATCAAAAGTAGTCAGTTGCACATTTTTGCTATAGAAAAACTACTGCGAATAGTGGCTGTGGTATCAATATTAGCCAAATACAACACTGCTGACATTCAAATTTAGTCAAATCCGTATCGACCAATCAGCTTCTAGTATTCTCTATGGCGAGTCCGCCATGTTGTTATTAGTGACGCTCAGTCCATAGCGAAGGTACAGTAGTTTCAGTCAGCTTTTAATTAAAATCGTCGCCTTGGAGGTCAATGGAGCTAAGCGACAATTTTTGAGAAATGGAGTTAAGTGCGGTAACGGTCAATAAATGTAACACTATCATGACTGTAAGCAGGTTTTTTTAAATTTGCCAATAAATTTTAGTGTAGTTTTAATAAAAGCCAAAAAAGCTATGCTGCTTAAAGTCATTGTGATTTAACAGCCAAAGAAATTAATTAATCAGTGGTCAATAGTTGTAAGAGCTCATAGAACTCTTGACTACCAAAATTATTACATCATGATATTGTGTTATAGCTATTGTAAAGCTAATCCAACCTCGGTAACAAGTGCATTAAATTTATTTTTTAAATTAAATATAAATTAAATAGACAGAGAAAAAACGTGTTTATTCCTGTTCACCAATCCGCATTCTGCATTTTGACAAGTTTGTGCGTGCATCGTTTAGTTCTTCTGAGGGAAAGAAAGACGAGAAAATGCTGTTAGATTTATTAAGGTGTTACGCAGTAAACACTTTAATGATAGTTCGTATACCAGCAGTACCAGGACACGATTGAACAAAATTACTATCCCAGCTGGAACAGAAAGTATAATGTGGCGACTCCGTTAGGAAGTATGTTCAACTTCAAGTGAAACTGTCTTACCCAAAAATGTTGGTGTGTTACACCTCTACCTGCTGAATCCAAGGAATGTTCAAAGAAGTTTTAGGCAAAGAAATTTGCCGCGGCGGTGGCGCGCCTAGCGCGCCTCCCCGTTTCCGGGGTCGAGTTGGGGACTCTGTAGTCCCCACACCCGAGACGAGGGCCAGATCGCGAGAGATGGCCCTGGGTCGGCCGGGGTGCGAGGGATATGCCTGTCAACCTCACCTTCGGCAACCAAAACGAGCCACAGGCGGCGTGCGTTTTAGTCGGTTAGAGTCCGACATAACCTCCTCCACCGGCTCCGGTGGGGAGGTATCCGTGGGGATTTTAAGAACGTAAAAAAAAAAAAAGTTTACTTTGAGAGTGAGTGCGTGTCATGCACGGTGATATTTTGTGTAAAAAACCAATATTATTGTGAGTTCTAAGCAATTGATGTTAATTTATATTAGTTTGCAATTTTATTATTCAGTGTGTGGTTAACACTATTAACATGAATATATCACGAGGACGAAAGATGGTTGCGGCGATTTCTGATTTAGACAATCAAAACAATCAAGGTAGGTACTTTTGGTTTTATTAATTATTTTTGAAGATTGCTGAACTGATTATGAAGCTTGTGTTATTGTTGTATATTATTGTCACAGCAATAATACAAGTTTCATAATCCGTTTTAAGTCAATGAATTTAAAAGTGTTTCGATACGACAATACCTACCTACATCTTGTTTGGCGTGGCGAGAGATTCATGCGGGGTGGAATGTCCCCCCACTGTCTCGCTGCGCCCGGCTATCGTGTTTCTTATCTATCTGATTTTATTTATTAAGCGGGTTACCTTTTATTTAATATTAATACAATTTTATTTTATTTGTATTGTTTTAGTTTTGGAAGAAAATGACGAAAGTTTGTATCATTTACTTCAAACTGTGCCTCCGACAGTTGAGGCAACAGATCGTTCTAGTATGTCACTTACAGAACAAACAGGTAAGTACATACAATTTGTTTGTTTAGGATTCCGTACCTAAAGAATAAAACGGGAATCCTATGACTAAGACTCCGCTGTCCGTAAGTCCGTCTGTCTGCCTGTCTATCCGTCCGTCTCCCACCATGCTGTATCTCATGAACCGTTATAGCTAGTGAGTGGAAATTTTTACTGATGATGTATTTCTGTTGGCATTATAATAACAAATAATAAAAAGTAACAAAATAAATTAAAAGAAATATTGTAAGTAGTGTTATTAAATATTGTAGTTTTTTATTTAGGTAATCTAGCCTTAAACTATCTTTCAATATAGAATTTCATGTGCGCGTGCGGAACACAGCGTGCTGCTTTTTCATGACTCATGACGGGCGGAGGGTCACGAAAGGGTTCTGCTTGTACCCAGAATGGTCGCTGACGCTAAATTACTGACACATAACGTTGAGTTTACAAACGAGATTAAGTATAGGTACCTACAACACATTTTTATTTTTATTGTTTTAGTTTTTGAAGACAATGACGAAAACTCTTATCATGTACTTCAAACTGTGCGTCCGACAGTTGAGACAACGGATGGTTCTAGTGTGTCATTTACAGAACAACTAGGTAAAATGTTACTTACAACTTCATTTATTTTTTATTTAGGTAACCTAGTCATAAATAACGGCCGTATTTATGCAAAAAGGAACCACATACTCCATTCTGCATACTGGGTGGTTCCTTTTTGCATAAATACGGCCAATTAACTTTCAAAATAGAATTATATGAACTGTATTTATTAGTTGCGGACTTTACAAAGTTTTTAAATTTCTGGATCTTGATATAGTTAGCCACAATACTTCTTTATACTTTCAGATTCTATCAGTGAAAGTGATCCCTACTTTACCTCTGATTCTGATAATGATCCTATATACCAGCCTGTAATGAGAGTTTCGGAGACATCTACCTCTGAAATATCTAACAGTTCTGAAGAAGATAATGAAGTATGGAGTAAATACATTCGAAAACCCGTCACCTCTACAAGTGAAAAAGTTGACTCTGACACTTTGACAAGAAAACGTCAAAGAAATCCACATAAATGGAAACGAAATACTCAAAATACTTTAAGGCTAGCTGGAAAAGAATATACAACAAGATCAGGAAATAAAATAGGTTCTAAAAAAGTTAAAGAAATATGGTGTAAGTGCCATTATAATTGTAATTTGAAATTTTCTTTAGAAGAAAGAGAAAATCTACTAAAAGAATATTTATCTTTGAAATCGGAACATGCAAGATGGAGTTACATAGGTAAGTGTGTAGAACGTGTACCTGTTAAACGAACCTACAAAGGAGAACAGAGTAGACGTAAAAATACGTTGGTATATAGCTTGTTCAGAGATAGCCAAAGCTCCCAAGTTTGTAAGTCATTTTTTTGACTACTTTTAATATATCTGCGAAGAAAGTTGAGACAGCTTTAAGTAAGTTGACATCGTCTGGGGTAACTGAACCAGATAAGAGAGGTAAGAAAGATCCACCCAACAAGAAATCCGAAGCAGTTAAGGGTATAATTAGAGACCACATTAAGTCTTTACCTACTGTGTCATCCCATTATTGTCGTAGTACGTCGAAGAGAAAATATTTGCCTTCAGGTTTAAGCGAAAACCGTTTATACTTAGACTATGTAGCGTATTGTAAAGAACGACAAGTTATTCCTGAGAAGGCCAGTTTTTACAAATCCATTTTTACCAACGAATTTAATTATGGTTTTCATCACCCTAAGAAGGATCAATGTGATCATTGTATACAATTTAAGAATAGGTCCGAGCATGAACAGCAACTTTATAAAGAAGAGTGTTATTTACATATTACTCGTAAAAACGAAGCGAGAGAGCATAAAGTTTCTGACAAAAATCGTACCCAAGTAGATCCTGGCTTTGTCTCCTTCGCCATGGATCTGGGAAAAATACTATTAGCTCCAAGTTTACAGGCTGGTCAGGTGTATTATAAGAGAAAGTTAAAGATATACAATTTTACAGTGTATAATTTAAGTGATTCTGAGGCTACAAATTATATGTGGCATGAAGGAGTGGGTACTAAAGGTGCATCGGAGATAGCCACTTGCATTTGGATGCATTTATCGTCATTGGCTCCCGAGGTAAAAGAAGTAACTTTCTTTTCCGATACAGCATCTGGCCAGAATCGAAACACTATTATTGCCGCAATGTTTTTACATGCAGTAACAGTTTTGCCAATCGAAACCATCAATCAAAAGTTTATGGAGTCAGGACATTCTGAGATGGAATGCGATAGTGTTCACTCTGCAATAGAAAACAGAGGGAGACATGTAGACATCTACACGCCAGAGGGCTGGTACACTGTCGCTCGTACGGCTAAAACAAAAAAGCCCTATTACAAAATCAAAGAGTTGACATATTCAGATTTTATTGACTTTTAGTCGTACAGTAACACAGTTATCACAAATAAAAATAAAACTGATAGTGGTGACAATATGAACTGGCTGTTATTAAAATGGATTCAATATCGAAAAGGATGTCCTAAAACGATATTTTTCAAAAATCAGTTATCTGAAGAAAATTTTAAATCTTTATCAATACAGCGCCGAGCTCTACGTAAATCTGCTACGATACCAAGTTCCGATTTGCAAAACCTCTATAACAAAAAGCTCAAAATCCCTGCCAATAAACTTAAAGATCTAAAGGAGCTCTGCGCAAAAGGTACCATACCTTCGGCGTATCATGATATTTATAACGATCTGGAAGAAGGACCAATTAGTAACCACTCAGATAGTGAATAAATTCATTTTTCAACATTACTTTATAATTATTGTTAATTTGATTTATTTCCCTTTAAAAATAAATGAAAAAGTGATTATTTTGTATTTATTTTCAAACACTTTACTCGACATAGGCCTAATAATTAATTATTATTAAATGTCATCAGATTAAAAAGTTAAGAAGCCAACAGAGTTATGTGACTTACACTCTGTAATAAGAGGATTGTATTGTATTTATAATAGTAGTCAACAGGCGTAAGCCACATAACTCAGATACCATGATATTTTGATATTTTTAAATTGTAGCGTTAATTTTTAATACGTTTTAATAATCTAGTGTGAAAATTTGAAGTCTCGACTAAAATCTAACGCTGAGTTATGTCAAAAAAACTGTTACGTTAGTTTACGCGCATCATTTGTTTTTTAAACGTCCATAACTCAGAAGTGTAGTTATGTGGAATAGCTCCATTACCCTCCAAGGCGACGAAATTGTGAGTAAAAAATGGAAAACAACCCAAACCAAATAGATGAAACACCTCCAAACTTATGCAGGAAGCCTTTGCAACAAAAAACATCATGGAAATGCAATAGAGTCAAGATTTCTAGGTAAGTGAAAGGAGAATGGGCACTTCTGGGTGGTCGGCGGCCATTAATGATAGTAGTGTCAAATGAAAGTAGTGATAACTAGGAACAACTTTTACTAAGAACGTTTCGCTGCAATCTATTTAGGAAAATATATATTTACATGTAAAAATAATGGAATTTCATAGAACATTGTGTTCGAGCGCAGGTAAATCAACCATACGAAGCTACTGAAGTTGGTTCCTAGTGTTAATTTACCTGCGCTGATTGGTCCTCCACGAGTGTAAGTACCTGCACTATAGTTCGTTCGCGATAAGAATGCAGTAAGTCATCGTTGTCCTTCGACCTAGCCCCGCCCCCTGACCAATCAAATCTTGTAAAATTATAAGGTCAAGTTCACAATGTCCAGTTGAAGACATTGCTTCGAACGCAACGGTTGTGTCCTGTCATTTGTTTTAACTGATTTAAATTTTTTAAAATGAATACCTCACCAATTCGTAAAAATAAAAGTGGTTCGTTAATTCGTAGTGGAGAAAGAAAAGTAATTTACAATGTTTTTAAGTATTTTAAACAGTGTGATTTACATGTCACTGTTGACAACTTAGTACAAAAAACGTCAGCTGCCTGCGGTGTGTCCGAGGGAACAGTTTATAACATTCTTAGTGAAAAAATGGAAAACAATACATTGAAATCGCCAGTGAAAAAAAGGGCCCTATTGTTGATAAATTCGATGAATTAGAAAAATGTGCAATAAGGAGAAAAGTATACTCAATATATTTTAATAATGAATATCCGACATTAAATAAAATTATGACAATGTGTGAAGCTGATGAAGATGTTCCAACGTTTAAACGTACCACACTTCATAAAATAATGCATGACCTAGGATTTGAATTTAATAAACAGGATAATAGAACAATATTAATGGAAAGAGAAGACATTGTTTTGTGGCGGCATAAATATCTCAGGTAAATCAAAGAACACAGAAAAGCAATTAAAACCATATACTTTCTTGACGAAACATGGGTAAACGCCGGACATGTTAAATCAAAAGCGTGGTTGGATACAACTATAGAAAACAAGAGACATGCTTTTTAAGACGGTTTATCTACCGGTCCAAGAGTACCTACTGGAAAGGGAAAAAGGTTTATTGTTTTACACATTGGTAGCGACAAAGGATTTGTGAAAGGAGGTCTTTTAGTTTTTGAGTCAAAATCAACAAAAGATTATCATAAGGAGATGGACGGTGACAGATTCCTTGAGTGGTTCGAAAACATAGTGCCTAAGCTAGAACCAGGGAGCATTGTTGTCATGGACAACGCTCCCTATCATTCTGTCAAACTCGAGAAATTACCAACAACCTCTTGGAATAAACAACAAATAATAGACTGGCTAAAAAGCAAAGGGATACTTATGGACATGAGTTATTTAAAAAAAGAATTGTTGAAGAAAGCCGCAGAAATCGTCCCCCAATATGATAAATATTTGATTGATGAAATGGCTAGAAGTAATGGCATTGAAATTGTCCGTTTACCTCCATACCACTGCAAACCGAACCCCATTGAGTTGGTGTGGGCCCATATAAAAAATTATATTGCAGCAAACAATACAACTTTTAAGCTTACTGACGTAAAAAAAATATTTTATGACGCAATTACCTTAGTAGACGCTGATCGATGGAAGAAATGCTGCGAACATGTCGTACAAGAAGAAAATATCATGTGGGATTTAGATGACGTCATGGAAATCGCTGCAGAAAATTCTTTTATCATAAATACTAACGAGGATAGTAGTGATAGTGATTAAAATATGATACTTTAATAAATTTTTATTTACTTATATAAATTTATGAGATTTAACATTTTTAAATATACTTTTTTTGAATTTTAACACCACTGTGAATGCACCCTATGCACTGATGACTCACTCGCATTCTTAACGCGAACGAACTATAGCGACGGACCAATCAGCTATGAGCACAAACAATAGCGCCGGCTAACGGCTCAAGGCCGTGCGCTGAGTCCGCGCCCGCGCAGTCCTTCGATTACTCTCGTGACGTTGTGTACTGTGCGATTTCACATATCGATTCCTTTGAAACCTTTTGACCTCTATTTTGCATTTGCATTCCGGACTTTGTTTCTTCCTAACCTGATAACTTGGCTTTCGTTTTTGAACTTTTGATACTGTTTTTGCGATTGGGATTTTGTTGAATATGGCAGAAAATCGACCAGTTTGTGTTTTGTGCAATCGAACAGTGATTAACAGAAGAAGATTCGAGATAACGCGTGGTCTTTTCGAGGCAAATGCCGGAATCGCTCAATATATTATTGATGCTATTGCTCCACAGCAAGTAAGTATTTTAATAATAATGCTTGGACGATAATATAAAATGATTCATTGAATACGATTTTACTAATTGAGTAGAATATTAAGGGTCTCTAAAATAAACTTCGTATCATTATGATTTCATTTTATTTTCCGTTTATTTCAGTATGCGCTATACATTTTGTGTTTATATAAGTAGTACAGTAGAACTCAAAAGTGCAGTAGCAATCCTACGTAATTATAGCGTCAACATTCTAGCGCTACTTGTGACCTTTTTCTTTTAAGACAATTTATACACACGCATAAATTGTTCTTCCGTAGTAATATTATCGATCATTTCGTTTATATTTCTTAAGTAACCCGTGGCCTAGTGGTCCTAGGATGAGGTCTACGGCATTTCATAGGTTGACGGTTCAAATCCTACGATCTGGGTATAGTAACACTTTTTGTGTTTCATTTATTTAAATTAATATCTGGTTGATGAGTAAACTATGTTTCTTAAGTAGAATTTAATAATTGTTAAACTTTAGCAAAGATCAGCATAAAATATAAAAAGTATGAAGGTAGATTTGAAATCAAATGGAATAATTACTGGCTTAGAGAAAATAAAATAACGTTGTTGGTTGGTGCACTTAGTTACGAGTCTTGTTATTCCCGTGATTCAATTAAATATTAATTTCAACATGTCTACAAGTAATATTAGTATGGAAGTCAAAGCTAATGTTGTGGCTTTACATATGAATGGGTTAAATATAAGTGAAATAGCAAATGAAACTGGCTTATCCGTAAGTATATTATTATAGCATTTAATTTTTATATTATACTAGCTGTCGCCCGCGGCTCCGCCCGCGTGGATATCGGTTATCGTGACCGAACATAGCCTATGTGTTACTCTGTGGTATAAGCTATTTTATTGTAAAGTTTCATTAAAATCTAATCAGTAGTTTTTGCGTAAAATAGTAACAAACATCCAAACATCCATATTCACAAACTTTCACATTTATAATATTAGTAGGATAATTATTCAAATAGGTCTGGTGTTTTAAATATGTTAATAAACCGTTGCTTACATTAATGTGTAAAAACTTATTTTTAGAGGAATACTGTGAGCCGTTGGGTGAAGAGATTTGGGGACGAGGGTAGCCTGAAGGTTCGTGCAAGAAGTGGAAGGCCACCGTTGATTAACCACAACCAGCGGAGCTATATGGTGGCAGAGTATGAAACCAATGGTTTCATACCAACACGACGATGGGCCAATGAGTTTGGCACTTCATTGATGACCGTTCGCCGCGTACTCCATGCCGAAGGCCTGCATCACCGGACGCCAGCAATAAAACCGTTTTTAATGCAACGGCATAAAGACGAAAGGTTACGTTTTGCCCGGGAATACCTTGATTTTAACTGGGAAACGACCATATTCTCGGATGAAAAAACTTTTAAGTCCTGTCAGAAGGGAAGGATGCAGTTGTGGCGTAGGAACAATACACGCTGGTCTGACAGTAACATTGTTGCAAACACGGAGTCAGGTAGAATAAGTGTTAATATGTGGGGATGGATCAGCGCGCAAGCAGTGTTGCCACTTTAGCGACTTTGTCGCTATATCTAGCGGATTTTACGGTTGTCTAGCGAGTTAAATTTGTTATTTAGCGACCAAAAATATTTTAGCGACTTTTAGAGACTTTTGCGCAGTTTATACTTTACGTAAACTTTTGACCATCTGACAACATTAGGCGTAGGAATCTGGCAATACCTCAATGGAATTCCTAAACAATAGACAAAACTTACCAAGCTGATAGAATCTTTCGCGTTTCGTTTTCGTTTTATTTTAAAAACGAAACGCAAAAGATTCTATAAATTTTGAAAGTGTTGTCTATGGTTTGGGAATTCCATGGTGTTTTGATCGGGTGGTACTTACACATCCTGATTATTCAACTCTGTCTTGTCATTCATGTGATCCATGTCATATAAATCAGGTGATAATCTGTAATTTGAATTCCATACGTGTTTTTGTTGGACTAATAAGAAGATTAATTACTTAAGTGATTAAAATGGATGCACCTCTGAGAAAAAGAAGCTACACTCAGAAATACAGAAAGGAATGGGAAGGGGAATTCAAATGGATAAAACCATTAATCACTGATGAATCGAAAGCGTTATGTACAATTTGTCATAGTGTTATGTCGGCGAAAATAAACGATCTGAAAAAACACGCTGCTACAAAGAAACACATAGAAAAATATGAACTTATATCGAAAAATAAACAGATTGATTTTTTTACAACCATCAGAGACGACTAAGTACCCAAAAAGGTATCAAAAGCAGAAGGTACGTTAGCTTTATATATTGCCGAACATAGTGCCATAGCCCAAATAGACCACTTGACCGAAGTTATTAAAACATGTTTTAATGATTCCCTGGCTGCAACTGAGTTAAAAATGCATAGAACCAAATGTACTCATGTCATAAAACATGTTTTATTTCCACATTTTAAAAAAACCTTAATAGATGATATTAACTCAAATAAATTCAGTTTAATTATCGACGAATCTACTGATTTGAGCATCTCCAAACTCCTTGGGGTAGTCATTAGATATTTTAGCTCAGAGCAGAATTTAGTCGTGTCACCTTTTCTCGCTCTAGAGCCGTTGAAAAGTTCGGATGCTCGTGGGATCGTGGGTGCCTTAATTAATTGCTTAAACGCGTATGGAATAAACATAAAAAACATGATCGGCCTGGGCACTGACAATGCCTCTGTGATGACGGGCGTAAATAATGGTGTGCATACCATATTAAAAACCGAACATGGCTTACCAAATTTAGTCTTAGTACGATGTGTATGTCATTCACTGCAGTTAGCCGTAAGCCATGCATCAGAAGCAACACTTCCTAGGAATATCGAATTCCTCATAAGAGAAACTTATAATTGGTTTTCCCATTCGTCTAAAAGGTGCGAAGAATACAAAATACTATACGAAACCATAAACTGTGGTGAGCAACCACTGAAAATCTTGAGGTCGTGTGATACTAGATGGCTCTCAATTGAACCGGCTGTGGCAAGGATTCTTTCCCAATGGGATGAACTTAAATTACATTTTTCGGTTACGAAAGACAAGTGTTACACGGCAGACATACTTAGTGCCATGTATTCCGACGATGTAAATAAGTTATATATATGCTTTTTAAGGAGTATATTGAATGAAGTACAAAATGGTGTTAAAAACTTCGAAAGTGAACGATCAAATCCACTTTATTTATTCAACGAACTGATGACCCTTTTTAGATCCATTTGTAATAGAATAATTATACCTAATTCAGCTGTTACCGATAAGGAATATCTCTCTATCAATTTAGAACATCATTTGAACCCCAGTCCATATTTGGGGCACCTTTTTGAATTTGAATTAAGCAAGATGACATTGTCTCCGCAGACGATTAATTGTGTAAAAAAACGTTGCATAGATTTCAATGTTAAATTGGCTAAGGAGCTGCAGGCAAGGCTTCCATCGAACTACGTAACTTTGGAGAAAATGACATGTCTGAATTGGCTAAAGAATTGGGGTACAAAGATAACCAAATCGACAAAATCCTCCAACAGTGGAATAATATCAACTTTGTCAAATGGGAAAATACTAATGACGTCATCAAGTTTTGGGCAGAAGTTAAAAAATATAAAGATGCATCGGGTGCAAACAGATTTGAAGAGTTGTCTGATTTAGCTTTATCCGTATTATCGCTACCCCATTCTAATGCTGAAGTAGAGAGGGTATTCAGCACGATGAATATTGTAAAATCTAAATTAAGGAATAAAATGAATGTGTCGACGTTAAATAGTATTATGTTTTTGCGCAATCAATTAAAAATACGGAAAACTAATTGCTTCACATATCAACTACCGGATGAAACTTTAGCACAAATCCGAAAGGATGGGAAATATACATTTAGAAGCCAATACAAGCCATCAACAGAAATAAATCAGCCCTCTGCATCTACTTCTTTTACTAACACTATCCCTCGTAATGAAGAAAGTGAAGATGAAGAAGCAGAAGTGTCATTATTTGACGTCGATTTGGAGTTCTAGTTTTTTTTGTAATAAATATAGTTATTTTGCCTTCGTCTGTTTTTTTTTTAAATAATTTAGGTGGTTTCGGACTCTCCACTAAACCAAAAAGATGAGTCGGGCGTATGTGGTATACCCAAGCGCCTGACTCATAATTACATTACATTTTATATTGCAAATATCTAATTTTTTCTTAGCGACAGTTGGCGACTTTTTGTATCAATAAATTCACTTTAACTAGCGATTTTCTGGTGGCAATCTAGGGACTTACTAAAATCCAGTGTGGCAACACTGCGCGCAAGGACCAGGCGAACTAGAGTTTATTCCACCGCGAGCAAACAGCAGCAGTTATGTGGACGTTTTAAATAATATAATGCTACCTACAGTGCGCAATGTTTTTCCCCGAGATGAATTAAATAACTTTAGTTTTGTGCACGACAATTGTCCTATACACCGTGGCGTCATAGTTCGCGAATGGCTTAGGGAACATGCAGAGGTCAACGTTATTCCTTGGCCAGCACGATCCCCTGATTTAAACCCAATAGAAAATATATGGGGTATAATGGTCCAAAAATGGGACTCACGGGACGAGAGATGTCCTGAATTATTAAAACAACATTGCATGCAAATATGGGACAATTTACGTGGGACAGATATTTGTCAGAATGTTGTGGGATCCATGCGCCGACGTCTACTCAGCTGTATTGAGAACAACGGAGGTCATACAAAATATTAATAATTATTAGCACAATAACTATTATTAATTATTAATATTTTGTCCGCCTACAATACTAATTATACTTAATTGGGTATTTGGAAAAAAGTAATCTTGTTGTTCTAAATATTAAATCTGTAAAGAAAGAATACTTTTGTTACATAACTTACAAGTAAGTAAACCTTACTTAATGATCTTTCCATTTATTACAAAAAATATATTCAATAGCCCAGTTAAGTTAGAAGTAGTTTTTGTGAATTTGGTGAAAAGGGGACGTGCTGGCTATAGGACAAGTTAGTTTAAGATTGTAAGATTGAGGTTAAGTTTCAATCCTCTTTTCCTTGAGAAAACGAATACTTAAGCTATAAACCTCAATAAAATTTACAATGAGCAGGTTGGTAGATAGTAAAAATGAAATATATTAATTTACGAATCAAACATTTTGTATCATTTCTTTTCATAGCCCCATAATTAATCACATAAATAATAACTAATGCCAACTTCATGCAAAATTACTATATCAATATTTAAAATTATATTTTTATCATAAATACACTCGAGAGCAATAAATCCGGGTCACTTAAAGAATCCTAAAAATCTCGGAAACTAAAAATGCTAGGTTAATGCAATAAATTGTATTTAATAGACAATGTAATACTCCTTAAATGAAGGTATTAAAACTTCTTAGTTATTGTAAAGTTATATCATAAAAAAATCAAATTTGAAAAAGGGCCACTTTCGAAGATGGAACTACGAAATTACAGCATTTGGTGTTGCTTTTGTTTGTAATCTGTCATTTATGTGGGTACATAAACCATGTTGATAGTGCTCTATATTCATTAATCAAGCTGAAATTATGTCGCTTACGCCTGAAGAATGCACCAGAATACTTACAATGCTGGAAACCGGCCGGAGTCAGCGCGATACAGCCAGGACTGTCGGTGTGTCGCTGTCAACAGTACAAAGAGTTCTCCGACGTTACGAAGAAACTGGTTCTAACCTACGCAGACCAGGAACGGGCAGAACCAGGTGTACCACAGCACGAGAAGACCGATACTTGGTGAACACCATGCTTCGAAATCGCTTTCTCACAGGAACTGAACTCACCAATCAGTTTCGACGCCTCGGAGGAAGTAACCCAAGTGCATGGACAGTAAGACGTCGGCTTGCTGAATCTAACTTAAAACCCCTTAGACCTGCAAACGGCCCTAAACTGGAGCGTGGGCATCGTATTTCGAGACTAAGTTATGCCCAGAGCCACGTAAATTGGAGTATTGAAGATTGGTCAAAAGTTATGTTCTCCGACGAATCAAAATTTATGCTCTACAAGCACGATGGAAGACACAGAGTGTATCGAAGACCAGGGGAAAGATTCAAGCAAGCATGCATCGAAGAAAAAGTAGCCTACGGTGGTGGGTCTGTACTTGTGTGGGCCGGAATTTCTTCTGAAAGTCGCACAGAGCTGGTGATCATAGAAAACGGCTCTTTAACTAGCGTAAGATATGTGGAAGAAATCCTCAATGATCACGTTGGTCCATTTATG
The DNA here is from genome assembly GCA_963662185.1 of Eilema griseolum. Taxonomy (NCBI): domain Eukaryota; kingdom Metazoa; phylum Arthropoda; class Insecta; order Lepidoptera; family Erebidae; genus Eilema; species Eilema griseolum. The sequence continues at coordinate 21,682,891 of OY759231.1, read as the reverse complement.
GTCAATTTAGGTGAGGATGCTATATTTATGCATGACAATGCCAGACCTCATACAGGTAGGATTGTGAATGACTACCTTCAAGAGATGAACATTACTCGTATGGAGTGGCCAGCGCGCAGCCCGGATATCAACCCGATCGAGCATGCTTGGGACGAGCTAGGCAGATGCGTAAAACAACGAAACCCTCCCCCAATCACGCTTCGTGAGCTCAAAATTGCTCTCACAGAGGAATGGGAGAATATTCCCCAAAATCGTATAAGGAACTTGGTGTACAGCATGCCAAACCGCGTAAACGCAGTAATGGAAGCACGAGGAGGCAATACGAAGTATTAAAATTCAAGAAAATCGTAATAAAGTTCAAAAATTTCATGTTTCCTATTTTTGTTTTAAGGAGAGATCAGCAGTTTTTTTCTTTATGTAATTTTGTGTTAATAAAATGTATGGTGACTCATATTTTTTTTACTTTCATTTAAGGAGTATTACATTGTCTATTAAATACAATTTATTGCATTAACCTATCATTTTTAGTTTCCGAGATTTTTAACATTCTTTAAGTGACCCGGATTCATTGCTCTCGAGTGTATAAAAAAACCGTTATAGGCTGGAATCGAACCACAAGTATCTCTAATCGCAGTGAATCAATAGTAACTTGCTTCTGCCACTTAGCTATCAGTTAATTTACTGAGGTTGGCGAATTACTGTTATACTATCTAATGACTCACAGCAGTTGTAAAGAATAATACAGCTATGAAAACATACACATACACCTATAACACAAAAATATATCGTTATCTTTGTCTAGCACGAACTACTCATATTTTGTTGTTCTAGTCTACGCTACGACGCGTCGCGTCGTATTGCATTGAGACATTACACACACACACATATGTAAACGCCCGGCGCGCGGCAGCCGCACGCCACACTTAATTATTACTCGTCATCGGATTCCTGACAATATACGTCTGTCACTTTTGGTGGATTCCAATGTATTTATACCTCAAGAAGTCAGATTGTGTGAAACACATTTGGGAAACAATGACTGGGATGAAATAATTGATAGCCCGAATCTAAGGCATGATTTCAATAGTGCTCATTTCTTAGAAATAATGAGTCTTATGAAAGCAGCTGTGTCAAGGAGCTGTATTTTGGATTTCGAAAATATGGACAACGAAGAAATACACATTCGATTGGGTTTTAACCGAGAGCAATTCTCAGAGATCTTGAGACAGACGCCTTCTTTGACTGGCTCTAATTCAAAAACGACTCTAGCCATTTATTTAATGAAGTTGCGGAGTGTTGAAAGCAACGAAAGGTTAGAAGAACATTAGAGAGGCACCTAAAAAGAGCAAGAGATTGTTTATTTGCTGAGTTTGTGCCTAGATATCTGAGTTTCGATCACATGGATAGAAGAATGGTCGCTGAACGTAACCTTTACGTACCGAACGCTTTGTATGGAAATCCTAACTCAGAATTAGAAGACCGAAAAGCCATAGTCATAATGGACGGAACATATTTATACATTCAGAAGAGTTCTAATTATTCTTTTCAAAGAGAAACATAGCTTACACAAGTTTTCCAATCTATTAAAACCATTCCTATAATCAGCTCGGCGAACCTTGATCCCTATGACACTGACAGTTATTCCCACGACACAACCTTGTAGTAGCGTCACCGTTATATTATAATCGAATTGGCGGTGTCTAAAAATGATATTTATTAATTTTAGGCAGATATATGCAATTACAATAATATCCCGTTGGAATTATAATAATTATTAACACTTACAAGAAATTATCTCAATCAGACTTTACGTTGACGTCCTGCAAAAGTTACTCCGTTTGGAAGATATCGACTAGTGCGGAAAAGTATCGATAAACAAATATCGAAAATGGAAACGAGTGTACAAAATACATCAATAGAGCACCTACGCTCTTAGTGTCAGATTTATAATCATTTAAGTTGTTTGCGATAATAAAATAAAGGAGATTTAACAAATTTATTGTATATACCTACTCAAATAAAACAAAAGCGGTTTATTTATGATTTTTTAATATACATTAATCTGAATCTGACAATGGTGTCACCGATTGCGTCTCAGACTCGGAATCCGAACTGCAGCTGCTTTCTCCTATGTTTATGATAAACGGCTGGTCTACTATATTGTCGTATCGCACGTCTCGATTCCAATCATCTAAGCATAGCTTTTTCGTCTTTTCAACCACTTTCCTCCAATTGTCCGGAGTCACTTGACTACATGCCTCTTGTAGCAACGTAAGCATTTTATTAGCTGTGAATGGTGGAGTGGTGTTAAGCCTGGCTGCACAACCTGAAACAATAATGGTTTAGATTGAAAATGATGCAAAGTCAAAGAGCGAGATCGGGGTAAGTACATTATAAGTACATAATTTTGTACGTTAAAAGTGTGTAATTGATATAAGCACATGGATAAAAATAAAAATGCAATTTGCTAGTGAAATAAAATAGCTTTAAATAGTACTAGCCGACTAGACAGTCACCAGTGACCTAAATAAAAACATGTTAAAATAAATACAAATCAACCCACCTTTGATCTGCGCCCATATCATTTCGATTGCATTATATTGGCAGTGGTAGGGCGGTAGCCGAATCACGGTGTGCCCTTTTGATTTTGCCATCTCATCCAAGAAATATTTCTTCTTTGTTTGCTGTTTATGAAGGTTCAACAATCTAACTAATTCCTTTTTCAGCATTTGAGTATTAGCTGCCACACCATTGTTTTGCAGCCACTCTATTATTTCGCCTTTATTGTTGTTCGCGGTAGGCGCTTTATTAATTTGCACAGAGTGGTATGGGGCGTTGTCCATTAAAATGTAGTGGGGCTCGTTTAAATTGTCTAATAGTTTTGTGAACCATTTCTTGAAATTCTCAAAATTCATCTCTTCGTGATAATCACTTGTTTTCACGGATTTGAAGGCCCACAAGCAGTTAGGTACAAAACCTTTGGCTGTGCCAGCGTGGCAGATAATCAAACGCTGGCCCTTGCCTTCTGGTGCTTTGGTACAGGATTTCTCTGTGTCGTCTGTCCATGTTTTGGAGACTGAGTGATTGGCGTTGAGCCACGTTTCGTCCAGATAAACCACCTTGTCCCAGTTCTCGATGTTTTTTATTTGTCGTAGAAAATCACACCTCATCAATCCAATGTCCTTCCGCTCCATTATCACTTTTCTTTTGTCACACTTCCCATAACGAAATCCACATTTTTTTATAACTTGTCTGAGAGAAGTGAATCCACCTTTAAATAAATCAGCCGATTTCAGCGACGCTAATAATTTTGTGCAAGTCGGCAGTTCACCTCGAAAATAATAGCCGTAAATATGGTTTCGTATCGCTGCCATGTCGAAATCATCGGGGTTAGTTACGGGTCGTGCCCTATTATGTTTTTTCTTCTTTGGAGTTGATAATTTGTTCTCCTCCATCGACGATTCGCCGAACTTCTCCTTTGTAATTCGGGAAACGGTAGCTTTGCCAATTCCCAAAGCATCAGCAACACGGTCGCGTACGTTGTCAAGTGGCAACAAAGGTCCGCCATTTTGTAGTTCGCGAGCAAAATAGTCACGCAAGCGTACAACAAACTCCCGCGTTTCACTGTTGAGTACAGTTTTTCTCAGTCTTTTCGGCATTTTGAAACACCAACAAACACAAAACAGCAACAATAACAAAAACAGAAAACAACAATAGTAACAAACAAAGGATTCCGTTGACACAAGAAAACACGTGGCGCATACAAGGCGTTAGCACTCGTACTGGCGTAGCGAACTGACAGTACTAGCGTAGTGACAGATCAGATAGTGTTGCTATAACTAAAATTTTAATTCACATTAAAATTATACAGTCCGACCATGTTACCTCTGCATCGGAATATTGGCAACCCCATATACAAATACACGGATACTTGTAAATATAACAAGCATTATAATTATAGTAATGTAGATTATATTTTAAAAACATGTTTATCGATGTGGCTGAATGCAAGTCACGCCTTTGCCTATAAAAAGTTGCGATATATCGACACGACCCGTCACTAGTATGAACTGTCATAGGGATCAAGGTTCGCCGAGCTGATTATAATTGTAAGCTGCGATGGTTATATAGTAGATGTCTGCGGTCCATTTGCAGCTACCGACTCGGATGCTAAAATTCTCTTAAGGATGATATATGACGAGGAAAGTTCGTTTCATTGGTTCTTAGTCCCGGCGATATTTTTATTCTAGATCGTGGATTTAGAGATGCCCTTCCTGATTTGGCATAAATCGATTACTCAGCACATATGCCTAAAACTAAAGACCGTGGTGCAGATCAGCTCACAACTGAACAGGCGAACAGATCTAGAAAGGTCACTCTATGCCGCTGGGTTGTAGAGGTAGTAAATGGTCGATTCAAGCGGGATTTCAAGTTGTTCCGACAAGATTATTTTAATCGGGCACTAAATCATATGTTCCATGATTTCAAAATAGCTGCCTCTCTCATTAACGCTTTCCACGAACTAATCCGTGATAGCGTACATGCAACCGCATTTATAGATATTATAAATGATCGCATGAATAGACCCAATCAGCTAGCGGACTTTGTTGATCGTAACAATATGAATAGACAAAGAGCAACATTCCAAAGTATCACCGGCGATCAGCCTTTTTTCGACGATTTTCCAAATCTGTCAGAAGATGATCTTATCCTTTTCGCTCTGGGTACGTATCAAGTTAGCTCGTAGTTATTATGCTGAGCATTTAAGACAGGGCTTATATAATATTGAAGTCTATCGTGAGCAACAGATAAGTCGTCTCAGTGAATATGTAGAAGAGCAAGACGTTTACTTGTTACGTGTTCGAATACAATCTAGACATGTAAGGTCCAGGATTTATTATTCCTATATTGTAATTGATCGACAAAGAGACGCAAGAGAAGCTATCGCTCATTATTGTTGTTCATGTCTGAGTGGAAGGCGCACAATAGGATGTTGTGCACATGTTATGTGCGTAGTATGGTACTTAGGCTGGGCAAGAAACCAAACTGAAGAGATAAGATTACCCGCAGCAGATTTAAGTGTTATCATACAGCATGACCACTAGAAATGTAATACATAGTCTTTTGTATCACATCGTAATACTATGATTGTTCGATTAATAACAATGTCGTTATTTATATGCATTATATAATATCTAAATGGTACTATCCAGATTTTTTGCTTTACTTTTTGTCATTTAAGCTCCGAATATAAGCCAGAATAATTTGTAAAACTATTAAAAGTTCTCAAAAACAAAAATGTGTTTCATTCCTTATATAAGTGCGTCGCGGCAATAAAACTTCTACACAGTAATTATAGGACCAAACTACATAAAAAAAACAACAAAATCAAGTTTGGCCGCGGATCGCCCAGGCTCCATACTATTTTGCCCATTCTCCTTTGTAAGAACAACAGTGTTTGTTTCATTGCCAGGGGTTCTCAACCCGAGAATGAATGTCCGATAGAATTTGTATTGTAATTATTTTTACGTTGCGATTTTGGAATTTTAAGTTTTATTACCTGACTGCGCCAGAAGGAGGGTTATGTTTTTCGAGAGTCATTGTATGTTTACGTATAATTGTTTAGCACACTGTATCCTGAACAGCTCGACGGATTTTGGCTTGGAGGTGTCGTTAGATTCGTATTTTTTTATACCAAACAAGCATGTGGCCCACCTGATGGAAAGCGGTTACCGCAGCCTATGGACACCTGCAACATCAAGGTGTCATTTGCGTGTTGCCTTCTCAAACCCCTTTTGAAGTACCTCCTTATGTATTTAAAATTCCTGTCCCTATTTATAATTATTCATGTAATATTATTGTTATACATTTTCTATAGTATTGCAAAGTAGTGTTTTAATTTCAGATATTCACCTAAAGCACCGCCAAACATCAAAGTGCCGTGCCAACACTACACCAAAGCCTACAGACGTACTTCGTTAACGAAAAATGATATTATAAAATTTCATCAAGCTTTTTATAAAACCCCAAACAAAGTTCAACAAGATAATTTCATACTGCAATACACTAAAATATCACCTATAGAGCGTCGCCGAATAAAACAGGAACTGGAAATAAAAATAATGTTAGCGTTGTATACTATGCTCGAAGAAGAAAATGCATGATACCCGTATGCAAGAAAACGTTTTTAACGATTTTAGGGTTGAATAAGGGAAGAGTAACCGGTGTGATTTTGCGCAATTCCAAGAATGACGGGGCAGCAGCAACTGAAAACAGAGAAGGTTACCGTAAAGAGAAAGCGTTTGCAGGAAAAAGACAATCGATTAAAAATTTTATCAAAAATTTAGAGCCGCTTGAAATTCACTACTGTCGCAGTAAAATAAAGAGTAGACAGTACCTAGCGTCGAATTTAAGTATCAACAAACTTTACAGGATGTATATCTCGCAAGCTGAAGATCAATTCAAGTGCGTCAAAGCATCTTATTTTAGAAGAATCTTCAACACTTCATTCAACATTGGTTGCGGGTGTTCAGCAACAGACGTTTGCTCAACGTGCTTAACGTTAAAAGAAAAAATGAAACATGAAAAAGACGTCAACAAAATAAATGAGCTTATAATCCAAAAAAGAGTGCACAGTTTAAGGGCTAAGGCTTTTTACAGTCAAAGTCCCCGATCAAAGCGCATATTATTCACGGCAATTTTACATCTATAATTCTACGATCGTATTAGGTAGTTCCAAAGATAAGTTGAGTCGTGAAAATGTCTTCATTTACACATGGACCGAAGATGAGTTGCCAAAAGCATCAAACCAAATAGCCAGTGCTGTTTTTCACTGCCTGTGCTCAAATGTCGAAAAATATGAGAAGGTGACTACCATTCGACTTGTGGCTGACGGATGTAGTGGCCAAAACAAAAATACCAGTCATTGAAATGATCTCCAAGTATGTTATAGATCATGCCCCGGATCGAATAAAGACTGTGGAATAACTGTTTCCAGTAGTTTGGCACTCATTTTTGCCACCAGACCGGGTATTTGCCCAAATTGAAAAAAAAAAAAAGACCAGAGGTAATGCCTAACCCTCAGAGTTACCTGGAGTATTTCGAAGCGTACGGGACCGTTTTAAAATTAGGAACAGATGCAGAAGTCCTAGATTGGAAAACTGCGAGTGCTAAAATATTGAAAACTACAAGCGGGATGCATTTTTCAATAAAATAATGCAAAAGGTTTTTTTTAGGCGGAACAAAAAGGAAAACAATGTTGAAGTGCGAGCAGAAGGATCATATCGAAACACATCAGGTACATTTAAAAATATTTGCAAAAAGCAGAAATTTGCCAGTCAGATAAATCAACTGGCATGACTTTGAACGTGGCAGTTAAAAAAGAAAAATTAGATGATGTCAAAAAATTACTGGTAGCCCATTATGGGGAACAATGGGAATTTTTGGAAGATCTAAATTATTTCAAAATTTTTGGAATTGTAATAAAATTACCAATCTTTTTAAGTTACTCGCCGGAGTTGCATAGTACTTTTTTTTTAGTACACTTGGAGGAAGTTGAGTGAAATCGTAATTACTAAGTCCTTGACTGGACAAGAACTTAATTTTCTTTAAAATATTGCTTAGATATGTATTGTTGTTTTTTGTTTCAATTTGAAAAAGGGTTATTGACGATAACATAACAGCATTTTTTTTTAATTATACCAATATTTGTAGATCATCGGGAGCAAAGTCGCCCCAAAAGGTGTAAAATTTTTAGTTTTAAAAAAAATGCCTTTTATTCTTTTAATTCCCAGAGGGAATTTTTTTTTCTGGTGACCCTTGTGACCACCCCTATCACCCCTCTTCCTAGCTACGTAACCTTTCGGGACACCCAGTATATATTATTATAATATTTAAATTAAAAGTTATTTCTTTGGTTCAGGACTTGAGTTAATGACAAAATGGAAATCTTTAAGGGATCAATTTCGTAAGGAGTTAAAGTTGCAGCAATGTTCAAAATCCGGTCAAGCTGCCTCAAAACGACGAAAGTATATTCATTATGATGCATTACTTTTTTTAAAGAAACACACAGAACACGCTTCAACATCATCAAACATGCCCAATGAGGACAGTCTAGATGTTTTTGAGGATGACGACAGTTCGGTTAATACCACCCCCAGTGTTAGGCTGCGTTTTCACCAGAGATGTGCGATGGAATTGTGTCGTGCGAGGATGTCTAGCTGTGCTGTGAAAATGTGTGGGTGTTTCCACCAAAGCTGTGCGATGATAATGTGCCTACGAGGATGTGTAGCGGAGCTGTGAAAATGCGCATTTATGTGTGGCGCGAGGATGCGTTGTGAAGCTGTGAAATGTGTCGACAGGGGTGCGGTGTAGTGGGAGCGGAGTAACGCGAACGCCTGCCTGCCGCTGCGGCTCACGTCTCACTTTGCTGTCGTAAGCGCTTGTAGTCGTACGCATGTCGTACGGTTGCGTGGCATAATGGACGAAAAATTAATTGATGCCGTTAAAAAGTTTCCGTGTTTGTGGAACACTTCTTTATCATTTTACAAATGTAATGAAACTAAGGACGCAGCGTGGGAGGAAATAGTCAAAGAAATAAAATATAAAGATGGTAAGTAATAATCATGTATTAAAATCAGGTATATTAAAATACAAGTTACAATATTTGGGTATTTATTGTGTGCGATGAATTCGTGACGAAATACGAGTATCTTGCCATGACACTTTTCCTTGATTATTGAAATAAGAGCAGTATTTCTCTCGTACTTCATAACCATCACTTGACTCGACGACGGAAATGCTAGGAACGGTTACAAGAGTACTTGTATTTGTGTTATCAATGGAATCCAAATAATTAGTTTGTCTTTCAATTAAAAAATTATGCATTACACATGTGGCTTTTACGATTTTGTCAACCGTTTCCACTCTGCATTCAAAGTCTTTACGATACACATACCACTTTCGTGCCAATACACCGAATGTAGCTTCCACAATGCGACGTGCCCTCGAAAGTCTATAGTTAAATATACGTTTCTGTTGGTCTAACTGGTCCCGCGGATATGGGCGCATGAAATTTTCCATCAAAGGAAAAGCCTCATCTCCAATGAATACAAATGGTACTGGTTCACCTCCTTCATATAATGGTTCAGGTTCTGGAAGATTCAATCTTTTTTCTTTCAAATATTTTCCAAAACCACTATCATCAAATATTCCAGCATCACTAAATCTTCCCATGGATCCCACATCAACCATTATAATCTTTCTCCTAGCGTCAGCTAAGCACATAAGCACTATAGAAAATCTTTGTTTGTAATTAAAAAAAGAGGACCCAGTGTTTGCAGGACACATTATATAAACATGTTTACCGTCTAGAGCCCCCAAACAATTTTTAAACTGCCATAGCTCTTGAAAATCCTTTGCTATTCGCTTCCAGTCGTCTTTGGTAGGTTTTGGAATAACAAGAGGTTGTAAAACAAGCCAAAGAGCATTACAAACTTCTGCCACAATTCTCGACACACTTGCTACTCCAATCCTAAAATTTTCTGCCAATCGTGTGAACGACGAGCCCGTGGATAAATACCTGCAAAAAAGGAATGTTTATAATAATAGTAAAAAAATTAATTAACAAATAAAAAAGTACTCTTTACCTGTTACTGATTTTTTTGCGATCTGTAAGACAATATGCTTGGTATAAAAATTTTATATTCCTAATCATAATTTTCTATTATTTAAGTGAAAAGCGCAAAGTATCGTTGCAAACAACTACGGGATAGCCATCGGGACGCGCTAAAGAGGCAGAAATCTAAAAAAAGCGGACAGGCTACAACCAAAACACGTGAATGGAAATACCAAAAATTGATGGAATTTCTTTTACCGTACATGGCCAACAGAGATAGAGAGTCAAGTTATAAAGAGGATATTTCGTCACCAAATAATAAAGATGACTCTTCGCAAAGCACTCAATATTCATTAAACCAAGATGACTCTTCGCAGAGCACTGAACATACACCAAATCAAGCTGACAATCCCAACAATCTTTACGAAATAGCCTCAACTTCAGGCATTTCAACAGATTCAGTCACCCCGTCATCATCAAAGAAGAAAAAAGGCGATGAATTATCAATTTTAATACAAAAACATATGAAAAATCAAGAAGATTTTCGAAAAGAAAGGCAAGAATTAAGAGAACTTTTAAAACCAACGGACTGCGATGATACTGATCATTTTTTTCTTTCAATGGCGAAAACATTTAAAAAATTACCAGATTACATGCAAGTTCCTTTAAAAAGGAAACTTTTTAATATGATTAGCGAAGCCGAAGAATCTTACGTGATGTCGTGGTATAATCAAAATATTGGTTATTCTTCAAGCTCTGGTACCAACGCAAGTAATATAGCAGGCCAGATGGATTTGCCGCCTCAGCTGGATCCTGAACAACTTGGTTATTCTTCAAGCTCTGGTACCAACGCAAGTAATATAGCAGGCCAGATGGATTTGCCGCCTCAGCTGGATCCTGAACAACTTGGTTATTCTTCAAGCTCTGGTAGGAATACAAATAAAACAGTGGGCCAGATGGATTCGTCTTTCCAACTGGAAGCTGTACAACCAGCATCTCCGGGGACTAGGAATACAAATAAAACAGCGGACCAGATGGATTCGTCTTGCCAACTGGTAGCTGAACAACCAGCATCTCCGGGAACACAACATTCAGACCTACAAACGCCAAATACTTCAAACAAAGTAGGAACAGAGCCTAATTTGCCATGAAAAAGAGGAACTTGTTGTCTACTTATTTTGCAGATTATGTTGTAATTTTCAATTAATATGTTTAATAAAGACAAAATTGATTCAAACTATTTTACTTACTTTAAACATACCGCCAATTTTTCCTTGGTGCTGATGCATTCTCTGTAGTGAGTGTCTTCTTTCTTGATAATGTTCTCAATCAAATTGTGTAACTCATAAAAGTTATTTCTAGATACTCGATAAGAATTTTCGAATATTTCATCATCAGCCGTATACAAAAAGGTAAAGAATTCTCCATGTAATCGATGATATTTAATATGGTTACGTATCCAAAACCTGTGTGTTCTTCTATTGCTCAAAATTATAGAACTAATAAACTCCGTATCTTCTGCTTCCATTTCTTCATCACAAATTGTTAAATATAAAAGTATTTTCTTTTTCCAATTATCCATATTATTATCTATTTTGCGCACTTCTACTTCCAACAAACTCCGTCTATGGACTGGCTGGTACAGTATGCGCAAACCTCGCAACACATCTTTCTCAACACACATTCCTCGCAACACATACCTCGCACACTTGCGGCGCTTTTTTTCCCTTCTTAACAATAACAATAACTGCATATTCACTAGCGTACTTGCAGAAGCACCCCACAACATTATATCCATAATAAAGAATTATTTTATCGACTGAGACACTACTTATTTCGCTCTCGTCTGGCACGTAACTGAATTCTTTCTTTTACAACGCGTCGTCAAGGTAACGCGGCGATACCGTTACGAGTCGCCGCGAAAACGCTGCGATTCCGTTACGACTCGCGACGATACGCTGCGGAATTATCGCTCGTTCGTGAAGATTCTCCGACGATAAAAGCGCGGACTCGTCGCGATTCTCTGGAGACAGCGCCTAAGTCATATAACTCATAAGTAATCGGTCTTAGCTATTAGCCGTCTAAAGAAAAAATTCTCAGAATGTCACTCTCTAACCGACATAACCATTTTTTTTCGCGGCATTCGCAGTTGAAGCTGTTTGTGAGTGCGTCAGTGTACAAGTGCGTGTTTGTGCTTTGATTTACTCGGATTTTTTCACGTAAGTAATGTTTTGTTATTAGAAATATGATTATTCAGTTTATAATGATTCTATTTAGGTGTATTTTTTAAGAAAATACATCGTTATAACTAATAAATAAAGTCCCAGAACGTAACCTATTTCCGAGTTATTTTTACGATGTTTGTCAGTGAATACAGTGAAAACTATTGACTTTTCATCTCTATAAATTCATTAGAACTCGTTTTTAGAACGATTATGTACGTAATTATAAATTTCAGTGAAATAATAGCTAGACAAAGGACCATGGGCGGAATCGTCCCCACCCATCAATAAAAATCAAATGTAGCGGAACTGATAGATCTTGGCAGGACGATAGACTTTTACTATGGCGACTTTGCCCAAATGCATGGGGTTCTCGTAGTATTTTACGTTTAATCATTATTGATTTGGCAAGTAAATACTTAATAATTTATCTATTCATTTATGTACAGCGGCGAGGGGCGCATGCTAGTCGCGCTGCTTAAAAAAATCCCCTCCCCGCGGTCTCCATCCCTTGCTCGTGCGCATGTTGACAAACCAACACAACAGGTACCCGGACCTTAGTCACAGTCAGTTCGCTGCAGTGTACGTTCACGTGTTATTTTGTTCTATTATCGGTGTTTACTTTATAACTACGACCCCTGCTTGTTAACTGGACTGATTGATAGCTTTTCGATTGACCTTGACACGATAAAATACTGTGATAATAACTAGATTGGATACTTTGTGTATTATGGAAACTGGCCGGCGGTGTATAATGTATCCGCGATCTGTCTTGCGACAAAGGCGGCACGTTTTAGAAGAGGCGTTAATTGAAAGTGAACCTGAATTAGTTGACCATATTATTCAAAACGCTCTGATACAGGTAAATAACTGTTGTTTTTACTTTTTTTTTTTGTGTATCTATCCGGTACTTATACTGGGTAACGAATATGTATTTTTAGCTGCAAAGTATTTATAATAATGTTTTGTAGCGCAGCTACATTGTGTACATTCATTGATGGAACAATAACTAAAATCTCATCGATTTTTATGTTTGTTCTAGGTTGTATTCAATAATACTATGGCAGTGTGCCATAGATGCTGGCAAAGAGCTAGCAGCGCTACTCGCCGAGATCGCGTCGAAAATGTAGACAATGACGTCCCCGGTTCAAGATTGGACGATCATCATGGTGTTGATGATCAAGAACAGGTGTTGAACGATGATGAAGCCAATCAAGAACATGAATTTTATGTTCGTGATTATTTATGTGAGGGCACCGAATTCGTCTCGCAGCTGCTGTTACAGACTGTGCACAAACGATAATCTTAGGTAATCCCACCTTCAATGAAAGTGTATTTGGTATGCAACTATCGCCTATATATTCCACCGAGTGCAAGATTATGCGATGATCATTTAAGAAACACTCACATTGATTGGTGGCGCGGTTCTCATGCCACCTGAGCTAGTGGACTGTATTATGCGGGGGTGAAGTTAACTGTTTCATTGACGCTTTACACAACAAACAAGACAGGTGATCGGGTTGCCGCGGAGGTGGTTTAGGCATTGAATGCAACCCGAGAAATTAGGAGAGGATGCACTAACCTTCACGGGGCCACGTGCCGTCGCAGCCGGTGCACCGATCTTCTCTTCCTGGCTCAGGAGTTGCCGCCCACATCACTAAATCACTTGAGGGACACACGAGAGGCACAATCCGATCGGTAAAGGTCTATGAAAGCGGTTAAAATCCAACAAACATTATTAATTTCTAAGAGTCGCGTGCGCGGCCGCCATTGTTTACTAGTTCAAAATGCGAAGTGACGATGCGGCCACTTTGACCATTGGCGGGCGAAAACTATTGCTATCTTTCACTTAGAGGTAGTGCGGGAGGGAGATGGGTACAGGAAGCGTGAGTTTCAGCGTCAACCAATTGAGACGATTTGAGTATGCTACTACTGGCGCCACCATTCCCCCCGGCTTGAAGGGTTACCTTCAAAACGAAAAATGCGGAACAAATCTAAAGTCTAATCTAAATCTAGGTTTGGGAAATAACAACTAAAATATAAACCTAGATTTGAACTCGTGCCTACTGCTGGCTAGGCAGAGGGCAGAGGCGAACAACCGGGCGCAGATACGATCCGGTTGCGGTTTTAACCCGTACAACACGAGTTATCCCGCGGGAATCGGGAAAAACTTCCTCTACTACTCCTAGAGGCCAATGTAAAGGAGGCGCATTCTCAGTCATAAGGACTACCACCGTACCTACAGTAATTGGGTTAGATGGAGTATTCCATTTTTGACGCGACTGCAGCGTGTGCAAACAATCAGTTCTCCAACGATTCCAAAACGATTGGACTAATCTATCCAAAAGAGCGTGACGAGTTAGAAGGTGCATTCTATCGTCATCAACAAATATTTTAGCGTACTTAAATAACCGGTCAACTCTATATGACCGCGCGTAGATAAAATTCTCAAAAATCGGCCTACATAAACAACACAACGCAACAGTCTCGACCAAGACGAGACGCGATTAGCCAACAACAAAATAAGGGACTCTTCACGCGGGACCGATACAACAAGCGAGTGCTTCTTCTCCTCGGGTGGTTCGGAAACCGTAGTGGGATTGAATTGACTAACTGGCCACTTATCTAACGCGGCATGAATCCAGGACGGTCCACTAAACCATAACGGGTGATCTAAAATTTGCGAAGGAAGCAATCCACGAGAGAGACAATCGGCTGAGTTGTCGGTGCCAGCAACGTGAAAGAGATTTTGTGGCGCTAATTCAGATTGAATTTTTGCCACTCTATTAGCGAAGAATGTGTCCCAACGATGGGGCGAAGAGTGGGCCCAACACAAAGCGACTGTTGAGTCCAAAAAAGCTAAAATTCTACTAATATTAATGCGACACGGAAGTGCTAGTCTTAGCACTGCCATCCAAAACTACGCGGAGCTTAGTAGTAAGCTTATCTTCTCTAATAACTCCGTGGTGCGGGACAATGTACGAAGGCTGAGTCTCGTCAGTGTCCGCAGGCGCAGGTGAGATGTAACCTTTATCTAAATATTCGTTAACAACCTCATCATAGGCTTGCTTTAACTTTGGAGACGCCTGCATCTTTCGTTCTAAACAAAGAAAGTGTTTTTCAGCGGATACACGGGAGTCACCGAGCGAAAAAATATCTCCCTTGAAAGGGAGCGCGACAACATAACGACCCCGCTCATCACGAGTAGTCGTGCGACAATAAATCTCCTCAGCTATCTTGTCATCAGGGCTTAGGATAGGTGGGACATTGACCTCTTCAATTTCCCAAAACTTGCGGATGGTAGACTCCAGTGGCGGCTCGACGGTGCAACAGAACGAAGCAGTCGAGTGACTAAAACTATCTATAGAAGCGGGTGCGGAACCAATTATAACAAAACCAAGAACTGTTTCCAGTGCGTGCGGAGCGGGGTACGTCGGTCCCCCTTGAACCTTACGTGATAACTGGAGGTGCGGGAGAATCGAAGCGCCGATCAATATATCGACGACTCCAGGAACAGCGTAAGTCTCATCTGCTAAAGGCAAGTCTTTAAATTTCGTTAATAAAGACGTGTCAACCGGGACGGTAGGCAACTGTTCAGTTATTTTATCTATAACGAGCGAATCCATGTCAAACCAAATATTATTATTAAAACGAGATCCAAACCTTGTTCTAACGGTGCCATGAACAGCTGACTGTAAGCCTCCAAAACCCTTCACCACTGAGCGGGTCGAACGCTTATTAACATTGAAACCAAGACGTTGACAACAATCTTGAGTAATAAAATTACTTTGCGAAGCGCCATCTAATAGCGCTCGAACAATGTGCGGTTTACCTAATGCATCGACAATAATAACGCGAGCAGTCGCGAGGACCACAGTAGTGAGCGCATCACTAGCGGACAACGAACACAAGGTGACGTCATTCGCAGCGGTCACCGGGCGGGCCGGAGCGCGCGCGAGCGCGGGCTGCGGCTGTGGCGCAGGCCGCCGTGTGTCACCGCTCGACGAACCAACTGTGCTCACATTGGATGCGGCATTACTACTTTCAAAATGAAGTAAAGTGTGGTGTCTCGCTTGACATTTGCGACAACTATTGCTACTATTACATAAAACAACGCGGTGTTTAGTACCGAGACAATTAAAACAAAAATTATTAGCGCGAACAAATTTATAACGATCACTAGGCGATAATTTTAGGAAACCCGGACACTTGTACAATTGCGAATGATGAGCATTACACAAAGAGCAAACAGGTGATTGTACATGTGCTGGTGCGGTATTAACATAAGTATGAGTTGACTTCAGTGACTTCGATGACGCATCTATTCTACGTTCCGAACTAACAACTTTCTTCGCGCCTTCATGTTTCGATGAAGAGCGTTGCAATATTTTTATATGCTCGCGAACAAAACTTTCTAAGTCTTCGAACTTAGGAATTTTATTGCCGCGGTGATCCGACTCAAATAAGCGAAGGGTTTCGGAATCTAATTTCTTTAAACCCATATACAAAAATAAGAAGTCGCAGAGGTCATCGATCTTTAGGTTCTTTACGGCACGAACAGATGATGCGAAAGTATCTAGAAACTTCTCTAAGTTTTGATCGTTACATGCCGTAATAGATTTCAAATCAAACATCTGATCCAAATATGCGTTAGCTACCGATCTTTTATCCTCATACTTAGCTTTCAAAGTATTTAAAATTAAATTATAATTTTCGGCACTAAACGTAATTCCAGCGCAAACGGTTATAGCTTTACCAGTTAATTTTTCAACGAGATAATGCAATTTTTCGTGATCTGTCAACGAATCGTTCTTATCTATTGTGTTCTCAAAACTATCTATAAATAAACACCAATTGCGAATGTTACCATCAAATTCGGGTATTTGAATTGGTGGCAACTTAGGTCGGTCGCGAGTGGGATTGGGTCGGTCAGACGGTTTCTCCAAACTCCTAGCGACGCGTTTGATACGACAATACAAATCGTCAAACGACGACAAGGCCTGATAACTCACTGAGTAATCGGGATTTAAATTTAACTCTAAAACGTTGATGTCATGTACTAAGGATTCGAAATCCGCGCGTAAACTATCTAAGTTTTCTATAGAACATAAGAACGAATCTTTAATAGCCAAATCAGAGGTTTTAAGTGCATTATCACAAATCGATTGTACGCGAGAGTAAATCATTTCTCTTTTAGCGTATAAAAGTTTCAATTGAACCCCACTACCGGTCCTACCAACCTTTGGGGGCATTTTTACAACTAAATATTAAACTAAAGTGCGGTAATCAACAAATGAAATGACTTAATCTTAGCGGTACCTATAGAACAGCGACGCGGCGCGAGCGATATCCGTAGGTAGGTAGGTACTTATGACTGCGAGTGCAAGCTTGAACAAACGCGCATAGCAACAAGATCGTACCTACGCGAGCTAGATCGCTGTCTAGGTTCAACTATTATTTCAGGGATTAAGTATTGCGTAATATCTATTCAAATTAAAATACTTTCGTATGAATTTGAATGAAATGCGAGCGAGGTACAACCGCGTACCTACCGTATTAGGTAAATACGATGCGAGCTAGCGGCGAACGGACAACTTAGAAATTGAAGCAAATAAAAACAAAAGCCAAATGCGTTAGGTATTACACTGTGCCTATGCACTAGGGTGTCTAGGATACCTAAGATCTAAACCTAAATGCCTAGATGCGGGGTTTTCTACTAAAATAACTAGGTATTTAGGTGCGGTGCGTTTATTCCCAATGCAATGGAATAAATAACAAAGTGCGAAGCTACGACCAAGGATTGATACGATAAGAGAAATGCGAGCGAGGTATAACCACGTACCTAACCTATGTATGTATTAGGTAAATACGATGCGAGCCAGCGGCGAACGGACAACCCAGAAATTGAAATAGCCAAATGCGTTAGGTATTACACTGTGCCTATGCACTAGGGTGTCTAGGATACCTAAGATCTAAACCTAAATGCCTAGATGCGGGGTTTTCTACTAAAATAACTAGGTATTTAGGTGCGGTGCGTTTATTCCCAATAGAATAAATGACAAAATGCGATCTACGACCAAGGATCCGGCTCGACCAGGACCAAAAAGAAGGGTGGCGCGGTTCTCATGCCACCTGAGCTAGTGGACTGTATTATGCGGGGGTGAAGTTAACTGTTTCATTGACGCTTTACACAACAAACAAGACAGGTGATCGGGTTGCCGCGGAGGTGGTTTAGGCATTGAATGCAACCCGAGAAATTAGGAGAGGATGCACTAACCTTCACGGGGCCACGTGCCGTCGCAGCCGGTGCACCGATCTTCTCTTCCTGGCTCAGGAGTTGCCGCCCACATCACTAAATCACTTGAGGGACACACGAGAGGCACAATCCGATCGGTAAAGGTCTATGAAAGCGGTTAAAATCCAACAAACATTATTAATTTCTAAGAGTCGCGTGCGCGGCCGCCATTGTTTACTAGTTCAAAATGCGAAGTGACGATGCGGCCACTTTGACCATTGGCGGGCGCAAACTATTGCTATCTTTCACTTAGAGGTAGTGCGGGAGGGAGATGGGTACAGGAAGCGTGTGTTTCAGCGTCAACCAATCGAGACGATTTGAGTATGCTACTACTGGCGCCACCATTGATGAAATACTTAATAACATCAACGTTACGTCATATTTCAATTCCTCTTCTTTTTCGGACTTGACAAATATATTTGTAAATGCCATTAACAATGCACCTAGTTTCGATTTTGAATCTGGACTTAATGCACAGGAATTGCATTTTTGGACTGGTTTGACAATAGAACAGTTTGAAGCTATCTTGACGGAAACCCCAAGTCTCTCAGAAAGGGCCCGTCATCCACGTACAGTTTTAGGTATCTACGTAACTAAATTAAGAACTGGTGAACCTAACGAGAGACTGGCGACGTTGTTTAAAACATCACGCAGAGAACTCGAAAGAAAGTTAAAAATGGCGCGAGAATGCTTAACCCAAGATTTTGTTCCAAACCATCTTGGAATAGGTCATGTTTCTAGAACAGATCTTTTCGAAAGAAATCTTATGATACCAAAAGCTATTTTTGGGAATGAAGAAAATACTGTTTTGATTTTAATAGCAGATGGAACATATATTTATACAGAAAAAAGTTCGAACTTTTTATTCCAGCGAAAAAGTTATAGTTTGCACAAGTTTAGAAACTTACTAAAGCCTTTTGTGTTAGTAACTAGCGACGGTTACATAATCGATGTTTTAGGTCCATATCCTGCTGTAACAACGGATGCAACGATTATGCATAATATAATGAACCAAGACGACAATTTATTGCATTGGCTACTACACACAAGAGATGTCTTTATACTAGACAGAGGATTCAGGGACAGTATTTACGATATTCAGTCGCTTGGCTATGAAGCTCACATACCTGCAACAAAAGATAGACATGCTACCCAACTCACCAGTGAACAGGCAAATAAGTCACGTTTAGTCACGATTTGCCGGTGGGTAGTAGAGGCTGTGAACGGAAAGTTCAAAAATAGGTTTAAACTATTAAAGCAGTCATATTTTAACAGAAGTTTACCGAATATGTTCGTTGATTTTAGAATTGCTGCAGCTATCATAAATGCTCATTATCGTGTGGCTACTGATACTAGGCTTGCCTCAGAAATAGTGAATATCATTCATGACAAAATCAACACGCCTAACCTGTTAAGCGAACACGTAGAAATGAAAAGTCTGAATCGCCAGAGAGTGACTTTTACGGCTATGGAAGCACAAATGCCTCACTTCGAAGAGTTTCCGAGATTAAGCGAAGATGACATAATTTTAATAGCACTAGGCACTTATCATTTAAAACTAGCTAAGTCTTACTGTGCCGAACATATTCAAAATGAATTATACGTTATTGAATTATATCGCGAAAATGCATTGAACGACTTATCAAGATGTAATATAATGATAAACAATGCGTGGCTAATAAGGGCGCGAATACAATCTAGACATGTTAGATCGCGTATATATTATTCGTATGTGCTAATTGATAGGAATGCTTCAGATAGACATGCTATTGTATACTGTTACTGTACATGCTTGACGGGCAGTCGCACTATAGGAAGTTGTGCTGATATCATATCTATTATATGGTACCTAGGGGTCGGACGTCACACAGATTTTAATCTGCCAGCGCATATGTTAGACAGCATTATAATTGACGAGTAAAAATAAGAATTAAACAATTAAATGTACCATAAATGGATATCATATGTACCAGCCAGTTGAAGTACATTTTGTATATGTTATGCAATTCTCACTTAATCATATTCTCTACTGTAATATAACCATAACGATACAATGTAAAATAAAATATACAATTACTTACTAATTGTTTTTTTTTTCCTTATATTCCCACTAATTGATCTAAAACCATTTAATCAGATGGGGGGGACCTTAGGAACACCTTGGTATCAGTTCCTTGCGTGTTGGTTGGTGGGGACGCTGCTGTATATTAATGAATAGATAAATGAGTAGTATTTTTGCAATTTTATTATTCGTCAATGAGATTGTTTAAACGTAAGATACCCTGAGAACCCCATGAATTTATGCAGAGATGCCATAGGAAAAAATGATTTCTGACCAAGATCTTTCGATTGAGATACATGTCATGTCTGTTGATGGGTGGGGACGGAGTCCATACATTTTTGCCCATTGTCCTTTGGTGAGAAACCGTTATAAATTGGCGGTACAGTTAACCACGCCATTTTTGTATTTATCTCTATGGCCATAAGGTCTAAATTTCTGTGAAGTATTTGCTGCAGATGTTTTGAATAGGGAGGTCGCGATGTTTTTGTTGTGTCGATATTGTTATTTACATCGACTGTTTATGAAAAGGAGATGGAAAACGGTGGGCCCAAATGTAATAAGTTGAGATATGATCTAAAAAATTAGTCGTATTTTTGTATCTTAGAATATGAAAAATCACTTCAATTCTCACTCTGGAAGCGGAGAAATATGAGAAAATAGTTTTCGTGAGATTATCGATTGAGTAATCGATTACACAGTTACAAAAATAAAACATTTGCAGTAAATAATTAACTCAAAGTAATTAAATGCAATATATATACTTACACGCATTTCATATCGATTCAAATCTCTTTTATATTTTTAGTCTATGTCACTGACATGACAGCTGACTGACATTGACACAAGACAGTTGCCGACTGTTTTTGTTTGCTCACTCGTTTTGTGTTTTCCGATGCGTTTTGAGTGCTTTCCCGATTATTCGTCATTTTTTACGACCACTGCTTTGTATTTACGGATTCTGACCCTGCCTACCTTGTACGACCCTTGCTTTCACCTTGGACACCGAAGATAGCTCACACGTTTGACTTGGAATTGTTTTTTGGATTTTACCGCCGGCTTGTGGATTGGATATTACTGAGACTATGGATCGCTGTGTGAATTGTGGGATATCCACTGGTCACTACACTGGGCCGACGACCCTTACGCGATGAAACAATTCTGTCAGTGATTCGGCAATGGCTTGCACCTCAGTCTGTAAGTAAATATAACCTCACCTAACCAGCTACCATCCTGGCAGGTTTAAAATACATATAATTAGAAGGCCTATGGAGATTGTTTACAGTTATGGCAAAGAATTATTTATTTATCAAACAATGTTTTACTACCCTAATACACAACAGTTAATTATGTATTGTTTATGTAGCTGAAGATTAATAAAAATGTTCCATTTTTAGGTAAGCAGTAGTGACTGTGTTTGTCGAGCGTGCTGGGACTTGGCTCCAAGCCCACATGTCGATGACCAAAGAAGACCACTAGGCCACCGTAATATTTGTCTCCGCTGCGGACGCTCTCTTGCATCGCGAACCCATCACCTACTTCATACCAACACAACCCGTGAATCAAGAATTAATAATGTTATACAAGAGTGGATTATACCTCGAACTGTAAGTTAAATCAGATTACAATGTGGTTTGCTGCAAGTTAAAAAGATATCTATTTTAATACTTAGACCTGTCCCATAACATTGTATGTGTCTGTTACTTTGTATACTGCAAGTCTGCAACCCAATTAAAGTAAATCTATTTATTTGTTGCAGATACAAGCAGCAAGTGAAATATGTCATACTTGTTGGGTGGCTGCAGACAGAGCTGCTGTCCGTATGGTCTCACGCCCATCAACTTCATCCCAACAAGACCCCCCTCAAGATATACAACACCAGGGACAAGATCTTCCTAGTACGTCTCCGAATGAAGGCATTGGAAGCAACCAACCGGAACCTACTATTGTTTTGCCAGATTACATGAGAGCTATAGAAACTGAACGTAGGTGCTTCATAGAAGGATGTCAGAGAACAGAAAGGTACAGAGTTCCACTTTCGACTAGGAAAATGTTGCTTCATCAATATAAATATTACATCCCCGAAAATAACCGTCTTTGTGATGAACATTTGGTTATATTTTGGTTTGGTTATATAGCATGGGATTTTCTAGACAGCTTGAGATCCAATTATGTTCAGTCTTTTACAGCTTAACATATTCAGGACATGATGTCCTTAAAAGAAGTTGTAGATACTGGACTACTTCATTTTGATAATATAAATAACATGGAACACCATGTTGTGCATACATGGACTGGATTAAATAAAGCACAGTTCCATAAAATGTTTGCTGAAGTTCCTCAGTTGCTGACAATGCCAAATGCAACTTTGGCTCTGGCCGCTTACTTTATGAAACTCAGAACTGGGGACTCCAATGAAAGGTTGGCGACTTTATTAAACGTGTCCAGGCCAACACTTGAAAAGTGGTTACATCAAGTAAGAGAATTGCTCACAGAGTATTTTGTACCTATGAATCTAGGTTTAAAACCACATAAACAGGCAACAAATGGTAGACAGAAATCTAACAATACCTAATACATTGTTTGGAAGCTTTGAGGGAGTTGACAGACCAATAGCTATTTTCGATGGAACATATTGTTATGTGGAAAAAAGTTCCAATTATCTGTATAAAAAAAAAACATTTAGCATGCACAAATACAGAAATCTGGTAAATCCATTTTTAATTGTTTGTGCGGATGGGCATATTCTTGATGTTTTGGGCCCATACCCAGCCACAACGTCCGATGCTGACATCATGAAAAAAGAATTTGAAAATGGAAGACCTTTACGCGAATATTTCCGTCAGGGTGATGCATTTATATTAGATAGGGGCTTTCGTGATTCATTACCTTTGTTGCACCAATGTGGATATAGGACATACGTGCCTGCTTCGTTAGAGGAAGGTGAAACACAGCTATAAACTAGCGAGGCAAATAAATCAAGAGCAGTCACCATATGCCGATGGGTGGTTGAAATTGTCAACGGCAGATTTAAACGCGATTTTAAATTATTTCGGCAAAATAATTTCAACGTAGCCAGTAAAAGTTTTATGAACGATTTTGAGGTGGCTGCTGCCCTTTTAAATAAGTTTCATCCTCCTATAGTTGATCGTGTAGATGCTGTGGAAATAATACAAGAAATAGATAGGTACATGAATGCAGAAAACGAATTAGCTGATTTTATTATTAGCAATAATTATAATAGGCGTCGAGCTAATTTTGAAGCTATCACCGTACATGATGATAACCTTAAAGATTTTCCACAGCTCTCCGATAGTGAATTAATATTGATTTCTTTAGGAACATACCAAATCAAGCAGGCACGTTCCTACTATGGTGAACATGTAAGAGGAAATGATGGTTTTAATATGGAAGTGTGCAGGGAGGTCAGCAGTAGCCTTCTTCGAGAGCTGTCGGCTGCCAATTCCTCCTGGTTACTTAGAGGTCGCATACAATCCCGACATATAAGTCGAAAAACTTATTTTATTTATATTTTAGTCGACGGCTCTCGTAGAGGAAGGGAGGCTATAGTAATGCATTACTGCAACTGTATTGTAGGGAAACGAACTGTAGGCTGTTGCGCTCATATAATGTGCATTATATGGTACCTTAGCTGGGTTAGGTACCAAGATCATATAGTACCACCTGCACAATTTCTAGACGACATTTTAATTATAATAGAAGGCGAATAAAACACTATATTAAATGATTTTTTATTTTATTTTAGACATCCTTTCCCTATCTCCTTACCTGTTACCTACCTATCGCTTGAAGTCATTGACGTTCATTCATTTGATTTTTTAAACATTTTTTAGTAAATATTATAACTATTAGTGCAAAAGAGCACATTTTGCACTTCAGGAATCAGCTGTTAGTTAAAGATTGTAACATAACCTCACTTTTACATAATCTCTTATATCTCTGTTCTCAGATTGACAAAATCCGCAGAATTTTCAGTGAAAGGTTGATAATATATAAGCTATTAATTGACACCACTTTCATCTTCTTACAACTAGGCCCAAGATTGTATGTAATCATTTCAGTCTCCTTTGTAATGTTTTTTTAGAAAATAAAAACAAGTGAATATAGCTGGTAAGAGTAATGTATGACTATCTATTATTGCAAATTTTACTTTTTTGTAACATAGCATGTCAAACGCTTGGAGACTGGACGGAGAGGCGCTGCAGAGCTTCCTCGATCTGCTATACACCAATGCCGACGAGGAAAGCGGCGATGAGGAGATATATTTAGACGATGAGGTAATAAACCATTTAGGTTTGTCTACTATGTTGCATTGAATTTCAGTGGTTTTGGATAAAAAATTGTGCCGCGCATGTACTGGGAAAGTAATGAAGATACCCATAACATTCTTGTCGCAAAAAGTATGCGCCGCAATCGTTTTGAAGACATCATGCGTTATTTCCATGTGGCCGACAATAGTGAACTGCCTGATAATGACAAGATGGCCAGAGTACGCCCCTTGAATTATATGCTAAATGGCAAATTTCTACAAGATGCTCCTTTCGAAAAACAAATAAGCATCGATGAATCCATGGTGCCTTATTATGGTAGACATGGTTGCAAACAGCATATAAAAGAGAAACCAATAAGATTTGGTTTTAAAATGTGGATTGCTGCGACGAGATTGGGCTACTGCTTATATGCTGATCCCTATCAAGGACGTTCTGAGCGTACTGAAACAGGTTTAGGACGTCACGTAATCAACAAACTGATTACTAAAGTCCAAGCCGAGTTTCCTATTACAGATTTCTCTGTCTATTGCGATAATTTTTTTACTGGTCTCCCATTAGCCAGTGATCTGAAAGAGAAGCATGTGTTTTTGACGGGTACGGTGCGCAGTAATCGTATTGAAAACTGCCCACTGAAAGACACAAAAGAATGCCAAAAAGAAGAGAGAGGCTATTACGATTACCAGTTAGACGAAACAAATGGGATATGTGCTGTTAGATGGCAATCATGCCATCTAACAGCAC
The DNA here is from genome assembly GCA_963662185.1 of Eilema griseolum. NCBI lineage: Eukaryota > Metazoa > Arthropoda > Insecta > Lepidoptera > Erebidae > Eilema > Eilema griseolum. The sequence goes on along the minus strand of OY759231.1, from coordinate 21,657,666 downwards.
ATCAAATAGTGTTGTTACTCTCTTATCGACTGAACACGGAGTACAACCCATCCAAACAGCAAGAAGGTATTCAGCTGCACTAAAATCTCGGATACATGTACCACAACCTTATCTCATTTCGGAATATAATCGATATATGGGCGGTGTGGACCGATTGGATGCCAACGTAGGCATGTATCGAATTGCCATAAGAGGCAAGAAATGGTTTACACCAATTCTTTTTTGGCTAATTGATGTCGCGATGAATAATGCCACACTTCTAGCTCGCCAATACCGAGGCGACATTGACACGTTAGAGTTTCGCCGATCCGTTGCTCGCACTTTGTTGCAAAACCATGGAGCCAATAGCCGTAAACCTGGACCCACTAGAAAGATCCAAACTAGCGTGCCGTATGCGGTGCGGAATCACCATGCTGAGCATATGATAGAAAAGGCTCGGTCGAGACTTCGTTGTGCTTTGTGCAAAAATAAAACGGTCACTGCATGTAATAAGTGTGGTGTTAATTTACATGCAAAATGTTTTTCTGAATTCCATTCTCAATTTTTATTTTGATTGTTAAATTTCTTAGTCTAAATAAATATTTGAGAATATATTGTCAATTTTTACGTTATATATTTCAAGTACCATATTTTACCAGAGGGTCGTTTTCGACCCATTAAAAAAAACACCCTTCCCACACTACTACCCCTAAACTTCACTTACGATCTTTATAGTAACCGTTCAGGTATTCTCATATCCAAAAATGAAAGATATCTGAGAAAAAAATAGTTCTGGGCATATCTGGGTTAAGCACGTATTATGAGATTTTAAAAACGTTAATAACTTTGTTTTTTTGTATGGTGGGGTATTTGTATTATTCCATATATATTGAAGTATATACGTTCCATATCAGCCCCTGCAGTTTCTCTGGTAATTAAAAATTAGTAGTGTATAGCTTGCGGTTTGCAGTGCAGTAATATGCTTTTTGTTTACGTATTAGAACGAAGAACGCAAGGAACAGTCGCTCCTCCTTACTCGCCGCTCACGTCGCCAGATCTCAGGGAGTGGTTGCCTCTAACAGTATTGGCTTTTTTATTGTTTCGATCTGAGCCGTAAGTTTCGATTCTTTGTGAATGATTCAAATAAAATACCTAATTTATTTACAATCAAATCATTTATTTAATTTCATACGACTAAGCACGAGACAAGGGTTCGATTCCCACATAGGTCAATACTTTGTATGACCCACATAGGATTATTCCAGGTCTGGGTGTCATTTCAATGTATTATAACAATGTATTTACAAAAAAAATCCCTATTTTATTTAAATGTGTTTTACCTTTACTAGGATAATTCTGAATCACAGGCGGTAGAAGCTAATAAATGAATTTATTTTTACAGCGCACAGGAAGGCATTGTTTTGCGGATCTTCGGGGAAGATGGGAGGGCGCTGGACGACAATATCATCGACGGCGATTTTTTAGCCCCGGATACTCACGTTCTGTATGTGTCTGAGGAACTTGGAACAGATGAACGTCAGAGAAGTGCGAGTGTGCGAAGAGCTGGACGACGGCGAGGTAGAGGTGTTAGGAGTGTACGAGGACAGAGTGCCCGTGGGCGTGGGTATCCGAACCAGGGGCGAAGAGGAAATCGGTGGGATGTGGGGCATCCTCTCCAAGAAATTTGGACTACAGATGAGGATATCCCTCCCGAATTGGTAAGTTTGGCGAGGGATGTATTGAGGAGGCGACAGAGGAGAATGCAGGATACTGCCATGTTAGAGAGGAACGCTGAACGGGAGGATGCTAGCGAGAACGATGATGATGAATTTTTCGACGCTAGTAATGGAGCGGATAATCCCCAACGACTGGAAGGACAGAACCTCCACTTTGAATGGTCTCCAATGGATACCTTTCAAGGTGTAGAGGAAACATTTCGACCCGACCGTACTAGTTTGGTTCATGTTATCAATTCGGACTATGACGCATTTCGTCGCTATTGGAGCGATGACGTCTTAGACCTAATTGCTACTGAAACGAAACTGTATGCGACCAAAATTGTATCGCCTTCTTTCCAGTCTGATTGGTACCCCACTAATTTTCATGAGATTTTATGCCTCTTTACGTTCTGGATGATGTTGGGGATCATCAAAACGCCAACTTTAGTTTGTTGCTTTTCTGTTGATCCTCTTCTGAAAACAGAAATTTTTCGTCAAATTTTCACACGAAGTTTTAACACGAAGGAGGTATGAAATGCTGTCAAGAGCATTACATTTTGTAGATTCAGACCCCGTTACGAACTTTGATCCCTCCAATACTGGCGATAGAAGCATTGATCGTTTACAACCGATTGAGACCAATATTGATACATTTAAATTCACGTTTTCTGTCCAATTATATTTTAAATAAAGATATTTGCATAGACGAAAGTCTAACCCTATGGAAAGGAAGATTGAGTTTTAAACAGTATATCCAGAACAAAGCTTCTAAGTTTGGTATCAAGACATTTGAGCTCTGCGAGAGTGCCACTGGATACCTGTGGTCGTTTATTGTTTACGCCGGTAAACAATCTGCGACAGACATTGACCAGTCGCCCGGGGATCTGAAAAGTACGGCTGTAGTGAAGAAGCTCATTGCTCCTCTGTTACATAAAGGTTATAGATTATTTATGGATAATTGGTATAATTCACCTCTATTAGCTAGATTTCTGAAACTGAATGGTACAGACCTTGAGGCCTTCACGTAGTGACGTTCCCTTTATAGTAAATAAAGCTCCACTTCAAAGGGGATTGCGAGACATTCCGGGGATGTCTCAGTATTATCGTGGCAAGACAAGAAAAGAGTAACCATGTTTTCCACTTGTCATGGCTCATCTACTGCTTTGCCTACAGTTTCATCTACATGTAAGCCAGTATCCATTAAAGTACCATTTAAACCACAAGTGGTACTGGACTACAATAAATTCATGGGGGGGGTTGATATGAAGGATCAGATGCTCGAGCCTTACTTATTAGAAAGGAAACGTTGTGCCAAATGGTACATGAAGCTTTTTAAACGTCTACTCAATGTTTATATTCTTAACTCTCGCATTCTTCTAGAGTCATCGCTACAGAAACGGTGCGATCATTTAGTTTTTCGCCTTCAGCTTGTTAATTCTATCCTCACAAATCATCTTTCATATTGTCCCCAAAACCGTAGGCATACAGTTTCCATCAGTAGGTCTATGCATGAACAACCCAGTAGGTTAGTTAATTCTACACATTGGCCCGTTTTACTGGAACGAACAGAGAGTAGTATCGCGCGTTTTGCTAAACGTTGTGTTGTTTGTCTTAAAGAAAATCGTAAGTCACAAAAATCGCCTTATGAATGCGATAGTTGCCGCGTGCCACTGTGTATAAAGAACTGCTTTAAATCATATCATACATCACCACAGTAATGCAGTCTTCACCATATCAATTTCACCCAATTATTCATAATTTCTATTGTGATAGGTATTTAATGAAAGCATGCAAGAGTGTTTCGAGTGTTTATTTTTAACTGCAACAGCTTGGGGCACAGGCATACATATATCTCATTGTTGTTGCCTGAAACAACAATGAGATATATGTATAAATTGTTAAAGTTAGACAGTAATTTATAAAATTAATAAACATTATTATTAATAGTACTAATTGTAATCAAATAATGGCAATTGAAAAGAGTAGCCAGCGTTTCTTTGAACACTGTTCATCTCACAGCCTTACTCAAGATGACTACTCATTTTCCAATGTGGTGGTAGTTTTGGCAGATATTTTGACCTGTGCCTGTGTGACCTAAATGAAAAAATGATTTATGTTTTTGCCTTTTCTGATAGACAGATAGATAACTCTTTATTGTACACTAAATTGATACAGTATTTTGAGTACCTACATAACTTACTGTTCATAAATTTAAAAATTTAATTAAAAGTAAATTGTGCCACAAAGGCTATTATAAGATTAAATATTATTTAGATGATAAAGAAGCTTGCAAATGAGCTGTATGCCGCCCAACTATACTACTCAATAAAATCATTGTATTTAGACTTAAGTTGGTAAATGTTTGTAAATAGACCAAAAAAAGCCCGCTGAGTTTCTTGCCGGAGTCTTCTCAGGCCGGGCCGCGTTCCGAACCGGTGGTCTATTTTCTCAACTACTTTACAATTGTTTTTGTGACGTTTTGTAAGTGCCGTTTAATGATCTACGCAAAATAAATGATTTTTGACATCTTTGTATTTTTATTCAGTATACTACATAGGTACCGTACCAAAAGAACAACTATCGATAAAATTCTAAAATGTGTAGGAATATCCCTAGTTGATTTTATGTTTCGGCGGGTCGAGTTTCAAGTGGTGTTATTATAAACATCTTGAGATCTTGTACCAAATTATTTACGTTATTAGATAGCATAGGTCCTTGCTTTTATAAATTCATTTGAATTTTCATTCATTCCTTGAAATTTAGCTAACAACGTGGTTTTCAAAATTTGAACGGTGAGAATAAATATTGTTTGCATTATTATACATTTTTTGTGGCTTGATCATAAAGAATATAAATCAATAAACTTATTCGGTCTTATTACAAAACACGGACTAACTCTAAAACCAGGTTTAAATCGTCTTTAGACAATGGTCTAAAGAAAATTTTATTACAAAAAGCGTTTTAGTATTAAACCAAGGACTATTCTCTGATCTAAAGATAAACCTCCGTGACACCTAGTTTAACGTTGGTCTAAAGTGTAAATCACAATAATAAATGTCAAAATAGTCAAACTCGCTTTGAGGTTAGCCGGTTAGCCTCAGATAAATTCGTCTATTTTCTTATTTGCTCGCGTTTGCTCGTAATGGATACTGACGCAGTTGATCTGATGGATATCGCAGATATTAATATCGTGGAGTCAGTGGACATACCACGATTACCTAACAGACATCGTATTCGAGTGAACCCCTTTACGGAACTATCTGAAGAAGCTTTTAGGCAAAAGTATAGATTTACTAAACGTTTTGCGAAGAGAATTATTGACTTAATTAAGGATGAATTGTCTCAGGATCCTCGGGGATGCCCTATATCTCCTGAAATGCAAGTAGTTTGCGCATTACGAAATTGGGCACGACATGAAGTAAGTATATATCTTGTAAATATCAACGCAAGAACAATGTTACATTATTATGTTTATTTAATTATGTGCTTATATGTTGATTGTTTTAGATCCAAGATGATACAGCAGACTTACGTGGTGTTTCACAACCATATATAAGTAAAACATGTAAAAAAATAGCAGGACTGTTGGCGCAAAAATCTCATCGATTCATTAAGATGCCAGCAACATTGGAAGCACAAGAAGAATCGATGCGAAAGTTCCGTACCATTGCAAACTTTCCAACTGTCATTGGTGCAATTGATTGCACCCATATACGTATTAAAAAACTCAATGCAGATGATGGTCAGCTATATATAAACAGGAAAGGATTTGCATCAATTAATGTGCAGGTAGGTAATTTTCCAAAATGCTTGCAACAGAATATTATTATTACTTGCTAAACATCTTTACTTATGAATCAGAGTACACAAGTACAAAAATCATTAATATGATAAAGAAACTGTCAGATATGGTTACTTCTGAATTTATTATAATATGTATGAGAAATAATTCATTTATTCATTTAGAATTTTTATCTATAATTGACAATTATATGTAAGTATAACTTCTAATTACCTTCAGGTGGTTTGCAACGCTGATTTAAAAATTATGGACATTTTTGTAAGATAAAGATAAAGATAAAGATAAATTTATTTGTAGAAACATGTGTACAGATGATGTTACAAAGTATATTACAATGCATTGCGAGTTTCAACACGTTCTGTCAATGTAGACGTACAAATATGAGTATTCGTGAACTTCATGTATGAGCACGAGAAATATAATATTCTATAATGATCCTTTAATAATTATATAATTTTTGGTTATTTGACAATTATAGGTTACTCAATTCGTAACAAGATTAAATTTATCATTATTTGTCTATAAAGAATATAATTAATTCGTTTAATGTCAGCATAAAGAAATATATTAGTCAGAGAGATATTATTACAAATCAGAAACAGATTGATGTCAAAATCTTATAATTATTTAAGTATGTCAAAGTGCTGTATGTCAATTAAGTGTTAATAAAAACAAAATTTAATCAATATATGTCCTGATCATTAATATAATCTCTTTTTGTATAGTAGCATTTTCGAATTAGTAGCGTTTTTATTTTATGCTTAAACATATCTGTATTCATGTCTTTGTAGCTATTTGGAATATTTTTGGTGCCATACACAATATACTGTTCCCCATGAGTGCTGTTCTAGCGCCACGCATGCACAATCTATACTCGTCACGACGACTGCGGATGACGTTGTCGGATAGTCGGGGAAATAGATGTGGATTACGTTTGACAAATAACACTGTTTCATAAATATACAATGATGGTAAGGTTAGGATGTTGTATTTAATAAAGTATGGTCTACAACTATCGGTCACCCTTAGGCCAAACATAGCTCTAATGCACCGCTTTTGCTGTTTGAAAATTTGATCTTTAAGGGTTGAATTACCCCAAAAATTATGCCATACCTAAGTAGCGATGCAACTGAACTGTGGTAAGCTGTTAACAACGCCGATGTACTTACAGTAGGAGAAAGTTTATAGAGTGCATACGAACGACTACTAATCTTTTTACATAATTGTTCTATATGAGCATTCCAATTAAGCTTACTGTCGATAGTTATACCCAGGAACTTAGTAGTATCGACTTGATGTAGTTCATTTCCTTCATATCTAACATTAATTTGATTTGTTTGGGGTTGTCGCTGACTAAAATGCATTATGTGGGTTTTACTCAGATTAATTTTATGGATTTTTTACTAAATCTCTTCTAAGACTCAATATATAGATAAATATTCATGTATCATTGACGAACATTCAATATTCTTTGATAAAAACGCAAAAGTAAGAAAAGATTTATCATAAATAAAATTTAATTTTAAAAATATTTTTGCTACCAATGACAGCGTAAACCGAATCAATATTAATTTGCTGTAAACCAGTACTGTAACAGGCACACACAGGACAGGCCTAGGACTAGTATGGGGCCACCGGAAATGTAACTATATGTGTAAAAATACTAAAAACATGAGTAAGTGTTTTTAGTAATAAAATGAATTTATGGAGAAGTAAGGTGCTGGTTTTTGTGTAACAAAGGGTCATATAAAGCAAGAAGAGGGCGAGAACACAAAGTTTGTTTTAACATACAAAAGCAATGGTCATGTACGTCACACCAGAACCAATCGGTAGATTTTTTTGTTAAATCGGTTAACGGTTTCGCCAATAAGGCAAACTGATTAATGTATTTTCTAAAATAACTGCACAAACCTAAAAACTGACGTAACTGATGCAAATTTGTTGGCTTAGGAAAATCAATCACCGCGCTTATTTTGTGGTTACCCGGCCTAATCCCTTTAGCGCTGATTTCATGTCCGAGAAATGTCACCTCGGATTTAAGGAATGCACACTTCTTCATATTCAACTTCAAATCAGCATTACGTAACTGAACAAGCACTTTTTCGAGTAAACTAAGACCGTCAGATATACATTTCATCACTACCCACAGTTTCACTAATTTTTGGATGACCCGCATAAACACTGATGGAGAATTTGCTAATCCAAATACCCTCATATACTCGTATAATCCGTCTGAGGTAACGAAGGCAGTCTTAGAAATTGAATCATCACTTATTTTAATATGATGGTAGCCAGAAAATAAATCCAAATTGGTGAAATAAGATTTACCCGCTAATTGTGATAACTGATCGTCGATATGAGGCATAGGAAATCGATCTTTAATCGTAATTGCATTCAGATCCCTGTAATCCACACATAATCTATAGTCACCGTTTTTCTTACGTACTAATATTATCGGAGATGCATACTGCGAGTTAGATTCCCGAATGATGGGGGTATTTATCAAATCATTAACTAAATTTCTTACGACTTTTCTTTCCGAATGCGCTAATCTATATGGTTTTCGAACAACAGGTTTATTAGTATTAAGCTCAATAGTCATTTCTCCTAAATTTGTGCAACCTATTTCCTTACTTGTAGTAGCAAAACAGTCACTGTACGTTCTTAAAAGTGTTGTTAAGCTTTTAAAATGTTTCTCACCAGTATCACCCACATTGATATTTGCCAACTCACGATTAAAATTCTCACCACACTCATCTCTCCTCATAGACAATTAGAACTCACCTCACATTTTTCGGCTCTGGCTATAGTCATCCCCTTCTTCCAAATGATGGGGCCGACACCGATGTTGCAAACTCTGACATAGCCTCCGCCTCTTCGTAGTACCGCACTGGCGACTGCATACACGACATTTCCCATAGAGAATCGCCTTGGTTTAGTGCAGTAGTCTCCGGAGTCAGCTCCCTGAACTAACACTCTTACAAGGTTGTCTCCGACAGGTATGGTTGTATCTTCGGTAAGTTGGACTCTGAAACTAGTCGCTTCATTAAAAGTGCCAATACTCATCAGGTCATCTGAGGAGTTCAGTATTTTGCATAGGGTGACACCATGCTTCGACACATTAAGCATGACGTCTTCTCTATTAATGACTGTCTGCCCAATGATCAAAACGACGTCACCCAGGTCTACATCAGTCACTACAGCAGTAGTCGTAATGTATACGTTGTCTACTAATAAATTAAATTGTACCACCCCAGAAGTCGGCACCGAGCAACCATTGAACCCCTTCAAGACAGTATTAGAGGGTTCTTTTTTCAATTTCAAAGCATTAGAAACTTCTTGAGAAATCACGTTGAGCTCACTTCCTGTATCTAAATAAGCCTTCATAAATACATCATTGACCTTAACCTGCTTCTTATACATATCATTCAATTGCGACAATAACTGGACTTTCTTGATGCTAGCCTGACTATCCTCCACCGTGATACATGTACTTGCCACATGGCCCACGTTTCCACATCTAAAACATTTGCGTTTATCTGGCATCTTGCATGTGGTTGCCACATGCCCAACTTCCTTGCATCGGTAGCACATAGGCGGTTTCCTTCCATCAATACTTCTTTGGGGCTGGCTATTAGATCCTTCGCTATCTTTACGTGTTCCGGACGACTTCACGGATGAGTTTTGGATTTTCAACGCATTAGTTTGATAGGAATCAAAAGCGGACAAGAAACCCTCATACAGCTCATCTAGAGTAGAGCATTGAAACGCTAGTGCGTTCGCACGTAATTCGGTCGGCAGTCCCCGAACGATACACGACACAGAAGCTTGATCGCTAAGTTGACATCTATAACACATGGCCAATTTCTCCTGAAAATACTTAGTCATTGTTTCCGTTGAGAGTTTTTTTCGATCAATTAGTTCATTTAATAGGGACGCGTAGTCAATATAGCGCGGAAACGCCCTCATGACCATTGATTTCCATTCTACCCACGAATAATCGTAAGACTAATCTATCAAACCATCGTCTAGCTTGACCTTGTAATTTTGATTGTAATATAAATGATTTAGTTTCGTCGTTCCAGTGGTAAATTGAGCCTAACTGCTCAATTTTCTTAATCCAACTTTTTATATTTAGATCACGATTATCCGGATCAAAATCGGGAACTAATTTAGCAGTATTCTGTATTCTGGCCATACGATTATGTAATATATTATCGTCATTATTTAAACATCTTTCTACAGCAGCTTCTACTTTCTTTTTTATTATGTCTTTTGCTGAGCATGAAGGAGAATTATTATTTCCACTTACGTGAGAATTATTACTTCTGCTCCTTTTGCTGTTTTCAGAACAGCTAGACCTGTCCTGGAACCTCTTCATCTTGCGTTGTCTTCTGCCAAGTTCAGTAAATCCCACTTCTGATTGTTACGACGTTGTTGGAAGTGAAATAAATACCCGTTAACACAATAATACTTATTACTTTTATTAAACATAAACAGTTGATTTTTCCAATAATAATGCTCCGAGACACCAAATCACACCCCTTTTATAGACTCCACACTACACCTCTCCTCTCCTCGGCTCGCCCCTCCATCGCTCCCACCTCTCCGCACCAACACGTCACCAGTCAATGTTGCCATTTGTTTATTTCCGTTACAATATTAAATAAGTATGTATATTTAACTAATGTCTAGATAGTAAGGTTTTCTTCATGATAAAGAGTACAATCAATTCTTACTTTGATGCAACATTTTTCCATTCTTTGGCTTTTAGAAGGTTTGCCGATGTCCTGTTGCTTTTATCCTCTAGGATGTTGCGGGATTGTGATATTAATTGACGTAAAATTTCCTGAAACAATTAAAATTGGATTAAATTTAGTCAAATAAGATATCAATCGGACATTACAGTATGCAATACACGTCACATTTTGACTTACTTTTTCTTCTGAAGTCCAATTTTCGGATCGCTTTTTCTTTTGCTGTTCCATCTCGAAAATAATCGTCAATACCTAAATATGCTAAACTAAATTTAAAAGTTCGAAAATTTTTGATGTACGCGCGAACTCCGGAAAACTTCGTTCCATTTAACGTCCATAGATTTTTCAATATTAACAAGATTGCTAGATGGCTAAATAAACGCATGATAATGATATTAAATTATAAAATAAAGTGTAACTATTATTTATGAAATTAAAGTGATTGAAAATATAAGTAATAAATATTTTTTTCATCATTTTTAGTATTTATTATTAAGTAATGATTTCAGAAAATTTTTGCTTTCGGAGGAAACGGAACGTTACGATTTAATGGTATCATAATGAACGAACAATAGTTTGAGTAATCTGTGGTTTTATTTAAGTCAAGGTTTAAATTATGGTACACTAAGTAGTCTACGGATTATTCAACTTTTGTAATAAGGAGAAGTTTAGACCATGGTCTTGAGATTAAGCCTAGACTTTATAGTTCAGGTTTAAACCTGACTTAATTCCGTTTTTTGTAATAAGACCGATTGCCGTTTACATTATCGTAAAATATTGTTTGGTTGTAGAGTAATTCCTTTTTTGCAAAAAGATGTCAAGACAACGTCACGATGTCATCACCCGCCCTTGCTCCCATTTTTTTGATAGTTTTTGGCGCGATTTGATTAGTTAAGTTTATATGATTGTTATAAATGTTTATCATTATAAGTCTGTATAAGCAATATTTTTTTAAAATAAAATATAAATGCTTATTTTCTTAACAAATTGTTTCATTCTTTATCTAAATCCTAACTCACTTACGGCCGATCCCAATATGCAACCTTCTATCTGGAGATCGCGGCAATCTGCGATAGAATTCCATCTCCCGATCGATCTCCAACCTGCGTCCCAATAACATTGACTTTCAAACGCCGATTGAATTCGACTATCGATCGAAGATCGATCCCTTCCCTCCCGTGCGCTTCATTCTAAGCAGCTTTTATTGTGATTTATTTTTAGATATTTTTCTAACATTGCAAGGTTAATTTTTTTAAAGATAAAAAAAGATTCGCAATAATACGTCAAACGCCAGATTTCAATACAATTTTAGTGTTTAAAGTATTTAAATAATAAGAAAAATCTTTTGTTCATCTCGTCTCTCGTCTTATGAAACGGAACGTCTTCAAGTGTCAAGTCAAATCGAATCCAATCCGTCAAAACCCAAACAAAATAAGCGCGGGAGTCGGAGCTCGTTCGTTCGTTTGTTTTCTTAATTGGATCGATACAGATTTTGTCTTTGATATAAAATGGAAAGTGGACCGGTAAGTGTCATAATGTTATACGTAATGTGTAAAATTAAACCTTATCATTGTTTTTTTTTGTTAAAAACTTGCAAGCTGACCTCCCGCTGAGTGTAGACGCTTCGTTTCGCGCCTATTCCTAATGTTACTGTGTTTTTTAGATTTCAACTAAGCCCCTCACAAAAGAAGAGAGTAAGATTCTACTTAACTTTGTTGAAGGAAGTAAAATCATTAATAATAAGGCTACAAATGCCACCACAAATAAACTGAAGAATGAAGAGTGGCAACGCATAGCCAATCAGTTTAATGCCGTGGTGACATCTTGCCATCGCACGGCGCAGCAATTGCGTTTGAAGTGGGAAAATCTTAAAAAGAATTCCCGCAAACGCAATACATTAATTCGCATGAACAACATAAAGGTAAGAAATTCGTTTAATGTACTTTATCGTCATTATCTTTTCAACCTGAGTGAACTCACATTGGTTTGCAAGATCTCATCAGTAATACCCAGCACACAGAAAGTAACCACAAACATTTTAAGATCTTACCTTCCATGGATTATTTTTGGGTTAATTATCTTTGTTTCATGCATTATTATTATTAAGTATATTTAATGTTTCTGCCTGTGACTAATTTTAGTACCTATTCTATTTTTAGACTGGTGGTGGTGGACCAGATTATATACCTCCAGATGATGTGTTAAACAGGGTTGCTGCTCTGTTGGGCAATACAGTAGACGGTTTACCGGTTAGTTATGGTGGTGATGCTGAAGTGATTGACTTGGTTTGTGCTAAAGTTGGTGGTGGTAGCGGTGGTGGTATTGGGAGTAATGTTGAAAGTTTTAACTCTAGAGCCCACCTCATTGTCTCCTGGAATTGAAATATTACAGGAAATAGAATTGGATAATGCGGAGAACTCAGGGGAATTTTCTACAGTGAAGCAAAATAAAATGTTCTTCACTCCCAGAGCCAGTGGTAATATAACATAATTCTTTTATAGTTTAAATTTTTACAAAAACTCAAAATATACTCTCAAAAACTAGAACTCTATCATTTGACTTTATTACCAGTAACCGACTGCCACGACTGCCCAATAAAAGCGAGGAAACATACATAAGATTCTTCTCCATATTAAAAGAACAACTAAACATAAATATCGATAACTTTAAAGCAGACTTTGAAAAAGCTCCGATGAATGCAGTTAAAGTTATATTCCCGAATGCAACAACCAAAGGATGTTACCACCATTACACCGAAGCTGTGTGGAAATACGCGTGAAAACTTAAACTTGACGAAACTTCAACCGGTAGAAAAGTTACAAGGCTCTGTGCTGGGTTACCTTTACTTCCTGAAAGTAACATATCAGAAGCATGGCAATTAATCACGGAATTATTTCCAGAAAGCGAGATAATGAATACATTTAAAACTTATATGGAGTGTCAATGGTTTCCGAAATTATCTGCTAATACGTTGAGCGTCGCATTTGAGAGACATCGAACCACAAATTGTGTCAAGGGATGGCATAGACGCCTGAACAGTAGGATCCCTCGTAAACCAAATTTTCTCTTGTTTGTCAACAGACTCCGAAAAGAGGCCAAATGTATGGATACAAAATTAAAAAATAGCCTCTTCATGGCTTTAAAAAAAACAGGAGGAAGAGTGACATCGTATTCGATTTAGAGTACAACAAACTGTTACTTCAGTTACAATGTGGCGTTATTGATTCGTTGTTGTTTCTATCTAAAGTAACACGTCTCAGAAAGCATTATACACTAATCAGGAATGATAATGTTTAAAATAGGTTAATTTTCCACTTTTTTTTGTTTCTTTTTGTCTTGAGAAGTTTTTTAAGCGTTTTAGTATAGACGTAGTAAGGTACAGCAGTGAGGTACAAAATATAATGGTTGTTTGTAAAATGTTTATTATTTTTTTCTTATAAAAAATGGGTGCAAGCAATTTTCGACCTTGTGGACAAAACTTAAAAACCATTTTTTCGGATAAAGTGGATGACACTGATCACGAATATGTGAAAAAATCAGGAAACTGTGCAAAGTCGATTAGGTCGAAAATTGCTTGCAATTATCATATCACTTTCTTTCGTTTTTTCAACATTCATTTGTTTTATCGACGTTCATTTGTTTCGCGACGTTCATTTGTTTCGCGATGTTCATTTGTTTTTTAACGTTGCTAACTGGATATATCTCGAAGTAAATTCGGATGTTCTGGGAAACGTTTTTCTTGGCATAAGGGTATTTTAGGAAACGGTTATTTTAGCATACGGATGTTCTGGGAAACGTTTTTCTTGGTATAAGGATACTATGAGAAACGTCTCTAATAGAACGGATGTTTTGGGAACGGGAGTATTGGGAAAAGGATGGCATGTTCCGAAAGGAAATTTAAGTGTGTTTTACATATCACAAAATTTATTTCATCAGGGAAAAGGTCAACGAGACATATCTCTGAATTCAAGTTATATAATTTATTTTAAAAATCCAAGAAATAAAACACAAATACGATACTTAGCACGACAAGTATTTCCAGAAAATCCAAAATACTTGGAAGATTCTTATAAAGACGCAACTAACAATGCACATGGATATCTTATAATAGATTTAAAACAAGAAACAAATGACATGTGTCGTATACAAAGATATTTCCATGTGATGGATATTGCACTGTTTACATACCATCAAAAGGGTTTAAATATAGTAGAAATCAACAGATATCCATTAGTTACTAACAATGCATGGAAGCACAAAGACGTATAAAGGCCTATTAAGCGCTCTGATTACACTTAAACCAAAATATCAAAAAGCTCTTTTAAAAGCCTGCGATGAAGAAGAAATAAATTGTATTTGTGAATGTATTCATAACGTTTTACAAGGAAAAATAGAATTTAAAGAAATAGAAAGATCAAAATTGAAAAAATACATAAATATTCTACGAAAAATAGTACGGAAGGGATCACACAAAATTAGAAAACATTTAATAATACAAAAAGGTGGTGCATTTCTACCAGTAAGAATGGGTTCTGTTGTAAGTGTGTTGGTTAGTACACTGGAATCGGTTAATTAAGAAACGGAACATGTCAGGTTTTTTCACATATGGCAATTTTAATGAAAGTCAATTGTTTATGGCAAGACCTACAAATCAGTTATGAAAAGGAATATGTCAGTCTATTCGTTTGAAAAATATAAGGCAAATGAAATTACCGTGTAAGTAAGAAACCGAACCAGTCACTGACTTATTCCCTTTCTTACTCAAACGATAATTTCAATATTTGGTAACACTGATTTCAAAATTTGACATTAAATACAGCTGTTTATTATCAAATTTTAGTTTGAGGTTATTATCTCGTTATTAATTTGTGATTTTATACTGCCGTGCATTCATTTTCTGTAGTGCTTTAATAATATTATAATTTAATATTAAAATGTCGGGAAGTGAACGTGAAGACGTAGAAGAGGTTCAGAGAAAAAGGAAAGGCGTGAGAAATGAAACTCCAGCGCAAAAAATCAAACGCAGTCGTATAAAAGGCTTGCGTTATGAAAATTATAAAGGCGTCTCGGTTCCTGGTAAATCACCTGGTGAGTCTTGTCGTTGTGCATTGAAATGTTTTGAAAATATTGATGAACAGACTCGAATCCAGGCATTTGCTGATTCACATGGTCTTAACAGTAAAATAGAGCAAGATATATTTTTATACGGCCTTATAGAGGTTGTACCAATTAAACAAAAAAGACCACGAACAAACGATCCCCAGAAAAAAAAACCTAAACAGGCTTCCTTTAAATTTTATGTCAATGTTCCAAATTCCAAAGTACTGGTTTGCAAAAAGGCTTTTATGAGTATCTATTCTATAAAAAATCATGCATTATTTCGACTGCAGCGTTTAAGTTTAACAGGAACCATACCCTCCGATCAGAGGGGAAAACAAGGTAATCAGAAAACAATACCTGGTATTCTTATTCATGAAGTCAAGGAGCACATCTCAAGTTTTCCTGTTAAGACATCACATTATGCTTCCAAGGAGTACCTTTACATGCCAGCAGATTTAAATATCAAAGCAATGTATAAGCTTTATAAAGAACGTTTTCCATCTTCAACAGTAAAATAATCATTTTATTATAAAGTTTTTAAAGAACACTTCAATTTGCATTTTGGGAGACCCCAAGTTGACGTCTGTTGTGAATGTGAACGGCTTAATATCAGGATACAGAAACCAGACCTGCATGCATCAGCTGTTATGACTGCAAAGGCAGAGTTGGCGATACACAAAAGAAGAGCGAAAAAATTTTACGCCAGTATTAAAGAAGTTCAAGAGCTCAGTAAAACAAGAGATGATGTTCTTGGCTTATGTTTTGATTACATGCAAAACATTTCACTTCCATGTATCCCAGTGCAGGAAATGTTCTACTATCGACAGCTTTCTTTGTACCCTTTCTGCATAAAAAATCTGTAGACTGATGAAAGTCGTTTCTATCTTTATCACGAGGGGATTGGACTAAAGGGCCCAAATGAAACATGCTCATTTTTATGGCAATATATTCAGGAACAGGTACCTCTAACGATAAGAGAACTTTACATCTTTACAGATGCATGTGGTGGACAAAACCGTAACCATGTAATGATAAGCTTATGTCAAGCTCTTGTAGATACAGGTCGATTTGATAAGATCTACCATCGATTACCCATCCGTGGTCATTCGTTTTTGCCCAATGATCGATCTTTTGGTACTGTCAAGAAAGTTCTAAAAAGAAGAGACAGATACTATAAACCCATGGAAATTTGCCAAATAATATGCAGCGCACATAGGAAGTTCACTGTTTCAATGGTGAAAACTGAAGAGATACTGGACTTTAAAGGTTGGTGGACGAAGTTTTATAAGAGAGATGCCATATCTGTTGAAACACAATCTCGTCAGGTTCCACGGAATCAAAAGCAGCATTTCTTGGTGTCCCAATTCATGGAGTTTGAGTATAGTACGAATCAGAAAGGGTGTGTAATATGCCGTCTATTCATCCAAAACATGGGGCGAGTTAACACATTTGATTTACGAAGGAACCGATCGGTTATTCCAGCTTCACCAGAAGAAAAGGCGTACAATGGTCCTATACCCATCAACATCAAAAAGATTGAAGATTTGAGACGCACTCTGCAGTATATTCCACATACTCATAAGGACTATTTTGTCAACATTGTCGAAAACTGGCCAAATACTAGCGCAAACAATGATAATGAATAAAGTTATATAGATTAGCAGTGTATTTTTCTTTATTTTTCCTTACTTTTAACCAGTTGAATAAGAAAAGGAACAAGTCAACTGCTTTTAATCATTGTTTAGTAAACCATTAAATACCAAAACAAGAATAAAAGTATTTTAAATTACGTATTTTATACTAATTTAACATTAAAGACAAAAAAAAACATAACGTTCCATTCATATTTTAAGTTACTGAAAGTTTTTTGCATCTCCTGTAAAAGTTGACATTCGTGACCTGTTCCCTTTCTTAATTAACTGATTCACTTGTCACTCATCAAAAATGTTACTCATCGATCCATCTCTATTAGAAAAGTTAAAACAACCTAACGCGGTTTATACTCCATTATCTCGTTTAGACACAGATATGCAAAACATTTTAAATAGCGATATGGATGATTAAAAGAAGTGTATTTTATATTTACAAACTCTACAAAGATATTTAAACTTCACTAAAGAGGAGCGACAACCCTATGAAATACCAATAATAAATCAAGACTCGAAAAGATCGGTGAAGTATATTACTGATGATGAAGATAATACATCTACAGTCCATTCTAACACATCGGTAAAGGAAGTAAGTTTGCAAGAAACTAATGAAGGACCATACACATCTAATTACATTTTAAAACTTATACCAAAATCCTATATAAAAAGGGGGGAATCACTGTTGAACTTGCTCTCTTTGAATAAATATAAGATTAATTGGGATGAGACAGGCACTGTGGTTATAGATGGTCAAAAAGTTCCTGAAAGTAATGTTGTTGATTTGGTAAATGATTCATTGAGGACACTTAAAAATAGTGAACCTACTGGATGGCAAAAATTCGCTACAGCTTTAAAGAAAATCAAAGTACCGCTTATATATATTGGTAACACAAAAAGATCTGAATATATTAAAAACTATAATCACAAGAGCATCAAGATTGAATCCCAACAAATGAATTATTTTCTACACCAATAACTGAAAGTAAATTTCGCAAGAAGATAAAAAGAAAAATAGATTGGGAAAAATGGACCCCATATTAGAATTAAATAAGATTTATTATGATTCTTCACATCCTGCAGGGTACAGTAGCCTTAACAAATTAACCAAAGCAATGAAAGGTAATTGAAAAGAGATGATGTGAAGAACTGGTTAAAGTCACAAGATACATATACAATGGGTTGCCAAATTATAAGGGACAGTCACATTTTTTATCAAGTTTATCCTTTAGGCACACTTGACTTTATTTCTAAGTGGTCTAAGCATTGTGAGAATGTATTTTTACGTTCATAATACAGGGTGTCCCGAAACTCGACGTCAACCCGGGACCGGGTGAAAAGGCAAGTCATGCTGGTTGCCAGAAAAATATAAAAAAAAATCTAAGTTGCATGATTTTAAAATTACAGGCATTTTAAGAAAAAGTGCAAAATTACACACCCTGTGGCAGTCTTTTTACTCCTGTTGCCACAAATCTTAACTTTTTCCAACAATTTTTTTTGCGTTGTAACCCTGAATAATGCGTCTCTAAACTGTAATACAAATTTGGCAATCAGCTGCTCTATCTTTCATAACAATAGGACTTATTTCTTAGAAAACAACTAAAATAACAACATTACCTAGTTTTTATTGAAAAAAAGTGCACCACGCGAGCTGGGCAAGTTATGTCAAAAGTTGGCGCATTTAGTAAGGATTCCAAAATGGTATAATACTTGGTAAGTTGTTGCTGCTATCGTGGACAAAAAAATTTTTTTAGTAAATTTGAAGGGCCGATTCCAATACTGAATAAATTTAACTCACTGGCACCTGTGCTTGTCTATCATAAAAACTATGAATAAATAGTTTATACTTAGTGTGTGCATTGCAATAGACACTATTTTTTTGAAGAGCCGATGTCATTGCTGAGTAAATTTAACGCGTAAGTAACTGAGACGGAAAGAGTCACCATATCAAGTGCGAGCAAGACGGGTTTTGTAGACGCTATAGAGACTGAAACGGAGAGAGTCATTTAACCAAGTGCAAGCGAGACAGAGAGTGACGCCAGGTAGCCGCTATTGTACTCACATGCCAAACACAAATCAGTACGTTACGCTCCTTCATTTAGTGCGCTTATTTTCGTATTCGTTTGTGTTGATTTCGTACTGACTACAAAAGTAGCCAAAAGGCTTCGTTTATGGACTTGTGATTTGGATTGGGACTGATTGTTTTTCCCTAAACGACGACGTTTGCTTTCTCCTGGACTTCACGTGACTAGTGCCAAGATGTCTGTGTATACCACTAGTGAATACACTAATATGCACCTCATTAATGGCGAATGCAGGTGCAATGCTAGTGCTGCTGCCAGACTTTACCGTGAAAGGTACCCAAACGCTGCTCGTTACCCCGATCATCGCGTGTTTACGAACGTACATCGTTTACTCTTCTCTGAGGGCCGCCTACCAAATCATGAGCATGTTGAAGGAAGACCCGCTAACCCGATGGAAGACGAAGTGCTTGCAGCTGTCGAAGAAGACCCAAGCACTTCAGTAAGGGCTATTGAGATAACCACCGGCGTGCCAAAAAGTATAGCCCATCGAATTTTAAAAAGGCACGATTTACACCCATACCACGTACAGCGAGTACAGACGTTACTACCCAGGGACTACCAACCTCGAATAAATTTTTGCCGTACGATGTTGGAGAGGTACATGAATGACCCCCTTTTCTTAACAAAAATGTTATGGTCTGATGAATCAACTTTTAAAAAGGACGGCTACATGAATATGCATAATTTGCATGATTGGCATGTAGAGAACCCTCATTTACTGAGGCAGGACCGGTCCCAGTACCGATTCAAAGTCAACATGTGAACCGGAATTTTGAATGGTCAGATAATTGGTCCTTTTGAGCTGCCTAGTGCGTTGAATGGCGAGGCCTATTTGGACTTTCTACAGAACCATCTACCAAATTTACTAGAAGACGTGCCATTAAACATTTACAGAGAAATGTTGTTCCAGCAAGATGGGTGCCCAGCGCACTATGCTCGCTCAGTTCGAGAATATCTCGATGAAGAGTTTCCCGGAAGATGGATCGGACGGTCTGGTCCAATCTCGTGGCCGGCCCGTTCACCGGATTTAAATCCATTGGACTTTTTTTACTGGGGAGCAGTCAAAGAAAAAGTCTATTCAAAGGCAATCGAAAACGAATTTGAACTACGGTCAAGAATAGCCGAAGCAGCCGATTTCGTAAATAATGGACGATTCGCCCGAAAAATAGCTCGATCTCTTTTAAAGAGATATCGGGCTTGTATTGCCGCCGAAGGAAGGCATTTCGAACATTTGCTGTAATAAAAATATTTAATTGTAAATTTAATAAATAAACCTCAGTATTAAAAATTTAGTTTTGGTTTTAATTAAAATTTTACAAAAACGTCGTGCCTATTCCAATGCACACACTAAGGCCTCATACGCATTGTCCGGTTAGCCGGAGTGCGGACAGCCGTCCGATTAACCGCAATCAAAAATATATACGCAAAAGTATTTTTTATTCGCACTGTGATGCGGCTGCCGCCCAACCGCTCCGGTCGCTCGGAGCGCTGCGGCCCGACTGACGGCTATCCGGACGGTCGCTGTACGCACTACGCGGATGCACTGCGGTTTGCTAGTTTACGGTTGCTCGCCATTGAAGGTGCACGTATTAAGTATACATTACAGACGAGACGCTCGCGACAAAAAATTTCGGCTATGGATTTCGATGCCGAACGGTTTATAATTGAAATTCAAAACAGGCCAGCAATCTGGAATACGAAATCTGCAGAATATTCTGATAGAAACTTACGTCAAAAAGCTTGGGAGGAGTTGGTGGATACCTATGGAGCTGATTTACCACAGGATAAAAAAAAACAACTCGGTAAGTACAATTACTTTATATAGTTTAATAATTATATGTTGTCACAGTATAATTGGATGTGATTATCCTGCCAGCTTACCCTTCCTTCGTTCATGAAATAATCTGCAAATAATTCTCGATATCTCAATCCAGTTGTATTGTTTCTGCGCACACTATCTTGAGCAATTGTGTCAGTCAGTGGATTATTTAGCGAGTCTTCAAAAGAATACCCATCTCTGTCTCTCACGAAGTTGTGTAAAGTGCACGCCGACTTAATAATATCATTAACTAAGTCGGTGTTGACATTAATGGGTCTATGGAAAATGCGCCACTTATTCGCAAGTATCCCAAAAGTACATTCAATGTAACGTCTAGCTCTGCAGAGCCTATAATTAAACGTTCTTCTCGTAACATTTAAGTCACGTCTTGGATATGGGCGCATCATGGTTGTACTTAAGGCGAATGCCTCATCTCCTACAAAGACGTAGGGGAAAGCAGTGCTATTGGATTCTAAAATCGGCGCAGGTTCAGGAATGTTCAAACGATTCTCCTGCACTTTTTTATAAAAGTTCGAATTCTGAAATATTGCTGAGTCCCCGAATCTACCAAATGCTCCAACATCAATCAATACAAATTTAAAGTTGCTGTCACAAATCGCCATCAAGACCAAGGAAAAAAATCCTTTATAATTATAGCACATAGATCCACTATTGTTAGGTGCTATAGTTCTTATATGTTTCCCATCACAAGCACCTATACAATGCGGAAACTGGGCTCTCTTGAAGAAATCCTTTGCAATTTGAAGCCACATTTGTTCTGTTGGTTCTGGTAGGCATATCTCTTTTAAGCAATACCATATTGCTGCACATACTTCGCGAACAATTTCGGCAATGGTGCTAACTCCAATCCTAAAGATGTAATGCAATTCAGCAAATGAGCAACCAGTTGCTAAATATCTGAAACAATGGTTTTTTTTACAGGTTTGGATCTACAAAAAAAGTGGAGAAACATTCGCGACGCTTTTGTAAAGGCCCATAAAGCAAAGGAGAGCAAAAGCGGGTCTGCAGCTAAAAAGAAGGTTCAATATGTATTCTACGATAATCTTTTATTTTTAAAAGATACAGTAACTGTAAATAGCACAGATGGTAATGTTACAGTAAATGAAGATGTAAACATGACTACACAGAATGAAGACACCAACACTACCCGACAGTGACCACGCGATGCCCGATATCCATATCAAGCAACGCAATGTCCGTGCAGTGCTGCAATCACTCGATGTCCGGAAAGCC
Organism: Eilema griseolum; assembly: GCA_963662185.1. NCBI lineage: Eukaryota > Metazoa > Arthropoda > Insecta > Lepidoptera > Erebidae > Eilema > Eilema griseolum. The sequence goes on along the minus strand of OY759231.1, from coordinate 21,635,507 downwards.
AGTGGTCCGGATGGTATTCCAGCGGTAGTCTTGAAAAAATGTGCAGCGGAGTTGTCTCCAATGCTTACGCGCCTGTACCGGCTATCCTACAGTTCGGGTACAGTGCCTTTGCCTTGGAAAGAGGCGAATGTTCAGCCGATTCCCAAGAAGGGGGATCGCTCGGAGCCAGCCAACTATCGACCCATAGCCGTCACCTCAGTGCTGTGCAAAGTGTTCGAGCACATAATCAACAAACAGCTCATGCGGCACCTAGAGGATCACTCCTTAATTAATGACCGGCAATATGGCTTCAGACCGAAACGGTCAACGGGTGATCTTCTAGCATACGTTACCCATCTTTGGGGTGAGGCTATGGACAAGCACGGCGAGTCACTGGCAATTAGTCTTGACATCGCCAAAGCTTTCGATAGAGTCTGGCACAAATCGCTTCTTTCCAAGCTACCTGCCTTTGGTCTGCCTTCTAGGCTGTGCAACTGGGTTGCTAGCTTCCTGCAGGGGCGCCGTATTCGCGTCCTTTGTGACGGACGAGCTTCGGAGTTTCTGCAGGTTAATGCTGGCGTGCCCCAGGGGTCCGTCTTATCACCCACTCTCTTTCTTCTGCATATCAACGACATGCTGTCTACCGGCAATGTTCATTGTTATGCAGACGATAGCACTTTGCATGGGAGTTATCATGGACATCCTGCGGCCAAGCAGTCGGATATCGCGGAGAAAAGGCAGCTTCTTGTCACTGAGCTTGACGGGATCCTGAATCACATTTCTCAATGGGGCTCTGAGAACCTGGTTGAGTTCAATGCCAAGAAGACGCAGGCATGTGCGTTTACAGCAAAAGTATCTTCTTTCCTTCCCCTCCCCACTCTTCAGAGCACGCCACTGCCACTGCAGGACAATCTCAATATCCTAGGTATGGATGTTCGCTGCAACCTGAATAACAAAAACTACATCGAAAGTATCATCAAAACAGCCTCACGAAAACTCGGAGTCCTGAACAGAGTGAGACGGTTTTTCACGCCGGAGCAGCGGTGTCTTCTATACAAGACACAAATTCGCTCCTGTGTGGAGTACTGCTCGCATCTCTGGGATGGTTCAGCAAAGTACTTACTAGATGCTCTCGACAGGTTGCAGCGACGTGCGGTCCGCATCATTGGGAATCCCGAGATCACGAACACCCTAGAACCTTTACAGCTGCGTAGAGATGTTGCGTCCATGGCTGTATTTTACCGTTTGTACCATGGGGAGTGTTCTGATGAGCTCTTCCAATTAGTCCCACCCTCCCCTTTCCTACACAAGACAACGCGTGCAGGTCTTAGATGTCATCCGCACACGGTGCAAAACATCCGATCAAGAACCAAGCGGTTCGGAGACTCTTGCCTCTGTCGCACCATTAAGGCCTGGAATTCATTACCAGCTCACGTGTTTCCTTCTTCCTACAGTCCCGGGTCCTTTAAGCGGGGCGTGAAAAAGCATATGATGAGGCCGTCAAGCTGAGTGTCACCATTGTCACACGGTATGTGTAAGGAATGGTGACCCTCTTTTCTGGGACTTTGCCTTCAGCTTACCATCAGGCAAGGCGAAGTCCAATTGACGTGTCCTATATAAAAAAAAAAACAAAAAAAAAAGAAGACAATCTTCCATTAAATACGCCATTGACGCCAAAGAGACGTAAGAATAAAAAATATGATGACGCTATTGGTGCACAGTTAGTCGGAGTGTTAACTAAAAATGTAGAAAGAAGGAATTTGGAAGATGACGAGGATCGCCTTTTTTTCTTGTCTTTGGTTAAAGAATATAAGAAAATACCAGAACACTTGCAAATGCAGACAAAGTTAGATATTTTAAGGCTAATTAAAGATGCACAGCAGCTTTGCAACTATCCAAACACATCGTGGGGTATTGGAAGAAACGATACCAATCGTGGATATCAAACGGCCCATTATTCTAGATATAATCCCTACACCCAGCCTATGCAATCATCGGATATTGGACGACCACCTTCTCAAGGCTCTGCAGCGAGTTCGTTGCAAAACATCGAAGTACAATCGCCATTATCAACTTACAGTCAACAGTCTCAGAACAGTCAACACTCGTCTTACATGGATCTTTTTAATTCTATACCAGACGATTGTGAAAATCAAAATGTTTAACCGTGCTATGGTCATTCTTTTGATAAATAAATAAAAATAAATTAGATAGGTATGTATTTTATTTCACTTACCTTAGCACTAACGTTAACTTTAGTTCAGGTTTAATACAATTCCGAAATTGTGTGTCCATCTTTGTTATGCTGGTTTCCAAAATTCTAAAAAGTTCTTCAAATGATTTCAGACTCATTCTAGTGTATCCAAAAAACTTATCGTCATACTTTTTCAGTTCTTCGAAAAATATTTCAAATTGCTTGCTCTCATCTCGTGTTTGCAAATAAGGATGTACCCAGAACCTTCTTCTTTGCTTTTTTTTTCTTTATATATAGCATGTAAATATAATAAATAGCTGCAACTTCTTCAGCGTCCATCTTGGAAATGGTCCTGCATGCTATGAAATGTTCCGATGAAACCGCAACGTTTATCCGCACTGTCCGGTTGCAGTTGCGGCTAGCCGCCACCCGGTTAACCGCAACTGCAACCGCATCCTGCGGCTAGCCGGACGGCTGTTCGCACTCCGGCTAACCGGACAATGCGTATGAGGCCTAAGAGTACTTTAAATTTAGTGAATAAGCTGTTTATTCATAGCTTTTATGATAGACAAGCACAGGTGCCAGTGAGTTAAATTTATTCAGTTTCTGAATTGGCCCTACAAATTTACAAAAAAAAATTTTTGCCCACGATAGCAGCAACAACTTACTAAGTATTATACCATTTTGGAATCCTTAATAAATGCGCCAACTTTTGACATAACTTGCCAAGCTCGCGTGGTGCACTTTTTTTTTCAATAAAAACTAGGTAATGTTGTTACATAGGTTACAACTAAAAGTTTCCGGAACTGGCCACTTACATAAACAATAAATTTATTACAACATTTGAAAATAGAACTCTTTGGCTGTAGAATACAGTTTGTTTCATCTGACTGTCTTTTGTTTTTACCTTGTGGTGCCATTTAAAAAATTGTGTGTCTGCATCAACATGGATTTAACTCGCGAAAATTTTCGTAGTATGATTTTCTACGATTTTAAGTGTAATTTGACGGCTCAACAGAGCATCGCTCGGCTTGAAACAGCTGTTGGCGATGAAGCTCCATGCAAGACGACTGTTTATAGCTGGTTTGCATAATTCAAGCGTGGTCGTATCAATCTCAGTGACGAATCTCGCGATGGTCGGCCGTCCACCGCTGTGACCAACAAAAACATCGATGCTGTGCGCCGTATGAATGAAACAGACAGGCATGTGACCTACTATGAAATTCGCGCATCCTTAGAAATAGGCATGAGTCAAACACAATCAATCCTACACAAACATTTGGGTGTGAGAAAGCTGTGCTCGCGGAGGATCCCACATAACTTGACCGAGGATCAAAAAACGGACCGCGTCACTTGGTGCAGTGCCATGCTTACCAGATTCAACGAAGGTGCGTCAAATTTGGTGTGGGACATAGTAACAGGTGACGAAACATGGATTTATTGCTACGATCCCAAAACAAAGCAGCAATCGAGCGTATGGGTCTTTCAAGATGAGCCGAAACCAACCAAAGTGGCGCGCGTGAAAAGTGCATCTAAGCGGATGATTGCTTCTTTTTTTAATAAAACTGGACACGTGGCTACTGTTGCTTTAGAAAATCGTCGTACTGTGAATAGTGACTGGTACACGACCATTTGTTTGCCGGAAGTTATTGACGAACTCCGTAAAAATAACCGTAAACGCCGTATCATCCTGCACCACGACAATGCTAGTTCTCACACGGCCAGACAGACAAACGACTTTTTGAAGGCGAAAAATGTAGAACTCATGAGTCATCCTGCATACAGTCCCGACCTGGCACCTTGTGACTTTTATCTGTTCCCAAAAATTAAGAACCAATTACGCGGCCAACGATTTTCATCACCAGAAGAGGCTGTCGAGGAGTATGAAAAACACGTTTCAGAGGTCACCACAGAGGAATGGCACAAAAGTTTTCAAAACTGATTTGATCGAATGAAAAAGTGCATAGACGCCAAGGGAGATTATTTAAAAAAAAACAATAAATTAATGGACATCGTCGAATCTCGCCCCAGAATCAACAAACATGTAGCTTATACCATAATTAGTTATCTATTTTATTGAATTAGATGCAAATATCTATATCACACGGACAAGGATCTATTCTAAATTAATAATTAAGAATAATGTAACGATTTATACTTACTACCGACATTTTCAATCAACGACAACCGGTTAAGGATGCGCAACTGAATCCAAATCAAAATGAAAGTAATCGATATCAAGTAATATAATCGTCTTATAACTTATATCGATTACTAAATAACCTTTCGTCTGTTATTAGTCAAAATGACATTTATGCCCCCATCTTGCTGACATTGGTTTAGGAAAACCTTATTTTTTCTAAATCTAATTGGGATTTTGAGTGACTTTTATTAGTATTATCATTATATTACATTTCTTTTTCTAATTCCTTACACTACACTTGACTTTGAATTGCATTATGACCGTTTTATGAGAAACTAGCTGTTGCCCGCGGCTCCGCTTTTTTTCGTGTTAAAGTTCCCTCAGATACCACCCCCGTCGGCCATCAGGAGTGATTATGTCGGACTCGGACCCAATAAAAACGTATGCCGTCGCGGATATTCAGTTGCTGGGGTGTAAAATTACCTACGGTATATTGCGCGCTCCCCCTGGGCCAGCTACAATTTTAAGATAGCCCCCTCAGGAGTGGGAAGCACGATGTCTCTTGGAATCCGGGGAAGGGAGGTGGCTAGCGTGAAGGTCTCATATATCATTAATTAAAGTACATTATTGGCGTCACGGACACCGGGTGTTTTGTTTATAATAATTTAAACTTATCTCCTAACTAGTTTAAACAATGGTATATTGTTACATTCTACTTGAACAATAATGTATCAAATATGAGACTCATAACTGGTACAAAAAACAATGTCTCAATGTCCACAGCGATTTGTGCATAAAAGTGTTATAATAATTAATTATTCAAGATTTACATGAAATTAGGCATTTATTCCAATGTAAAAAGCTACATAGTAATGTTTTACCTCAAAAATAAATAACTACTAATGTTATTTTTAAACTTTCGCGGTGTGAATTCATAATTATACTAAGTATCGGGACTTCTCGCGAATTATATTAGGCTAGAAAGCCGCGACGTGCACCGAGGAAGATGTTGCTGGGTGTTGACCGCCAACCGGCATACATGCCGTATGTGAAAGGTGTAACGGACAAAATCGGATCTTGCTTACGGAAGTTTTCCATCAAGACGATTTTTAAACCGTTCGCCAAAGTAGCGAAATACGTGCGAACATCGAAGGACGTCATTTGTAGAGGACAAACACCGGGTGTTTATAAAGTGGATTGCAGCTGCGGTAGTTCCCACATAGGCCAGACCAAGCGAACCATTGCAGAGAGAGTCAGAGAACATATCGCAGCTGTGAAAAATCGTCAGTTCAACAAATCGGCAGTAGCAGAACATCTTGAGTCGGGTACCAATCACTGGATTGAGCTTCGTCAACCCAAAGTCCTCTCCACTGATCGCCACTACTATTCACGGATTGTGCGTGAAGCCATTGAAATCAAAAAATATAAAAATTTCAATAGGGAAGATGGATTCAAGCTATCCGGAACGTGGAATCCAGTGATTAAGATACTAAAACCAAAAAACACAGTGCCGTTAAAAACTGACATAGTGAGTGTGGTGTGTCGCCAGCCTAACCATTTATAATAAGTGTAATGGTGGGTAGGCGCTCAAAAAATGTTCACCGCATACATCTCGACGCTCGAAGACTAGTCAAGTCGTGACCACGGGTGCTGCAACGCATCCGAAACGTCGGCAGAAATAGTAAGTTCCAAAATATAATTCGCGAGAAGTCCCGATACTTAGTATAATTATGAAATAACTACTATTTTGACCACCGTTGGTGCCAGCTTACCACCAGGGTGAGGTGAAGACAAATTGACGAGCAATAATATATATAAATATATAAAAAAACGATTTTCTCATAATGAATTATATCAATTACATCCACAAGCAAGTAGCAGGCTGTCTTAACTGTCACTGACTGAAAGCTATAAACTTATTGTCAATTGTCACCTAATGTCACTACCATCACTTCACTTCGTCATAGTTCGTTGTTGATTTGAAATTGTTGGTTTTTGTTTTCTTCGTTTATTTTGGATATTTCATTACAACTACTCGGCTATTCTAACGGACTCTGATCTCTTGCAATATCGAAATACTCTGGCTGTGATTTCTGGACTTTGTCAACTGCTTACGAAATGGAATGTGTGTGCTGTGTTAATTGCGGATCTGCTGGCGGTTCCCTGATTTTAGAAGATGAGCAAATTCTTTTCGTCATACAACAATGGACAGCACCTCGTTTGGTACGTATGCCCTTTACATATAAATCAATATTTTGCGTTACTCACCTAATATAAATATATGTACCTACCATACTTAATATATTTTTATTGTTGGCTACATAATGTATGATTTGCGATTGACATGGTCATTAACATTAGTAGTAAAAGTAAAAGTAAAAGTTACTCAATACCAACAAAAAACATGATAAATATCCTGGCGAGTATTACACTACTAATGGCTACTTAACATTTATAAGACAAAAAGATAAATGAAGTGAAAAATTGACTCTTTTCAGATTCATGCTCATGATCTTATATGAACTACATGTTGGACTTTGGCCCAAAATACTACTCAAACTTCAACAGCTTCAACTACCAGCAATGTTGGTAGAAATTGTGTAATTTGCCATAGGATGTTAGAACCTCGCACTCGTTCACATCATCTAATTTCACTGAGAACTGATACTCCACATCAATGTAGCTTGAAAAACTTAATAATAGAAAGGCTTGCACCAATGGAGGTACATTATCATTATTTATTAACATTCATGCTCATACTATGAATGTCAATAAATAAAATATCATTTATCTTTCAGATGCGTCCGTCTCATTATATTTGCCATCCCTGCTGGCAAAAAGCTGACCGTGAAGTAGTGCATTCCATGCCATCTTCCTCAAGATCAACTCTGAGGACCACAGGGAATCCATTGAGATGTGCCAATTGTGGTATTAATTTACTACGACAGCGTCGTCATATACTCAATGATAATACAATTCTTACACAAGTACAACAAGTTGAGCCACAAGTGGTAATTATTTAGTTTAGTTTTAAACTATTTATACTTTATTAGATTATGATTTTACTAACTCATTCACATTCACTGCTGCCCTAATAGTAAATATAAATTCAGCTATACTGAAAAAACACAGCAGTGTTGTTATTACGCACATACGTATCGAGTTATAAAGATTTTGTGACGAGGGTGCGTGCGAACACGCTACGCGCGTATTTCAAAAAGACGTTACAAGCAGACTGGAAAACACATAGGCTGTGGGTTAAGGTGTTTGCGGATAACATAGGGGTACAAAAAACATGATTTTCACGCTCAGACGCACCGTTTCAAAGATATGGTGAAAAAATAACTTTCCATACAAAAGAGAGAAATTTTAAAAATATTAAATAAATAAAATATATATAATGCCATCTAGCCAATTTCTTACAAACTAAAATCTGACTAACCAATTTCGTTTTCTTTTGTCTATCGTCATAGACAAACCGGCAATTCGAGCCTCGAGCAATCAAAGTACTCAAACGCAGTGTTTTTAACGATAATATTGGTGACCTTCATGCGCATACATTATACATAGCATACATAGCTGTACATAATTTAAAAAAGCTAACTATAAAAAGTTAATTAATTATATATTAAACCGTGATTTTACTAAATGCCTTTCCGAACGGACAAATTTTGAAACAACAACGAATTAAAATTTGACAATTGTGACATTACGCCACTACCGGTCTTCACAAGTTGGTTGGAAAGAAGTTTGAAAAGTGAGTATAAAGTTTTCTTTCATACGAAATAATTTAAATTCATATATTATAGACAATTGAACTAATAAATCAACTTAATTTAAATAGTAAAAATACTTATAATTATACAACGTGTTACAGAAAGGTGTGGTCATATTCGAGGGACGCATTACGTGTGATATAAATAAATTTTCCGCGGGAGTATAAACACCAATTTACTTTGTATCACGTAGATAATTAATTTTCTTTTTTATCGACCATGTGTAAGCTAGTGGAAATTGTCGACAAACGCACAACACTAAAAAACTAACCAGGGCTGCAGCAGCTGCAGCGCGCTGTTACAAATGAACTCTACGGTTTGAACCCGAGTAGGTTTACCAAACGATCGGATTTGATAGGCCCTGTCTCAATATCATATAACTTACTTTGTACCTAAACAATTTTTTTTTTATATCGGGCAAAGAAATTCTGAAACAGCTTAAACTTGTTAAAATAGTATTAAAATAAAACAAAATTTACTTTTAGCAATAATAAAACATTTTTATGTTCCTGAAATCATCCATGCTAAATGTAAGACTTGTCTCAAAGATACCTTAGGTAAAGGTTAACCTACATTCAATACCAGGAGTCGTGGACTATCGAATTTCCAGCCACGCCCCTTAATATTAAACTAATTAAAATTGGTTCCGTACCCAATTTTATTGAAATGTTATGCAAAAAATAAATTTTCGGTTTTTATTCAACTTCGGTGGCAGACAAGCACACGGCCCACCTGATGAGAAGTTAAATAGAACAAAATTCCAAGTTGTTGGGTAGGTACACGATAAATAGAGATGCTTGGTTGCGAATCTCCGAAGCGCAACTGCGCGTGAAGACGGCAGCACACCTCCTCTCCCAAAATCCCGACCGAGGTAGGAATGCCCCTGTAAAGGGATGCTGGGTGACTCTTCATGTGTGCCTGAGTAGCATAGGACACAGTGGAGAGCAGACAAAGCCTCAAAGGGCTGGTTGAGGAGCCGCCCCTTTTCAGGGTAAGATGAGGATATCGTACTTTTCCATACGGAATTAACATGGCAACAGGTTCGAAAACAGGGTTGTTTTCCTCTCGCATCCCCGCACGCTCTCGTCCTTCGAGACCAGCAGGAGGTTGGACAAGGCGGTATTTCCGCCCAATTGAGCAGTCCGACTAGGGAAGTACCTCCGCCCAACAGAATACCGCGGCCATAATAACTTCGTGTTGTGTTAGGGTAGCTAGAGCTCACTGGAGAATTCGTGCTGTCAGTAAGAAAACTAAAGGCATGTCCTGCTTTGTCTTCTACACTGACGGCACAGAAACTCTGTGATTACAGGGTCGGCAGCGCGAGTGCGTTCCCTCTGGTGTTACATACGTTTATAGGCCACGGTAACCAATTTTCATCAGGTGGGCCATGTGCTTGTCTGCCACCTAAGTGGTATAAAAAAGCAGCATCCGCAACACTGTGATCGTTACACGTTTGCCTTAGTTTGAGTTACGTAGTTATTTATTATCGGATTTTTTTGAGATTTGTTTGTTCGTTACGTTTGGGAAACCAGGTGTCATGATAATGCGCACAATGGCGCACAACATAAATAACGGCAGTGTACAAAAATGCACACAGAACTTACTAAGGTATATCATGTCGTACCCGGATAACATAACTCTAAGAGGTCCTTCATAAGTGTTCGTTAAAGTAACATTCATTGCGGTACCCTAAACTATTTCATAAAATTAAAATATCTTCTCTTTCACTCCAAATCGCCACGCCCTTTATTATGATTGGTTCCGTACCAATTTTTATTTAATACAAAACCTTTCCTAAAGCATAAAAAGGTATGGTAAAGTGAACAAAAATATGTTCAAATACCAGGATAACATAAAATGTAAGAGTCGTTTCTTCAAAATTTTTGAAACAAGATTTTACGGTACCCTAAAATAATTGATACGATAAAATCATTTGTTATTTTTTTCCTATACCTAAATAGGGTGAACTGACTAGTATTCGACCATGGTCACAATTTTATTATTTTCTGCATTCTTAGTATCGGATGTATTTCTACTGAATTACATACTCTTTTTTAATAACAATGTTGTTCAGTCAGTGGGTCGTATGTTTGTTTGCCCACCCGTTATTGAATGATACGAAAATCACGGCGTCGAAAAAGTTGTCTCTTACATAACAACAGACAACGAGTAGATTGAATAGTAGCTGCGATTTTTTTTTCAGAGTAAGTACATAACTCTGGTTTTTATTAAATTTGAGCGCGATAGTCCATTCATTGTCCAACCCAAACTCAATGCGAGGGGGTTTCTGCACTTGAAAGAAGCACAAAGTCATAGTTGAAAAATCCAGATTTAAATATTAAAATAAAAATTTTTAAATGGACGTAAACCAGTACCTCTACCCTAATTTCATAGGTAACACGTTCGGCCGCGGAGTCCTTTGATGAGACCGCGATGCGTGGCGGCGCTTTTGACACGGACAGTCGGTGCCGCCAAGGACATAATATTTGGCGCCAAAGTGCGTAAAACAGTAGGCATCAATGTTGCCATTACTGATTTTATAAAATCTGTAGATGGCATGTTAAAAATAGTAGAAGCAGCGTAGATTTCAAATGAAAAAGTGGTAAATTTATTAGTAGATTAAAATGTATTTTTACGCGTTTATGCTTTTTAAAAGATAGAAGACGAAATCCGGTTCGTTTGTTTTGCGTCTTGTCACCCGCAGAGTAGGTAAGTCTTGTCATATGCAAAGAAAAATATCGTGAGAATTTGATGTAGTACTTTGGCTCTATCTCCTCTCGGTATGATTAAAACTTGTGATTTTCAGTAGAAAGGCCGACCTTAACCACTGAGCACGAAGCTATCATTTACTTTTCAGTTCAGATTTTTAGCGCGAACAGATAGCAAAATGTACCTAGGCAATGTACTTTTTAGTAGAAATAGAATATTGTTCTGAACAAAGGGATTGATTTAACCATTAATTAGTTAACTGCAGGTTTTTCAGTCATATTTGCCTTAAAAATGAAAGGAAGGTCTGTGGATTTTTCAAAATTCTACGTATTAAATTAGATAATTAGAATTAGATAGATTAATGGTTGGCAACATTCGTATGTACCTACTTGTGCCGACTTCTTTTCTGTAGGTTGTTTACATGTTTATTTGTAGACTAGTTGTTGTTCTGTTGTGCAGTGAAAATGTCGGTTTTTAGTAATAGCGAATATTAGATGATGCTTTGTGTTGGCGCAGCTGATGGTAGCTTGCGAAAAGCTCGTCGGCTGTACAGTGAGATATTTGTGGACGGAAGACTAGAGGGTGACCGTCGGCGGTTTCCCTCTTTAGAGTGTTTTAAGAAGATGGTGAACCGCCTTCAACACACTGGAAGTTTTCGTGGCGACCTTCTACGACGCCCACTGCTTTAGACGATCGTATTCTCGAGCATTTTGAAGTAGACCCGAGTACGAGTAGATACCCGGCGAGCTGGAACGGTTATCGGAGTGAAACCCGTTCATTTCAAGGGGGAAGTTCGCGCGTATTTAAAGATGCGTTTTGATCAGAGGATTGGGCGTGGCGGTGAAGTGAGAGTCGCTTGCCCGGCGAGGTCCCCGGATCTCACTCCGCTCGACTATTTTCTCTGAGGTTACGTGAAGAAAAAGTGTACAGTACAGCATGTGACAGCAGAGAGAATATGGAAGCCCGAATATCAGAGATTTTCAGTAGGTAGCGTAACCCCAGATATGTTTCGAAGCGTGCGTGGTAGCATGTTACGGCATTGAGCAACGAGGTGGTAATTTTGAGCCGTTGCGCATTGCTATAATTTTTTAAACGTAGGTATGCCTTGGAGTTTCACGCATACTGTGGCGTCATAAACTCCATTCATGTGTACATGTACTCGTTATGTTTTTGTGGCCTACATAAGTGATAGTTTAAACTCCTTGTGTCGCGATCGTGAAGTGATAAATTAGTGCGTTCTTATGACTGTACCAGATCAGGTACATCACCGTTTCGCTGTAAGGAGAACACGCCCCGGTAAGTGATAGTCAAAATATCTCTGATGTAACCTGTATCTAACTATACCTACGCTTGGTAGGCCGGCTACCAGGCGCACAGCTGAGATTAGAGATTTTGCAGAGGTTATTGAACTCAATTGAACTTATCGCGAAAGAACAAAATACAATAGTGTTGTGACCTACCGCTTTTGCTAAATATCGAAAATTTTAACGAATTTAACAATTTTGTAAGACGACTAACGATGTCATCACTTTATTACTATTTGTACATTGGCCGGTGCATATCGACTGGTTATCAGGCATGTGTAACGACCCTTAAATATGACCACACCTTTCTGTAACACCCTGTATATAATATACAAAACTAAAAAAGTCATATTAGAACTCTTGCGAATTTAAAAGTTCATTTTAATTTGTTAGGCCTCTTTTCCATTACACGGTTTCTCGCCGTGAAAATCTACGGTTAATTCGCCGCGTGTAGGCACGGTCGTCAGTGTGGTATGGATCACTATATGAGCTTGTCGACATGCACGGTGGCGCCAAGGCACGGCGCCGCGGCCGCGTGCGCCGTATCTGCCCCTCGGCGCGCCGCGTCTACGCACGGCGTGATTTTCACCAGTGTTGTATGGCAGTCTATCGGGGTGTGTCGACGGTGCCGGACGTACGCACGGATTCGTGACCGCTTATATACGCTGTTTCGCGATTTTATTATAAAATGAACATAAATCAAGAATTATTAATTACGTTGATTCAAGAAAGGCCTGTAATATGGGATAAGACCATCGACGATTATAAAAATAAGCGGCTTAAATATGATTCCTGGAAAGAAATATTTATTCATTTCCAGCCCACATTTGAAGATTTAAGTGGTGATGAGAAAAACAAGTTTGGTAAGTTACAGATATTTAATTATTAACTTTTTACTTATGCATAGTTGTTTTGATAGGAGAGGCGACCTTCGTTAGATACAAAATATTGTGCAAATCTGTTGCGAACTTCATTAGCCGCCAAACTTCCGCGAACTGCATTCGTGATAGGTAACTGGATTAGTTCCGATTCTGAATCAAGGGTGGACTCATTTTCACTCGCATTGTGAAACTGAAAGTTTTCCTGCTTATGTATAAAATTTTGCAAAACACAACATGTTTTCACAATATCAACTGCCAAATCGATGGACACATTCATTGGCCGGTGAAAAATTCGCCATTTATTGGATAAAATGCCAAACGCACATTCAACAAATCTTCGCGCTCTGGTGAGTCTGTAGTTAAATGTACGTTTTAATTGATCAAGCTGATGACCACCAAATGGACGAAGCAAGTGATAATGCAAAGCAAAGGCTTCGTCCGCAACGAACACATATGGCAAATCGTAGTCAATTCCAGGCAAACGTGTTGCATCGGGTAGATTTAATCCGTTGTTTGTTAAATTTTTCCAAAATGGGGTCTCTTTAAACACACTGGAATCACACTCCTTTCCGTAGGCGCCAACGTCAACAAATATAAAGTTGTAATCGCTATCTACTACTGCCATCAAAACTATAGAAAAAAAATGTTTGTAATTTAAAAACATCGAGCCACTATCAATTGGCTTAATAAGTCTGATGTGTTTTCCATCGACCGCTCCTAAGCACAGCGGGAAGTTGGAAGATTCTTGAAATTTGCGTGCAATGTGTAGCCAGTCTTCTTTAGATGGCATTTTCATATATTCTTTATACAGTTCTAACCAAATGTAGTGGCATACTTCACGTACGATGCAACTTATGGTTTTTATTCCAATTCTATAGCTGTAGTATAGGTCAGTAAAGGTATCTCCTGTTGCTAGATACCTGAAATATAAAACAAAACGGTTCAGGTTCAAATACTAAAACCCCATTTTAGGTCGGGGTCGATTCAGTTTAGGTCGGGGGTTTTTATAAATTTTGAATTTAATAATTATTATTTATTTATTTTCAGGGCAAATGGTGATGAAGAAGTGGACCAATATGAAAGATAGCTGGATAAAATATGACAAAAAAATTAATGAATGTAAGTCTGGTTCTTCAGCAAAAAAAATAAGAAAATATATGTTCTATGATGAAATGATGTTCCTAAAAAAAAATGTTGAGCATCGCAAGACCGATTCTAACATGACTGAACATGTTCATGATTCTAGCCTCAGTAATGAAAATTTTGATAGTGCAGTCCCGAATCAATCAAGCTCGGGATACACTGAACGGAGTGAGACGCAAAGGGCTAAAAAAAAAAGAAAAAATGAACTAAGTGAAGTTGACATTAGGTTTATGAAGTTTATGGATTCAGCAGAACGAGATGAGAAAAAGAAAAGCCGTAGTATGAACTTTTTTATGGGAATCGCTGATACAGTTGACAAGTTCAGTGATGAAAATATGATAGACTTTCAGTTTCAAGTAATTTCAATAATTAAAAATATTCAACAAAGACAGTGTACTCAGTATATACCTACATCAAGAAACCAATGGGATCAAGGCCATCAAGGATATTTAAGTGGTACAGCATCCTCAAATGCGCAATCGTCAACATATGGATATTCTACAGCTGCTAGATCGGGCTATGGAATAAGTCGTCCACAGACGTCTTCTCATGATTTTGGACACGGTTCTGGTTTAGAGCCAATCCACTACCGACCCGAATCACAATTATCTGTACATAGTGTAAATGCGGAAAGTATCTCGGCAGATTCTCAAGTTTCTATTGAAGACGAATTCGATTTTAGTACCGCATTTGAGTAGCATTTTCAGCGTAGTGTATTTTTTGATTTACTTGTTCTTAAATTAATAATTATTAAAATTCAATTACATGTAATAATTTTGTTTGTGTGCAATAAACAATTTTAAACTAAAATATGTCATTTAATTTTGTACCTACTTACCTCAGAGTTACAGCCAATCTTTCTGCGGGCGATATACTCTCTCGCATAAAAGTATCTTGATGTTTTAGTTCCTGGGATAATTTTTGGAGCAAGTTGTCGAATGTACTTTTCTGCATTCTAAAATAATTGTAAAACTTGTCTTCATCTTCTCTCAATTGATTCTTGACAAGTGTATGAAACGCGCCATATTCCTCCCTTTTTTCTAAAATCGGATGTATCCAAAACCTTACTTCCCTTTTTTTTTCTATTTTCTTTTTCCTATATATGTAATAAGCAACTATAATCTTTTTTTTCGTAAGAAAATTCATGACGCAGCACGTCCTACACAGCCCGAGTAAAAAGCGCTACTAGCCAGTACTTACCAATGTCTCGCGCGGTGATTTTGCCGTATCATGTACAAGCTAGCACGTTTTTTCAACCGTACGGCTTACACACCGTACGTTTGAACAACCGTGTAATGGAAAAGAGGCCTTACAGTTGAAAGTGTTGAAACAGTAACTCATAACAAATATGGCGAGAAAAATCGAAAAGTATGTATGGTTAATTTATCTTATTGTCTTTACTCAGATGTTCAAATGTTTTTTGTATTAAATTTCAAACTATATCTATGTAGGAATGAATCACGTGCGTTGTAATGGTGCATTTATTTACGAATCAATGTATATTTCATCAATCAATCAATCAGCCTATTGCAGCCTGAGCCTACTACTGGATGGACTCGAATATCTACCAACTAATCTAATAGGTCGGTATAGTAGTAAAATCTTAGATGTGTGTGGACATACATAGCTATGAATAGAAATGGTGCATGTAGCTGTATGTTTTTAAATGGGTAGGTACTTTTCAATGGGTTGCATGGATGTGTGTGCCTAACTAATATATTGTACATAATGCAAACTAACAAATTTGATGTCAATGACAACAGCATACTTTCAAACTTTTCACTTCATCATTATATGTGTGCCTCTGGTTCTGGCAATGCCTATGTGAAGCATAATTTGCCTGTTTCAATGCTATCTGGGTGCTATTGTTTTGATTCCAATATTTTTTGTCAATTGTACTGAAACTGATAATGGCAAAAATAATGTATGTAACCACTTGCTACTTTTGACTTAATATTTCAGCCAATGTCATGTTATTTTAAAATCTCATTTATTGTTGTAGATGGGAGGACTGGCTCTTCGGGAGGATTTTGTAAGAATTATTTTTTATAAAAATATGGCTTTAGAGTATAAAATAAGTGTTTATATTGATTATGATACATTATTAATTAAACTGTTCAGATGATCAGTTCACTGCCAGACTAAAACATAGTGTTTCATGACTCACAGGTTTTCCTTCTTTTATTATCTCATTCATTTTATATGACATCCACTGGATATGTAAGGTTTTCTAATCTATTTATTTAATATTTAATAAGGTGAGCACACATACATTAGGTGAGATTAACTCGACTCAAGTACCAAATGACACTAAAATTGTGCTTTATCAGACTGATAAGAAATATTCCTCGGTGGTGCAGTGATATTATATACAAATGCAGTTATTGAGGTCTTGGATATGATACCTGAGACAAAACCATTAATGTTTCCAAGATACTCAAATGTTTGTTCCAAAGTTGGGATGTTTTCTGTATGAGAATGTATTTAAAAATATGTTAATAATAGTATGTTTATCAGCTACCTAGTTTTCCATACCTACAAGCTATAGTGGATAGCTTACTTGGGGTAGAGGCTTTGTGTAGAAGAAAAACGTCTAAAATATTATTACCATTACAATTTATCTTCTTACTCTTTTTTTTAACAGCCATGAGTCAGCCGAAGAGCCGCCTGTCGAGATTGCCGAAGAGGCACTGTGGCTGGCGCAGCCTTTAAGGCCACTAATGCGCCAAGTTGCCCCTCGGGTGGCAGACCGCCGCCCGCCCTTATCGCAGGGCGAAGTTCAGGCCCTGCAAGAGGCGTGGCGGGCCGCTGTGGCCGTAAGAGGCAGCTTGGCGGACTTCATTAGAGCGCAGGCCACAGTGCCAAAATTACGCCGGCGTCCCCGTGCAGAGTGTTAATGGGCCCCGTGCAACTTTACTTGCACGGGGCCCTTCAATGAATTTGTACATACATTTGAAGATTTTTTTTTGGTTTTTTTAGTTTTGTTTTTTTTTTAATATATCTTGTACATAGTAACTAATAAATAACTTTATCTTCTTGCAAGTTTTCTACTTTTATTCTTTCTAGAACACTTATGGGCTCACGCCTTCTACGTCTCCATCCTTTAAAGAGATCACTTATACGGCACATAACCAAAAAGTGATCTGTATGGATACCCACACCGCGATATACCCTAGCGTCTAGAATATTTTTTCTCAATCTTTCATCCACTATTACAAAATCAATCATACTTTTACTGACATTCTTCGCTTCTCTTGTATACATATGAATCCTTTTGTGTCGAAACATCGTGTTTGACACACAAAGGTTCCATTCCAAACATACTTCAAGCAAACCTTTACCATTTTCGTTCACTCGTTCATCTCCGTACTTGCCAAGAACCCTTTCAAATCCATCTCGTTTCAGTCCTACCCATCCATTAAAATCACCTAGCATTATGATTCTTTCATTATCCTTACATTCTCTTAATACATCTCTTAAACTCTCCCAAAACTGTTCTCTTTCTTCTTGTACTTCCTGGGACGTATTCGTACCGGAGTCTACAGGAGCATAAACCCCTACGACAAAAATACGAGTGAGTCCCACTTTCATTCTCATCCACATCAGTCTAGCATTCACACATTCGAATATATTCACACACTCAGCCATTCTAGCAGATAGGATGACACCAACTCCCTGGCAAGCTCTGTCGGTATTGGGTACTCCCGACCAGTACGCGGTGTAGGGTCCGTGCTTGGTGGTGTCACATCCTTTCCTCTTCGTCTCATTCACACAAAGCACATCAATCCTTCTTTCATCCATCATCTTACAAACATCATTCATTTTTTCTTCCATTCCTCCTCCAACATTCAACGTAGCAAAACGGCTCTCCGTGAGCCACTTTTCGCCCCCACTGGAAACGAGACGTGACGGGTGGCGTACCGCGTCGCCGCCATGCGGATGATTAATTTTTTTTGGAATCATTGCGTTCCCACGAGTCATAGGGAAAATATGGTGGCTTCTATGACGGCAATGTTAAACCTTGTTAAAATAAAACACATAGAATACAAGTAATTTGCTACTCATTCATTAGCATTTCATATTGAGATAGACATAGATTTCCTAAATTAGTAAGAAATACACTGTTGTTTTATGTGCCTAAATATATTGCTTTTCTTAAACCGAGTATACTCGGCATTCAAACCGAGTTACTCGGGCCGAGTACGAGTATCTAAAACCCGCCGAGTACCGAGTATCAACCGATTACTCGGCCCATCTCTAGTATCTAGGTACCTATTGTACTAGGTATATGCCTTAATTATTTGATATGTTACTTACAAGTCCATCTTTTCCTCTTTGCCTCTGATACTCAACTTCTAAATCGATTTCAAATGAATAATCTCAAAACACAAAGATAAACTAATAAAATTACGTGAACACAACAATAAATAACGTAAATACTAAAAAATATCAACTTTTAGTACTTGGTCTTTAAAGGCGGGAGCGCGGACAAACGCCTCACTTAACAGGTCTTGACAGGCCTGGCCTGTCAAACTTACGTTCCCGCGCAATCATGTAATGTCAAGCGATAAGTTAGTTTACGACATTGCGACAATTCGTATATTTTTTTACTTTGTCAACGAACTTTTTTGTTTCAACCCGGGCCCTATGATGACTACAAACTTTCAAATTCGTGGTAGTTAGAGTGCCGTGCCGGTCTGAAATGGATATAATCGTCGCACAGTGGGGCAGCGTCTTATAGGGATATGGGCGTTTTTCAAATTTTTTGACCACCACCAAAACAACATGTCCACTGACTTTGTAATGATATTATTTCATAATTACTAGTACAGTGTTCATGTTTAATACATCAATTGGTTGCACATTTCAACAAGAGTAAATTAAAACAGCAAAATAATTGAAATTTTTATTTTAATTTGAACAAAAGTAAATAAATGTGTCGATATATCCCCCTATATCACGATGTCCCATGCATACCTTCCTAACTTTGATATGTCGTATATCTAAATACCCGTACCAAACTTATACTAAATCACTTGGTTTGTGTGTAAAACTACATCATATTATGTTTCTGTAATGTATTTCCATCGGTTGTTAAATAAAAACAAATTAAATATCAAATTTTGTTTCGTCCCAGAATAATAATCATGCCGGAATTCGCAGTTAGTAACGACGATTTTAAACAACTTCTAATAAATAAAACTACCAATACAAGTTATTTTTTTGATGTGATAACCCTTTTATGACAGTTAAAATCATTCCTTTACCTTCTTGGGACTCTATGATTGGTCAATCGTTACTTTTGTTCCATAGTGTCGTTTCTAGTTTCAACGTGTTCCGATTAGTACGGTGAGTTTTGATAAATTATATTATTGTTTAGCATACGAAAATTGTTTAAAGTTGTGCACTAAATGTCTAAGAGTAACTGAAGTTTATTAAATTCAAAAGCTTTTGTCTATTATATTAAAATATTGTGATGTGAAATCATAAAAGCTACTTTCGTAACGTCAGGTTAGTAACGTTACATATAGCCGGAATTGATTTTGAAAAATAAAGTGAATTATGAATTACTATATTTTGTAATGCAAAATCGAATTAAAGACACACAAAACATTTGAACCGTAACTGACTGTACAGTTCTAAGCACGGTGCATTCGAAAATAAAATTTGAATTTCATTGCAGGTCTTCAACATAAAACGACGACAAGTATTTTTAATTACGTTGAAATATGGTAGTGTTTTTGGACATTGACAAATTTTTGACTCGGAATGATTTACGTCTACTCAAAAAAACTAAATGGCCATGGTGTAGAACACACTTTATATTAGCAAAACAATGTTATAACTGCAAGACTCATACTGACTCGAACGCTGGAATACCGACTCATTTTGTTCTTTTTAACGACAGACAAATATTTCATCTTTTGAATCATAATTTTTTCTGGTGTCAAACTTGTTCACTGTTTACGATTTATGATCATTTTCCGGATGACGAATGTAAATATTGTAACTAACTATTGACATTTTTTAAATACAACTTCTTGAACATCCATAAAACAAAGATGCCACTTACCGGGGCTGAAAGAGCTAAGAGATTTAGAGAAAAGTTAAAGGAAGATCCCGTAAAATATGAAATATATAAACAGAAACAAAGAGAAATTGTTAGAAAACGAAGGAAAAAGATTGCATTTTTATTTTAAACTAATGTTGTTAATGACTGTGATTTAATATTATTTAAGACTGATTGCTACGTAAAATTGTTGTATAGGTTAGTACATTGTGTACTCAACTTTATGTTCCTGTTAGTAACTAAGAATTCCAGTTAGTAATTTGTTATAGTGAGACTTAGTTTAGAAAATGTTATTTTTCTTTGTTTATTTTTAAGAAGATGATTAATATAAAAACAAAACATTGTTTCTTTTGATATATTTTACCAGAATTGCTAAGAGATTTACTTGCAGACCCTGCTGATTTTTCGTAACAAAGTATAATTTGAGTACATTACGGGACGAATAATAGTGCAGGTGTATTAAGGGATAGCAATTTCTTAATAACATAGTCTTCTTTAAGTTCATTTTTATTGCTCACTGGACTAGCCACTTTTGGTATTAAATTAGCTAGATTAGGTGTTATAGCATTTGGAAGGAAAGAGATTCAACAATCAAAGTATTTTATTGATTGATATTATTTTATTATATTATTTCATTAGCTTTATATTTTATTGTGCCATTTAAGATATATAGGGGAATAGATAGATATATTTAAATTATTAATATAAATGCATTTACTTGATATATTTAGGTTAGATAGATTATGTTATTTACAAATATTTGGAAACATTAAACATATATAAAAACATAATTAGATACGGCAACTGATGATTCGACTGCCGATGAAAATACACACAGCTGTATTATTTGCGGTAAATACAGGATATACAAGAAAAGACGCGCGGTATGTTTGATAAAAGCGACCAACACTTTCATCGAATTTATTAAGGCCGTGTCCACAGAGTACAACAACATCGAGATGCTGCGTAAAATCGAAACTCTCAAAGAGGACAACTGCTTCTATCACAAACATTGCAAAACAAAGTTTGAATGGCACTGTAAGAATGATTTCGAGAAAAAAAAAGAAAAAACTTGGCACAAAAAACGACAATGTCATAATGACGCGTACGACAAAATTTGCATCATTATTCGCGAACGCGTTGTTGAGAACAATGAATGTCTCTTTTATAATTTCATCTCAGAAAAGTACATCGAGTTCCTGCACGAACAGTTTGACAACGTCTCCAACGTCGAAAAACCGGATTTTTTTTCGTCGCGTAATTTGGAAAAGAAGTTATTGGTTACGTTCAACGCTGAAATAAAAATCATTTTCTCGGACAACAAAAAGTATATCGCTCCATACGCTGGTTACATCGTCAGCAATCAAGAATTTTTCAAAAACATCGAAACGAGACAAGCGATATACAACATCGGACAGATAATCAGACGAGAGATAATTAACGCGGACAAGACAAAATTACCGGAGGATATAACGGTGCAAGATCTCATTCGAGGTGAATGCGATTCTGTGCCACCGTTGCTATCGTATCTCTTGCAGTGTATCATTTGCGGTGATAGTAAAGGCGTAAGTCAATCTCGTCATGAATTAAAGAAATCCTCGCGCGACTTAAAAATGTTTTCCCTCGGTCAGGACATTATTTATGCAGCTACGAACGGCAATATTAAAACCTCGAAACATGTTACTCTGGGAATGGCGTTAAAGAGTCTCTCGAACAGCAGGAAAATTGTCGACCTTGTCAACAAATACGGTCACTGCTGTAGCTACAATGTCATCGAAGAGCTAGAGACAGAGCTGACATTCACATCAACGCAACAGAACAAATTATGTCCCGAAGACATAATTCTCGCCGATAATATGTGTACTGGAGTCGCGTTCGATAACTTCGATCGGTTCGTCGATACTCTCACTGGTAAAGACACTCTCCACGACACTGTCGGGATAATTTACCAAAATATACCTAGTGACGCAAATTTTACCGCTCCAACCGACGCTTCTGTACAGAGTGATGATACTGCAGCTACTTCTACAGATGAAACGCCACGACGTCGAAAAAGAAGATGTTTCGACGCTATCGTCAACGAAATCGTGCTTTCACGAAAAAACCAAAAATCGATTCCTACTTCTCAACTCCCAGTATCGGTCAAATCTCAATCAAACCTGAAGTTTTTAAGACGTGGAGGAACCTTGATCTTGCTTGGCTTTTATCACACAAACTGGACATTCCGGATACCCCTATGTGGACTGGGTTTAATAGCCTCATAACTGAAGACACCTCTGCTTTGCAGAAAGTATCGTATTTGACGCCTATCAATGCATCTCCTACAGATAATTCCGTAGTGCACCTCACTTTGAAAATGGCTCAACAAGTAGCTGAAGAATGCAGTTCGGAATACATGCAAGTGACGTACGATTTAGCTATTGCAAGAATTGCATTCGGAATTCAGTCCCAGGAAGCGCCGAAATTCGACAACGTTTTCATACATCTCGGCGGATTTCATATAATGATGTCATACTTCAAAGTTATCGGCTCTTTCATTGAGGATTGCGGTATTACCAATATTCTGGTGGACAGTGAAGTTTTGGCGAATGGTTCATTGAAGGGTTTCATTTCAGGTACAAATTTCAATCGATGCAAAAGATTAAATCCCCTTGTATCGCTTGCGTTTCAAAAACTGCATTTCAATACCTTTGTCGACCGTGAAAAAATTGTCATCGATAAATCAATTGAAGATTATTTGTTTCAATTACAAAAGCAACGTTTAACGACGCCTACAATAGAACACGAAGCAACTCTCGAATTGTCCGAGAAGTATGACAACTTTACCGAACAAACATTGCAAGGAAAGCATGGACTAACTGCTCAGTTTTACACCATTTACATCCGATTAGTGTCCTATTATGACATGCTGAACAAGAGCATCAGAACCGGAGATCTGAAAATGTATGTTTACATTCTTGCAAAAATCACAAACTTTTTCTTCGCGTTCAATCACCAAAATTATTCTCGTTGGCTGGTATATTATGTCAGCAAGCTGTGCAGGATCGACGAAACCCATCCAGGACTGCGTTTCTCATTAGAACAAGGATCATTCGGAGTACGAAGAACGGAGAAATCTTTTTCCAGAATACCTGTTGACCTGACTTTAGAACAAACGATTAACGGCGAAGCAGCTCGGAGGATAATCGGAATAATTCACATGACAAATTCGGTGGCTGCAAGGCAACGTTGGGCAATAAATCACAGTGCTCGAGCTCGAATAATAACACATGTGCTGAAAACCGCTGGAATCGCCAAGAATCAGGATATCACCTCGGAACTGAAGAGTTCTCGCATTCGAAAGAGTCACCAGCAAGTTGAGAAATTCACAAGGACTTTACAAATACATGGATCCTTTCGACACTTCGTTAGACGCTGATAAGTTGTACAACATCACAACTGGAGAAGCTGCTGCACAAAATACCACTGACTTTCTGCTCAACGTCGAATCTCGAGGAGAAACTTTGCGCGATAATTTCATAACCGAGGTAGAAGAGAGACATGCACGTTTTCAAGAACCAATAAAAAAGAATCCAGTCTTCACATTCAGCACGGTAAAGAAAAAGAAAAAAGTTGTACTCGGTGGCAAGGTTCAAGAATTGAGGCTACAAAGAGACTTATTTGGGCGGCTTTTAGCTTTGTCCTTGGAAAAAAAATAAGTATCGAAAAAGTGTTGTGTTACCCGATAACCCCCAATGCCGCTATCACTTTGTCACATGGACGGTACAATAAATAAAACCGACAAATCAGCATTGATGCGAGACCTTGAAAAAACAATCGAGAGCACGGAGCCAGAGTCTACATATGTTTTGATTATCGATGGGTTCTTTTTACTGCACACCTTAAAAGACATACCACGAACATTTGGAGATATCTCGAAAAAAAATTTGCACACTTTGTGCAAACATAATGTTGAGAGGATCGATCTGATATTCGACAGGTATTTCTGCCCGTCGATCAAGGACACGGAGCATGGATTGCGAGAAAACGTAAAATCGACCGATTTTCGAATCTCAGGACCGCAACAAGTTCGACCTTCCGATTTCGGTAAAGAATTTAAAAACATCAAATTCAAAGAGGCTCTGGTCAAATTTATTATCAACAATTGGTCAGAACAAGACATGGCGCACATAATCGCAAACAAAATCATCAACATCAATCACGACATGTGTTATGAATATTCGGTGAAAGATGGTTTTGTTATCCAAACAATCAACGAAGATTTAACTTGCCAAAAACACGAAGAGGCAGATACGAAGATCGTTTACCATGTCTGCCAAATGAAACAACGGGGTCAAGTAACGATTCGATGTTCAGACACCGATATATTAATAATAATGCTCGGAAATATGGAATTTGTAGAAAGTGTCGTCGAAATTTCTATGGATGTTGGTGTTGGCAATTCCCGGCGTTACATTGATGTTTCACGTTTATACGAGACATTGGGATCCACTCTGGCAAAATCTTTACCTGCTTTCCATGCAATGACCGGCTGCGATTATAATCCCGCGTTATATCGCAAGGGTAAAAAAAGACCATTGACGATGCTGAAAAATTCGAAACGCTATCAAGAAGCTTTCGGTGATTTGGGCAGCTATACTTCTGATAGTGACAAGGTATTCCCCGTTTTGGAAGAATTTACGTGCAGAAACGAAAAAAAAATTAATAACGTCGATTTAGCTCGACTCAACATTTTTTCGAAGACATATAAAATTAAAAACCACGAGGCTTCGACAACTCTGAATCTCTAGTTATCCAATTACGACGCCTGCAATCTGCCACCATGCAAAACGGAATTGGAGAAACATTTATTACGAACAAAATATATTGCACAAGTCTGGAGCAACGCTCATACCAAAACGCCAACCGAACTGAACCCTGCAGATTGCGGATGGTATGAAGACGAGGGACGATTTCAGTTTTCGTGGTTCTCTGGCAACCAACTACCTGAGTTGAGCAACGTTATTTTGGACGACAAATCATCATCCACAACAGGTACAGTTTACATGGCTTTTGCTGTTAATTTCATAAATAAGTTCGTGATTTTTACTAACGATGTTTATTTTACAGAAGATGACGTTGAAGATCTCCCGAGCGACGTCGAGAGTGATTTCGAAGACGACGATTCCGAATCCGACAGCGATTGAATACGAGAATATTTTGTAACTTTGAATAAACCGTTTTTTTTTTCAACTTCATCCCAGTTTCCTTTTGTGCGATTTATTTCAGTCCTTCAACTTCAATGTTACGGTTTCGGGTAAATTCTTTGTTAATTATCATGTAATAAATTCAGGGTCGGAACGTATTCATTGGTTTGTAACAGAGACTTCAAGATGCCTCAATACGATTTTTAAATGATATCTGAGTATCGAAAAGTTGTCTGATAGAGAAGATGCTACACTTAATTTGTCTGATATAAATTTTTTGCACATGTGTACAACTTATTTTATCATGTCCAACAATTTTCAGACATATTGCTATGATACCGATCGGTAAAATTTGTTAACATTTTCAAAACGGTCTCAAATTTTAATGCGTTCACATTTCCGTCTGAAAATTGTTTTGTTCGCATCAAATAACCAAAATTTACTAATAAAAAAGATTTTCAGACGTATTGCTATGAGACATTTTTTTTGTCTCATTTTTATGTTTTTTAAGTGATTTTACAGGTTTGCGCTACACCACTAACGTCTGAAAAATATGTTTCCGGTATCTCAGAACTATCATTCAACTACAGTCTGCAAATCAGACATATTGCTATGATGCAGTTCGGTAAAATTCTTTGACAATTTTGAAAATTGGGTCAGATCAAACGCTACGCGGAAAATGTCTGATATTGGTTTTTTCGAGTTCAGGATAATCGTATCTATGGATTTGATGCGGTTTTGGCTGTATTGCTATGAGACAAAAATTTTGGTCGTGGGCTCTCGTACTATTATATGATGGTCAATACCGTTCGAAAACAGCCTGAAAACAGCATATAATTACTATAGTTCGTAAAATATAGCTTGATACCTGTGACTTTCGAGACTTCGTTTATAAAGACTGCAACAATAAATTTGTTGTTGGAAAAGTTTTAATTTTTTAAATATTAATAAGACATTTGTATAGAAATCTAGAACACTTTTTTCAAATAGAAGTTGTTATCACGGAGATACTAGTAAAAACAAAGGTAATTTAAAATATTTATTATATTTTATTATTTATATTTTTTTTGTTAGCTTACTTCGTAAACTCTTTTCGCAGCCTTGTAGGGATGTGTAATCGACTGGCCAGCGAATATCGATAAAATAAATGTATAACAATTTCATTAATATAAATTGTATAAATGATTATATCTAATAATTTTTTCACAACAAATTCGTATTTTTTTAGTCTTGCAATACCTACTACTTTCGCATGCAGCGAACAAGCGGGCGCCATCTTTTTTGAGTGCCCACGCCTTGTATACGCTATCGCTACGTGATTAATATTGTTTTGTCGTTATTACTGTTGCTTTGTTAAGTTTTTTTGTTATTTCTAGTTATTTGTTTTTTTTGCACCACAATGCCGAAAAGAACAAAAAAAACTGTTTTGAATAGCGAAAGTCGCGAGTTTGTGATTCGTTTGCGCGAGTATTTTGACCGCGAGAATCAAAATGGCGGACCGCTACTACCATTGGAGCAAGTGTGCAATAGAGTTGCTGACGCTCTTGGTATCGGACGAGCTACAGTGTCTCGAATTAGCAAAGAAAAGTATGGAGAATCGTCAAAGGAGATGGTGGCCGAAGATGAGGGAGGTAAAATATTATCGACTCCTAATAAAAAAAGGAAGAGAGTTTCGCCAGTCACCGAAATTGACGACATTGATGCTGCCGCAATTCGAAATCATATATATGCGTATTACGCACGTGGTGAATTTCCCACGTTAAAAAAAATATCCGTTTCGCTTAAAGACGCGGATTTATTTAAAGGAAGTCCACCATCGTTGTCCAAAATATTGAAAAAAATCGGCTTTGCTTATAAAAAAAAAGCCGACAACAGCATGCTCAAGAAAGAATTGCTAAGATTAGTAAGCATTCATAAGCCCCCCAAGATATATTATAGACGAAATTGCAAAGGAAATGTGCCACACCGTCATCCGTTTACCACCATATCATTGCCATTACAATGCAATAGAACTAATCTGGGCTCAAGTCAAAGGTTCGTATAATCTAAAAAAAACATACATAAAAAGCTTACAAAGAATTTAGTAGGTTTTTTGTTTGATCGGATACCTTTTTTTCTAGGTTACGCTGCCAGACATAATGTAGCACCGCCTTTCACAGCAAACAAAATGTTGACATTACTACATGAAGGTTGTGTACATGTAAATGCTGATGATTGGAAAAAGGTAGTTGAGAAGACAAAAAATGTGATTCAAAAAGATTGGGAGCGCGATATTCAATTTGACAACATATGCGATCAAGAATTAATTATTAATCTACAGGACTGCTCCAGTGATGAATCAGAATTTGACTTTGAAGTTGATCTCGGCTGTACACCATTTGACAATTAAACTTTTAAATACCTTCAAATTC
The DNA here is from genome assembly GCA_963662185.1 of Eilema griseolum. NCBI lineage: Eukaryota > Metazoa > Arthropoda > Insecta > Lepidoptera > Erebidae > Eilema > Eilema griseolum. Next base: position 21,607,711 of record OY759231.1, on the reverse strand, counting down.
ATCTTTCATTTCCTTTTTTCTCTCTTTCAATATCGTTAAAATGTATTTTTTTAATAAACTCATTCTATATAAATATCGATAAAATACTAAAGACGTCCCATACCTATTACATGTCATTCTGATAAACGTCACAGGTATGAAGCTATATTTTACGAACTATAACGTCTGACTTTCAATACATAGTTTCTGTTGAATATTTTTCACAGCATTTTTATTTTTTAATATTGACGATAAACAAAACATACTGGTTATTTTTGCGGAACTATATTGTGTTCAATTATAATTATAAAGACCCGTTTGTACTTTATTTCTGAACTATGTTTTGACAATTGTCAGTTTTCTTCTTCTTCTTTTTGATGGCTAGCTGTCAAACTAGTTGAGTTGAGTTTCCGTTGTTGTTTGTAGGAGTCGATGTTTAAGTGTGCCTTGTGGATATTATTTATTAGTGTTTATTTCTGCGACCCGGCTATTGTACCACGGATATTTGATCGATTACTTGCACGTTCTACCTGGCTTTGTTTACTGGATTTCGACATTGCATCCGATTTAAAAACGTCTCACTTTGTTCAGGACTCCGAGTTTACGTGAGGCTGTTTTGATGATGCTCTCGATGTAGTTTTTGTTATGTATGTATAGTATGTATGTATAGTATTTATAAATAAATATCTATTTCTCTTTAAAGCGACAGCGTTTTTACTGAATAATAAGTAGCATTAACTTCTTATTTGTGTAACTCTTATAACCAGTTTTGATGTTCTGTAATCAAGTACTTTGAAAGTCAGTCTTGAACCAATTGTATTAGAATGTAATAGTAGTATTGATAATAAAGGCTCTAGCTTCAGTGATCAATGGTGTAATAATAATATTTATTTTATATTTCAGTGTATTGACAATGGCTCATTGTATAAATTGCAGTTCTGCAATAGATATCAATGAACAGTCCTACGTTGGTTCTGATATGGGTCCAGACATAATATCTATTATTGAACATACATACATACAACATATCTATTATTGAGATGAAATTATAGCAAGAATACATCCAAGACAGATACCACCAGGAGGCCTAGTGTGTTATGCATGCTGGGTATCTGCACGAAGAAATGTGCAAAGTGCAGAAAATATTGCACAGCAAAATGAATGAATGACATGAATTCTGTGTGTGCATGTTGTATGATGTCTGTGCATCACAGGCAAACACGCATTTTACGGAGTCTACCTATAAGAGAAGTAATTGCAGCAAGAATTTATCCAAGAGAGTTACCAGAAAATGCCACTCTATGTATTAATTGTTGGGTACAGGCACAAGAAACCAACACAGTTGAGCAAGGAGAGGTTATACAGCAACCTGAACAACAACCAAGGCCAATAATCACTTTAGATGATTTTGTGCATACTACACAATCAAGCAGCAGTTGCTTCGTTCCAGGATGCAATAATGCGGAAAGGAATAGAGTGCCAGAATATTTGCGAATATTAATATTTAAATCACAAAAAGTATTTGTGACTAATAATTCAAGAGTATGCAACGAACATAAATCCATTTACAATTGGGAGTTTTTAGATCAAAGTCAATTCTCAAATAGTTTCACCAAAGATGAAATAGAGTCAATGCTGAATCTAACTCTACAGACCATTGACAATCACAGTATTGACTTTAGTGACATATATAATATGGACGATGCTTATGTTAAATTCTGGATAGGAGTAACGAAAGATAATTTTAATAACATTTATCGTCAAATACACCCAGAATTAACTTGCAACTGCATTGGGGGTGTACTTGATGAAAGCTCGAACTGGAGAATCCCATGAACGAATTGCTTCTCTGTTACAAATAAGTAAATCCTCAATAACTCGACTGCTCCAAATAGCAAGACAGGCATTAATTAATTTATTTGTGCCTATGCACCTGGGAATCAATAACATATCTCGAGAGAATTTAATAAATAGGAATTTGATAATACCGGAGGGGTTATTTGGTAACCGAGAGGTAAGGGTTCCAATTGTTATATGTGATGGTACATACATTTATCTCCAAAAATCATCCAATTATATGTTTCCAAAAGAGACTTATAGCTTGCACAAATATCGAAATCTTGCTAAACCATTTTTAATAGTGGCCACTGACGGTTACATAGTTGATGTTTTGGGTCCTTACTCTGCTACTGAATCTGATGCTGAAATAATGAAGGCCTTGTTCCAAAATGAAAACGACGGCTTAAGGACATTATTCCAGCCCAATGATGTTTTCATTTTAGACCGGGGCTTCCGTGATGCAATACCTATGCTTGAGGAGTTAGGATTTATAATTAAAAAACCAGAATCACGAGAACAAGGAGAGATTCAGTTGCCAACCATCAAGGCTAATAATACACGCTGTGTAACTTTATGTAGATGGGTGGTGGAAGTACAGTCCATCAAATCTAAGAGGTACCGTTTGACGTTTCATATTTTTCAAACCGAAACAACTTTGTTCATACGTACATTATTCAGTTTCGATAACCTTTTTCATAAAACCATGAATTTAGAAAGATTTCATTATTGTATCTAAAAATGTACAATTCTTAATATCTAAATGTAATTGAAAACTTTCAAACAAAGCAAAATAACACATATTTACACAGTAAATAATTTCTAATAGTTATATTCTTGACCGCATTACAAAGTTACGTAGTTAGGTCACTGCACGTAGTGTTGCGACTCTTCGGATACACTTGTATGCAAAAAAATCGTTTACATATACGAAAAATCGAATGTATTATTTACAAATTACACTTGACAACCAAACAAATATTTTTTCATGTGAATGGGATTTATCTCACATATTACGATTACATAACTAAATACACTCGAGAGCAATGAATCCGGGTCACTTAAAGAATCCTAAAAATCTCGGAAACTAAAAATGCTAGGTTAATGCAATAAATTGTATTTAATAGACAATGTAATACTCCTTAAATGAAGGTATTAAAACTTCTTAGTTATTGTAAAGTTATATCATAAAAAAATCAAATTTGAAAAAGGGCCACTTTCGAAGATGGAACTACGAAATTACAGCATTTGGGTGTTGCTTTTGTTTGTAATCTGTCATTTATGTGGGTACATAAACCATGTTGATAGTGCTCTATATTCATTAATCAAGCTGAAATTATGTCGCTTACGCCTGAAGAATGCACCAGAATACTTACAATGCTGGAAACCGGCCGGAGTCAGCGCGATACAGCCAGGACTGTCGGTGTGTCGCTGTCAACAGTACAAAGAGTTCTCCGACGTTACGAAGAAACTGGTTCTAACCTACGCAGACCAGGAACGGGCAGAACCAGGTGTACCACAGCACGAGAAGACCGATACTTGGTGAACACCATGCTTCGAAATCGCTTTCTCACAGGAACTGAACTCACCAATCAGTTTCGACGCCTCGGAGGAAGTAACCCAAGTGCATGGACAGTAAGACGTCGGCTTGCTGAATCTAACTTAAAACCCCTTAGACCTGCAAACGGCCCTAAACTGGAGCGTGGGCATCGTATTTCGAGACTAAGTTATGCCCAGAGCCACGTAAATTGGAGTATTGAAGATTGGTCAAAAGTTATGTTCTCCGACGAATCAAAATTTATGCTCTACAAGCACGATGGAAGACACAGAGTGTATCGAAGACCAGGTGAAAGATTCAAGCAAGCATGCATCGAAGAAAAAGTAGCCTACGGTGGTGGGTCTGTACTTGTGTGGGCCGGAATTTCTTCTGAAAGTCGCACAGAGCTGGTGATCATAGAAAACGGCTCTTTAACTAGCGTAAGATATGTGGAAGAAATCCTCAATGATCACGTTGGTCCATTTAGGTGAGGATGCTATATTTATGCATGACAATGCCAGACCTCATACAGGTAGGATTGTGAATGACTACCTTCAAGAGATGAACATTACTCGTATGGAGTGGCCAGCGCGCAGCCCGGATATCAACCCGATCGAGCATGCTTGGGACGAGCTAGGCAGATGCGTAAAACAACGAAACCCTCCCCCAATCACGCTTCGTGAGCTCAAAATTGCTCTCACAGAGGAATGGGAGAATATTCCCCAAAATCGTATAAGGAACTTGGTGTACAGCATGCCAAACCGCGTAAACGCAGTAATGGAAGCACGAGGAGGCAATACGAAGTATTAAAATTCAAGAAAATCGTAATAAAGTTCAAAAATTTCATGTTTCCTATTTTTGTTTTAAGGAGAGATCAGCAGTTTTTTTCTTTATGTAATTTTGTGTTAATAAAATGTATGGTGACTCATATTTTTTTTACTTTCATTTAAGGAGTATTACATTGTCTATTAAATACAATTTATTGCATTAACCTATCATTTTTAGTTTCCGAGATTTTTAACATTCTTTAAGTGACCCGGATTCATTGCTCTCGAGTGTAGTTATGTAATCGTAAAATATGAGATAAAACCCATTCACCAAAAATACGTATTTATAAATCAAATATATTTGCTTCTTTAAAAAGTTGTCGAAAGCGATTTGTCGATTTTTGATTTTCGCGCCCAAATAAGTCGGGGTTTCTCGCGCTAACGCTGTCGAAATAGTAAATGGAGTCAGGGATAGTGTTTTTTACATTTATTTTTGTGTATGATAGTATGGGTTTGCATATTACAGAGAAATAAACAAATTTTTAACAAGCACATCCATTGATTTTACAATTACAATTTTTTCTTCTAAGTCTTATTTCTACGTCTAAAACTAATAAAAATAAGGTATGTAGAACCCATTCACAAAAATGTTGTTGCCTGATGTTATAAATTAACGACGTTACTGCGCGACCGCATAATGCACTGAATACACAGATACCCTAAAATAAATTAATTTAATTATTTTTAGGTCAATAGGCAAAATCGCAGGTGTCCAAGTCTCTACAATTTTTTTTTTCTGGCAACACTGCCAACTACAAGCGCACGCGGTCCGCTCGGTCGGTTCGGCGTCAGCAGTCTCTCGCCATCTTGGAAGCTGACTGTGCGCGTACTTGCTTTCTCGTTTGTGTTTTACAATTTGTGACTTGGCTATTACTTTTCTGGACTGATCATTCTTTATCCGTTTACCTTGGCAATATTTATACTGGACTCCGAACTAAGCAAGTGTTTATTAATAATGTCGAAAAGAGGACGTACTTTGAACAGCCAGGCTCGTGAATTGGTGGTGAAATTACACGAGTATTTTGAGCGTGAATCTCAAAATGGTGGACTTCTACTGCCAGTTACACAAGTTCGGGATCGCGTCGGTGAAGCTCTCGGTATTGGTAGCCGCACCGTTGGCAAAATATTAAGTGAAAAATATGGGCCTTCTGGGAGTGACAGTAACGTACTTCACACACCGAAAAAACGAAAAAGAAATAAACCTGTGACAGGCATCGATGAATTCGATAGTCATGCTATTAGAAACCATATATACGGGTATTTTACAAGAGGCGAATTTCCAACATTGGCAAAGTTATGTGCAACTTTAAAAGATGCCGGGCTGTATAAGGGAAGCATAGAGTCGTTGAGAACGGTAATAACAGGAATTGGCTTCAGATACAAAAAAGTTGACAAACGAAAAATTGTTATGGAGCGACATGACATAATTATGCAGCGACTAACATTCCTGCGCGAAGTTAAACAAATTATAAACTGGGATAATGTAATATTTTTGGACGAAACTTGGCTAAATTCCAACCATTCTGTGCCGAAAACATGGACTGATGATTCTGAAGCTTCGTGCTCGAAGGTGCCGATAGGAAAAGGTGGACGCCTCATAATATGCCATGCTGGGTCAGCGTCTACAGGCTTCGTGGAAAACTCTTTATTAGCTTTCCAATCCAAAAGCACTAAAGAGTATCATGAAGAAATGGACGCAGTAAGGTTCCGAGAGTGGTTCTTAAATTTATTACAGAATATCCCTCCTAACAGCACAATTATAATGGATAATGCCCCATACCACTCTGTGCAAATTGATAAAGCACCTACGTCAGCCAATAAGAAAGCAGATTTGGTGGCATGTCTGCAAAGAAAAGGAGTGGATGCCGACATGTCACTATTAAAAGCTGAATTATTACAGTTAGTGAAATTGCATAAACCACCAAAACCGACATATGTAATTGACCAATTGGCCGAAGAGCACGGGCACAAAGTCATACGACTTCCTCCGTACCATTGCCAATATAATGCCATTGAACTGATTTGGGCCCAAGTTAAAGGTAATATTTTATAATATTATAATAATAACACGAGTACTTCTAACATTTATAATTTAAACAATGGTTTTCGTCTGCTATCAAATAGTTACATTATTGTTTTACAGGTTATGCAGCAAGACACAACACAAAACCACCCTTCAGTGTCAAGAAAATGGAAGGTTTATTAAAGGAAGCATGTGCCCAAGTTACACAGGAAGATTGGAGTAAAGTAGTACAAAAAACAAAGAAAATAATAATGGACGACTTCGAAAGAGACGTACACTTTGATAATGTAATGGACAATCAACTGGTCATTAATTTAAATGACGATGATGACGAAGACGACGATACTAGTACTAGTAGTGAATAAAAAAATATCCTAAACATTTCTTTTATTTAATTATAACAATTGATTTCTTAAAATTCGGATATTATAGTAATCGATCTCTTAAAGTTCGAATATTATAGTAATCGATTTTTTCATCCCATCCCTATCATTCAATTGTCAGAACTGTCAAACGGTACTTCTTAGATTTGACGGACTGTAGTAAATGGTAGATTAAAAAGAGATTTCAAGTTGTTGAGACAAGAATATTTTAATTTGGCTGCCACCCATCTCATGGATGATGTTCGTATTTGTGCAGCTATAATTAATGCCTTTCATCCAGTAATTGAAAATAGACCGGATGCTAACACAATTCTAATAAGTGCAATGCAAAGAAAAGATATGCCCAACCGGTTAGCAGAACTTATTTTAACTAACCGGACAATTTACACGAATTGATGGACAACTTCCAGCATTACATGTTTTTCCTGAAATGACCATGTCTGATCTTATACTTTTTGCCCTGGGGACATATCAGATTAAACAAACAAGAAGCTATTTCGGGGAACATTTACGACAGCATGGATCATTTCAGGTCGAAGTATCGGATCAGCTGGAAGTTATAGCACAAGCAACTCCATCCCAATCTGATCTCCTTTTAATTAGAGGCCGCATTAAATCGCGGCATTCATCAGGGCGCATTTATTACACCTATATATTGTTAGAACAAGAAGGATCAGGTTGGGATGAAAAATTAGCAAGTTATTATTGTAATTGTATTGCTGGACAACGAACAATGGGTTGCTGTGCTCATATTATGACCATTGTGTGGTATTTGGGTTGGGCTAGATACCAAGAGAATGTGGAAGCACCGGCATCGTTTCTGGACGGAATTTTAGTTAGAGATGATTTGGAGAATCATTAAATAAATTTAATATTGTTACGACAGATGTCGATATCTCGGGATTTAGTCATCGAATCTTCTAGAAATTAAAACGCATTGTTGGTAACGAGGTACTATATCGATTACCATAGTCACAAACATACCTACTCTATATACCTACTTACCGCCCGAGTACAAAAAGTATAGGTAGCGACGCGACGACGCGGCGGCATTTTATAAAAGAATACGAGTAGGTACTCGTATAATTGAGAATGAACTCGAATGTGTACTCGCGAATATTCTGGAAGATTCCACCCTCAATTAGGAGGGTGGTCCTAATTTAGAGCTATAAAAACGCGCTCGCGTGGCGACACGATTCATTCAGTCTTTGAGACCGAAAGCGAACTTAAGCGACCTAAGAAGATTCTACCTGCGACCTGAGCAACGACTGTGAACTACTGAGCGATTGGAACTGTTGAAGAGTACCTACTGTGTGTACTAGTGATTTAATTGTCTAGTTTGTGGTGAGCCAATAAATCTCTTCGTTAAGTAAACGGCATTTAATTGTACCCCGTGCACGTAACAATATGATTAAAAAGTAATAAAACCAACAAGTTGTTTCATTTATCTCTATCTATAGGTATTTTTATACCCTTCTTCTTTTAGGTATTTCAGATATTATTTCTAAAGATGGCAAATAGTTTAACATTTTTCACTGTCTTGTTCCACTATGAGATCAAAATGAGATGAGATTAAATGTAATGAGGCGTTACAATTAGGTCCCTATAAAAATACTATCGACCTAAAAATAACTCTGTATAGAATAAATAGAAATAAGTAGGTGGGTAATTATTTGAAAATATGATCTGTTATTTGACAATACTAGCAACCACAAGAAGCTATTTCACCTTCCGAATTATAATAAACAGAATTATAAGTTTTAATTGGTTTTTAACACGATTCACGAATTACAATAATAACTAGTTTACAAAGACAACGCGCATTAGTCCGCCATCTTTGTTGTGTTGCAATTATGTGATATAATTATTTCGATTTAACACTAAAACGAAGTAATATTATAAAAATAGAATAGTGGAAAATGGTAACTATCCTATTGCTTAGCTATATTTCTCAGTAGTGTACAATATTTGGCCCAGACTCCATACATTTATGAAACATCTCCTTCGGAAGAACCAAGTGTAATTATAATGGATAATGCTAGTTACCATTCGGTAATTATAAATAAGGTTCCTAACAATCCTAACACACAAACGCGTAAAAGTAATATAAGAGAATGGCTTCGTGATAATGGAATTCAATATGAGGACTACCACACGAAAGCAGAGCTGTTGTGTATTGTAAAACGAAATACGCTTGATCCAAAATATGAAGCTGATGAAATTTTAAATCAATGTGGTCATGAGGTGTTGAGACTTCCACCCTACCATTGTGATCTAAATGCGATTGAGCTTGTGTGGAGTTTGGCAAAACGTAAAGTGGCTAGCAAAAATATTGCAGTTACTACAGCTGCATTAGAAAAGATAATTAAAGATTCATTTGAAAACGTAAGTTCTCAGGATTGGAAGAAAATGACTGATCATGTGATACATATTGAAAATAAATATAAAGAACGTGATAAAATAACAAAAGAAAATTTAGAAAGTTTTATTATAAATGTTAGAGACAGCGAAACTAGTGACAGTGATGAATCTTTTGGCATTGAAATGTTAGAATCTGATTTTGATTATGATGAATAAAACTAAGTTATTATGTGTGGAATATTATCGTATTTTATTTCCCTATTTATTTTCGGATTCTGCCCATATTTACCTCATATACCAACACCTATATTATATTCCCTAACATAATTTTCTTATACAGTCTATATATATGATATTTTTAATAATGAATTGCCAGGTATCAAAGTAGGTTATTCCAATTCTCATAGTATGATTTTAGTGTTGTCATGCGTGTATTTTTTAAATTTGCCGCCAATATTCTGGGGCCAGCTTTCGTTAGCCAGACTCTAGAGCAGCTGATTTCCAAAGGACAATGGCAAAAAATTGTCTGGTAATTTAAAAACGTCCATAAATATTAGTTACGCCAAAGTATTTTTTTTTTGCGATTTTACTAGTATCTAAATGTTCCAATAAAAGCCGGAGTAACGATCCGTTCACACGGAGTCGTGTCTTACACTGTCGAATCTGGTTTTTTCTAGGATCCGGGTCAGTGGCAACAGTATTTCAATGCTAGAGTTCACACGAGCTTTCGGTTTTAAGATCCGATAAAAAACCCTAATCTTACTCAAGTTGACATCCGATTTGGCGGCTTGAACCGGACCGACAATGTAAGATCCGGTTTAAGCGACATAGTATTTCTAATACATGCGTTTGCATGGTGTAAGTTCAGTCGATTCGGTTTTTTGTCGGATCTTACAATCGAATCCATCCCGCGCCAGGCGGTGCAGTGGCAGGGGGGGGGGGTGCAGCGGGAGGGGGCCAACGCCGTGCACGCTCGCTCGCCGCCAGTCAAGTCAGTACGCTCACAAAGACTACACATTACCTGACGTCACCACTGTTCGCTACCTACCAGACACACTGATCGCCGCGCCGCCGCTATTCTCTCACTACGGCGTCGCAAAATGACGTTGAATTGTTGATTTCTCTTGTCGAAAATCGGCCAGTAATATGGGAAAAACTTTAGATACTTACAAAGATAAAAATTTGAGAACGAGTGCATGGCGAGAAATATGTGTACTTTTGAAGGAAGATTTTGATGAGATGGACGAGAAAAAAAGACAAGATTATGGTAAGTTTTTATTGATATTAAAAATAAGTGAAGTAGCGTGTTTTAACTTTAGATTGCTTCGTCTTGCCAAGGCACAGCTCCTACTGTAGAACTAAAATAATTTGTTAATTCAGTTCGTATAGCATTAGCATAGCGTCCACCCCGTGCACTACTTTGCTCGTTGGGGGCATCATTGAACGCCGCCGATGATTCATCGCTAGTTGTTTCAATGTTCGATTGTACGCCTTCCATATCTATTATAAAATTATGAAGCACAGTGCAAGCCTTTACAATCGAAATTGATGTCTCGGTATTAATGTCCAGTGGACGATGAAATATACGCCATTTATTGGCTAATATTCCAAAAGCGCACTCAACATAGCGTCTCGCTCTGGTTAATCTGTAGTTATATATTCTTTTGTTTTTATCCAAGTGGTTTGCGCCGTAGGGTCTCATCAAATTTTGATGCAAAGCAAAACCCTCATCACCTACTAGTAAAAATGGTAACGATAAATCCGAATCGTTTGTCAGTGGACAAGCTGTCGGCAATTGCAAGTCACCATCTAGTAGTTTTTTCCAAAAAGTGCATTCCTTAAATATTGTCGAATCGCATTCTTTTCCATACGAGCCCACACTGATGTATGTAAACCTATAATTTGAATCAACGACCGCTAATAAAACTATGGAGAAGAAATCTTTGTAATTCATAAACATAGAACCACTGTTACCTGGCTTTTTTATACGTATATGCTTTCCATCTACTGCGCCGAGACAGTGGGGAAAGTTGGCTTTAGTATTGAATCCATTGGCGATTCGTTCCCAGTCTGAACTTCTGTCGGGTAATTTCATAAACTCCTCATGCAAGTTGTTCCATATTGCATTAGTAACTTCTCCAATAATAGTGCTGATTGTTGACACTCCCACTCGGTAGGTGAAATGTAAATCCTTGTATGAGCACCCAGAAGCCATATATCTGCAAGTTCAAGATTTGTTTTATTTTTCAGCTAAATCAATCGTTAAGAAATGGACCAACATAAGAGACTGCTGGATGAGAAGTATAAATGAGTACAAGAAGACCAAAAAATCAGGATCGTCTGCAGCACGCACGAGAGAGTACATTTATCATCGTCAATTGTCGTTCCTAAAAAAAAATGCCACATCAGCCGCTACCGATAACAGCGCATCTCATTACAACACCAGTACACCTGACGATAACAGTGAAACTGCTACATTACCTACACCAGATATTCCAATGGATCAAGTTGCTACAGCTGAACCAAATCAACAAGAACCTTTTCAAAAGAAGAAGAAACTTATGACAGGAAGGCAGAATTCGAACGAGTTGGATAATAAAATGAGTGAATTTTTAGATCTTCAAATGAAATGCGGACCACAGAATGAAGACCGTAATTTGCTATTCTTTAAAAGTCTACTCCTATCAATCGCAACATTAAAGGATGAACAAATATTGGAATTCCATACAGGCGTCCTAAACTTATTACAAAGTATAAAGAGCCGTAATGAATGGTCTCCTGCACACTCATCCACGTCCAACTCCTACCAATTGTAACGACGCGCTCTGCGAACGTCGTCACACCGGTTTTAATTCTATTTTTGAACGAAAAGTTTCGGAGCGCGGAGTGAATGACATTTTGACGTATACCTGTCAAAGGACCTTTCTTCCTAACGTGGAGGCTGGATGGTCGATATTCATGGCTTCGTAACTTAATTTCAATAAATCTCATAAAAATGAGAGTATTTTGGCCTAAAGGATAATAGTTTGTGTCCTCACAACTATCCTCTTGTGGAATTATAGTTTATTTCTGGTGAGTTGTCATTTTTTTAATAAGATTCACTTTGATAGAATTGCCACGCTCCTAATTTGAAAAATAATTGTTAAAATTCTATTGTTTCAGCTCTTAATCTGAGAATATTATGATTTCTTTTGCTATTGGCATTGATCCAGCAAATTAAGGCGGTAAGTCGCCCAAATTTATAAAAAATTAGGACCTCGTGCCCATATGGGAGTTTGTTCTAATGACATGCAATTTTGTTACAGGTTTCCAATTGGAACCGCCTTTGTCTTTGCCTTTTCTCTTTTCTTTGGACCTTTTTCGGCGTTCCTTTGTCTTCGGTCATCTGCATTTCCTTATGGAGGGTTTGGACTTTTCGCCTCAAACCTGGATGTACCGCATGGGCTTAAACTGAAAACTTCGCCTGCTACGAGCTTTCTCGCTGCTGTGTTTACATATACTCGCCGAGGGATGCCGTGAGCTTACTTTAATTATATTTTAAATCTAAACTTCAAAATAACCTAAAAGTGCATTGGTGACATAGAATCATATTGACATAGCTTATAAAAATCTAATTTTAAATTTAAGGTTAGTTATACATTAGGAATGTATCCTTACATCTATTTCTGAATGCACACTGGAGTGGACAATAAAACCTTAAACCTCACAGTTTGGTTTCATTTAGCTCACCTCCGGAAGATTAAAAGTTTCCAATATCCGCTGATTATCTTAGGCATGTGTATCTCCAAGGCGCCCGAACTTTTATGGTAATGTACTTACAAACCAATTTTATTTATATTTCTTTTAAATAGGAGATTACACACTTACTTCTTTCATTGTCATATGACACATATTTTTTTATTATTACATCTGACGCTTGCGAACCAATTTTTTTTACTTTGTAATAACACATATTTTTTAATTATTACAATTGGCACTCGCGAACAGGGACATGACAGTGTGCATATATCTTTATTCCTTGTCACCTTTGCATTATTTTTTACCTTATCATGTTAAGAACAGTGTTTTCTTCATGTATTTTACTGTTACATAACTGTGTATTACAGTAAGTCTTTGTTATTGTTTACTTTGCAAAACTAATCATACTACAAGTTAGTACTATTGTTTGTATCTCTCAATTACAGGTGAATGTTTCAATTTGTATAACATGGTTATTGTTATAACTGTTTTATCTTATATAGCTTTTGTTTATTACAGGTGGGATTTTCCACTTGGTAATATTGTATAATTGCTGGTTCTTAACCTCTATTCACATGTGTGAAAACATAGTAATATTTGAATATTTGCTGTTTACCTTAAGTAGACATAAATAATTTATTTTGTGAATCACTAATGCATTTTTATCTTTATAGGCATTTGACCTGGATAACTTTTGCAACAATAACATTCCATTCTATGAGTTTGTTTGACTTTTGAGTTTAGCGTTTTGCTATCAATGCAATTAACTTCATTCATAATTTAATTAACTTTAATTAGAAACTTTAATTGATGCTTTAATTGGAGGCTTATAGTGTATTTAATACAACTTTTTATTAGATTTTCACATCCTTTTATAAATCAAACATGGATAAGGAAATACAGGTCCCGCCTTTGTTTGAGAATATTGTTAATGATGTTCCAGTTGGTACTTCTACTCATGAGATGCCTCATGTCATGGCTGATTTGTCTGAAGTTGGTGATCATAGTCGGAGAGCCGCATCTTCATTTAATATGATAAATTTTATTCAGGTTTGTTAGATAGTGGAGCTTGTAGTTGTGTACTCGGTTCTAATATTCATCAAACATTTTTGCAATTAGGTTATAAATTTAAACCTTATAAAGGTAACGCTGTTACTGCTGATGGTTCTGCACACAATGTTATTGGAACTATGGTTTTACCTATCACTTGTGATAACTTAACTAAAAATGTAGATTTTTTGATAATACCTTCTTTTAAACCTTCAATTATTTTGGGATTTGACTTTTGGTTGAAATTTAATCTTGCTAAAGACTTATGGAATAATATTACTTTTGAATATGAATCCACTACTTGTGTAAATGCAGTTACTTCTGTTTCTGAACTTTCTCCTTCTGAGAAACATGAGTTAAATAAAATTATTTCACTTTTTGAAAATATTTCTTATGAAAAGAGAGGCTTAGGTCTTACTCATTTAGTTAAACATAAAATTTTTGTTTGTGATAATGGAAGCCAATTTACAGCTAAGCAATTTGTAGATTTTCTAAAAAGTTATAATATTAGTAAAATATTTTATAATACTTTATATACACCTCAAAATAATCCTGTAGAGAGATATAACAAAACAGTCGAAACATGTATTTCTTGTTTTGTTAAAGATGATCATAGAACTTGGTCAAAATATTTGCCTCATGTTCAATTAGCTTTAAATAGTAGTGTGAATCTAGCTACAGATTTCACTCCTAATTTTCTCATGTTCGGTAGAGAACTTATTTTTGATGCTTCATTGCACCGTTTTAGTAATTCTTTTGATAACCTCAATCAACTTGATGTTGTTGATAGGTCTTCATTTGCTTTTTCACTTAAATCACTTAGTGATATTTTTATAAAAGTTCAAGCTTCATTGCTTAAAGCTTATAAGCGTAATGCGCGTTATTATAATATAGGAAGGAAGGTCATTTCTTTTGAAGTGGGAAATATAGTGTGGAGGAGAAGTTTTGTGCAGTCTAATGCTCCTGCATTCTTTTCGGCTAAGTTAGCACCTAAGTTTGTTAAGTGTGAAATAATAGATAAAATTTCCTCTAATGTTTATGTTTTAAAAGACCTTAATAAAAACTATACTGGTCGTTATCATATTAAAGACATAATTAAATATTAAAATTATTCTTGTTTTGACAATGTCTATCTTTGTCTTTGGTACTTTGTTTGAAGTATAATCCCATTGTAAGGTGATGTTTGTGAGGCTAAGGGATTTTGAAAGGAGATGTATGTTAGGAACTTCACAACAATATATTAATTTCAATTTTAGTTTCCTTCAAAAATAACTTAGGTCATTTTAGGACTTGTTATTGTGTAACTCTACTCCATATTAACAAATTGTTCCACATCAAAAGATCTTATATTTTTATTTATCTTTGTTGTATAGGATTATTTTCCTGTATATATTTTTATACACTTGTATATTTAATATTGTATATTTTGTACAAATTTAGGAATTTAGTTTCTACTCTAATATAGGAGTTAAATTTAATATTCATTTTCTACATTAAATTCACTTGACTTATTTCCACTCACTTAGGGAATGGAAAATTAAGTTTCTTGAACTTTATTTTTGTACAGTTCTGGGTTATTTTCTTAGTATTAAGATTCTCGGATTGGACGCATTTTATGCATTTTTTACACACCTTGTTATACCATTTTTTGGGAAACTTGTGTCTTACTGGACTTTACAATTTTTTGTGCTATTGTGTTTCATACACATAGTCACACCTTACGCTTTGCGCACGGGAAGCTGGTGGTGTTGAGCCGGTCGTAATTGTCGTTTTTCTCTTTTTGTACGATTGTGTTTTTATACACATTGTTACATTTTTTATGCTTTGCGCACGGGATGTCGGTGGTGTTGTGCCGGTCGCAAATGTCATACTTTTCTTATGCGGTTGTGCTCAGAAAGTCAGTGGTGTTGTACTGGTCACAATTGTCATATTTTCTTTATATTTTGCTTGTGCTCGGAAAGTTGGTGGTGTTATGCCGATCACAATGCTTATAAATATATTATTACGACACTTTTGTTGTGATTTTGTTTTGACGTTTTAGATGTTGGAATAGGAATTTGAAGTCGGCGGCTTTTCAACCTAACCGACAATGGGAAAACTTCATTGTTTTTACCGATTTTCTTTCAGATTCGGCAGCGTTGGTGCTTAACCGATATCTTGTTAGTTTCATATTTTTGTTTCAGGAATAGCTGGTATAGAGTCGGTGGCGTAGGAGCTCAACCGCACTTTTGTATTGATGCTAGAAGGCTGGTTAAGATCAAGGATTAGATTCGACGGCGTTGGTTGCCTAATCGATATCTGGAATGGAATTGAGTAGGGATTGTTTAATTTGTTTTATTGAAGGATTTATTTTCACTTTTGTGTTGAAATAAGTTTTTACTCTTTTCTGAGTTTGGTTTCGGTTATTCCATTAAGTTGGATAGTGTCCTTTGTTTCCATTTGAGACTGGAAGTTCTTTTTCGACTTGATTCTTTACTTTTCGAGTGTTTTCACATTCTTTGATTTCTAGGAATGCTTTCCCATTCTTTAATTTATAATTATTTCTGCAATACCCAATGCAAGATGCTTTCGCATTGCCTTTTTTGTTTATTGAAAAATGTTGCAAGACATTTTGTCTTTTGAGGTTTTTTGGAATTTTGTTCTGGACTCTCATAATTTTCATTAGAAAAGGAAGTTTCTTTCTTTCTTTTTTCTTTTTGGGGAGGGATGTAATGTAACGACGCGCTCTGCGAACGTCGTCACACCGGTTTTAATTCTATTTTTGAACGAAAAGTTTCGGAGCGCGGAGTGAATGACATTTTGACGTATACCTGTCAAAGGACCTTTCTTCCTAACGTGGAGGCTGGATGGTCGATATTCATGGCTTCGTAACTTAATTTCAATAAATCTCATAAAAATGAGAGTATTTTGGCCTAAAGGATAATAGTTTGTGTCCTCACAACTATCCTCTTGTGGAATTATAGTTTATTTCTGGTGAGTTGTCATTTTTTAATAAGATTCACTTTGATAGAATTGCCACGCTCCTAATTTGAAAAATAATTGTTAAAATTCTATTGTTTCAGCTCTTAATCTGAGAATATTATGATTTCTTTTGCTATTGGCATTGATCCAGCAAATTAAGGCGGTAAGTCGCCCAAATTTATAAAAAATTAGGACCTCGTGCCCATATGGGAGTTTGTTCTAATGACATGCAATTTTGTTACAGGTTTCCAATTGGAACCGCCTTTGTCTTTGCCTTTTCTCTTTTCTTTGGACCTTTTTCGGCGTTCCTTTGTCTTCGGTCATCTGCATTTCCTTATGGAGGGTTTGGACTTTTCGCCTCAAACCTGGATGTACCGCATGGGCTTAAACTGAAAACTTCGCCTGCTACGAGCTTTCTCGCTGCTGTGTTTACATATACTCGCCGAGGGATGCCGTGAGCTTACTTTAATTATATTTTAAATCTAAACTTCAAAATAACCTAAAAGTGCATTGGTGACATAGAATCATATTGACATAGCTTATAAAAATCTAATTTTAAATTTAAGGTTAGTTATACATTAGGAATGTATCCTTACATCTATTTCTGAATGCACACTGGAGTGGACAATAAAACCTTAAACCTCACAGTTTGGTTTCATTTAGCTCACCTCCGGAAGATTAAAAGTTTCCAATATCCGCTGATTATCTTAGGCATGTGTATCTCCAAGGCGCCCGAACTTTTATGGTAATGTACTTACAAACCAATTTTATTTATATTTCTTTTAAATAGGAGATTACACACTTACTTCTTTCATTGTCATATGACACATATTTTTTTATTATTACATCTGACGCTTGCGAACCAATTTTTTTTACTTTGTAATAACACATATTTTTTAATTATTACACAATCAGCTATACCACAATCACAAGGCTGTTTTACGCGGCAGTACCACGTTCAGGCATCTCCAAGTCAAGACCATTCCAACGCTTCCGATTTTCCCGACTTTCACAATATGTAGTTTCACATTAAGGAAATTTGCAGTGCTAAGCTACTTTCATACTTTTCATGTCACTTATATGCTTTCAGCTGAATAAATAATGATAATAAAGTATATCTGTATTTTAATCTCACCTTATACATATACCTAGTTTTTCTTCCGGAGATATGCTTTTCCTCATATTTGTATCTTGCTTTTTCAAATGTTTTTCCACTCTTTGCAATAGAGAATCAAATGAAGATATATTCATTCTGAAGTAGTTGAAAAATTTTTCTGGATCATTTCTCAACTGCCCTATTAGAGTTTTAAAGGCACCAAGTGTTGATCGTCTTTTTACTATTGTGTTTAACCACCACTTTCTTCTTCTATGACGCCTCTGACGGCGGTAATACCAATATAATATAGCAAGTGTTCGCGTCCATCGCTTCCAAAAGAGAGAGACGTTCTGCAAAAAAATCGAATCACAACACAGGCACCGAAGACACCCGGATCCGGGACAGTCGGACACGACAGCGCCATGTGAACACAACGTTCGGTTTTTTCAGATCGGATAGAAATTAGACCCGACAAAACTTACCTCCGTGTGAACGCAGCATTACATTTGTATTTTAAAAGAATTTCAACGATTATTTACAACCGTAAGGCGCATGAGCCAGCCAAACACAGGCAGTGAAATCGTGCGTTCACTTCACTCGCTTGTCACTTTGACAGATCAAGATCACAGAATACTCTGCGCTTTTGACGAAACTGTTGTTTTGTGCGCTTCCCGATTTTCTTTAATAATTTTGACCCTAGACTGTTTTATTGACTCCGATTATTTCCTCGTGTGACTATTGCGTGCCCAAAGGACTCTTGATATTGCTTTTGCGTGACCTTGTGCTATTCCCTACTGGACTGTTTATTAGTGAATTGGATTTGTTGCTCTTCGATGATGGGAGATCGTGCGAGACAATCAACGCGCATTTTGTGTGTCAATTGCAATATATGCGTGAACACATTGCGCCGATATCAAGTGTTAACACTGAATCCGAGAGCTGCTGGCGTATTGTGCAGCTGGGTGTATCCGCAAGTTGTAAGTACTTCATTTTATTGGAAATTGAGAACTTACGCAGTATTTATATTTATGTACTACATATACTAAGATTGTTCAAATGAAATATTTCAGGTTTCAGAGGAAGACTATGCCTGTGAAGCCTGCAGAGATCTTGCAATGGCTGCAGTCAATGACAATCTTCAGCAACTGTCTGAGAATGATCAAGCTGGATCTAGTCAGCAAGGTCATACAAGTGTGTGCCTAATCTGTGGATGCTCTACCTTAAGGAGAAGGAGCTATAAAATATTAAGAGATGACCCCTCTGTACTGCTTCAATCAATGATTGCTGTTATAGAAAGCAAAATACCACGCCAGGTACGATTTATTTGAAACAAATTATTGGTACTTAGATAATTAGAGATAGATAGATAAATAACTTTATATTGTACATAAAAAGAAAGTATAAAGTTGGACTAGCACAAACATTTGTATGTAATTGGGTGGCCTTTTCTGGAAGCAATTTCTTCCAGGTAACCTTGGGATGGACAGTAATGTGATAGAACAATAAATATGTTGTATTTATCATACAAAGCATAATACATGATATATTATATTAGAAATAAGGAGAAAAGAAAAAAAGATGACTTTTCGTGATATCTAATATAGTTAATTATGTCTTTATAGGTAACTGACAACGATCGGCTATGCCATGCCTGTTGGATCCGAGTGCGAAGAGAAGCTTGTCGCAGGAGAACAGCAGGTGATGCCAGGCCCCAGCCGAATATACAACCGCAGGAGTCACAAGCATCTGAATCACCACCCCATGAGGAGCCTCAAGTATCTCCGCAAGTATCACAACAGGAGCCTCAAGCACCGCATGAGGAGCCTCAAGTATCTCCACTTGTATTACAAGAGGAGCCAATAGCTTCAAATGATATAATTACATTACCTGATTACAGAAGATCAGCAAATACAAACCATCACTGTGTCTTTCCTAATTGTGGAAGCACATCTTTGCACAGTATAAGCGATAGACTGAGAGCTATAGTATTAAGCAATCATAAATATTATATTGCAAAAGAAGCTCGTATTTGCCAACATCATTTAATGGACAATATGTGGGAAACATTATTTAACTCCCAAAATAGCTACTCCTCATTTACAGCTCAACAAGTACAGTCAAGTGCATTAATATGTTTCTTGAAAACCATTACAATAACATATATTTATGTAAAGGTTCACGAAATATGTGTCACTTTTCTCATCGTTATTATGCCTTCGTTTTTGTTGCAAAAATATCTTAATAACTTAGTGAGCAATAATAAATTCTAACGTCGTGTGCATAAATATGTTTCTTGAAAACCATTACAATAACATATATTTATGTAAAGGTTCACGAAATATGTGCCACTTTTCTCATCGTTATTATGCCTTCGTTTTTGTTGCAAAAATATCTTAATAACTTAGTGAGCAATAATATGTCCCTAAAAAGGTTTGTATTGTTAGATAATATGTCAATTAAAAAGAAAACTTAATATTTCCTTGCTTTTTTTGACACCATTGATAATCATTTAAATTTTGATTTTCTTTTCTATGGAACGTCGTCAATTATTTGTTGAAACAAAGTGAACTTCATGTAAATACTTCAAAAGTACTTAATACTGATAAGATTTCATTCTGAATAATAATTATATTTTAAGTGCAATTCATATTACTATCTCAAGTGTAGTATAAATAAATAATTTATAACATGTATCGCATAGATGAGCATACTAAACATCGTATAGTCGCGTTAAAAGAGGAGGGTGCTTCAATACAAGACATATCTGATGAATTGGGTGTAACTCGAAAGACAGTAAAATTATGGATACGACGTTGGGAAGAAGAAGGAAGGTTAAATACTCATGTGTCCAATGGAAGACCAAGAAAGACTTCTACTGAACAGAATCGTCTTTTGATAGAAGATGTTCAATATCGCCGTTTTGTGACTACTTCAACATATGCCATTGATCGTGGTGTATCAATACACACTATACGCCGTCGATTGCATAATGCTGGCATTCATTGTCGCATACCAGCTAAAAAACCGAAACTTACAGATAGGCACAAAAGATTACGATTGAATTTTGCACGAAGGTATTTGAATTTTAATTTTGATAATGTATGTTTTGTCGATGAAAAAGTATTTACAACAGCAAGTGATGGTCGATTATATTTGTGGCGATTAAATAATACTCGCTATGATGAGAGAAACGTCATCCCTAATCGCAGAAGTGGGCGAATATCATTGGGGTACTGGGGCTGGATGTCGGCTAGTGGCCCTGGCGAATTGGTACAAATAAGTGGTCGAATGAATGCCAGGAATTATAAAGAGATCCTTGAGGACGTTTTAGTTCCGACGGCTACAGCTGCTTTCGGTAAGTAGCCAATATTCCTAATGCAAGATAATAGCTATGTCCACAACTCGCATGTCGTACAATTATGGATAGAGGAACAAGAAGGCTTGCACTTAATAAAGTTACCGCCGAAAAGTCCTGACCTAAACCCTATAGAGAATCTATGGGGTTTAATGGTGCAGGCATGGGATCCAACAGCTGTAAGAAGTGTTGACAGCTTAAAAGACCATGTTAATTTCATATGGAATAGTTTTATAGGCAGAGATGTTTGTTTCAACATGGTAAGATCTATGAGAGAACGTTTGCAATCGATGATTGATAATGAGGGAGGTTACACACGCTACTGATAAGTGAACTTTTTTATTTTTACTTAGAAATGAGGCATTTTGTTTTGTTATTCTTATTTAAAAGCTGTGTAATTATTTATTTGGCAATAAAAGAGTATTTCACTGTTATTTGTCTTTTTCTTTTTACATCAAAAGAAGCATTTTTAGTAATAGACCGTCAGCTCATGACAGATTTCGGGGCCCATTTTCTCATGCTAGCCTCGAAGAGGGTTGGAAGGTACGTCCATACAGAGTTGAATAAAGATAAATTCAAGTTCCGCTTCTGGGGTAAGAAAATTGAACGTACACTTTTGATTTATGTTAAGAAAAAAAATTTTTTTTCATGACTGACAACTGAAAATGTTCCCGTGAATGTGAATTCCCGTTCCCATTTTCTGGGCCAAAAGAAGTAGTTCTAAGATCTACATCACTCCTACATGATTAGGTACTTATAAACTTTTGGCTGTTTAACATTAAGACCTTGTTTTTAGAAACAATTCTTGTCTTTATATTTTTAACCCTTTTTGCAATACATAATTAAAATACATTTCATGTATCATTTTCTGGGCCAAAAGAAGTAGTTCTAAGATCTACATCACTCCTACATGGTTAGGTACTTATAAACTTTTGGCTGTCTAACCTTTTTTTTAGAAACAATTCTTGTCTATATATTTTTAACCCTTTTTGCAATACATAATCAAAATACATTTCATGTATCTATATTAGTTAACATTTTATAGTAAATATATTAATGGAAATCGTCAATAATACCTTTATAATGATTTCTTTGCTCATTATAAAACAAATTGTCCTTTATAGTATACATATTATTGAACAGTTTCCGCAGACATACCTATTTATATCAGTTAGATTGGATGCTACAATAATAAACATTCAATGATACATACTTTTGAAATGATAGTTTAGATACATATTTATGCACTTGACTGTACAACATATTTTTTTTTTGTTAATGTTAACCAAACATTAGATTTTGAAAATATTGAAGATATGGATGAAAGAGTGTTTCAATATTGGATAGGTCGTACAAAAGAAAATATTAATATGTTGTTGGAGGAAGTACCTCGAATAAGGGAAATTCGGAGAGGCCCATTGGGACTTCTGGTGCTTTTATTGAAACTAAGGACAGGTGATTCTGATGAAAGAATATCCACATTAGTTAATGTGCCCAGGCGGACTTTAGAAGTCCTCATGGATAAAGTAAGATAAGTTCTCATACAGGATTTTGTTCCAGCACACCTTGGGATTAGCCATATTTCCAGGGAACAATTAATCACTCATACTTTATTAATACCTAATGGTCTGTATGGTAACGGGCATAATACTATAGTTATCTGTGATGGCACATACATTTATATTAATAAAAGTGCAAACTATATGTTTCAAAAACAAACGTACTCTCTGCATAAGTACCGAAACCTATTAAAACCATTCATGTTTGTAGCGACTGATGGATATTTTGTTGATTGTTTTGGCCCATATATAGCAACAACCTCAGATGGTGTTATTATGAATCAATTGTTCCGTGATGGGTCTGCTTTAAGAGCATATTTTCAAGATGGTGATGTTTTCATACTCGATAGAGGCTTCAGGGACAGCATAAATTTTTTAGAAGGATGTGGATATCGTGCATGCATGCCAGAATCATTATTAGAAGGCGAATACCAACTAACAACAGCTCAAGCCAATCGAAGTCGCTGTGTTACCATATGCAGATGGGTGGTAGAGGCCGTCAATGGACAATTTAAAAGAGATTTTAAGCTTTTGCGTCAAAAATACTTTCATCGGTCTCTACCACACATGATGCAAAACTTTAGAATAGCAGCAGCATTATTAAATAGGTTTGGTGTTCGCTATGAAAATAATATTTACGCAACCCAGATTCTAGAAACAATAAGAGAACGGATGATATTCCATAATAATCTGGCAGACATGACACGTACTCTGAACATGAACAGACGCTCCTCTAATTTCATCAACTTATGTGCTGATCAAAATAATCTCACTTGTTTTCCTACCTTGGAATACAGAGATTTAGTTTTATTCGCGTTAGGTACATACCAAATTAGGCAAGCTCGGTCCTACTATGGGGAGCATGTACGTCTCCATGGTGGATACATTATAGAGGTAAACAGAGGTGAACCCATCAATGAAAATATGTTTAGCCTCAGAGTAGGCAGTGGACCAAAAACATTAATCCGGGGAAAAATAAAATCCCGTCACGTAACACGGAGACAATATTATATATACATTTTAATTGAAAATGATTTACCCGGCCGATCTGGTATACTTGAATACTGTTGTAATTGCCTAGTCGGTCGGCGTACTGTAGGTTGTTGCGCTCACGTCATGACCCTTGTTTGGTATCTAGGATGGGCCAGACATCAAGACTATATCACAGCACCAGCAGAATATCTCGATGAAATTGTAGTTAGAGATGATGAAGAATAAAAGAAATGAAAAAATATGCAGTGGTCGCGTGGACTACATATGTAGTCCACTATAGTCTGTTCAAAATAAACTTGGATAAAATCACATTGACCCCACCTCTACCACAATTCACACTAGTGCTCACTTTGTCTATCGCTCGCATATAAACTGTCGCTAACTGCGACCCGTCACGAGTTTCATAATACTCTGACCTAATGTGAAAAACATAACTTTAAAAATAGAACTTTTTGTTTTGACGTGACAACGTCTTATAAATTGGTTTGCCGGGTGACACTTTGTAACGACGCGCTCTGCGAACGTCGTCACACCGGTTTTAATTCTATTTTTGAACGAAAAGTTTCGGAACGCGGAGTGAATGACATTTTGACGTATACCTGTCAAGGCACCTTTCTTCCTAGCGTTGAGGCTGGATGGTCGATATTCATGGCTTCGTAACTTAATTTCAATAAATCTCATAAAAATGAGAGTATTTTGGCCTAAAGGATAATAGTTTGTGTCTTCACAACTATCCTCTTGTGGAATTATAGTTTATTTCTGGTGAGTTGTCATTTTTTAATAAGATTCACTTTGATGGATTCGCCACGCTCCTGATTTGAAAAATAATTGTTAAAATTCTATTGTTTCAGCTCTTAATCTGAAAATATTATGATTTCTTTTGCTATTGGCATTGTTCCAGCAAATTAAGGCGGTAAGTTGCACAAATTTATAAAAAATTAGGACCTCGTGCCCATATTGGAGTTTGTTCTAATGACATGCAATTTTGTTACAGGTTTCCAATTGGAACCGCCTTTGTCTTTGCCTTTTCTCTTTTCTTTGGACCTTTTTCGGCGTTTCTTTGTCTTCGGTCAACTGCATTTCCTTATGGAGGGTTTGGGCTTTTCACCTCAAA
This sequence comes from Eilema griseolum, assembly GCA_963662185.1. Classification (NCBI taxonomy): domain Eukaryota; kingdom Metazoa; phylum Arthropoda; class Insecta; order Lepidoptera; family Erebidae; genus Eilema; species Eilema griseolum. Next base: position 21,582,899 of record OY759231.1, on the reverse strand, counting down.
CATGGATGTACCGCATGGGCTTAAACTGAAAACTTCGCCTGCTACGAGCTTTCCCGCTGCTGTGTTTACATATACTCGCCGAGGGATGCCGTGAGCTTACTTTAATTATATTTTAAATCTAAACTTCAAAATAACCTAAAAGTGCATTGGTGACATAGAATCATATTGACGTAGGATAATATTGACATAGCTTATAAAAATCTAATTTTAAATTTAAGGTTAGTTATACATTAGGAATGTATCCTTACATCTATTTCTGAATGCACACTGGAGTGGACAATAAAACCTTAAACCTCACAGTTTGGTTTCATTTAGCTCACCTCCGGAAGATTAAAAGTTTCCAGTATCCGCTGATTATCTTAGGCATGTGTATCTCCAAGGCGCCCGAACTTTTATGGTAATGTACTTACAAACCAATTTTATTTATATTTCTTTTAAATAGGAGATTACACACTTCTTTCATTGTCATATGACACATATTTTTTTATTATTACATCTGACGCTTGCGAACCAATTTTTTTTACTTTGTAATAACATCATATTTTTTAATTATTACAATTGGCACTCGCGAACAGGGACATGACAGTGTGCATATATCTTTATTCCTTGTCACCTTTGCATTATTTTTTACCTTATCATGTTAAGAACAGTGTTTTCTTCATGTATTTTACTGTTACATAACTGTGTATTACAGTAAATCTTTGTTATTGTTTACTTTGCAAAACTAATCATACTACAAGTTAGTACTATTGTTTGTATCTCTCAATTACAGGTGAATGTTCCAATTTGTATAACATGGTTATTGTTATAATTGTTTTATCTTATATAGCTTTTGTTTATTACAGGTAAGATTTTCCACTTAGTAATATTATATAATTACTAGTTCTTAACCTTTATTCACATGTGTGAAAACATAGTAATATTTGAATATTTGCTGTTTACCTTAAGTAGACATAAATAATTTATTTTGTGAATCACTAATGCATTTTTATCTTTATAGGCATTTGACCTAAATAATTTTTGCAACAATAACATTCCATTCTATGAGTTTGTTTGACTTTTGAGTTTAGCGTTTTGAAATTAATGCAATTAACTTCATTCATAATTTAATTAACTTTAATTAGAAACTTTAATTGATACTTTAATTAGAAACTTATAGTGTATTTAATACAACTTTTTATTAGATTTTCACATCCTTTTATAAATCAAACATGGATAAGGAAATACAGGTCCCGCCTTTGTTTGAGAATATTGTTAATGATGTTCCAGTTGGTACTTCTACTCATGAGATGCCTCATGTCATGGCTGATTTGTCTGAAGTTGTTGATCCATTTTCGAATAGTCGAGGAGCTGGTGATCATAGTCTGAGAGCCGCATCTTCATTTAATATGATGAATGTTTTATTGAATGATAATTTGAAGAAAAACTTGCCTTCTGTTACTAAGTTGCCTGATTTAAAACGAAGTAAGCTTTTGTATGATGGTAAATCGTGCGTTAGGGAATTTATTACTCAAGTGGAAGAATATTTCTTGTTTAAAAATTTTAATGAATATTTTTTGGTTAGTTCATTCTCTGATCTTTTGTCAGGCACTGCGCTTAAATGGTTTCGTAGTGTTCGTATTCGTATTGCTTCTTGGCAGGATTTGAAGGCTGCGTTGTTGAAACGTTTTGATAGAATTGAATTTGATTATCATTTGGAACATGAACTCCGTACTCGTAAACAAAAGATAACTGAGTCATTACCAGATTTTATTACAGACATAATGGATATGGCTAGCCGTTTGTCTATGCCTGTTTTTGATGCTACCCTCATAACTATTATTAAACATAACATGTTGAATATTTACACACCTTTTGTGTTTGGTAGAACTATTTCTTCTATCGACGAATTTATTAACCTCAGCAGAGAATTAGAGAATTTTGTGTCAAGAAAGAACTTGAGTGAGAATAAAAGTATTAAAAAAGAAAAATATTCTGCTCAAATTAGTGCTGTTAAATCAGATGATTTAACTTGTTTAAAATGTAAGTCCTCTGGACATTCTTATAAAAATTGCCCTACATTTCCAGGTGTAATTTGTTTTAAATGTCACAAGCTTGGCGTCACTACGAAGAATTGCGAAGTTTGTAATTCAAATACTGTTCAGTCAAAAAACGTATCAGGTCCCATCGAGCCCTAGTTTTTGATAAAACCTCTGGTGACTCGATGTTGAAAAAATTTAGCAATGCTCCGAATGAAGCCACTTGTAAGAAAGAATTTAATGAATGGTTGGATTATTTGAAAGTTTTCTTTAATAATATCAGGGCTGCTCCTGTTTTGTTTGTTAAACATAAAGACACTAGACCTTATTTAAATTTTAATATTAATAATAAATTTTATTCAGGTTTGTTAGATAGTGGAGCTTGTAGTTGTGTACTCGGTTCTAATATTCATCAAACATTTTTGCAATTAGGTTATAAATTTAAACCTTATAAAGGTAACGCTGTTACTGCTGATGGTTCTGCACACAATGTTATTGGAACTATGGTTTTACCTATCACTTGTGATAACTTAACTAAAAATGTAGATTTTTTGATAATACCTTCTTTTAAACCTTCAATTATTTTGGGATTTGACTTTTGGTTGAAATTTAATCTTGCTAAAGACTTATGGAATAATATTACTTTTGAATATGAATCCACTACTTGTGTAAATGCAGTTACTTCTGTTTCTGAACTTTCTCCTTCTGAGAAACATGAGTTAAATAAAATTATTTCACTTTTTGAAAATATTTCTTATGAAAAGAGAGGCTTAGGTCTTACTCATTTAGTTAAACATAAAATTAATGTTACTGGTGAACCTTTTAAACAACGTTATTGGCCCCTTAGTCCTGCTAAACAAAAAGAATTTTATGATGAAGTGGAAGTTTTATTAAAGGAAAATATTATTGAACCTTCTAAATCTCCTTGGTGTTCTCCAGTGTTAGCCGTTGAAAAACGCGATGGTGGAACAAGATTATGTTTGGACTCTAGACGTTTAAATTCAGTTACTGTTAAAGATTCTTATCCTTTACCTTACCCTTCTAGAATTTTAGATAACCTTCGGGGTGCTAATTATATAACTACTATTGATTTGTCTAAAGCATTTTTGCAAATCGCTTTAGAAGAATCTTCTCGAGAGAAGACTGCTTTTGTTGTTCCTGGGAAAGGTTTATTTCATTTTACCCGGATGGTGTACGGTTTGACTAATGCACCTGCAGAGTTACAGAGACTCGTAGACAAGTTGTTTGGACCAGAATTTGATAATGTAGCATTCTGTTACTTAGATGATCTCATATTGATAAATTCTACATTCTCTGATCATTTAGATTATTTAAATAAAATTTATAAAATCCTTAAAGATGCTGGGTTAACTATTAATTTAAAAAAGTGTAATTTTTGTAAAGATAAACTGCGTTATCTTGGTTATATTGTTGATAGTAATGGTTTACATACAGACCCTGCTAAATTAGAGTCCATTAAAAGTTTCCCACGCCCAGAAAGCGTTAGACAATTAAGAAGTTTTCTTGGGTTATGTTCTTATTACCGTAGATTCATTGATAAGTTTGCTGATATTGCTTCGCCCTTAACAAAATTAACGGCCGGAAGCAAGAATTCTAAAAAATCTCTTTTCTGGAATGAAGAAGCTGAAGTTGCTTTTCATAATTTAAAACTTGCATTAATTTCTGCACCAGTTTTACATTGTCCGAATTTTGAAAGACCATTCTCTTTACATTGCGATGCTAGTTCTGTTGGAATTGGTAGTGTCCTGAGCCAAGATGATGATAATGGAGATCAACATCCTGTAGCTTATTATTCTAGATCACTTAATAAATGTGAACGTAATTATAGTACAACTGAGAGAGAGTTGTTGTCAATATTGGATTCTATTGAACATTTCAGACCTTATATTGAAGGAATGAAATTTACAGTTATCACTGACCATGCTAGTTTAACTTGGCTTCTTAAACTTAATAATCCTAGTGGTCGTCTTGCACGTTGGGCTGCTAGAATTTCTCAATTTACTTTTGATGTTAAATATAAAAAAGGTTCTTTACATTTAGTTCCAGATTGTTTATCCAGAATAGAAATTTCTGCTATTAATATTCCTGTAAATAATATTATTGTTATGCCAAATGAGGATATCGTTGATCCTTGGTATAGAAAAATATTTGTAAATTGTCAAAAGTTTCCTAGAAAATATAAAAATTTCAAAGTTGAAAGTGATACTTTGTATAGATTTTGTAAAGATAAATATAATCCTAATAATCGTTTAAATTGGAAAATTGTCATACCTAAAGAACACATCTTAGACACTATTAAATCTAATCATGATGATGTTAATTCAGGACATTTAGGAATTCATAAATCTTTAAATAAATTAAAAATACATTATTTTTGGAAAGGTATGTTTATTGATGTTCAAAAATACATTTCTTCTTGTGACACTTGTAAAGCTTATAAATCTTCTACTAATCCACCTCATGGAATTATGGTTAATCCTAAGAAAGTTGATAAACCAATGTTAATGCTTTCTATTGATATTATTGGAACTCTTCCAAAAGCTTATTCTGGCCATAAGTATATACTTTCAATCATAGATGTTTTTACAAAATATTGTTGGATATTTCCTATGACTAGTGCTACCACTAAAGTAATTTGTAGGATACTTGAAAAAGAAATATTTCTTAAGTTTGGAACACCTAAAATTTTTGTTTGTGATAATGGAAGCCAATTTACAGCTAAGCAATTTGTAGATTTTCTAAAAAGTTATAATATTAGTAAAATATTTTATAATACTTTATATACACCTCAAAATAATCCTGTAGAGAGATATAACAAAACAGTCGAAACATGTATTTCTTGTTTTGTTAAAGATGATCATAGAACTTGGTCAAAATATTTGCCTCATGTTCAATTAGCTTTGAATAGTAGTGTGAATCTAGCTACAGATTTCACTCCTAATTTTCTCATGTTCGGTAGAGAACTTATTTTTGATGCTTCATTGCACCGTTTTAGTAATTCTTTTGATAACCTCAATCAACTTGATGTTGTTGATAGGTCTTCATTTGCTTTTTCACTTAAATCACTTAGTGATATTTTTATAAAAGTTCAAGCTTCATTGCTTAAAGCTTATAAGCGTAATGCGCGTTATTATAATATAGGAAGGAAGGTCATTTCTTTTGAGGTGGGTGTTCAGTACTATTTAGATTAAGTTTCACTCAACGCTCGATAGATGGCGTTGACATCTAATTAGATCACGCTATGGTTTCGTTCACACTCATGGTATTTAATGATCAACGACCAATGTATTATAGAACAATATTATTACACTAATTCAGGTGAAGTTTGTGGTTTTATTGCACCCGACCTTCATCACAACCGGACAAGTAGTGTTGTTCCACCGCAAATATCGGCATAAGGCTGATAATTATACATGGTCCTATCGAGTCGGATCGGATACTCCAGACACCTTTCGTACACCTCGTACTAGCAGTGGATCGCTGTGCAACGGTACGAGTAAACGCGCAAGGAAGTGCCGCGTTTTTGGAAGCTGTCTGAAGAACAGTTCCGGTCCCGGCAGCAGTTTAAGAAACAACCACAGAGGGCGCCACCTACACATCAGTTCGAATAGTGAGTGAAGTGCAACTGTGAGTACATTTTATTTGTTTATGTTACGAGGCAAAAGACCTTTCAACCAAAGCAGTTAGAAGTTGACATCTGTTAAGATTGTCACTTTGTGAAGTTTACGAAGTTCGTTTAAATCAAGCAACTTTATTTGAAATTTAAATGTTTGTCAAGATTATTCAAGTGGAAGAATCAATGCAGTTTAGACTTAGAAAAATTAAGAGTAGTTTGTAGTTAACTTTAGTATATTAGTATTAGTGCATGGTAGTTTAGACTTAGAATAATTTATAGAAAACGGGGGAACGGGGAGACTATGCCCGTTTGCCGCCGACAGTAAAACTAAATTGAAAGACTTGTAAAATTTTATAGAATTTTTTGAGACTTTGAAAAATCGCTTTTGAATTGTGTAGTAGTGTGCTTTTTTATGTTTGTTTTTGCCATATTTTGTAGTTACAAACTTTTATGAAATCTATGTCGTAGTTTGATAGACAGTTGTAAAATTTTCGTATATTCGCTTGGCACTTAAAATAGTCGCTTATCGCTGGACTTAATTTTTATTTAAGGACTCTTTAATAGTTTTCATTTGCAACAATCTATAGCATTGGTAAATTAAAATAGTAGAAGTTATTTGAGCTTTTTGCTGACCGTAGTAGTCTAATTAATCTAAATTCACAGAGTTATTTTGTTTACTTACGTAACATGGCGGAGTTAACCAAGGTTGTAACTCATTTACGCACTACCATAGAAAAAGGATACACTAATTTTAGAAAGAGTCCGAAGGATAGAATAACTTTAGAATATGTACAAACTAGACAAGAACTCCTTGAAAGTAATTGGACTAAATTTCAGACTAATTACCATAAACTTATTGAGCAAGCTGATAAGGTGGAACCAACAGTGTTGGACTGTTATGATTCCACCGAAGAGGTTTATCTTAATTTCAAAACACTTTTAATGTCGACTTTCAATAAATTGTCACAGTCTAAACAGGCAAAATCAAGTAATGGCCAGTCATCAAAATTTGTAAAGCTGGATAAAATAAGTATCCCGACATTTTCTGGCGAATACAGTGAGTGGACAACATTCAGTGACTTATTCAAATCTTTAGTTCACAAAAATGAATCTCTCGATAATTGCCAAAAATTGCACTATTTAAAAAGTCATCTGACCGGAGAAGCTGCACGAATAATAAGGCACACCCCGGTAAGCGATGCCAATTATGCTCAATGTTGGGCAGCATTAGAGAATCGGTACAATAACAAAAAGCACCTAGCTCATTGCATTTTAAAACGGCTATTTAGCCAAAAACGTTTACATGTCGAGTCAGGGTCTGGTCTCAAGGAGCTTTTTGATACCACCAATGACTGCTTGCATGCGCTCGAGAATTTAAACATTGATGTGTCTACATGGGATGTCATCATTATTGAGATAGTAGCATTCAAACTAGATTTTGAGACTCGCAAACAATGGGAGCTATGTAGTAACCCTTCTGGCGTAAATGAATTGCCTACTCTTGAACAGTTTCAGTCATTCATTGAAACCCGTTTTCGCGCGTTAGAAGCAATAGAGCCTCCTAAGTCATCGGCTCGCCAGAACAAATCACAAGCTCATAATCCAAAGGCAATGTTGGTCGCAAATTCATCGTCGTTGAACTGTGACTTTTGTCATGAATCGCATAAGCTCTGTTACTGTAAACAGTTTGCTAAACAACCCATTAAAAGGAGACGCGACTTTGCATCTAAAAATATGGTTTGTTTCAATTGCTTGGGCAACAGTCACTCTGCTTCCGAATGCAAAAAATCAACATCGTGCAAAATCTGTCACAAACGTCACCACTCATTGTTGCACTATAGTGAAGATAACAATGTTAAGGGTGACGGCAATTCTGCACAAGCCTCCGCTGATCAATCAAGCTGCTCAACTAGTCAAACATCCGTCGTTTCATGTCTCTCTACAGGCACAGTCCCTAAACCGCGAAAGGTGTTGTTGGCAACAGCTCTGGTAACAGCTGAGTCCAACTTTGGGCTACATTTAACCATCCGAGCGTTACTCGATCAAGGCTCTCAGGCGTGCTTCATCACAGAAGCTGCAGCACAATTACTTAGGCTGAAACGAATTCCGATCCAAGGTATCATCACTGGTTTAGGTAACGATAGGTCAACCATTGCACGGCATATGGTTCATTTGTCAATCCAGTCACGAACGGATCCAAATTTCAAGCTTAGATTAAATGCATATGTTTTAACAAATATAACATCTTACTTACCCGATTGCAATATAAATATTAGTAATTTTGATTGGCTGAACACTAAAGGCTTATATCTAGCTGACCCAAACTTTAATACACCCAACAAGATAGACATTTTGTTGGGCGCTGACGTTTACAGTCGTATTATACAGGAAGGTATGATGAAGAGCCCGTCAGGTACTCTCATCGCTCAATGCACCACTTTAGGGTGGATCCTGTCAGGTGCGGTTAGTTCTGTAAGCAATCACAAATTAAAATCAAGAAACATTAATGTCATGCATGCACAAATTAAGGAAGATGATATGCTTAAAATGTTTTGGGAAATAGAAGAACAAACAAATAATAAGAAAATACTTACCGCCGAAGAAGAGAAATGTGAAGAGCATTACAAGCGGACTACTAAACGAGATGAAGACGGTAGATATGTAGTCAAGTTACCGTTTCGTGAAGATGATCCTACTTGTAAATACGGCAATTCGCGAGACATAGCTGAAACCCGATTAAAATCATTGGAAAAAAGATTAACAAAGAACACACAATTAAAAGAAGAATATAGTAAGGTAATAAATGAATACTTACAACTAGGACATATGAAACCTGTAAACAAAAATGATGCAAAAAGAGAAGAAGCAGTCTATCTCCCACATCACGCTGTGATTCGAGAAGACAAGGCTACTACCAAAGTAAGGGTGGTCTTTAACGCTTCAGAAAGGAACAATAAAGGTATCTCGCTGAATGACACTCTAATGGTCGGACCGACACTTCAATCCGATCTTCGGCATACGATCCTCAAATGGCGTCGTCATCCTATCGGCCTCGTGGCAGACGTCATTAAAATGTATCGACGGGTGAAAGTAGCAGAGGAGGATAGCATATATCAGCGCATACTCTGGCGAGACAGTCCAGAAATGCCAATACAAGACTACGAACTGCTAACTGTCACGTTTGGTACCGCATCGGCACCATATCAAGCTGTTAGGACCTTACATCAAATTGCATATGATGAAGGACAAAACTTTCCTTTGGCATCAGATAGGGTGTTAAATTCATTTTATGTCGATGATATGATGACAGGTTGTGACAGCGTTGAGGAAGGCACTGAAATTTATATACAAATGACGAAATTACTAGGAAAGGGTGGTTTCGCATTACAAAAATGGAATAGTAATAATCAAGATATGTTAGATGCAATACATAAATTCGAAATAAATAATGTACAATCAAATAATAGAAGCAAAGAAGTAAAGCGACAGAACACAGACATAAAAATAGTAGAGGACAATAGAAAAGAATTCAAGGATGAAAAGAAAATAGAAATAAAAACTGATAATACTCTAAAAATCTTAGGACTTACCTGGAACCGTCACGAAGATGCATTTCAGTATGGTGTGAGTCTTACTCTGACATCTGCAGTTCCTATTACCAAACGAGCTGTTATTTCTGAAATCGCAAGATTGTTTGACCCATTAGGATGGTTAGCTCCATGCGTAATCGTGGCAAAGGTCTTCATTCAAAAATTGTGGTTAGCCGGTATACAGTGGGACGAAGAAGTCCCTTCCAAATTATGGGAGGAATGGTATACTTACCGAAAGGAACTGCCAATAATCACGCAGGTACGGATTCCGCGTTGGGTGGGAATCAAATCGAGAGACCGTGTTGAGTTGCATGGCTTTAGTGACGCCTCCAAGGATGCCTATTCGGCTGTTATTTATCTGCGGAGAATAGACGTCAAAGGCCACGTTCATGTATCTCTATTGGTTGCTAAAACAAAAGTTGCCTCCATCAAACAAGTCAGCATCCCGCGTTTGGAGTTGTGTGGAGCAGTGCTGTTGGCTAAATTATTGATAGAAACTGCAGAGGTGTTAAACGTAGCAAAAGACAACTTGACTGCTTGGACTGACTCCACAGTCGTCTTAGCTTGGCTAAACAGTCACCCAAGCAGGTGGAAGACGTTTGTCGCCAATAGGACCTCGGAAATATTAACCACCATGACTTCAGCTCAATGGTTTCACGTTTCTACTAAGGATAATCCAGCAGACTGCGCATCACGAGGATTACTACCAAGCTCATTCGTAAAAAACGAATTGTGGTTTGCAGGACCGCCATTTCTAAAAAACAAACAAATTAACTATAAAAGGCCAAAGGACTTACCACTTCATTTAGAAGAATCTATTAAAATACACGTAGGTGTAGTTCCCAATAGCTCTATCTTGGAAAAATATTCCACTTTACAAAGGCTGCTAAGAGTCGTAGCTTATTGTCGTAGGTTTTTAAATAAAGGTAAAAATGTTCAACCTTATTTACTCAAAAGAGAGTTAGATCAGGCTTTAGAAGTATGTGTTAAGAAAACACAAAGGGAAGCATTTCCAGTAGAGTATGCCCAACTACAAGATAAGGGTGATCTTCAGTCTAAGACAAGCAAGTTGAAATCATTGTGCCCATATCTCGATGCACAAGGGCTAATGAGAGTTAGGGGCAGACTTGAAAGTTCCCAGTTGGATGAGCAAACTAAACATCCAATTGTTCTTCCGACCGCTGCGGCCTTGACTAAGCTGATTGTTGCTGAAGCTCACGACAATACTTTACATGGAGGCCCACAGCTAATGCTAAATTATTTACGCACAGCCTACTGGATAATTGGTGCCAGGAATGTCGTTAAGCATCATATCCAGAGGTGTGTGACATGCGTCAGACAGAGAGCTGAAATTAAAAATCAGTTTATGGGATCTTTGCCCGCCGTAAGATGCACACCCGCAAGACCGTTTCTGCACAGTGGTGTCGATTACGCTGGTCCTGTAAATATCAGAACAACCAAGGGACGCGGACATCATTCTTACAAGGGATATATCTGTCTCTTCGTGTGTATGTGTACTCGCGCTATTCACCTAGACGTGGTCAGTGACATGAGCTCGCAAGCATTCCTGGCCGCCTTTCGACGATTCGTATCTCGGCGGGGTCACTGTGCCCAATTGTGGAGTGACAATGGGACTACGTTTGTAGGAGCATCAAAGGAGTTGCAACAACTGACCTACTTTCAGTCCACTATAGGTGAACAATTGGAAGCCCACGGTACAGAGTGGCACTTTATTCCCCCACATGGACCTAATTTTGGTGGTCTATGGGAAGCGGGTGTAAAATCCACCAAATTTCACCTCAAACGTGTCGTTGGTGAATCAACGTTGACTTATGAGGAACTAAGTACTTTTTTAAACCAAGTCGAAGCATGTTTGAATTCACGACCAATAAGTATATTGAATAGTACAGAGCCTGGCGAACCGACACCGTTAACTCCGGGACACTTTTTAATTGGAGAACCAATCGTAAGTGTACCTGATTACACGTACGAAGGGTCTAACGTGAACTGTTTAACTCGGTGGCAATTCATTCAACGAATGCTCCAGTCATTTTGGAAAAGATGGTCTACCGAATACTTATCAAACCTAATGAATCGGTATAAGTGGTCTAATCGAGTTCCCGAACCTAAAGTTGGAGACATTGTTCTCATAAAGGAAGACGACTTGCCGCCAAGTCGTTGGTTATTAGGTCGAGTAGAGTTGAAACATCCCGGTAAGGATGACATCACCCGTGTGGTCACAATTCGTACCAAAACATCACTGTTGAAAAGGCCCACGTCCAAACTCTGTATTTTGCCAGTTGCTGATTAATTAATTTATAATTCTTACAAACTTGTTAAATTGCCTAGTTAAAATCAAATTATATGCTTGTTAGTTCATATTTTATACATTTACACTGTTAAGTTTGATGAATCATGTCTGGTATTTATGTTTAAGAGTTTGTTATTGATTTGTCACACAGTTACGAGCTCTTAATAATTGTAACATTATCTTTACTGTATATGCAGTGGTATATGAAATTTGAATTTGTATTCTGTTGTAGTTTAGTTTTATGAAGGACATTTCTGCACTAAATGTCCTTGGTGGGCGGTATGTTCAGTACTATTTAGATTAAGTTTCACTCAACGCTCGATAGATGGCGTTGACATCTAATTAGATCACGCTATGGTTTCGTTCACACTCATGGTATTTAATGATCAACGACCAATGTATTATAGAACAATATTATTACACTAATTCAGGTGAAGTTTGTGGTTTTATTGCACCCGACCTTCATCACAACCGGACAAGTAGTGTTGTTCCACCGCAAATATCGGCATAAGGCTGATAATTATACAGTGGGAGATATAGTGTGGAGGAGAAGTTTTGTGCAGTCTAATGCTCCTGCATTCTTTTCGGCTAAGTTAGCACCTAAGTTTGTTAAGTGTGAAATAATAGATAAAATTTCCTCTAATGTTTATGTTTTAAAAGACCTTAATAAAAACTATACTGGTCGTTATCATATTAAAGACATAATTAAATATTAAAATTATTCTTGTTTTGACAATGTCTATCTTTGTCTTTGGTACTTTGTTTGAAGTATGACCCCATTATGAGGTGATGTTTGAAAGGTTGAGGGGTGTTGAAAGGAGATGTATGTTAGGAACTTCACAACAATTTATTAATTTCCATTTTAGTTTCCTTCAAAAGTAACTTAGGTCATTTTAGGACTTGTTATTGTGTAACTCTACTCCATATTAACAAATTGTTCCACATCAAAAGATCTTATATTTTTATTTATCTTTGTTGTATAGGATTATTTTCCTGTATATATTTTTATACACTTGTATATTTAATATTGTATATTTTGTACAAATTTAGGAATTTAGTTTCTACTCTAATATAGGAGTGAAATTTAATATTCATTTTCTACATTAAATTCACTTGACTTATTTCCACTCACTTAGGGAATGGAAAATTAAGTTTCTTGAACTTTATTTTTGTACAGTTCTGGGTTATTTTCTTAGTATTAAGATTCTCGGATTGGACGCATTTTATGCATTTTTTACACACCTTGTTATACCATTTTTTGGGAAACTTGTGTCTTACTGGACTTTACAATTTTTTGTGCTATTGTGTTTCATACACATAGTCACACCTTACGCTTTGCGCACGGGAAGCTGGTGGTGTTGAGCCGGTCGTAATTGTCGTTTTTCTCTTTTTGTACGATTGTGTTTTTATACACATTGTTACATTTTTTATGCTTTGCGCACGGGATGTCGGTGGTGTTGTGCCGGTCGCAAATGTCATACTTTTCTTATGCGGTTGTGCTCAGAAAGTCAGTGGTGTTGTACTGGTCACAATTGTCATATTTTCTTTATATTTTGCTTGTGCTCGGAAAGTTGGTGGTGTTATGCCGATCACAATGCTTATAAATATATTATTACGACACTTTTGTCGTGATTTTGTTTTGACGTTTTAGATGTTGGAATAGGAATTTGAAGTCGGCGGCTTTTCAACCTAACCGACAGTGGGAAAACTTCATTGTTTTTACCGATTTTCTTTCAGATTCGGCAGCGTTGGTGCTTAACCGATATCTTGTTAGTTTCATATTTTTGTTTCAGGAATAGCTGGTATAGAGTCGGTGGCGTAGGAGCTCAACCGCACTTTTGTATTGATGCTAGAAGGCTGGTTAAGATCAAGGATTAGATTCGACGGCGTTGGTTGCCTAATCGATATCTGGAATGGAATTGAGTAGGGATTGTTTAATTTGTTTTATTGAAGGATTTATTTTCACTTTTGTGTTGAAATAAGTTTTTACTCTTTTCTGAGTTTGGTTTCGGTTATTCCATTAAGTTGGATAGTGTCCTTTGTTTCCATTTGAAACTGGAAATTCTTTTTCAACTTAATTCTTTACTTTTCGAGTGTTTTCACATTCTTTGATTTTTAGGAATGCTTTCCCATTCTTTAATTTATGATTGTTTTTGCAATACCCAATGCAAGATGCTTTCGCATTGCCTTTTTTTGTTTATTGAAAAATGTTGCATGACATTTTGTCTTTTGAGGTTTTTTGGAATTTTGTTCTGGACTCTCATAATTTTCATTAGAAAAGGAAGTTTCCTTCTTTCTTTTTTTCTTTTTGGGGAGGGATGTAATGTAACGACGCGCTCTGCGAACGTCGTCACACCGGTTTTAATTCTATTTTTGAACGAAAAGTTTCGGAACGCGGAGTGAATGACATTTTGACGTATACCTGTCAAGGCACCTTTCTTCCTAGCGTTGAGGCTGGATGGTCGATATTCATGGCTTCGTAACTTAATTTCAATAAATCTCATAAAAATGAGAGTATTTTGGCCTAAAGGATAATAGTTTGTGTCTTCACAACTATCCTCTTGTGGAATTATAGTTTATTTCTGGTGAGTTGTCATTTTTTAATAAGATTCACTTTGATGGATTCGCCACGCTCCTGATTTGAAAAATAATTGTTAAAATTCTATTGTTTCAGCTCTTAATCTGAAAATATTATGATTTCTTTTGCTATTGGCATTGTTCCAGCAAATTAAGGCGGTAAGTTGCACAAATTTATAAAAAATTAGGACCTCGTGCCCATATTGGAGTTTGTTCTAATGACATGCAATTTTGTTACAGGTTTCCAATTGGAACCGCCTTTGTCTTTGCCTTTTCTCTTTTCTTTGGACCTTTTTCGGCGTTTCTTTGTCTTCGGTCAACTGCATTTCCTTATGGAGGGTTTGGGCTTTTCACCTCAAACATGGATGTACCGCATGGGCTTAAACTGAAAACTTCGCCTGCTACGAGCTTTCCCGCTGCTGTGTTTACATATACTCGCCGAGGGATGCCGTGAGCTTACTTTAATTATATTTTAAATCTAAACTTCAAAATAACCTAAAAGTGCATTGGTGACATAGAATCATATTGACGTAGGATAATATTGACATAGCTTATAAAAATCTAATTTTAAATTTAAGGTTAGTTATACATTAGGAATGTATCCTTACATCTATTTCTGAATGCACACTGGAGTGGACAATAAAACCTTAAACCTCACAGTTTGGTTTCATTTAGCTCACCTCCGGAAGATTAAAAGTTTCCAGTATCCGCTGATTATCTTAGGCATGTGTATCTCCAAGGCGCCCGAACTTTTATGGTAATGTACTTACAAACCAATTTTATTTATATTTCTTTTAAATAGGAGATTACACACTTACTTCTTTCATTGTCATATGACACATATTTTTTTATTATTACATCTGACGCTTGCGAACCAATTTTTTTTACTTTGTAATAACATCATATTTTTTAATTATTACAACTTCAAGAAACTGCGTTACGCTCCGCTCGTTATGCGCTCACAATGAGAGCGAGTGAGAGGCACGCGTCCCTTCCACTCGGGCATGGTTAGCCCGCCTAAGAGCGAGAGAGACAGACATAAAAAGTGAAAGGCACGCGTCCCTTCCACTCGAGCACAGTTAGCCCCGCCTAAGAGCGAGAGAGACAGAGCGAGAGAGAGAGAGTGAGAGAGATAGGCATACACACCGGTTCATGTCTTGCGCTTCTATTTCGCTTAGGCGCCTGCATAGAAGTTTACACGTTGCCAGTTAATTGTAAAACGATTGTGTAGTGATATTTCATCCTTCTTCCTACTATACGAATGAATATTCACATTAAAATTATTTTACCACTCAAAGTCGTTGTCACGTAAAACTTTCGCCCGTGTACCGACTTTACAGGCAACCAATTTTTTTTTTTGTTAGTGTTCGTAAAATTCGTTTTCTTATAATATTTTTCACGTAGCATGGGTACGGTGACATTTGACTAATTCCATTTCATGCACGATTCATTTCGAAACAATTTACCTAACGCGGAATACAGGAAACAACACTTAATACGAAGATAAAAAGAAAACTGTTTTATTTTGCATTTTTAACTTTAAACTATTTTTATTTCTCCGTAATTATTTAAACTTTAAATATAAACATTCCAAATACATAATTCTTGATGGGTGAATCGGAACAGGTTGCGTTAGAGATTGACATAGTAAAATCGTTATAATCGATAAATTGTCGAATAAAGTATCATAAATGGTTAGTTGTATTTTTAACTAAAATACGATTATAAAATATAATTATGTAATAATAAACTTTAAACAAAGCATTTTTGTCTTTGTGGAGCTTTATTATAATATAGCAACACTGCTTAAGCATGAGCTGGCAGCCATCTTGTTATATCAACTCAGTACGAGTGCGTCTGCCTTGTATGCGGTCTGTTTTCTTTGTTTTGAGCTTGCGTGGTGTTTTTGTTACTTGTTTTTGTTATTGACTATCGATGTGCTTTGTTGTTTTCGTTACCGCTTTTTGTTATTGACTTTTGTTTTGTTGTTTTTTTTGGCAAAATGCCAAAAAGAACGAAAAAGACTGTGCTTGGTAGTCAAGCCCGTGAATTTGTAGTCCGATTGCGGGATTACTTTGTAGGCCAGTCATTAAAGCCTCAAACCTGGAGGAATTTACTAACTTTCTAAAATTTTGAGGGATTTTTAAGAAAGGTAAAATAACATACCGTGTGATTTCGCAGCGCTCTGGGGTGTACGGAAAGGGGTGAAAAGTGTTTTTTGTTAATAACAGTGTCAAAAAAATTACTAACACGCTGCAAATTTAGAATTAGGTTGTTCCTACCGTTTTGTAACGTGTATTGAATTTGCAGCGTTTTGCAATATACGAACATTGTTTATTATTAAAAAACATTAAAATTTGTTAATAACAAGGGTAAAAAAATTATTAACATGCTGCAAATTTGGAATTAGGTTGTTCTTACCAATTCGTGACGTCCATTAATGTTGCAGCGTTTTACAACATACGGAACATTGTTTATAACTAAAAAGCAATGAAATTTGTTAATAACAAGGGTAGAAACAATTTGTAACTTGCTGTAAATTTGGAATTACCTTGTTTACAGCATTTTATAGTAACTATTAAATTTGCAGTGTTTTGCAACAAACGGAACATTGTTTAATACTACATAAACAAATATTTCATTTAGTAACAATGGTCAAGGAGTCTATCAGTAAACAGTTAAAATGTGGAAAAATGTTGTGAACGGTATTCTGAAACATTTTTTAACTTTGCATAATGAATATTTTACATGAACAACAATATGGAACAATAAACAAAGTATGTTAACCCGTCGGCCGGCCCGGAGCGAATTTGCACTTAGTTTTAACTACGTCCCTGGACCTAGATTACTTCTAGACCTAGAGGTCATGCACCTCAATAAATCGTTATTTAGATATGAAGATTATAATTATATATTATCATACGTACATCATTGAAACGAGCATAGAAAATCCTATCAAGTTATCATTGTCAAATGTGAAAAAATACGTACGTTTTTCTGCAATGCTCGTATAATTGCACAGTTTACATTTTTTTTCTGCAAAACCAACATGTCGTCTACACATTTTATTATCACTAAACTTTCACTGCCGTGCATTTATCACTTTCTACATCACAACAATATAATACGATAACGTAGTTCACCATTAGATAACATTTCAGTAGCACTTCACATCATAAAACTAAATATTTACACCAAAACTTTTGTACCTACGCAAACTCGTTGTTGATTCGCGCCGAAACTGATATTTGCCGACGGGCGCGAAGCGACCGCGAGTCGCGACCCGCTGACGTCACAGCCGCGAGCCGTTGGCTATCGATAGTGTTTGACAAAATACAAAAAATATCGATAAACGATTTACATTATTGTTTGAAGAGAAGTAGGTACTTCGTTATTGTACTATATTGTTGTTGATAATAATTATGTCTAATATTTTACATCGAAAATAAAATACAAGTATTTATTATACAAGTATATATATAGTATTGGGTAGAATGTTGTTAAATATTTATTTATCGAAATTGAATTCAAAATTAATGTACCTAAATAAATATTGGCGGCCTCAGTGGTGAAGCGTTACCTCCTGCGTGACAGTCGAAGAACATTTGACTGTTCCGCAGGAGGTGCGAGTTCGGTTCCCGCTCAGTGCAAATATTTGCACCTAAGTGGTATAAATAAAAACTGTTTTGCCACCTTATTAGTAAACATAAAACTTTTTCGCATATTGCAATCAAATCCATAGGCCACGGTAACTACTTTCCATCAGGTGGGCCGTGTGCTTGTTAGCTACCTAAGTGGTATAAATAAAAACTGTTTTGCCACCTTGTTAGAAAACATAAAACTTTTTCCCATATTACAATCAAATCCATAGGCCACGGTAACTACTTTCCATCAGGTGAGCCGTGTGCTTGTTAGCCACCAAAGTAGTATAAATAAAAACTGTTTTGCCACCTTATTAGTAAACATAAAACTTTTTTCCATATTACAATCAAATGCATAGGCCACGGTAACCACTTTCCATCAGGTGGGCCGTGTGCTTGTCTGCCACCTAAGTAGTATACAAAAACTGTTTTGCCACCTTACATAAAATTTCTCATGTATGGCGCAATCAAAACACAATATAATAAAAAATATTTTTTTTTTGATCAAAATATGTATCATGAACTTCTTTTTGCAGGCATAAAATTCTATCGACAATAATATCGACATTCGATGGTCAAGCGTCAGTGCCTAGTGCATCTAGACTTGCATAGGATATGACGTATGAATTTGATTGATAAATTCATGGCGGTTGCATAAATGCACTTTGTATATTTTGAATTACATATATAACGTTTCCTTCTAAAGTTTTCACTTTCTCTACAAGATCACACCTGGACCGTTAGACATTCAGCGTCCCGCCCCCACTTTTAGCAGCTGCCGAAATTCCTAGACATGAATGAAAATCTAGCGGTCATGGTCAGTCAGTTGTAGGCAAAATGTCGGGCGAAGAAGTGTGTTTTGTTTGTGACAGATTGTTGTCCACCGACGCGTTTGACGTGGTGAAAGAAAAAGGAACTGAAAAACTACGAGAATGCAGTGTGCAGAGGAACGACGGCAAAGTGAATTTGTTAGAGGGTCTGACCAGCGTGAAAGTTCATTCGAAGTGCCGAAAAAAATATACAAATGCGAAGATGGTCGTTGTCGCAGCTAGAAACGGTCCACCACCACCGGCACAGCCTCGTAATGCAGATGAAATCCCGCAGGAGCGAACGAGTGATTTCAATTTTAAAAGTGCATGTTTTGTTTGTGGTGATAACATAACGGACGAATTTCTAGCCAACGAACAGAAAAAACCATGGGGAAAACGGGTTGTGGTATCGTCGATTGGCAGTGTCAACGCGGCAGAAAACATCTTGAAGGTTGCCAGGGAAAGTGATGACGAATGGAGCAGAAAGGTAAAATTTTTGGTCTGCACGTGTCAAGGGACAATACGTATTTTCCCAACTTTCACTTTGTCACGGTCAATTATCCCATTCAATAACGAGAAACATTGTTTAAAAATATTGTTTAAACAAATAGTTATGCTTTTCAATCGTTTTATCATCCTCTTGAACATATGGATTGATTTTTTGTTTGTAAAAATCGGACAACATTTGAGTAAATTATTTAAACTTTTTATGAATAAATTCAAAACTTTACCAATTTTTTACATTGAAATGTCAATTTATATGTTTTCAAATACGCCCAGGCGATTGACAGCATCGTATTTTGTGTATAATTGTTATTTAACAATGTTGAACTTTAACTTTAACAAACAGGTATAAAATTTTGCCTCTTTATGAGTGAAAGCGACCCTTTTTCACGGTCAATTATCCCAAAGGTCTACTTGTTTAATGTCAAATAACTTTGTTCAAAATCATTGTTTAACCGGATAGTTATGCTTTTTAATCGTTTTATCAGCTTTTTAAACATATGGTTTGGTTTTTTGTTTGTCAAAATCGGACAATATTTAAATAGATTGTTTGTAGATTTCGCAAAATAGTTGTACTAAATCTGAATATTGTATAGAGTTAATCAACAGCATACATTTGTGATGAGCCGCAGCAATAAAGTAGCAACTTTTTTTAGGTTTTGGATCGAATACAGGGCATGGATTTAGTGGCATTGGGAGCCAAGTATCACCGGCCATGCTATCAAAAGTTCCTTCTTCCTTCGAGACAGTCCTCCGGTACGGTCGGTCGTCCTATTTCACACCATGTTTCTTCTTCAATGGATAAAATATTCGACTACATCGAGGAAAATAAAGATCAATGTCAATTCACTTTACGTGAGTTGTCAAACCTCATCGATGATCCACCGAGCCATCATACTATAAAGTCGAAATTGATTGAAAAGTATAAAGAGGATATCGTGATTCATTCTGAACCTGGCCGTGCAACAATAGTTTCGATCCGAGATCATTTAGACTTATTGGATTCATGGTATCATAATAAGCTTCCTGATAAACGAAAGGAACGTGCGCGAATCGTAAAAACTGCAGCAGCGATAATTTCAGAGGATATACAGACGATGGTATACGATACAGATTACTACCCAAGCCCTGACAAATTTTTGGATGCAGCAGAAGATGACGTTCCAGAGACACTGATGCTTTTTATGATGGAAATTATACTGAAAAACAAAAAGAAATCTCGTGACATTTATTTCAAACAGTGTATAGCATTTTCGCATTGTATCATATCTGCAACGAGACCCCGGACTTACATATCATCGTTGCTCATCGGCCTTTCAGCGTTTCTTCATTCTAAGTATGGATCAAAAAATCTCATCCAAGTGCTTTCATCATTAGGCTTCTGTGCTTCCTATACTGAAACGGAGACATTCCAACTGTCCTCGGTCTTACATCCTGAAGGAGACCCTGAAAAAGGATTCGTACAATTCGTTGCAGACAATGCAGATGTAAATGTTGCCACATTAGATGGTCATGGTACTTTCCACTCAATGGGGATGATTCAGAGCGTCACGCCAAAACCAACCACTTCCAATTCACAGAATATTTTCAGAGTTACTGGAGTCTACGGCAGAGGAGTAATTAAAAACATCAAACCAGTGGCAGTACAAACTTTTCATAAAGACCACAGGAGGCGAGGACTTCAAGCAATAACAGCAGAAGCGGTTGACATTGATGATTCTATCACTCCTACAATAGCTGACGTTGTTTGGATGTTTGGAAAAACTTAAGATATTCCTCGGATTTGTGGTTGGAACGGATTCATGGAAAAACTTACTTCCAAAAGAGATTATGTCACATCTGCAATCTCAGTTTTGCCTTTTATCAACGCTCCTCCGAGTGACTGGGATACCGTATACACAACTTTAATATCTGCTGCAGAAAGAACGAAAAAATCAGGTCAAACTTCCTGCCTGGTGACATTCGATCAACCTTTGTACAAAAAGGCCCGTGAAATACTTGAATTTACATCTGAACCACTGTTACAAAACGTTATCGTTCGGCTTGGAGGTTTCCATTTGCTTATGTCATTCCTCGGATGCATTGGGTACATCATGGCTGGCAGTGGACTGAAGGAAGTTCTCTCTCTCATCTATGCTCCAGTTTCAGTGGAAAAGATGTTATCAGGTCATGCTTACTCCAGAGCAATCCGAGGTCACTTACTGACTCAGTTGGCGTTAGGAAAAATAATTTTACAAAAAATTGATTTCTCCGATGATGAGCAATTCGAAATAGAGGATCTGTTAGAACAATTTGACACTGGGACCGTTGAACTTCGACTTGAGCAGCAGATGTTTCATGAAATTGTTGAACGAGTACAAAATAAGTTGCACACGTTGACAGAAAATGGACCGACAGCAGCTTTGTGGATCCAGTACTTCCGAATGGTGGTTTTAGTGAAGCAATTTATCGAAGCTGAACGGACTGGAAATTGGAAGTTACATTTATCAACGATTGCGAAAATGCTACCATTTTTCCATGCAGCTGGCCATTCCAATTATGCATTATGTGGGCATTTGTATCTGCTGGATATGAATCAGTTGGAAACAAAAATGGACTTCCGTGAATACCACAACTTTGTTTCTAACGGATACTTCACCATCAGACGGTCGGACAAATTTTGGTCTGGAATCTGGAGCGACATGACGATCGAGCAGACTCTCATGAGATCGATGAAATCTACAGGAGGCTTGACGCGAGGGAGAGGCTTGACAGACAGTGTACTCACCAAATGGATCTTAGGAATGCCTACAATGGAGAAAGTTTCAGAAGCCATCGAAAATTTTGTAGAAATCGAGTCAGCAACTACAGAGCAACACATAGATGCCAGGCCCACTCGTCAAACCAGAGACAACGCCGACGTTGAGAAACTTCAGCAATGGTTCGAAAATCATGATCCTTTTCCAGTTCTGGATGACATTGTTTCCTTGAGCACAGGTGTTGTTGGTGGTCCGCAAATAAATTGCCATAAAGCGCAGTCAATTGGCCTGGAGAGCTTAAATGGAATTATCGGAAAGCAATTTTCGGAAATATCATTTCCACGTAAAAAACGTGTGCTTCCTCTATCGGCTGTCACATCATCTTTGAAAGTCCATGATACTGTCGTCGCTGTTGATCCCATTGTCCTTTATCAGCGAATCTCTTTTACGAAGGAGTCTCAGGAGCAGCTCAAATCATTTTTCGCGTGGGAACTGTCACCGTACCCTTTATCTCTCTTTGATGAAGTCGGCATGCGTAAAAGCAAGAAGTCTGCATTATTCCAGTTGTTTTCTCCAACTAAAGACAATGTAACTGAGGGAGACGTGCTATATGTCATTGACGGTGGTCATCTGCTGCATAAAGTTGTCTGGCGAAAGGGAGATACGTATCAAGACATTTGCAAAAAGTACATCGACTACATCAGGAAAAATTACGGTGATTCTGTGGCTGTTGTTTTCGATGGCTATCCTGAAGCTGCTGCGGATAGGAGCACAAAAACGTCAGAACGGCTACGACGAATAAAACCAGCTTATGTGGATGTTATAGTTGAGGAATCAATGCCATCAACGACCACTCAAGAAAAGTTTCTATGTAATGGCAAAAACAAGGCTCAATTAATAAATTTATTAAAGTCAAAGCTGCTCAATGTTGGATACCAAGTCAAGCAGCATATGGAAGATGCGGATACGTTAATTGTGTACACTGCTCTGGAGGAATCTGCAAATTATGAGACGGTGATCATCGTGGGAGAAGATGTCGATTTGCTCGTCATTTTAACTGGCGTGGCACAGGAAAGACACAAAAATGTGTATTTTATGAAGCCTGGAAAAGGAAAATCTGCAACATCCACTTTTTCCTCAAACAGCTTAAAAAAAGAACAATTGAATGCACATATTCTGACCTGTCACGCGTTCTCCGGATGTGACACAACTTCTGCTCTTTTCAACCAAGGCAAAACAAAATTAACCACGCTTGTCCTCAAAGATTCGCAAATTCAGGAAGCCCTTGAATGTTTCAAAGTACCGAACGCGCAGCCAGACGACCTTGATGATGCAGGAGAAAAAATCTTAGTGAAGATGTACGGAGGAAAGTTGCCGAAATCTTTGAATGACTTGCGCTACGAAGGATTTGCTCGGTCTATAACCAAGAGCAAGTACAACCTCTGCAGTTTACCACCAACGAAAGCTGCAGCACGCCAACATTCTCTTCGGGTGTATCATCAAGTTCAGCAATGGCTAGGTGAGTTGAAAAATCTTCTGATACAGAACGTTAATTTGATTAACATTTATCGTTAAATTTTTAGAAATTTCTAAAATATTTTCTTTCGATTTTTATCTCTTATAGGTAACGATTTACCTGCAACATCATGGGGTTGGATGAGAGGATCGCACGGTTTGACTCCAACTTTGACGACCCTTGAAGCAGCACCACCAGAAGTCCTGAAACTTGTCTCCTGTAGATGTGAGAAAGGTTGTTCAACCGCAGCATGCAGCTGCAGAAAAAGTGGCCTCAAATGCACACTACTTTGCTTCTCTTGTCATGGTGAAACTTGCTCTAACGTCAGGGAAATTGAAATTGATGGCATGGACGATGAAGAAACAGACGCAGTTAAGAACAGTCTGTTGAATGCCGAAAATGATAACTTCGGAGAGCCGCAAGATGTATTTCTTAATGACAATTCCGATGAAGTAGTAGTTCAGCTTGAGACACCCGAAATAAACTCACCGGAGGAAAATGTAGGCGAGTTCGATTTGTCTACAAACGACAGCCCGTCTGGACCAACGATTAGGAAAAGAATGAGACTATTAGAGAATGAATAATTTGCGTGAGGTTAATATTCTTAAAATCATCCTATTGAAATTGTATCTTATCAAACTGTTGCTAAAATTGTTATATATTATTTTCTTTACTTGCAGTTGTTCCTGGTGGACCTGACCACAAAGAGAAGCGAAACACCAAAAAAATTATTCTTAATTTCTAACTAAATTTATTTTGTATTATTTAAATTACAAATTTTTGATGCCTCTGTTGTAAATAATTAAAAAATAATAGATATGATTGAAATGTTAGGTTAAATTTCATATAAAATTTGTTATGTACAGTTAAAAATGTTACTATAATGTACTACCTCTTTCATCACTGTTTGTATAGAAAAATTTACGTTTCTTTTCTTACTTAACTAATCATAAAAAATCTTACTTTGTTAATAATTAACAATATTCTTTACCTTGAAAAACACTGCAGAGTTTATTAACCTTTTGTCCATATTGTCCAGGTTGCAATTCTCTAGTAACTTTTTTTTTTTAGTGTCACTAACAAAAATATTTGTTTATATTATATTGAACAATCTTCCATTTGTTGCCAAACGCTGCAAATTTGATAGAAGTATTAAAACTGTAAAAACAACGTAATTCAAAATTTGCAGCGTGTTAATAATATTTTTCACCCTTGTTAATAGAAAATTTCATTGATTTTCAATAATAAACAATGTTAAATTTGTTGCACAACCCTGAAAATTAAATGTACGGTATAAAACGGTAAGAACAACTTAAATATAAATTTGCAGCGTGTTAATACTTTTTTTACCTATGTTATTAACAAATTCCATTGTTGTTTAGTTATAAACAATGTTCCGTATGTTGCAAAACGCTGCAAAATTAATGGACGTTACAAATTGGTAAGAACAACATAATTCTAAATTTGCAGCGTGTTAATAATTTTGTTACCCTTGTTATTAACAAATTTTAATGTTTTTTAATAATAAACAATGTTCCGTACATTGCAAATCGCTGCAAATTTAATACACGTTACAAAACGGTAGGAACAACCTTATTCTAAATTTGCAGCGTGTTAGTAGTTTTTTTGACACTGTTATTAACAAAAAACACTTTTCACCCCTTTTCAACCCTTTCCGTACACCCCAGAGCGCTGCGAAATCACTCGGTAAGTTATTTCATATTTATTGAAAACCCGTCAAAATTTCACTGTGTTACTAATTTCTTCCGGGTTTGAGGCTTTAATGACTGGCCTATTGAGCGGGAACGTGAGAATGGCGGAACGCTATTGCCTGTGTCCAACGTTTTGGATCGAGTGGCAGATGCGTTAGACATTGGGCGGAACACGGTTTCTCGAATCACTCGAGAAAAATATGGTGCTCACGATACAGAAGAAAATAAGTTGTTACCCCTAATAAAAAGCGAACCAAAAAGGCATCTGTAACAGATGTAGACAGTTTTGCGGCCGATGCTATACGGAGCCACATTTATAACTACACTCGAGAGCAATGAATCCGGGTCACTTAAAGAATCCTAAAAATCTCGGAAACTAAAAATGCTAGGTTAATGCAATAAATTGTATTTAATAGACAATGTAATACTCCTTAAATGAAGGTATTAAAACTTCTTAGTTATTGTAAAGTTATATCATAAAAAAATCAAATTTGAAAAAGGGCCACTTTCGAAGATGGAACTACGAAATTACAGCATTTGGTGTTGCTTTTGTTTGTAATCTGTCATTTATGTGGGTACATAAACCATGTTGATAGTGCTCTATATTCATTAATCAAGCTGAAATTATGTCGCTTACGCCTGAAGAATGCACCAGAATACTTACAATGCTGGAAACCGGCCGGAGTCAGCGCGATACAGCCAGGACTGTCGGTGTGTCGCTGTCAACAGTACAAAGAGTTCTCCGACGTTACGAAGAAACTGGTTCTAACCTACGCAGACCAGGAACGGGCAGAACCAGGTGTACCACAGCACGAGAAGACCGATACTTGGTGAACACCATGCTTCGAAATCGCTTTCTCACAGGAACTGAACTCACCAATCAGTTTCGACGCCTCGGAGGAAGTAACCCAAGTGCATGGACAGTAAGACGTCGGCTTGCTGAATCTAACTTAAAACCCCTTAGACCTGCAAACGGCCCTAAACTGGAGCGTGGGCATCGTATTTCGAGACTAAGTTATGCCCAGAGCCACGTAAATTGGAGTATTGAAGATTGGTCAAAAGTTATGTTCTCCGACGAATCAAAATTTATGCTCTACAAGCACGATGGAAGACACAGAGTGTATCGAAGACCAGGGGAAAGATTCAAGCAAGCATGCATCGAAGAAAAAGTAGCCTACGGTGGTGGGTCTGTACTTGTGTGGGCCGGAATTTCTTCTGAAAGTCGCACAGAGCTGGTGATCATAGAAAACGGCTCTTTAACTAGCGTAAGATATGTGGAAGAAATCCTCAATGATCACGTTGGTCCATTTATGGTCAATTTAGGTGAGGATGCTATATTTATGCATGACAATGCCAGACCTCATACAGGTAGGATTGTGAATGACTACCTTCAAGAGATGAACATTACTCGTATGGAGTGGCCAGCGCGCAGCCCGGATATCAACCCGATCGAGCATGCTTGGGACGAGCTAGGCAGATGCGTAAAACAACGAAACCCTCCCCCAATCACGCTTCGTGAGCTCAAAATTGCTCTCACAGAGGAATGGGAGAATATTCCCCAAAATCGTATAAGGAACTTGGTGTACAGCATGCCAAACCGCGTAAACGCAGTAATGGAAGCACGAGGAGGCAATACGAAGTATTAAAATTCAAGAAAATCGTAATAAAGTTCAAAAATTTCATGTTTCCTATTTTTGTTTTAAGGAGAGATCAGCAGTTTTTTTCTTTATGTAATTTTGTGTTAATAAAATGTATGGTGACACATATTTTTTTTACTTTCATTTAAGGAGTATTACATTGTCTATTAAATACAATTTATTGCATTAACCTATCATTTTTAGTTTCCGAGATTTTTAACATTCTTTAAGTGACCCGGATTCATTGCTCTCGAGTGTATTACCAGAATAAAGAATTACCGACGCTTCTAAAGCTAGTCAAGTCTTTAAAAGATGCTGATTTGTTTACTGGAAGTCCTACATCCTTGTGGCGCGTATTGAAGGACATTGGTTTCCAATTCAAAAAGTAAACAAAAGAAAAATTGTCATGGAGAGGGGCGATATAGCACTTGCGCAACTAAACAAATAATATAATTAATTCAGTTGTAAAGTAAAATTTAGTTAACAAACCAGTATACATCTCTACAGCGTAGTCGTTGAAGTCTTCTCATATTCACTTATTATTTTATTTATCTATATTTCATATTTGTATACTATGTAATTATTCATGTAACAGTTACCTTTTTGAAAAAGGCTAAAGCGATTACCGATTGGAGCAATGTCGTCTTCCTGGATGAAACTTGGCTGAATGCCAATCATACGGTCGGTAAAATGTGGACTGACGATACACCTCATGCCTCGACCAAAGTGCCAGAAGGAAAAGTATTTGTCACGCAGGCACATCGAAAGGTTTTGTAGAAAATGGGCTACTTGCTTTTAAATCGAAAAAGACGGGAGAATATCACGAAGATATGAATGCGGAAGTATTCACGGAGTGGTTTCAAAATATGCTTAGCAATTTAGAAGAACCCAGCACAATTATTATGGACAATGCCCCATATCACTCCGTGCAATTGAACAAACCGCCGACTTCTTCCAATAAGAAGAGCGAGTTGATCGAGTGGCTCCAAGCCAATAATGTGGAAGCCGATGAGATGAAATTAAAGGTGGAGCTAGTGAAGCTCGTAAAAATGCACAAGCCCCAAACGACATACAAATTAGATATGATGGCAAACGAATATGGTCACGAAGTCCTGAGGCTTCCACCGTACCACTGTCAGTACAATGCCATTGAATTAATTTGGGCCCAAATCAAAGGTAACTTGTTTAACCATAGTCTATTTACATACTGACAAAAATATGATTATGTTTATTACTTGAATTCTATGACTCAATTTGTTTTTTATCTTGTTTCAGGATACGCTGCACGAAAAAATACAGCTCCGCCTTTTACAGCCACAAAAATGATGGGGTTATTGAAAGAGGGATGCAAAAATGTCACTGGCGATGACTGGAAGAAAGTAGTGGAGAAAACCAAAAATCTAATCTTACATGACTGGGAGCGAGACATTAGAATAGACTGCATAATTGATTCCCAAATAATTATTCACGTCGACGAGTCAGATGACGATGATGATGATGATGATGAAGATGATGAACATGTTTGATTTTTAATAAATAATTAAACAGGTTATCAATTTTGTTTTACTTTTTTTCTTCAAAATTATTAGTTAATAGAATCGATTTCTTCTTCATTAATAAATGATCTCGATAAGATATATAATCGATTTTATTTCATGCGATTTTATCTTGACTACATCTCTAGTAACTTCAAATCCCAAACGTCATCGTACCCATGCTACGTGAAAAATATTGTAACTATTATAGATTATACAAACTGAGGTATATCGAAATATTATTAATTTCATGATTTGCATTTTTTTGAGGTATATTTGTTACTTTTAAAACTTTAAATAGCAAGTTTTTAACTTTCATTAATCTTAGCTATTTTTATACTTGATTATAGACTTTACATAGAATGACTTTATTAAAAATAAAGATCGAGTATTTATGGCCCGCGGCCATCTTTCGACCAGGTGCCATTTTGATGATCGATTGTCGTTAGATGCATTTCGAAAGTTCAATGCAAATAAACTCTGTGGTTTACGGTGTTGAGTTGTTTTAGTTATTGAATTTGTTACGTATTGTTATTATTTCTATTTATTATTAGTTTTTGTTATTTGTTCTTGTTAATAGTGTAGATTTTGTAAATAGTTTGTTACTTTTTGTTATTATAAAATTTGTTTGTTGAGCGACTATGGAGTCGGACAAGGAAACTAAACCCCGTCGTCGTAGAATTATTGAACCTCAAGCAGGTGAGTACCTACCTGACCTACAGTTTTAATGTTTACATCTAGCTACAGCTTGGCAAAAAAGTCGTGAAACGGTACTAAAATATTTAATCACTGGCAACACTCTGTCGATCACGTCAACTTAGTACTTTTTGTGTCATTTCATACATTCCACGATAGTTGTTTTAAATTTACTTGAAGTTATTTATATTATTGTAGTGATATTGAGTTCAGAATGAATAGGCCTGTGATCCGCAGCTCCGCCAGAGAGATTATTTATAAAGTTTACTTGAGATGTTTGTCAGAACGCGAAGCCGGCCAGTGTTTGTCCGATCTCAACGATGTTTATAAACGGACAGCTGAAATGACTGGTAAAATATGGTTTTATTTAATTTATCAGATATAATTTGTGTTAATTAACTTGTGAAATGAAGATTTAACCTCTTAAACAATTATTGTTTGCTTAATAACAGATGTGAATGTATTTGAGGTTATGTTGTTTACAATGCAGTTTTGTAGAGTATTGCGTTCGATCAATATTGATACTTTTATTGATGATATCACCAAAAAAGTTTATTGTGCAGATTTTAGGAGTATAGGGTGTATACTCTTAAAATCTACATAATAAATTTTTTATGTTATTTCTATATTAAGTTCGTATCTTTTTAGGTAAATCCGTCAGTACCGTAAGACGAATCGCATTGGAAGGACATAGAAATAAAGGTATTTTCTCCACACCAGGAAAGCATAGAGCGGGACGACCTAGAAAAGACTTGGACGATTTTGACTTATGTGCAATCAGGCAAAAAATTCAATTCTTTTACCCTGTAAAAAAGATTGTAAGTAGTCTTTATTCCAAGGAAATCTTTTTTTAGTTTATAGCAAGTTCACTGAGTTCACTTTTTATCATTTTAGGCGCCTACTTTACGAAACCTGTTACCGGTGGTAAGAGAAGATCTGGGATTTAGTGGTAGCCGTGAACATTTAAGAAAGATTTTATTAAAACTGGGCTTTAAATACAAAAAATGCCAGTCAGACAGACAAGCTTTGATGGAAAAGCCAAATATAGCAGCAAAGCGTGAGGTTTACCTAGAAAAAATCATGGAAAATAGGAATTTACCAGATGATTTGAGAAAAGACATAATTTACCTCGACGAGAGCTATGTCCACACATCGTACAAATTGAAGAAATGTTGGCAATCTATAGATGTTAGT
Source organism: Eilema griseolum (assembly GCA_963662185.1). Lineage (NCBI taxonomy): Eukaryota > Metazoa > Arthropoda > Insecta > Lepidoptera > Erebidae > Eilema > Eilema griseolum. The sequence goes on along the minus strand of OY759231.1, from coordinate 21,552,784 downwards.
GGAATAAAAGAAAATGTGTCCAAAGGAAAAAGGTGAATAGTTAAATCTTTACAACTAGTACTCTCTAAACCGTGTCTTTTACTTACATTCAATGTTTTTTTCAGGTATATAATTATACATGCCGGGAGTGAAAATGGATTTGTACCAAATGCCTTGTTAATATTTAGTGGGAATAATAAAAACGAAGACTACCATTCAGAAATGAATAAGAATAATTTCAGAAAATGGATCACTGAAAAATTAATTCCCAATTTATGTAACCCTGCCATTATAGTAATGGATAATGCTCCCTACCATTCAGTGGTTCTCAATAAGGCACCCACTTCCGCATCAAAAGTTAGTGAAATTAAGTTGTGGTTGTCAGAAAATAATATTCCGTTTTCTGAAACTACAAGAAAGCCAAACTTATTAATGCTTGTAAAGCGACACAAACCGGAGCCCATCTATGAAATAGATGAAATTTTAAATGCACATGGTCACACAGTGGTAAGGCTTCCACCTTACCATTGTGACTTAAACCCTATTGAACTGATCTGGGGTATTGCAAAACATAAAATTGCATCACATAATGTCGGATCAGTTGACATCAAGGTAATTTTATAGTTATAAAAAAAATATTTATAATCTTATACATAAATAATTGAATGTGAATTGTTTTTATTTCAATAGGCAGTGGCTGAACAAGCATTTCAGAGCATCTCTGCTGATGACTGGAGAAATTCATGCCAACACGTCATTAAAATAGAGAAAGAATACTATGAAAGGGGTCAAACTCTGTATGACGATATTGAAAAAATCGTCATAAACCTCCAAGATGATAGCAGCAGTAGTGAAACTAGTGAGGATAGCCAGCACACTATTGAAGAAGACCCACCCCAAGGCACAGATGAAGACTTTTCTGGCGTGGAATATTTAGACGAAAGTCTTTTAGATTCCGATTAGAACAAATTCAATTGTCCTATTAAATTGTTCTACATTACACTCAGTATCATAGTTTTATTCTTTTTCTTTTATGAATTAACGCTAGAACTAGCTTCAATCCCAGTCGCATCCGAACCTCTCAACTTGGGAGTCTGGGGTCTTTTGAAACTTTGACATTTTTCGTGTAGCAACTGACCTCCACAACCCAATGGGGTATTGGGCGATATTAAAGCATTGCAGCTACCCCAGTTGTTGAACTTTTTTGAGGTTCTAACTTCGCGCTTCGGCTTCGGCCGCGTGGAATTATGATCTCGTTTATCGCTGATATATAGCCTATGTGTTATTCTAATGTATCCTACTAATATTTGAAATGTGAAAGTATGTGAGAATGTTTGTTACTCTTTCACGTAAAACTACTGAATGGAATTTAATGAAACTTTACAATAATATACCTTATACATCAGATTAACACATAGACTACAATATCAGCAATGAACGGGTTCAGAATTCCATGCGGGCAGAGTCGCGGGCAACAGCTGGTAAGCTATATTATTGTAAAGTGTCATTAAAATCCATTCAGTTGGTTTTACCTGAAAGAGTAGCAAACATAGTCGCATACATTCTTACATACTCACAAACTTTCGTTTATGATATTAGTAGGATATACTGACGAAACAGAAGTAGTAGGTACACTTAATGAATAATGTACAAATATATTTAAATCGAAGTATCAAAACTGTTATTGTCGTTGTATATAGGGTGGCTACATGCACGATTGTGGCGCCGCTATTATTTTCACGAATTTTTTGCCAAGCTGTACCTATCTGTCTTAAATAAAATTTTACGTCTATTATTTCATCTACGACTAACTTTTGCGCGCGAATTCGCCCACGTGGATGTCGGTTATCGCGATAAAAACTATCCTATGTGCACTTTGTACGCACATGTAGGTACTGTGCACTTTGCCAGTATTCGAATTCGAAGTTCAATAATACTACATTAGGTATTAGGTATTTTTATTGATATTACTTAGGCGGTCTAGCTGATTTCCTTTAAGTTCCTATTAAAGTTATTATTGCTTTTAATATAGTCAATGTTAAAGTTAACGTTTATTGTCACAGCTATCTTCACACACTATCCCATGACACAAAAGTAAATTATTTCAAAATGAAATTATCGTATCTTCACCATTTGTAACGCGCTTTATTCTGCTGTTCATTTTCTATTTCGAATTTAATTCAAATCGATTCAACGGTTTAGCATGAAACGGTAACAGACAGGCAGATTTTCTTTCGAATTTATAATATTATAATTATAAACAGTATACTCACTAACTAGTGTTTTGAATGATTTTTTTTTCACCAGGTTCATCTTCAGCGGATCCTTTGCCTCTGTGTTCACTCGTTAAAAAACGAAAACCAACAACGTTGAACGTTGGAGAGCGTAGTATAATAATAAATTGTTTTAAATATGTGCAAAGTACGTGGCCGCAAGAAAAATATCGCTCGAATCCAGAAACGGTGGCCAAAACTGCAGAAATAACAGGTGTTAGCAAAAGTTCCATATATACAGTGTTGAAGGAGTATAAGGCAACACACGCAGTTGAGCCTAAGGGACCTACCAGAAACAAAACGTCAATATGGAGTAGGTTAGACGATTTTACGAGATCTGCCATAAGACGTAAAGTTCACGCTTTCTTCCTCAATGGTCAACTACCAAATTTAAACAAGATTTTAAAAAGTATAAATGATGACGACATGCTGCCTAACTTCAACAAGACTACGCTATGGAAGATTTTAAAAAACTTAAAATTCAAATTTACGAGAAGAGATCGAAAAAGTCATCTCATAGATCGATCCGAAATTGTTTTGTGGCGGACTAAGTATTTATATAAAATACAACAGTTTCGCAACGAAAATCGTCGCATATTCTATCTCGATGAAACATGGGTGAACGCAGGTAACTGCTTAAAATTAATTGAAATGTAAAAAATTAAATTATTGTTATTGTGCATTATTTTTTAAGTCGTATTGAGCAAATCTATTTTGTTATTTCAGGTTACACTGTATCAAAAACTTGGACTGATACAACAGTCGAACCAAGCTGCCAGGCATTTGTAGAAGGTTTGAGTACGGGAGCAAGAAATCCCACTGGTAAAGGCAAACGATTAATATTAGTTCATGTTGGTAATGAAGAAGGATTTGTGGAGGATTGCCAGTGGGTATTTGAATGCTCAAAAACGGGAGACTACCATGAAAGCATGGACGCCAAGCATTTCGAGAACTGGTTTGCAAAAGTGCTTGACAAGCTGCAGCCAAATGACGTCATCGTCATGGATAATGCAAGCTATCACTCGAGGTACGTACGTAGTATATACAGTTTCATCTCAACTTACCTATACAGAATTATATGATAAATATTATTTTACTTAATATAATCTATCTAGGTATAATAAATTATTATAATAATAATAATAATATCTTGGGACAACTCACACAACGCTATCTGATCCCAAACTAAGCAGAGCTTGTACTATTATTACATACTATACATATTACATACTTACGTATTTCTAAATACATACATATTTTAGATAAATAACACCCAGACATAGAATAAACCATCGTGCTCATCACACAAAGTTCTATCCTGGGTGGGGATCGAACCCACGACCTCCGGCTTAGCAGTCAGGGTCACTAACCACTAGGCCAACAGGCCAGTCAAATCAGGCCAGTCAGAATGATGAGAATGAGAGAATTTATCCGCACCATACTTGCAATGGTCACACCACTGTGGGCTCCCAGATCTAGACACAATCTGTGAGTTAAGCAACCAAGGCTACCCTATAAGTGAGCACATAATATTTATTCATATATTCATCTGAGCGTTTCTGTGTTTTCGGAGGGTACGTTACGAATAGCCTGTCCCGGCGGTTTGCAGTCAATCTATAATGGTGGATAAACCTAAAGTTTTACTCACTTGATTTACACATACCTATGCATATTAATTTCAGACGGCAAGAAAGAACTCCTACCTCGCAATGGCGGAAGCAGCTTATAATTGATTGGTTGATATCAAAAAATGTAACTGTAGAAGACTGGGATACAAAGGCGCATTTACTAGAAAAAGTAAAATTAATTAAGAACCGATACCAAAATTTTGTTACGGATGAGATGGCCAAAGACAAAGGCATTGAGGTATTGCGGTTGCCGCCCTACCATTGCGAGCTCAACCCCATTGAACTCGTATGGGCGGATGTCAAAGGTCACGTCGTCAGAAATAATACAACTTTTAAACTGGCTGACGTGAAAATTTTGCTCCAGGAAGGGATAACCAAAATAACGGCCGATAAATGGAAAAACTGCGTCGAACACGTCAAAAAAGAAGAAGTTAAAATGAGTGGGATGGATCACGCTATAGATAATACCGTGGATTCTTTTATTATAAATGTAACGGATGATGAGAGTAGTGAGAGTGAAAGCTCTGAATTTTCTAATGAAGATGATTAATTATTGTTTATTAAAAAATCTTTAATTTATTTCATATTTATTTGTTCCAAAACTTCCCATTCAGTGACATTTTCACACTAATATTATAAAGGCGAAAGTTTGTGAGTGTGTGTATACGTAAGTTTGTAACATAAGCCTAGGTTACACACGGTGCGAGCTAGCATGCGAGCTGACCGTGTCAGTTACTGAGGTGCAATAGCTCGCACTGTGTGACCGCATCATACGAGTAACTGTTATGTGCGAGTGGGACAGTTGCTCGCAAGCGAGTTACTTCAACATTTTTTGTTTTTACTCGCAACTGGCCTTCCCCCACCACGCCACTCGCACGTCGCTCGGTCGTCAACTCGCATGATTTCGCGAAATGACAGTAGCTCGTACGCTCGGGCCCAAACCGCCGGTGCAGTGTTTTTGTAGGTTTCTTGCGTTGACATCAAAATGGCGGAAAGGTGGACATCCGATCAAAATATAAAGTTTGTGGAGCTATACAAGAATCAAACGAACTTATGGAATTGTTTGGATCCTAATTACAAGAACAGAGATTTGCGTAAAGCGTCGTTAGAACACATCCGCTTGGAATGCAATTTACAAAACATGAATGAAGTTACAAAAAAAATCAAAAATTTACGCTCAACGTATAACCAGGAGTTATTGAAAATTGAAAAGAGCAAAAAAAGTGGATCTGGCACTGATGAGATCTATAAACCATCTATCAAATGGTTCGATTCTATGGATTATATTATGAAAATAATTAATCTTAAAGAAAAGGAAACATCAAGTAATTTGGTAAGTATTTTATTACAAATTATAATTACAAAGGCACAAGGCACATTCCAAACCAGTCAGGGTCCACAAAATTTACTATCCTTTATTTTTCTCTTCCCTTTTATATTCTAATTACTACTAGGTAATTATAATTACCTAATCATATAATTTTGCCATGCAACTGCTCCGTCGTCATTGAAATAATTTTTATATTTATCACGCATTTTCTCTGCTATTAATTTCGATCTATTATTAATTCTCGAGCGACGAATACTCGGTAATTCATTAATTTCGGACCTCCACTGGCCCTGAATGATTTGAAAGTTTATGATGTCTTCATAATCTGTAGTTCCTAGTGGTGTATAAGTATTTGATGCAGTAGTACGTAACCAGTTGTGTAATGTACAAGCACATAAGACGATCTTTATCGTAGTTTCCTCTGTAACTTGAATTGGCTTTCCCAAAACACGAAAACGAGATGCTAGAATGCCGAACCCATTCTCCACAATCCTTCTTGCTCTGCTCAACCTATAATTAAAAATCTTTTCTGCGGTAGTCAATGTATTTTTGTAGGGCTTTAGTAAATACGGTTTTAAAGGGAAGGCATCATCTCCAACTAGAATACCATTTTCAGGCAACAATAAATTGTTTTCTAGATAAGGATACAAAGAGCAGTTTTGGAATACCCCACCATCTGCGTTACGACCATATGAGCCTATATCTACATATCTGAAAGTATAATCGTGATCCACAACAGCCATGAGCACTATACTATTTGTTCCTTTGTAGTTAAAATATTCACTGCCACAATTTGGTGGTGCTTGAATTGTTATATGCTTCCCATCGATAGAGCCACAACAATTAGGGAAATTCCACCTCGAAGCGAATCCTATTTGGATATCTTGCCATTCTTCCACATTCGGTATCTGAAAAATAAAAGAGTAATGTTAATTTCAGGAACCATATCATTCATCAACGTCAGGAAGCAACGTCGCATCAGCGTCAGGAAGCGAGGAGGCCACGAATAACGTGGACCTTGATGCTAGTGACAATAGCAACAAAGCTGCTCATATAAAAGTGGTAAAGCCACCAAAAACACTAAAGTTAAAGACGAAATTATCATCAGAACGGTCTGACATTCAAGCAGCCGTAAATGAACTCAAAGAACTAAATAGTAGTTTAGTAAACGTGTCTGCCCCGATTACAAGAGAATTAGAAGATGAATGTGATGTTATTGGAAGACATGTAGCACTGCAGCTGAAACAGTTATCTTCGATTGATAGAATTGATGCGACAGATGAAATACAGGCGATACTCTCTAGATACCGTAAGAGAGCCTTCTGTGGTAGAATTGTGTACACACCTTCTAATTACAGTTCCGAATGTACGCCATCACCACAGCCTACAGTAAATTATGAAATGTCTGCACTCTCTATGCAAGTGGAACAATCTTCACAATCTATACTCCATAATGAATGTACGCTATCACCACAGCCTGTAGCCTACCAGCTTGTAGAGGTCGCTACTGAAGCTTATCAACCTGTTGAACCTACAACATCTGCATTCTCTGCGCCACTGCTGGATCAATTTGAATCTATACCCCAATCTAATGATGTACTTGCTGCAGCAATATCAATCTCTAATATTAAAAAATAACGAACTAAGCTATGTAGTACTGTAGTTATTAAGTATTAATATGTAAAGTTCACGTTTAATATGTACAAAAACTTTACAAAACCATTGTGAATTTGATTATGAATAAAAAAAATACTTAATTTGATATAACCTTTTAGACTTTCATTGATAGCAGCACACACTTCTGGTATTATTTTAATGATGGATGCTTTTGAAACTCTGAAAAATACCGACAACAGTCTATACGATATCCCAGAAGAAAGGTATACTAGGGTTATTTCCAACTTCACCCTCGCAGGTATCGCATCCCTCATTAGTGTATCATCACGTTGAATTTTTGGAGCAATCCAATTTAAAAGTATTTCAACTTGTTCAGTTGTCAATCTCATAACCGCTTTATATTCTCGGGGATCTTCATCATATAGCTCTTTAAATATTGAATTCGTTGCCCCTTTTCCTTGCAGCCAAGTCCTGACTCAAACACTTCTCTTCTTCTTCTTTTTTTGTATAGCTCTTTCAATTTCAACACAAAGTATTTTCGTAACTGCTTTTATAGTGGTATGCACTGTGATTAAACGTGTATTTTGCGACAACATTGCACGAGACATGATACAGACGAACTATGCGAGTACACTGGTGCAGTAGCTGTCTTCCTGCGACGCCAGCAGTTCGCATAGTGTGACCGAGCGAGGCGATTCGAGCTACTGTCATACGAGTACACATGCACAGTAGCTGTCTACTGTCATATCAGCTGCTCGCACTGTGTAACCTATCCTTTATTCACGCTACAAGACAATTTTTTTATATCATTTGGTATAGAGGCAACTGACATAGCAATAACCGACATCCACGTGGGCGGAGCAACCGCTTATTTTTTTGTTTATGTTTGTATGCACTAAACTAATAGTCTAAATCGTTTTGGGATATTGTTAATAAAGGATTTAAACTTATTTGTGTAGGTACTGTGTAACGTTAAAATTATTGGTTTTCATATTGTTATTTACGAATAAATATTGCCATTTTAGGGTTTTTCAAGTTTTAAATAATTATTACTTCAGAAACTATCAACTTTAGAGAAAATTTGCTGGAGACCTTTTTTATTTAAACTGGCATCAAAAATCTAAACGAAATTAGTTTGGAGCTAATTATAAATAATGTCCTATTTACAATTTTTGATTATGAAAAAAAAACAAGTACCTATAATATTTTCTCTTGCGGATCTGGCGTTACAACTCGGACTAAACGTGAAAATGTTTGCCACCCCTGCCAAGGTCACGCGCTCACCCCACCTTTTACTATGATATTCATGTGTTGGAATATTTGCGATAATTGTCGTAGTGCTTTATCGTATCGTTAGCAAAAATAGTGAAGATTGGTACGCAGGCGGCATTGCCCTTTTATCCAGATTTATTTTGAACAGACTATAGTACAAAATTTCAAATTTCTGTAAAACAGTAAGCGTAGGGACTCTGTCCCTAAAGGAAAGGGGAAGCGGAGGGAGTCACTCAGTGCCACGCACGCGTCGGTTGCGTATGCACGTGTTTCAGTAGAGCGCCAAAGTTCCCGGACTACACAGGTGGACTACCTGTGTAGTCCAGGAACTTTACGCGCGACCAAATACGTAAGTATTTTTTAAGCATAAATATTATTCTTTTTACTTATTATTATGTTGAAATAAGCATAAATGTCCTATTCAAACTTTCTTTTAGTATGTACTGTTGTTATAAATCAAAATAAACTTTTATTTTTAGCGTAAAAATGGACTCTCGACGAAATGCTCTTATAGAGTCATGGCTGAATGAAGCTGAGGGCGAGAACGATGACTATCAAGCCGAGTCAAGCTCTGACGAGGAAGTCGATAATTTGTAAGAACAGAACCAGGAATCGGGGTCCGAGCAAGAAGAAGACAACACGTATGAGCCGTCGGATGTCGATGGTGAGCCTCCGCAGCGATGAAGTCCTGATGGTTTTTATATTGGAGTTGATGACGCATTGTGAAGCAAGGCCTCTAAACAGAGGAAGAACACGTCAGCACAATATAGTGTTTGCCGTCGTGAATTACTCAAGTGTTTGCCGTCGTGAATTCCTCATTGACTTGGCTTTAGCTTGGATGAAGTCATTGGCTCAAAAGAGTTGAAAAAAAAACATTACCAAGGACCCTAACTATAAAAATAAAAGACTTTCTGGGTATAGTAGAAGCAGACAGACAGCTAGCATCCTCAGAGGCGACGTCTAGCAATGTTGTGCGCCGTTGTCATGATTGTGGAAGAGCGCGCAATAAAAACACAAGGAAATCATGCATGGCGTGCAAAAAGTTTATTTGTGGAGATCATTCCAAAATTGTGTCTTTCTTGTGCTCAAATTAATATCAATAATTAATTCTTAACATATAATTTAATGTGTGATCTCAATCTAAACTGAAGCTGTGATTTTTATGCCAATTTAGCGATGTCAGTATCAGAATAAACGGGATATTTACCATGTTTCACTATTTTGAGCTTCCGATATTTCGGCGCTGTTGCAAGCACCATGATCACGGAGGAACTGGAGTAGTGGCGGTGAACTAAGAAAAAGTTTTTTCTTCTAGGAGTAATTATATCGATCTACCCTCTTTCGAGTTCTTTTACTACGCGTATCTGCACTACTATTGGTTTCACTCTCACTACAAACTCGAACCCGATCTCGATCACGTTCACGACATACGATGCTCACTGTATCCACTCGCGATTTTGTTTTAGCTTGTTCCCGGTTGTTTTATTCTGATACTGATGTCAGTGACCATGATAGTTTAAATACCTATAATTTAGCGACGTTTTTAATTTTTAATTATTAATTAAGACACAGAAGTTGTGATTTAGTTTTGGTTAAGTTTGATCAAGAAAACAATTTTTGTTATATTTTGATAATTTGTAATAAAGAAATTTTAATAAGATATTTTTTTATTTAATATTGAAAATGGACTACATACGTAGTCCACGCGACCAGTGCTGTCTCATATAGGTGCGCGACTACTGCAGGGTTAAGTAGATCTTAAGAGCTGAAAGGTTATTTGGTTTTCTAAAAATATTTTAATATTGGGAGAACCGGAGTGTGTTTTACACGCGTAAAAGTGACTGTCACATTTAATTATTTTTAAGTGTTTTAGTTATTTTGTTACTGTTATTAATCCTATATATAATAATATATTCAGAGCGTATTTTTGTTATAAATATTAGATTTTTAATATTTTTCATGATTTCAGGATGGGTCGAGGGGTTGATTTGTCTCCAAGAAAAAAATCTGAGGTTAAGACCCTTCTCCTGCATACAATTCATTCCCAAAGGAAAATAGCAGAACTTGCCGGTGTTTCTAAAACAGCCGTTAATAAAATTAAAATAAATTTAGATACAAACCAACTACTTTCACCCCAAAGAAAAGGCAAATGCGGAAGAAAACGGATTACGACACCTCGGACCGACAAGAAAATTCGGGATATCTGTTTAGAGAACCGAAAAAAAAGTGCGAGTCTATTAACTCAGATGGTTCAAGAATCGGGAACACCCATTTCTAAAAGAACTGTGCAGCGAAGATTGGTAGAAGGCCTGATTGGTCATCGGCCGGTTAAAAAACCGCAGTTGACTGATGCAATGAAGAAGAAACGACTTGCTTGGGCTCGTGAACACCGTTCAAAGACCGTTGAAGACTGGAATAAGATCAGTTTTCATGTTAACTATTATTTTAAGCACTTAACTATAAAAGGAGGATGGGCAATTTGGTCCCCCTTTCCAATATTGTCCAATCAAAATGAATTTACCATCATTGGATAGCTCTTGTCAAGAGCATAAAAAACGACTATGGCAGCTAACCTGTATCTATTGTCCGTTTTGTAATATAAGCTTCGGAAGTTACTTCGAAATACATACATACATACATACATAAAATCACGCCCGTCTCCCATAGGGGTAGGCAGAGATCACGGATCTCCATTTGCTACGATCCTGACATATTACTCTCGCTTCATTCACTCTCATTACATTCTTCATGCATGCTCTTCGGTTTAGAGTACTCCTGACCTGCCCCTTTTCTAAAACTTCCCCGATTTGGTCCAGGTATGTGCGCCTAGGTCTTCCCCTTCCGACGGTACCATCCACACTCGCCTCATACACCTGTTTCGTTAGTCTTCTTTCATTCATTCTCTCAACATGACCAAACCATCTCAACATTCCTCTCTCAATTCTCATCACTACATCTTCTATCACTCCACATCGTTCTCTTATCACGCTATTTCTCACTCTATCTTTCAAGGTCAAGCCACACATACTTCGCAACGCACGCATTTCTACTGCATTTACTCTACTCTGATGCTTTTTCTGCCACACCCAACTTTCACTACCATACATAAGAGTCGGCACCAATACTCCTCCATGTACAGCCAGTCGTGCCTTTTCGGACACTTTCCGGCTGCTCATAAAGTTGTGTAGTGCCCCATTCACTCTATTTCCAGCCATCACTCTCCTTTCAACATCTTCTTCATGCTTTCCATCTCTCGTAAACAATGTTCCCAAATATATGAACTCATTCACTTGTTCCACTTTTTCTCCATCTATACAAATCCTACACTCTGTCACACATTCATCTCTTTCAAAAACCATAACTTTTGTCTTACTAACATTCACTTTCATTCCTTTCCTCTCAAAAGCTTCATGCATAGTTGTTACCATCTCCTGCAACTCATCTGCCGATGACGCCAGTAAAACCTGATCATCAGCATAAAGAAGACATTTGACGAGTAAATTCTTCATTCTTAAACCACATTCTTTATCTTTCAAATCTTGCAAACAACTGTCCATGAATAAGTTAAACAGCCATGGTGACGCTACACATCCCTGTCTAACCCCTTTTTGGATACTAAACCATTCAGTGTATGACCCATGTATCCTCACGCAAGCTCTGGAGTCCTCATAGAGAGACTTCACAGCTCGAATAAGGTTGCTGCTCACCCCATACATAGACAGTACCGACCAAAGTTCATTCCTCACCACTTTGTCATAGGCCTTTTCCAAATCCACAAATGCGCAATAGACCTTTTGACTCTTGGCCAAAAATTTCTCGGCTATGCTTCGCAATGAAAAGACCTGATCCGTACATCCCATTCCCTTTCTAAAACCCGCTTGTGCATCCCATATTTTCTCATCGGTTTCTTTCATAACTCTCTCAATCAACACTTTCGCATACAGTTTGCCGACGACGCTGAGTAGGCTAATGCCCCTGTAGTTTTTGCAGTCTTGATGCGAGCCCTTTCCTTTGTAAAGTGGAACTATAACGGCCTTACACCAATCACCAATTACTTCGAAATAGAATTTAAAAAATATATTTATCAGATTTAGCTTGACCGATTTTGATGACGATACCATTTATTATTAACTATACGTGTACGTAAGCAATAAGTATTAACTTGGAACGGTTTTGTTATCTCTGTCGTCCCCTGGAGGGCGCAGCGCAGCGGTTGAGCAAAAAAAAAAGGCAAACAAAAAACGGTGGTTTGCGGGCGAGAAATGTAGTGGCCGGGGGTGCCGGGGGTGTAGGGGAAGCGAGGGGCGCTTGCGCACGTTCCCGTGCCAGTCGTTCGCTGATATTTGTTGTGTGACCACGTTATCTCGTTCCTCATTCTCACGTCGACTATAGACCCTGGCATTATTTTGGACTCCGTTACCCGTTGTGTTTATACCTCGTTATTGTTTTTAAACCTTTACTTTCTACTGGACTTGAGTGCTTAGCGATTGGATTATTTGTTTACCATGGAACGTTTCCGTAACTGTGTCATGTGCAGAAGAGGGCTGCACCGAGGCAGATATCAGGTGCGCATTTTATCGGAGAGCTTACCAAGAATGCGCGCAGACCTGTCAGAATTTATTCGAGAAAATGCAGTATTGGAGGTTAGTACCTAATCATGGAACTTTTTAACTTTTATGTTAAGTATGTCTAAACAGTTCTAAAAAAAGTCTAAACAGTGTCTAAACAGAATGACGTAAAATATTTTATTTTAACGTTAAGTACATGGTATTTATTCCATTCTTATCTAGTACTAATAATATTAACATATATGTACCTATATTATTAATATTAGATATAATATAAGTAAATGCATTTATTTCTACAATAAACTATGTATCTAAGATTTAAATATTAGTAAAAACGACATTTTTCCTATACGAAATATATTTGTACCTATACGAAGGTTGCCTGGCAGATAATGTGTTAAGCTATAGCCTACCTATTGTATTGACCTTTTCTTTTTAAACTCTAGCATGAATAAAGGTCTTCGCACATTATAACAACTCACCGGCGACTCGACTCTATGCTAGACATTGAAATTTAAGCCCTGTATCATATGTTCAAGGTTCAATTTCAAAAAATGATTATAAAGTAGTGTACAACGAGTGGCCTACGCATCGTACACTAGAGGTCAACCCCGACACGTTTGTCACGCAATGACCATACGTCGTCCACGCAACGACCACACGTTGTCCACGTAACGACTATGCGTTTGCGACTGACGCGTGACGGGCAACCATTTGCCAGCCCACCCGTCCGCCCCGTGCCTTCCCCCCGCCCGCCATCATTCACTATAGAATCGAAGGACGGAGTGCACGTTGGCGGTACACGGTGATATTTTTCGAAAATCATGCAGAAAGAAAAGTTGATAGAAGAAGTGCGAAAATATCCGCTACTATACGACCTTCGTGATCCGAAATATAGTGACGTACATAAGAAGGAAAAGGCATGGAATGAAATCGCTATTGTATTGTCGCAACCAGGTAAGAATTTTTTTCTACTCCGGTACATTTATCTGTTAATTATATAGTCCCGAACACCTATATAAAAGCTAGTCTTATTCAATTGCAAAAAAGTCTATCTAGTCTTTTTTGCAATTGAATTTTGCAAAAACTAACTGTCATATGTGACTATACAACTTCCCGCTCTTAATTATGCGGTATTGCTGTGTTTGTTATATTTAATCCCTAGTCGTAGAAAAAGTTTTGTATGCGACGTTGCATTAACACTCACCACGCCACTCACCATTTTTGAACCCTCTTATACAACTATTGCATAAAATACTATTAACATAATTAATTTCTATTTGTGACGTTTTCAGTGTTGGTATTGAGTTATTGATTTTGCCATAATCTACAGAAATTCAGCTATCGAACAAATAAATATGTGTGATTCTAATAGATATTAAAAATAATGTTAAAACTTATAAGTCATTTCATTAAAGTACATTGTTGAGAAAATTTAATTCAACCTGTTACATCCAAAAAGTAGGTATGTTATTGTACAGTTAACAGTACCTACGATTTTCTACTTGGACACTCGAAAAATCTTGGTTTATCGTAAAAATTAGTTTTTTCACATACAGTAATATAAAATCCCAGAATTTACTGATATAAAATATTAAATCTACGTCATATATATTTTATTTTTAGTTTGGGTTTCTGTATGTTATAATAAAGTGCCTTACGTTTATTTAATATAGGTAATCAGTAATAAAATCCCAGCTTAGTATAGAAACTTGTTTAATATTCTTAATAAGCCAATAATATTATAACCAACTTCTTACGATTATTACATATTAATTATCCATGATCTATATTAAATGCTGCCACGGAACTCGTCCTTCGGGAGATTGAAAATAAGTTGCAAACATATCACGAGTTTCAAAAGCAGATGCCAAAGATTCACTTATATCTTCTGGAATTGTACTTAGATTACTTAGTAATCTCTGTTCATCATCATTATTGGCCGAACTCTGCCTTGTGTTGACTTCATCATCGGATGGTATATTATAACACCGCATGACATTGTGTAAAATACACGTCGCAAAGACCACAATATCAACATATTTTGGGTGTAAATGCAAATTCTTATTATAAATTCCAAATTTTTGATATAAGATGCCGAACGCGTTTTCAACTACTCTGCGAGCTCGCGATAAGCGATTATTGTATATTCTTTCCTTTTCTGAAATGCCACTTGAACGTGGATATGGTCGCAATAAATTCCTTTTTAAAGGAAACGCTTCGTCGGCTACAAAAACATGTGGCATTATTATTTCAGTACCAGGTAATGGTGTGTCAGTTGGAATATTAAATGTATTCATTTCAATCGCTCTTCCTAATCTTGACGATGCCAAAATTCCGCCATCACTATTCTTGCCATAGGCCCCTATATCGACAGCTATAAATCTGTATTTATCATCGACGACAGCCATGAGGACGATAGAGAAGTGTTTTTTATAATTAAAAAATAGCGAGCCGCTGCTAGGAGGGGCAATTATGTTTACATGTTTGCCGTCGATGGCACCTATACAGTTTGGAAAATTCCATTTTTTATTGAAACCATCTGCGATTCTTTTCCAGTCTTCGGTAGTAGGTGTGGGCATGAACTTCCCCTTCATTGTATTTATAATCGCATTGCACACATCTTTTAATATCGACCGGATGGTACTTTCGCCTAACCGAAAGCTTGAACTCATAGTCCTAAATGAACAGCCACTAATCAAGTACCTGAAACAACCAATTTTTCTTTATATTTATATTATTTTGTTACAGCGTCAGAATGTAAGAAGATATGGCAAAACTTAAGGGAATATCATAGAAGAGCCATTAAAAAGAAAGCAACTAAAAGTGGTCAGAGTGCTAATACTAATAAAAAATGGCAATATGAAACTGAAATGTCTTTTTTATTACCACATTATAAAGAACGGTCTACAGTGACGTCAGTGGACAACACAGATGATGGTGATGATGAAAATAGCTTATCTGCTGCGGAAATTCTTGCCAATGTGACTAATAATGAAGAATCTCAAGACTCGTCAATTATCTCGGAGCGTCCTGAATCTTCGGTGTCTATGTACGATTCATCTAGATCAGTGTTTCCTGACATTCCAAAAACGACAAAACGAAAGAAATTGCAAGAAACAAGTGCATCGGCGGTTTTAATGGAATATTTATTAAAAAAAAAAAACGATGAAGATGGAAAGCAGAATGACGAAATGGATAAATTTTTTTTAAGTATTTCTAGCACAGTAAAAAAATTATCTACCTATAATCAAGCACTTTTAAAGTCAAGAATTTTTAATTTAGTTTCGGAAGCTGAAATACAAGAACTGCAAAATAATCGAAACTGTTACTACGATGATTTTTTTGCACCAGGAACTTCTGGCTACACAACTCAAAACCTAAATGCAGGTACTACCGGTAGTAGCACCGCTAGCACCCAACAGCAAAATACAACGCCTATGGAAGAATCGAGGGTTGATGGTTCTTCTTAACACAATTAAAGTAAAATTGCTTTGCTTTGATTTATCCTTTAACTTGATATATAAATAAATACATATAAATTATAAAAAAGTTTCTTATTGCTTACCTTAATGTCACTGCCAGCTTTTCTTCCGGTGATACAGCTTCTCTAAATCGCGTGTTTCTTTTGTAGATGTCGTCCTCAATAATATTAAGTATATAATAAAACAAGTATCTCGGCATACGGAAATAGATATAGAATTTTTCTTCGTCATCTAGCAGACGTTTCCGGATATTCCAATATTCCCCTTCTGATTTCCTTTGTCGCAACATATCATGTACCCAATATCTTCTTTTCCTGCTGTTTCGTTCATTTTCATTATCAAATATAATAGCTATAATCGCCAGTTCACTGAATGTAAAGTTCGACATTTCATAAGCAACACGACTTCTTTGGACAAAATTTAACCGAAAACTGAGGTTAGACGAGTTGTCTGTTGAATAACCCACTCGTTGGCACCGCGTTGGCCACTCCTTGACACCGCGTTGTCCACTAGTGACCATTGGGTGGATCAACTAGTTGACTACTCATCGAGAGTGTGAGTAGAGTTGCTGCCGCGTTGGCGTGGAGTTGTTATAATGTGCGAAGACCTTAATGTAATTAGCGTGCAATAATGTATATAAATAATGTAACAATATACCTAGGCTATTAATCACTTAAATCATCATTTACTTACACTATTATTACCGATTTTCAGGTGGTATTCGATAATACTCGGAGAGTATGCTATCGATGCTGGCAAAGAGCTGAAAACGCGATTGGAGCTCTACCTCAACAACTGCTTCAACCCGACCCACAGCCGCAAGAACAAGTAATGCCGCCGCACGAGCAAGCAGACCCACCGCACGAACAAGCAGAGCCAGACGAACAAGTAGAACCGCAGGTTGGACATATTATACACGTGCCCGAATATATGAGAGCACCAAATAGTTCAAGGCGTTGTATTTTTCGTGGCTGTACTAACGCAAACCGCTGTCGAATCCCAAATGTTGTCAAAATCTTTGTGTTTACCCAACATAAAATCTACATTCCTGACGCTGCTAGAGTGTGCCTAGACCACCTAAATGGGAACGATTGGAATGAATTACCTCAAGCATGCAATATTTCTCATGACTTTACAGCCGCTTATTTCAGTAACCTGAGTGATTTACTGAGAGATGCCTTAAACGCACCCAGATTGCGTTTTAGCGAGCTAGAAGGAAGAATGACTGAAGAAGAAATGCACTTTTGGACTGGACGTACTATGGAACAATTTAATGATATCCTAGAGCAAACTCCTTCCTTAAGAAGTGAAACTACAGATGCCAGGACCGCTTTAGGTATTTTACTGACGAAACTACGCACAGGAGAATCCAACGAAAGACTTGCGACGTTGTTTAATATCTCTAGAAGAACATTCGAACGCCAGTTGGCAATTGCACGAGAGTGCCTCAGTTCTGATTATGTTGGTCTTCACTTGGGAGTGGATCACATAAGTAGAGACAATGTACTGGAGAGAAACTTGAGGATACCAAAAGCATTGTATGGGAATGCCATCAACTCTAAAGCCATTGTTATTTGTGATGGCACGTACATTTATATTCATAAAAGCTCGAACTTTTTATTTCAGAGGCAATCGTATAGCTTACACAAGTTCCAAAACTTATTGAAACCATTTTTAATTGTGACCACTGACGGATATATTATAGACGTAAAAGGACCTTACGCTGCAACTAAAACTGATGCCCACATTATGAAAGATATAATGAATGACGAGGAAAACCCGTTGCACATATTGCTTCATCCCAATGATGTGTTTATTTTAGATCGTGGGTTTCGAGACAGTTTGGCCGATATTGAAGCGTGTGGCTACGAATATCATGTTCCTCCGACTAAAAACCCGAACGACTCACAGCTCACTACTTCTCAAGCGAACGATTCGCGACTGGTTACGATATGCCGATGGGTAGTGGAAGTGGTTAAAGGGGGCATTAAAAGAGATTTTAAGTTATTGCGGCAAAAATATTTTAATAATACAATGCCTAATATGTTTATAGATTTTAAAATTGCAGCAGCAATAACTAATCACTTTCACGCGCCCATTGCAGATAGCCAGCATGCAGAAGCTTTTCTACAAAGAATATCTACAAAAATACAAACACCAAATGTGTTGTACAATTATGTAGAAGCAAAAAGATTAAATAATAGAAGAGCCAATTTTCAGAGAATAGAAGCACATGATGTGCTCGATTTTCCACGATTGAGTGAACAGGATGTGATATTGCTGTCATTGGGGACATACCAGTTAAAACTCGCAAAATCATACTGCAGCGAACACCTGAACAATGGCTTATATCTCATAGAAACATATAGAGAAGGCGCTATGGAGGATGTGAATGAATATGGGATAGAAGAAGATGTGTGGCTTTTGCGTGCACGTATACAGTCCCGACATGTGAGAGCAAAACAATACTTTTGTTACATATTGATTAAAAGACATGAAAATATAATACTACATCACTATTGTACATGTTTGACAGGACGTCGCACGGTAGGTTCCTGTGCGCATATAGTGTCTATAGTCTGGTATTTAGGATATGCTAAACACGAGGGCTTTAATGAGCCAGCATTGTTTTTAAATAGCATCCTTGTAGATACTGAATAGTATTATTGTATAATTAATGCTTATATAATAAACCTGTACAAAACGTATTTCACACGTGTTTTATTTTGATAAACAGTAATAACTAGCTAAAGAACCGTGGCATCACCTGCTCCATAATAGAGTACCTGTTCCAGGGATGAAATGTGACCTTTTGTACCTTTCGGTACCTCTTTTACATTCATGCAAAAACAAATGTATCAATTACATAAAATGAAGCACAAATATCGGTATTGTTGGTGGACTGCTGATTCGCAGGTCACGGGTTCGATTCCCGCACAGTGCAAATAGTTGTGTGCATGAAGATGAGTATTTGCATTTTGTCTGGGTGTTTCTATGTATAATATGAATGAATTTACAAAAAAAAGTATATAAGTATATTTATCCGCATTCTAGAACCCATAACACAGGCTATCCTTAGTATAGGTCAAGAAAGTGACGTGTAGAATGTGGTAAGACAAGAAAAGATAACATATTGTAATTATTGTTATTGTAATAATAACCTGGCATAATCGAGAACAATGTCAATAAAAGTGTACGTAAGATGTAACAAAAAAAAAATTACAGCTCTCGGACAGCAAAGCGGGACTAGCGCCATAGTTATTCATAATCCACATAAAAATACCTTTCCAACGGTGTATCATTCATTCCGATTGGAGGGGGGGCCCAACTTCCATACATTGGTGCCCATCATCCTTTATCACCAATATTGAATATTTTATTTATTTTCAGGTATGTTTCTCAGATGATTCAAATTTTGAAATTCTAGCCGACAAATGTCAGACGACGACCAGGCGAGAAATATCATCTCGATTGCATCGTGGAGCGTGTCAAGCACCCCGTTAAAATAATGGTGTGGTCTGTGATAAGCCCTAAGGGTGTTGGACGCCTGTACATTGTCCAGGGAACCATGAGACAGGACCAATACAGGCAAGTTCTAGAAACTCGCCTTTTACCCCAGCTTCAAGAATGGTTCCCAGATGGAGAAGAATGCATGTTTATGCATTATTCAGCGCCGTGTCATAAAGCAAGAAGTGTTACAAAGTTTTTGGCAGACCATAACATACCAGTTTTACCTTGGCCAGGTAATTATCCTGACATGAACCCTATTGAAAACCTATGGGAAATAACTAAAGCCGAAATTGCCAAAGAAATAATAGGTAAAACTAATAGAAAAGTTAATAAATGTATGGCATCACAATCCCAGGATAAAAGAAAGTGCCAAAAAGTGCATAGAAAGCATGCCGAGGCGGATCGAAGCGCTTATAGAAGCCAAGGGAAATGTAACCAAATATTGATTATTTCCTAGATAAGGAGAGAAGGTCTAAAGCAGAACGCGGAGATTAAGACCTTAGCACAAGGTGATAATCAGGTGATATGCAACAATTACAAATTACAAGCGTATAGGACTGACGATGAGCTCAGAGAGACTCTGGATAGGGTCTGGAGAAATAACGAGAAGATCATGGCTGACATCAATCTCGGAACTACAAAACTTGGTCTGATAATCAATCAGGATGAAAAGATGCAGTCAGCAAATTTTCTTAGTTATGGGAAGGTCCCAATCTTTCGTGGAACCATATGTGGATTAGAGACAAAACGCTGGTCCAGAGTTAACTGTGTGACAAACGACCAACTACCCACCCTAGGCAACGTGATGTCCACAGTCAGCTCCAACGCATTAACTGTTTCACATTTCTCTGAGTCCCCTCTAAATTCTATAATACACTACAATTTTATAGGGAATTTTGTAAGGATAATATTAGAATACCATAATCCTGCCCTCAGATGTGACATGTATACAGTTCTAAAGAATGACAGTAGATTAACGTCTGTCGGCTACAAAGTTGCGGTGCTCTACTTGGACCCTTCACTCGGCGGAGCAACTGGAATGTCATTAACAAGATTTTTAATTCGGAGTTTCCCAGACCCAGTGACAGAGGGCTTATCTTTCTGGAAACTGATATATAATCATTCCGACGGGCTATATGCAATGTTAGGCCGGGTTCCCACTACGCCGGACCGGCAGATCTGCCGCGCCGGTAAATCTGCCGGAAGAGCTAGTGGCTGTACAATTTATATGAAGCTATTCACATTATCCCGGGTCCGGCATTTTTGCCGAGCCCGGCATTTCTACCGAACGTTTTGTCACTACGAATTGCCGGTAGAACGACCGGGCCCGGAGTAATGTGAACGAGTTTGTGCCGGTATCTGTCCCCAGCTCGCCCCGCTCGTGCTCCCCTCGCCCCGCCCGTGTTCCACTCACGTCATTCGGCTCGCATGTTCTGGTAAAAGTAGACGTTTAGCATGGATATTGAAGCAGAAACTTTAATTACGCTTGTCCAAGAGAGACCTGTTCTGTGGGATAAGACCGAAGACGTTTATAAAGACAAAAACTTAAAGTTAGCAGCATGGCGTGAAGTATGTTTAATACTGAAACCAAACTTCGATGAACTGGATGAAAAAGAAAGAAAACAGTACGGTGAGTTTTTAATGTTTTATTGATAAAATGTAAATGCATTGATAAATTTTATTTTATAGCTGCTGCCTGCCACGGAACGGAACCAATATCTGAAACAAAATAATTAGTAAATAATGTCCGTATAGCGTTGGCATTAGGGCCACCTCGACTCGACACATTTCGATTCATGGGTGTAGTTTCTTGTTCTTGTCTATGTTCTATATTTTGGTAACTTTCAAAATTTATACCATCTTTTTCTCTTACAAAATTATGTAAGACTGCACAAGCTTTAATTACTTGAATTGCTGTGTCTACGTTGAGATCTATAGCTCGATGGATTATTCGCCACTTATTTGCCAGAATACCAAAAGCGCACTCAACATACCTTCTTGCTCGACTTAGTCTATAGTTAAAAATCTTTTTATCAGTATTCAAATGTGTACCTCCATATGGACGTAGGAGATTAGGTGTTAAAGCAAAGCCTTCATCGCCAACAAGTATAAACGGTAATTCTTCGTGCAAGTTTTCATGAAGCGGTCTAGGCTTTGGTACATTTAAAGTACCATCATTGATCTTTTGCCAAAATGTACTATCCTTTAATATACTAGAATCGCATTCCTTGCCAAATGAGCCCACACTAATAAAAATAAATCGGTACTCTGAATCGACAACTGCCATTAATACAAAAGAATAATACTCCTTGTAATTAAAGAACATAGAACCACTCTTGGCTGGTTTCAAAATTCTGATATGTTTGCCATCTACTGCTCCAAGACAGTGAGGAAAGTTGGCTTTTCTTTCGAATCCTGAAGCGATGTCCTCCCATTCTCTCTCAGTATCAGGCAGCTTAAGGAAATCTGTCTTTAGGTTTTCCCAAATGACGTGGGTCATTTCTTTTATTAGTTTACTTATTGTCGAAACGCCTACTCTGTATGAGTAATGTATTTCTTTGAATGAACATCCTGAAGCTAAATATCTGAAAAAAAAGTATTTTTTGTTAATACATTATTACTTTATACGTCACCAAGAAACAAATTGTATTGTTTTATGATATTTTTTTATTGATTTCAGGAAAACAGGTTTCAACTAAATGGAATAATATACGAGATTCGTGGCTTAAGACAGTAAAGAAACAAAAAGATGAGTCTAAATCTGGATCTTCGACCAAAAAGACACGAAATTATTTATATCACGAGCAATTAATGTTTTTGAAAAAAGTCTCCGAACCTCGACCACCACATGAGTCAGTTTCAAAAAAAGCAAGAACCGAGACTGAAGTAGGCATGGAATCAGATTTTCGTTCACCTTTAATTAAAGATAAAAAAAAAATTGATAATAAAGAGGTAAATGACAGGATGGTAAAGTTTTTGGACTCCAGAATAAACCCAGAAAAGGAAAACCATCATCTATCTTTCTTCAAAGGCATTATACCAATCTTGAACACTTTAACTATCGAAGAGACTTTAGAATTTCAAGCTAGCGTCATGACAATGTTGCAAAAAATTAAAAGTAGGAATTATGAGAGACCAAATTACGGACATTGGCGTGATTCATATAATCAGATAACCGGACCAGATCAGTATTCTGGATACTACACACATAATAGCGTCAATCAACAGCCAATACCTACGCAAGATCAACACTACCCTGGATACTCTACGCAATATAATAGTAGCAATCAACAGGCAACAACATCTATACCATCAACTTCATCTCAGACATCGAATCCGATTCCAGCTTCGCCATCAGCATCTAGTAATCGTTCCATACATTCCCAAGACTCAGATTACTTAGATTTTGAAGGGATTTAAGTTTGAGTACAAATAAATACTTAAATAATTGTTTGCATTTTTAATTCATAATGATTATCAAATACATACACCCTCCCACACACACATACATGAAACAAACATACATAGCAAACATTCATTCATTCATACAGTCTTAAGTAGGTACCTACGTCAAAACTATTATTACGCAATCTAGTGCATAAAATTATCTTACCTTAGACATATGGCTAATCTTTGTTCTGGGCAAATACATTCTCTGAAACTTGTATCTCGTACTCTTATGTCTAGTCGTCCCAGTAAATCGTCAAAAGTGGTTGCTGTCATTCGAAAATAATTGAAGAACTTTGATTCGTCTCTTCTAAGTTCACCCATTAATGTTTCAAATGTTCCAAGTGAAAATCTTTCCCGTAAAATAGGGTTTTTTTTTTTTTTTTTATTTTATATAGGACACGTCAATTGGACTTCGCCTTGCCTGATGGTAAGCTGAAGGCAAAGTCCCAGAAAAGAGGGTCACCATTACTTACACTTACCGTGTGACAATGGTGACACTCAGCTTGACGGCCTTATCATATGCTTTTTCACGCCTCGCTTAAAGGACCCGGGACTGTAGGAAGAAGGAAATACGTGAGCTGGTAATGAATTCCAGGCCTTAATGGTGCGACAGAGGAAAGAGTCTCCGAACCGCTTGGTTCTTGATCGGATGTTTTGCACCGTGTGCGGATGACATCTAAGACCTGCACGCGTTGTCCTGTGTAGGAAAGGAGAGGGTGGGACTAATTGGAAGAGCTCATCAGAACACTCCCCATGGTACAGACGGTAAAATACAGCCATGGACGCAACATCTCTACGCAGCTGTAAAGGTTCTAGGGTGTTCGTGATCTCGGGATTCCCAATGATGCGGACCGCACGTCGCTGCAACCTGTCGAGAGCATCTAGTAAGTACTTTGCTGAACCATCCCAGAGATGCGAGCAGTACTCCACACAGGAGCGAATTTGTGTCTTGTATAGAAGACACCGCTGCTCCGGCGTGAAAAATCGTCTCACTCTGTTCAGGACTCCGAGTTTTCGTGAGGCTGTTTTGATTATGCTTTCGATGTAGTTTTTGTTATTCAGGTTGCAGCGAACATCCATACCTAGGATATTGAGATTGTCCTGCAGTGGCAGTGGCGTGCTCTGAAGAGTGGGGAGGGGAAGGAAAGAAGATACTTTCGCTGTAAACGCACATGCCTGCGTCTTCTTGGCATTGAACTCAACCAGGTTCTCAGAGCCCCATTGAGAAATGTGATTCAGGATCCCGTCAAGCTCAGTGACAAGAAGCTGCCTTTTCTCTGCGATATCTGACTGCTTGGCCGCAGGATGTCCATGATAACTCCCATGTAATGTGCTATCGTCTGCATAACAATGAACATTGCCGGTAGACAGCATGTCGTTGATATGCAGAAGAAAGAGAGTGGGTGATAAGACGGACCCCTGGGGCACGCCAGCATTAACCTGCAGAAACTCCGAAGCTCGTCCGTCACAAAGGACGCGAATACGGCGCCCCTGCAGGAAGCTAGCAACCCAGTTGCACAGCCTAGAAGGCAGACCAAAGGCAGGTAGCTTGGAAAGAAGCGATTTGTGCCAGACTCTATCGAAAGCTTTGGCGATGTCAAGACTAATTTCCAGTGACTCGCCGTGCTTGTCCATAGCCTCACCCCAAAGATGGGTAACGTATGCTAGAAGATCACCCGTTGACCGTTTCGGTCTGAAGCCATATTGCCGGTCATTAATTAAGGAGTGATCCTCTAGGTGCCGCATGAGCTGTTTGTTAATTATGTGCTCGAACACTTTGCACAGCACTGAGGTGACGGCTATGGGTCGATAGTTGGCTGGCTCCGAGCGATTCCCCTTCTTGGGAATCGGCTGAACATTCGCCTCTTTCCAAGGCAAAGGCACTGTACCCGAACTGTAGGATAGCCGGTACAGGCGCGTAAGCATTGGAGACAACTCCGCCGCACATTTTTTCAAAACTACCGCTGGAATACCATCCGGACCACTGGCTTTCCGGACATCGAGTGATTGCAGCACTGCACGGACATCGCGTTGCCTGATATGGATATCAGGCATCGCGTGGTCACTGTCGGGTAGTGTTGGTGGCTGTGTACCACAATCATCGATTCGGGAGTTGGCCGCAAAGAGATTAGCCAGCAGATTTGCCTTCTCTTGCGGCTCATGGGCCATGGATCCATCAGGGTTACGCAGCGGAGGCAGCGAAGGCTGACAGAAGTTGGCTTGCACGGCTTTAGCCAGTCGCCAGTAGCCACGGCTTCCCGTGGGATGCATCACTAGCTCTTGACCAAGCCGCGCTATGCGCAGGGCATCCGCTCTGACGTAGGCCCTTCTACAGACCTTTGTGGCTCTGTTGTACGCCGCCTTGAAGTGGCCCAGATTGGGATGGCGCGTGGCGCGCGCCCTTACCCAAGCGCGGTACGCAGACTGTTTTTGTTCAACAGCTTCCGCGCACTCGCGCCCGAATCAAGGGCGCACCCCGCGGTCACCGGTGACATCGGTGTATGAGATATAGTATTCCATACCCAGACCGATCTCACCGGCGACAGCAGTAGCACAATCCGATGGGTTCTTACCTTCAAAGCAGCGCTCAACCCACGGGATGGACGCAAAATAGTCACGAAGTCCATCCCAGTCCGCTGACGAGTAGTGCCAGAGACGCCGCTTCCCCTGCACGGGTCGTGGGGGCGCTTTAATAGGAACTGTGGAACAGACCAGGCAGTGGTCGGAGTTGCCTAAAGCGGCTCGCACCGATACACTGTACTGGTCCGGATCACTCGTCAGCAGAAGGTCTAGCAGAGAAGGTGCTAGGCCCGACCTTCTTGGTATCCTAGTGACCTCGTGCACCAATTGGGTCAGGCCGTGCGCCAGAGCAAATGCGTGGGCGGCTCTTCCCGCATGGTCTGTTTTGGAGGAGCCCAACCAGATCTCGTGGTGGGCGTTAAAATCCCCCAAAAATACCATTTCGGCATTCGGAAATCGCTCCTGCGCATCATCTGCCGCCTGACTCAGATATTCAAAGAGTCGAGTTGTCTCAGCATCTCCTGTATGGGAACGGTAGAGGCACACATAGATCTGACTCGTAGGGCCATGGTCTACGTGTACCCAAAGGACGGAGAAGGATGGGTCCTCTAGGCAGCGCAAACGGCGACAGCAAACATCCGCCCTAACAAACACGCACACCCCGGCTTTTGCACGAAAATTTTCCTCAAGAACATAGCCAGGGTAGAGCAAGTAGGTCGTGTCGTCAGGGCGGTGTATTTGCGTCTCCGTTATAAAAAACATAGCAGGTTTCGCCGTCTCTAGGTGTTGGTGGACGGCGTTGAGGTTTGCATGGAGCCCACAGATGTTAGTGGACTCCACCTCAAATAGCAAGCTTTTGGGAGTGTGACGAGCCGCTGTGTTGCCTATTTCTCTTAATTGCGCTGCCATGAGTTTGGGTGGAAGAAGGCGTGAAAAAAGAGGTGATTGCCGCCGCAGCACCGTGTGACAAAGCGCGGGATATTGGTTTTATCTATGAATGTGAGGCATGGCGAGAGCCGACGCGCCGAACGGAAGGGCCCCCGTACCCCCCCGAGTATGGTCGCCGGGCTCCCAAATCCGGTCACCAACCGGCACGACGAACCATATCGGGATTATGCGCGGCCTGGTGAGGCAGCCTCCCAAGGTGGTTAACCCCAGTTGGGCCCCTGTACTATACCGCGGGCGGCCAGCGGCACCACCGTTTCTACAGGTCTCCCTGTTCGGCGCATCGCCCCGCGCCATCCCCACTAGACTACGCCAAGACCCACTGGTCCCACTAGTGCTGCGACAACCACCACCTCTGCCCGGCTATGCACTTGCTGACCCCTGAACACAATCCAACCGAGATTGAATTGCTATGGAGGGTTTTTCGCAATAGTGCACGGTGGTACCTACCCGGTCGAAACTTGAGACAAATTTGTGCCACCAAGTTTCTACCAATGTTTTCTTTTATTTTGCCTTCTATTAAGATACCACCACAACACAACAATTTCGTCGTCCATTGTGCGCGCAGGTCCAAATTCAACTGAGGACTGTCTGAATTTCTTCCGGGATCCGATGTAATGTGAACACTCTGTCCGGTGTCCGGTTTTCGGCAGATCTGCCGGTCCGGCGTAGTGGGAACCCGGCCTTAGGACGGGTTTTATGAATAGTAGTAGGCCATACTTCGTCTAGGGCTGCCACTTGACGAAAAGTAAGATACGTACCTACTTACCGAGTGGAACGTGGTCTGTGTGAGTAAATTATTTAAATATTAATTAATAAAAGTAAGGATTATTAGATTCTGTAATAAAATAATTCAAATTAACAATTCTTAATTTTTGTTGTAAATCTATATAAAAAAAATTAATTTATAAATATATTTCATTTCATTTCATTTTCATTTCAATAACACAAAGTTAGAATGATATCTTTATTTTTCAATTCTCATTTTGGAATATAATATACTAGTTTCCGCCCGCGGCTTCGCTCGTGTATAAGTGATACATACCAGGGCAACAACCCTATACGTTAATCCAGGCCATTAACTATCTGTATTCCAAATTTCAACTAAATCCGTTAAGTAGTTTTTGGGGGAAAGTTTACAAACCGCATTTACAATATAAGTAAGGATTATCGTGCTACACTAGTAGCTTTTTAAGTTTCCAAAGTGTACACGGAACACTTGTAGCTTCGCTTTGTCTTTCGGTCTGACCGCGATTTAGAAAGAAAGAAAAGAAAAAACATCACCTATCCCATCGTTAGATAAGTTTATGGTTGTTTTTAATATTAAAATTATGTTTATTGCTAACAGGTAACTTCTATAGTAAACCGAAAGCTCAAAAGGTCCTATACTACGGCACATAACCCTGAAATGCTTCAATTAGCATTAGATGCCCTCCGAGAAAAAAAAATGTCGTCCTATGAGGCCGAAAGATGTTTCGGCATACATCGAATGTCCGACGAAATTAACCCATATATGCCCAGTGATTCGAAAACGAAACATGTCGTTAAACCATCACAATACATTAGTTTTCATAATTAAATGTAAAAAATGCCATCTATCGCAAGTTTATGAAACTATCCCTTAGTTGTAACAGAAGGTTTGATCACTGTTCACATTTGATTCAAATAGTACAGTCCATCAAATCTAAGAGGTACCGTTTGACGTTTCATATTTTTCAAACCGAAACAACTTTGTTCATACGTACATTATTCAGTTTCGATAACCTTTTTCATAAAACCATGAATTTAGAAAGATTTCATTATTGTATCTAAAAATGTACAATTCTTAATATCTAAATGTAATTGAAAACTTTCAAACAAAGCAAAATAACACATATTTACACAGTAAATAATTTCTAATAGTTATATTCTTGACCGCATTACAAAGTTACGTAGTTAGGTCACTGCACGTAGTGTTGCGAGTCTTCGGATACACTTGTATGCAAAAAAATCGTTTACATATACGAAAAATCGAATGTATTATTTACAAATTACACTTGACAACCAAACAAATATTTTTTCATGTGAATGGGATTTATCTCACATATTACGATTACATAACTAAATAGTTATGTAATCGTAAAATATGAGATAAAACCCATTCACCAAAAATACGTATTTATAAATCAAATATATTTGCTTCTTTAAAAAGTTGTCGAAAGCGATTTGTCGATTTTTGATTTTCGCGCCCAAATAAGTCGACACAACCTTTAGATGTGTGTCTATGGCCCGTTTAAACGGGCCTACCTTGCTTTTTCTGACGGAGACGCAAATATCATGCCCGGCCGATACAGCCTACCTAATGTACCCCGGGTACAAACTCGAGCATAGCTTTATGAGTCGCGCCGGGGTATGCTTGTACGTCCGGGATGATATTTGCTGCCGCCGTCTCCATGGTCTTGAGGATAAGGACCTGTCAACTTTATGGGTACGCATAGATCACGGTGGCCACACCCGTATCTATGCGTGCCTTTACAGGTCCCATAGCAGTGACCTGGGCACGGCTCAACTGTTTCAGCATCTGCAGCGGTCGGCGGACAGCGTAATTGAGCAGTACCCCACTGCGGAATTAGTATTCTTGGGGGACTTCAACGCCCACCACGTGGAGTGGCTGGGGTCTCTTAGGACTGATTTTGCGGGAAGGGCTGCTCACGACTTCGCTCTAACTTATGGGCTCTCTCAACTGGTGCATTCTATCACTAGAACACCAGAAATTGAGACCCACAGAAGTTCTATACTGGACCTTCTGCTGACTACGCGCCCGGATGAATACTCCATAAGGGTGGAAGCACCTCTCGGTAATTCGGACCGCACAGCCTCGTCCGGGCGCAAGTGACACTCGCGCGGCCTGAACCACCGCGGCCACCTCAGTGGCGGCATGTGTGGCACTACAAGTCGGCAGACTGGGATGGGAGCTATTACGAAAAAACTCCGCGGAACCATACTAGATGAACCCGGGAATCCAGTTATAATTGTTCTGCCCAATTGGGGTAGGATTTGCCTTGTACATGGATTCGCTGTGTTCACTGATCAGAATCTGATATGTACAAGAAACATGATACTCACGATGAAAGACATTTTTTCGTCTAGATTTCATACTCTCTTAGCCATGATTAACAGGGTAGATGACCAATTCGGTGAACGAGACTGGATCAAGATGATTGACTTCTATAAAATAGGGGACGCAACTATGGCCAGAGTTGGTAATGCCGGTTATGATCTCATTAAAATGATAGAACCAATATGCAATCTAAGGATGACAGTCATGGCCAGGGAATTCAGACCGCTTATACCGGAGTTCCCTAGCTTTAGAACTCATGTCGAAAACACGGTAGATGAACTCTTGATGATTGAACATGGGATCGAGTTAATAAAGAATCACATAAGTGATGAAGAGAATTTACACTTAGTCTTAACTTACTTCGGTTCGTTCAGGCACTGGGGGCATCCATTTGTGGAATATCTAGAAGGTCTGAAGAAACTGGAAAGCCAAGTCAATAAGGATAAAAATATAGATACTAAGTATGTCAATCAATTAGCGAGTGACTTGGCGTTTATAGTGCTTCAGGATAAATTCAAGGAAACCAAGAGATGGTATGTCGATCCATCCAAAATGAGCCATAATCATCCTTTAAGGAGACATGTTCTAAACAAGACATGGCCCACTCAAAAGCAAATTAACGATTTCGGAGACCACTAGCACCGGCTACCACTAATCCAGTGCTTTGAGATCCTTGATATGATGATATGAGAGCCACTCCATGAACAGAACTGAGGTACTCAATCACGTTAGGAGCGGCTCAAAGAAACCGATACCATCCCGCAAGGTATTGAAGACATTCTTGGAAACAGACGCGACTAACTGGAAAGAGTTCTTAGAAGAAATAGAGAGAGAAGGAATTCCATGGGATGACTGTGTGATAGGTCTCAAGGGCAAGGAACGGGAGTTGAAGAGAATAGGTCGATTCTTCACCTTAATGTCCTGGAAACTCAGGGAATATTTTGTTGTAACAGAGTATCTGATCAAGTGCCATTTTGTCCCTCTATTTAAAGGTCTCACGATGGCTGATGACTTGACCACTCTAGTAACAAAGCTGATGGAGAACACCTGAGGTCAGGGTCTAAACGATTATTCCAGGGTTTGCATAGCAAATCATCTGGATTACGAAAAATGGAATAATCACCAGAGACTAGAGTCCAATGGACCAATATTTAGAGTCATGGGGCAGTTTCTAGGTTATCCCACCTTAATAGAGAGGACCCACCAGATTTTCCAGAATTCACTAATATATTACAATGAGCGTCCGGATCTGATGGAGGTTGTCGGAGACAATTTGGTTAACAAGGGTGACAATACAGTCTGCTGGGAGGGCCAGCAAGGAGGTCTAGAGGGCCTTAGGCAGAAGGGGTGGGCTATAATCAACCTACTAGTGTATGTTTCTCGTCCTCAATTTAAAAAAAAAAAAAACGGTGAAGAGGCTATATATAATAACTAACATTTTGGTGATTTTCTTTTTTTTGCATAATCGTACGTTAAATAGAGTATTGTATAGGCTAACAAAGATCGTAGATCGGTTTTCATTCAATTTAGTGAAATATTCACATCGAGCAATATCTAATATCTATTCATGCGTAATTTTTGCTGGCAAAATATTCTATCTGCGCACGAGCACGCCCGTGCCTGCTGCCTGCACTAAGCTAACTGACAAGTTGCTACGTGTCAATCGCACACGATCGTGAGTGAAGTGAGAAACAGAGAGATATACACGAACGCGTTCTGACGAGTAAGTGCGACTGTGGCAACGGTGCACAGTCTTTCATTCATTTGAATTCATATTTGGTGGACGGTGCGTATCGAAGAAGTTCTGTAATTTTTTGTGTAAAACTGTGTTATTTTAATGTTAAATTATATCAAACAGATTTTCCAGGTATGTATTATTTTTTCAATAATGTTTGCATTTTAAAATTACTAAATTTTGTTGAGAATAAGTAGATTTGTTGATGAAGATAGGAGGTATTGTTTTTCGTACGATGTCTTATAGATGTTATAAGATGCAGTTAGTTGATATTGTTTTTAAATTAAAACTTATATTTTCAGGAAAATGCCACGAAATAATCGCCTATTACAAGGTCTACGGGGCAGAAAGATTTTGGAAAGTCTCAATACAAATAATGTGACCAACCTGAGACACGCTACCGCAAATGAATACCAGGATGTTTTTGGAGCTAATCACCAGGGCGTAAGTTTTATTTACTTAAATACCTAATTTAAAAAATGTCAGCTATCACTACTCATAAACTGACATTTTTGGGTATTGATAGCGTCCCTACAACTCAGTAATCGATGATTCTTCAGTATTGGTGTGAGGTAAGAGTTTGCAGCTCATTCGGCATTTATTATTGTTCTAGGTCTCAGATGGTAAAGCCAAAGTGACATCAGACGACTGCCGGCCAAGTTCTGTTGGTCAGAACCAGAAGGATGTTATATCTAATGTTGCTGGACCTAATAATGTTATACCCATCGTTACCGATTCAAAGGAGGTTGGGTAATTTTGGTCCAACCCCTCAACAACCTTGGATGTGATTCCAAATGAACGGTTTTGGAGTACACTTCATTTTATATTATGACGGCTAAGTCAATATCTAACGCGAACATGGTGTTTTGATACATTTTCTAAACTAAGAAATCATAAAAATTCTTAATATCGTGAACTGTAAACAGAAGCTTTTTTTTCTATTTTTTGTGTATCTGCGCGTACGCCGTCACACGTTGTCCCCTCTCTCCTACCCCTCGCCCGCCCTTGCGGTCCTAACAAAAGGATGTGAAGTCAGTCGTTGCTCGCACGTTGTTTACGCTCCTTGTTTTTGTGTTACTATCGGCTTGTTTTTCGACTTACTGACCCCGGCCCGTTTTAATTGACTTTGATGTTGCTTACCTACATGTGATTATCAGACTTCTAATAGGACACGATTTAAGAAAACGCTCTTGGTGAATGTTGACTGGTGAATAGTGTAATGGCAGATAGCCGCTGTGTAATATGTCTGCGCTTGCGCGTACTACGAGCAAGACGGCATTTTTTGGGAGCAGATATTCCACAAAGTCGACCTCAGTTTGCAGAATTTGTGCGACAAAATGCCTTGATCGAGGTATGGACTTATTTATATATACACTCGAGAGCAATGAATCCGGGTCACTTAAAGAATCCTAAAAATCTCGGAAACTAAAAATGCTAGGTTAATGCAATAAATTGTATTTAATAGACAATGTAATACTCCTTAAATGAAGGTATTAAAACTTCTTAGTTATTGTAAAGTTATATCATAAAAAAATCAAATTTGAAAAAGGGCCACTTTCGAAGATGGAACTACGAAATTACAGCATTTGGTGTTGCTTTTGTTTGTAATCTGTCATTTATGTGGGTACATAAACCATGTTGATAGTGCTCTATATTCATTAATCAAGCTGAAATTATGTCGCTTACGCCTGAAGAATGCACCAGAATACTTACAATGCTGGAAACCGGCCGGAGTCAGCGCGATACAGCCAGGACTGTCGGTGTGTCGCTGTCAACAGTACAAAGAGTTCTCCGACGTTACGAAGAAACTGGTTCTAACCTACGCAGACCAGGAACGGGCAGAACCAGGTGTACCACAGCACGAGAAGACCGATACTTGGTGAACACCATGCTTCGAAATCGCTTTCTCACAGGAACTGAACTCACCAATCAGTTTCGACGCCTCGGAGGAAGTAACCCAAGTGCATGGACAGTAAGACGTCGGCTTGCTGAATCTAACTTAAAACCCCTTAGACCTGCAAACGGCCCTAAACTGGAGCGTGGGCATCGTATTTCGAGACTAAGTTATGCCCAGAGCCACGTAAATTGGAGTATTGAAGATTGGTCAAAAGTTATGTTCTCCGACGAATCAAAATTTATGCTCTACAAGCACGATGGAAGACACAGAGTGTATCGAAGACCAGGGGAAAGATTCAAGCAAGCATGCATCGAAGAAAAAGTAGCCTACGGTGGTGGGTCTGTACTTGTGTGGGCCGGAATTTCTTCTGAAAGTCGCACAGAGCTGGTGATCATAGAAAACGGCTCTTTAACTAGCGTAAGATATGTGGAAGAAATCCTCAATGATCACGTTGGTCCATTTATGGTCAATTTAGGTGAGGATGCTATATTTATGCATGACAATGCCAGACCTCATACAGGTAGGATTGTGAATGACTACCTTCAAGAGATGAACATTACTCGTATGGAGTGGCCAGCGCGCAGCCCGGATATCAACCCGATCGAGCATGCTTGGGACGAGCTAGGCAGATGCGTAAAACAACGAAACCCTCCCCCAATCACGCTTCGTGAGCTCAAAATTGCTCTCACAGAGGAATGGGAGAATATTCCCCAAAATCGTATAAGGAACTTGGTGTACAGCATGCCAAACCGCGTAAACGCAGTAATGGAAGCACGAGGAGGCAATACGAAGTATTAAAATTCAAGAAAATCGTAATAAAGTTCAAAAATTTCATGTTTCCTATTTTTGTTTTAAGGAGAGATCAGCAGTTTTTTTCTTTATGTAATTTTGTGTTAATAAAATGTATGGTGACTCATATTTTTTTTACTTTCATTTAAGGAGTATTACATTGTCTATTAAATACAATTTATTGCATTAACCTATCATTTTTAGTTTCCGAGATTTTTAACATTCTTTAAGTGACCCGGATTCATTGCTCTCGAGTGTATTTACATTTTATATGAAAAGAATCTTAATTTTTTTAGTTGCTATTACTGTCATAAAAGATAGAAACACACTTTTATTCTGTCAGTTGCTAATCGACTACGTTTCCATATAGCGAATTGAATTTATAGCGAAAGAAAACAATATTGATACGCAAATACTTGCGTATCAATATATACACAAGCTGAATAAACAAAAATCCACACTAGGATAAAACGTACTAATTCATTAGTCAAAAGTAGTCATAACTATTCTTACAATGACATATTTCTTTGCAGGTTGTGTATAATAACACACAAAATGTTTGTCATCGTTGTTGGCAAAGGATTAATGCTACTTTTGCAGCAATGCAAAATGCAGAAGAAAACGTTCAAGAACCTGCGGCGGCTAACGTGGAACCTGCGGCGGAGAACGTTTCTGTTGAACTTTTTCATTCACCTGAGTATATTAGAGCACCAAACACAGCAAATCATTGCATATTTAATTACTGTCCCAACATTGAACGAAAAAGAATACCCACCACGATTAGGGTATATGTTCTACGTACACAGCGTTTGTATATTCCGAATAGTGCAAGAGTCTGTCAAGAGCATTTGGAAAGTAACATGTGGGTTTCGTTACTTGAGCACTGTAACGTGTCGCACGATTTTTGCGTTGATTTTTTCACAGATATGACAAATATGTTAATATCGGCTCTTAATCAAGGAACTAGGATCGAATTTGAGTTACTGGGATCGCTAAGTAACAATGACATGGTTTTTTGGACTGGACTCACTATTGAGCAATTTGATGTGCTTTTACAAGGAACTCCTTCCCTGGCACCAGAGACTAACTATCCTCGTACTATAATTGGCTAATTATATTTATCGAAACTGCGTACAGGTGAGTCTAATGAAAGACTATCGAGCCTGTTTAATATGTCACGCAGAACAGTCGAAAGGAAACTGGCACTAGCCAGACAACATTTAACGGCCGATTTTGTTAGTACTCATTTAGGCATGGACAATATTTCGAGAAGGAATATGTTGGACAGGAATTTGTTTTTACCCAGGAGTATTTTTGGTAATGACAGCAATACAAAAGCTATAATCATCTGTGATGGAACATATGTCTACATTGAAAAAAGTAGCAACTTTCTCTTTCAAAGGTTGACATACAGTCACCACAAGTTTCAAAACTTGTTGAAACCCTTTTTAATTGTTTGCAGTGACGGTTATATAATAGATGTCCTTGGTCCATACCCCGCAACAACTAGTGATGCAACGATTATTAGCAACTTGTGTGCAGACGAGACTCATGCATTTCATGTGTTCTTTGAACCAAATGATGTATTCATTTTAGATAGAGGCTTCAGAGACTGCATCATTGACCTCGAATCGCTAGGATATGAAACACATTTTCCTCCCACAAAGGATAGGAATGAAAGCCAATTGACGACAGAGCAGGCCAATAAATCTAGATTAGTCACTATCATTCGTTGGGTGGTGG
Organism: Eilema griseolum; assembly: GCA_963662185.1. NCBI lineage: Eukaryota > Metazoa > Arthropoda > Insecta > Lepidoptera > Erebidae > Eilema > Eilema griseolum. The sequence continues at coordinate 21,516,943 of OY759231.1, read as the reverse complement.
AAGTAGTTAATGGCAAGTTTAAGAACAGGTTCAAATTGTTACGCCAAGATTATTTTAATAGAGCATTGCCTCACATGTTTGTTGATTTTAAAATTGCAGCTGCTCTTATTAATGCATTTTATAAAGTAGCTACTGATAATAGACTTGCCCGAGATATTTTGAGCATAATAAACATAAAGATTAACTCTCCAAATCTGTTATATGATTACGTAACATTAAAAAATCTTAACAGACAACGAGTTGCGTTTGAAACAATGGATGCAAATCTTTCTCAGTTGCAAGACTTTCCCATATTAACCATTGATGATTTGATTCTCATTTCCCTTGGCTCTTATCAGCTTAAGCTTGCACGATCGTATGCTAGCGAACACTTGCGTGAAAACGGTCTCTATACAATTGAAATATATAGGCAAAATAACTTGCAAGACTTGCAGCAATGTAATATTATACAAAATAATGTATGGCTACTCAGAGGACGAGTACAATCTCGACACGTTAGGTCAAGAATATATTACACTTATACATTAATTGATCGCGATCAAGTAGGCCGAGATGCGATAATACATTATTATTGTACTTGTCTTACGGGTAGACGCACGGTAGGGAGTTGTGCCCATGTTATCTCCATTATATGGTATTTGGGACTGGGTAGACGGGAAGGATTTCATAGACCCGCACTACATTTAGATGAGATTTTTGTTGATCTTTAAAATATTTTTATGCATGTAAGACAACCATTATTTAAAGGAGATAATATGCGGCTTCAACTGTAGTTCTTAAAGTACCTACTAAATCATTTTGTAGAATACAAAACTGTTAATAAATGTACAATGTAATATTTGTTGTTTTTTTTTATATAAAAAGATATACCCATTTGCTTTGGTGCAAAAATACGGAACCCTAAAATGATGTAATATAATACGGAACCCTAAAAATGATGTAATATACAGGTAATCTCGTAAACATCACCTCTAAGTACCACGCGAAACTATGATCAATTGCGACCATTTTTATTAAAATAATGTAATAAGGTTAGGTTTTAAACACCATGTTCGCGCTCAATTTCGGCTTGATGTTGTAGTATTAAATATTCCTACTCTTCAATACTTTCATTTAGCATAGGTTTTAACGCTGTTGGTATATTGGACCAGGGTCCATACATTTTTGCCCATGGTCCTTTGTCTGACAAGGGTGTTTTGGAGTCCACTGTTTCTATGTCAAACGTTTTGATGACTACCCATGAATTCATCATTAACATATCACCCTTGCCAGACGACTGTGACAATACGACAACCAAAATAATGAATTCTAACACCGTCGATCATATAGATGTTCAACCTAACAGATTTGTTAGATCGTTGTCGCTTTCGGATCTCACACACGATGACGGTAGAACTTTTAGGAGTATAAGAAAAGTTAAATCTGCCCTTTTGTTGACAAGCAAAGACAATCTCACCTTAGGTGTATGTGATAGTCCTTCCTTGCTATTAAATTTCCACAGAGACTTAAGTGACGACGAATATCGTCCGCCCATAGATATTGATAGTTCCACAGAAATTGAGCAGGATTCAGAATTTGGAGATATGAGTGAAGGCCGAAAACGTCGACACGTAGCTGCACCCTGTCTTTGGAAAAGAAATCAAGCTAAGTTGCGTAGGATGAAAGGTGAGGAGTACCTGGGATATTCAAGACCGGCAGGTGGTAAGTTTCAGCACAATACGATAAGGAATGCTAGACAGCTAGGTGACAGATGTAATTCTGCATACTGTAAGAAAAGTAAGTTTAGACATTGTGACAATATAACTGAAGAATGTAGAAAAGATGTTCATGCTTATTTTTGGAAACATTTGAACTGGGATCAGCGCAAAATTTATGTTACTCTTTAGTGCGACGTTCTAGTACTACACGAAAGACTACAAAAGGAAGTGATTCAAGGCGTTCAGAATCTATTACGTATTATCTGCCTACAAAAAGTGACAGGACGGAACAGGTTCAAGTTTGCAAAAAGATGTTCTTGAACACATTTTCCTTAGGAACCTTTACTGTTTATTCGTGGACAAAATCTGGTGAGTTTGGGATGACCCCAAACCAAGACATGAGAAATTCATTTCGTCGCCCTCCATCAAATCCTGGACATGGTGCTAAAATGTTAGTATTGGACACATTTTTTGACAACTTACCGAAGTTGCCATCACATTACGCACGAAAAGAAACTACAAAACTGTTCTTAGAGCCGATGTACCAGTCTTTAGCTAATTTGTTCAAATCCTATAAAAAATACTGTACAGAAGGCGAGCAGCTTCAAGTATCTAGATTTAGTTTTGAAAAGAGATTCAATGAAAAGGATTTATCACTATACACTCTAAAGACAGATATGTGCGATGTCTGTTGTAGCTATGAAGCAGGTAATCTAAACGAGGCTGATTATCAGATTCATGTAATTAAAAAGAATAGAGCGCGGCATGAAAAAGAAGACGACAAAAAGAAAGCTGCTGCAGGTGAAATAATACTGCTAACAATGGATCTAGAAGCTGTAAAGGTATGTCCTTCTCTTGCTGCCAGCTCCTTATACTTTAAGACGAAACTAGTCGTACATAACTTTACCGTATATAATGTAATAAATAAACATTGTACGTGTTACTGGTTCGATGAAACAGCTGCTGACCTAACGTCTAGTACTTTTGTTTCATTCCTAATAGATTACTTAGAAAGATATTGTGTTATCCAGCAGCTACCTATTACCATTTTTTCAGATGGTTGCACATACCAAAACCGCAATACAGTAATGGCAAATGCCTTACTCCTACTTAGTAATAAGTACAATATAACAATTATTTAAAAAATTTTGGAACCGGGTCACACCCAAATGGAATGTGACTCGGTTCACAGCGCTATTGAGCGTCAACTTAAAAATAAACAAATACACTTACCAAGTGATTATATAACTCTGTCAAAAGACGCACGGAAATCAAACCCATACGAAACAGTACAAATAGACCATACTTTTGTCAAAAATTACGCTGCTACAGAAAATTTAATTTACAAAAGTATTAGACCAGGGCGCAGAGCTGGTGATCCACAAGTAGTCGATATAAGAGCTATAAAGTATGATAGATTGACTATCGAAGTCAAACTTAATTTCGATGAAAATTGGATGCGATTGCCGCAGAGATCAAAAGTCATTCCTTCAGAAATAGTCTATAATCAATTACGTTCGACTAAAATACCGATTAAATCCATAAAATTCAACCATCTTCAGCAACTTAAAGCTGTTTTACCCAGTGATTGTCATCCTTACTACGACTCTTTGCTATTTGAATAGGCATTTGCATTCAATTTTATTTTGTTTTTTTTTATAATTAAGAAGTAATTGTTGTGATTGTTGATTGGTTTTAATTATTGTTACATTTTATCTTTCTTTTACCTGCCCATTATAGATGAGACTGTTAATACTATTACTGTGTGCCAGGTATGGCTACCAACCACAAAATTTGTTAATCGTTTTTATTTTTACAATTGTTTTGTTAATTTAATGCTTATAAAAGGTTTAAGTAAGTATAGTAATTTAATTACGTCATTGATCTCATTAGCTTAAAGTTTTTCGGCAATGTTCAACACTGATCTTATTATTGTATTCTAAATTTAAATAGATGATTATGTAAGCTTAGTCTGATTCATTAGAGATTACTGCGGCTGTGACTAAATACAACTAGTTACAATAAAGACTATTGTGTTTCATTTCTTCAATACCGTATCACTATTCACTTCTGAGCCTACGAGGGCCTAAACGTAAAAGAAGAATTTAATCTTAAAGCTCTTCTCAAGTGACAATTTCTTGTATCTCTTATATCAATTTATTGTATCTAAAAATTACGGCACAGTGATTTCATTTTGAAAAACAATACCTATTATCTGCATTTAATTCGAAAACCTTAAAGATTTAACTAATATACTTTATAACATAGTATTTAATATCTGCTTATTATTCCATAAAATAAAACTAATAGACGAAAATAAAAAAAGCGATTAAATAAAACGTTTTTTTCACCTCCTGTAAAGTTGAACTTTGATAGATATTATTTATTGCCTCTTCACCGTCGATATATGTATAAATATTAAAGTCTCAATTTAATAAATGGATAACTTTTAAATATTATTAAACGTAATTATAATAATCAAAACAGTCTTTTATTATTTTTAGAGCAATATAGTACAAAATACCGATAAAAAGTGACTGTCCCTAATAATTTGGCAACCCACTGTACATTACATAAACCTGTACAAAGAAACTTTTCAAGAAATAAATTTAAGTATTTTATCTAATATTAACGAACTGTGGCAGGCTGACTTGAGTGATGAGAGAACTTACTCAAATTATAATGATGGGTTCAACTATATTTTTTGTGTTATTGATGTGTTTAGTAAATACATAGGCTGCTACTTATATATGTGGAATCTGCGATTCCAATAATTTTAAACGCAATGTCTGACCTCCATGCACATATTCGTTCGTTTTTTAAATACTGGCCGCTAATATTTTTTTTCTTATATACATTAGTGTTTTTTGTTGGGTTTAAAATGTCATATCGCTGAAAAAATGGAACTCACTCGTGAAAATATTCGTGCTATGATTTATTACGATTTTCGACGTGGTTTAACACAACAACAGTGCGTAGATCAATTAACTTCGACTTTTGGTGGTGAAGCTCCATCAAAAACGACTGATTTAGTCACTGTTTTAGTGAGTTTAATCGCGGGCGGAGTAAGCTCACGGACGAAGTTAAAGAAGGTCGCCCGAAATCGGTGGTTGTGCCACAAAATATTGAAGCTGTGCGAAAACTAATAATGCAAGACCGCCATGTTACGTATCGCGAGATAGAGGCCATTCTGAGCATATGTATGACGAGCATTCATAGGATATTACATAAACATTTGTCTGTAAAAAAAAAATTAATGGCCATGTGGCTATAATACCACTGGAGAATCGCAGAACGGTTAATTCGGAGTGGTAAGCTGGGCATTCACGGTCATGCCATCTTGTCAAATGGCATGATATACGTCCAAATTTGATTGTGAATGTGAAAATCCTTTTGGCATGATGTAAAACTCTGGATTTCCATTCGCATCAAAATCCATCGCGCCGCGCCGTGGCGTCACGCCGCATCATCATGCCGTCGCATCGTGAGTGGGGATACACTACGTCATGCCATCGCGCCGCGCTGCCCGTGAATGCGCAAACCGACATCCATTTTGTGTTCATTCCGCATGGAGACGTGTTTCGTGCAAGACGTATCTACTTTTTTGTTTTGTGTTACCAAAATGGCGTCCGGGCGCGAGGCGATAATCGAATTTATCAATAAATACAAGGAACTAGAATGTTTGTGGAAGGTGAATGACAAAGATTATAGAAATAAACATAAGAGGTTAAACGCCACCGAACAGCTATTACAAATAATAAAAAAAACAGAGCCTAGCGCAAACATGGATAGTGTAAACAAAAAAATTAATTCACTGAGGAGTTCATTCAACAAGGAGCATAATAAGGTATGTCTTATACAAATTACATAAGTATCTTTGAGTTTTATAGGGTTTAAATGATAAACAAGTCAGCATTACTGAAACCTGTTTTTTTTGTTAAGTAACTGCAATAGCTGGGTCGACGGCGCGTCGTGTTCCACGCGCGCCTCAAAGAGCGTCAGCAAGATGACGGGGCCCCCTGTAGAGGGCCGAAGCCTGCCGGGGTCGCGGGACTTATCTCATTACCGTGACCCCGGAACGTAAAGGGCTATTGAAGGAACACCGTGGATTTTAGTCAGTACAAGTCTGACAGTACCTCCCGCCCTGCCCGGGGTGGGAGGTCTCATTTGATGATTTTACCACGATAAAAAAAAAAAAAAAAGTAACTGCAATCGCTAATTATAAATCATGGCTTTATTTTATATTATGTACCTACTTAGTATTCAAAGTAACTTCTTTTTTTTTAACACACTGTCAAACAACAATATGCACACAAATCAAATATTCAATCAAGGGCCGATCAACTCACGTCGGGTTCTGCTAAAAAGTCTTTAAACTTGTTACGGTGACCATTTCGAGCTACTATCATCCATTCAATAAATTACAATAGAAAACATAGTTTTATTACGGGAAATTACTTATTGACTGTCAAAACTGCAATTTACCTATCATTATTATTTTTAAGTTGTTTGTAATTAATTGACCCACAAAGATACGACAGCCGTATTGAAATAGTGATTATAAGTACCTAACTAATAAAATATTTGTTGCAGGTTAAAGCATCTTATCGATCAGGGGCCGGAACCGATGAAGTCCATATACCTAAATTATGGTACTATGATTTATTGCTATTTTTGGCAGATAGAGACATTGAAGTGAGAAAATCTAGTGGTATTGCTGAAGTATTAAATGAAACGACACCTGAAAATGAGGTAAATATGTTATGAATAAAAAAAAATTGCAAGTGTTGTAAGGATTTATTTACTTTTTTCATTTTAGGTTTAATTTACTTTTTCATTTTGCCAACCTACTGCGCCATCGCCATTAAAATAGCGTACAAATTCCTCTCTAACAAACTTTGCATCGTTACTGAAGTTTCCAGTAGTTATATCCAATGGTTCCAGATTTATTACTGGAACGGTTTCATCAACAGCATCATCGTCTATATCAAATTGATCGATTTGTGAATAGTGGGGGACCAACCTCCTTAAAAAATTGTGTAGAATACAACATGTCAAGACCACAAGATCTATACGATCAATAGATAAATTGATGGGAGTACTAAAAATTTTAAAACGATTCGACATTATTCCAAAAACATTTTCGATTACTCTTCTTGCTCGTGACAATCTATAGTTGTATATTTTTCTCTCTTGCGTAAGAGCATGTCTGCCGAATGGCTTTAAAAAGTCAGGTCTCAAAGCAAATGCTTCATCACCAACAAACACATATGGTAAAGCTGTAGAACTATTCAAAGGCCTCTTCTTATTAGGTATATTGCACTCGTGATTAATTAACTTCTCATAAAAGTTAGTTTCTTTTATAGCTCCACCATCTGATATTCTACCATTCATTCCAGTTTCGCACCAAATAATTTCGTAGTTGGCATTAGCGCAAGCCATGAGAACAACACTAAAAAACTTTTTATAGTTAAAGAAACTGGATCCAGATCCAGCAGGTGGTATGATCCGGACGTGTTTTCCGTCAATAGCTCCGAGACAGTTAGGAAACTGCCATCTTTCTTCGAATCCTCTTGCGATAACTCTCCACTCTTCTTCTGTTGCAGGTACCTGCAACAAAAATAATATTATAAATTCTAAATGCTTATTTTTTAGGATATCGAGGACTTCACAGGTGTGGAGCCACCTTCGCCTTGCTACTCCCAAAGTAGCACCAGTACAAACATGTCGAACTACTCAAAAAGAAGCATCCGCCAGAATGCGTCACAGCAAAATAATGAGAGTGCAAAAAAAAAACTAAAGACAACGGCTACTGAAGTTTTGTCAAAAGTTTCCAACAGACTAGATGTTCCGAAATCGAAAAAAAAATACAGTGCTTTTGGAGAGCATGTGGCTGAAAAATTGAGAGAGATGGATGAAAGAATGGCTTTATATTGCCAAAAATTAATAAATGACGCTATATTTCAGGCCGACTGTGGTAACCTAAATTATTCATCACGTATTGTCACCGAGTATCAACACTCACAGGTCCCACAGTCCCAGCTGCCACAGACCCAACTGCCATCAGCCCAGCAGCCATTGACCCAACCATCACACATTCTAGTATCACCAGTCCAAATGCCTCTCGAATCACATGCTACATACAGGGCCACATTATATAACGACAGTAATGAGAATACTATATCTCTGCCTGAAGTCGACGACGACGCAGTTTTGAACAAGTACATAGAAGCATTACGTAACAAATAACGTATTATGTTACATTAATTAATTGTAATGGGCTACCATAACATACATAAAAATGTGTAATTAATTCTATTTATTGAGTTTTATTCAACGCCACCTAAGCCTACGCCAGCTAAGCAAAACCAACTTAGCTTAGTTAAAAAGAAAAAGAATCCTATATCTTATTTGAATGTACAAGCAACATAATTTAAAAAAAATGGTTGGGTTTAGAAACGTGCTACCTTGTTAGTATGCAGGGTAGCATGTTTCTAAACCCAATCTTTTAATTCTATTTAATAATATAGCTAGCAACTTTAACTGGATTAAAATAATATATTAAAAATACATACCTTCATATAATCCTTCAATACGGTGAGAATTGCTTTACAAGTTTCTGGTATAATTACTCCCAAACGTTGTGGAGATATTACAGTTGGAAACTTTAGCTCCTCATAGCTCATTCCTGATGCTAAAAAACGAAGAGTGGCACACAGCCTCTCATGAGGACTTATTGCTTGTCTCATATTGGTGTCTTGTTTAGTTATAAGTGGGGTGACGAGTTGCAGTAGTTTAAAATATGTAGGCTCGTCCATTCGCAGATAATTTCTCCAATCACTTGGCTCCAATGATAGTTCATTTAACAAATTGATGTGTGTGAAAGTGTCCCTTTTCTTTAGCCACTCTTTGCACCACTTTTTTTTTGGTTTTCTCGTTATTATATGATGAGAAACAACCGCCACACAAAGTAAAAGTTCTTCTTCGGAATCAGAGCTCATGTTCAACTTCTTTCGACCCGGTGAAACACGTAAATGAAAGAAAATTGGAGTGATCGTGAATGTTTTGCGTCCATCCATTTGACTTAAGCCATTTGGATCCACGCCGAACGGCGCGACCGTGAATGCCCAGCTGTACACTACCATTTGTTTGCCAGAAGTATTTGAAGAAATACGCAAAAACAGCCAGCGACGCAGAATCATACTTCACCATGACAATGCCAGCTGTCATACATCTCGGGAAACAACTACATTTTTGGATGGTCAAAAAATAGAATTAATGGGTCATCCACCGTACATGATTCGGTTATTCCCGCTCGTCACCCCAAGCTTTGTCCCCTCCGGTGACAAGTGGGAATTATATTAAAAAAAAATCCCATATGTCACCCCCAGGTGACGAATGGGATTCCACTTAGAAATCATCCCAGTCGTCACCGCTTAGCTTGCTAAAACCATAGTTTTACATTGCGAATGGAAATTTGTTTTTGAACTAAATAATACAATAAAATTAGACAGCCAAAACTTTTTATTTGCTTTTATTTTCAAAATCAGGTTCTAAACGTTTTACATTCAACACAAAAGTATTCAGTAACTAACTACGAGTATAGTGATTATTTTACTAAATCACAGACGCATAATTAACACGTGCAAAAAACGTGCAGAAGGGACAGCGCATATCCTGTTCTCTGTCGCACTTGCACTGTTTATGGATGACGTCACACAGACACAGAGATGCGCGTTACAACAACAGTCTTTGCGTTTAGTAATAGATCATATTACTCAATGCATTCGCAACAATGTCAGGGTCAAGTGCGTCATGTAGTTCTGGAAATTCGTCATTAGTTTATATAAAAAGAAAACATGGACTTGTTTTGCTACATGGAGGTCACCAATATTATGTTAAAAAAAAATACACCAGTGGATTAAGTGTATGGGAGTGCACCCAAAGAAGAATGAAATGTAAAGGAGTTATAAAGATTCGTGTAAGTTCTAACTTTTTTTGCTTTATTTGCCTAAAAAAATATAAATTTAAAAATAAATGATTTCAAATAGTTATATTTTTTATGTTTAGGTATAACTTTTTGGCGGAACAGTAGTTTTATTTAGTATAGATTAAAAGTTATTTATTTAAATTGTATTTACCTGAAAATATAGATTTTTTTAAATTTTACAAAATGTGCTCATTAATGCTTGTTACTTTGAGTCTATAATCAGCTCGGCGAACCTTGATCCCTATGACAGTTCATACTAGTGACGGGTCGTGTCGATATATCGCAACTTTTTATAGGCAAAGGCGTGACTTGCATTCAGCCACATCGATAAACATGTTTTTAAAATATAATCTACATTACTATAATTATAATGCTTGTTATATTTACAAGTATCCGTGTATTTGTATATGGGGTTGCCAATATTCCGATGCAGAGGTAACATGGTCGGACTGTATAATTTTAATGTGAATTAAAATTTTAGTTATAGCAACACTATCTGATCTGTCACTACGCTAGTACTGTCAGTTCGCTACGCCAGTACGAGTGCTAACGCCTTGTATGCGCCACGTGTTTTCTTGTGTCAACGGAATCCTTTGTTTGTTACTATTGTTGTTTTCTGTTTTTGTTATTGTTGCTGTTTTGTGTTTGTTGGTGTTTCAAAATGCCGAAAAGACTGAGAAAAACTGTACTCAACAGTGAAACGCGGGAGTTTGTTGTACGCTTGCGTGACTATTTTGCTCGCGAACTACAAAATGGCGGACCTTTGTTGCCACTTGACAACGTACGCGACCGTGTTGCTGATGCTTTGGGAATTGGCAAAGCTACCGTTTCCCGAATTACAAAGGAGAAGTTCGGCGAATCGTCGATGGAGGAGAACAAATTATCAACTCCAAAGAAGAAAAAACATAATAGGGCACGACCCGTAACTAACCCCGATGATTTCGACATGGCAGCGATACGAAACCATATTTACGGCTATTATTTTCGAGGTGAACTGCCGACTTGCACAAAATTATTAGCGTCGCTGAAATCGGCTGATTTATTTAAAGGTGGATTCACTTCTCTCAGACAAGTTATAAAAAAATGTGGATTTCGTTATGGGAAGTGTGACAAAAGAAAAGTGATAATGGAGCGGAAGGACATTGGATTGATGAGGTGTGATTTTCTACGACAAATAAAAAACATCGAGAACTGGGACAAGGTGGTTTATCTGGACGAAACGTGGCTCAACGCCAATCACTCAGTCTCCAAAACATGGACAGACGACACAGAGAAATCCTGTACCAAAGCACCAGAAGGCAAGGGCCAGCGTTTGATTATCTGCCACGCTGGCACAGCCAAAGGTTTTGTACCTAACTGCTTGTGGGCCTTCAAATCCGTGAAAACAAGTGATTATCACGAAGAGATGAATTTTGAGAATTTCAAGAAATGGTTCACAAAACTATTAGACAATTTAAACGAGCCCCACTACATTTTAATGGACAACGCCCCATACCACTCTGTGCAAATTAATAAAGCGCCTACCGCGAACAACAATAAAGGCGAAATAATAGAGTGGCTGCAAAACAATGGTGTGGCAGCTAATACTCAAATGCTGAAAAAGGAATTAGTTAGATTGTTGAACCTTCATAAACAGCAAACAAAGAAGAAATATTTCTTGGATGAGATGGCAAAATCAAAAGGGCACACCGTGATTCGGCTACCGCCCTACCACTGCCAATATAATGCAATCGAAATGATATGGGCGCAGATCAAAGGTGGGTTGATTTGTATTTATTTTAACATGTTTTTATTTAGGTCACTGGTGACTGTCTAGTCGGCTAGTACTATTTAAAGCTATTTTATTTCACTAGCAAATTGCATTTTTATTTTTATCCATGTGCTTATATCAATTACACACTTTTAACGTACAAAATTATGTACTTATAATGTACTTACCCCGATCTCGCTCTTTGACTTTGCATCATTTTCAATCTAAACCATTATTGTTTCAGGTTGTGCAGCCAGGCTTAACACCACTCCACCATTCACAGCTAATAAAATGCTTACGTTGCTACAAGAGGCATGTAGTCAAGTAACTCCGGACAATTGGAGGAAAGTGGTTGAAAAGACGAAAATGCTATGCTTAGATGATTGGAATCGAGACGTGCGATACGACAATATAGTAGACCAGCCGTTTATCATAAACATAGGAGAAAGCAGCTGCAGTTCGGATTCCGAGTCTGAGACGCAATCGGTGACACCATTGTCAGATTCAGATTAATGTATATTAAAAAATCATAAATAAACCGCTTTTGTTTTATTTGAGTAGGTATATACAATAAATTTGTTAAATCTCCTTTATTTTATTATCGCAAACAACTTAAATGATTATAAATCTGACACTAAGAGCGTAGGTGCTCTATTGATGTATTTTGTACACTCGTTTCCATTTTCGATATTTGTTTATCGATACTTTTCCGCACTAGTCGATATCTTCCAAACGGAGTAACTTTTGCAGGACGTCAACGTAAAGTCTGATTGAGATAATTTCTTGTAAGTGTTAATAATTATTATAATTCCAACGGGATATTATTGTAATTGCATATATCTGCCTAAAATTAATAAATATCATTTTTAGACACCGCCAATTCGATTATAATATAACGGTGACGCTACTACAAGGTTGTGTCGTGGGAATAACTGTCAGTGTCATAGGGATCAAGGTTCGCCGAGCTGATTATAATGTTGTTATAATTTAATATACAACACACCTAATAAATAACAATAAAGATAACGATGCTACTTAACTGTAATGATAGCGTGACTTTTTAGTTTAGTTTAACCTTTTTACATTCAGGTTTTAAACAAATAATGCAATTTTGAGTTGTGTAATTCATTCTCACAAAATAAAGTTAGGTACATTTTATTTTTTGCAGAGTAATAATATCGTAAATGAAAGGCCGCATTCATGTACACCTGACTTTTTAAAAAACGAAGTTGAGGAGCGACTTTATGAATGCAAGAAAGAAACTGTACAAGGCAATTATCCACCAATTCCTCAATCTTTTAATAATATGGTTGCATCTTTCGAAAATAGCGGATTGGATTTAGTGTGCAAAATTCCAAGCTTCAAGAGCGTGAAATCTTCCATGTATAGATTTAGGAATGCACAAGCTGGAATACAGTGTTTACAACCTAACACAATAGAAAAGGTCGTAGTCCCGCAACAATTTTCAAATTTTTTATTAGCTGATTATGCTGATGATGACATTCGAATATTAGTTTTTTGCACGGAAAAAGCAAAACTTTTAATGTGTAAAGCGAATGATTTCTACAGCGACGGAACTTTTAAAAGTTGCCCTAAACCCTTTTCGCAGCTATATGTTATACATGCAGATATGGGAAGTACAACAAATAGTACAAATTTAATGCCTCTTATTTACGCACTAATGAACACAAGAAACAAGAAATCTTATGAGATTCTATTCTCCATGATTAAATCACAAATCCCCGGGTGGAATCCGAACAAATACAAAACTGACTTCGAAAAAGCGGCAATGGCCGCAATTAAGGACGTATTTCCACAAATTAATTCAAAAGGATGTTATTACCACTATAACAAAGCAATTTGGGATACGGGCCGTAAACTTAAAATAACAAAATCACAAGATCCAAAAAAAATTAGAGAGGTCGCACTTACTGCAGTGCTACCATTACTGCCATCACACGAAATCATCAATGGCTGGAAATATATAACTCGTAATAGTACCCAAGAGGATGATATTAAAAAATTCAGAACGTATATGGAAAAACAATGGCTGAAGGAAGAATTTATACCGGTTTGGTGTGTTTATGGAGACCAGCACAGAACAACCAACTTCTTGGAAGCTTGGAATCATAAATTAAACCAAGAAGTGAGTAAAAAGAAACCCAATATTATTCATTTATTGAATGTGTTACTTAAGGATTCTGCATATTTCAGTGTACGTGATAGCATTAACAACACCAATACCACATCTTTTAAAAAAAGAAAGAAAATTCATGTCCTGACTGATGAATTCATTTTAGAAAATCAGTTAGAGTTATTACATGGCAATATGACAGTGGGACATTTTTTAGAAGTTTTAAGACATTGATTAAGTCCCTTCAAAGTTATTTTGTAAATAAAACAAATTTATGCTAATTAGAAATAATTTAAAGTTAGAAAGTATAGATATTTTGAGATTTTTTCATATTTTTACACATTTTTTAAATTTTTGTAATGCTATTGTGATTACTTTCAAACCAATGAATGTAGCCTAGTCAATTATGTAAATAGTGTTGATCTGTGATAATAAGAATTATTTAAAGTTAGTATAGATACATTTTAAGATTTTTTTAATATTATTTTTATTATATTTTGTAACGCTATGGTGATTACTTTCAAACTGAACCAATGAATGTAGCCTAGTCAATTATGTAAATAGTGTTGATCTGTGATAATAAGAATTATTTAAAGTTAGTATAGATACATTTTAAGATTTTTTTAATATTATTTTTTTTATATTTTGTAACGCTATGGTGATTACTTTCAAACTGAACCAATGAATGTAGCCTAGTCAATTATGTAAATTGTGTTGATTTGTGATAATATTATTTAAAGCCACCACTTTTGCACCACTAAACGCAAAGACTGTTGTTAATACTTTTGTGTTGAATGTAAAACGTTTAGAACCTGATTTTGAAAATAAAAGCAAATAAAAAGTTTTGGCTGTCTAATTTTATTGTATTATTTAGTTCAAAAACAAATTTCCATTCGCAATGTAAAACTATGGTTTTAGCAAGCTTTTATTAGCGGTGACGACTGGGATGATTTCTAAGTGGAATCCCATTCGTCACCTGGGGGTGACATATGGGATTTTTTTTTCAATATAATTCCCACTTGTCACCGGAGGGGACAAAGCTTGGGGTGACGAGCGGGAATAACCGGGTAATTCTGATTTAGGCGCCAAAATCAAAAATGGCAGTTTATATCAAATTGACTTAAGTCTACTATTTCACATACAAATAAGGTTCTAAATGTTCGGGATTTTTTCATAACTGCTTAAGTCACAATGGCAGTGTAGATCAAACATGCCAAAGTCCATTTGAACCAATCACAGACAGCGCTGCGCTGTGTCATGGCCGCCATTGTTGTCTTACTCTCGTGGTGTTTGTATCGTGCGCTTGGGTTTTTATCGAATAATGGAAGATAAAATAAGTGTTGTGACTCCAGAATTAGCTAAAAAGAAGCCAAAGTTAAAGGGGAATGAAAAACAGAAGAAAAAGCAGCAGGTTTTGTAAGTCTACTGTTATAAATTCACTTTGTTTTGAGTAGGGTTATGAGGAGGCGAGATTCATAACGTGAGTTAACATGGCCGGACTGCTAACGGTCGACCGCCACCCGGGTGAGACCCGTGGTCACTTCATGAGAGATTTTTAAATAATTTCTATATAATATATATATTTCATAATAAAGTGATACTTACATTTATCATAAAATACTTGTTTGCAGTAACTAACAACGTAATTTTTTATTATTCGTATTTTACTGCTAAACATAATAAGTACCTACAAGTACTTACGAGGGGAGGTCCAAAAGTTCGTGGAATGAAGGGGTTGGAGTGGGGATAGGTGCGCTCGCTTAGTGTCATGCTCCTTAGTGACTCATAATTAGTATATAAACTGAGTTTCAACCCTAAAGCGTCATTCGTTCCCGAATACTCGCCTGATAAACAAGTCAATCCGGAAGAAAACGAAAACTATGGAGAAAATTGAACACCGTGCTGTAATAAAATTCCTTACCAAGCAGGGAAAAAACGCTCAGACCATTTTGAATGAAATGGAATCTGTTTATGGGGAACAGTGCCCTAGTAAATCAATGATTTACAAATGGCATAGTCTTTTTAAACGTGGTCGGGAGTCGATTGAAGATGACCCCCGCTCAGGCAGGCCAGTTGAGGCCACCACATCAGACATTGTGGAAAAAGTGGAAAATCTGGTACTGGACGACACCCGTTTGAAGAAGAAACAATTATCTGCATTAGTTGGAGTATCAGATACCACCATTCTGCGAATCCTACATGACCATCTGGGTATGACAAAAGTTAGTGCAAGATGGGTACCGAGAATGCTTACGCCGCTTCAGAAGCAGCAGCGCGTCGATGCGTCTAAACAGTTTTTGGAGTTGTGTGGAGACGATCCTGCACCGATTTTGAAGCGCATTGTTACCGGAGATGAGACATGGGTTCATCACTTTGAGCCTGAGTCTAAACAGGAGTCCATGCAATGGCATAAAAAGGGAACACCACCGCCAAAGAAATTCAAAGTGTCGGAGTCGGCTGGAAAGTTGATGGCAACTGTTTTTTGGGATTGTGACGGGATACTATTGATTGATTACAAAGAAAAGGGAAAGACCATAACCGGCGAATATTACGCGACGATACTAGAGAGATTAAAGGAGGCTATCAAAGAAAAACGACGAGGAAAGTTGACTAAGGGATTGTTGCTCTTGCAAGACAATGCACCGGTTCACAAGAGCCGAGTGGCAATGGCTGCTCTGAATGAGCATGGCTTCGAATCACTAGTTCACCCACCCTACAGTCCAGATCTGGCCCCTAGTGATTTTTATTTGTTCCCCAATTTAAAAAAAGACTTAAGGGGAAGGAAATTTTCCGACGATAATGAGGTCAAGGAGGCAATTTTGGCTCATTTTGAGGCAAAAGATAAAAAATATTTTTATGATGGTTTAGAAAAATTAATTCACAGATCTAATAAATGTATTCACCTTAAGGGTGATTATATTGAAAAGGAAAAATAGATTTATTGTTTTATTTTATTTAAAACCCTGTCATTCCACGAACTTTTGGACCTCCCCTCGTATATGTTTGTACTTTACTGTGGTTTTCCTATTAACAAAATGTTATATGTACATACACATTCTGATATATATGGTTTTTAATTCATAATTTTAGGTACTCTGCGAAAGGCTTGCCACAAAAACCAAAATGTCGTCACAACAAGAAGAGTGTTTATAAATGTGACACGTTAACGTCGAATGACATATTTTATTTTCACAACAGATTTTATAGTCGCCCTGACAAAATTAGTCAAGATAATTTTATTTTACAAAATTTACTGTTGAAACCTGTCAACAGAAAACGACCAAGAAATAACACTCGAAATGGGCGCACTCATTCTAAGCAATATTTTGTTACTAAGAACAAAACAAAAGAAAAAGTTCCTGTCTGCCTTGATGCATTTTGTGGAATTTTAAGAATCAAACAAGGCCGCATTAAGGGCGTTTCTAATCGATTTGCAGCTACAGGGCAAACCCCGTCAGAAAACCGTGGAGGAAACCGAAAACACCATGCTTTTCGTTCTAAGAGAGAAGCTATACAAAAATTTATTATGAAACTTCAGCCTTTAGAAAGTCATTATTGCAGGGGCAAAATTAAGCGTAGAATATATCTGGATCCAAGCCTGAATATTTCCAAATTATATAAAATGTATGAAGATGAATCGATGCCGGGATTTTCAGTAACCAAAAGCTTTTTCAGGAAAGTATTTAACACATCTTTTAATATTGGGTTCGGCTCACCTCGCCAAGATGTTTGTTCGGACTGCTTACAATTGTTAGAAAAGATAAAGATAGAACAGAATGATTTTGAGAAACAGAAACTGCGTACCCTGTATACTATAGTATAGTATAGGAGTAGTATAGGATTCACAAAATAAGAGCAAAATGCTTTTTTGATAAATTAAAAGAAGATAACCCAGATATACTTACTCTGTCTTTCGACTGTCAAAAGAACTTGCCATTACCTAAAGTTGCCGACCAGACAGCATATTATTCTCGGCAATTATATACTGGGTGGCGCAAAAGTACTGGCACTAAAGAAAATACCTATATTTTTTTTATATGACATTTTCTGTCATTCTGTTGTTGAAAATTGTGTAGTGAACAAATGTAAAATACACTGAAAATAAACATGGACCGTTTTACTCCCCAAGAACGTGGAATAATTGTGTCAATGTTCTTACGGAATAATTCATCAGTGATAAGAACACAACGTGAATTTCGTCGACGATTTCCCCACCGTCCGGCACCGATTGGTCGCACAATTCGACGCTTTGCCACACGCCTTGAAGCAACTGGCTCAACATTGGATAGACCTAAGTCTGGGAGACCAAGAACAGGCCGTTCAGCTGAAAATATCGATGCTGTGCGCGAAGATGTGGAAGAGTGTCCAGAAACATCAACGAGGCGACGTGCCACGCAATTGGGCATTTCCAGACGGACCCTGCAGCGTATTTTGGTGAAAGACTTAAAGATGTTCCCGTATAAAACTCAAATGACTCATCAGCTGCTGCCTGCTGACCACCGAGCTCGTCTAGATTACTGCCAGCGCGTCATAAACCTCAACCTTGAAGAGGATGATTTTCCTTCAAAATTGGTTATGAGTGACGAAGCGCATTTCCATCTCTCAGGGCATGTCAATAAGCAGAATACTCGGTTCTGGGGCACTGATAATCCGCGCATTATTCAAGAAACACCTCTACACCCACTAAAAGTTACTGTATGGTGTGGCATCTGTGTTGACAGAGTGATCGGACCCTATTTTTTCGAAGACGCTGGAGGCAATGCGATAACTGTCACTGGAGAACGCTACAGAACCATGTTACGTGAGTTTTTGATACCCAGTTTGGACGAATTGGGGCTGGAGCACATCTGGTTTCAACAAGACGGCGCTACGGCACACACAGCGCGCGACACTATGGACTTAGTGAGGGACGCTTTTCCAGGCCGAGTTATCTCTCGTTTTGGCGATTTGCCTTGGCCTGCAAGATCACCCGATCTGACCAGTCCAGACTTCTTTCTTTGGGGTTTTTTGAAATCTCGGGTGTATGTGAACAAGCCACAGACTCTCGCAGCTCTAAAAGAAAACATTCGTCAAGAAATAACGAACATATCGCAGGAAGTGTTACGGCAAGTTATGCAAAATGTCATAAATAGGGCTCAAATGTGTATCAACTCTGGAGGTCACCATTTAAAAGACATCATCTTTAAATCCTAATGGTACGAAATTTAATGGTACAAATATACATTTAAAAAAACCTAAATCTAGTTTTCTAATTTAGAAAAAATGTTATAGCCGAACCAAATAGGGTCTTTACTTTTGCGCCACCCAGTATATACAACTTTACGATTGTACAAGGTAATTCTCACGCTAGCCTCACTAAAGATAATGTTTTTTCTTACATATGGACCGAAGACATGGCATCCAAAGGCGCTAATGAAATATCTTCGTGCTTATACCATTGCCTTAATCAAATAGATTTGGTTGGGAAGAAGGGGATAAGACTTGTGGCCGACGGTTGTGGCGGCCAAAACAAGAACACTATACTAGTTGGAATGGCTGCCAAGTGGTTGTATGATTCACAAGGTATAAAACAAGTGGAAATTGTCTTTCCCGTTACCGGGCATAGTTTTATTCCACCCGATCGAGTATTTGCCCTTACAGAGAAAACAATAAGACGACTGGAATCTATTATTAGCCCTGAAACCTACATTGATGTGATGTCTTCTAATGCTACCATTCGACGCGTAGTTACAGACATACCAATTTTTGATTGGAAGACTGCGTGTAAAGATGTGCTAAAAAGCACTCAACAGTTACACTTTCAGATTAGCAAAACCAAGCGGATTATCATAAGAAAGACAGGACAAGGCAAAATTTTGGTCAGAGGTGAAATCTCATACAGAAATGATACATGCAATTCATTGGCAATAACAAAACGTGGCAAATCTATTGCTGGAATTGTGCCGGATAGAATAGCACATCATTTTAATGTAAAAAGTGAAAAACTGCATGATGTTGCAAAGCTACTTGAAAAACATTTCGGAGCGGACTGGAGAAACTTGCCTGATTTAGAATATTGTAAAAATGTTCTGTCCCATAATGAAAACTTACCTACGCAAGACGATGATGATGCAGTAAATGATAATCCTGAATACCTATTAGAAGAAATCCTTAATTTTGTGTAATAAATAAAACATGTTGGAATATCCAGTTGTTGTAACCTTTTTAATAGTCTCTAAAATAAATCAGAAATTTTTATTTTAGGCATGTGTTTTATTTTTTTTATATTAGTCAACCCTGAGTCCGTTCCCTTATTACCCAATTACATCAAAATAGCTTAAGTCACTTTGTGTTTTTTCATAATTGATTAAGTCCAGTGACAGTTAGTTTCAGACGAACCTAAATCCATGATGTCACTATCAAAACTGCTTTAGTCCCAATTATAGACCAGTTTATTTGAATTTCTGATAGCAGTTTTGCCTTTTTCTTTTGCAGTGTTGCCAGTGGATATTATTTTAAATGTACTAAAAGTGCTGCACTCTACTCCTTGACTTCATATAAGTCAATAATAGAAAACATCGATTTCTCAGAATTAGCTTAGCAGTGACTTGGGCTCGTTTGATATGTACCGACTCAAAATAATGAAATCCCAGAATCATTGACATATCTTGTGGAACGAGTGATTTTAAAAAATAAACGATCAAATTTAGATCATTTAAAATTAATATGCACAAATATTTGCCATTGTATCATGACTGCTGTTCGACCAAGGTCTTTTAAATCTTAATTACAATTAGGCCTCGCAGTTTTTTTTCATCGAAGGTTCGGGTCTAAACATCTTATACAAATCTTTTCGGCTTTTGGTTTATGTGCATCTTATAATGATACAATAATGTACGAGGCAGCAGCAGTTTTCCATCGTCCTCCTCATGTCCTACCACCAGAAAGTGGCACTCTTATTCAATACGTTGCAGATAATGCTGATATTAATGTAAATACGCTAGACGGCAATAACACGCTCCACATAATGGGTATTAT
Organism: Eilema griseolum; assembly: GCA_963662185.1. Taxonomy (NCBI): domain Eukaryota; kingdom Metazoa; phylum Arthropoda; class Insecta; order Lepidoptera; family Erebidae; genus Eilema; species Eilema griseolum. Next base: position 21,496,355 of record OY759231.1, on the reverse strand, counting down.
TCAAATTGTTACTCCAAAACATTCAGTTTTACTAGAAGAACCTATGCCACGAATAAAAGAAACTCTTTCAGCAAATGATTTCAAGGCAAAAGCTCATGTGCCGATACAGACTTATACAAATGATGGTGTAGTAGGCTACAGTAAAATAAATGTTAAAGATTTTGTTTATGGAACTGAAACAGTATCGTTTCTCAAAAAAGTTGATGTAGTATGGTTTTATGGAAAATGGAAAAATGAGTCTTTACCCGGTTGGAATGGTTTTCTTGAACGTTTAACAAATAATCATCGAATTATTCTAAATCTCAAATTTCATTTTTACCATTTATTCACCAACCAGCCAGTAACTATAATACTATCTATACGACTTTACTTTGTGCATTAGAGAATGCAAAACGGTATGGCCACACTGTATGCATCGTGACTTTCGACCAGCCTCTGTATGCTAAAGCTCGAGAAATTGTATCAGCCGCACCTCAGGGCTCTGAATTATCAAAAATCATCATCAGACTTGGAGGATTTCATTTACTGATGTCTTTTATGGGAGCAATTGGTCATATTATGCAAGGAAGCGGCATGAAAGAAGTACTAGCAGAGATCTATGCGTCAAAATCATTAGAAAAAATGCTGAATGGTCATGCTTACGCAAGAGCTGTTCGAGCTCATACACTACTTCAGCTTAGTTTGGCAATTATAATATTAAAAGAAGTTGAAATGAATGACATAATGGATGCAGATCTAATCGTAAATATCGAGCATATATTAGGTTAGGCTCTTTCATACAATGATATTGAAAATGACGATGAAGTATCTGGAGCTTTACTTGATAAATTTAATCAAAAACTAAAAGAATATGAGGAACGAGGACCAACTGCAAAACTTTGGATTCAATATTTTTCTATGGTTTCCATTGCTAAAGAATTCCTAAGAGCTGAGCGTATGGGGGATTGGAAAGCTCATTTAAACTGTGTCAAAGAAATGCTTCCTTATTTTCACGCGTCTGGACATTTTCCTTATGCTAAATCTGCACACCTTTACTTGCAGGATATGGAACAATTACAGAATTTGATTGATCCTGAAGTTTTCGAAAAGTTTTCAGGAGGATTTTTTACAGTTAGACGTTCAGACAAATTAAGTTGTGGAACTTCAACGGACATGGTAATCGAGCAGTCTATGATGAAAGCTATGAAGACAGATGGAGGTATTGCTCGAGGGAGAAGTACAAAAGAGAGCGTCATCAGTAAATGGGTTTATAGTATGCATGCTATGAATACAGTTTGTGACAAATTAGAAGATATCGCTAATGTTAGGATGGATACGACCGAGCAGCATGTTGATGCAAGTGATTCACGAGTAAAAAAAGATGCTAGAGACAGAGACATACGAAGACTTTTAGAGTGGTTCTCAACGCATGATCCTTTTCCAGAGGTTAACAAAATTGTTTCTATTGCGAGTGGTGTCGTTGGTGACGATAAAATTAATTGTTATAAAGCTCGTGAAGTTGGACTTGCTTCTATGGCAAAAATGACAGGACTGACATTCAATAATATTAAATTAAAACGCGCTGATAAAGTTGTTCCTCTCTTAGCTATGACTAGTTCCATAAAAGTTCATGAAGAAAAAGTACCTATTGACCCTGTATTATTGTTCCAACGCATGAGTATTACTGCAGCATTTCAAGATGAAATTGAAAAATATTTTGAATATGAAATAGCTCCCTACCCTTTTTCGTTATTTGATGACATCGGGATGCGTAAAACACAGAAATCTACCATTTACGATTGTTTTGAAAAAGTAAATATTGATATTAACAACACTAATGCGACATACATCATTGACGGAGGATTCTTACTACACCGCGTTGTGTGGGATAGCGAAGAAACATTCAACGTTATCTTAGATAAATACGTTCAATATGTACGTAGACATTTTGGTTCCAGAGTTACTGTCGTATTTGATGGCTGTGATGATTGCAAGAGAAATATCAAAGCTGCAGAACAACGTCGTCGAACTTTAGCAACATCTTCATCTTCTGACATTTTATTTGATGAACTTATGACAGTCCCAACCAGTCAACAGAAATTTCTTACTAATACCCACAACAAGTCTCGGTTCATTTCAATGTTGAAAGAAAAGTTTACGGCTGAAAATATATTGGTAAAACAAGCTAATAATGATGCTGATGTATTGATTATTGAAACAGCAATAGAGCAATTCAATTTGACAAATACAACTATTGTTGTTGGTGAAGATGTTGACTTACTTGTATTACTCACTGCTCGAACGCCAACTGAAAAAACTATTTTTTTTCTTAAAACCAGGAAAAGCTCAGCATCAATCAGATATATATTCATCAAAAAGTTTATTTACTTTTGTAAAGTGTAAAGATCATGTACTATTTTTACACGCAATAACTGGCTGTGATACGACATCTGCATTTTACAGGAGGGGTAAAACAGCAGTTTTCAAAATTTTTGAAAAACAAGATTTAATACAATGTGCTGAAGTTTTTAAAAAAAGTGATTCAACTCAACAAGAAGTTATTACCAACGGCATCCGCTTTCTTCTTTCTATGTACGGAGCTCCTAAAAAAACTACCTGTTTAGATAAACACCGATATGCATGTTTCGTTAAAAATACTAAAAATAAAAAACAAGTTCAATTAGCTTGTCTTCCTCCAACCTCAGTTGCTGCTCACCAACATCTTCGAGTATATTACCAAGTTCAAGTGTGGCTTGGTTATCAGCTAGACCCTACAGACTGGGGTTGGAAGTTGGTCAACAATATATTAGAGCCAGTTCAAACTTTACTTCCACCTGCGCCGGAAAAACTGCTGAACACTATTTTTTGCAACTGCAAAAAGGGATGCAGTGCTAAATGTGCTTGCAAAAAAGTCGGTCTGTCTTGTTCTTTGGCATGCACAAATTGTCAAGGCCGGTCGTGCTCTAATATTGAATCACAAACAATGGAGGATTCGTTTGACTCCGACGAAGTATCATGCGATACATCGCTATTGACGCAATTTACTTGCATCCAAAATGAAGATGAAGAAGAAGCAGGAGAAGAACAAGAAGAAGATCAAGAAGAAGAACAAGAATTTGAAACTTACGAATAAGACGAATAAACTACAACACTTTTTTTTTTTCATTTACATCGCTTTTATCTTTCCCAATCTTTGAAAATTTCCGTTATTTTGCAATAGTTTTACATTAAACAGGATCACAACTGACCCGTGGAGTAGGCCTACTGGGGAAACCACGTTAACAAAAACGCGCTAAGTACACTACCTCATAGGTGGCGTGGAAACGTGTGCATATTATGACGATAACAACTTTTATAACTTTTAGAATCGTTATATCTCAGAAACGGTGGCTCGTAAGAAAAAAAGTATTAGTACATTTTTTATAGATAATTTTATGATCTACAATTTTTGTCTGAGGTACTTTTATGATAAAACTTACCGTTTTGCTGAAAATCGCGAAAAACTCATTTTCTGACCTTTGACCTTGAATTTAATTTTTTCCTTACAGGGGAATGATGGGGAACTTCTAGACATTGTTTGTAATTATGTTTTGAACAACTTCACAGAAATTCAGCTTGTTGGGACTTTATGTAACTTCGAATGTCTAAATGACCGGACTATTCAGGATGTACCAAAGGAGAACATTATGAACTATGATAAAACGAACTTGTCAGATGACCCAGGGAGGTCAAAGTGCATAGTCAAAAGAGGCACAAAGTACCCTGAGAGAATTATAAACCATTCGAAGGGATGCATATCAATAATGTTTTCTGCCACTGCAGATATGGTAAAATGCTTGCACCTTATGTAGTTTACAAATCCAAACAGGCAAGGCGAAGTCCAATTGACGTGTCCTACATAAAAAAAAAAAAAAATGTGGACGCAGTGGACCACAGGTGGACCCCTCCTCTCACTCGGTATAATCATTCCTCTTCTGGTTGGTTTGATTCACATTTATTTGAAGACTGGTTTGTCAGCATAGCTGTTCCCTGGGCCACTAAACTCTCAGGTCCGAAAGTAGTAGTGGGCGATAATTTGGCATTGCATTTAAATCCCGAGATTGTGTCACTATGTGAACAACATAACATACGTTTTATTTTATTGCCAACCTCTGACGACCTCCGTGGCGTAGCGGTAGAGCATTCGACTGCTATGCAGGGGGCGCGGGTTCGATTCCCGCTCAGTGCAAATATTTGTATGCATGTATATGTATATTTGCATTGGTCTGGGTGTTTCTATGTATAATATGTATGTATTTACAAAAAAAAAAAGTATCTAAGTATGTTTATCCGCATTCTAGATTCCATAACACAAGCTAGTTAAGCTATGCTTACCATGGGTCTAGATAGCGTTGTGTAGAATGTCGTGGAATATTTATTTATTTATTTATTTATTTATTCTACGCATTTGACACAACCTTTAGATGTGTGTCTATGGCCCGTTTAAACGGGCCTACCTTGCTTTTTCTGACGGAGACGCAAATATCATGCCCGGCCGATACAGCCTACCTAATGTACCCCGGGTACAAACTCGAGCATAGCTTTATGAGTCGCGCCGGGGTATGCTTGTACGTCCGGGATGATATTTGCTGCCGCCGTCTCCATGGTCTTGAGGATAAGGACCTGTCAACTTTATGGGTACGCATAGATCACGGTGGCCACACCCGTATCTATGCGTGCCTTTACAGGTCCCATAGCAGTGACCTGGGCACGGCTCAACTGTTTCAGCATCTGCAGCGGTCGGCGGACAGCGTAATTGAGCAGTACCCCACTGCGGAATTAGTATTCTTGGGGGACTTCAACGCCCACCACGTGGAGTGGCTGGGGTCTCTTAGGACTGATTTTGCGGGAAGGGCTGCTCACGACTTCGCTCTAACTTATGGGCTCTCTCAACTGGTGCATTCTATCACTAGAACACCAGAAATTGAGACCCACAGAAGTTCTATACTGGACCTTCTGCTGACTACGCGCCCGGATGAATACTCCATAAGGGTGGAAGCACCTCTCGGTAATTCGGACCGCACAGCCTCGTCCGGGCGCAAGTGACACTCGCGCGGCCTGAACCACCGCGGCCACCTCAGTGGCGGCATGTGTGGCACTACAAGTCGGCAGACTGGGATGGGAGCTATTACGAAAAAACTCCGCGGAACCATACTAGATGAACCCGGGAATCCAGTTATAATTGTTCTGCCCAATTGGGGTAGGATTTGCCTTGTACATGGATTCGCTGTGTTCACTGATCAGAATCTGATATGTACAAGAAACATGATACTCACGATGAAAGACATTTTTTCGTCTAGATTTCATACTCTCTTAGCCATGATTAACAGGGTAGATGACCAATTCGGTGAACGAGACTGGATCAAGATGATTGACTTCTATAAAATAGGGGACGCAACTATGGCCAGAGTTGGTAATGCCGGTTATGATCTCATTAAAATGATAGAACCAATATGCAATCTAAGGATGACAGTCATGGCCAGGGAATTCAGACCGCTTATACCGGAGTTCCCTAGCTTTAGAACTCATGTCGAAAACACGGTAGATGAACTCTTGATGATTGAACATGGGATCGAGTTAATAAAGAATCACATAAGTGATGAAGAGAATTTACACTTAGTCTTAACTTACTTCGGTTCGTTCAGGCACTGGGGGCATCCATTTGTGGAATATCTAGAAGGTCTGAAGAAACTGGAAAGCCAAGTCAATAAGGATAAAAATATAGATACTAAGTATGTCAATCAATTAGCGAGTGACTTGGCGTTTATAGTGCTTCAGGATAAATTCAAGGAAACCAAGAGATGGTATGTCGATCCATCCAAAATGAGCCATAATCATCCTTTAAGGAGACATGTTCTAAACAAGACATGGCCCACTCAAAAGCAAATTAACGATTTCGGAGACCACTAGCACCGGCTACCACTAATCCAGTGCTTTGAGATCCTTGATATGATAGATGTAGCGACAATCTACGCAGATAAGAGCCACTCCATGAACAGAACTGAGGTACTCAATCACGTTAGGAGCGGCTCAAAGAAACCGATACCATCCCGCAAGGTATTGAAGACATTCTTGGAAACAGACGCGACTAACTGGAAAGAGTTCTTAGAAGAAATAGAGAGAGAAGGAATTCCATGGGATGACTGTGTGATAGGTCTCAAGGGCAAGGAACGGGAGTTGAAGAGAATAGGTCGATTCTTCACCTTAATGTCCTGGAAACTCAGGGAATATTTTGTTGTAACAGAGTATCTGATCAAGTGCCATTTTGTCCCTCTATTTAAAGGTCTCACGATGGCTGATGACTTGACCACTCTAGTAACAAAGCTGATGGAGAACACCTGAGGTCAGGGTCTAAACGATTATTCCAGGGTTTGCATAGCAAATCATCTGGATTACGAAAAATGGAATAATCACCAGAGACTAGAGTCCAATGGACCAATATTTAGAGTCATGGGGCAGTTTCTAGGTTATCCCACCTTAATAGAGAGGACCCACCAGATTTTCCAGAATTCACTAATATATTACAATGAGCGTCCGGATCTGATGGAGGTTGTCGGAGACAATTTGGTTAACAAGGGTGACAATACAGTCTGCTGGGAGGACCAGCAAGGAGGTCTAGAGGGCCTTAGGCAGAAGGGGTGGGCTATAATCAACCTACTAGTGTATGTTTCTCGTCCTCAATTTAAAAAAAAAAAATATATATATAAATATTAAATTCTCAATTTAATAAATGGATAACTTTTAAATATTATTAAACGTAATTATAATAATCAAAACAGTCTTTTATTATTTTTAGAGCAATATAGTACAAAATACCGATAAAAAGTGACTGTCCCTAATAATTTGGCAACCCACTGTACATTACATAAACCTGTACAAAGAAACTTTTCAAGAAATAAATTTAAGTATTTTATCTAATATTAACGAACTGTGGCAGGCTGACTTGAGTGATATGAGAACTTACTCAAATTATAATGATGGGTTCAACTATATTTTTTGTTATTGATGTGTTTAGTAAATACATAGGCTGCTACTTATATATGTGGAATCTGGGATTCCAATAATTTTAAACGCAATGTCTGACCTCCATGCACATATTCGTTCTTTTTTTAAATACTGGCCGCTAATATTTTTTTTCTTATATACATTAGTGTTTTGTTTTTGTTGGGTTTAAAATGTCATATCGCTGAAAAAATGGAACTCACTCGTGAAAATATTCGTGCTATGATTTATTACGATTTTCGACGTGGTTTAACACAACAACAGTGCGTAGATCAATTAACTTCGACTTTTGGTGGTGAAGCTCCATCAAAAACGACTGATTTAGTCACTGGTTTAGTGAGTTTAATCGCGGGCGGAGTAAGCTCACGGACGAAGTTAAAGAAGGTCGCCCGAAATCGGTGGTTGTGCCACAAAATATTGAAGCTGTGCGAAAACTAATAATGCAAGACCGCCATGTTACGTATCGCGAGATAGAGGCCATTCTGAGCATATGTATGACGAGCATTCATAGGATATTACATAAACATTTGTCTGTAAAAAAAAAATTAATGGCCATGTGGCTATAATACCACTGGAGAGTCGCAGAACGGTTAATTCGGAGTGGTACACTACCATTTGTTTGCCAGAAGTATTTGAAAAAATACGCAAAAACAACCAGCGACGCAGAATCATACTTCACCATGACAATGCCAGCTGTCATACATCTCGGGAAACAACTACATTTTTGGATGGTCAAAAAATAGAATTAATGGGTCATCCACCGTACAGCCCTGATTTGGCTCCCAATGATTTCTATTTATTCCCAAATGTAAAGAATAAATTACGTGGTCAACGATTTTCGACCCGTTAAGATGCCGTAGACGCGTTCAAACAGCACGTTTTGGAGATACCTCAATCAGAGTGGAAAAAGTGTTTTATAAATTGGTTTTATCGAATGCAAAAGTGCATCGATCATAGTGGAGAATACTTTGAAAAACCATAAAAGCATATTGAGCCATATACGTTTGTTTATTTTTTCTATTCCGCATACATTAGTAGCAGCCCTCGTATGCCTTTGCGAGACAATGAAAAAGAAAAACTCTGAAACAATCAAAGCATGTTTCGAGAGTATATTCATGGAAGCTAAGGTTACACCTACACATATACAATCTGACAAAGGGACAGAATTCGTACAAGCATTGTAGAAAGATTCCAGAGAACTCTAAAGATGAAAATGTGGCGGTATTTCACACATAAGAACACACATAAATATATTGATGTTTTACAAGATTTGCTGATATGATAGTTATCATTCTAGTATCAAAATGTGTCCATCTGAAGTTAGTCGTGAATATCATTACTGTATGGGAAAATTTTCATTACAAGAAAAGAAAAGACAAACCTTCTAACATCGCTTTAAATATAAACATATTTTTCAAAAAGGTTATGAATCTAACTGGAGTGATGAAATATTCATAATATCTTCCGTAATTCACCGGTCTCCGTGGTTAATATACACTCTGAAAGACCTAGAGGGCGAAGAGATAATAGGAACTTTCTATGAAAAAGAGTTGCAGAAAATCATCTTTGACCCCACTGCAAATTTTAAAGTAGATAAAATAATACGTTCTCGATATTCCGGTGTTAGAAAAGAGGTGTTAGTCAAGTGGAGAGGTTATCCAGACAAATTTAATAGCTGGGTCTTGGCTACTTATTTGAAAGAAATATGAACAAACAAAGCTTTTATCTAAATTTACTAAGTAATAGTTCCATGGAATACTTTCCAGATAACAAAACATCAATTTTTTCCACAAAATTACCGAAACCAATAATACTAGAAGGAGAATGGAAGGTTGGCGTTGTGGAATTCCAGTACCCATGCACCATGTTTACGGTTCAAGAACATGAAAATGTTATATACATTGCAAAATTAGCACAAATGCCTAATGAAAAAAAAGAATCTCTAATATATTACAAAATACCCATTCCAGCAACGAATTATGACAATGTTAATCACATTTTAAAGACAATGAATAATATTCGAGAAAAAATAACATTTCGTTATGATGAGATATCAAAGTTTGTTGTGGTTAGTGTATCAGATGAAAATATAAAATCCATAACATTATCATCCAGATTAGTCCTTCAATTAGGTTTTGAACCAAATAGAAACTTAGTAGAAAAAAATATAGGAAAATGTCCGGCTAATTTACACTTAGGCTTACCAACGCAAATATTTGTTTATTGTGATATAGTTGAACCACAAATTGTTGAGGATGTGATGACTCCACTTCTGCGAATTATACCATTAGATCCCTCGAAATACATTTATGGTGCTAATAAAATGCATGGTTTTTCTCCACCCCATTATTTGCCTGTTATGCGTAGAGAATTTGATATCATTGAAATAGATATAAGATCAACCACTGGTCAAAAGATACCATTCCAATTCGGGACAGTGTGCAATTAAATTTCACTTTCAAAAATTATAATGTATTCTCAACATGATAATATCTCATGTCCTTACCAACACTATTATTCCCATCAAGCTGGATCAGGTATAGGAGTGATCTATAGGGGAGCACCATATCAAAAAGGACATGGTATTGGAAGTTTTCTTGGGGAATTATTTCGATCTGTTTTTCCATTACTATATAGTGGAGCTAAAGCAATTGGTAAAGAAGCCTTAAATGCTGGCGTTGGTATGTTGTCGGATATGGTCAGTTGCACGTCCTATGGAGGAATCAATTAAATCCCGACTCAAAGAGGTCGGTACCAATTTGAAACGCAGAGCTGATAAGAAAACAAATAGCATCAACATGTTTGGATCAGGATATATAACGAAACGGAAACGTCTTTCTACATTCATTCCTTCGATAACCGCGAGAGTGAATACCGCAAAAAAATTAAAAAGTGATCATTTTAAAGACTTTTTTTTAATCAAATACATACCCGTTTACATCATAGTGTTAGTCATCATTGGCTATGACGCAGACATCGACAAAAAAGACAACAGATCCGAGATAACACTTGAGCGACGACGGCTGGTCGTTATCAAGGGTCGGCCGTTATCAATTGTTCGTCAATTACCTCAGATTACGTTTCTATAACGGTTCGTCGTACGCGGAAACGGGGGAGGTGGTGGTTTAGAGAGTTGGTTCGGTCTCCGCTAATACCTACTACTTTTCCGCGATGGCCTCCGTGGCTTTGGCGTGGACGCATTCAATCACGTAATGTCAGGCAAAGGATATACTATTGCTACATTTTAATAATCAACGAACGTAATGTAAACAGAAATAGTATATTAGAACATTATTGTGCAATTCATGCAGGATTTAATGCAACCGTAACATTTTTAAACGATATTATTATAGATCACCCATGAGACCAATTAAATAATTCTTATGTGTTATTATTTTCCCTGTTCAAAAATGTTTTCTCTACCCTTTATGTGTGTAAAGTACGTGGATACAAATAATTGTTTAATATTTTTCTTAAGAAAAAAAGCTACATAGCTTCAAACGGACAGCAGTAACAACAAAGCCGTCATAATGATTATTGTTCCAATTGAAAAAACCTATGCAACGACATATATCTTTTTGCTATTGGAGGGAGAAGAGAGAGAGAACTTGGGACCAAAGTTCTTTACATTTTTGCCCATCCTCCTTTGTCAAAACTTTAGTTGATTATTTTATTTTCAACGCAACATGGCCGAAAGAATATATAACACTTGGAGTAAAGAAGATATGGAGGAGGCGATAAAAAAATACAGTGAAGGAGCCTTACAATTTAACGAGTCTTGTCGTATATATAATATACCGAAACAGACATTTAGAAGACATTCAAAAGCACTAAATATCCATGAAAGAATTGGGACGTCCGAAAGATTTAACCGAGGAGATGGAAAAAGAACTTGTGAGACACGTATTGATGTTGGAATCTAGATTTTTTGACTTAACAATAACCAACTTACGGCGCCTAGCTTACCAGTTGGCGCGAAAAATACGGACTGAAACAAAGATTCAATAACAAATCCCAACTGGCTGGATGGAAGTGGTATTATAAATTTATGAAAAACCACCCGGAAATATTCCTACGAACTCCGGAACCAACATCTATGGCTCGCAGCAAAGGATTCAATAAAAAAACAGTCATGGCATTCTTCGACCAATACAAATCAATCATAGATACAAGTAGAAGAGACTTAGCTGTTTAAGTCCTTTAAAATATGAGTCATAAAACTAGTTCTGACTAAAAAGACTAGCTTGAAGACTTAAAAAGCTTAAAAGACTCATTCAATTAAAACAACTGTCCTTTAAGAAAATGATTGAGTACCTGATTTAGGGTATAACGGATAAAAATAGAAAGGTTTTGTTATTTTTTCTTTGAATTTTTAAGAAATCATTATGTTTGTCATATAATTCATAAAGGTAATGAACATACAAATTATAAGCATAAAAATAAAAATTCTATATGATTCTTCAACATGTTTTTAAGGCCCCTTTCCTTAGCTTACCAGTTCTGGGCCAACCTCCCCTAATATAAAAGTTTTTTTTACCAGACTGTTCAAAGACTGTTATGTTATAAGAAAAAATGTTCATAACTGTAAGTTTTAAGTCTTATTTTATACCTAATGTTGATTTTTAAGGAGAATTTAGAGTTTAGTTTTTGAAAAGGTAGGATTTCACCTGTTAATTAATGTGATTTTTATAACAAAATAATAAACAACTAATATAATAAATTGGTTTTATTTCAAAAGTAGCCTCTCAAGCCATCATTAGTATTAAGCTGTGGTACTAATAGGAAAGTATTCTATGGTTAAAAAATAATCAATTTGTGAAATGATGTTAAGGCATTATGAAATTTTTCCAAGTAAATATTTTGCCTAATGAGTAATTTATTAAACAATATTTTTTAAAATGATGAACTTATGAAGAATTAGTTGTGGGTCAATTGAAAATTAGTTATTTGTTTTTTTTCATATAATTGGATACCATCATCAATCAGTACTAGCTATAAACCGAGATTTAGAATTGACTACTATTCTGGAATAAATATATATATCGATACTTCCCACGTATTGTGTGTGGTAACCCACAAAATTGGTATTTTGCTTTTTTTTATCTAATCACCTTTTTATTCATAAATTTACGTATTCAACATTTAAAAAGTTGAAAAATAGTTATATTTTAGTTACTTACAAGACGTATAAAGTTGTATCATCATTAAGACAACAGCGTAAACCGTTGTATTGGCTTTCGCAACGTTTAAAGCGAGAGCGCGCCGAGCGCTCGCGCCGTGCATGTGTCACATACAACAGGTTAACGCGGGCTCGCGTTTACAGTGGATGTCACGCTGATTGTGATAAAATTTAGTATAAAATTAATATTTTCCCAGTATAATTATTTAGCTATTGAATAATAATATGGAAGGTACACTAAGAATAAAAAGTAGGGGCCGAAAACTTTGTGAAATGGTAAACTATGGAGATAAATTCCGTCGAAAATTATTCAGAAAAAGCAATGGAAAATCATAATATTCCCGTGAATCAAATAGTACTCGAAAGTTTATGTAACTTAAGCCCCTGTAATGTCACCGGTATTATTTAATTTCCAATATCCTATTCTATCTTGTTATTTTTCTAATTATATTACGATGAACCTGCCAAAACTGTTGTATATATTACCTACAACAACTTACGTCGTAAAGTATACCTAAAACAATGTGCTATAAAAGACATACAACAAGTTACGTTGTGGAATTATGACAAATTATGTGTTAAGTAATACGTAAAACATTTTACGTTGGAATACGTTACTCAAAATTATATTTTATGTTGACATAGTATATTTTACGTAGCTATGATATTTTTTTTTACTTACATACAACAAGATTTGAACAAAAAAGCTTTCAATTCTTTCTACAGCTGCGCAAAATCCTTTGACTTTTTCATATTACCTACTTGCACAATTCATCTGATTGATCTCTGGTGCATTTCTTATCATATAATTAGCCATAAATATAAAATATAACTACCGATATTGTGCTGTTTCAGAGTCTCCCTTGCCAATAACTTTTAACGAATCTGAGATGAATGAGTTAGCTAATATCTTAGATGATAACATTTTTGACAAAAATATGGAAACTATAGATACTGAAAACGTTTCTAATTCGGTCTATATTGATACACCACATCCATCACCTACCTGTAGTTTAAATTATCTGACTTTGACTATAATTGTGACAATAATTTCTGCCCGTATTACAAAAAGAGAATTTACCAACACTAGATATTTCACCCCTGCCATCACTAGGTGAATTTAGCTGTTCCACTCCACAAGTAAATAGCCCACTATCAGTAATATCGAACAGTCCGACTGCTTCAATAAACCGTCAGCGCCGTGCAAGGAGAGATAAAGGTAATATAAGGCAAAGGCACGTAAAAGAATGAATAGATGTAAAAAGGAAAGCTCTACGAAATTTGGGAAAGGAGTATGTTGCTAGGAAAGGTAAAATTCAGCCAGAAAGAAAAATAGGTCCACCTTGTCAGTGTCGGTCAAAATGTTTCGATAAAATAAGCGAAGAAAATCGGAGGAAGATTTTCGAAAGTTTTGGGGGTTGGATGATCGTGAGAAACAGAGGATTTATGTGGCTAATTTGGTAAAGAAACAAAATAAACGTAGAGTCTATACAGACACAGTTTCGAGACGTAAAACACTTTGAAATATTCGTTACCAGTTGCTGATGGGAAGAAAGTTCGTTTAAATTCAGAAGACCCATTTAAAATCGAATATCGATACGATTTAGCAGACCCCAATGCCATGACATTTGCTATTAACACCAATACCCGGAGGCGTCAAAGAAATCGCGTGGGGTCTAATATCTCCCCTTTACCCTAACCATATACCCATATCAAAGGCAAAATTCAAAGGCACTCAATGAACCGTTGTAACATTGGGTTAATCCCAAGTACATATCACGACTTTTTCAAGAGTCTACTAGTTGTCACAGCACCATCTCATGCCCATGGTAAATCTTAAACAATTTCTTCTTGGTTGTTACTCAATTTTTTTAATGTAACATTCGGAGCTAAATTAAAATAGTACCTTCTCTTGAAATGTGACCGTAAAGTGATTATTATTTACATTAGACACACACAATTAAGATTGAAATTGAAATACAAAGACTGAATAAAAGTAGAACTGAGTTCAATGTTAATATAAACGTTTAATTGACGCTACCCGTGACTAGAGGGCTGGTTTATTCCTTGCGCAAAGGATTGGTATTACCAATCAACGTGGCAATGCCGCCAGCCTTCTGGCCACCTTCCTGGTTGACATTGATGGGGAGGAATTCTTTGACGCCTGAACCTGCAGGATTATACAGATATATATTCTGTTTTCTTTACATATTTTAATTTAGATAACTTCCGTGTTTATTATGTAAATAAAATATATGGTAGCTATTGATTTCTTAAGACTAAATATGGACGAACGTACATTTTTATCTCGTGTCAGGATAATTAAAAGTATATTGTTTGATTTTAAATATTATTGATTTGTTAAGATTTTATTACAAAAATTATATTTTTAGAGTGATTTATTTTTAGTTATTAATGTTTACTTAGAAACTGCCTAAGAGTGTAGTTTATAAATAATTGCTTAAAAGCAACCCTCCGATAGTACTTAGATTTTTTGTTTATTTTTAATTTTGACTGTTTATTGTAATAAGCAATCACTGTGATTTTTTATATATTTCATTATTATTTGTAATGTTATTGTGTATTGTCATTGTTGCAATTTAATAGCTAAGTTCCTATAATGAAAACTTTCGATTGTTGTAATATGTATAATACTCAGTTATAATATTTTTCTAATGTTTAACTTAATTGATAATAAATCTAATATTTTTATATACCTACTTTCTATTTTCTATGTCCAATAAATATTACCTATCACACATACTACCTTAATATATTTAGTTATGATCAACGTATACTATAGTAATTAGCACATACAATAGAATGCAACATTTGTTTTCCAGTGTAAGTTGTTGAAAGTATCACATACAATATTTTTCTAAGTTTCACAACGCTGTAAAATGTCGTATGAACAAAATCTCAAAAACGGGGGCTATTTTTATAAAGTATATTTCGCTGTAGTTACAAGTACCTAAATTTATATATACATACCGAATTTTATAAACATGTATTAAAAAATGACGATTTTATTTCAATTTATATCTTTAGAATGCTCTACTGTAAAATTACGGTTTTGTGGTTACAACAACTTACGTGGGAGGTATCGATATATATACTATACTTTCAGTTCAGTAACAATCATTGTGGTGGTAATACCTACCTGTCCTGGAGAATTACTTAGTGATAGACAACATGATGGCCACTCCAACCTCTGTCACATAGCCATTTGCCTGCAAACTATCTGTGAGGCTGTCCAAGTCTCCATCCCATAGGGAATTGTATATTGTGGGTACCACAGTGCTTGCAGAAATGGCAGAGCACACTATTCTGCTTATCAAAACTTGTACTAGCACAGGAATTCACAGTACAATTCAGTATCTTCTAAACTGCTTTTTGAACTTCTCATAATGGTAGTCATCTGTAGCTCTTTCACCTTTTGCTTTTTTTACTATTTTCTCGACACTATCATTAATAACATTACTTTCAGTTTTAGCAGTTTCAACTTTCTCTGTTTTCCGTTTCTTGGCATTGTCCGTTCCATCTATGTTGAATCTATTGTGCTGCACGAAATTAACTGCCATATTAGTTGGTACGAACTGTGAAGGACAGTCTTTTTTATTATGTCTCTCCCACATCAGCTTCATTTTGGCATCTTCAGTAGCTTCAATATTTTTAATTTTTGCATCAATACCTAAATCAACTTCAGGTATACCACTAAGCATCTGATTGGATAACATCTCTTCTGATCTATGTGTTGATGATACTCTCAAATGCTCAGGTAAAGATAGCAAAGCAGCTTCTTCTGGTGATAAATATTTTAATGAATCATTATGATCCGAGTCCTTTGCGTTTTCATTGTGCCCCTCTGCAATAAAAATTAAGGTTTTAACCGAAAATAAAAACAGTATCGCAACAAAAAGTGGGTATTCTAGGGATGGGTTTTAAGGCTAACAAGTTATATAAAAAGTTATTGGGTTGGCAACCATTGTCATGTATGCCATCTTGTAAATGAATGCAATAGGTTTGTTGCAAAATAAATTCTATACAACTTTGGTTCTAGCACTTCTAATTCTAGAACCAAAAATAACAAAGTTGTTTTAGTAAGTGCATTATCAACTGAGTATTCTGGTCATAAATCAATTCTCTATGTCAATGACATAGAGAATGTCATGAATAGTTTTTAATTCAGTAGTCAGTCTATTAACAATCATCAACATTGACAGTTCAATCATAAGGCCAACTCCTTAAACACTAAGCTGCCGACACTTGTTTTAAAAATTGTGTTTTTTAATGACAACTCAGTTAATAATACACTATAATGAAAACAAAATTAATCATGGTAGCCAAGTTGTATGGGTAATGGACTGCTGAGACGAGGTCTCGGGTTCGATCCCAGATTTTACCATGGCAGACACCAATGACTTTTTGATGCTTTTCGAGGACGCCAGTTTATAAGTGCCCGGTTGGTAGATTGGGACCTAAACATAAACCCGTGAAATGTGGGTGCTAGCACCTCTGCCTACCCCTGCGGGGATATAGGGGTGAGTTTATGTTATGTTATAATGAAAACAGGTGGTGACCGCTGGACAAAAGTTGGGAATCTATTTATTTGAATTTAACTTTACACTAATCTTTACTCTCAACCTTTTGATATTTATAAAAGTACTTTTCAATGAATTTTTATTCATATCCCACTTAGGTAGCAGACAAGCACACGGCCCACCTGAAGGAAAGTGGTTACCGTGGCCTATGGATTTTGTAACACCAGAGGAGTCACAGTCGCACTGCCGATCCTGTAAGTACAGTTTCTGTGCTGTTAGTGTAGAAGACAAAGCAGGACAAGCCTTTAGTCTTTCCACAGACAGCACAAATTTTCCAGTGAGCTCTGGCTACCCTACTCACCTGAACCATTTGGCAGCAATAGTTAATTACAGGAAACTAGCATATCAATAGTCATGTAATGCAATAAGGAGATAATAATACCAGACATGAACCACAACCAGAGTGAATTGCAAGCAATAATTGGTATACTAAACGGGGAATGTGGTAAAAAAACTCACACTAAGCACTCTGAACACGGGTTGATATTATTAATATTTTTATTTTACAAGATGTCCACTGCACACAGAGGCTGCAGTCCATACAGAATGAAGTCATAGTGAAGGAATTACCTATCTTAATATTGTGAATAACATTTTCAGAATCTGTCCAACAAACAAGTAATGTTAATGATAGAAATAGCTTAATACAACAAATAATTATAAACTTAGTTCTTACACCTTGAAATACGAAATACACTAACTTTGTGCATTAGCAATTATAAAGTTACTTATATATTCATTACAATGTAAAAAGGTTTGTAAGTACTTTAGTGATAATCAACGTTTTGTCCTTTATTGTACCTGTAAAGCAAGATATTTGCTACTATATTGAGCACTTAGAGCTCAAATATCTGCTTATTAAAATACTAGCTGTTGCCAGCAGTTCCACCCATGAGGATTTTTATTATCATAATAACATAGCCTATGTTTTACCCAAGCCCCAATCTAAACATTAGTATGGAATACCAACCTTTTCGTTTAGCTAACTCTTCCTCAATGTATTTCATCATCTCTTCATCTTCATCGCGTTTATTGGTCTCCGCTGAGAACTGTGTACCTATGCCTGTATCGTAGGCGTCATCTACTTGCTTTACCGCACCACTTTTCAATGCCTGCATGTTAATCATACCACCAGTTTTTACTTTAAAAGGATCTTTGCATGTGACCTCTTCTTCTAATGTACATTTTTGTCCTGTAGCAAGCGTGACAACACTGACGCCGTTTGGTCTCTCTCGAAGTTTCTGGATCACTTTAGTTTCTTCTAATTTAGCTAAAATATAGGCTTCATCTTCAGAATCGTCGTCATCCTTGAATCTTCGACGAAGGTTTTTTCTTTTATTTGGTTTAAACTTTATTTCTTGGTTAGCAATTAAATCTTGGTCTTGCATAGTTTCCATCGTTTTTGTATTAGAGATTTGTATGATAATAATTTATTTTTGGTCTACCAATGTACATTTAGTAATTATTCTCTTGAGTTACTGCTTCTATCTATTGTACGATTGTACGAGCTTTAAAAAGATACTAAGATAGTGATTATAGGTGATAGGTGATCTTATCCTTTTTGTCTTGATCAATTTCACATTTCCCTTTTTGAACCTTAATTATATCCTTCTTGAGTTTCAGCTTCAATAGCAAAGAGTATATTCAATATTTTCAATAACTCTAATGATATTAGGAAACGGAATATAGAAGCAAATGATAAATGATATGACTCCATTTTGTTAAAAATGCGTGTTTATGGTCTCCCCTTCTCTTAGTTTCAGGGTTGCCAATGTGAGTTGAATTCACCAAACTGTGGGGATTTTCAACCCGATTGGGGAATTTGCTGGCTGGCTTTCGTGGGGACTTTAGATATTTACTCTAGACTTGAACTCAGAAGTAGTAAGTTATAAGCATTATAAGTATTGATGATTTTTTATTTATATTTGATTAAAGTTAAACGCCACGTATCAGGTAGTAATGTATAAAATATTAATTAACTCTGTAATGGTAACATACTTGAGCCTCATTAATATCGCGAGTGAATATCGGTGAGGTTGGCGGGAAACTTCAAGAGGAGTAGTGAAAACAATGGTACTACTGATTGATTGATTGATTCTTCTTGATTCTTGATTCCAACTTTTTCTGAATATTTTGCATCGAACTTTCTTGTTGATAACGGTATCTCTTTGCCATCGCGTCATGCTGCGTCATCTGGCCAAGTCTGTGACATCTCCACAGTTCAGATAAATGTTGGGCAGGTACACGAACTATTGAAAGCACTTGATCCATAAAAGTCTGCTGGTCCGGATTCAATACCAGCTTCCTTTTTGATTCCATGAGCGAAGGAACTATCCACACCTATCAGTCTGCTCTTCCAACGGTCACTGAATGAGAGTGTCGTTCCAACTATGTGGAAATCAGCTTTCGTTTCTCCTATCCATAAAAGTGGATCTAGAAGCGCAGTTACAAACTATAGGCCTATATCAAAATTATGTTTAATTGCAAAAGTTCTGGAACGCCTTGTTTTTGATCAGCTTTACGAGGCAGTGAAATCTATGTACATACCTCAACAGCATGGCTTTTTGTGGGGTAGGTCGGTTGTTACCAACCTGTTGGTATTTAATGAGTACCTAACCAGTAATATGGACTGTGGTAATCAGGTGGATGTGGTCTACACCGATTACAGCAAAGCTTTTGATCGTGTAGATCACTTAATCTTATTTGAAAAGCTTCTGGATATCGGTATCCACGGCAGACTTCATAGCTGGTTTTTTTCTTATCTGCTAAACAGGTCTTAGTCAGTGGTGTTGAGTGGTTATGCTTCGTCATGGGTTAAAATCCCGTCTGTAGTTCCTCAGGGTTCCATATTCCCTTATCTTTGTTATTTTTATTAATGATATTGGTCTCTGTTTTAAATATTCATATTTTTTGCTCTTTGCCCATGATATGAAGAAATTCCGTACGGTTAACGAACGATGTTCACGATGCCGTTTTAATGCAGGAAGATCTCCAACGTCTTGATTCATACCGCTATTTAAACAAATTAGATTTAAACGTCTCTAAATGTTTTTCTATGAGTTTTACGCGTAAGCGTCAAGCTTATGATTACGACTACGCAGTTAGGAACCATAACTTGGAGAGAAGGACTGTCTCTACGGACTTGAGTGTGGTACATGATGGCAAGCTTTTATTTAATCAGTGCGTTAGCCAATTGGTTAATAAAGCCTTTAGGGCTTTAGGTTTTTTGATCCGTTGCTCCAGGGATTTCAGAAATATGAAAACCGTAAAAGTACTCTATTGCGCATATGTACGAAGTCACCTTTAATACGCTTCACGGGTTTGGAACCCATTCTACGCTTGCTATTCTAATGAGATTGAGATGATTCAAAGGAAATTTATCAGATATTTAGGGTTTAAATTCAAACTGTCCCACCTAGCCGACCTCACCTATGAGCAGCGCTGTGTTAATCTACATATCCTACCGTTGTACGAAAGAAGAAGAATCTCTGATGTAACTCTTCTTCTCAGCGTTGCTCAGGGTGGGATTGACTGTCCTGGGCTTCTTTCTGAAATTAAGCTAAGAGTGCCAGTCAAAAGATTACGCAAGAATTTCTTATTGTCAAGCCTCCGTGTCGCACCAATTTTAGAGTGAATAGCTTTCTGTCTAGAATTATAAGTGAACTTAACCAATTGAATGTTGATAACTATGTATCAACATTCAATTGGTTAAGTTCCTGGATCTCTTTAATACCGGTAAACATTCTGCCAGATCTTGTCTAACGAAGTGTTTTGTTGAAAGTTTATAGATGTTGATATTTCTATTGACTCAATCTTATTCCTGTCTTATTGCTCTCAGCTGTTAACAATTTTGTTATTTTTTCTATTATATAGAACGAAACATTAAATACATAGGATTACACAGTAATAGCATCAAAAAACCACTCAGGTTTATACCTGTGCTATTGAGTTGTCGTCACAATTCTAAATGTTTTATATAACTGGTTCATATAATTGTGGAAGCTTGTAATTGGCGTGTACTATCCTAAATGTTGTGTATATGTGAATGTAGCTGTAAGCTCCCCAAATGAAATAAAATAAAAATAAATAAAATAAAAATAAAACAAGCCAACGAGTAGTTTTAAATTTACCCGACAATAGTAAGACAAAGGAGATGTATATTTAAGTATGATGATAACATTGACATCATTTCAACATTATCAACGCTTTGACTCCAAATTTAAGAATTGTTGGAAAAGATTCTCTACCCCTCCTTGGGTCCTCAATCCATGACCGCATATGACTCCTTCGTAGAAGAAAAGATTCGAAATTTCTGTGGAGTTTCGGACCGTTTGCAACAAATTAACATTCATTCTGCTTTCACTATAATTCAGTATTGTCTTTTTGTTCCTAAATTAACACATGTTCTTCGCTCAACTCAACTGTTTAAGTATTCGATTCTTTTAGGTAAAATGGATAGTGTTATTCATAACACACTATGCAATATTCTAAATGTGGATGTGAACGACCGAGTTTGGCTTCAGGCATCCATGCCTGTTCGTCTAAGCAGGCTCGGCGTTCACAAAATTACTGACGTAAGAATGCCAGCATTTCTATCTTCGGTGCACGGATGAATTAGTTAGAAAAATATTAACCCTAGCCTAACTCATTCAGAAGTGCCAGGCAAGGCCGAAGCTTTAAATGCTTGGAGAATGTTTTGCCCAAACGCTGATTCGCCAACCCATCTTCCCAGAGACAATGGGACGTGCCGTTCTGCAACATGGTAAGAAAACATCTAATTACTACTTCTACCAATGTTGTGGAGCGTGCTCGCTTTTTGGCTGTAGGGGAATTGGGAATCCAGTGTTTGGATTCAGGCCCTACCGACGTCTAACATTGGTACCATGTTGGACGATAACACCTTCCGTATCGCTGCTTGCCTTTCTTTAGGTGCTCCTTGCGTTTCTCCACATCTATGTCGCTGTGGAGAAGAAGTTAATAGCCCTGGACATCATGGTCTCTCTAGCAGCAGGAGCGCAGGACGGCTGTCACGGCACAGGTGTATAAATGACATAATCCGTCGGGCTCTTGTCACCGCTAGCGTTCCAGCCCGTGAACAGAGGGCCCGTTTATTCCTTGCGCAAAGGATTGGTATTGCCATTCAACGTGGCAATGCCGCTAGCCTTCTGGTCACCCTCCCGGTTGACGTCGGTGGGGAGGAATTCTTTGACGCCGGTACCTGCAGGATTGTTTGGGTATATTCTGTTTTTTTTTAATATATTAATTGAGATAATTTTAGATAACAATTAACATAATGTACAATGTAAATAAAATAAAAATAAAATCAAATCCTGTAAGTAAGTATGTCTGTAGGTATGTAAATATTTCTGTATGTTAGTATGAATTTATGTATGTTCATCTGTTCCCTCTTATGTCCTGAATTACTTATTAGAACTGGACAAATGAGGTATAATTAAAAGTGTCTCGGTCGTCCACTGATTATAGGCTATATGGCGTATCACTGAATTTAACGTAGCGCCCTCGAGCGATCATAAAGTACTGTGTTAAAAAATAAACTTGAGATAAATATGCCGTAATTGTTATCATCTGAAAGGGTTTAATTAGCACATTACAAATATGTAAAATTATACGTGTTGCTTGCTCTTAAATAATATAATTAATAATTAAGTTACAACTACTGAAAAATCACGCTTTACAAGTATTAAACCAGAAAATATCAAGGATAGTCGTGGTCGTATGTCACTTAGTCTTACAAAACAATACATTATTATTAAGTATCACTTTTATCTTGTTGATTGGAACATACGAGGTAATAAAGAAATTTACTTCATACAATGTACACGCGAAAAAGCATATTTGCAAAGATTTATCTCAATATGTTTAACCCTATATTTTTTCATTAATGAATTTGTGGGGATTTGTGGGGAATATTGTTTTAAGGAACCGCCAAATTGGGAATTTTCAGTCAGGTTTGTGGGGATACTCGATCATGGTTATTGGCAACCCTGCTTAGAAAATCACTTTAATATTATCACATAATATCATAGACAACTTGCTATTTGTTTTGTAAATTATCAACATTTATCATTGAATGAAATGGGCTGATATAAAGTTTCTTTAAGTTCTTGGTTCTGTCTGTAAGTTTTACTATTTCACTGATGATCGACAGCAGTCTCGTGCTCGTCCCCCTCTGTGTGTGATTTAATTAAAGTGATGTTTAATTTATAAGCTACGATATCTAAAAGCGTAATTTGTTTGTTGATTTTCCTCTGGAAAGATGTCAAAAGTCGTTTTTTTACAATCGGCGCCGCCAAAATTTGAAGATATTCAAAAAACTATATTCAGTGAGGGAGTTATACAATTTTTGAGCCAACTGCATGAACACTTTGATGATAGAATTGAACAAATTTATAAAGATCGGCTACAACGTACGGCGGCAACTAAAGTACTTTCGACTTTGGACTTCAAGAAATCTATAGAAAGAAACGATAAGACGTGGAAGATAGCTCCTTTGCCGCCAAGATTGATGTATGTACTTACCATGAAATAGTTTTACTAATCTTTATTAGACTATTTTGTAGCTGGTCAGGAAATTAAATTTTTTAATATATTTCTTTATTAATCTAGCTTATAATCCTTATCTTATAAATTTAAACATGTTAAAAAAATAATGAAGTAAGTGACTTAAAAATAACAGTATCACTGGCATAGGATACAGGGACCATGCAACCGTAGTTAGGGCTCCAGAAAAAATTTAAGTGTTTTGGAATACTGTCTTTTAAATGCTAGTCTCTTGAAATATTGGACGAGGTTTTTGACAGTTGGTAAATCTATGTTATTTCACTATTAAATACTTTTTTGAACAGTTCCTGGAACTATCATTATGATTAGAAAAACATTGTGAAGACCAGTTCTGTGAAAAATGTTGACAGTAAAATATTACTAGGTACTACAACTTGTACAGTACTAGTTGACCTGGAATCTGGCATAAGTACATTGTTCTTTTTTTTTTTTTTATTTGTTTCCATATTATTACATTAGTCCATCTCATAGAAGCACCCATAAAACCCGCATAGGTTTATCTTGGGTGTGAGTGTACGTTCAATTTAATTTATATAATCAACAAAAAATACAATTATAAATACATATCAAACAAAAATATAAATAAGTTTCGCTGGTGACAAGGAATAGTAAGTGCAGAGTAGGTAGGTGTAGTCTTTTGAATGTAAACCGGCTGTTGTTTACGGTAGATGCAACGCTGCTATTTGCACCTACTTGCATGCATTCGCTAATAGACGCACTCTGGATACAGGATGATTTGTTTGCAACAATTTACGTATAGTATAGTTTTATTTTTATTTTTTTCATTATGGTTATTTTATAGGTATGAACCATTTTATATTTTATTTATAGAATAAATATTTTGTCTTGGTTCATGTTCAAATATTATTTACTTTTGATGGGTAGGTAGGTATATGTTTTTGACCAGTCGTTTTATGTTGAGTGAATCTATTTTACTCCTGGTTTCTAATGGTATCTCGTTTATTAGTTGTAACGACGCGCTCTGCGAACGTCGTCACACCGGTTTTAATTCTATTTTTGAACGAAAAGTTTCGGAACGCGGAGTGAATGACATTTTGACGTATGGCTGTCAAAGCACCTTTCTTCCTAGCATTGAGACTGAATGGTCGATATTCATGGCTTCGTAACTTGGTTTCAATGGATCTCATAAAAATGAGAGTATTTTGGCCAAAAGGATAATAGTTTGTGTCCTCACAACTATCCTCTTGTGGAATTATGGTTTATTTCTGGTGAGTTGTCATTTTTTAATGGGAGTCACTTTGATGGATTCGCCACGCTCCTAATTTGAAAAATAATTGTTAAAATTCTATTGTTTCAGCTCTTAATCTGAAAATATTATGATTTCTTTTGCTATTGGCATTGTTCCAGCAAATTAAGGCGGTAAGTCGCGCAAATTTATAAAAAATTAGGACCTCGTGTTCATTTATATTGGAGTTTGTTCTAATGACATGCAATTTTGTTACAGGTTTCCAATTGGAACCGCCTTTGTCTTGGCCTTTTCTCTTTTCTTTGGACCTTTTTCGGCGTTCCTTTGTCTTCGGTCATCTGCATTTCCTTATGGAGGGTTTGGACTTTTCGCCTCAAACATGGATGTACCGCATGGGCTTGGACTGAAGGCTTCGCCTGCTGCGGGCTTTCTCGCTGCTGTGTTTGCATGTGCTCGCCGAGGGATGCCGTGAGCTTGCTTTAATTATATTTTAAATCTAAACTTCAAAATAACCTAAAAGTGCATTGGTGACATAGAATCATATTGACATAAGATCATTTTGACCTAGCTTATAAAACTCTAATTTTAAATTTAAGGTTAGATATACATTAGGAATGTATCCTTGCAACTATTTCTAAATGCACACTGGAGTGGACAATAAAACCTTAAACCTCACAGTTTGGTTTCATTTAGCTCACCTCCGGAAGATTAAAAGTTTCCAATATCCGCTGATTATCTTAGGCATGTGTATCTCCAAGGCGCCCGAACTTTTATGGTAATGTACTTACAAACCAATTTTATTTATATTTCTTTTAAATAGGAGATTACACACTTACTTTCTTTCTTTGTCATATGACACATATTTTTTTATTATTACATCTGACGCTTGCGAACCAATTTTTTTTACTTTGTAATAACACATATTTTTAATTATTACAATTGGCACTCGCGAACAGGGACATGACAGTGTGCATATATCTTTATTCCTTGTCACCTTTGCATTATTTTTTACTTTAACATGTTAAGAACAGTGTTTTCTTCATGTATTTTACTGTTACATAACTGTGTATTACAGTAAATCTTTGTTATTGTTTACTTTGCAAAACTAATCATACTACAAGTTAGTACTATTGTTTGTATCTCTCAATTACAGGTGAATGTTTCAATTTGTATAACATGGTTATTGTTATACTTGTTTTATCTTATATAGCTTTTGTTTATTACAGGTAAGATTTTCCACTTAGTAATATTATATAATTACTAGTTCTTAACCTTTATTCACATGTGTGAAAACATAGTAATATTTGAATATTTGCTGTTTACCTTAAGTAGACATAAATAATTTATTTTGTGAATCACTAATGCATTTTTATCTTTATAGGCATTTGACCTGGATAAGTTTTGCAACAATAACATTCCATTCTATGAGTTTGTTTGACTTTTGAGTTTAGCGTTTTGCTATCAATGCAATTGACTTCATTCATAATTTAATTAACTTTAATTAGAAACTTTAATTGATACTTTAATTAGAAACTTATAGTGTATTTAATACAACTTTTTATTAGATTTTCACATCCTTTTATAAGTCAAACATGGATAAGGAAATACAGGTCCCGCCTTTGTTTGAGAGTGTTGTTGGTGATGTTCCAGTTGGTACTTCTACTCATGAGATGCCTCATGTCATGGCTGATTTATTCAGGTTTGTTAGATAGTGGAGCTTGTAGTTGTGTACTCGGTTCTAATATTCATCAAACATTTTTGCAATTAGGTTATAAATTTAAACCTTATAAAGGTAACGCTGTTACTGCTGATGGTTCTGCACACAATGTTATTGGAACTATGGTTTTACCTATCACTTGTGATAACTTAACTCAAAATGTAGATTTTTTGATAATACCTTCTTTTAAACCTTCAATTATTTTGGGATTTGACTTTTGGTTGAAATTTAATCTTGCTAAAGACTTATGGAATAATATTACTTTTGAATATGAATCCACTACTTGTGTAAATGCAGTTACTTCTGTTTCTGAACTTTCTCCTTCTGAGAAACACGAGTTAAATAAAATTATTTCACTTTTTGAAAATATTTCTTATGAAAAGAGAGGCTTAGGTCTTACTCATTTAGTTAAACATAAAATTAATGTTACTGGTGAACCTTTTAAACAACGTTATTGGCCCCTTAGTCCTGCTAAACAAAAAGAACTTTATGAAGAATTGCGAAGTTTGTAATTCAAATACTGTTCAGTCAAAAAACGTATCAGGTCCCATCGAGCCCTAGTTTTTGATAAAACCTCTGGTGACTCGATGTTGAAAAAATTTAGCAGTGCTCCGAATGAAGCCACTTGTAAGAAAGAATTTAATGAATGGTTGGATTATTTGAAAGTTTTCTTTAATAATATCAGGGCTGCTCCTCTTTTGTTTGTTAAACATAAAGACACTAGACCTTATTTAAATTTTAATATTAATAATAAATTTTATTCAGGTTTGTTTGTGATAATGGAAGCCAATTTACAGCTAAGCAATTTGTAGATTTTCTAAAAAGTTATAATATTAGTAAAATATTTTATAATACTTTATATACACCTCAAAATAATCCTGTAGAGAGATATAACAAAACAGTCGAAACATGTATTTCTTGTTTTGTTAAAGATGATCATAGAACTTGGTCAAAATATTTGCCTCATGTTCAATTAGCTTTAAATAGTAGTGTGAATCTAGCTACAGATTTCACTCCTAATTTTCTCATGTTCGGTAGAGAACTTATTTTTGATGCTTCATTGCACCGTTTTAGTAATTCTTTTGATAACCTCAATCAACTTGATGTTGTTGATAGGTCTTCATTTGCTTTTTCACTTAAATCACTTAGTGATATTTTTATAAAAGTTCAAGCTTCATTGCTTAAAGCTTATAAGCGTAATGCGCGTTATTATAATATCGGAAGGAAGGTCATTTCTTTTGAAGTGGGAGATATAGTGTGGAGGAGAAGTTTTGTGCAGTCTAATGCTCCTGCATTCTTTTCGGCTAAGTTAGCACCTAAGTTTGTTAAGTGTGAAATAATAGATAAAATTTCCTCTAATATTTATGTTTTAAAAGACCTTAATAAAAACTATACTGGTCGTTATCATATTAAAGACATAATTAAATATTAAAATTATTCTTGTTTTGACAATGTCTATCTTTGTCTTTGGTACTTTGTTTGAAGTAATGAACCATTAAAAGGTGATGTTTGGTAGGTTTATGGTTCTTGAAAGGAGATGTATGTTAGGAACTTCACAACAATTTATTAATTTCAATTTTAGTTTCCTTCAAAAATAACTTAGGTCATTTTAGGACTTGTTATTGTGTAACTCTACTCCATATTAACAGGTTGTTCCACATCAAAGGATCTTATATTTTTATTTATCTTTGTTGTATAGGATTATTTTCCTGTATATATTTTTATACACTTGTATATTTAATATTGTATATTTTGTACAAATTTAGGAATTTAGTTTCTACTCTAATATAGGAGTGAAATTTAATATTCATTTTCTACATTAATTTCACTTGACTTATTTCCGCTCACTTAGGGAATGGAAAATTAAGTTTCTTGAACTTTATTTTTGTACAGTTCTGAGTTATTTTCTTAGTATTAAGATTCTCGGATTGGACGCATTTTATGCATTTTTTACACACCTTGTTATACCATTTTTTGGGAAACTTGTGTCTTACTGGACTTTACAATTTTTTGTGCTATTGTGTTTCATACACATAGTCACACCTTACGCTTTGCGCACGGGAAGCTGGTGGTGTTGAGCCGGTCGTAATTGTCGTTTTTTTTTTCTCTTTTTGTACGATTGTGTTTTTATACACATTGTTACATTTTTTATGCTTTGCGCACGGGATGTCGGTGGTGTTGTGCCGGTCGCAAATGTCATACTTTTCTTATGCGGTTGTGCTCAGAAAGTCAGTGGTGTTGTACTGGTCACAATTGTCATATTTTCTTTATATTTTGCTTGTGCTCGGAAAGTTGGTGGTGTTATGCCGATCACAATGCTTATAAATATATTATTACGACACTTTTGTTGTGATTTTGTTTTGACGTTTTAGATGTTGGAATAGGAATTTGAGGTCGGCGGCTTTTCAACCTAACCGACAGTGGGAAAACTTCATTGTTTTTACCGATTTTCTTTCAGATTCGGCAGCGTTGGTGCTTAACCGATATCTTGTTAGTTTCATATTTTTGTTTCAGGAATAGCTGGTATAGAGTCGGTGGCGTAGGAGCTCAACCGCACTTTTGTATTGATGCTAGAAGGCTGGTTAAGATCAAGGATTAGATTCGACGGCGTTGGTTGCCTAATCGATATCTGGAATGGAATTGAGTAGGGATTGTTTAATTTGTTTTATTGAAGGATTTATTTTCACTTTTGTGTTGAAATAAGTTTTTACTCTTTTCTGAGTTTGGTTCTTTACTTTTCGAGTGTTTTCACATTCTTTGATTTTTAGGAATGCTTTCCCATTCTTTAATTTATAATTATTTCTGCAATACCCATTGCAAGATGCTTTCGCATTGCCTTTTTGTTTATTGAAAAATGTTGCAAGACATTTTGTCTTTTGAGGTTTTTTGGAATTTTGTTCTGGACTCTCATAATTTTCTTTAGAAAAGGAAGTTTCTTTCTTTCTTTTTTTTCTTTTTGGGGAGGGATGTAATGTAACGACGCGCTCTGCGAACGTCGTCACACCGGTTTTAATTCTATTTTTGAACGAAAAGTTTCGGAACGCGGAGTGAATGACATTTTGACGTATGGCTGTCAAAGCACCTTTCTTCCTAGCATTGAGACTGAATGGTCGATATTCATGGCTTCGTAACTTGGTTTCAATGGATCTCATAAAAATGAGAGTATTTTGGCCAAAAGGATAATAGTTTGTGTCCTCACAACTATCCTCTTGTGGAATTATGGTTTATTTCTGGTGAGTTGTCATTTTTTAATGGGAGTCACTTTGATGGATTCGCCACGCTCCTAATTTGAAAAATAATTGTTAAAATTCTATTGTTTCAGCTCTTAATCTGAAAATATTATGATTTCTTTTGCTATTGGCATTGTTCCAGCAAATTAAGGCGGTAAGTCGCGCAAATTTATAAAAAATTAGGACCTCGTGTTCATTTATATTGGAGTTTGTTCTAATGACATGCAATTTTGTTACAGGTTTCCAATTGGAACCGCCTTTGTCTTGGCCTTTTCTCTTTTCTTTGGACCTTTTTCGGCGTTCCTTTGTCTTCGGTCATCTGCATTTCCTTATGGAGGGTTTGGACTTTTCGCCTCAAACATGGATGTACCGCATGGGCTTGGACTGAAGGCTTCGCCTGCTGCGGGCTTTCTCGCTGCTGTGTTTGCATGTGCTCGCCGAGGGATGCCGTGAGCTTGCTTTAATTATATTTTAAATCTAAACTTCAAAATAACCTAAAAGTGCATTGGTGACATAGAATCATATTGACATAAGATCATTTTGACCTAGCTTATAAAACTCTAATTTTAAATTTAAGGTTAGATATACATTAGGAATGTATCCTTGCAACTATTTCTAAATGCACACTGGAGTGGACAATAAAACCTTAAACCTCACAGTTTGGTTTCATTTAGCTCACCTCCGGAAGATTAAAAGTTTCCAATATCCGCTGATTATCTTAGGCATGTGTATCTCCAAGGCGCCCGAACTTTTATGGTAATGTACTTACAAACCAATTTTATTTATATTTCTTTTAAATAGGAGATTACACACTTACTTTCTTTCTTTGTCATATGACACATATTTTTTTATTATTACATCTGACGCTTGCGAACCAATTTTTTTTACTTTGTAATAACACATATTTTTAATTATTACATAGTCTAGGTAATAGGTAGTCCATAGTTCGCATGCCGTAGTAGTTGTTGGCTGTTTTGGTAATTAACCTTCTTTTTACAATTTTACATGTCATGTTGGGGTGTTCTGTTACATTATTATGGTATTTATAGTTTTCCATCGTAAGCATCATTTTTACCTTTGCATTAACAGGTATAATTTTACAATATTCAAATAGTTTTTCATCATCATATGTATTCTGAATTTGAACATTTTTAGGCACAATAGATTTTAACAGACGAAGTTGTAGGGAGTATATTTTGTGTAAATATGATGGCAATGTGCGGCCGTAACTACTGAGCCCGTATAGTATAATACTCTCTGCTAGGGCTGTATACATATCAAGCAAATTGTATTAGTAGGTATTTTATACCTAAGTATGGAGAATTTTGCCAGAATGGCGCGAAGCTTGTCACACACTGTGTCAATATGAGCAGACCAATTAAATCTATCGTCTATTGTTACTCCTAGGTATGTGATTTGAGATACTTTGCCAATATATTCGCAGTTACATTGAATTTTTCTACCATGTAAACAGTCGTGATCATGAGCAGCCAATTGAATATCGACATCACTGTTTTTTTTATTATAGGCTGATGATACATGCAGCATTTTAGTTTTCTGGGCATTCAAGACTAGTCCTACATCGTGAGACCACTTTGTTAGTAGCGTGAAGTCTGTTTGCAGTCTATTCATTGCAACTACTATATCATGATCGGCTGAGATGAGACATGTGTCATCAGCATACTGATATACAACACAATTTTTTATGATATTGTTCATATCATTTACATAGGCAAGGTAGTGCAGAGGGCCTAGTACGGATCCTTGCGCTGTTTCCTGCAAAGCCTTAACCTGGTCACTCAATTCACCATCTATCTTTACATGGTAGGATCGATTTTTTAAGTAGTCTACACACCAAGCTAGAAGAGGGCCACGTATGCCACTGCATTCCAGTTTTTCTATTAGTATGTCATGCCTCAACGTGTCGAATGCTTTGCTGTAATCTATAAAGACCATGAGAACATGTTCTTTTTTTATCAAGTCTGCTGTTTACATAATCTGTAAAACTGGAGAGTAGCTGCATTGTACTTTTTTTGGGCTGGAATCCAAACTGGTTTACTGAGATAATTTGGTACTGTCTGTAAAAGTTATGGATTTCATTACAAATATATTTCTCAACTATTTTATCTATAATAGGTAATATGGTAATGGGCCTGGGCCTGTAGTTACTGTAATCATTATTTACTCCTTTTTTATAGATTGGTCTGACTTTACCTGCTTTAAGTTCATTTGGGTACGCACTCTTATTTAAACTTTCTTCTCTTTAATTAATTTTGCGATTGCATAGGATAATTTTTCAGAAATAATTTTAATGTCAATTGGTTTAATCCGGTCAATTCCAGGAGATTTATTGGTTTTAATGTTTTTAATAATTTTAAGAATGTCTTTTTGAGTTCTGTCATATCTGTTATGTCACCTATGAAATTTAATATTCTTTTTCTGTTTTAATATCAATATTTGTGATCAGCATTGTGCGTTTAACTTATACTTACTCTTGAAGCGTTTGTTATAGCTGGGTGAAAGCAGCTTTGTTGCCAGTATATTAGGATGGTTTCTGTGTCTATTTTGATACTGTTCTCCTGTCCTTGAGATCTCCTTGAATATAAATTTAAAATAAAATTGTGAAAAGATATAGAACAATCTGTTTGAGTTAGTGGTAGTCTTCCACTACCAAACCTCAGACCGCGGGATTGATTTCCCCATAGTGCAAATATTTCTAAGCATGAATATGTATATTTGCATTGGTTGGAGTGTTACTTTTTAAAATATGTATGTACAGAAAACAACATAACTTAACATAACATAAGCCCACGCCTAAATCCCCGAAGGGGTAGGCAGAGGTGCTAGCACCCACATTTCGCCAGTTTATGTTTAGGTCACAATTTAATAGGTGGCGAGCCTATTGCCATTTACCGAGCACTTATAAACCTGCGATAAATACACACATAACTTCGAAAAGCATCGAAAAGTCATTGGTGTGAGCCATGGAAAACCTAGGATTGAACCCAAGACCTCGTCTCAGCAGTTCATTACCCATACCACTAGGCTGTATGTACAGAAAAAGCATCTAAATATCTACATTCTAGAACCCTCAATACAAGCTAGATCCTTAATCTTTTTTAGGCAATGGCAGATTTTGACACAGATAAACTCTAAAACCTTGTTGTACATATTCTATATGTTTATAGAAACCGCCATCTAGACTTGGGAGATGTATCAGCATCAAACACAGCACATTTCGTGTCCTCTCTAAATGAAGATGTGAGAGGAATCCAAGTAGATTTTGACGATGGACACTGTCCGACATGGAGGAACCAGCTACAAGCATATCAAAACATACAGTTGGCAGTCAATGGTCGTCTCCAGGGAGCTCCGATCACAATCATTACTTGCCCGGTATTAATGTTACGACCGAGGGCTTGGAATATGATTGAGCATAATATTTTGGTGAGTCATAATAAGTTAGATTTTTTACAAAATCTGTGTGTGTATGTGTGAAAGTGTAGAGATAGAACAGAGTTTGGGAAATGACATAGGTCGATAATCAACATCCATGAGGTTGATCAGCGAGCATCGGCTGGTTAAATTTAATAATATAGCTAGCTTTAGACTGTGAAATTCGGACCCCAGACTCCGAGGTGAATGTTTTGGATGCGACTGAAATAAATGCTAAAATGAAGAAGAAGAATGGGCTGAATTAGCAATATGACCATAGATGTTGTTTTAAGTTATCTAAATTAAACCATACTAAAATCCATCCAAATTAGGCACCTATAGCTTGACCTATCAATCATTTTCCAAACAGTGAGCGCTCCTAACCACTAGCGGTTCTCACCCTATTAAAGCCACTATTTCTGATATTCCAGTAAGCAAGTAAATAAATATTGTTATGTTATCTCCTAGATAAATGGCAAAGAATCGATTGGCCCACTAGTGGATTTTGCGATATTGATGTATCATAATGCCAAGACACTTTATGAAGCTAACAGTGGCCCTTACTTCTATTTGTCTAAACTGGAAGGAGCATCTGAGGCCCGTCTTTGGAACGACATATTCGTATGGGCACAAAAGGAACTTGGCTTGCCCCAGGGAACCATAAAAGCTTGTGTGCTCATTGAAAATATAATTTCCAGTTTCGAACTTGATGAAATATTATATGCATTGAGAGAGCACTCGTTAGGGCTCAACTGTGGAATTTGGGATTACTGCGCGTCGATCATCTCTAAGTTTGGTGAGAATTATTTTTACTTTTTTTTTATACCACTTAGGTGGCAGACAAGCACTCGGCCCACCTAATGGAAAGTGGTAACAGTGGCCTATGGACATGTGCAAATCAAGGGAGTAACACTCGCACTGCCAACCCTGTAAGCACAGAGAGTTTCTGTGCCGTCAGTGTAAAAGACAAAACAGAACAAGCTTTTGGTCTTCCCACTGACAGCACAAAAACTCTCCAGTGAGCTCTGGCTCACTCACAAAAAATCACCGCCGGGAGCACAACACGAGGTTATTATGGCCGCGGTATTCTTTAGCGCGAAGGTACTTCCCCAGACGGACTACTAAATACCGTCTTACCTCCTCGATTTTATTAATAGGTTGTGGTGTGAGAGGCATGATAGTAAGAGTAGATAAGACATGGGATGATGCAGTTAATGTATGGTTGGTTGGAGTTTTGAGCATCTGGAAAGAATGGAAATATAAGTGTAACTCAATAGATGGACCCAGTCATAGCGGTAGTGAGCACCGAGTCCTAGGGGGTGCGGGTTCTACTAGTAGTGTGCTGAATATGTATACATATTTGTATTGCTCTGGGTCTTTTTGTGCCTCAGAAAATATGTTAAGCCGTCGGCCCTGGTTGCTATACGAACATCTATGAGAGTCGTTATGGGTAGTTGGACCCCTCAAAAGTGCTGGTAGGCTAACGCATGTCGCCAATTAGTTCTGAAGGTCATATCGCAGTCGCTTCACGAATAATATCGAAGTTGATGTACATTGCAGTTATACTGTATAGATAGATAGATAATTCTTAATTGTACGCCAACAGATTTACAGTAGGATAAGTATGTAGCATGTGTTCAATGTACAATGGGTGGCCTTATCGCTGAAGCGATTTCTTCCATGCAGGCAGGCTGTATAAGTCGATCTTAGCTAAGTTGGGAAAAAGCTCAGAGAATGAAGACGTTTCAACGATATCAAGGCTTATTTTTTTTATTTTTTTTTTTTTATACCACTAAGTTGGCAGACAAGCACACGGCCCACCTGATGGGAAGCGGTTACCGTGGCCTATGGACGTATGCAACACCAGGGGTGTCACACTCGTGCTGCCGACCATGAAGAAACCTTCTGATGCCCCTCTTGAAGAACCCCATATTGTAGGCGCTTGGGAAAACCGCAGCAGGGAGGTCATTCCACAGCTTGAGTGTGCGTGGGATGAAGTTTCTTTCATACCGCACAGTGCGCACCGTCTCAGGTCGCAATGTGTGGGGATGAATTCCCTGCCTATGGCGAGAGGTGCGATGATAGAATGAAGCTACGGGCATCATGTCAAACAATTCATCTGAGCACAAACCATTGTATAGGCGGTAGAACACACACAGTGAGGCAAAATCCCTCCTAAGGCTAAGAGGTTCCACTCTACCTGTGAGTATGGGATTGTCAACCAGCCTCAATGCCCGTCTTTGCAACGAGTCGAAGGGGTCAAGCTGGTATGCAGGTGCTCCAGCAAAAAGGTGACAGCAGTACTCCATGTGAGGCCGGACCTGTGCCTTATAAAGAAGGAGTTGCTGCCCCGCAGTGAAGTACTGCTTCGCCCTGTTGAGCACTCCGAGTTTTTTTGATGCCAACTTAACCTTGTCCTGCAAATGACTTCGGTATTGGACGTCGCTGGAGATATCGACACCAAGGATCCCGATACTCGAGGAGATGGTAAGCGGTGTGCCCAGGAATTGCGGCGCTACAATGAATGGGGTTTTCTTAGCGGTGAATACACATACTTGTGTCTTAGTGGGGTTGAATTGGACTAGGTTTAGTCGTCCCCAATCGGATACTCCAGAGAGAGTAGTCTCGATTTTAGACACAAGTTGTTCGCGACTCTTCTCCACCTCGGACTGAGGGATATTTGCACGGCCCGTGTAACACGTGTCCCCGGTACTGTCGTCCGCATAACAATGAATGGAGCCATCAGACAGCATGTCATTGATATGCAGCAGAAACAGCGTCGGAGACAACACGGAGCCTTGTGGGACACCAGCGTTTATGTTCATGCGGTCCGAGCAGCTGCCGTCGACGACAGCTTGGATGCTTCTGTTGGACAAAAAGCTGGCGATCCATTCGCAAAGTCCCTCGGGGAGTCCATAGTACGGCAACTTCGCAAGAAGACCTTTGTGCCAGACCCGATCGAAGGCCTTTGCTATATCGAGGCTGACCGCTAGTGCCTCACCCCGACTCTCGATGGCCGCCTCCACGGGTACGACGCGAAGAATTCTCGCAGTCCATCCCAGTCTGCCGACTTGTAGTGCCAGACATGCCGCCATTGAGGTGGCCGCGGTGGTTCAGGCCGCGTGAGAGTCACTTGCGCCCGAACGAGGCTGTGGTCCGAAGTACCAAGTGGTGCTTCCACAGTTACTGAGTATTCGTCCGGGCGTGAAGTCAGCAGAAGGTCCAGTATAGAGCTTCTATGGGTCTCTATTTCTGGTGTTCTAGTAATAGAATGCACCAGTTGAGAGAATCCGTAGCTCAGTGCAAAGTCATGAGCAGCCCTTCCCGCAAAATCAGTTCTAGGAGACCCCAGCCACTCTACGTGGTGAGCGTTGAAGTCCCCCATGAATACTAAATCCGCGGTAGGGTATTGCTCAATTACCTTGTCCGCAGACCGCTGCAGATGCTCAAACAATTGAGCTGTACCCAAGTCACCGCTATGAGACCTGTAGAGGCACGCAAAGATACGGGTATGGCCACCGTGATCCGTACGTACCCAAAGAGTTGACAGGTCCCTGTCTTCAAGGCCTTGAAGACGGCGGCAGCAAATATCATCCCGGACGTACAAGCATACCCCGGCGCGACTCAGGAAGTTATGCTCGAGTTTGTACCCCGGGTACATTAAGTAGGCTGTATCGGCTGGGCATGATATTTGCGTCTCCGTCAGAAAAAACAAGGTGGGCTGCGCGGTCTCTAAATGTAGATGGACCGCGTTGAGGTTGGTGTGTAGGCCCCTGATGTTACAGAAATCCACATGTATTGTGGACGATGGTACCGCTGTAGTAACGTTATTCTTATTTTTTCCTTTCATGACCTATGTGGGGGGTGGGGGGGGGAAGGTATAGAGATTTTCTGTGCTCCCAGTGCAGAAGACAAAGCTAGGCTTCGTACCACCACCGACAAGCTGGGGTTGTGTGAGTGGCTGGCGCGGCGGGCGGAAGGGCCTCCGGTCCCCTCCCAAATACTGTAGCCGAGTCCACTCCGGTTTCCTCCTCCGGCACGACTACAGCATCGGGCACTTTACACAGGCTGCTGGTTCAGCCTCCTGGGGCGGAGATTAAGTGATCCCCAGGTTCGGGAACCGTACAACCTGCGGGCGGCCAGCGGATAACCGTTTCACCGGGTCTCCCTGACCGCCGCGCCAACATTTCACGCCCCTACAAGTCAGTGGTGTCAATTTAAGCCTACGGTCTATCCACTGACAGCACAAAACCTCTCCAGTGAGCTCTGGCTACCCTACTCACCACCGGGAACACAACACAAGGTTATTATAACCGCGGTATTCTGTAGGGCGGAGGTACTTCCCCAGACGGACTGCTCAATTTGAGACGGGAGATACCGTCATGTCCTACCTCCATCAAAAATGGATCTTCATGAAACATTTTCAATAATTTAAAATAATTTAACGCAAAAACTAGTTAAGGTAGTATGTACCAAAAACAAACAGATAGTGTGTATTTAATGTAAATTGGGAATTAATATATCTTTGTATTATGTACGTGTTACATTTAGTATATTATAAAAGTACGCCAAAACAACTACCACTCAATTCTGCAGCTTTAGTCACCATCCAAAGGTTGCCTGGAAGAAATCACTTAAAGCGATAAGGCCGCCCATTGTACTGTTTCCTTATTGTTATTTTTTAAGTATCATATATATTTACTTACTTGGTGTACAATAAAGTGTAAAATTAAAAAAAAGAAACAATAAACATTGATTGATGCGATTGATGACATCGATGGCTTACTCTGTCTCGCGGACCAAGTTTTGTTAGATGACTGGTGGGATTTATGACTTAGGACTGAATAAGGTACGATCGATATATAACCGATGAGGTTAAAGTTCCTTTCCTTTACTACTCGATCTATTTTTAAGGATCCGTACCTTAAAAAGAAAAAAAGGAAAAAAAATTGAATTTAGCCGCATTGCTGCAAAATTTATTTTTATTATCATTTATAAACTCACGTCTTTATCCCTGAAGAGGTAGGTAGAGGTGCTAACACCCACATTTCGCCAGTTTATGTTTAGGTACCAATGTAATAGGTGGCGAACCTATTGCCATTAACCGGGCACTTATTCATCATGTCAGCCACATATAGTTCACTGCTGAACATAGGCCTCTCCCACAGACTTCCAGAATGACCGATCTAAAGCAGCCCGCATCCAGTGCTTCCCGGCGACCTTCCTGAGGTCGTCCTTCCATCTGGCCTTTGGACGTCCATCGGCCATCTGTTCTGCGCGCTATGTGTCCCGCCCATTGCCACTTCAACGAGCTAATCCTCTGGGTTACGTCGGTTACCTACTTTTGTTCTCCTACGGATATCATCATTTCTGACGCGATCACGTAAGGAAATACCGAGCATAGCCCTCTCCATAGCTCGTTGAGCGACTTTTGGGCACTTATTAACCTACGATAAATACACACATAACTTCGAAAAGCATCGAAAAGTCATTGGTGTGTGCCATGGTAAAACCTGGGATCGAACCCGAAACCTCGTCTCAGCAGTCCATTACCCATACCACTAGGCTACCGTTTTAATTAAATGGGTTTTTAGCAGTGTCCATGGTACGGGAGAGGTTGTGAAGAATTGAGGCCCAGGTGCACCAGTTAGAAGGTGAAATTGGCTTCTTGATGCCCCCCCTACATCTCTAGAAAATCATTTCTGATATCTTCTGCATTTGTAGGTGATCGCAAAGAGTTCCTGCTGCCCGATAGGAATAAATACGTGAATATGGATCGCCATTTCTTGAACAGTTATTTGAGATTGGTCGTCAGTACTTGCCACGCGAGGGGCGCTCCGGCCACCGGAGGAATGGCAGCTGCTATGCTCAAACCAGGAGCGGACATTACTGACAAAGAGTAAGTTTTATTGATACATTAGCACTCTGCCTGGGTTTCCGGTAGAGTAGAAGTAAGGGCCACACCATCTCTTCCCATGCGTTGTCGTACAAGGCGACTAAGGGATAGGGCTGTCTAATATCAGACAGATATACACAACCCAGACTCAGTATCAGATGCATGGCTCGAGTCAACAATATTACTCGGAATACGGCAATAGGCTCACCCCCTATTACGTGGGACCGAATACAATTATTGGTAAAATGTGTGTAACCTCGGCCTAACCCTCCAGGGATAAAGGCGTGATTATATGTATGTAGAAAGTCGAACAAGTGCGTCCACCTATCCGCGTCGTGCGGATCGCACAAATCGGTTCATCGGCGATGCCGACGCTATTGCTCCGAGAGGCAACTATTGCTATGCGCGAGTGTGACGCCCCTGTTGTTGCACACGTCCGTAAGCCACGGTAACCACTTCCCTTCAGGTGGGTCGTGTGAATCTCTAGTACCTAAGTGGTATAAATAAAAAAAAAACAAAAAAGCGGGTGCCGATGACGTCACGTGTCCCCCCAGACGTTATCGGCACGCCCCGCGCACTCGCTCCGGTACATTTCGTACGTGGGCAATTTTTTATTTCTTTGTCAGTATGTTTTTTGGCAATGTCCTACCCAGTTCATACGGTATTTCTCTAAAAGTTAATGCTTTTCGTAATAAAAGTTTTATTTTATTTTTTAAGGACTAAATTAGCTTTAATAATCCGTATGATTAAGCATGATGATACTTATATTTTTTAATAAAATTTATTTTATAGTTTGGTTAATTGGTCAATTGACTATGTCCTACTACACAATAGCCATGATTAAATGATTGAAAATACCGCTTTTTTTAAATATTTGTGTAGGAGTAGTTATTATTCTCAAAAAAGAGAATATGTACTTTTAAAAGGTTTCAATAACATAGTGTCTTTTAAATCAACATTTTACTAAAACATAATTTATTTCTGGGGCATAAAACAGAACTTGGTGGAAAATCCTATTGAGTTACGACATAATTTGCTCTCTCCTATAAAATTTTTCATAAAAAGATGTTATATTTTTTTGAAATAGCAACTCCCTATGGTCTACTGGACGCCATTTTGACAATCGAGCGTCGGTTTTGACAGTTGCAGTTGCAAAAATTAAGCGTCTGGTGCTTTGGTCTGGTGAGACACGTGTTGCAGTGTTACTTTTCGTGTTCCATTGAAAAACGGACTTTTATAAGGTATTTTGCATGATTTTGTGTACTAGCTCAAACGCATTTGGTTACTTATTATGTTCATTCCAAAATTTTCATTACAAGTTAAATAGAAAGTAGGTACAATGATATTTATTTATATTTTTAGATACTCCAGAAACCAGACGTTACGTTCCAATGAGAAATTTTGTAACTCAGTGGAACGAATTGTAACTCAGTGTAAGGCTAAAGGCGCGATACAAGTAAGTAAAATACAATAACACCAGACTAACTAAAATTTAATATTTTACATTATACAAATAAAACTGTATAATAATTAGTATACTTATACATAATAATATAATAACAAAGGTAGGTATAATTAATATAATTAGTTTGTTTTTAATTTTGTTAATTTTTTTCTTAATAGGTAATTTTGTCCAATGCAATACAAAAAATATGTTTACCTAGATAACAAACAAACAATACTTACAATAATTAGTCAATTTTGTTTGTTATTTAGGTAAACATATTTTTTTATACCATGAAAGGATATTATTATACCAAAATATGTTCTATTCGCAATATTTAATACTAGACCTAAACCTTATAATTTTGTTGTAGATAATAAAACATTACAAAAATGACTTTGACGCCAGCAGAAAGTATGAAAAGATATCGAGAACGGCTTAAACAAAATCCAGAAAAATTGGAAAATATCAAAAAGAAGCACGCTGAATATGTAAAATCTAAAAGTAAAACGGTAAAACAGCTAACGGAGGAAGAAAAGGAGAAGCAACGAAAAATATGGAGAAATCAGAAGAGTAAGCAGAAACAAAAGAAAAACAACTTGAAGTTCAGGAAAAAAAGGCATTTGGTTTCTTATTATAGCAGCCTTATATTCTTAAGTAACTTACTTTGGTTTTTCGGTAGAAACCAAAGACGAAAAACCAAAGTAAGTTACTTAAGAATTATAAGACTGCTATAATAAGAAACCAAAAATTGCCAAAATTAGTCCAAACATACAGAAAAAAACTATATCGCTTAAGGATAACCACTACGAAACAAATACAAAAGCTTGAAGAAAATAATATGAAAGTGAAAGCAAGAGCGGAAGTGTTAAAATTAACTTTAAAGTCATCTTATGCACAATGTAAAACTGTAAAAGAAAAACAAACCTTAAAAAATGTTATACTAAAAGAGAATATCCAGAAAAAAATTAAAAAGAATTATGTGTCAAGGCTATTAGGATTGAAAGGAATGGTGAGAATGAAAGAATTTTTTTATTTATGAAGAATTATTATATTTGTCGATTTTAATGTTTAGATTCTATAACGTTTTCTAGGTTCAAATTAGTAGTCCCAACTGAACACAGCCTTACAATTTTGTTACGTTCCACTGAGAAATTGTCCTCTATTTTTGTAAGTAAAAAAACAATTTGTTTTCTTTCTACGATAAGTAGAACCATTTTATGATTGTTATTCACAATAGAAAATTTTGTTCGCAATCAATTATATTATAACCGAAGTTATTTTTTTGTTCTTTAATAGGATA
Organism: Eilema griseolum; assembly: GCA_963662185.1. Taxonomy (NCBI): domain Eukaryota; kingdom Metazoa; phylum Arthropoda; class Insecta; order Lepidoptera; family Erebidae; genus Eilema; species Eilema griseolum. The sequence goes on along the minus strand of OY759231.1, from coordinate 21,454,741 downwards.
ATACTAATTAAAATGGCTATACCATATCAGTAAAGTAACTCAGAGGAATTTCTGATGTGAATTCTCAGCTATCTTTCTTTCTTTTCTTAATTTTTTGTGATCATTACTAAAATTGTACCTTATTTTCTTCCTAATAAAACATTATATTAAACGTCCTGCTTTTTATTCCGCGTTAACAATGCCGAACAATTCGTAACTCAGCGGAAAGCTCATACGCGACAAGCCAAAGAAAAATGTAAATATTTCTCAAATTAATGATTATTTTATAGCTATTCTTACTGTTTCACGTAATTTAGTTAATAACACGCAAAAATTTGTTATTCAAATCTTTAAAAATACAATTTATTTTTTAAATGAACTTTTCAAAAAATGTACAACAAAATAAAAATTTGCCCACGTACGGTTCTACACAAATCCGAGTGAATTCGGTGTTAGTTGCGGTGGCAACTTATTAGGTTTATTTCTTAAAGTTCTAAATTAAATGAATAGTTTCATTACACTTTGTCATTGACTCTGCAAAAAGCTTTTTAGTTTTGGACGTAAGCCACATTGCTTTAAAGACTAAAATTAAATTGATTTTTCAGCAGTGTCTATGGTATGATATAGGTTTTGCCTTAACAGAATCGAGACCCTGTGAAAAATTCATCCGTTTGATGCGATGCCTCCGATGCATATGATGCTCAAAAGTCTACCTCCTTTACAGAACACATAATATTACATTTGAATGTGAATAACGATTTTGTTATTTCAGATCGAAAATGATAATAACGAAGATCCTGCAGAGCAAGATGAAGGAAATAGAGTATGGTGTCGACGGGTTCATGGTGTACGATGCCAGAGTGGTGCCGCATGTTAACGAGGTTCGTTCCCGTTCCTTTAGTTTTTTCTGTACCTTTTCCTTACATACTTAGTATTTCATTCACTCTGTACTCATTCTTTCTGCGTACCCAAACCATTATCCTCAGCATACCCTTTTCAATCCACTTTTACAGGCCACTTTTCTAGAATCTCTATATTTTTCTTTCTATCTACCAACCTTCCTCCAAATCAAAGACCGCACTGAATTCACTCTACTTTCATGCTCCATTTGTAATCTCCAAATTTTACTCCACATTCAATCAATCAATCAATTAGCCCATCGTAGTCCTTTGCTGGACATAATAATAAATAAATAAATATTCCGCAACATTCCACACAACGCTATCTAGACTCATGGTAAGCATAGCTAAACTAGCTTGTGTTATGGAATCTTGTATGCGGAAAATACTTAGATACTTTTTTTTTGTAAATACATACACATCATACATAGAAACATCCAGACCAAATTCAGATATACATATGTATATTATTCATGCATACAAATATTTGCACTGAGCGGGAATCGAACCCGCGCCTCCTGCGTAGCAATCAAACGTTTATCGCTACGCCATGGAGGCCTCAAACAGGCCTCTCTCAATGTTGGGAGGCTTTGGCTTTTTACTAGGTTTTGAGTTTTCCTTCTCTCGCAGTGATATCGTCTGCGTATTATTCGTTTGTAGCCTCTTACGACTCCCGGATGATAAATTAAATACTTTTATTCCAGAAAGCTAGTACCTATATAACATTCCTCTTTGCTATTAAAACATAATTTAAAGAGATAAGAAATGATCAACTCATTGTCAGTGACAGTGCAACCTTTATCCTCATTATTTCGATAATGCATTAACGCAATGGGTAGTAGAGTCAACATCAGATCCAACTTGACGAATGAACATAACATAACATAAACTCACGCCTATATCCCCGAAGGGGTAGGCAGAGGTGCTGGCACCCACATTTCACTAGTTTATTTATTCACCTTATAAACCTGCAATAAATACCTCGTCTCGGTAGTCCAGTACTCATACCACTAGGCTACCGCGGCTATTGACGAATGAAATATATTTAAAAAGATCTTAATGCCTTGGTTTTTCCCCGATGACTGCAAGTGCAGACTGATTGTTCTGAAATTTTGTACACACCTTTAGTGCGCAAAATAATATTATGTACATCAATAAAATAGTTATAATTAGCTACTCTTAATACCTTGGTATTAAGATCGTTTTGACGCTGCTAGTACCTAGGTACAGTCAACAACAGAAGTGAACTAACAAATTCTGATTCATTCATTCATCACCTTAGCTCAGAAACCTTTAATGGTTGAAGAGTTTGTTTGTTTGTTTGAACGCTCTAATCTCTGGATTCTGAATGTACTGGTTCGAATTTAAAATTTATTTTTTATTGAACAGTCCGTTTATCGACGAAGATTTTAGGCTATATATTATCACGCTACTACCTAAGGGAGCGGAGCAGTGATCACAAATGTCAATAAATCCGACAAATTTCCATACATTATAGGTAGACAAAAAAATACGGACTTAAAGGTTGATATGAGGTTTCTAAATATACCGCGAGCGATGCTGGGGCGGGTCATAAAATATTAAACATGAGATATAATAATTTTCTCCTCTGAGGATCATATAACTACTTAGTCGTCAATTTATATTTTTATTTACCCTTACTGGCGTAAATATACATATGTACAAAGAATCGTAATTTTACAATAGGTATGTAGGACACGACGGTATTCCCGTCTCAATTGAGCAGTCCGACTGGGGAAGTACCTCCCCCCTACAGAATGCCACGGCTAAAATAACCTCGTGTTGTGATCCCGGCGGTGAGTAGGGAAGCCAGAGCTCACTAGAGAGTTTATTTGCTGTCAGTGGGAAGACCAAAGGCTTGTCCTGATTTTGTGTTCTGCATTGACGGCACAGAAACTCTGCTCTTACAGGGTCGGCAGCTCGGGTGTGACACACCCCTGTTGTTATATACGTTCATAGGTTACGGTAACCACTTTCTATCAGGTGGGCCGTGTACTTGTCTGCCACATAAGTTGTTTTAAAAAAACATGTACCTATTTAAATGTAAAAAAGGTTAATCAATATTTCAGGATTAATCAACTTTTGTCATTGAGTGTACGTAAACAATCCTTTTTTGTTCGATGAGGCAGTCGGAAACTCCTTGCCTCTAAATTAAGTTTTTACTCACAGTGCACGGTGAAATCGACACGCTATGGTTGCTTAACAACAGAAATTGCTGTTTGCAACAAAAAAAGTACGTTCAGGATTGTTTAATCCTTAGCGTATATCTTGAAATGTTTGTTTTAAAAATTTATGTACCTGTATCAATCACTTCTAGTATACAATATATATAATCACGTATAGTACAGCCTGTACAGCTGACTATACCTTTAATGGCGACATCAGATTAATATTTACTAGAGAAGTAGTACTCAAAATGATCGTAATACCAAAACTCCAATTTTATTTTAGCTATCACAGCTCTAATAGCTGAAAGCATCGTGAGTGGTCAAAACATCTTAGCGATCAATTCTCCATAATAATGTGAGATAGCAGAGTGTTCATTTTGATTTGTGCTAGCAGCTCGCTCAATGGCATCTAAGCAAGCTAGCAGTCTACATATAATCACGCCTGTATCCTCGGGTTAGGCAGAGGTGAATAAACACCCACACTTCATCAATCATTGTTTCCGGTCCCACCTAATAGAACGTGAGCCTATTGCCGTCTTCCGGGCACTTTTGTTGACTTGAGCCTTGTTTCTGTACCTAATTTTAAGCTGATATCTGTCTTATGTTAAACAACCCTAAAGGGCCTTGTACGACACCACATGGGAAGAGATGGGGTGGCTAGTCAAGATCAATCAGAATAGTACACGTCCATAAGCCTCGGTAACCACTTTCCATTAGGTGGGCCGTGTGCTTGTTTGACATCTAAATGGCATAAAAAGACAACCTAACCACTAACTTGACATAGCTATCGAACATTTCATATTGCAAAAACGCGCGTTTTTTTGCCTAAACAGTGGGGTGTCATTTATTAACTTATTAATCTTGTTTTTGGTTAACGTTCCAAATTAGATGTTTATACCGACTCCCGACAGACGGCTATAAGGATAAGGTCAAAATCAGCCACCAATCTACCACCACCAATAACTGGAATTAACGCTATCATGGTTTAGGTACATTTAGTCTAACAAAGCAATACATTTTAGGGAAAAGTGGTATACGACCATGGCTATTCTTGATATTTTCTTGCTTAATACTTTTAAAGCGTGGTTTTTCAGTAGTCGGGTTTTAGCGGCAGTAGACTTTTCTGTTATGCTATTAGTCTAAAGTTGAATGGCATCTTGTAGAGTAAATGAAAAGATGTAATGGTCTCATTTCAATTTAATATTGAACTTTATGCTTATTTCAATAAAATCTAGTATTTAATGTCATTTTTTGTGTGTCCATGTCCGTGGTATTACAAATTACAATGATTTTACTATGAGATAAAATTAGCAGAATTGGGGGCTGGAAACTATCAAAATAAAGAAGTATGACGTCACACTTCTTTATTGTATAATTTGATATTAACCGTTAGATGGGTAATTAAAAAGAAAAAAACTAAGAACGATCGTAATTTTACTTCTCTTTACGTTAATTAAAGAGTTTAAATACTGTAACTATTATAGGCAAATAGGTACATAATTTGAAACAAAACTGTGTGTGCAGTCAGTGGGAAGAACAAAGGCTTGTCCTGTTCTACAGTTACGGCACAGAATCCCTCTATTCTTACAGGATTGGCAGCACGAGTGTGACTAGCCTGATGTTGCACACATCCATAGACCACTTTCTATCAGTTGGACCGTGTGCTTGCCTGCCACCTAAGATGATAATAGATTCTGGGCCACGAATATATCTACATACACGAGTAAATACGAATTTGGCGCTACTAATCGCATATCTCTAGAATTACTTAAATCAAATAGTAACATGTATCTATCTTATCAATAATCTCTCGTCCGGATAATAGGTAGGTACTTTATTATAGATAGCCATTATTACTGAAAGATTGTGCTGTATTATCTTCCATTTATATAACAGATATGCCTCTTATAATATGCCATCTGGCTGTTGTAGAATCTGCGGATCCAGCGATTCTGCAGATCTTAGTTTTTTTTTAAATAAGAACATTAGCAACCGAAATTACTAATATTCCTCCAACTAACTAAGGTAAATTGCTTGTGCTAGGAGTGGGTCCACGTCGGTAATGGCCAGGATTCGAACCCTCTCGATCGTAACGCCGACTCTTTAACCACCAAGCTACCGACGCTGGAAATTATACAAGATTTTTATTATAAGTATACTAGCTGACCCACCCCAGCTTCGCCCGGGGTATATTTTGAAGCTTCATATCCCTTTGAGCCCGTATGTTTTAGTCTTCAAAATATGTATGAAAAATTGCCGGATTCGATAACATTTATTAACATCAATGCTCCGCTCCCTTAAGTAGTAGCGTGATGATATAAAACCTTCCTCGATAAATGGACTACCCAACACTGAAAGAATCATTCAAATCGGACCAGTAGTTCCAGAGATTAGCGCGTTCAAACAAACAAACAAATAAACAAACTCTGCAGCTTTATAATATTAGTATAGATTTACAGCCTCTGTGGCGTGGCGGTTGTGTAGGTACATACGACTGCTACACGAGGGGCGCTGGTTCGATTCCCGCTTTTTCTGGTTCATTACCATGCCTCGGAGAGATGAGTACGTCAAGTCGTCGCGGTCCCGGCTGTCATAAGAACTTTTTCGGCATTCGATATATAGGAGAAATGGAATGGAAATGTGAAATGACCCAGACAGAAGGACCTACGTTCTCTACCAGTCCGAGCAATGGCGTCCTCATGACAATTGTCATGTTTTATGCTACTCAACATTCTTTGTGACCTCTTTATCTATTAAGTTATCTACAAAAGAGAAACAGGAAACAGGTTGGTTTGGTATTCGTATTGCTATCTTATCATAACATGTAACATTATAATATAATTATCTACACCACAGTTTAATGTCGTCACGTAATCGAATCGGTTTCGCAAACGTGGGGCTCTTATTTATTGCTCTCGTTAGGTTGCATTTTGTAAACTTAGGCGACAGTAGGCCACCAGCCTGCTTATGCTAGGGTGACAGGCGGCTCCATCCGTCACCCAAAGCACGCACCTGATTTGAATACTGATATGGGATGTTATTGTCCCATCTTATACCGTTGGAATGTGTAGGTAAATAAGAACACTTTTATATACTAGGATACTTAATTCTATTGTTCACCATAAAAAAACAACACCATGACCAAGTGACGCCAAACATAAAGCGACACCACTTGAAACGGAGAGAGAGATGGGAAGTACTTATGGGGACTAACCGTCTCTCGTAGTTTTTTATAGTGTGTTGCCATTCACATAATATAACACACCGTTCGGAAAAGTAGTTATAACTACACTAACTTTGTCCATGCACATGCAATAATAGCTCGTGTCGCCTAAGTGTACAAAATGCAACCTAACAAGAGTAATAAATAAGAGCGCGCCATAGACCCGTCTGCAAAGCGCCTTACTGCACCGATTCGATTACGGGACGACATTAAACTTCCCATACCCGGGGACGAGATAGGTACTCCATGGTCCCCACACTCGAAGAGTGGAGACGGCCTTGCGCTGGCCGGCGTGCGAGGGATACCTATGTCTCAGATAATCTCACCTCTGGCAACCTATGACTACGGCACGGCCCACACAGTCGACGTGCATTTAAGTCGGTTCAAATCCGATATATCCATGGGGATTTTGCGCACAATAAAAAAGGTATTCAACTCAGGTGGAAAAAAGCTCGAGCAGTTTTAGATGTTCATTAAATATCAACCTTATTCCATATGGTTATTTCCGTCCTACTTAACACAAACGCATAAGTACTTCATACTTAACATAATAATATTTTAGCCTTGTTTTTTTTATACAACTTAGGTGGCAGACAAGCACACGGCTCGATAGAACACCACCTGAAGGAAAGTGGTTACCGTGACCTATGAACGTGTGTAACTCCAGGGGAGTCACACGCACACCCGTGTTGACGACCCTGTAAGAACAGAGAGTTTCTGTGCCGTCAGTGCAGAACACAAAATCAGGACAAGCCTTTGGTCTTCCCACTGACTGCACAAAAACTCTCCAGTGAGCTCTGGCTACCCTACTCACCTGAAAATAGTATGCAACACTAAATGTTATCCGATAACACAGTAGCACATTGTTGCTTACTATAATTACCACTTAAAAACTGTTCCGAGCATTTTACCCTTAAATTGAAAATATCCTTCACCGAACATATTGTGAATTTGATAACCATGACGTCATTACACTGTGCTGCAGATTAGACCAGGTTAGGCCTTCTTCCTCATCTTGGCGTTATTCCCAGTCGCATCCGAAACTCACTTCGGAGTCTGGGATCCGCTTTACCAGTTTAACTGCGGATTTGGCCGAACATCGATATTTTCCGCTAAGCGACTACTGCCTGACCTCGACAACCCAATGGCGATATCGAAGCATTGCAGGTAGATCAGTTGTTGAATTTTTTAACGCTCCAACTGTCCGTAACGACTGCCATGGATGTTCGACAACTGGGACCTACAGACCTTGACGTGCTCTCCGAGGCACGACCAGTCAAGTAATAATAATAAATATTCTACAATCTGGATCCATACATACAAAGCATGGATTAATTAGCTTGTGTTATAATCTAGAATGTAGATAAACACACTTAGATACTTTTTTTTTGTGAATACGTATATATTATACATAGAAACACCCAGACCAATGCAAATATACATAATTATGCATCCGAATATTTTTACTGAACGGGAATCGAACCCGCGTCCCTGCGTAGCAGTTGAACGTTCTTCCGCTACGCAACAGAGGCAGTCTGGTGCTATGGCTATGGCATAGAAATATTTACACGGAGCGGGATCAAACCCGCGCCTCCTGCATAGCGGCCGTATTCACTATCGCCAGGGGCTGTCTGTCAGGTTGACATTAGCTCCAAATATCTCGATGTTACCCATACACTCAAACCACTTATGATCACTAATTTATGTCATGTTTTCTTTTCTCATAGCTTTGGAAAAAAAGTGGTGCAAGTCCAAATCAAATATCTAGACAGTTCGAGGTGAACGTCACCCCGCAGGACCTGCTGGCCATACCGCGCGACGGCGTGACCCTCCAGGGGGTGAAGCACAACGTGGCGATATCCATACTGTTCATCTACTACTGGCTCGCGGGCATTGGACATTTCTTCTACAGCGGGAACGTCGAGGACTCGGCCACTGCTGAAATATCCAGGTTTCAAATCTGGCAGTGGATTCGATTTTCGGTAAGTGTTTTTATTTTTCTAAATTTAAAACACGTTCGACTGTTCTATGGAAACTGTGGAAAAAGTACAGGTCTTTTATTCAATATAAATAAATAATAATAAAAAAAATCCACAAAATTCCACACAACGCTATCTAGACTAGACCTAGACTAGAGCTTGTGTTGTGGAATCTAGAATGCGGATGGAAGGATTTACAAAAGAATATATAAAGTGTGATTATTATATTTACATCATTCGTTTAGCTCCGTTAGTTCCCATTAGAGTATAATACAGCCATGGGTGTCATAGAAGGCGACTAAGAAATAGGACTGTTCCATCCGACAGGTAACATATAGCTCACCAAAAAGTGCCTGAATGACGACAATAGCCTCGCCCTTTATGGGTGGGTGGTGGGACCGAAAAACATATTTGTTGAAATGTGAGTGATAATACGTCTCTGCTTACCCCTTCGATCGTAGATTCACAATTTATTTCTCATACAAGTCCCAGATCTGACATTGAAAAAAAAAAGTATAAGTGTTCTTCTTCAGGTACCTCTCGAAGACGATCCCAAACGAAACGTCACAGTGAACCTTATCGAGAAAACTGCCTCGAATTTCTCTGCCCACGCGCATAAGAACCTGTGTCGCTCGAACGCCGAGCGCAAGCGGCTGACGGCCGCGCGCTACATGAGCATGGAACTGTTCCTCGCGAGGCACCCCCCAGAGTTCATCACCAGCTTTCTCAACGACAACCACAAGTATCGAACACTACATAATAAAGCTGTGCTGAGTAACTTATAAAAGTAAGCTTAATGATATTTTAAACCTATTGGTATGTTAACTGACAGTCTCCGTGGCGTGGCGTCAGTTAGAGCGGCCGCTACGCATGAGTTTGCGCGGGTTCGATCCCCGCTCAGTGTAAATATTTGTATACATGAATATAGGTATATTGTGTTGGTCTAGTCGTGCCATACCAACATCTTTGGCGATTGTTACGGATAGTTGGAGCCCTAAAAAGTCCAACAACTGATCTAGCTGCAATGCTTCGATATCGCCTTGGGTTGTGGAGGTCAGATGGCAGTCGCTTCACGGAAAATATCGAAGTTTAGCTAAATCCGCAGTTATGACTAGTAAAGCAGACCCCAGACTCCGAGATGAAAACTTCCGATCTGACTGGGATTAACGTTGAGATTAAGAGTATGCTAACTATTCAATTTGATTAGAATCGGAAAAAGTTAACTGCTCAGACAGGAGTGCTCTGACCACTGAGCTACTTAATCATCATGCTGAGCAATTTCCTAGTTGTTTGAAATTTACATTTTGCATTCCGAGATATGCTCATTGCTTTTGATGTGGAGTTTGACCTCCTAACCCTGAAATGAAAGTCAGCGCGAGACCTCGTCCGACAATCAGGAGCTTTCCCCCTTTGCAGGTGCGGCTGGTTTAAGGCTTGGCATCGTAGATCTTGTCGAGACTCCCACCCACACCCAGACTAATAATTTTGATTGTTTGAGAAAGTTCACAAATATTAACAGGGTTCCTGAATGGTTTGAAAACAAAATTAGACCCGGTAGGCGGCGCTGCCGTCAATGCTCTTTGGGCTGGACAGCGTCTGCCGGAACTGCTAGTATTGTTATAAAATATATTATTAACTTCATTGCAACCCGCTATCCTGGTGCCTCCACTTGTAGCGTCAAAATAAAAATATGAATTATATTTGTAAATAAACAATATTTGTCTTTGCAGAAACCTATGAAAGTACGAAGCAGTCTATTAACAAGAGAAAAATAAACAGAGTCCAAAGAATAAACCAAAATGGCCGCCTTCTATAATAGAGCTCTAAGAAAAGAAATAAGCCAAAGTAGACATACCAAAATATAGAAAATATATAATATAATAATATATTTACATTCCTATTATATTTGTTAACGTTGTATTGTGAGCACTGAGTTTGCCTGTCCTGTGATATATCACAATACTGTTGTGCACCAAGAGATTTATAAATGTTATATTGTTTATTGGGATTATATTTTTATAAACAATATTTTTTTTATTTATATTTATACATTCCATCGCTCGGTATAGTTCAGACTATACGAGTATACTCGTAATTCTCGAGGAGACGGCAGAGCTGGCCGGAATAAACTTGGGGACTCTCCTGTTCATATCCCAGATCTTATACAGGTCGTGATACAGGTAAGCTTGGCCACGTCCCTCTTTTATTGCTTACTTGCGCTGTGGGATAGTGTGTGAACTCAGAACTTGCAATAGATATTCCATCTGCAAAGCGCCTTCAGCGTTTTTAGATGATCCGATTCGATATCGGAGTCGGGCGCAGGTCCTATATCAGAGGAAGTAAAATGTATGAAATATCTATTTTTCATATTCTCATCCGATGTCGGATAACGGAGCCGACTACATTGTAGGAATTAGGATTCGACGGTATTACCAATTAAGCAGTCCGACTGGGGAAGTACCTTCGCCCTTCTAAATACCTCGGCCAATAACAACTTCGTGTTGTGTTTCCAGTGGTGAGTAGGGTACCCAGAGCTCACTGGAGAGTTTGTGCCGTCTGTGGGAAGACTAAAGGCTTGTCCTGCTTTGTCTTCTACATTGACCGCACAGAAACTCTGTGCTTACAGGGTCGGCAGCGAGTGTGACTCCTCTGGTGTTACACACGTTCATAGGCCACGGTAATCACTTTCCATTAGGTGGACCGTGTGCTTGTCTGCCACCTAAGTAGTATAAAAAATGACCTCTGTGTTGGTGGCTATCAGCTGTTAGCTATCGTCGTCCGACACTAATATCCGATATAATCTGAAAACGCTCTTAAGCTAACCATTGTTGTAAATTATTATTATTTCACTATACCTATTGTAAACACATGCTATTTTATGTATAATATGTACGACATTGTACACTGCGCTATCTAGACTCAAACTACGCATACGTTACGGGATCTAGACATTCCATTTGACATTAATCCATACATTCGACATACAAACTTCAAACACCCAGACCAATGCATTTAAAAAACATATTCCATGCTAACAATCCAAGGTCGTTGAGGCTCAGAATGTCGACTTCCCAAAATGTCCCCTGGTTCCAAAATGTCAACTTCCCAAAATGTCGCTTTCCCAAAATGTCGCTTTCCCAGAATGTCACCCATTCTTAGGCTTAAACCAACAAAATAAAAAACCAATTTAGAATCATTTTTTTATTTTAATTAGGTACTTAAGTAGTGGGATTTTTAATTAGAAAAGAAATTTGTAATGAAATATAGTCATGTATTGTCAAAATTTAGGCACCTACTTAAATTTACTTAAGTATGTATTCCAAATAAAATCAATATCAATAGGTATCAATATTGTACACACATTCAAAAAGATCAAAGAGTTACTGTTAGTAACATATCCAAAGGTATAATTAAGATAATAGTCGCTATTACCTATAGTAACTCAAGTATTACAAATAAAATATGTTTTAATCATTTTCTTAAAATGATAAACATACTTAACATTGATAAAAAACGATAAAATATAGACAGTGACATATCAAATCAAATATATTTTAATTGTGGTACTGAAATTTACTTTGGTTAATTAACATTACGAATAATAGTACATTATGGTACAAGTGTGTAAAGTTGGTGATTACCGCTGAGGCGACATTGAGTCGGTCTTAAGAGAGCCGAGGACGGTAATCACCATACACACGAGTGGCATACTCACAAATGGATACACATAAATTGGTTTTTTATTTTGTTGGCTTAAGCCTAAGAATGGGTGACATTCTGGGAAAGCGACATTTTGGGAAAAGGACATTATGGGAAGTTGACATTTTGGAACCAGGGGACATTTTGGGAATTCGACATTCTGAGCCTCAACGTCCAAGGTTAGTGTAGAAGCAAAAATAAAAAACGCACATTGTGATCAACATTTATATTTATCTCAAAAATATTGAATATTTTAAACTTAATATCCAACTTAATTCTAGCTGAAACTGTAAAAGCAGTGATATAAGTAGTTTATAATAATTACATTTTGTTGCGTATCAGAAAGTAAATGTACAACAGTAATTAGAAAACAGCACGTGATTTTTAAGTTAATATGGACTTAATCTCAGACTAAAAGAACAACATAGACGGAGATTTTTTTTAGTCTGAGGGACTTAACCTACTTGATATGGTACTATTATTATCAATTATATTTCTCATCAATCATATTAAAATCGTTGTTGAACATTTTAAAAGCCTAAAAGTCAGGTTTAGCTGCACGGAGTAAAACTAGCGTGCTAAAGCCGTGATATTAAAAACAGTTGAAAACACGATTCGTGCTTTGCCTGTTCAACAGATTTATTGCCACTTTCGTTTCAAAGTTTATTCTATGACGCATATATGCGTCATCAGCGGCGTCGGGATTTCCATGACGCATGTATGCGTCACCGGCGTGTCGGTTAATAACCGTCACGCCGCAACCCGCGCTATGACGTGGAGTTGCGGATATTGGTCCGTGTTACCATACCATAAGGCTTTTTAACAGCGTGATTTTCAATATCCGTGCAAAACTTCGCTTTTTATAATATACTTTATACTTTGTTCGCACTTCAGTTGATCGTCAACCTTGCACTGAACCTGTGACATTGTCTGACGGTCAACTGTAGTCATTATATGAACTGATAAGAAGTTACATAGATAGTGAACATTCGTACTGTTAATAAGCTAACGAAAACAAGAACAGTAATAATCACAAAACATTTTTTATTAATATTTTTCCTATTCTTTTATAACGTGATGAGATACTAATTAAAATTATGAATTTAGTGAGACTGTAGGTACGAATAGTTATTTAAGAAATAAATGAGACCTTTTTTGATAGTAACAAAGAATTTCTGTAATGGAGACTCAGTATTTAACACAATATTATAAAATCTATATGGTTAAAAATTACCATCTAGTCTCGTCAATATTACAATTTGTATCTGTGCAACATGCACAACGAGCTTACCAAGACGCACATATGCGGTTTAGAGGGAGATAGCTCACTCTGAATCGCATGTGTAGAAGACAGATGGAGTTATGTACCATGTATAGACACGGTATATAGCTCCATCTCTCTTCCTCTGAACCGCTGCCCAAAATAGCAATAGCAATGATCCGCATCGTGGTAGACTCATTATTTCGCAGATGTCATCTTATGCGACCCAACGCACTTCGTCGATCGAAGAAAGTTCATTAAACATCTACAATGGTTATAAATGAAAATATCTAATCATTACACGTTAGTGCAATCTTGAATTTAACATATTATAAACAAATTTTAAGGCCACATGTGTATAATTATTATTCATCAGTTTCTGTTGAATGTTGCCATCTTTAGTGTAATAAGTATCAGTTAAAATAACATGTCCTGTTATGTTGTATTTATTTTTATATTGTTTGTTTATATATCGTTGCTGAATTTATATCTTACAAGAACAGAGGAAATATAAATATACATGTATTTTCAAGACTCATAACATTATCATACAATATCTATCTAAGCAGTCTGTTATCAATTATATTATTATTAATTCTTATTGCTTGTACATCATACGTTCTATAAATGTATTCCATTTAAAACTGAGGTAATTAGCTATCTGATTCAAAAAGCCTCCCTTTAAGCTATACATACAAAGGTAAATCGAATTATTTTTACTATAATCAGATGTAAGGATTATTATTGAATGTTTAGAATTAATATAAAGTAATTATTCGCCATTAGAAACCCGCACCACAGCCTATAGTAGCGATAATTTAGTTAAAATACTTAATTGAAGTGTAATGTGTTTTCAATGAAAAGTAATATGAAATTCGTCACCAACTTTGGTTGGTTTGGCTCTTATTTAATTTAGGATAGTCACCTAACAAATAAGTGTCAAAATTGCACCGAATTTAGATTAAATATTTCAGAATGATCCGTCGCTTCTTTCGTAACTCACTGGTCGATATTCGATATGTAGTACGAGTACTCCCACAGTCCAATCGAGCACTCCCTCACTGTATGGTCGATATGTAGTCCACCCGAGTACTCCTTCAGTAGACGAAGGTGCTTCAAAGTCGTAACTAACTTGGAAGGTAAGGTGAGTGGTGAGTCGCCGAGCTAGGACAGAGTGCAGCGCGAGGACTGCTCGCCGCCCACCCGCGGCCGCGAGAGGGCGCGCGCCAGCTGTGCGTCCCGCCGCGCCTGCGCACGCGCAGGACTTTCCTCCTCGTCAGCCATAGACAGCGCAAGTGCACGCGCCAAAGCCTCGTCTTCACTCTGTGGAAATGAAAAAATACTTTTTTAATCAAAGTGCTGGCTAGGTGTTGTAGCGGATGACATGTGTGTCAATGGTCTCACTACGATGGATCCTAAAAGCATGCGAAGTGGAAACATAGAAGCCGGAAAGTGGAACACCGGCTCCCAGGCCTCCGATGAGACCTGGTTTTAACGTAAGGATGATGAGTATATATATATATATATTAAATTTATTTTACAACAATATTATACAATGATAACAATCATAGCAAACCATAAACCATTGGGGTTTGTGTGGAGTGCCGTATATTCTATTAATTCATTAAATACTTTATAAATATCTACTTTACATACTTAATTCATTATAACAAACAAATGGGTAGATAGTTGTTAGAAAGGCATGTAGTAGGTAAGTGTAAAAATTGTTCGTGTTCAAGCGTCAAATTCGGCCGAGTGACCGGACTGAGCACCGGTTTTGTAAGTTTACAAAAATGTTTTACATTGGAATAAAACTACTTTAAAAGGATTCTCCCACAAAAGAAACACAGTTCGGATGCTTGCAGATAACCTACTGCCAAGATAACATATTAACTTAGTGATTGTGGCTAATAAAATAGTAAAACTAAAAACTTTTGACGATTAATTACGAACCCTAAATAGCCTCATATCTCAGAATGATACTCAGTCCAGAATCTCGATTATAAATCTTTAGAACTTGGATCAACTTGGAATACGGACTTTATGTACAAGACAGGAGACAAGATCTTACTCAGAGAGTTATAATTAGAAGCACTGACCATATTCCCTTGTACATCTGTGATAGAGGAGACGGGAGTGACGACAGGCGTTTTATTCTGAGATATTCTGCTCTCGGCCGCTTTTAGACGCGCCATAGCTGCATTACTGAAATAAATAATAAATAGTTGTTATGTCAGGTAAACTGAGCCAAAAGGAAATTCAATGCATTATATTTATAACTAGAGGCCGCGCACGATTTCGGAAAACCGATCTTTTACCCCTTATAAGGAACCTACCTGCCAAATTTCAAGTTTGTAGTTACCATAGTCGCTGCGATTTCATGATTAATTAATTATTATTAGATTAATTGAGTGCTATTTCGCTTTCATATATACAATTATAATAATTAATTAAATAATATTCTAGAGTAACTCGTAAACAATCTTGATGTCTTTTAAAAATATATGTTTTATTAAAAACTCTGTAACAGTATGTAACAATTTAATATTCCTTTGCACCAGGCACGACACGAGGTAGGTTAACACTTGTGACAAAAGCTTGGCGTGCTAATCGACATATTTCATTTCATATGTAACAACTTCGAAATAAAACTCTGCACCAACCCATCTAGCCAGTGTCGAAACATTAGGCCAAAGCTTTCCAACCTTTTCTTGGACAGGGAAGTCTTAATCAAGATATTCTACTGAAACAACAAAACGGTATTTCCGTCCAATTGAGCTCCAATTGAGGTCATAAAAACCTCGTGTTGGGTTCCCGGCGGTGAGTAGGGTAGCCAGTGCTCACTGAGAGTTTTTGTGCTGTCAGTGGGACTACCAAAGGCTTGTCCTGCTTCTTTTACACCGATGGCATAGAAACTCTATGCTTACAGGGTCAACAGCGCGAGTGTTACTCTTTTGGTGTTGCACAAGTCCATAGGCCAAGGTAACTACTTTCCATCAAGTGGATCATGTGTTTGTCTGCCACCTAAGTGGTATTAAAAAAAATACTTCAATATACATACGCTGCTTGTCTTCTCTTCGCAGCCAATTTCCCCTCGCAGACATGGTCGGCCGCATGCCGGTGTCGCAGGCAGAAGTTGAGCGCGCACTCCCCACAGACCAGAGGCACCATCTCCTTTGTCTTGCAACCTTTAAAGGAGCATCGGTTTGTGAACACCTGTAATTTTTGCAAATTCTCTTAGTTTATGCTTAGAATACTATTTGTATACCCCGTACAATTTTTTGGAAATATATTTACGCGGTTGTTAAGACCTCTGTTAGCTGGTTAGCTGAAGCCACACTGGAATTTGTCCTTAGGAATAACTCAGTAACAGTATGGAGTCTAGAAATGTAGTGAACAGATTGTGATAGATTCTACCACATTACATGTGTCTTTACTACATATTATTAGAGATATAAAAAAACTTCAATGTCTGTTTGTTTGTGAAGCTGATAATATAAACAAAGCTATAATTAAATAAATTAAATAATATGTAAATAGGGTATAAATAACCAGTTCCTTATCTACATACTACAATAAGAGAACAATGTAAATCATAGAACGAGGCCAGCTATGTGCAACTCCACTGTACAAAAGTACCTGCACTGCACTGTCTATTTTATTGCTATTATTTACCTTTTTCCGTCTTTCCCTCGCAGGGTCTGAGGTGCATTGGTTGTCTATATGTACACCAACAGCCACATCTGGAGGCTCTCCACGTCGACCGGGAACAGGTGCACTGCATAATGGACACACTGGCACTTGTATGTCACGAGTATTGGGTTCAGGACAGTCATGCTTGGCATATGCAAAGTGGTCAGAACTGAAAAAGATATGGAATAATTTTATAGATAGGAGGATTTGATAGGTAATAACAAAAGATTGATAACGATAGGATTTTTTTAAAATCAGATCAGGCAGGATTCAAATCTTTTTTTTTTACCACTTAGGTGGCAGACAAGCGCACGGCCCACATGATGGAAAGTGGTTACCGTGGCCTATGGACGTGTGTAACATCAGAGAAGTCACACTCGCGCTGCCGACCATGTAAGCACAGTGTCTGTGCTGTCAGTGCAGAGGACAAAGCAGGACAAGCCTGTAGTTATCCCGCTGACAGCACAAATTCTCCAGTGAGCTCTGGCTACCCTACTCACCGCTGGGAACAGAACACGAAGTTATTATAACCGCTCAATTGCTCAATTGGGTGGAAATACCGCCGTGTTGTACCTCCTATAAATCTGCAAACTTTCCCTTACAGCTCTGACTACTGAGCTACCAAAACCTCGCCATCCAAATCTTCCTATATAATATATTTGTCTTGCGCTAAACTAATTCACTTTTTTCTTATTATCATTGATTTGAATGGTCAGCATACTAAATACTTTAAAATTTTATTGAATATCAATGAAAGAACTTAAGCTTTTTGATATTTAAGTTTTTGAGTTCTTATATCAAAAACCTTGACTGATTCAGATCTCAAAGTAATAGTTTTATAAATGGTTTAGTTCTACATCCAGCAGAAGGTCAATTATGCTAATTTACAATGATCTGCCCCTCTAGCCAAGTGGCAATTCATTGTACCGGCCGTACCATACATGATTGTAGAATATAATGATGTATGTATAGCATTTGACGTTTATGACATGTCTACTGCAACAGGTTAACTTTACACAATTTACCTACATTCAATAAAAATTAGTATTATTATCTTATAGTAGAGGTACTATCCGTGTGTTGACGGAGTAAGAATACAAGTATCACCACCCCACCTCGTCCGAAGGGTGTCTTAAGAGGCGACCAATGGAAAAAAATATGCAGACAATATCACTGCAAGAGAAGGAAAACTTGAAATAAAACCCTGTACCAATCCGTTTGGCCTGTGTGGGAACAGTAGGCCAAAGCCTCCCAACATTGGGAGAGGCCTAGTCCAGCAATGGACTGCGATGGGCTAGTTGTTGTTGTTGTTAATAAAAATATACTGTGGTTACTCACCAAAATACTTCTTTACAAGCTCCACATTTCATTGGCAGGAAATCTGAAAAGAGCAAATTGTATTTGTTAAACATGACATCATTTATACGAGTTTACAGAATGTTCTTCACTGATACACATACTAATCAAATTAACACTGATTCATTCATTAATATCATTCACAGGCCTGTTTTATTACATACTAGCCAGCCTGCCCCGGCTTCACCTGTAGCATACTTCGAAACCCCATATCCCCTTTAAGCAATATATACCCATATTTTTTAGTTTTCTAATAATGTATGGGAATTTACCAGATTCGGTGACTTTTGTCATTACTGCTCCCTGGACTAGCATGATGACATCTGACGTTATAAATTTTCAAGAAATACTAAATGGAAAATATTTTTTCAATTTGAACCAGTACTTTCTAAGATTAGCGCATTCAACCAAATAAAAATAAAAACTCTTCAACTTTATAATATCACTCATAGTCATAACAGACAAATTCTGAAATAGTAAATGAACCATACAAATTCATAATAATATTGCATATAAATTTTTTTTAACACCACTTAGGTGGCACATAAGCACACAGTCCATTTAATGAGAAACAATTACCATGACCCACGGACATGTGCAATACCAGGGGCATCATAATGATGCTATCCTTGTTAGATTCTTCTGCTGTCCTTGAATTTTATTAAATTTATTACATTCGTTTGTACACATTCTACCATTAAACTAAAGACCAAACTAATATAATGCTCTCTACTAATCATAAAAAAATAACTTCAAGTTGTTGTTAATAGGCTCTACAGAATATATAGTTGGTAATTTTTATTTATATTTACAACATATAAGTAGGGACAGAAACCATAATACTGTTTATAAACTAATACCGTTATAAAACTAACTTACCAAGTTTATTGCAAAATTTGTAGGAACAATTCTTTCCAATATGAGGGAATTCCATTGTGTTATTTATTATTCTTTTATGTTTATTCAACACACCACAGCAAATGCTAACAATCAAATGACGACACCAATATTTCAACACTTATATACTATGGTATTGTTACTATTGCAAAATGATTACAGCGTTAATATTCGTCATCAAATCAAATTGGAATAAAGAAAATGCTATTGAATGATGAATTTCACATTTTTATTAGATAAGTCGCATTCGTAAACATGGCTTTATTTTTGACAGCAACCACTAACGTCAAGTCAAGCATTTTCAGTTTTCAGTGTAAAGACGGTTGAAAAAAGGGAAAAGTATACAACAATGAAACACAGTCATTTAGTAATATATAATTCTTTTTAAGTTCTTCATAGTTTATGAAATTTAAAAATTACTAAATACAGTGACAGTAAACACAAACTTATTGGTCAATGTAACTGTCTTTGTAAACGTTAACATGGATTTAATTCTGTCAAATCATCTGCCGAATTTTTTTTGAATTTATTTATTCCCCTTAAGCTTTTATTTATTAAATTTATTCAGTTTAGGTACATAAAATATGCTATTGTAATATACAATTACTTACAAATTTAAATAAAACTATGCTAACTATACAATATATACAAAAATGGGATAGAGAAAAAGAGGGAGACTGTAATTTTAGGCATCGAAAACATTCCTCCCCATCGATCTCTACTGGTACCGTGCCCAAGAGACTGGCGGTATTACCACGCTGAATGGCGATGCCAATTCTTTGAGCGAGGCGAAGGCCAGCCTTATGGTCACGGGAAGCGTCGATTAATCGCTTCGCTATTTCTTTGAATAGCGCGCGCGCGCTTGGACCCCACGGACCCAACGTTTCGACTCCAAACGGCTATTATATTATATTTGCGCCGTTTGAGAGTGTCCGCTGATGCAGCAGCAGCGCATGCGCAGTCCATCGTACTTGGAAGATGGGAAGGCGCCAGGGTGTCGACGCAGGTTGCATCCCACACCAAAGGCCTACCCATCTTCCAAGGCAACAACGATATACCGTCCGGTCTCTTACCATCGTCGCGAGCCAAGCCAACAGGTTGAAGTATAGCTGACACGCCGGCTGTGACAAGATCTCGACGGTTAATGTCGTTAATGTTTGCATGTTGGTACATGCGGCCTGCGCTCCTGCTGCAAGACAATCCGTGATGTCCAAGGCTATCGACAGCTTCTTCACAGAGACGCCGATGCGGAGAAACACACGGTGCACCCAAACGTAGGCAAGTCGCAATGCGGAAGGTCGTGTCGTCCAACATTGTTCCAATGTTGGGCGAAGGAAATGCCTGGAACCATACACCATATTCCCATTCACCCACAGCCAATAGGCGAGCGCGCTCAGCAGCGCTGGTAGCTGTACTGATTAAATGTTTTTTAACACCAATACTGAGCGGCTCATCCCATTGCCTTTGGGAAGATGGGTTGGCGGGCATGGCCGCAGTTGGACAAATCATTTTCCAAGCATTTACAGCTTCGGCCTTACCTAGCACATCCGAATTAATCAGTGAAGGAGATAGAATTTCCTTGACTAATTCTTCGGTGCCATAGACCGACGACAAAAATGCTGGCATACTTACATCTGCAATTTTGCGAACGCCGAGGTCCCCGAGACGAACTGGAAGGGACGCCTGAAGCCACACTCGATCGTTCAAATTTATATTTTAAATTTTGCATAGAATGTCTTGCAGCACTTTATCCACTTGGCCTAAAAGTTCCAAAAATTTAAAATGTTGAGTTGAACGCAGAGCATGTGTAAATTTTGGTACAAAAAGACAATGCCGAATAATGGTGAAATGTGAATGGATATTAATTTGGTACAATCGCTCCGAAACATTACAAAAAAAAAAAATTTTCTCTTCCACAAAAGACTCGTAAGCATCTTCAAGAATTGGCGACCCAAGGAGGCGGAGAGAACTTTTTTGTAAAACTTTTAAATTTGGAGCCAAAGCATTGAATTTTGAGAGTACCGAAAGATTGTCAATTTGATCACTGAGAAAAATTTCACATTTGGTGTGATTTAGTTCTAGGCCGATTGAACTAAATTCTTTTTTTAGAAACGCCAAATCTTTTAATACTGTTTCTACGTCGCCTCCGAGAGTACCATCATCTAAATACTAAACGTTAAATTTGGAATTTAGTCGCTGAATTATAGGGTGAATAGCCAGGCTGAAAATGACTGGCCCAAGAGGATCACCTTGTTGACACCCTACTGCTGAATTTAAAATATTTTACTTATAAAGTACCTAATTTAGAAGGATGCCTATAGCACTGCCAGAGAAATTTAAAAATTTTGGGGGTTTCCAATTTGGCCTGTGTGAACAGAGTGTCCCTATTAACAGAGTTAAAGGCATTCCTCAAGTCAACTTTGAGGATAACCTCACCTCCACTGCAGCCAAGGAACGTAGATAAGGCATTTACACCAGCCTTACAGCCCCCTTTGGAGCCGAAGCCGAGTTGGAGGGGCTGGAATTTATCTGTGAGAGAGACTCTATATGCTCTACAACAGCCCTGATTCTATTAACATTGTTGATAGAATCAGGGGAATAATTCAACATAATCTCACTGCACTTCAAAATAATTTAATCCATAATATAATGTAGCTTAAATGTCTTGTAATCATGCCAAAAATCTTCAATAAAAAATATAAACGTCATTTTCAATACAATTTATTTTCAAGCAAAAACGTCACGTATGCGTCAAATTAATTTAATTTCAAAAGAGTAAGAGTTCGGCAAGTGAAGGTTTTTCTCGTCCTGTTATTGTCATTTTAAACTTATTTTAAGTGATCCTGGTTGAGGGTCACAAAATAAACTGGGCTTTATTGAAGAATTGTTGGTCAAGATGAGTAAAATTTTTCCAACTGCAGCCAAATTATTGGGTGGCTACAATGTCACGGTGGGTGTTGTTCTTCTATGAAAATCATTTATTTAAATGATTAAATTCTTGATAGAAGTCATTTGATTATGGATTGCTAAAAGTTATTTCATTTTTAGAAATTGGCTGCTCCAGCTACAACTGCATCTAGAGCAAAATACAGCACCAACAATGAAGCGACATTCGAAATTAAGGTACTTATTTTTATCTTTTTAATTCGTTAAAGATAAATCAAAACTGTTTACAGACGCCATAAATATGATGGTCTGCGTATACTGGCAATAATAATTGGTGTATATACCATTATATGAATTTTGTTTATAATTATGTAACCTAACCTAACCTTCAGACGGATTAACGAGTACTGTTGTTGGTATTCTGATATTCTAATACACCGTTAAGATGTAGTATATAGGACTTATACCTATGTGGGCGTTATAATTAATTAATCTTGGCAAGGAAGAAAAAAAAAAGGCTAGCAAAGATTTTATTATTATTAAAACTTACCAATAGGATATTCTTTTATACATATTGATATATATCTCGAATGCAATTTGATATATATCAGATATAAATCGAATATATATCCTGGAACCCTGCATACAATATACATTACTCTTAAATAATTGTATAAATAATTATTCTTAAATAATTCTTAAATAATTATACAGGGGAGCTTAAAATTATGTAAATAATACTACGCCAGTACAAAGTACTGAATATGTCAATAAGTAATGTACAGGTGTGTATTACACAGAATAGACTAAAAAATGGATGTGGTAGGAATTAATATCCTACTAAAATTATTAACTAAATAGTATTAATGTCAAAGTTTGAGCAAAATCAAGTAAAGAGTATAGGTAATTTGGAATAACGTAGTGCAGTGCTATTTTAATGGTTATGTATGAGAGGCTAGTCCTTATACTTGGTGAGGAACTATGTTATCTTAAGATTACACTACGGATCCAATCCCACTCCCAACACAAGCTATATAGCTTAGCTAGAGGGGTTAGAGGGAATATTAGTAATTTCGGTTCTAATATTCTATTAAAAAAAACAACTATTGAATGTTCAATTTTTTTCATTCTGCAACATAAGATCTTCACTTTAAACTTCCAATAATACTCAATACAAAGTATAGCTGTTCTCAAACTATAAAACTCAAGATTTTTTTTGTCTGAATGTGTTCCAACCTATATTCCTTTATTTTCTGTGTAAACCTTATGAAAAGTGTTGAGTAAAATATATTTTTGTTTCATCTTGCTGGGAACGTCAACATAGCCTGTAAGTATATTATGTCCAAAAAAGACATACCCTTCCTGCTTGCATGTTCAAGATTGCAAGACCTAATAGATGCAGAGGCTGATTTCATGATTTAACTGCATGTTTTGAGGTTTTTTAGAGAGATTACATAATATTATGCATGCTTCAGCAGTTATGAGTTATTGTAATAGATCAAGAGGAATTGCCCCTAAATGTGTGGAAACTGGTGCCACTAAAAATACATTTCATGAGTAATTCCACTCCAAAAGTAAAATGATTTACGACATTCTAAACAATGCCATGTAGTCTCAGAGTAGGCATAGCTTATGTTATGGCTTCTTGAATACATATAGAAATACTTTTTTTTTACGAGCAAAAAATCCCTACGGATACCTCCCGCCGGAGCCGGTGGGAAAGGTTATGTCGGACTCCAACCGACTATAACACACGACGCCCGTGGGTCGTTGTCGGTTGCCGAAGGTGAAGTTGACAGGCATATTCCTCGCCCAGATAGATATATTTGATATATTTTCTTTTGTAAATACATACATATTACCTATATACAGAATCACCAAAACCAAAGCAAATAAACATTTATGCATACATATTTTTGAATAAATAAATATAAATAAATATATTTCACGACATTCTACACAACGCTATCTAGACCCATGTGAAGCATACTAGCTTGTGTTATGGGATCTAGAATGCGGATAAACATACTTAGATACTTTTTTTTTTGTAAATACATACATATTATACATAGAAACACCCAGACCAATGCAAATATACATATTCATGCATACAAATATTTGCACTGAGCGGGAACCGCGCCCCCTGCATAATAGTCGAATGCTCTACCGCAACGCCACGGAGGTCGTCAATGATTATGAAGTGAGCATAGAATCCTAATATCAGTCGAATGTACTACCATCACGCCATAGAGACAGTCCGCACCCAAGCAATAGCTGCAGGGCTCTTTCTCTTGATTTAAACTTCATGTTTTATACAGTGTGCTATAACAATGCTTTTCAAAGATGCTTTACGCTAGTGCAGACTACATTGCAAGTTGTGGTCATATCCTGGTGTTTGGTGACAATATTTTTACTAAGCTTACACAGTTCGTCATCAATTAATCAAATATTTTTTTTAGCAACAATATAAACTACACAGACTGGAGAACAGCCCTGCTTTGAAGGCCACCTTGACGACTGAGGATGCTCTCAAGCTGTACGAACAAATGACTATATTACGGCGTCTGGAAACTGCTGCATCTAACATGTATAAGGAAAGGATCATTCGTGGTTTCTGTCATTTATATTCAGGTTAGTACTACACAATTATTTCTTCTGATCTCTTGGGCCCATCAAATGCTTTGGGGCCAATATCATCTTCAAGCCGAGGTTTCGGCACCGGCTCTCGTCTCGGGGTTTGCAGGTCGAACGGCATTCACTACAGCATAAGTTAAGACAAGCCAACAAGGCCAGGGTCTGCTCTACTGCTCTTAGAAAGATTAAATGAACAGACCCTGGCCTTTAACATGATCAAATATCTAAGGACAAAATCAACATCAGCTCGTTGTCTTATTCTTCTGGTAACTTTAACCGCTTCGAATACGTTATATTATAGTTCACTACGCCAATCGTCATATTCGTGGATAGTTCACTACGCGAATTGTCATTTTCATGGATTGTTCACTACGCTAATCGTCTACATCACATTTTTGTTCGTACGCTGCGAATGTCTTGTTTATTTTGGAAGCTCCCACAGAGGATCGCTTTCTCCATTTCGCTCGAACCTCAACATGTTCGACAGTGAGATACCTCTACCTGGGCTTACTTTAACAGGCCAGGAGGCAGTAGCAGTGGGCATGCACGCGGCGATGCGTAACGTCGATAGTGTGATAACCGCGTACCGTTGCCACGGCTGGACTTACCTGATGGGCGGCACCGTCCTCAGCGTTTTAGCTGAGCTCGCCGGTCGAAGATCTGGCTGCTCCCGAGGAAAAGGTGGTTCTATGCATTTGTATGGACGCAACTTCTATGGTGGCAATGGCATTGTTGGTGCTCAAGTAAGTATTAACTTTTTTTCAATGATAAGTGAATTGAAATTTTAAACAAAATGTGTTGTCTCTGTTTATGCTATGCAAATGCCCAGTGTTAGAACTTTCCATAATCTATAGGAAACTCAATAAAACTGTCCTAACTTACATATGCATTGAGAAGATATCAAGTGCGAGATTCAGAAATACTTAACCAATCGAATGGTGATCGAGTATGGTGTACAATAAATTTTATCTCATCATAAAAATATTTTACTATTCAGTATGAAATAAAACCTAACCTCAAAGCAAAACCAACCTACGTTTTCATGAGGATAACTCACACACGCTTTGTAAACTTAATTTCACCGAATCCGATCCTACGTGGAGTTATGTTATAAGATCAGCCGTTCTTCAATCACCATTGCTTTCTAGGTACCCTTAGGTGCGGGAGTAGCCCTTGCTCACAAGTACACCGGTGATGGTGGTGTGAACTTCGCCTTGTACGGAGACGGCGCTGCCAACCAGGGTCAGATATTCGAAGCCATGAACATGGCCAAGTTGATGGACCTGCCTTGTGTGTTCGTCTGCGAAAATAACGGATATGGTGAGTTTTTTTTGTTAAATAAATGAAAATATCCTTTTAAGGGATAAGTTTCTAAAGGGTTAAAAGTGGAGCTCTTTTACTAAGACTCCACTGTTCGTCTGTCATCATACTGTATTTTGATAACTATGATAGGTTGACAGTTGAAATTTTCTCAGATAGTGTATATCTGTTATCACTATGACAAAAAATACCAAAAATGGAATAAAATAAATAATAGGTCGAACGTATGAAATTGCCGTATTTTTTGAAGAAATTGGAGGAAACCTAATTTTCAGTACTAAAATTATTTTATATTTAAATTATAATTTTTTAGGAATGACAAATCCAAATTTTATAATTTTTTTTGTATATGAATGAGACAATATTAATCAAACACTTTCCTTACATTTTTGAAAAGTGACAGCTGTAAAAAAGTAATACGAAATTTTCATCAAAATGGATAGCATTTAGGAATTACTGTTTTTGAAGATCGAATTTAATTTATCAAGTGGTCAATGAAAACAAAATTTAATACAGAGTTGTAAAATCTTGAAATAATCTTTGAAATAAAATATATATAATGGAAATAGCCATTAAATTACAGGAAATAACGAACTCATGAATCTGTAAGAAAATTTCGGTGATTTCACAGGTAAAGACCTAATATAAAGTACATATAAGCCAATTAATGGTACGGAACGCTTCGTGTCGTGCACAAGTTTGTCTGACTTGTACTTAGCCGCTTTAATGTATTTTGCGCGATGGTAGTTGCTTTACTTACTAAACGTCTGTATACACACATATAATCACGCCTTTATCCTCGTAGGTTTAGGACTAGGTGAATTTAACACCCACATTTCATCAATAATTGTATTCGGTCTTACGTAATAGGGGTGAGCCTATTGCCGTATTCCGGACACTATTGTTGACTCGAGCTATGCATCTAAGTCTTAGTCTGGGCTGTAATTAAACTGTCTGTAGTGAAGTTAAACAGCCCTATCCCTGGTCGCATCTATATATACCATATCATAACGTTTTATTAATGTGTCTATTAAATTGTTTGTTTTTCAACCGTTAATATTATTTTTAAACGTGGTCTAATCACTTCTTTCTCAATATTTTGCTACAGTTATTGCCTACGTTTGAGGCTTTTTGCAAATACAGCAGCGCTTATGCTTGTATGATTTGCGTGTAACAAGTCGTACATTCCCATCGTATAGAACCTTGAAGTACGGACGCTCCAGCAGACCAGGAAACAAGCACAGTAAATAAACCCATTTTTATTTGTCTTTAGTTTGTTGTGGTATTCACCTTTAGCTCAGGTATCCTTGAATTTAGTTTAAATAGAATATTGAACTAATATTACTTGTCTATGATAAGTTGAAAACATCAAATCTTAAATTATTTTTTTTTATACCACTTAGTTAGCAGACAAGCACACGGCCCACCTGATGGAAAGTGGTTACCGTGACTTATGGACCTCTGTAACACCAGAGGAGTCACAGTCGCGCTGCCAACCCTGTAAGTACAGAGTTTCTGTGCCGTCAGTAGAAGACAAAGCAGGACAAGCCTTTAGTCTTCCCACTGACAGCACAAATTCTCCAGTGAGCTCTGGCTACCCTACTCACCGCTGGAAACACAACACGAAGTTATTATAGCCGCGGTATTCTGTTGGGCGGAGGTACTACCCCAGTCGGACTGCTCAATCGGGCGGAAATACCGCCGTGTCCTACCTCCTAAAAATCAATTACAATTTGGAAGCCATTAAAAAGTTCTCAGATTGAATGTAGTTCATTCGCTAAGAACCCATTCATGCCGGTGTGTAGATAAGACAGCGACATGATTGAAGCGTGCCTTTCAAATGACCTTATAAACCGCGACACTATACACAATATGTTCGTTATTATTTTGCATTGTTATAGCAATATTAATTAAAACGAGGAATGTAAAAATTATGGATGTCTGTTATCGCGACTTTTGGCCGTATCTCCAGTTTTACTCAACAGAATTTTAGATCTGATCAAGACCTTCAGTAAATGAAAATCCGTTGAGTACCTAGTTTATGCGTCCATCAAGAACAAGAATTTAAAAAAATATTTTTGAGTCTAGAAACATTTATTTAATGAGCCGTAGTATAGGTAATCTATTACCTACAACTGGCACCAGCGATCGTTTACCTTATTCTTTGCTAACACCATATTTTCTAATTTGGTTGTTGGTGAGAAATAAAATTTATTTTATATTGGCCTGGTTGGTCATCGCTATTCAGTGGGGCAATACCGCCAAGGTAATCGGCACATTTAACCGTACCAGGTACGGCGAGTAGATTAGATATTTATATTATGTGGATTGTGTAATTATAACTCTGTAAAACTCATCTGATGAATAAATACTTTATGCAATTTAACATAACCCAAATATTCTTTTTAAGTAACTAGAATGGATAGACAATTCTACTAATTTAAAATAATTACATACTCCTAGTAGTATAGATGATGTAGTGTAGTGTTATCAATATCAAAGATTTGTACACTTTATAGACATGAGTATAAAAGTATTTTTTATTGATTTGTTTCATGTCTAGACATATTTAGCGCTGCAATATTAGGTATTTAAGCAATCAAAATCCATGAAGTAGGTATTTTATTGGCATTGCTAGTATCCATATATCATTAAAATAAGTCCTGATATAAATAATGGTCAAGCGCGATAGATTTTAGGGTTCCGTATCCAAAGTGTAGAAACGGAAACCGATTACAAAGTCTCCGCTGTCTATCTATCACCAGGCTGTATCTTAATAACCGTGATAACTAGACAGTTGATGTATTTCCGTTGCCACTGTAACAACAAATACTAAATACAATTATGATTAATGTATAGATAACGATACGGAATCCCTCGTGGGCGAGTCCGACTAGCATTTGGCCAGTTTTTTTTATCTTTTCCAATATGTTCGGGATTTTCAATATTCTTCCTACAGTCCCGGTTCCTTTAAGAGGGGCGTAAAAAAACGTTTGATGAGGCCTCCTAGCTGAGTGCCACCATTGTAACATGCTATATGTCCATAATGGTGATACTCTTACCTGAGACTTTGCCTGGCGCGTTCTATATATTATATGTATAAAAAAATAATAATGCATCTATTCTATCAAACATCGCTCATATTTTCATGTCGGCTTAAAACATCTGTATGTATAGTATATAGGTACTCTGTTTGGTTTGGTACTCAACTGACGGTAATAATCTTCAAGACTTTATATTTTTTTGTATTATGTTTAAAAACTCAGTTTATAACTAAAACGCGACTTAAACTTGAAATTGAACCGCTAATTAAAGCATAAGTTTATTTGAATTAAATTTTAAAACATTTAGTAACTGTTCAAATCGATTAGGAAAAATTTAATTGGTTCAGGAGGGATTCGAACCCGCGTGCTTTCCCTTACAGGGGTATGCTCTGACCACTAAGCCACCAAACCTCGCCTGAAGCCATCTTCTTGGATTCTATCTTCTTAATCGATGTGAGTAGTTAATTTGATTAATATAGTGTGTCAGATCAAGATTGTTTACCTTAGTTAAATACCTAACCAAACAGTATAGTCATGTAGTGGTATGTAACAATAGCAGGCCCTTGATTTTACTAAAGCAAAACCATTGTCATGCCACAGATACTACAAAAAATTACATTTAATTTTAGACTATTTCTGAATGAATAAACTCACGCCTATATCCCCGAAGGGGTAGGCAGAGGTGCTAGCAACCACATTTCGCCAGTTTAGGTTTAGCTCCCAATGTAATAGGTGGCGAGCCTATGGCCATTAACCGGGCACTTATAAACCTGCGATAAATACACACATAACTTCGAAAAGCATCGAAAAGCCACTGGTGTGTGCCATGGTAAAACCTGGGATCGAACCGGAGACCTCGTCTCAGCAGTCCATTACCCGTACCACTAGGCTACCGCGGTGAAGACGAGGTTAGACTTTATTTCTATGTGTTTAAAGTTCAAAAGTAAATAAAAAGAGTTTCATAACACTTTGTCATTCTCTCTGCAAGAGGCGATTTGAATTTAGACTAGCTGCATTGATTTAAAGACAAAAATTAAATGAATTTTTTTTAACAATGTCTGTGGTATGACAATGGTTTTGCTTTAGCAGAATCGATGCCCAGATCATCCCATCAGTGAACTCATCTAACAACTCTTGTTGACAGGTATGGGCACCTCCGCCGACCGTGCCTCCGCCTCTCCGGAGTACTACACCCGAGGTGACTACGTTCCCGGCATCTGGGTGGACGGTATGGATGTGGTCGCCACTAGGGAAGCCACACGATTCGCTATTGACTATTGCACCAGTGGAAAGGGTAAGAACTATATTATGTTGTTTGTGCCACCCGCGCGCACCAACTTGCTGGATCTCGCGCCGCTGACGCGCGCGCTGCATACGCTCAA
The DNA here is from genome assembly GCA_963662185.1 of Eilema griseolum. Classification (NCBI taxonomy): domain Eukaryota; kingdom Metazoa; phylum Arthropoda; class Insecta; order Lepidoptera; family Erebidae; genus Eilema; species Eilema griseolum. The sequence continues at coordinate 21,424,300 of OY759231.1, read as the reverse complement.
CGCGGTGTCACAGCGAGTCGAAATATATACGTGTTTTTTTTTTATATCACTTAGGTGGCAGACAAACGCACGGCCCACCTGATGGAAAGTGGTTACCGTGGCCTATGGACGTGTGTAACACCAGAGAAGCTACACTCGCGCTGCCGACCTTATAAGTACAGAGTTTCTGTGCCGTCAGTGTAGAAGAGAAAGCAGGACAAGCCTTTAGTTATCCCACTGAGAGCACAAATTCTCCAGTGAGCTCTGGCTACACTACTCACCGCTGGGAACACAACAGGAAGTTATTATAACCGCGGTATACTGTAGGGCGGAGGTACTTACCCAGTCGGACTGTTCAATTGGGCGGAAATACCGTTGTGTCCTACCTCCTCAATCATGTAATCTGAATGAATTTACCAGGGCAGCTTATTCTTATTTATCGGAAAAGTAGTGAGGTTACGGTAAAGATACTGCATTAATTAGTTTGTAAATGTTAGGTTCACGGCACTGTCGCATTAGGTTTCCCCTGTAGACGTAGTGTCAGTGTGTGGTTGTTAAATAAATAATAAATAAAATGTTCAATCTATGAACCTATTGCAGTACACTTATGTACAGAGACCCTATTAGCTCCCGATTCTTCGAAACTTTTTCAAACTAATTGGGTTTAGCTTTCGGTGTAATTGCGAAACGGCCGAATTTCTATAGGTATTTGAAGTGACAGCTTTCAGATCTCCACAACTATGATATCGAAGTTCTGTAGTTAGATTAAAACCCTGATTCTGCTAATTGTTAACCACCATTCATCATCATTCCACAAAAACTGCAAAAAATGACATTAAATTTTAGATTTTACGGTTATACTGTTAAAGTATAAATTTAAAAAATTAAATGACTTTTTGTAAACCAAATGAAAATTACATACATACATATAATCACGCGTTTGTCACCGGAGGTTTAGGTTAGGTTATTAGGTTATTATGTTATTATTTATTGTATTCGGTACCACGTAACAGGGGATGAGCCTATTGTCGTATTCCGGGCATTATTTTAAACTCAAGTCATGCATCTGATACTGAATCTGGGCTGTATATGTCTGTCTGATGTTAAACAGCCCTATCCCTTAGTCGCCTTGTACGACACTGCATGGGAAACGATGGGGTGGCCCAAATTCTACGTAATTTTCGCACGTAAAAAAGAAGGATCGTATAAGTGGCGCTCTGTACTATCTAATTGTTAATTTGGCGTAAGGTTTATGCTACATGCAGTCATTTATAAAAAAGCCTTATTTGATAAAATCTACCAATCGCATATTTAGATAGTGTGTTTAGAACAGATGACAGTATATTATCTGTTAAGAGTGTCATTAAGTTATTAGAGAAATAAAGATAACAATATTGGGCCCGTCTCCTTCCTCAGTCAGCGCGCTCTCCGGCGGCTAATCTTATCAGATAGGTTCGCGTGCTAGCTTTGTATTATTTACTATAATGCCGAGAGTATACACGATATGTGAATATGATTCTTGTACGAGTAATGAGGAAGGATTGTTTGTAAATGTAAGCAAAAAACTACCTCTATTATTATTTGTACAGTTTGTAACTCGACCATATTTGCCCCCTCCAACAAAAGTATATTTAATTCATAATTCATTTATTTATTTGCTTGTAATGTGGTACAACAAAAGATGGAAATAAAAAATATAGTAATCAAGCACATTTCGCAATAAGGTTGGCATGCAAACACGGATTATTAGGTAGTATTAAAGCAACTAAAAAAATATTGCAGCCACGATAATAGCGCAGCCGTTACAACGCATTTCTGCAGTGGTACGAATGACATGCATATTTCTTTAAAAAGTCTTCCACTGTATAAAAAGTCTCGTCCACCAACCATTTTTGTTTTCATTCATTTGCAACACAATTTTTTTATTAGGTAGGTCTACAATCGACACTGGTCCTGGTTCGGCCGGGGTGCGAGGGATATGCCTGTCAACCTCACCTTCGGCAACCAAAGCGACCCACAGGCGGCATGCGTTTTAGTCGGTTCGAGTCCGACATAACCTCCTGCACCGGCTCCGGTGGGGAGGTATCCGTGGGGATTTTGTGCACGTAAAAAAAAAATATGTGTCTATGTATAACTCGTGCGCATTAACAGGGCACCTAGCTTCCCAAACGTAATAATAACAAATTTCAAATAAAATCCGATAACGAATAACTACGAAACTCAAACTAAGGCAAACGTGTAACGGTCACAGTGTTGCGAATGCTGCTGGTATCGAAGGACGATAGCGGGGCCTCGTGAGGGCACACGAGAGGAGGACTGTTTCCAAGCCAGACGTTTTGAACGATCGTACGTACGAACTCTCAAAGCTGACTCACTTTTGAGACGTCAATTTCACATGCTGAATTTGGTGGCGTCGATCACAATTCGATAGTCATGTATGTTTATGTGCTCGACGATGTGACGTCACCATATGAACAGCATGTGAAATTAAAATCTCAACGCTGATTCAGCTTCCGAGTTCTTTCGAAACGTTCTTACAGCACGTATGCAGGTGTTATGTTAATTCGCACGAGTTGTATGTAATTACTAATTACAAAAAGGTATCTGTGAATCTGAATCTGAAAATGTACCTATGATGTACATGTATTTACAAAAAAAATAGTGTATGTTTATCCGCATTCTAGATTCCATAACACAAGCTAGTTAAGCTATGCTTACCATGGGTCTAGATAGTGTTGTGTGAAATGTAGTGGTATATTTATTTATTCATTTATTATATCCAAATTCTAAAGCCTTTTGCACCAGATATGCTTTGACTTACCTTGGGTCTAGATAGCGGTGTGTAGAATATCTTAATTCTTTGTTTCTTTATAATGTTTTTTTAATCCCTGGAATACGTTCCTATGGGTTCCGGCGATCAGAATGACATGCGGGCGTACCGGCGGATAACTAATACATGTATCAATTCACAGGTCCTTTGGTGATGGAGATGGAGACGTACCGATACAGTGGACACTCTATGTCGGACCCCGGCACCTCGTACCGCACGCGTGAGGAGATCCAAGAAGTCCGTCAAACTCGTGATCCCATCACCTCATTCAAGGACAAAATACTCAGCGCCGAGCTCGTTACAGCTGAACAACTTAAAGTGCGTTGTTTAGATATAATGAATTGTTTGACATGATGCCCACATCTACATTTTATTATCGCACCTCTCGCCATAGGCAGGGAATTCATCCTCACACATTGCGAACTGAGACGGTGCGCACTGTGAGGTATGAAAGAATCTTCATCCCACGCACACTTACTTAACTGTGGAATAACCTCCCTGCTGCGGTTTTCCCAAGCACCTACAAGTTCTTCAAGAGGGGCATCAGGTTTCTTCATTTTCGCAGCGCTAGTGTAACACCACTGGTGTTGCATACGTCCATAGGCACAGTAGCCACTTCCCATCAGGTGGGCTTTTTGGGTGGGCAATCAGAGATGTTCTCTACGTAACTAAGTAATAATTTATGGTGCCAATGTTATTAAATAAATGCTTGTTATCCTATTTTATGAGACTAAAGCAAGATACCACAATTCAAGGCCTGCAAAGTACAATACTGGCAGCCGCCGAGCGCCACGATCTGTAAAGAGGGTCACAATTACAGGCACTTAGTAATTTTACAATGGTAGCACTCAGCTTAGCGACCTCATGATATGCTTTTTCACGTCCCGCTTAAAGGACCCGGGACTGTAGGTAGAAGGAAACACCCGTGAAAAGTGCAACAAAAGGGGCAAATGGCATATTCATATTCTGGCATTGTTATTAGATTGTCATCACGTGTCACATACTTACTTTTGTTGTATTCCGAGTTCTAAGATTAGTAACAATAAATTGAAATTACAGGAGATCGACACCAAAGTGCGCCAGGAAGTGGACGCAGCGAATTCTGCAGCGAAAAGCGACAGCGAGATCGGACTCGAAGAGCTATCTGCTGATGTCTATAAGAATTGCCTAGAGCCTGACAATTTAATCCGCGGGGTGATTCCCGAGAGCCCTCTAAGACATATCTCAGTAGCTAACCATTAAGGTGCTTCTACACATGTTATTAGACTCGTAGAATTGTCGTCGAGCGCTCGATAATCGATTCACAAGTGCGATAGATATTTCCAGCGGATATTAAAAATTAATCTGATTCAAAATCTGTAACATAATCGATATATTATATTGGAAATCGCATCTGGGCCCTGTATGATGCCATAACTACGCGTGTTAACTAATTGAAATACACCGTCTAACCACGTTACTGCGGTGTTTGAAACTCATTGTCAAGTAGAATGGGCCTGAGCTTTTGACTGTATCTGATTAAAGAAATGAATCAACTTAATAAAGTCTAAAGAAATGGAAGTATAGGTAAGAAAATTCTGACCCTGGTAGAATTCAGATCGATTAATTTTTAATTCCTGCTCTTTTTGTTATATAAACTGGCGCAAAGTTCACATGTTTTTTTTTTGCAAAAATATGTACCTAGGTGTTTTTAAAGAAAATATATGGGCATATTTAGTGAAAATATTGGTTATTTTTTTGAGAAAATATATGTATATTTTGTTGGGTATTGAGTATTTTCTCAAAACATCAATGTTCAGACAGAATTTCAATTGAAGTTTTAATTTAGGAAATCATGGGATAGCTTTCGCGTCAATTTGTATACAATGACTAAATATTTGACACGTTTTTATTCTTCAATTAGTTCATAGTTTCTTCACAACAAAATTATGTTTATTAGTTAGAAAAAATCTATTCGATATTTGATAAAATAACACCAGTTTTGGTATTATAGAGTAAGAGTAAGTGAGTTATACGCGCTGTATGATGAAACGATTTTTTTATTTATATATAATTTTACAAATCAGTAGATTTATTTTGCAGACCAAATCAACTGCGTAATCCTATAGCAATATAAATGTTTGAGTGGAGACTGCACTTACTGCAAGATGTACTGTAATAACACGACGCTGTCATTTCCAAATTTATTTATTTATTTATTTGTACATTATATCTAAAGATATCTTTACTGAAAATGTACAAGCGCTTGTTACAGTGACCGTTTCTTCTTAGCTTACCATCAGGCGAGGTGACGTGTCGTATAAACAAAACTTGTCTTCATCTATGTATTTCGTGAATTAAACGAGCGGTGCTATTTACATTTGAAAAGTTTTCAGACCAGATTTTTACTGGTATTATATTTTAGTCAAAAACAAAGGAAGCAATATTTGTCATTTAGCTACGGTGTTAATTTAAGCAAAACATGTATAAAGAGAATGTTATTTGATATTTAGATTTGTAATCTAATGTTTATTATGTCGAATATACGAAATGTTAAAAATACGAATTGAGCATTTCTTAGTTGCAAGGCGGTTACCAAACGAGAATACAGCACTGTATTAGTTTAAATCTCATTTTGTTTATTGAAGTTAAGAGTAAATGATTATTTATTGAAAATCTTGGTAAAGCTATTTTATTATATAGTGGTACTTTGAATTATTTTAATATCCATTTGCATGTCAACAGACGTCCTTAAAAAACAGAGCTTCTTAAAAAACTTATTGTAGATGTAATGGAAGCTGCTACAGTCAGGTTGTACTGTATTTATTCCGACTCAATTTAGCAAATATAGCAATGTCTCCTCATTTGTTACATACTAAATAACAGTTCTAATATACTATACACTATATAATAGGGTTTCCCACTATTTGTAGAGTGGGAGCGACGCTCCGCGGTCACGTCCTGTTCTCGCTGTACCGCATTCTTCTTATGGCGCAGGACGTGATTTCTTAATAAATAACATTAGGTATATATACTTTATTATTACCTTGTAGAACATCTAAACTTCACATTCCTACCTGCCATAAACCTGTTTTTATTGTCGCTTTCAGTTGACACAATTATAACAATGTTACACAATGATTGTATGTAATATAAGTCTTTAGAGTTGCTATTTCGAAAAATCAGAAAGCGTGAAATGCTGAATTTTTGGTTTAAAAAAAAGAAAAGGTCTTTTATCTTATTATAATTCATTTATATTATTTGCATAGAAACTTGACTTGAAAGGTCAACTTCTTTAATATTTATAATAAAAAATCCTTTTATGTGAAAGTCTGAAATAATAAAAGTAATTTTAACAAATAATATTTTTGCAAGTTGCGGAGCTATGTCAGTGTTTCGTCCATTACTCCCTTGCATTAAAGCACTCTGTCATATTATTGGAATGTTGCAAGCTTTCCCTCCCCCCTCCACATTATAACATGTCCGTCGTTTTTACGACGGGGGTTGGAAAGAAAATACTTGGTAACAACGTGGCGAATCATATTAAATTTATGCCTGCTACAGTTATGATATTCGCAAAAATAACTCGTATTTTGGTTAACTCAGTGCTTTGAAATAAAAAATATCTATTTTTGTGAACCAACAGTGAATTTAAATCAAGAATCGTGTATTTTCTAAAAACTTTGAAGTTTCGTGAGTGGACATACTTGCTGTCGTCAATATTGTTATAATTTCTTATGTGACGCTATCTTGTGCGATACTCAAATACACCTCAAAACACTTAACAAAAAAGGTTAACAGTCTTAATCATTGCATTTCCAGTATTGCTGTCATCGTGTGGTGCCTTCATGCCACGCTATCTAAATGGTTCACCTCGATTTAAATCTACTTTATAAGACCTTTCACGATTTTTTTTCGAACTCTTTTACCGCTTTCTCCATTTGATTGTCGTAACTTGGATCTTTTGAACGATGATAGCCCAACTTTAAATTAGTGGCAGCATTAATCTCTCGATATGATCTTATTCTTTATTGGCCTGAAAAACTACAGATGTTAGTGCGATTGACGCTAGACCCTTCGCATCTTTTATCCTAGTGCCGACTGTCTCGTCATCCAATTTAAACACTGCTTTGGGCATTTCTCCTTTTAGTTGCTTACAGCGAAGGGCTGGCCACTTGTTTTTTTTTAATGGATGTTTATTGCTCCGTTTACTAATACATCAGAGACTGCCGCCATATTTCTCCTTAGTATCACTCTAAAGCACATCCCTTTTAACACTGTGTTACAATCTACCACAGTTGTTAACATCTACACGAATGACATTGTGCGGAAGCCGCTTATTATACGTTGCTGCTTGTCGGGATTTGTCCAAACTGTTAACTGTATATTGGCAGTCTCTCGGTAACAACTCTGTCATTCGGGAATTTTAGTCTTCAACTAACATCCTAGTCCGCGAAATCACCTGTGAAAGTTATTATTATTATTTTTTTTTTTTTTTTACATAATATTTCTAATTGTAATAAACTGAGATAGGGTAGCGGTACCTTTTCTCAATGTGTGATAATTTTTGAACCACCCTATTGCGAAATCTCACTTATGAAATTGATAAAATGAAATACAAGTATACAACTCTTTTTACTTTTAATTGGTACGTTGTTATTTGGTTATGTGTAAATTTGGAAACTGCTATATAAAATAAACACTTAAACAATATCTTCTAATTAAAATCACTAAAAGCAAAAATATCTATTATCCCTTTCGCCTGCAGGGGGCGGGCAAAACGAATATACCATTGGGGTATAAAAGGAAACTATAATATAATAACATTTCCAATTATCGTATGTTCCTGGAAATAGGAGTGCTAGGACTATATGAAAGTATGGTGCTGCAAGTCTCATGACGGGTCTTATTGGCAGCTTGCAAAGTATTGCCTGAAACTAGGTATCTGGTACGATCGAATTACCAAAAAATGTTGGCACATCTGAAAACTCATCAGATTCTGTGTGAAAAACAGTGCTGCAATTTGAATTTGAAGGTGGTTGCTGCTGCGATTGAAGTTCGTGCAGTTGCTGCGCGCGGCTATTATGTCAGACAATCGTAATACTAAAAATCTTGTAAATGGAACGCATAAGCATGGTTATAATAATATCATTATATTTCGGATCGTCGCTATGCTGGATAAGCATTACTATTTTGCCAATAGCCAAATCTATAAGTAGCGATTTATTTTAGATTGTTGGTAGTGTTTGGCGATGGTGGCAACATTTTGTCGGTCTGGTTTACAACTTGTAAGGACGTTGGAGATCACTTAATGACAGGCAAAAATTCTATAAGTAATTGCATAATTTAGACCCAACCTCCTGTCTATCCAATGTCGCTATTAAAATAGAAATATTAACATTATTGTATGCACCTTCCATATCTACAAAACAATCTAAGGTTGCAGAGTTATTACAGAAGCTGAATTGTATTAGAGTAACTATTCGTGCGAGACTATCTAAACTGGAGCGAGCGGACTGGAGCGAAAATAAAATACGTGGCTTATCCTTTTCGACTTTAAAATCTTTAATATCTCCAATCTTAACTGAATTTCCTCATTCATCCTTCGTCAAATTTACTCCCATTTGGGTAGTTGCGTCTTTCCAATCAACAAAATCCTCTGTGCACCAGATTTAAGTAATTTATTGTCCTGCCTTCTTCAATTTATTGTTCTGCGTCATTTTGGGTATTCCCTTTAATAAGAAACTTATGTGTAATAGTTTGCAAGTTATGGTACTTTTGTAATGCGAATAAATATATTGCAATCATAGTCTTGTTCTTTTGCTGGCCTGCACAATGATCGGAGTAAAAGATAACGTTCAAACTCTTATCGCTATTAAGTAACGAAAGCTGTTCTAGATATTTGTATACGCAAGTTCCTAAATCAGTAACATCTATGTTAGCGTTCGATTGATCCCAAACAAAACATTCTACTTTGTTTGATTTAAAATCGCAAATTGTAAAATTAAGCACGTTTAATTTACATTTATACTTAAAGATTGATATATCGCCTTTTGGGCATTGGAATACTGCCTGGAGATCATAGACCGTATGGGTACTTTCGTCTTCTTTATCTCTTGTCTTTTCTGCCCGACATAATTTTTTTTTCCTGCAAATGCTTATTATGTTCTTCTTTTAAGTTCTCTTTGTTACCAGAGCTTTCAAAGACAGCACATAAGTCACACATGTCCTTTTTTGGTGCAAAACAGATCTGTTATATACACGTGTAAATATTTTATAATACAAAAAATAATTACCGAAACCTAAGTTTTTTTCCATTTGTATTTCCACATAACCACTGTGGAGGTCTGCTATATTTTCACTTCCATCGATAAAAATTCTGTTTGTTTTGGCTCTTGTATAGTGGGATTCGATTTTCGGTATGGCGTCTATGTATCGACGAATGCCTTTTTTGATTGCTTCATCAATTCGCGGATGTTTATTATGTTTATCACGTCTGTCATCAGCCAATAAACAATTTGCCACTTCTTTCTGTCTTCTTTTTCTAAAACAGTGCGGATTGGATGGTCATTTATTTCTAACGTTTTCCTTAAGTAAATTTTGCCTACTCGCACCGTTTTATCAGGCAGTTTGAAATGGAATGCGTGTTTCTTCTGACGCGGATTTTTTATTCTTCCTTCACGAATGTACCGATATTTAGGTTCTATAATTGTCATACTCTTGGAAATGATATTCCATTGCTTTTTGTTATCACCTAAAGCCCAGGATTTTTTTAATAATACCACTCTTTCATCTTCAGATAGTTTAGACTTACATTGTGACCGACATTTTTATCTCCACAGGTTTATTTCATTTTTCTCTCTTCTTTCTAGAATTTCCGATGGCATTTACCGCAACGGCTACTGTAACTAAAGTACCCCTCTTCGCCGAAGTTACCAACCGAAGTGAACCCACTTGACGAGCACAACGCCTAGCTATTATTCTGTCGGGTTTTTGGACAGTAGTTATGCCGGTCTCGTTAACATTGTATTTACTTTGTGGTTCAAATTTGTAGCGATCCATAACATGCCAAATTATCGTAGAAAGCATCTACGTTGTTCCTCTTAAAGCTAGTCGCCCTAGAAAGACTTGTAGCCTGTGCTGCACGTACTGACAGTTCAGGATTTCTTTTCATAAGCATGCGAAACCATTCTTCGCCAGCCATTTCGTTGTCATCCCAAGTCCGAGGTCGTGATAAGTCGTACTTGACGGTTAGTTCGTATGCCAATTGATAACATCCTTTTTAGTTAAGCCAAATCTAATTAAAGATTTCGATAACTCACGCTCTTGTTCCTAAGTAAACACCCGATTGTGGGCCTTATATCTTGATGTTCATTGTTACTTCCATTTACAATCCCATCTCGTTTACGTACATATCTGAACAGGGAACAGTAGTTCAGTCCATTTTTTTCCGCCGCTGTTCTTAACGAAGATCCCGCTTTAATATCTTCATAGGCTTGTTTGTACGTTGATAACTCGGCCTGACCTATCGTAGTCATTCTTTGGTGTACCCTTGGCATCTGAGAAACAAGAAAATAAATAAAAAAGCAGTTTCAACCGTACCCACAAATAAAGTTTCAACTGTCCTCAATACGCCTCTTGATATAAAACGGTTCAGAGTAAAAATTATAATAAATTTAAATAAAAACTAATCATACTGCGGTATTCTACAAACTTCAATTAAAGCGAAAAAAACAACTCTCAAACTCTAACTTCAAACAAAATCTTAATAATCGCAAAAATTTTAGTGAAAAATACCGATTATTCCCACCTGTTCTGTTGAGTAGTTCTGTTAACAGAACTAGTGGGACTTTTTATTCCCATTAGTTCTGTTGATAAATAAACACATCCTTTATACATACAAAGAATAGTGATGGAAATGAGCCTACGTGTATAAGTATAATAAGTTAGGTAAGTACATGAACAATAAATTTTAATGTGTAAGTATATATTTTAACGAAGTTTTTCCAAAAACAAAGGGACGCTAATATCTCCACTGATAAGTTGTATTTGACAAATTCTGATAAACCCATCATTTTCAATGTCCTTTTTGGTACGTTTTATTGGTGTATTTTTTTCCAACCTACGGACGTTAACGGAATAGAATTCCGCGTTATCTTTAATTTTCTTTATGAACTCCGCAACGGTAGCCGGTCTTGTTTTGAATGAGCCGTTAATTGCTCTATGCCAGCCTTCTACAACATTTGTGGTGCGATGCCGCGCACCTAGTGTAAGCCACGACTTCACACGAGTTGCTTTCATCCAAAATCGCATGTAATTGAATAAATTTGTCTAAATGTACTCGGTCGCTAAAGTCCTCAATCTGGGATTTTATGTACTCCCATCCTTCCTGAACATGATTTTCAGGTTTTTTTTTTTTTTTTTTTATATAGGACACGTCATTTGGACTTCGCCTTGCCTGATGGTAAGCTGAAGGCAAAGTCCCAGAAAAGAGGGTCACCATTACTTACACATACCGTGTGACAATGGTGACACTCAGCTTGACGGCCTCATCATATGCTTTTTCACGCCCCGCTTAAAGGACCCGGGACTGTAGGAAGAAGGAAACACGTGAGCTGGTAATGAATTCCAGGCCTTAATGGTGCGGTAAATATGGGAGAGCACAGCATAGACCTACAATACGGTGTTGACGTTTATTTTTGAGATTGAGTTGCTTCGCTTTTCTCCACAACTTATTTGTAAAGTGATAATAACAGCCTTGATGTTTAACATGTGGAAAAAAATACTGAATAGCTTGGATTGCTGCTTCTTCAAAATCAGTAATGAAAACTTTTGGATACCACTGTGGGATCTGTGATTTAATTATTCGGAACATATTTAAATAGGTTTCTTTCCGTTTATCAGTAAGTAATACATACAGCAATGGAATAATATTTATAGTATCTTCTGAGCTTCCATTGTCTCCGTGGATTGTGTACATTTGAGTAAATGGAGCAGGACAGATTTTAAAAGTTCCATCACAAAGAAAAGTGTTCAATTTGGGTAAAAGTGTTTTTGATATTTCATTGCTAGAGATGGGCGTTTTCGTTAAATTTTGTCATCGATGCGCATCGATATTTCGTAAACCGCATCCGATGCCGGCATCGTTTTTTTTGGCAGCGTTTTTTGAATGTTTTGGATATGCATTCTCCAAATGATCTAATGCTTTGTCGTTGCCGGCTATTTATATTATTAGATAAGTTTCTGGTAACTGTGAACTAACGATACCATTTGATTTGATTTAAATATGTAGGTACATATTTATATCAACCTAGAGTTTTGTAAAATATTTAGATAAATATTGTACATTACATTAGTAGGTATTAGAGATTTCGGGATATTATATTAACCATGTAGTGTTTTGTATGTAAGTGACTAGTTATTTTAGTAGAAAACCCCGCATCTAGGCATTTAGGTTTAGATCTTAGGTATCCTGACACCCTAGTGCATAGGCACAGTGTAATACCTAACGCATTTGGCTTTGTTTTTATTTGTTTCAATTAAGTTGTCCGTTCGCCGCTAGCTCGCATCGTATTTACCTAATACCTACGTGGGTAGATACGTGACCAATACCTCGCTCGCATTTCATTCAAATTCATACGAAAGTATTTTAATTTGAATAGATATTACGCAATACTTAATCCCTGAAATAATAGTTGAACCTAGACAGCGATCTAGCTCGCGTAGGTACGATCTGGCTGTTGCTATGCGCGTTTGTTCAAGCTTGCACTCGCAGTAATAGGTACCTACCTACCTACGGTTATCGCTCGCGCCGCGTCGCTGTTCTATAGGTACCGCTAAGATTAAGTCATTTCATTTGTTGCTTACCGCACTTTGGTTTGATATTTAGTTGTAAACATGCCCCCAAAGGTTGGTAGTACCGATAGTAAAGTTCAACTGAAACTTTTATACGCTAAAAGAGAAATGATTTACTCTCGTGTACAATCGATTTGTGATAATGCACTTAAAACCTCTGATTTGGCTATTAGAGATTCGTTCTTGTGTTCTATAGAAAACTTGGATAGTTTGCGCGCGGATTTCGAGTCTTTAGTACATGACATCAACGTTTTAGAGTTAAATTTAAATCCCGATTACTCAGTGAGTTATCAGGCCTTGTCGTCGTTTGACGATTTGTATTGTCGTATCAAACGCGTCGCTAGGAGTTTGGAGAAACCGTCTGACCGACCCAATCCCACTCGCGACCGACCTAAGTTGCCACCAATTCAAATACCCGAATTTGATGGTAACATTCGCAATTGGTGTTTATTTATAGATAGTTTTGAGAATACAATAGATAAGAACGATTCGTTGACAGATCACGAAAAATTGCATTATCTCGTTGAAAAATTAACTGGTAAAGCTATAACCGTTTGCGCTGGAATTACGTTTAGTGCCGAAAATTATAATTTAATTTTAAATACTTTGAAAGCTAAGTATGAGGATAAAAGATCGGTAGCTAACGCGTATTTGGATCAGATGTTTGATTTGAAATCCATTACGGCATGTAACGATCAAAACTTAGAGAAGTTTCTAGATACTTTCGCATCATCTGTTCGCGCCGTAAAGAACCTAAAGATCGATGACCTCTGCGACTTCTTATTTTTGTATATGGGTTTAAAGAAATTAGATTCCGAAACCATTCGATTATTTGAGTCGGATCACCGCGGCAATAAAATTCCTAAGTTCGAAGACTTAGAAAGTTTTGTTCGCGAGCATATAAAAATATTGCAACGCTCTTCATCGAAACATGAAGGCGCGAAGAAAGTTGTTAGTTGCGAACGCAAAATAGATGCGTCATCGAAGTCACTGAAGTCAACTCATACTTATGTTAATACCGCACCAGCACATGTACAATCACCTGTTTGCTCTTTGTGTAATACTCATCATTCGCAATTGTACAAGTGTCCGGGTTTCCTAAAATTATCGCCTAGTGATCGTTATAAATTTGTTCGCGCTAATAATTTTTGTTTTAATTGTCTCGGTACTAAACACCGCGTTGTTTTATGTAATAGTAGCAATAGTTGTCGCAAATGTCAAGCGAGACACCATACTTTACTTCATTTTGAAAATAGTAATGCCGCATCCAATGTGAGCACAGTTGGTTCGTCGAGCGGTGACACACGGCGGCCTGCGCCACAGCCGCAGCCCGCGCTCGCGCGCGCTCCGGCCCGCCCGGTGACCGCTGCGAATGACGTCACCTTGTGTTCGTTGTCCGCTAGTACTGCGCTCACTACTGTGGTTCTCGCGACTGCTCGCGTCATTATGGTTGATGCATTAGGTAAACCGCACATTGTTCGAGCGCTATTAGATGGCGCTTCGCAAAGTAATTTTATTACTCAAGATTGTTGTCAACGTCTTGGTTTCAATGTTAATAAGCGTTCAACCTGCTCAGTGGTGAAGGGTTTTGGAGGCTTACAGTCAGCTGTTCAGGGCACCGTTAGAACAAGGTTTGGATCTCGTTTTAATAATAATATTTGGTTTGACATGGATTCGCTCGTTATAGATAAAATAACTGAACAGTTGCCTACCGTCCCGGTTGACACGTCTTTATTAACGAAATTTAAAGACTTGCCTTTAGCAGATGAGACTTACGCTGTTCCTGGAGTCGTCGATATATTGATCGGCGCTTCGATTCTCCCGCACCTCCAGTTATCACGTAAGGTTCAAGGGGGACCGACGTACCCCGCTCCGCACGCACTGGAAACAGTTCTTGGTTTTGTTATAATTGGTTCCGCACCCGCTTCTATAGATAGTTTTAGTCACTCGACTGCCTCGTTCTGTTGCACCGTCGAGCCGCCACTGGAGTCTACCATCCGCAAGTTTTGGGAAATTGAAGAGGTCAATGTCCCACCAATCCTAAGCCCTGATGACAAGATGGCTGAGGAGATTTATTGTCGCACGACTACTCGTGATGAGCAGGGTCGTTGTGTTGTCGCGCTCCCTTTCAAGGGAGATATTTTTTCGCTCGGTGACTCCCGTGTATCCGCTGAAAAACGCTTTCTTTGTTTAGAACGAAAGATGCAGGCGTCTCCAAAGTTAAAGCAAGCCTATGATGAGGTTGTTAACGAATATTTAGATAAAGGTTACATCTCACCTGCGCCTGCGGACACTGACGAGACCCAGCCTTCGTACATTATCCCGCACCACGGAGTTATTAGAGAAGATAAGCTTACTACTAAACTCCGCGTAGTTTTGGATGGCAGTGCTAAGACTAGCACTTCCGTGTCGCTTAATGACATTTTGTATTGTGGTCAAAATCTTTAAGGTAATTTATTTGACATAATTGTAAATTTTCGCATTAATATTAGTAGAATTTTAGCTTTTTCGGACTCAACAGTCGCTTTGTGTTGGGCCCACTCTTCGCCCCATCGTTGGGACACATTCGTCGCTAATAGAGTGGCAAAAATTCAATCTGAATTAGCGCCACAAAATCTCTTTCACGTTGCTGGCACCGACAACCCAGCCGATTGTCTCTCTCGTGGATTGCTTCCTTCGCAAATTTTAGATCACTCGTTATGATTTAGTGGACCGTCCTGGATTCATGCCGCGTTAGATAGGTGGCCAGTTAGTCAATTCAATCCCACTACGGTTTCCGAACCACCCGAGGAGAAGAAGCACTCGCTTGTTGTATCGGTCCCGCGTGAAGAGTCCCTTATTTTGTTGTTGGCTAATCGCGTCTCGTCTTGGTCGAGACTGTTGCGTTGTGTTGTTTATGTAGGCCGATTTTTGAGAATTTTATCTACGCGCGGTCATATAAAGTTGACCGGTGATTTAAGTACGCAAAAATATTTGCCCGCAATAGATGTTGATGACGATAGAATGCACCTTCTAACTCGTCGCGCTCTTTTAGATAAATTAGTCCAATTGTTTTGGAATCGTTGGAGAGCCGATTATTTGCACACGCTGCAGTCGCGTCAAAAATGGAATACTCCATCCAACCCAATTACTGTAGGTACGGTGGTAGTCCTTATGACTGGGAATGCGCCTCCTTTGCATTGGCCTCTAGGAGTAGTAGAGGAAGTTTTCCCGATTCCCGCGGGATAACTCGTGTTGTACGGGTTAAACCGCAACCGGATCGTATCTGCGCCCGGTTGCTCGCCTCTGCCCTCTGCCTGACCAGCAGTAGGCACGAGTTCAAACCTAGGTTTATATTTTAGTTGTTATTTCCCAAACCTAGATTTAGATTAGACTTTAGATTTGTTCCGCATTTTTCGTTTTGAAGGTAACCCTTCAAGCCGGGGGGAATGGTTGCGCCGATAGTAGAATTTGTATTTTTTCGCTCAATGGTAGTAATTCAAATCATTGACACTGAACACACGCTTCCTGTACCCATCTCCCTCCCGCACTACCTTTAAAGTGAGATGGCAATAGTTTCGCCCCGCTCAATTGTCAAAATAGACGCATATTGACTTCCGCTTTTGAACTAAGAATAGATGGCCGGCGGCGCGCGCGTCTCTCAGAAATTAATAATGTTTGTTGGATTTTAACCGCTTTCATAGACCTTTACCGATCGGATTGTGCCTCTCGTGTGTCCCTCAAGTGATTTAGTGATGTGGGCGGCAGCTCCTGAGCCAGGAAGAGAAGATCGGTGCAACGGCCCAGCCAGCACGTGGCGTAGTAAAGGTTAGTGCATCCTCTCCTAATTTCTCGGGTTGCATTCAATGCCTAAACCACCTCCGCGGCAACCCGATCACCTATCTTGTTTGTTGTGTAAAGTGTCATATGAAACATGTTAACTTCATCCCCCGCGAAATACAGTCCACTAGCTCAGGTGGCATGAGAATAGCGCCACCATTCTTTTTTAGGTATTTATACCTAAATATTGTACATACTTATTTCAATAGATGTACTGAATTAATGGTACGAAAACGAAAATATATACTTAGGCTGAAAAATAAAAAATAGGTTTGTAATTATTATCAGTCTTTATTTTTAAGGAAATTGGAATTAACATTCAGAAAAACCAGTTTTTCTAATTTAGAATTGGAAAGACGAGTTCTTCGTTCATTCAAAATATATCCAGCTTTTGAGAATATGCGTTCGCATGGCACAGATGTTATCACAATATTGCATCTCGAGCGGTATATTTCTGCCAAAGTCGGATATATTTTGGAATGACGAAGCCACCATTCAGTGGGATCATTCCAGTTCCCGTTAATACCTTGCCGGGGCAATAAATCGTCTTCCAGGTACAACCGCATCTCCCTGATGGCTTTGGACAATGGTGTCCCTGAAACTTTCGTCTTATTTAACTGAGTGTCGACTTTGTTCCACACGCTTGGTCCAGAGACAGTTGCACTAGGGGCTATTTGCGTTGTGGCTGCGACTTGTCGTGACAAAATGCCTGCCATTATCTCGTGGCAATGTTCTTTTATTGAATTTTTATTTGCATCAGATTTAAACATCTCCAAACTCCAACTCTTTCCTCTGTCGCACCATTAAGGCCTGGAATTCATTACCAGCTCACGTGTTTCCTTCTTCCTACAGTCCCGGGTCCTTTAAGCGGGGCGTGAAAAAGCATATGATAAGGCCGTCAAGCTGAGTGTCACCATTGTCACACGGTATGTGTAAGTAATGGTGACCCTCTTTTCTGGGATTTTGCCTTCAGCTTACCATCAGGCAAGGCGAAGTCCAATTGACGTGTCCTATATATAAAAAATAAAAAAAATCTCCAATTTAAAGCGCGGGTCCAACAAAGTGCACAAAGCCAGAGTCCTACTCTGTTCGATATTTTGGAACCTCGAATCAAGCCCACTTTTCAATTTTATTATGACATTTTGAATGATATCAGCATTAATATAAATAGTGTTTTGTAACATCTCCTGGCAAACATCTCGGAGGCTATTGCATAAAACTATAGCTAGACCCCCAGTCACGTAGTTCTGACCACTCAAACTGGACGTTATTTCTTCAAACGGTGCCAAAACACTTACCAGTAATTCGAGGTTTGTCCACTCTTCTTCCGTCACGGTTGGCCACTCTCTATTTATTACAGCTGTAGTAGCTTTGACGGCCTCACTAAGCTCAATAAATCGCTTTACCATGAGGTAAGTGGAGTTCCATCTTGTTGCTACCTCCATGACCAGCTTTTTTGGCTGTTCGATGCCCAAGTGGTTACTTTGGTACTTAATGAGTTTCTCATTAGCTTGAGTGCTGCGCTTAAAATGGGCGACAATTTTTTTATTTTCTCTATTGTTACTTGTATTGGTATAAGGGCTTCTTTTACGATCAAATTAAGGGAATGTGCGAAACATCCGTAGTGTTTCCATCGTAATTGGTGTGTTATGGCATTACAAATATTATATGCGTTATCCGACACTGCGAAGTTTACTTTGTCGAGAAGGCTCCACTGGAGCATAATGCTTCTAATTTCTTGAGCAAAGTGTTCGCTTGTGTGACTGCCGGGACATCCCTTACATTCCAATAAAATGGACTTAAATTTAAAATTTGGCGAAATGTAGTGGGCAGTGACTGCTATGAAACTATCATTATTACTTGAGGTCCAACAGTCGGTAGTAACACATACAGTTACCGCTTCAATATTTAATGTTTCTCGACAATCATTTGAAGTTTTTTCGTATAATGCCGGTATCAAAGAATTTGATATCGTCTTTCTACATGGTGGTGTGTAGCCAGGAATCCATGATATCAACTTTTTGAAGCCTTTATCATTCACTATACTAAACGGCTGCATGTCGTCGATAAATAGATCCAGTAAATCTCTATCAATTCGTTTTTAATTTCTTGTGTTATGGGTCTAGGTACGTAGGAAACTATTGTCCTTTGTCGGCGTTGTCTAGCAGGAACAATGTTTGTAGAGCGAGTAAGAGGCACCTCTGCGGTGGTAGTGGTTGAGCTCGTAGTACTAGTAGCGAATGTCACTGCTTCCGTTTCCATTTCCATTGGTGGTGGTGGTTGAGGTTGCATTACCTGTGGTAGCGGTACTGGTGGCGTTATCATATCAATTGATAAAATATGTGGATGCTTTTTCTTTAAATGTGACCGTAAGTTGCCTGTAGTAGATTTATAGCTGATGCTCTGGCTACAATATTTACAAACTCCTATAGCCTCGTCTTTCTTATCAAAATGCTCCCAATAGGGGTTAGCTTCCCGTCGTGGCATTATTACAAACGAAATAAAAGTGCAAGTAATTTTAGGAAAAATATGTTAAACTTAATGTCGCTCTCTTTGAAACTTCATGCGTAATGAAATGAATGACAAAATCAAAACATAACCTTGAACAAGTGGCGGGAATTCCGTACCATAGATATCACTTTCACAAGAATAGATTGAGCGTACCTAATGAAATATCCATGAGTGATTGTACCTACTCTTAAAAAATATGTAGGTCAATTTTTATTAATTATTTTACAATATCATAACCACCAATAATCATTATTAGCTGGTAAGTAGATAAACAAGATAAAGAAGTACCTACCTAATGCCTCTTTCGAGTTATTTATGAAACTAGGTACCTACCTAAGTAGGTACTTACTGTCTATACTTACTAATTAAATTTACTTATATTGATGTTATAACTTACATACATATATATATATATATATATATATATATATATATATATATATATATATATATATATATATATATATATATATACACACATATATATATATATATATATAAATGTAGATATAACATAATTAAATACCTACGCGTAGTTTTTTTACCAAGTGCCCACTCTTTTCCACTTTCTCACATTCTTTTCTATAAATCCTAATCCTACAAATTCGTAACATTTTTCAGATCTTGTGGGAGACAGACTTTTTTAGATTTTTTTCGACAATAATGCGAAGGTATCGCGGAAAGTTTTTCAATAAAGGACTTTGCGTATTCTTTAGCTTCAGGGGCATATTTATCAGGCTTTGTACGAGTTCTTAAATCGGTTTGAGACATTCCTTCTTTGGAATGTGACAAGTTGTACAGTAAATATTTTTAAGTCACATCCAACGTTTTAAGAATAAACTTTAGGCAGACTTTTTGATGGTCTTCTCCATTGTTGATGAAATATTCATAAGTTATGCTTCTCCTACTCATTGGAGAATCTGTTCTTTTCCTCGAAACAAGTATTACACGACTACTATTTACTAGCCAGTCCCTTCGTCTTTGTGGATCCAAGCTCCAGAAAAAATTAAATAGGGATTCTCTTCTGTTTTCAGTTATTTCATAGCACCCTCTTTTACACTTTTCATCTGCACATGGATTAGGCCCCATAGATTTTTCTTTAACAATATCACCTTTTTCATTCTTATAAGCTTTTCCCGTATCTTTTAATATTTTTCTTTCTTTACGTTTGTTGATTTTTTTCTTTTTTCCTCTTATCGCTCGCGTTCTCTTTATTAATCACTTTATTTTTATTTAGTTTCTTCTTTTTCTTTTTAGGAGGTTCACTATTACTGTTTTTTTTACGATACTTTTCGATACATTGATTGGTTCAGCTTCGGTGTCACTATTTTCGATTACGTCATTGCTCTGATTCGAACTGCTGTCTTGATTAAAACTTGTACAGTAAGCTTCAGAGAAAAGGAACCCCCCCCCCCCCTCCTTGATAATGACATGAATGTATTGAAGTTTTTTGAGATGTAGTGTAAATGGCATCTTGGTCTAGTGGTTATGACTGATGCCTTGTGGATACGGCAAGCGGGTGTTCAAATCCTCAGACACAAAGTTCTTTTCTTATTCTTATAGTTATTTTTTTATTCTCTTAAGCACTTTTTTGTTAATTATTACTTAAGGAATAAAATTTTATAGTAGGTATAAGGTTTGTAAGAAAAGATAGGTTTGTTGCATAAACAATATTAATTTATTTCTCTAATTACATTTCTAGGACTACATTGAGTCCATTTCCAGTTGAGTATACAGTTTTTCTATCTGAGTTAAATTGGGGTTACTTATTTTTAGATTTTACCTAACCTAAATTTATTGACAAAACACAATACCCTAAGTGAAGTATAAAATGTTTAATATTAGATACCTCTAGAAACATAACTACAACATTTATTTACTTATTTATTTAAAGTTGCAAACATTAATTTATTACACTCTGTATAATCTTCGAATATAAAAAAATGACGAATATAATGAAATGTTATTAGTGCCTGTGTATCACAAAGAAAGAACCAACATGCTAAACTATAACAGTATAGCAATATACATCTTCCTCTTTGATCACATTTTCTGATAAGTAACCCTTTTAACACAACATTAGAAAAATATGTGAGGTCAGATGGTGCATCGTTAACAAATTAGAAGATTACTAAACTTGTAAAACAAGAGTAATTTGATTAGGTATTAATAATATAATATTATTATTACGAATGTTAGGACAATAAAGTGTCCTATATACACAGCGTCATCTAGCCCAAAATAAGCACCTAAATGTGATATGGATAATAGACAACTGATATAATACTTATTTTAGATAAACTACACCAAGACACATAACAAATAATCGTGTTCATCACACAGAGATTTGTTCTAGGTAAGAATGGATAATCTGCATTAATAACGGAGCGGATGGCCCTCACTGTCTATCACTTCTTGAAGACGACGAATGAAATTTCATCCCCGAAACTATATTAAAACATGCGGCACTATTTCGCATTAGTTCCCAAGTTCTGTTTACCTCTTTATCTAATTATTTTTTTTACTTTATTTCACTTGAGTCCCAGTTTAAAACCATCTGACCCCACAAGATTTCAATAGGATTAAGATCCGGGCTTTTAGCCGGCCACTCAAACACCGTTATATCTTCTTGTGCATTTAGCCAGTCTTGCACAATTCGGGACCGATGCACTGAAGAGTTATCCTGAACCAGGTAAATTTATCCTTCTGGATATGCGACCCACACTGAAGGCAGCATTACGTTTTTGAACACTTCAAGGTATCGCTCACTGTTCATGCGGCCACCTATTTCCACTAGCTCGCCTGGGCCCATTGCAGACATCCATTCCCAGTAATCTAAAATAATAAACCTTTTCAAATCTGTTGCACAATATGTAAATCAATGTCAGTAGCAATAATAAATAAAAATATATAATATGTATATAATATGTATATAATATGTATATAATATGTATATAATATGTATATAATATGTATATAATATGTATATTTCGGGGTAGAGAATAATAATTTAGAATAAACAAATTTTATGTTAAAGAATATAAACATTTGCTTACCTACTGTTAACCGCACTCTTGTTCTTAAGTATATTCTTAAGTCTAATCCATTTTTTGGGTTGAAGAAGAAGCTTCTTCTGACTTGAAGCATTTTTCATCGGCAAATATAACAATTTCGTTTTCCCAGTAGAAATTTTAATAACAAGTAGCAAAATTTACTCTGTTGGTGCGATGATCGTCAGTAAGTTGTTACTTTCTGGCTGGCTTATAATTATGGATGTTCGCAGCGTGTAGATGTCATCGAACAGTGCTCAGCGACAACACTCCAAAAGTTTCAGCACTTGAGCGCGTAGTTTTGAAGGGTGCCAGTGATGGAACCTCCATAATATCACGGTGCCGCTCTGAATCATGAGTGTAAGCAACTGGGCGTCCTTGGCGTTCACATTTCATATCACCCGTCGCTTGATACTTTCGAATCCATCTACGCACTGTATTTCTCTGTAATGAAAATGATAATAAATAAAAGAAACTCCAAAATCTAACTTGTAAATAAAAATGTAACATGATTAAGCAATAAATAGGCATATAAATAATAAATAAATAATAAATATTCCACAACATTCTACACAACGCTATCTAGACCCATGGTAAGCATAGCTTAACTAGCTTGTGTTATGGGATCTAGAATGCGGATAAACATACTTAGATACCTTTTTTTTTTGTAAATACATACATATTATACATAGAAACACCCAGACCAATGCAAATATACATATTCATGCATACAAATAATATAATATATTTTTATCGTAACTCTTACCGTTATGGCCATATCTCGTGCAATTTTCTTTATGCTTTGGTCTTTGCTCCCAAAGAACAACAATTTTAGCTTTCAAAAATGTTGTTAATCGAACCATACTTTCAATTTACTCAAAAATCTGATCAAAAACTTAATAAATTGAATAATATTACGAGGAGGATCAACACGAATGCAAATTACCACGAATTATAAAGTTACCTTCAATCACAGTTTAATAAATAAGGCAAAGAAGTATTCTAATTGCAACCTTAGCGCGCTGTCACAGATATTATAATACTATAGCCGCAGCTCATACAGCAAATAAGTTTTTGAAGTAAAACATGACGGTAGTGCAACAAGCTGTATCAAGCGTAATCTATTAAAAGTAAAAGTAAACGAGAAATCTATACTAATTTCAACCTTATCCTTTAGTCTATTTAGCAGTTATTATTATCATCACATATGGTGAATGTTGAAATTTAAACCTTATGTTCTAGAAAATTACACCGTAATCAACTTTGTTCGACAATAGGAGTAATGTTATTAATATTTTCACCGTTGTCATCAAGTGTCATCAACGCTTCTGTCTGTCGTTGGAAGCAAACGCGTAAACAAGTTAATTATCTTTTATTGAAAATACTTTATATTCCATCATTGTAATATCGCACTTAATACAACCAGTTACAGTGTGTTATTCTAAACTTGGATTCTGTGTTATACGTGGGGCGCACTATAAGTTTCCGGAATGAATATGAAAAAATACTATTAAAGGTACAAAATTAATTTATTGTTTTTCAAAATAATCTCCCTTGGCGTCTATGCACTTTTTCATTCGATCAAACCAGTTTTGAAAATTTTTGTGCCACTCCTCTGTGGTGACCTCTAAACGTGTTTTTCATACTCCTCGACAGCCTCTTCTGGTGATGAAAATCGTTGGCCGCGTAATTGGTTCTTAATTTTTGGAAACAGATAAAAGTCACAAGGTGCCAGGTCGGGACTGTATGCAGGATGACTCATGAGTTCTACATTTTTCGCCTTCAAAAAGTCGTTTGTCTGTCTGGCCGTGTGAGAACTAGCATTGTTGTGGTGCAGGATGATACGGCGTTTACGGTTATTTTTACGGAGTTCGTCAATAACTTCCGGCAAACAAATGGTCGTGTACCAGTCACTATTCACAGTACGACGATTTTCTAAAGCAACAGTAGCCACGTGTCCAGTTTTATTAAAAAAAGAAGCAATCATCCGCTTAGATGCACTTTTCACGCGCGCCACTTTGGTTGGTTTCGGCTCATCTTGAAAGACCCATACGCTCGATTGCTGCTTTGTTTTGGGATCGTAGCAATAAATCCATGTTTCGTCACCTGTTACTATGTCCCACACCAAATTTGACGCACCTTCGTTGAATCTGGTAAGCATGGAACTGCACCAAGTGACGCGGTCCGTTTTTTGATCCTCGGTCAAGTTATGTGGGATCCACCGCGAGCACAGCTTTCTCACACCCAAATGTTTGTGTAGGATTGATTGTATTTGACTCATGCCTATTTCTAAGGATGCGCGAATTTCATGGTAGGTCACATGCCTGTCTGTTTCAATCATACGGCGCACAGCATCGATGTTTTTGTTGGTCACAGCGGTGGACGGCCGACCATCGCGAGATTCGTCACTGAGATTGATACGACCACGCTTGAATTCTGCAAACCAGCTATAAACAGTCGTCTTGCATGGAGCTTCAAGCCGAGCGATGCTCTGTTGAGCCGTCAAATTACACTTAAAATCGTAGAAAATCATACTACGAAAATTTTCCCGAGTTAAATCCATGTTGATGCAGACACACAATTTTTTAAATGGCGCCACAAGGTAAAAACAAAAGACAGTCAGATGAAACAAACTGTATTCTACAGCCAAAGAGTTCTATTTTCAAATGTTGTAACAAATTTTTAAATATTGTTTATGTAAGTGGCCAGTTCCGGAAACTTTTAGTGTAACCTATGTATCTTGATTGAATTGAGCCGAAAGACGAAAACTATCAGAAAATTACAAATATGAACATGCAAATAAAAGGCAGACGAAGCTGCTCGCTCGTTTGCAGCTCAGCGACGATCGCATCACGTGACGTCATGAGACGCGGCGATATTCTTTAAGTATTGGGGTATTATGTATATACAGGTTTAAGGTCCTTAAAGACTACTTTCTTGTTTTTCAACGCATTTTCTAAACTTTCTTCCTTAATAATAGTCAGTTTTTTTTTGCTCTCGAAGTGGTTTTCTTTATTTTCAATTAAATCTGCATTTTCATCATAGTCCATAACTTCACTACATTCTTTGACATTTATAATAGCTTTACTATATAGTTCCTTTTCATTAA
Organism: Eilema griseolum; assembly: GCA_963662185.1. Taxonomy (NCBI): domain Eukaryota; kingdom Metazoa; phylum Arthropoda; class Insecta; order Lepidoptera; family Erebidae; genus Eilema; species Eilema griseolum. The sequence continues at coordinate 21,399,168 of OY759231.1, read as the reverse complement.
ATGATATTAGAGAGACAGCAGACAGATGGCGCTGTGCGTCACGATAACATCGACTCCGTATAAATATTTAAAATACAATTAATATATTGCGGTATTTTCTCCAAAAACAATAAAAAAGTATATTAATAGGCATAAAGTGACAGTGCAAGTGTTATCCAATCTAACAAATTCATCTAAAAGTAAAATCTCATAGTGCTAATAAGGTGTAGTGAATTTGAACAAAACTAAATTGAAACTAGAAGATAAATGAACAATTTGGAAATAAAAAGTACCCATGCAAGTTAAGAATCAAAACAAGTGATCTCAGTCTGGAATTATAAGTGTTTGATTACATTTCAATGAAATAAAAGTGCAGATCATCGTCCATAATATAAGGCTGACATTTTTGCAGCATGACTCATACTGGTGAAATTTTATAAATTTTTAAGACTATGCCGTATGTGCTGATCATAAAATTCAATACAAAAGTTCAAGTCATCTTGGCTCAGTAATACTAGCGATCGGATGCGGGCACGTGAGATTAGGATCGATTCCAGTGATACCTATCTCTTTTTGCGCTTTATTATGTTGTTTTTGTACAATTAGAATTGCTGTTTTTCTGTTTTGCTTTTTGAAAGTCATTTTGTTTATATAAATATTGTTTCTGAATAGAACACAATGGATTCTCAAAACATTACGCTGAGAAGACATAAGACTGCTATGAATGACACACTAAACTTGTCATTTATATCGAGCCATTCCGATTATTTATCGAAGAGTCTACCAGATTTATCGTCGGGATGCCTAAATAACGAGGAGGTCGAAGAACTTAGGAAGGTAAATGATGTGTTACGTGAACAGTTACAAACGGCACACACAGAAATTGAAAACTTGATTTTGGAAAATACTTCTTTGAAAAAATTATCTACTGAGCAGGAGAGTATTATTAAAAAGCTAAAAACTATTTGTGTAGAACCAATACATAGTGCAAGAAAAAGTTCACAAAAGAAAAGAAGTACGCCATTACAGAAAATAAGGAGAGAAAATTTAAACGACAGTAGCATTGGACTAGGTTTAAAACCGGATGCAGAGTCTATCACGAATAATTCAATTGCATTCACACAGCAGCCGTCTTCAAATATTGGCAACGGGACGACGCATTACTCAACTAAAACAAAAGATGGCGTCATAAGCGCGCGAAGTGTGCGCTCGCGACTGATGCTTCCTATGAATTCAACTGATCACCACAAAAAATCAACAGATGGCGCTAAAACAACGCCTGAACCTACAAGCGTCAACAAGCGTCATCCCAATATACTGATAGTGGGTGGACAACAGTGCAGTGGATTGGCGTCGGCGCTTATGTATTCTAGACAAAATCGAGGATACGGCCGGTATAACATTACATCCATCACAAAGCCATATGCAAAATCAGAAGAATTAATACAAACTTGTTGTCAATTAGAAGATGTTCCTGATAATTTTTTAATATTATGCATAGGCGAAAATGATACTAATCCAATCAAATGCATGATTAATCTGACTACCATTTTAAATTATTTTAAGAAAGCCAATGTACTTTTATTAAAGGTAAACAAAAATAGACATTTAAATGAAGTAATGTTAAATAACTCAATTAAAAATATCTGTAGAAACTTTGAAAATTGTACGTTTATAGATTTGACATTTACAAATCATTTTACTAAAAATCAGTTCATTATTCACTATTGTACTATAATTAATTCTACAGTTGACACACATTATTATGCAAGAAATTTCCTGACATTTCGAAATATTAAAAAGACCTTGTGTACAAATAATCTTAAACAATCCGGTATTAAAAAAGGCACAATCCCATATTATTTTCCGATAGTGAAACCGAAGCATATTCGTTCTTGTGATACAGATACCAGTAAAGACCAGTTGAATTCACCTTTTTTTCGTTAATAACGATCAAGTCAATACCAGTGTTAGTACATTGACATTATTGCATCAGAATATAGCGGGCTTATTGAATAAGGAGGATCAGCTAGAGATATGTCTGAATGGATTTGCAACAAATAAAAAGCCAATACACATAATATGTTTAACCGAATCGTTTGTACGGTCGGGTGATGAGTGTAACGTACATATTAGCAACTTTAAGTTGGTGAGTGCTTTTTGCAGACAAGATAAAGAGCGGGGGGGTGTATGCATCCTAGTCAGAAAGCATTTAGAATGTGAACCTATTAGTATTTGTAATGAGTTGGCTTTGGAAAAATCCTTCGAATGTTGTGGAATTAGAATACCTAAATTACAGTGCATTATTATCTGTATATATAGAATACCCAATTCAGATGCTAGTACATTTCTCGAAAGACTGGAAATATTACTTCACAAATTAAACCTTAAATCTAATACAAAACTAATTATAGCAGGTGACACTAATATAAACACATTGAAACATAGCACTTTTTCGGAAACTTTAATGAATCTGTTGTTAAATTATAATTTGTACCTACACATCAAGGAACCCACGCGCCGAAATAAGACATGTATTGACCACATAATAAGCAACATTCATGATGCGGAAGGGCACGTTCATAGGTTGTTTCTATCTGATCATGAAACTGGACAAACATTATCATTTCCAGCTGCAAGGGACCGGCAAACACCCGCATATTGGTATGCATTAAGGAGAGATTTTAATAAGGAAAACGTTCAAAAATTTAAAACCTACATCTCCTCTTTGTCATGGTCAGAGGTATATAATGAACCAACCTGCAACAGTGCATTCGATCAATTTCATGATATGTTTTCACTCCTGTACAATCTGTGCTTTCCCATAAATAAAATTAAAATAACAGAAAATAACACGGGTCCTAGGTGGTTAACAAAGGGAATAAAAGTATCAGCCATGACAAACAGAAAGTATAGATACCAGTATTATTTAAAAAAAAAATGTAGAAAATAAGAATAAATACGATGAATATAACACATTATTTAGAAAATGTATAATTATATCTAAAAAAAGTCACTACAAAAAATACATAACAAATTCGCAAAATAAATGTAAAGCATCATGGAAAGTTATAAAAAACGATAGTGGTATAACGAGGCATGATATTGAAATGGTTGAATGCAATGGAGAGGAAGTGCGAGATGCAACACAGATTGCGAATAAGTTCAACGATTACTTCTTATCTCTTGTTAATTCAACAAACATAAACAATCCAGACTACTCGTTGATAATTAAGACAGACCCAACTATATTTTTGCAACCCATAACGGAATTAGAAATAGTTAAAATCATAAAATCGCTCAAAAATACAAACGCAGTCGGTTATGATGGTATATCTACATTTATTTTAAAACAATGTGATATGGAGCTGGCAGAGGTCTTGTGTCATTTGGTCAATCAAACATTTATACAAGGTGTATTTCCCGAAAAATTAAAGATATCTACAGTGAGGCCACTTCACAAGAAACACAGTAGATTGCAAATGAGTAATTATAGACCTATAACTCTGATTCCTGTGTTTTCAAAAATCTTTGAAAAAGCCATGTGTGTTCGAATCAATGACTTTTTGAAAAAATTCAACATCATAGTCCCAGAGCAAAATGGTTTTCAGGCTAACAAGTCAACCACACTGGCAGCTTTTAACTTGTTTAAGTACATTACTGAAAACATTGATAGGAAGAGACAAGTATCTGCTGTGTTCTTTGATATGAGTCGCGCATTTGATTTTGTAGATCATAAAATACTGATCAGCAAATGTGAACGATATGGGCTCAGGGGCAAGGCTCTCGAATGGATAAGTAGCTATCTCCAAAATCGTACACAATGTGTTGAGATAGACCGGGTTGACAATAAAAAATGCTTAAATGCCTTTAGATCACAGTTTGCGCCAAATACATCCGGCGTGCCCCAGGGAAGTGTTCTGGGTCCTCTACTCTTTCTTCTCTATATTAATGATATACCTAAAGTTATAAAAAATCACTGTACTTTATTCGCAGACGATATATCAGTTGTAGTGTCCGACGTCAGGGGTGAACCACAGCATATTTCTAATGTAAATACTGCAATAAGCGACGTAATGAATTGGCTAAGTAAGAACAATCTGACCGCTAACATAGCTAAAACAAAAATTTTACAATTTGAGAATTACAAATCAAATAACAAACCACTAAAGATTACCTATCAGGGTACAGATATAGAGACAGCAGTTGATACTAAATTTTTAGGTATTACATTAGACAAACATTGTAATTGGCACTTACATATAGATGGCTTATGTTCCAAAATAAATCGGTTCGTTTTTGCTTTAAGACGACTACGCAAAACAGTGAATTTAAAAACTGCAATGACTGCTTACCACGGCTATATACAATCAACTTTACGATACGGTTTATTGTTATGGGGTAACTCAAATCATATCTCAAAGGTTTTTATATGTCAAAAAAAATGTATTCGAGCTATGGCGAACATTGGGCCACTAGACTCGTGTAGACCAGCCTTTAAAAGTCTTAGGCTGCTGACGTTGACGTCACTATACGTTTCGGAAATTGGCATATTTGTAAGGAAGCATCCGGAGTTGTTTAAAAAGGCCAATGAAGATAAGTTGTACAAATCTAGGGATACCACGAAACTTCTGCTGCCTAGCTGTAAAACTTCTCTCCATCAAAATAATTCACATTATATGACAGCCAAAATTTATAACCACATACCCAGACCCATTAGAGAGCTAACCTTCAACAAATTTAAGAAAGCACTAACTACCTGGCTGATTGAGAAGTGTTATTATAGTGTCAAGGAGTTTCTTGAGGATAAATGATGATTGTTTGGGTACAAATCACATTTGAAGTGTCATTTTAATGTATTATGTGGGATTTATAAATGAGATGATTATTGTATGTGTAATTATTAGTAGGTAGGTATTGTGTATTCTTTTATATATAAAAAAAAAAAATTAGTAAATAAATTATACTTGCATGTATTCTTGACACTAAATATTGACATTATTGGACATTTTATATGTATTCTAATTTTAATTTTAATCTTATTTTTGACATTATTGGACATTTTATATGTATTCTAATTTTAATTTTAATCTTATTACAATTGAATTACCTACATCATCATCAATCGAATATGTAACATTTTCAATGGATTTTGCATGCAGAGAAACTGCGAAGCATGTCGGACCTTATTTGTTTTTGTAACACCATTGTAACATACCGTGTTTCGAGCAATAAATGATTCACTTACTTCACTTACTTACTTACTTACCAGTATTATTATCATCTCCAACTACAACTTCTTCACTCCCAAACTCATCAAAGAAGATAAGAGGTACTTCATTATATTGATTATCACAGAGTTTCGTTTTTTCGTTTCCTTCACTTCTGGGTTTATCCTCCTTTCCATTTTCCTTATCATCAAAATCATTGCGTATCTCGGCCATTGATGGTAAATTGTTCATTTCAGTGTGTTGATGATTCATTCCTCCTTTTATTGTATTAGGTGACTTGCAACTTTTTGTTTTGTCTTTTTTATCTATTTCTTCATCGTAATCTTAGTTTGATGTTCTATTTTATCACTATTGTCTGTTCTCGGAATTATAAATGTTGAAAGATCATTATAATCATTAACATCTGAGCTGTGATAATCTAAATTGACATCTAGTAGGTCCGAGTCACTATGCACACTCCTTGTATCCGAAACACTTGTGGTTGAACTGCTAAGCTTTCTTGTAGTTATTTTCTCTCTGGATTTTGCAACGGCAGGAGCCTTAATTTTACTTTTTTTGCCTTTACCTTTTCCTTTAATACTTGACATTGGTTTTTGAGGCTTATTTTCATTCTTTATCGGATATTCATCTTCTGAACTTATATAGGTGGAGTCAGATTCATGTCCCTTTTTTTCTTTACGAAGAGTTGTGCGTTAACATTGCCCCGAAGGTCCTGCAATGGGCTGCATGTGTGATTCCCTGGTGTTATAATTGATAATGCTTCTATCTGTTTCGTTTGAAATTGTTGTATTCTTTTCGGAACATCTATTTATAGTTTTTATTTTACCTTTACGAGATTTGATCATTGACGGTTTTTCCACTCGTAATAAGTCATCTGCAGTAATGCTTTTCCCGGGTGGAACATTACACTTCCTTTTTCGTTTAGTCTGTTCAAGAGCTGGGGTTGGATTTCTTAAATTTGTTAAAATTTCTATTACAGCTGAAGATGCCGTGTCTTCAATTAGTTCCTCCGAAATAGAATTTGTGTGTGGCAATCGAGATTTTGGCCGCTCAGAGTTAACGGGATATAAGCCGCATTTGTTAAACCCGGCTATTATATTGTTGACATCTGAACCCTTTTCTCTCAATTTATTCTGCAATCTATTCAATAACATAGGAAATGAACTTTTTACTAAAGTTTTATGTTTAAGTCCTTCAGTCCTCTTCCAGTGTGTTAATACTTCGCGCCAATATTTTTTTAAAGGCGCGTAGAATGCAACATCTAACTGTTGGAGTAAATGAGTGGTTTTAGGAGGTAAGCAAACGAACATAATATTAAGCTCCTGACAAGTTTGTAATACGGATTCGGAAAAATGTGAAGATAAATTGTCCCCAATTATCACTTTTCGGTCAGGCTTTGTTCTTGCATATTGTTGGTACTATGACGGTATTAAACCAGTCCTCAAAGCACGCAGAGTCGAACCAACCACTTTTCGATCGGTTGTACCTCGTCCCCTCAGGCCCTCCTTCTAGCCATTGATCCCATAAATGATCTGCCTTATAGACTTATAACGTATGTGGGCAATAACTGTCCATCAGCAGTGCCGGTAAACATTAAAGAAATAGATGTTTTTGTAGTGTTAATTACCCTTTCAGGATATTTACAACCTCTCTTAAATAAATATTTCTTATGGCCCGGGTCATCAGTGAGATTAGTCTCGTCATAATTAATGATACAATCAGGAGAGACACCTTCAATAGTATTTTCATAATGCGAAAAAAAAATCGTCTATTACAGCAGGTGAAATTTTGGCGCGGTCGCTTGTGATATTTGATGCATTACGGTTGGAAATTTCAGCTTTATGCCTAATCATGAAATTTCGCGCCCAATCTACTCCAGGCATATTGTCCTTTAAACTGTAGACGGTTTTTCCTAGATATTCAAGTATTTTTGGGCAAATACGCGTAAATCTGTAGAATCTAGTGGAAACCCCCAATTACTCAATATTTGTATGTATTTTATGAACGCCATCTCTTCATCTTTAGAAAAAAGAGTAGGGTGTCCGGCTCTTTCTTGTGTGCAATTTATATTTCGACATTTTCTGCTTAATGTACTCTTTGGAATGTTGTATTTTTTAGCCGCCTCTATTAATTTAAATGAGCCATTTTGAATTTCTACTATTGCATTTTGCAAATCTTCTTTGCAATAACTCAGGTAAGGTGAATGATTCTTACCGTTGCGTGAATTTGTAAACTTTCGTTGGTAGGTCCGCGCACCATAGTAAGGTTGATATCTGTAGCAAATAAATAATAATAATAAAAATAATATTCTCAGACATTCATACAACGCCGTCGAGTCCCAAAGTAAGCAGAGCTTGTACTATGGGTACTAGATAAAGAAACAAATACTTACATACTTACCTACTTTTTTTGTAAACATAGGTATACAAATACATAGAAAACACCCTGACCAAGTCAAACCACCATGTTAATGCATACAAAGTTCAGACCTGTGCGGGGATCGAACCGGCGACCTCAGACTTAGCAGCCAGTTGCACTAAGCCATGGGGCTGACAATAAACATAAATAAAATATTTTTTCCTATGGTAAATCCGGCGCATTTTGCCATTAAATAATTATAATAAATTAATTTCATTTAATATTATCGTAAATAAATATAAGGTAACGAAAAAAAAAAATCTAAAGAATCGAGAACTATTGACCATTTAGTTGCGATAATCAACCATGCCGGAAATGGTCTTTAATTTTATAGAGTGCAGCTTAGGTAAATTATTTTATGAGTATGCCGAGAAGCTTGCCCTTAACAATCACGGTTGGGACTATTTGGAACTATGACTAGATTCCTTGGCAAAGGATATCACGCTTTTTGGGGGCAAGTTGAAACTTTGTTCCAATTAAACCCAAAACAGAAACCAAATAGCCCCAATTTAGAAAAATCAAAATATATGCGAGCTCGAAAAAGGTAGAAACTAGTAAATAGAAACACTGAAAAGCGCATAAAACACACAATTACTTAGTTTATTCAATTACTTACATACCTACCATTTAAAATTACAAGCTGAACCACAAATATAGCCGTTAACTGTCAAAATTCCTTTCTGACATAGACATTAGTTGTCACTGTATTGCTAGATGGTAAAATATAATTCCTACTGTTCTAAGATAGAAATATCTACATGATCAAAACTTTTTTTTCGTAAATTTCAAATAGCCTCGTTAGTTCTAAATAACCCCATCTTACGGTACCTAGTATTCACGTCGCTAACAAATAGGTATAGATACCTGCATACGTACAACATACGCGCAAAAAACAACCTCTAGCTAGGTACCTACAACATCAGATTACAAGTATTATGATCATGGAATATGAGGAGCCCTAGGAGATTTAACATAGTCGTAAAAGCCTATCCAACCTATCAATCAAGAAAAATAATGGATTCAATAGGACGTAAAAGCCTGTACCTACCTGTACCTACTTGCAAAACGTTTTATTTTAGGGCGTAAAAGTCACCACTATATCGAGTAATTAGTGAAAGGTAAATATCATACCCTTAGAACTTCAATTTACAATTAATTGTGAGTTGGTGCATCCAAACTAAGAAGGAGAGAAGTTGGTACATCCGCCAACTCACAATAGTCACAAATTAAATATGGTTTTTTTAGGTACTTACATCGTTTCACCTTGGCAAATAAAGTAGAAAGATAGTTCACGACGTCTACGATCTTCACGCTGTGATGTACACGAGATACGTAGACCATCGTCGAAGGGACCTCTGCGCGGAACTGCTGCTCAATGCTCCTCGCTGCAGTACCACACTGGTTCTTGCGGGAAGACTTCTTCTTCTTCTTCTCAACAACTTTGAAGTCCTCCACATTAAAAGGCTCCTTCCCCGGTGCCTTGACGGATGCAGTGTTGCACTGAGTGACACTACACTGCCGTTTCTTTGTTGGTACGGCTGTAGGGGTGCTGGTCGTAACAGCCTCTGCGTAATCACGTGGCTGAGGAACTTGCAACGTGATATTCGGCCTCTTCACGGGTGCTAAAGGGGAAGCGGGGGCGGCGGGGCGCGCGATAGTGTTCGCGGCACGCTCCTTGGCCATCGGCGACTCAGGCGAATCAAATTTTGCTGACTCGAAACCTCTCTCGAAACCTGCCTCGTCGTACGTTGACATTATTAGAGGCTACATTGTGTCGTACTAGCTGTATTAATGTTACGGAGTAGCAATAATTCCGCTTGAAGTCCACTGATAGTTTTATCATAAGCCTCTAATTTTGCCAACACATCAGCAAGGCTGGACTTCAAGAACGTGATGTCCTTGAGAAGTCTTGTGACATCTACGTGGTCGAATTCCACCGGCGGAAGCTTGTGCAGCTCCTTCGCGACGAAATCTGGCACATCATCCGGGCCCAAGTAGCACAGATAGTTGTATAACTACTCACTTTTATACTTATTTGAAACTCTGTACGTATTAAGACGCTTCTAAGAGTACACTGGTGATGCTACAGCTGTATAATAGCGGTCAGTGATATTTAAACAGCTTCAGCTAATTAAAAGCTTTATTAAGGCTGATTAAGAGAAAAAACCACCATTAATACGCTGAGAGTGTTATAAAGGTATGTTTTTAATGACTCTATTCAGCTTCTAACCTTTTCTAATGTCTAAACCGTAGTAAGGCCTGTTTAGTGCATAAAATTACGCCAAATGCTGTTTAAGAAGATATTTGTGAACTCTTATTACACTGACTTATTAAAGGTGCACGTGTGGACTATTTTGAAGTGAATAGCTGTATAATGGACGATATGTGGTCCATGTTACAGCTTATACCTGAATATGTCTACTGCTAATCAGCCTTTATACTGCAATTGATAGTATCGGCATAGGGGCTATTTAAACATTCACTAGATGCCTCGCAGCTGCTTAGAGACTCACTAGTGTATAGAATAAACGGCTTCTACTTTATAATGGTTCACATAAGTACCTTAAATCCGACGTTATCTGAATAAAAGTAACATATGTGGTACTGTAATCAGTCAGTGTAACTAGTTGAGATCATTATTACCAGACATATTTTTATTTGCTATACAACGTGTTACAGAAAGGTGTGGTCATATTCGAGGGACGCATTACGTGTGATATAAATAAATTTTCCGCGGGAGTATAAACACCAATTTACTTTGTATCACATAGATAATTAATTTTCTTTTTTATCGACCATGTGTAAGCTAGTGGAAATTGTCGACAAACGCACAACACTAAAAAACTAACCAGGGCTGCAGCAGCTGCAGCGCGCTGTTACAAATGAACTCTACGGTTTGAACCCGAGTAGGTTTACCAAACGATCGGATTTGATAGGCCCTGTCTCAATATCATATTACTTACTTTGTACCTAAACAATTTTTTTTTTATATCGGGCAAAGAAATTCTGAAACAGCTTAAACTTGTTAAAATAGTATTAAAATAAAACAAAATTTACTTTTAGCAATAATAAAACATTTTTATGTTCCTGAAATCATCCATGCTAAATGTAAGACTTGTCTCAAAGATACCTTAGGTAAAGGTTAACCTACATTCAATACCAGGAGTCGTGGACTATCGAATTTCCAGCCACGCCCCTTAATATTAAACTAATTAAAATTGGTTCCGTACCCAATTTTATTTAAATGTTATGCAAAAAATAAATTTTCGGTTTTTATTCAACTTCGGTGGCAGACAAGCACACGGCCCACCTGATGAGAAGTTAAATAGAACAAAATTCCAAGTTGTTGGGTAGGTACACGATAAATAGAGATGCTTGGTTGCGAATCTCCGCAGCGCAACTGCGCGTGAAGACGGCAGCACACCTCCTCTCCCAAAATCCCGACCGAGGCAGGAATGCCCCTGTAAAGGGATGCTGGGTGACTCTTCATGTGTGCCTGAGTAGCATAGGACACAGTGGAGAGCAGACAAAGCCTCAAAGGGCTGGTTGAGGAGCCGCCCCTTTTCAGGGTAAGATGAGGATATCGTACTTTTCCATACGGAATTAACATGGCAACAGGTTCGAAAACAGGGTTGTTTTCCTCTCGCATCCCCGCACGCTCTCGTCCTTCGAGACCAGCAGGAGGTTGGACAAGGCGGTATTTCCGCCCAATTGAGCAGTCCGACTAGGGAAGTACCTCCGCCCAACAGAATACCGCGGCCATAATAACTTCGTGTTGTGTTAGGGTAGCTAGAGCTCACTGGAGAATTCGTGCTGTCAGTAAGAAAACTAAAGGCATGTCCTGCTTTGTCTTCTACACTGACGGCACAGAAACTCTGTGATTACAGGGTCGGCAGCGCGAGTGCGTTCCCTCTGGTGTTACATACGTTTATAGGCCACGGTAACCAATTTTCATCAGGTGGGCCATGTGCTTGTCTGCCACCTAAGTGGTATAAAAAAGCAGCATCCGCAACACTGTGATCGTTACACGTTTGCCTTAGTTTGAGTTACGTAGTTATTTATTATCGGATTCTTTTGAGATTTGTTTGTTCGTTACGTTTGGGAAACCAGGTGTCATGATAATGCGCACAATGGCGCACAACATAAATAACGGCAGTGTACAAAAATGCACACAGAACTTACTAAGGTATATCATGTCGTACCCGGATAACATAACTCTAAGAGGTCCTTCATAAGTGTTCGTTAAAGTAACATTCATTGCGGTACCCTAAACTATTTCATAAAATTAAAATATCTTCTCTTTCACTCCAAATCGCCACGCCCTTTATTATGATTGGTTCCGTACCAATTTTTATTTAATACAAAACCTTTCTTAAAGCATAAAAAGGTATGGTAAAGTGAACAAAAATATGTTCAAATACCAGGATAACATAAAATGTAAGAGTCGTTTCTTCAAAATTTTTGAAACAAGATTTTACGGTACCCTAAAATAATTGATACGATAAAATCATTTGTTATTTTTTTCCTATACCTAAATAGGGTGAACTGACTAGTATTCGACCATGGTCACAATTTTATTATTTTCTGCATTCTTAGTATCGGATGTATTTCTACTGAATTACATACTCTTTTTTAATAACAATGTTGTTCAGTCAGTGGGTCGTATGTTTGTTTGCCCACCCGTTATTGAATGATACGAAAATCACGGCGTCGAAAAAGTTGTCTCTTACATAACAACAGACAACGAGTAGATTGAATAGAGGCCCGGTATTTTTTTTCAGAGTAAGTACATAACTCTGGTTTTTATTAAATTTGAGCGCGATAGTCCATTCATTGTCCAACCCAAACTCAATGCGAGGGGGTTTCTGCACTTGAAAGAAGCACAAAGTCATAGTTGAAAAATCCAGATTTAAATATTAAAATAAAATTTTTAAATGGACGTAAACCTGTACCTCTACCCTAATTTCATAGGTAATACGTTCGGCCGCGGAGTCCTTTGATGAGACCGCGATGCGTGGCGGCGCTTTTGACACGGACAATCGGTGCCGCCAAGGACATAATATTTGGCGCCAAAGTGCGTAAAACAGTAGGCATCAATGTTGCCATAACTGATTTTATAAAATCTGTAGATGGCATGTTAAAAATAGTAGAAGCAGCGTAGATTTCAAATGAAAAAGTGGTAAATTTATTAGTAGATTAAAATGTATTTTTACGCGTTTATGCTTTTTAAAAGATAGAAGACGAAATCCGGTTCGTTTGTTTTGCGTCTTGTCACCCGCAGAGTAGGTAAGTCTTGTCATATGCAAAGAAAAATATCGTGACAATTTTATGTATTACTTATTTCCTGATTCCTCAACTTTTTCTCCTCTTTCTACTCTGGCTCTATCTCCTCTCGGTATGATTAAAACTTGTGATTTTCAGTAGAAAGGCCGACCTTAACCACTGAGCACGAAGCTATCATTTACTTTTCAGTTCAGATTTTTAGCGCGAACAGATAGCAAAATGTACCTAGGCAATGTACTTTTTAGTAGAAATAGAATATTGTTCTGAACAAAGGGATTGATTTAACCATTAATTAGTTAACTGCAGGTTTTTCAGTCATATTTACCTTAAAAATGAAAGGAAGGTCTGTGGATTTTTCAAAATTCTACGTATTAAATTAGATAATTAGAATTAGATAGATTAATGGTTGGCAACATTCGTATGTACCTACTTGTGCCGACTTCTTTTCTGTAGGTTGTTTACATGTTTATTTGTAGACTAGTTGTTGTTCTGTTGTGCAGTGAAAATGTCGGTTTTTAGTAATAGCGAATATTAGATGATGCTTTGTGTTGGCGCAGCTGATGGTAGCTTGCGAAAAGCTCGTCGGCTGTACAGTGAGATATTTGTGGACGGAAGACTAGAGGGTGACCGTCGGCGGTTTCCCTCTTTGGAGTGTTTTAAGAAGATGGTGAACCGCCTTCAACACACTGGAAGTTTTCGTGGCGACCTTCTACGACGCCCACTGCTTTAGACGATCGTATTCTCGAGCATTTTGAAGTAGACCCGAGTACGAGTAGATACCCGGCGAGCTGGAACGGTTATCGGAGTGAAACCCGTTCATTTCAAGGGGGAAGTTCGCGCGTATTTAAAGATGCGTTTTGATCAGAGGATTGGGCGTGGCGGTGAAGTGAGAGTCGCTTGCCCGGCGAGGTCCCCGGATCTCACTCCGCTCGACTATTTTCTCTGAGGTTACGTGAAGAAAAAGTGTACAGTACAGCATGTGACAGCAGAGAGAATATGGAAGCCCGAATTTCAGAGATTTACGTAGCGTAACCCCAGATATGTTTCGAAGCGTGCGTGGTAGCATGTTACGGCATCGAGCAACGAGCCGTTGCGCGTTGCTATAATTTTTTAAACGTAGGTATGCCTTGGAGTTTCACGCATACTGTGGCGTCATAAACTCCATTCATGTGTACATGTACTCGTTATGTTTTTGTGGCCTACATAAGTGATAGTTTAAACTCCTTGTGTCGCGATCGTGAAGTGATAAATTAGTGCGTTCTTATGACTGTACCAGATCAGGTACATCACCGTTTCGCTGTAAGGAGAACACGCCCCGGTAAGTGATAGTCAAAATATCTCTGATGTAACCTGTATCTAACTATACCTACGCTTGGTAGGCCGGCTACCAGGCGCACAGCTGAGATTAGAGATTTTACAGAGGTTATTGAACTCAATTGAACTTATCGCGAAAGAACAAAATACAATAGTGTTGTGACCTACCGCTTTTGCTAAATATCGAAAATTTTAACGAATTTAACAATTTTGTAAGACGACTAACGATGTCATCACTTTATTACTATTTGTACATTGGCCGGTGCATATCGACTGGTTATCAGGCATGTGTAACGACCCTTAAATATGACCACACCTTTCTGTAACACCCTGTATATTAAAATGAATTCGCGTAATTCGTGGAAATTGAAAGCAAGAACAGGAGGCATTAGAAGAAAATTATCGAAAGAGTATCAAAGAATTATAAAGGTAGAAGAAATAAAACCTTCAAGTCGGCACGTAACGCAAAGCTAGACAAATAGTTTGAAACAGGATGGTTCCGTAAAAAATATTAATAGCTCAGAAGATGTTGCACATTCGACAAATTATGTGTGTCCAAGTTCTTCTTCCAGTAATCTCGGTGATAACATTAACTGTTCGAATCCAAACTCTGGCAATTATAACTCCGAAGAAATATCGAGTTCTGAAGATGATGACGGCAACTACAGCGATTATGTAAAGCACTCACTGTTTAGGGAAAAAATTAGGACGTGGGCTGTAGAAAAGAGTATTAACCACGTGGCTTTAAAAGATCTGGCAGCAATTATCAACGACTTGATTCCACAAATACACTCGAGAGCAATGAATCCGGGTCACTTAAAGAATGTTAAAAATCTCGGAAACTAAAAATGATAGGTTAATGCAATAAATTGTATTTAATAGACAATGTAATACTCCTTAAATGAAAGTAAAAAAAATATGAGTCACCATACATTTTATTAACACAAAATTACATAAAGAAAAAAACTGCTGATCTCTCCTTAAAACAAAAATAGGAAACATGAAATTTTTGAACTTTATTACGATTTTCTTGAATTTTAATACTTCGTATTGCCTCCTCGTGCTTCCATTACTGCGTTTACGCGGTTTGGCATGCTGTACACCAAGTTCCTTATACGATTTTGGGGAATATTCTCCCATTCCTCTGTGAGAGCAATTTTGAGCTCACGAAGCGTGATTGGGGGAGGGTTTCGTTGTTTTACGCATCTGCCTAGCTCGTCCCAAGCATGCTCGATCGGGTTGATATCCGGGCTGCGCGCTGGCCACTCCATACGAGTAATGTTCATCTCTTGAAGGTAGTCATTCACAATCCTACCTGTATGAGGTCTGGCATTGTCATGCATAAATATAGCATCCTCACCTAAATTGACCATAAATGGACCAACGTGATCATTGAGGATTTCTTCCACATATCTTACGCTAGTTAAAGAGCCGTTTTCTATGATCACCAGCTCTGTGCGACTTTCAGAAGAAATTCCGGCCCACACAAGTACAGACCCACCACCGTAGGCTACTTTTTCTTCGATGCATGCTTGCTTGAATCTTTCCCCTGGTCTTCGATACACTCTGTGTCTTCCATCGTGCTTGTAGAGCATAAATTTTGATTCGTCGGAGAACATAACTTTTGACCAATCTTCAATACTCCAATTTACGTGGCTCTGGGCATAACTTAGTCTCGAAATACGATGCCCACGCTCCAGTTTAGGGCCGTTTGCAGGTCTAAGGGGTTTTAAGTTAGATTCAGCAAGCCGACGTCTTACTGTCCATGCACTTGGGTTACTTCCTCCGAGGCGTCGAAACTGATTGGTGAGTTCAGTTCCTGTGAGAAAGCGATTTCGAAGCATGGTGTTCACCAAGTATCGGTCTTCTCGTGCTGTGGTACACCTGGTTCTGCCCGTTCCTGGTCTGCGTAGGTTAGAACCAGTTTCTTCGTAACGTCGGAGAACTCTTTGTACTGTTGACAGCGACACACCGACAGTCCTGGCTGTATCGCGCTGACTCCGGCCGGTTTCCAGCATTGTAAGTATTCTGGTGCATTCTTCAGGCGTAAGCGACATAATTTCAGCTTGATTAATGAATATAGAGCACTATCAACATGGTTTATGTACCCACATAAATGACAGATTACAAACAAAAGCAACACCAAATGCTGTAATTTCGTAGTTCCATCTTCGAAAGTGGCCCTTTTTCAAATTTGATTTTTTTATGATATAACTTTACAATAACTAAGAAGTTTTAATACCTTCATTTAAGGAGTATTACATTGTCTATTAAATACAATTTATTGCATTAACCTAGCATTTTTAGTTTCCGAGATTTTTAGGATTCTTTAAGTGACCCGGATTCATTGCTCTCGAGTGTATTACCAACTGATCCAAGGACAATTTTAGTAACGCCTCGAAATGTCAACATAAAAGAAATCGAAGGTGGCAAATACTGGCACAACGGAATATCCAATTCTTTAATTAAAATATTGAATAGTTGGGATAAAGCTCCAGACGAAATTTCATTAAATATTAATTTTGATGGATTGCCAATATTTAAAAGCTCTAAACATGAATTTTGGCCAATTTTGTGCAATATCCACGAGAATACTGACATAAAGCCATTTGTTATTGGTATTTACTTTGGAGCTGGAAAACCAAAAAACTTAAACAGTTACTTAGATTTTATAAACGACATGAAAAAAATTTTGGACGAAGGTATTTATCATTTCGAAAAGACTATTACAGTAAAGATTCGATGTTTTATATGCGACTCGCCAGCCAGAGCCTACATAAAAGGTAATCGTTTTTTATTTTACCTGTTTAAATTAATTTAATGCCAATATAAATACGTGAATAAAGGGTGATTTTCATGGGTCATTTTCCATACAAAAAGCTTTGCAGCTTTAGGAGATAATAGCGGCCCGGCTTCGCACGGGTGGAGATTCTTAGTAATAACTTTCTCGATCATCACTTTATCTACCGGTGAAAACCACAGCGGAATTGGCCCAGTAGTTTATGAGATTAGCCTATACAGACAGACAGATAAGTGCGTCGGGGGACTTATTGTTATATATGTATTGAAAAAAATCAAATAGGAACTACGTTCGAATTTATGGCCTTTTCTTCCTCTTTTTACCCCAATAGAGGTGGAATTTAAAAAAATGCTGAAAGACATAAAGATAAAGATAAAGATAAAGATAAATTTATTTGTAGAAACATGTGTACAGATGATGTTACAAAGTATATTACAATGCATTGCGAGTTTCAACACGTTCTGTCAATGTAGACGTACAAATATGAGTATTCGTGAACTTCATGTATGAGCACGAGAAATATAATATTCTATAATGATCCTTTAATAATTATATAATTTTTGGTTATTTGACAATTATAGGTTACTCAATTCGTAACAAGATTAAATTTATCATTATTTGTCAATAAAGAATATAATTAATTCGTTTAATGTCAGCATAAAGAAATATATTAGTCAGAGAGATATTATTACAAATCAGAAACAGATTGATGTCAAAATCTTATAATTATTTAAGTATGTCAAAGTGCTGTATGTCAATTAAGTGTTAATAAAAACAAAATTTAATCAATATACGTCCTGATCATTAATATAATCTCTTATTGTATAGTAGCACTTTCGAACACATGTTTCATTATTTTTGTTAAATCAGTAAAAGGTAAAAAATGGTAAATCAGTAAAGATTTATTTTGTATTTTTCAGGTGTTTGCAATTTCACGGTTGTTTGAAGTGTGTTACCATTGGAGAGTACTCACACAATTCCCATACAGTTACTTTCTCTGATATTGACTGTGCTGAGAGAACAAATGAAGGATTTCGGAACAAGCTTTATGGACCCCATCACAAATCTGATTCTCCATTACTTGATCTACCTATAGACATGGTAAAAGATTTCCCTGTTGGTGATTCACTACACCTACTGGACTTGGGTATAATGAAACGTTTATTAGTTGGTTGGCGTGACGGGAATTTCGGTAAATATATTACAAAATGGCGCGCCAGTGACATCGAAACGGTATCAAATTTTTTAAGAAGGTGTAAGTTACCAACAGAAATTCATAGAGCGGTACAAGCCCTGGATACTCTGACTTACTGGAAGGCATCCGAATTCCGATCGTTCTTTTATTACTTGAGTGTCATTATTTTGCCTGAAGTGCTAAAATCAACTGCATATTCACATTTCTTAACACTCTATTGTGGTATTGTAATTTGTTCAAACGAAGCTTACCAGAATATGTTGCCACTTGCAGATAAGCTTTTGAAACATTTTGTAAGATATTATAGAGAATTTTATGGAGCCGATTACGTCACAAGCAACGTACATAATTTAATTCATGTGACTGCTGAAGTAACGATGTATGGGCCACTGCAAAGTTTCAATGCTTATCCCTTCGAAAACCAGTTGTACATGATAAAAAAAATGTTAAGAGACGGCCGGAATCCACTATCACAGGTGGCCAAAAGATTAGCAGAACTGAATTTGATTGACGTGAAAAAGAATATTGCAAAAAAAAAAGAAAAGTAATAGGTAACAACAACAAACTTAACAAAATTATCGGTACCCCTATTGTATCATATTTTTTACCTTTCATGCAACTAATAAAACCTGTTACAGGGTATCACATGGAGTACACAGTAAATCACTTATAATGAAAATATTTGAAACCTGAACATAAAACAAAACTACTGTTAGTAAAGGTATTCAAAAACAACAAAACTGGCGAGCATAAAAATGAAAAAAGTTTCTTAAGTTTCTTGTATTCGGATTTATCTGCTAGTTTGACTTCCAACGCATCAAGCTGACTTTGGTTTTCAATTATATTGAAACAAAAGCTCTCGGATTCATCTCGACGGACATCTTTCAATAAAGTCACTTGTACAGGTTGTTCGTTTCTTGGCTGGTTCAGTTTTTCTGATATGTCTTCTAATTGAACAGACAATATGCAAATTTTGTTCACCATATTTTCTATAATTTTATTTTGGTTATGAATTATATTAACCATTGTATCAATTTTGTCCGATATCATATTCCGGTCTTCATAAACTTGTAAAATTACTTCTCCAGTATTAGGCATATTATTGATGGACGTATTTGTTATGTTTCTGGGTATGTAGTTGGTGTTTGTCTGGAAAAAAAACACAAGTGAAATATACCTTCGCATCACTGATAGTAGACGGCACATGGCTCTCGTAGATTTAAAAAAAAAACATTAATGTATACAAATATATTATACTCATATGTACAATATGGGCCGGAGCAACCTGACAACAATTTTAACCACGAATTACTGGTGATATTCTGAGCAATATTACCTCAGATCAGCAAAAAATGTTAAAGCTACAAAGATCGAATTCTGTAATTTTAACCTTATTATTTTTTGAACAAATTATATCAATCCCTAACGTCTTTACTTCATTATAAACAACGCCTTGAGTCTAGCTAGCGTGTGAGGTATGACAGTTTGCTGTTAGGTTGGGTTGTAGGTAGGGTTGTAAATTCGTTAGGTATCTAAATAAATATTTAGATACCTAACGAATTTGCAACTCGTGAATTTCTGAAAATAATGAATATCTCAAACAGCATGCATTGTTCGACCATGTGTTCTATAACTTTATTTTCACCAAATATAAAAATTGAAATCTGTCGAATTACTCGAGCCCACGGTGTATATTAGTGCTTATACACATTACATATAGGTACTATTCTTGTGTGTTTTGTTAGTTGACGACCGGATAGCCTAGTGGTGAAAGAACCTGACTGATGCTTGAGGTTCCGGGTTCGATCCCCGGTCGGGGTAGATATTTGTATGATGAATACAAATGTTTGTTCTCGGGTCTTGGATGTTAAATATGTAAGTATGTATTTATCTATATATCACAGACACCGTACTTATTATTTAGTAAGAGATAATTTAGTCACTTACCAAAGCATCTGCATAAGCGTCGAAATTCATTGTATCTATTTCATCCACCATTTGAGTTTGTATATTATGTGGAGTTGGATCAGCGGTTTCTTGGCACTGCGGCTCATTGACATCGGTTTCGCTATGTCGCTCCATACTTTCTAATTCAATTTCTGCCTGGGCGTACGAAAACAAATTACTCCTTTTAACATCACATTTCATTTTCTTCCAATCAAAACTCGGCTTCGAACGTTCATCCTTGATCAGCTTTAAAATGTTTTTATTATTTGGAGGCCAACATAATATTCCATTATACTCCCAAAGTGACGGTACAATGCTCAATCGATCTCCGTCCGGTTCTGAACTACTATCTTACTATCTTAAAAGGCATTATTCTGTAATAAGGAAATCAGACAGTCAATTATAAGTAATAAATACATAACTTGTAGGTACATAGTAATAGAAATAATCCACACTTTACTTGGTAATTATAAGTTTTATTCCCCAAAACAATGCTTATTTATATCACACATCGGTTTCAGAGCGCAATCGAAAAACGAATGGCCGTTCGTTCGAAAACAACACCTTCAATACTTTTTAGCCAAGTAAAATACTTTTAATAGATTTAAATTCTATAAGGCTATTCCAAATACAAATTAAATTGCCAAATAAATAACGATTTCTAACAATAGGTATCATCTGGGTAGGTTATTATTATTATTAAACTGCAAATACCATGTAGAATTGTTTACATAAGCTTTTTGCAGTTTGTAGATACCTGTTTGTATATATGTCAATCGTAAACGTTACCTATAATAAATATATAATTATGTATTATTATATATTACTACCCAACTATCTAAATAATACCGCTTTGACAATTTTGTAATGGAAGTTATCCATGCGGTGGTTTTAGATTTAATACTAGGGATCCCTAAAGAGTCGGTATAATAAATGTTTCATCATGGCTAAAGGTAGAGCTTGTGAACAATTAAAAGTAAAGAAAACAGCTTATAGCTGTATACAGTTCACATGTGTAATATTATTCAGTTTTTTGTAGAATAACAGCGCTCTAGTGAATTATTAGACAGCCTGTTGTAGAATATAAGAGTTTTAACTATTCACGTTACTGTTTAACATAAATCCACCATTTTATTTTATAACCTAAACATATTCTGATTGATTTTTCAACCTTTACGATGTTTTGTTTACTTCCTAATATCATAATAATAACTTTTTATCTTATAATTCTTTTCAAAGCACTACAAATTATTTAGTCATAGTTTACATCACAGCTTATTTATATCACAAAACTAATTAAAAACAAAATGTTTTCATGGCGCACTAAAATTTTCTTAGATAATATATATGTATAATGTCAGTAAAATTAAATCCCCAATAATTTTTCCTTTATTAATATGTAAAACAATGTACTTACCAGGGATATGAATATTATCCACCATTAATCAGTTCCAAATTCACTTCACGTAACAAAGTGCATATGATAATCCATCAAGGCAGCACTTAATTAATTTTACACAGGCCGTAAGTAGCGTTTCGCGGTTTACGATATGTATTAGAGCATACATATGACATATTTTCTGAATAAAGAGTAACTTGTGATCTCTTAGTCAGTCGGATTTCAGCACAAAGTACTGTCGATACCCTTTATAACAGTGTTACATTTCTGCTACACAGCTCTTAAGCAGCTATGTGAACTTGAGGCAGAATAATTTGTGCTGTTACCATTTATAACACTGTTAAGTTGGTGCTACACAGCTCTTAAGCAGCTATGTGAACCCAAGGCAGAATAATTTGTGCCCATTTAAGAGTTATAAGAGCTGTATAAGGTCGTATACAGACTTAATGCAGCTTCCTTATTCGGCTTTAAGCGTTTTGGAAATCCGTTATTCGGCTATTAAGCAGCCTCGTGTGCTGGGGTCGGTTTCCTTCAGCAGGGTGATGATGTCCTGCACACTTCGTTCCCCTCCATCCCTTCTGCGAGATGGCATCTGGGCAGTTTTGCCAACCGATTGGTATAGCAGCGCCTTCCCGCTGCAGACCTCCTCTGCCTTGAAATTGCAGATCTGCAGGATGCTGATCTCGTCCATAGTGTCGACTGCATTCTGGATGAACGCCAGTAACTCGTTCACTATGATCGCCTTGTACTGTTGCACTGTGGTAGCTATTGTGGCGATGTAGGGCAGCGGCGCCCGAGTGGCGCGTTTCGCGAATTAATTATTTTTATTAATTAATTACGAAGCTATGCATTAGTGAGACGCGACCGTCGCCGACCGCGCATCACAACGCACTGCCATATGTATATTACTGAACCATACGGCGGAGAGCGGACGACTGCCCGTTCCGCCTTCAAAATGCCTCGTTTCTAAATGCACCAGTCAGCACATTCACATACCCCACATACACCCCCTTCCTAAAATAATATGTATATAATTATAATAATAATAATAATACAGAAATTAACATATGTCAAAAACTGGCGAAATGTGGGTGCTAGCACCTCTACCTACCTCTTCAGGGATATAGGTTTGTGCTGCGCTGAGTTCCCGCCGCAGCAAATGTTTAGGTTTATTAGCACACGCTTTATACATGGTTAGGTTAGGTTAGGTTAGGTTAGGTTAGGTTAGGTTAGGTTAGGTTAGGTTAGGTTTTTTTTTTTTTTTTTTTTTTATATATTTCGCACGGTTTCCCCCACTGGATTAATCTTGTGGGGTCCTTGTTTGCGGTTTTTAGTGTCTAATAATTTTAGAAAAAGAAAATGAGTTTATAAATTATTATTCAAGAAACTAAGTGCCAAGAAGGGTTATTACTATTTGGGGTTGACAGTGAATTTACTTCGGTTTATTGGGTGGCTTATTATGTAATAAGCCACAGAATGCCCGGTTTAAAAATTTATGCTGCAAAATTAAATCGAGTCGTTGATTGGTTGGCATTTGGCCGTTTGAGGGATGGTAGCCCGGCAACCGACGGACCTTAGCCCGTCGGTTGCCCAGCTGTCATCGCTCACTATTAAAAACTTTTGTGCACAATTTTACATAACACATAGATATATTATAGAGAGATACATATATAGCATACAATAATATCGATAAGAACTGCGCACAGGACACTAACAATATATAATACATTCTATATATTTATAGGCTTGCCTATTTATAGATATATTTAGGTTAATATAAATAAATATGTTATGCGATTTGATAAATAATTGGTTTATAGCAATATGTAATAATAGATAGAAATAATTTCGAAGAGGAAGATTGTCGACTTGGTTCAATTTTCATCAGAAAATTGTTACAAGTGCGTTATTTAAAATTATATAGCTACTAAGTAAAGATTTAAGCATGTCAGAAAATGAAGTAGACATAGTAGGGATCATAGTATGATACATAATATATATTAATTTTATAGAGGATAAATTTATTATTATCAAAATATACAAATACTGAAATACATATATTTATAAAGACATGTATGTGATGAGGCAATCTCCAATTTATGGGGAGGTCGAGATTCTCGATTGGCTGATGTGTGAATTTGAAGTGGGTACAATTTTTTATCTTTAGTCTGTATGTTTACTTATTCTTTTATTTATTATTTATGTTTTATATTCCTTGCTATAATATTTATGCCTTGCATTATATATTAATAATATAACCAATAGCATTTGTTTGCTTTCACGGTGATCAGAGCGTCCCTAGGAATAGGCTATGGTCGCTCTGGCCATCGCGTCCCACTTTTGGAGGACTGGGCACGACTTGTCGAATGCGTGGTGATGCTTCGTCTCCCCATTCTCGCGCGTGCAATTAATGCAGTGGGGCTCCTGATCTTTCCTGCTGCATAGGTCGGGCTCATCCTGGCTATGTGGTTTGCCACATTTTGCACACAGGTCCTGCGTTTCGGGCAGCAAACAAAAACGTTTGGTGTGTCCGAAAGCCAGGCACCTGGTGCATTGGATGAGTGGCGTCTGGTCTGCCACTGCGACTCTCTGGAGGTCGATATATAGGCGCTTCATCTCCGTCGCTCTCCTCCATACAGCAGGCGACGTGCTGATCACAACGTGGTGGAACTGTGAGTGGCGCGATCGCTTTTTGAATTTGACAGTCACGCGGTCGTCGCCCTCGCCGAGACCCTCGAACAGGGCCCCATTCTGATTCCGAAGGGCGCGAAGGATCTCATGATCATCATGAATCTTTAATACGTCCCTCAGAATCAGAAGAGGGTCCCTGTTCTTTATCTCCTCGACAACGAATCGACCCGCGAGTCCCTCAAGCCTTTCCTTTACCTTTCTTCTGTCCTCCTCACTTCGGCATCCCATAATTACTTTTCTTTCCTTTGCCTTTCTCACTCTCTCCACCTTTACCCAGCCCTCCTTGGCGTCCATGGCCTCCCTGATATTTTTCAGAACTTCTTCCGCTGAATCGGTCTCGTTAGTAGAGGAGACGCTTACGGAGTGGAGCGTCTGCGGCGGGAGCGCTGCTTCCCTGTGATGGTTGGCAGCCGCTGCACTCGCGTAAGTTACCGTCTCTCTCTCTCTCTCCCTTTCCCTTTCGTCCTGTCTCTCCAATCGATCCCTTAGCTCGCACATCACTTTTCCATTCTCCCTGATTAGCCTCTCATTTTCCTCTATCTTTTTTAATATCTCCGTGTCGTGTGCACACGGGGCGGAGACCGGGACGACGACGGGGGCCGGTAACCCCGCCGGCCCAGCGCTCTGTCCCGCCTTACTCTTATTTTCATTTCTCATCTTTTCTGCCACGTATGCCCTAATGTTCTCCTGTATCCCTGTGACTGCGTCACCTATTGCCCGTTTAATATCCGATTTCAAGTTCCTGGATAGGGCCATTTGTTGCCTGATGGTGACGCAGCACACCATCGCCTTCCGAAGAGGACATTTTAGAGACTGTTCGTCGGGCGAGGGAGGACCGGTAGTGGACTGGATCCTTTCAATGCTCCTCCGGACGTTTCCATACATGCTTGTCTCTATCTCGACTTCAGGGCCGTCCTCAACCGTGAAGGTTCTTTGCCTCTCTGCAGGAGGAGCTCCCTTCTTTTCAAAAGGCGAACGGAAGGTGCTCATGACTCCTGGTGCGCGTTTACTTATTTAGAGTTAAGATTAATAATATAATATAGTGTCAATATTTTAGATTTGTCAATAATATAATTGAGATTAGAATACTAATCTATAGTTAAAACTGTATAAAATATAAGGGACAAAACACAAACACAAAATATCACGTCATACAACTACTAGTGGACAAACGGTAAGCCGAGTGAACACGAAAAAGGTCAAAAACCAAATGAACTTCGTAAAGTAAAGACAAAATCAAATTATAAAACTACGGTCTAGTCAAGTTCCTAGTCAAAACAATAATTAGTCAACAATTTAATATTAATAAATATACTCGCGTTAATTAAGTCATAAAAATAAAGTCAATAAATATATAATACGAACAAGTTCGTATGTCACTACAATGGTCAATGGCCTCACTCCAAACCGGTTTAAGCCGGTTTTAGGCGCTCCCGCGTCGGTCACCTCCCAACCGAGTCTACGTGCCTAAAGCAGTAAATTCGGGTGGGCGGGCGGGGCGCGCGTTTCTTAAAAATGCAATTAGCCAAAAAAGTACTGACTCCAGCGAGTCGCGAGAGGTACCTACGGAAAGGTCTCGTCAGCAGCCACACGGTGGTGCAATCGGTTAGGTAGGCGTTCCTGTGAAAATTTGGAAATATCGCCGAAAAACGGTTTATTTACAATAAAAATTTGGATAAAAAGTTAATTTTCAGGCGAACTGTACCACCCAGAGAATCGGGAACAGTACCTACGGACAGATGACGTCCCAGTGGACACGTTCCAAGCGCTAGATGCAAAGGTTTGTAAAGATGGATGACCAAAAACGAGGAGGTAAGTCTGAATGGGTAGGCACTGAACGGGTCAGTCACTCCCTCGGGATCCTCTCGGAGTATAGGTGTTTAAATGGTGCGGCGGTGAAGATGCCGTCTCCCTTGAACCTCCCAAGGTGCAAGAACCCCCCTGTACCTACGTGAAATTATAGAAATAAATGTTTTTGTAAAATGTAATAAAAATTTTCAGGAATCGGCCTGGATATGCACGATACAGATGACGATGTGCCCGTGTGGGTAGTCGGAGGACAGGTATTGTCCTCGCGCACCTGATGGTATGCGATTCGTACTATGAGTCAGTAGTAAAAAATTTAATGAAATACGATAAACTGATGGAAACCGACGAAAATCCCTATTCCGCAGACGAAATACGGTCCTACGATGCACAGGATCCACCTGATGTACTCGTGTATGGTATCAGACGACGCGGAACGTCGTCGCACACAACTTGGTATAGCTAGCGTATCAGGGATAAGTACAAAAAATGACGATTGTCAAGCAATATGCTGTGCTAAATTGTCCAAAATTTTGCACAAAGCGGTGAAGTTAATGAATTTTCGTGGAAATTTTCCAATTTTCCGGTCGCGCCGTGTAGCCGGCAGCGGTGCGAATTCAAAAATATATAGCACTATAGTATTTATTCCGTAAATTTGGTTCAAAAAATCAATATAAAGTTTCTATCAGAACGGTTAGGTTAGGTTAGGTTAGGTTTTTTTTTTTTTTTTTTTTTTTTTTTTTTTTTTTTTTTTTTTTTTTTTTTTTTTTTTTTTTTATACTAACACCTCTAGGCTGTATACAGGGTAAGTCGCCAGAGCCTACTCTAAACAATGCGGTGTGTACCCTAGTCTTTCGACTGCTTTTTACTAAAAACCCACTCAAGGTTTGATACTCATACATAATATACTCTCTCCTTTGGTTTTCTCGCTTCCATTCCAGTCCTCTTGTAACATACCAGTTCTCGCTTATATACCTCTCGCACTTTCACGCTATACCTTTCATACTTCGGGGACAGGTGGAGGGGGGTGGGTGTGTATCTATAAATATTTATACTTTATTTTTCTTTTCTTAACTCTTATTAACTATGTTTACAAACTTATCCTATTTACTATTGTACATATGTGGTCTTATTTCTACTTAAATTTAAACAAAAAACAAAAAACTATCATCCAATTCCAACCAGCTTCTGAACTTAATACTAAATTTTTTTACTTCTTAGCCTTTGATTTATCTTATAACCGTCACCACCCTGGGATATTTCTATATAAATATCCACTGGTGGCAACCTTATTAACTATTTCTCTTATTTACTATTCTAATTATTTTATTACAATATTCTAAGAAGTGTTTTCTATAGTCCTTGGTGAGCAATATTGATAAATTTTCAATTACAATTTTTATCTTTATCTGCTGTTCTAAGTTAAAGCGATCCCTTGCGTGGATCGGGCAGTCCACGACAAGGTGTACGACTGTCTCATCTACCCCCGGTTCGCAGGCGCATGATGGGTTCTCCTTGCACTTGAAACGAGTCAAGTATTCGGAGAACCCACCATGCCCTGTTAGCAGCTGGGTCGTTGTACTAGCGACTCCCATCTTGCGGACGATGCTGTAAGCCGCCACTGCGCATGGGAAAAAGAGCTTGGTCACGGAAGCAGTTTCACCCGACTTGTACCGTTCGTTCCATTCGCCAAGCGAGATCTGGCGTAGACCTCGCTTCACGAACGAAACGGGGCACAGACTATAGTGTGGCGCTACCTTCGACCGCAGAGCCGCCTCTTTTGCGAGCAGGTCGGCTCGCTCGTTGCCCTCCAACCCTACGTGGGCCTTGACCCAGAATAAGGAGATTTCCTTGCCCTGGGCCAAGCCCCGCCTGATGTTCTGTCTGGCTTCAACCGCCAGCGGGTGGAGGGCGCGATGGTTTATAACTGTCATGAGTGCAGCTCTGCTGTCGCTGAGAACGCCAAACGTGGCCGCGCCGCGTCTGAGGACCTCACTGGTCGCTTTGCTAATGGCCAGGAGCTCGGCCTGATAGACGGTGCAGTGCGGCGAGAGAGCAAGTTTGAGGGCCTTAGTTTCGGCCCCGTTATTCCAAATGGATAACGCGGCGCCGACGCGACCCTCAATCTTGCTCCCGTCCGTGAAAATGCGCACCTCGATGTTATTGGTGCGCTGAAGTTGATCCTCGTCTACCAGACTGGTGAACTCCAGGCGCACATGCTCCGCGGGGTGAGGCGCCTCAACTGCTGGAGTCATCCGTTCGATCTCTCTGTCTCCCAACCATGACTGGGACACCCCTCTCTTGGCCTCGTACAACGAGGCCACCTCGCGAACTCTGAGGTCCAGAGGGAGCATTCCAGCCAGGATCAGCCCCGAGTGCAGAGAGACCGTCCGGTAGCTCTTGCAAAGTTTTTGGGCGAACCCGCGCTGCACCACGTTCAACTGCTTCCGTATCCCAAGTCTATCCGCTGCCGCGCACCAACTGCTGGCCGCGTACAGCACCGTCGGCTCCACAGCCGCGTTGTAGATGGTCCGGATCACCTCGGGATGAAGTCCCCAACTGATCCGGGCCATCCTCGCTAGTTTGTGGTAAATTCCAATCGCCTTCTTACATACTTGTGAGACGTGGGTGTTGAAACTGAGTTTGTGGTCTATGGTTAGCCCCAGGATTTTTATGTGTTCGGACAGTCCAATGTCTATCCCGCCCATGCTGAGGCGCGGGACATCGTACTTCAGCCTCCGCGTGATAACCATCGCACAGGTTTTGTGCGGTGCGAATTTCAGCTTCGTTCGGATGCCCCACTCCCGCACATGCTCGAGAGAGGCATTGGCTTGTCCCTCGATCTCCAGGGCGCTGTCCCCGTCAAACACCAGCACTATATCGTCCGCGAAAGCCTGGACATGAACCAACCCATTTTCCAGCTGGTGCAGCAAGGGATCCAACAATAAGTTCCACAGCAAGGGTCCGCCAATTGAGCCCTGGACGCACCCCTTCTCCGTGGAGCGTCTACACTCCTCGCCCGCATACCTTACCCTTACCTCCCTGTCCCTAAGGTAACTGCTGATAACTCGTCTCAAATTCGCCGGACACTGTTCCTCCGCCAGTCTCACCTTGATGGCAGGCCACCATGCGCTATCGAAGGCGCCCTCTATGTCCAGCGACACCATAAGGACTATCCTCTTTTCATCAAGTCTAGCCCTTATGTGACTCAAAAGGTCATAAAGGGCGTCTTCGGTGCCTTTCTGCGGCATAAAGCCATATTGGCGGGGACTAATTTTCGGTAATAAATAAAAGTTGAGACGAGCTACCAGCATTCTCTCGTACACCTTCCCCAAAACGGGCAGTAAACCGATAGGCCTGTACGATTTGGGGACGGTGTACGACTCCCTCCCCGGCTTCCTCAGTGCCACCACCACGGCTTCCTTCCATATTTTAGGAAAGTAGCCGTGGTGGAGGCACCGATTCAGAAGCTTCAGGAAGAATAAGGGGTCGGCCCCTATGGCGTGGGTGCAGATATCGGCGGTGAAGCCATCCGCCCCCGGAGCCTTTTTAGGGTTAAATTTCCGAAGGGCATCGAAGAGTTCGCCCACCGTAAAAGGTGGGTCATCATCATGATGACCCAAATCACCATCCAAACTTCTCGCCTTTTCTCGTACTCTTCGATGTCCCTCGTTATCCTCGCCTTCCCGGTCTCCCGGGTAGAAGGTCTGGGCGAGCAACTCAGCCGAACCCTTCGCGTCCAGGAATGAGCCATTGGCGGCGAGCAGAGTATCCTCTTCCCTTACTGTGGCCCTTCCTATAACCCGATAAATCCCCTCCCAGAGGCCCTCCCTGTCCTGCTTTCCGCAGAAAGTCTTCCAGCTCTCGACCTGTGCCTTTTTTACCTCACTTTCATACGTCTCCTTTCTTTCCAGGTACTGCGCTATCACAAACGCCCTACGAACGGGCGCTGCATTCCTGATGCGGCGCTTGTAGGTGATCATTATCTTTCGCAATTCAGCGAGTTTTTCCGACCACCACGGCGCAGCGATCAACCCCACCGGTTTTTTAACTGGGATGCTCTCCCTGCACGCGGACTCGACTGCTCCCGTGTATGCTTCGACTAAGGTATCCATCTGGGTGTGGTGCTCTGTTTCGTCTATCGCAATATCCGAGAGCAGCCGACCCATGCTAGCTTCGAAAGCATCCCAGTCGGCCTTCCGGGTGTTGTAAATACGCGTTGTGCGTTGAATATTTGTACCTCTGGCTTTCGCCAGGTTGAGGTTGAACACTATGCCGTTGTGGTCTGAGCTCGCAGCTAGACTTGTATCAACCTTCCAAGCGCCGACCCAGGCGAGCGCGTTGCTCGTGCATGCCGTAATGTCAACGAAGCTGCAGTACCTCTTTCCATTTCTCACAGTGTCGAAAGTCGGAATATTCCCACTGTTCAGGACATGGAGGTCCATCTCAGTGAGGACCCCTCTCAGTAACTCGCCTCTGCTGTCTTCGAACATGTGACCCCACCAGGTGCTCTTTGCGTTGGCATCTCCCCCAAAAACAACAAGCTGGGAACCTAGGCTTCTCCTCACCTCTTTAAGGCGCTCTAAGTAGGGCCCCAGTGGTGCTGGCC
This sequence comes from Eilema griseolum, assembly GCA_963662185.1. Classification (NCBI taxonomy): domain Eukaryota; kingdom Metazoa; phylum Arthropoda; class Insecta; order Lepidoptera; family Erebidae; genus Eilema; species Eilema griseolum. The sequence goes on along the minus strand of OY759231.1, from coordinate 21,368,496 downwards.
TCGGTTCAAAGTAGAAGCACACCAGCGTGATCGTCCAGGCACTGGTTCGGATCCCCACCACTGCGATGTTATCAGTGGTGAGTTGCGGGTACTGCACGACATCCAGTGTTGGATCGAAGACGGCAATGGCCGCCTTCACAGTCCCTCCTCCTTGCCCAGTGTTCTGGAAGACCCTGACGCCCTGGTATGACTTCATCCTTGCCGAGTTGCCTACGTAGGGCTCTTGGATTAGAGCGACCGTGGCTTTTCGCCTCGAGGCTTCGAGTATGAAGTCGTCGATTGCCAGCTTCTTCTTCTTGAGGTTCGCCTGTAGCACTCTGTATGGGGTCGTGTTCCCCGGGACAACGTTAGCACCGGTACTGAGTGGTGGTCCTCGCTATCTCATCCCATCTCTGTCGCACAGGGCACAAGTCACTATACACACTATGGCCCGCGCCGCCTAGCCTCTCCCTCTGGCAGTTGCAGCATGTGGGCTCTGCACCGGCAGCGTAGTCTGGGCATTCGGCTCTCAGATGGAGCCCACCGCAGTGACTACACCTAGATGCCGTACCGGTGCAGGTCTTCCTGGTGTGTCCATACCCTAGGCACCGGGAGCACTGCACTATGGGAGATTGATCTGCAACTCTAATGGGTTGCAGGTCTACATGCAGCCTCCCCCTGTCTAGGGCTCGAGTCCATACCTCTGGGGAAACCCTAAGTACCACATGGCAGGTGTGGGGGTTTCTGGCCGTCTTCCTGTATAGCACTGCCATACGTATCTGCTCCGGGGTTAAATCGCGGAACACGTTATGGTTCCGGGATCTCAAAATCCGGAGCAGATCTTCGTCCTTGTGGATCTTAAGGACGCTATACAGGATGAGGAGCGGATCCTTATTTTGGATTTGCTCGACGGCGAGGTTTTTTATTTTAGCCTCGAGTCGTCCTTGTGCCCTCTTCCGTTCCTCTTCCGTTCTATATCCTATTATTACCTTCCTGTCTTTTGCCTTTCTCACTCTTTCGATCGTCACCCATCCTTCGTCCTCATTCGCTACCTTTCTTAGTTTTTCCATCACCTGTTCACTCGTTTCGTTTTCATCCTTGGATGTAACAACCACGGAGTGCAGAGTCGCCCGCTCCGCAGGCTGTGCTCCGGGGCGGCCCGCCACTACACCCGCATAGGTTGTCATCCCCTTTCTTTCCCTTTCTTTCTCTCTTTCATCCTGTTTCTCCATTCTTTCCCTAAGTTCATTCATCACTCTTCCATTCTCTCTTATTAATTTTTCATTCTCCGCAATCTTTTCAAGGATTTCCTTGCTGCATACCGGCGAGGTTGTGGGTGCGGAGGCTGGTCTCTCCGGCGTCCCAGTTCCTCGTTTTGACTGACCTTTCAGTTCATCCTCATACTCTCTAATATATTTTTGTAGCCCAGTAGTCATCTCCTCAATTTTGGCCCTGATTTCCCTTTTCAGGTTGCCGGATATAGTAAGCTGGTCTTTGATGATCTTGCAATTACGCATTGCGCTCTCGTACCGGCCCCTCTTAGCTGATTCTGGTGACGGGGTCAGATTTACCGTCCCTCTTTTCAGTTTCGGGGCAAGAGGTCCCACCCTGGTATCCTTTGCCCGATGGCCCGTCACGGGGGTCTCTAATTTGCTTACGCTATCCCTGACCAACCCTACTGGGCTTGTGTCCACCACCTCTTTCTCGACAGAGGATGATGGAGCTCTCCTCGCATTCGAGGGTCCTGGCATGCTGATTGGAGTTCTGGCCATCGCCATTTCGCCAGAGGTGCGCGTTCACAAGTAAAAATAAAAAAGTAGTGTAGAAATTAATGTCAAGTTTAAAAATTGTTATAAAGTAAAATAAATGAAGTGAAAAAGTTGTATATGTAAATCAGAGGCGGGTAATTTGCTCTTGTTCAAGCGCACGGTTCGCTGCAGCGTCGGGCGTCTGGCCGAGACAGCGTCCCCAAGATGCAAAATAGTGTGTGTGCAGTGTAGTGTGCTGTGGCGTGTATGTGTTCCGTGTGTGCGATTGTGTATGTGACCTGGGGAGTGGTTGACAGTGTGTGTGTGTTTGTATGTGTACTGTGTGTATGCAAGGCCCGATGCGATCCGAATACAATTATATAACCAATAACAGCCCTTGGTGGGAATAGTGCTCACTAAATACAAGTCTGTATTTACGTTAAATTTAAAATTAATTAAAGGTAGAGTTCTCTCTACCTGTCTCTGTAGCACAGCTACCCGTCCTTAAAAGTGTCAATAGGACACAAGTCTTAATCTACCTTAAACTATATTAACGCTAATCTAAAATATGCGATAGGTCGCAATAGCGACCGTCTCTATGTCAGGCTTTTGGCCCTTAAGTTACAGAAGGTCGTCTCGACCCAGGAGATAAAGGTCCTGCAGAGATTTAAGCTTTACGCACCGTTGGAGTCGGCTTCTGCAGTCAATTTTTTGCGGAACTCTATGTAGAGCCTCCCCGCTAGAGCGAGCTGATAGAGCTCCCCGAGCCCTCAACAACGAGCCCAAACTCGGGGGTCCTGGGTCCAAGGGTTCGGAGATAGCAGGGCTCAAAAGTTTTCGTGCGTTATCCGCACGAAATTTCAAGCCCCGATATCCCGAGAACCAGCAGTCCGATCCACCCGAGCGAGGACTCCCCGAAAAGGCCCCGGCAAGATCTATACCCCGATCCGACCTTGGGGTCCAAAGGGGTTGCCCCCAAAAGTGACCCCCCAAATTTGTGGGGTCCACCCCCCACCACACCAGCCGGATTTAATAGAGGATGCCGAGCCCCCCAGAGAAAACCAGAGGTCGCTACGACCACTAGTTCCCGAGATATACGACTCCAAAGTTTTCCAAGATGGCGGCTTGGTCCGACTTTGAACTCGTACATCTCCGGATTCCGATACACCAGCGAGCCCAGAAAAGTTTCTGACTGATTGGCCCGACGTCCTCTATGACACTATTGTGTCAAACACAGGAGGAAAATTTTGATAATTTTCCGGAAAAAATTTCCCGGAATTTTCCAACAAAGTGCGGCGCGAGGTAGATAACCCTTCGCTGACGTCCCCAGTCCAAACCCGGTCCTCCTACGACCTCCGGTCTCGGAGCTACAGGCCTTGGAAGATTTTCAAAATGGCCGCGGCTGTTCAAGGTCAAACTTTGACTACTTGTAGCTCCTAAACGGTTGGCCGCAGAAGGCTCAAATTTGATTTCTGGGTTTGGCACGACGTCCTCTGTCCACCCAGACTTCCAAAAGCGTTATCCGAGAAAAAGTCTCAGAAACGCACAAAATTACTTTAAAATTAATTTTCGCCCCCGAGCACGTCCCGCAACGAAAAAATTTTTGCGATAGGATGACCCAGTCCGGAGAAAACTCAAAAGCAAACTTCGTGCGGGTCCTGTGTGAAATGACGGAAATTACGATTTTCCTTATTTTCAACGCTAGAGAGGGCGAGTTTGGGCTTAAACAAGTGTAAAAAGCTTGTCTAAACCCTACCCCGACGCTAAAGATAAGGAAAGTCTACCCCTTTTTAATTAATTTAGAAAAAATGTTTAAAAATCGCTATCTCCGAGCTGGTTCGTCGCAAAAATATACAAAAAATCTTATAATTAGAAGAAAAATAAGCTCTATCTAGACAAGTATACACAGAGCAGTTTTCAATAAATTTTCCGGAAAATTTTCACGAAAAACTGGAAAAATCAGTTTTTCGATTATCATGGGCACATGGATAGTCTAAAAATTCCAGAAAGTTGTGAGCACGAAGAACAAGCGAGCGCGCAAAGGATAGCAGTAGCGGATTTTCGCTAACTGCTCCGGTTCCGCCGCTATAGGTGTGCAAAGTTGGAGTTTTCTAAGTTCTAAATATAATTTCCTGGTGGATGAAAAATTTTTCTTTTACCGCCAAAATGTTGCTACCGGCGATGTCCTTCCCTCAGCAAAAATTCAGCGTTCTACGGCTGCCGGATCTGGTACCACGTGCCCACGTGGTGCTTGTTTTTCTTGTTTTCCCGGAGATACCAGCGCCTTCCGGGAAAAACTGACCAGCGCAGAGGGTGGGGCTCCGCTGCCCGCAGCCGACGACACTCGTTTCGGTAAAATCCGTGCAGTTTTCGTCGGTTAACGCAGGAAAAACTGGAAAAGCACGTGGTGAACAACCTCCAAACTACCGTTTTATGCGTAATAACTCCGGAACCGTGGTCGTCCCCTTGACATGCGATATGCCAACGGATGGGGGCCGTCGAGACGCAGCTTTTGACACTACTCGCGAGGTTGTAAGTGCAGGATATCCCACTCAAAAGAATTTTTTCACTCGGAAAGAGGTTAAAAACGATCCGTTCGTCGCGGAGAGTGGCGGGCGACTGTGGGTTAGGTTAGGTTAGGTTAGGTTAGGTTAGGTTAGGTTAGGTTAGGTTAGGTTAGGTTAGGTTAGGTTAGGTTAGGTTAGGTTAGGTTAGGTTAGGTTAGGTTAGGTTAGGTTAGGTTAGGTTAGTTGGTTAATAATACAGAAATTAACATATGTCAAAAACTGGCGAAATGTGGGTGCTAGCACCTCTACCTACCTCTTCAGGGATATAGGTTTGTGCTGCGCTGAGTTCCCGCCGCAGCAAATGTTTAGGTTTATTAGCACACGCTTTATACATGGTTAGCAGGCACGCTATAATCACTACAACACTTATCACTGTGACTAATATTTCTAATTTATGTTCCACGTGATATGTGGACACCTGGTTTGTCCCAGACTGGGCGATGACGATTTCTTCCTTCTCATTATGGGAGTGTGATACACCCATTATTGTCGACTCAGTTATTAAAACAAGAAACAAATATAAAATTACACATGAGTGTGCTTCACAAATACTTTCATTACCCAGACTCTAAACAGTTTACGATCTACTAACTACAATCAGAAACATTCTACACACGTAACGAGAATGTCAGTACTCGAGGTATGGACCGCACCGCACCACCCACCTCTCAGGCAACAAAGAACGTGAGACGAGAATATCGGTGCGAATTTATGTCTATGACAGAGCAACAGAGGTGTCAGCTGTCATGTCAGTGATATACGTTGACTTATTATTGTTAACCATTTGTCAAAATGATTGAAATATACATAGTAAAGAAAATAAACATAATAAAGAAAATATTATTACTACGACGTACCAATAATCGGTGTTAAAATGGTGCAACGCAATACACATACCAATAGAACAAGAATGCACAACAATGACACGAACAACTACAGCCAACAGCTACCTACTTCCTAATGTTATTTTTAAACTTTCGCGGTGTGAATTCATAATTATACTAAGTATCGGGACTTCTCGCGAATTATATTTTGGAACTTACTGTTTCTGCCGACGTTTCGGATATAATTCGCGAGAAGTCCCGATACTTAGTATAATTATACTTCCTAATGGTTCTTATAGGCTTTGTGAGTCCAAACCTGGGCACTGAGGCTGCGGGAGGTTCCGGCTGACTACTGTCCTGAGCCGCCACTACGGGAATGCATATGGATCTTGTACGTCTGCGTCTGGAAGAGAGTCCGGTGAATATATTCCACTTGTGGAGGAACGAGGTGTGATGTTCCTCCAACACAAAGGGGGGATCCTCCGACCAGGCAAGGTGATCACGCCTGGCGGGCCGCGGCCCAACGATTGTCGTTGGGTTGAAGTATACATGTTGTCCCAGCGCGAGAACTTTACTTGCGCCATGTAGAATTCGTGGTTTACGTAAGAGTTCTGATTGCTGTCGCTAGATGGCGCTGGGTACATGTGGCATCGCCACATCACTCCCCTCCAAGACCGGAGGTTGATTTGCGATGAGTCGGCTGTCTAAGCTCTGTTGATGAGCATGCCATTTCCAGTCTTGAGTAGTTCCGTTTCGTCAGAACTGGACGCCGCTTATTCCGTTAGCGGAACAGTCTTCCTCGCTAGTCCCAGTGAGTCGGGACTACCGCTGATCCCGAAGACGCGGGGCAAGTGCGGTGCTGCGGTGCTGCGGTCCTGCTGTGAAACGCCTTGAGTTGGAGCTCGAAGCGTCGAGATGAATTCTCGGCGAGCCGCCAGTGGGGCGAGGTGAGTCCTCGGCAGTGACGGGGCGAATCCTCGATGAAGCGAGGTAAGTCCCCCGTGTATTGGGGCGAATGCTGCGTAATGGCAGAGTGCCACGTAGACGGGAGAGATGTCCTCTTCTTACATGGACCGTATGTACGTGCACAGTGTGCCTTAGATGCAGCTGAGACCGAAGGGTAACCAGGCTGCAGCGGTCGCCGCATGCTGTGGTACCCTTGTAAGGGCCGAAAGTGCTGGATGGCGAAGACTTGATTACCGCTCATGCGGGAGAAATGAATAGGATGTGACGATGAGAATGCTGATGATATGCTCAGCGAAGGTTACGTGATCAGATCACGTCGGGGTCACCACTGTGGAGGAACGAGGTGTGATGTGCCTCCAACACTAAGGGAGGATCCTCCGTCCCCCCTCCAAGACCGTAATGCGTTTCTTTCATTTATTCCCATTGATGGGGCAGAAGAATTTGTATTCTGAAACAATAAACAGTTACCTATGTTTTTATAAGTTAAATATATATATTATCTTTCATTTTATCGTTAACTAAATAAATAATAATTATTATCAAAAGTTATTAGATATGGAAATCGAACATACCATGTTAATTAATCCATTCTTCCTTTGACTTCCATGAGGTGTACACGATAGTAAAGAGTACGAACTGTTTATTTCCATCACAGCACTTACAAATAGCTGTCAAGGACCTACCTCTGCATCTACTAACTACTACTACTAACATGGTATGTTCGATTTCCATATCTAATAACTTTTGATAATAATTATTATTTATTTAGTTAACGATAAAATGAAAGATAATATATATATTTAACTTATAAAAACATAGGTAACTGTTTATTGTTTCAGAATACAAATTCTTCTGCCCCATCAATGGGAATAAATGAAAGAAACGCATTACGGTCTTGGAGGGGGGACGGAGGATCCTCCCTTAGTGTTGGAGGCACATCACACCTCGTTCCTCCACAGTGGTGACCCCGACGTGATCTGATCACGTAACCTTCGCTGAGCATATCATCAGCATTCTCATCGTCACATCCTATTCATTTCTCCCGCATGAGCGGTAATCAAGTCTTCGCCATCCAGCACTTTCGGCCCTTACAAGGGTACCACAGCATGCGGCGACCGCTGCAGCCTGGTTACCCTTCGGTCTCAGCTGCATCTAAGGCACACTGTGCACGTACATACGGTCCATGTAAGAAGAGGACATCTCTCCCGTCTACGTGGCACTCTGCCATTACGCAGCATTCGCCCCAATACACGGGGGACTTACCTCGCTTCATCGAGGATTCGCCCCGTCACTGCCGAGGACTCACCTCGCCCCACTGGCGGCTCGCCGAGAATTCATCTCGACGCTTCGAGCTCCAACTCAAGGCGTTTCACAGCAGGACCGCAGCACCGCAGCACCGCACTTGCCCCGCGTCTTCGGGACCAGCGGTAGTCCCGACTCACTGGGACTAGCGAGGAAGACTGTTCCGCTAACGGAATAAGCGGCGTCCAGTTCTGACGAAACGGAACTACTCAAGACTGGAAATGGCATGCTCATCAACAGAGCTTAGACAGCCGACTCATCGCAAATCAACCTCCGGTCTTGGAGGGGAGTGATGTGGCGATGCCACATGTACCCAGCGCCATCTAGCGACAGCAATCAGAACTCTTACGTAAACCACGAATTCTACATGGCGCAAGTAAAGTTCTCGCGCTGGGACAACATGTATACTTCAACCCAACGACAATCGTTGGGCCGCGGCCCGCCAGGCGTGATCACCTTGCCTGGTCGGAGGATCCCCCCTTTGTGTTGGAGGAACATCACACCTCGTTCCTCCACAAGTGGAATATATTCACCGGACTCTCTTCCAGACGCAGACGTACAAGATCCATATGCATTCCCGTAGTGGCGGCTCAGGACAGTAGTCAGCCGGAACCTCCCGCAGCCTCAGTGCCCAGGTTTGGACTCACAAAGCCTATAAGAACCATTAGGAAGTATAATTATACTAAGTATCGGGACTTCTCGCGAATTATATCCGAAACGTCGGCAGAAACAGTAAGTTCCAAAATATAATTCGCGAGAAGTCCCGATACTTAGTATAATTATGAATTCACACCGCGAAAGTTTAAAAATAACATTAGGAAGTAGGTAGCTGTTGGCTGTAGTTGTTCGTGTCATTGTTGTGCATTCTTGTTCTATTGGTATGTGTATTGCGTTGCACCATTTTAACACCGATTATTGGTACGTCGTAGTAATAATATTTTCTTTATTATGTTTATTTTCTTTACTATGTATATTTCAATCATTTTGACAAATGGTTAACAATAATAAGTCACCGTATATCACTGACATGACAGCTGACACCTCTGTTGCTCTGTCATAGACATAAATTCGCACCGATATTCTCGTCTCACGTTCTTTGTTGCCTGAGAGGTGGGTGGTGCGGTGCGGTCCATACCTCGAGTACTGACATTCTCGTTACGTGTGTAGAATGTTTCTGATTGTAGTTAGTAGATCGTAAACTGTTTAGAGTCTGGGTAATGAAAGTATTTGTGAAGCAAGCAAGCTGATTGATTTTCTAATCTGAATTGGGTGAGTATTTTTCGCCAAATTCGTTTTAACGGGCCATAGACACACACATCTAAAGGTTGTGTCAAATGCGTAGAATTAGTTGGCAATAAAATAAAACGTATGTTATGTTGTTCACATAGTGACAAAATCTCGGGATTTAAATGCGATGCCAAATTATCGCCCACTACTACTTTCGGACCTGAGAGTTTAGTGGCCCAGGGAACAGCTATACTGACAAACCAGTCTTCAAATAAATGCGAATCAAACCAACCAGAAGAGGAATGATTATACCGAGTGAGAGGTCCACCTGTGGTCCACTGCGTCCACATATGTTTGGATTTGTAAACTACATAAGGTGCAAGCATTTTACCATCTGCAGTGGCAGAAAACATTATTGATATTCATCCCTTCGAATGGTTTATAATTCTCTCTGGGTACTTTGTGCCTCTTTTGACTATGCACTTTGACCTCCCTGGGTCATCTGACAAGTTCGTTTCATCATAGTTCATAATGTTCTCCTTTGGTACATCCTGAATAGATACTTTCAAATTATTAAAATACTGACGCATTTCGTTACATGATTTTTCAGCTCTTGCTTTTTTAATATTTGACGTGACCCTCAGTGACAATTGATTTCGGTGTCGTTTTAAAAAACTTTATGCCCATTTCTCACCTGGCATTTTTCCTTTAAAAATATCCCTGCCATTTTTTTGTAAATATTTGTGAACCATGCATCTTAAATCTAATAGTGAAAGGGGGCTGCCAAATTCTGATGCAGCAATCAAAACTTTAAGTAGATCATTTTCCTCTGAAGCACTTAACCCATATATGCACTTAACTATTTTTGACTCCGATTTTTGTTATTTTCGGTAATGTTACTCGTAATAAGCCCCTGTGAATGTAATGAATAGATTTTTTAGTTTTAGAATTTGTTAAGTAGGTATTTTAGAGGTGTTCGAAAACAAAACAACGGGCAAATATGCTACATTTGATATACGAAAATAAAACAGCAATTTGATTGTATATTTCAATTGTATGTAGATATTATTAGCTAAATTAAATTAGGAATGAAAAACAGTGAAACATTTTGAATGTAAATTGACTCGACATTTTTGGCAGAAAGTGACTGTAAGATTTTTACAGTAGGCACATCGCAGTGTACTTGGTGCCCGGCCGATCATGTGCTCGGCATTACGCTTTCGCACTGAAGCAGGTACATTCGTTGAAACAAACCCCTTTGCTGGGTCCCGGACGCTGCTTATCGCAGCCGTACTTCTGGAGTAAAGATCTGGCGATACTGCGCCGAAATTCCAGCGTTTCTACATCGCTGCAATAATTTCGAGCCAGAAGGGTAGCATTATTGACTGCAACATCTAACAGCCAGAAGAGTATAGGTATTATCACTTTTTGCCCTGTATGATGAAGTATAACGTTTCGGTTCGCTTCATACTTTCAGCGCATATCCTTTCGAGAACAAGCTTTATTTAATTAAAAGGATGCTTAGGCACGGACACAAACCTCTTGCTCAATTTAGTAGCTTCAGAAATCGTACAGAGCAGAAAAGAAATCGTATTTAATGAACCCTTTGTAAGTACTAACAATAAAAAATTAACTGCACTACATTTCAAAGACTATAAACTGTCACCAAAATCGAAAGATAAATATTTTTTATGCAACGATGGTCCTCGAGGTAAAGAAAATATATATGCTTGAGAAAAAAAAAAAAAGCGCTCTTATAATTACAGACTTAGCAGAAGTTTTTGAATCACCAATAAAATCGTCATATTTGAATATATTCAAAGCCAAATTGCATGCCTCTGGGCAAATTGAGACCATTGTTAATCCTGAAGATGTAAATATTAAACTAGTATGTATAGAACATAAAAACCAATTATATTTTATACGCCTTTTGCACACAGTTTGATAGATAAATAAAATTCATTCTGATTTATATATTTTTTTATTTTTTATCAGTTTTCGCTAATAGTCATACAAATAAAATTGCAATACTCATTGCAAAGTCATTTTCTACATATTATCTATAAACCGTGAAATTTAAGTATAAGGTTCCGTTTGTCAGGAGAACCATGAATATAAACAACTTTCACTAAGGTGCCTACTTACTATCTTGAAAAAAAAAATAGCTGTTTCAATTAGTCGAATAAGTATTGATATAAGTAAGAATGTCATATATTGTAATCGAACAGCTGGCTTTTGAATATGAGCTAGAGTTAGTCCCAAAGTAAAAGATTTTCATAATCATGAATATAAATTGCTTCACTAAGGGAACCTAATAACTAAAACTTCACGGTTTATACAGGGTGTAAAAAAAAAGTGTAGAAACTTATGGAGATTCTTTTGAACATAAGTCTAATAAAAAAAATTGACTTCCTGAATTTTACGTATGTTTTCAGGGCAAAATTGTTTAGTTTTCATTTTTAATTAGAGAAGTATTTAAATTAAAGGCTATAAAAAGAAGTTTTAGTAGTTACTTATGTGTTTTTGGTGAGTATTAAATTAACATACTAAGTAAAAGACTATAAAATAAGTTTTGGTATATGTTTTGTCTTAAGGACAATCACAGTCACAAGATTATGTATCTTCTTAAAAAATTGGTTAGTTTAACAAATTATTTTTCCATTCCGTCAGTCTTATAATATACTAATTTATAATAGTTTAATTACTACTTTGTCTCATAAGAAAATCACAGTCACGAGATTACGTGTGTTTTTAAAACAACTCTACGTTTTTTGAACCGATTTAGATAGCTAAACAATTTTATTATCTATTAACAAAGGGATACTTCATCCTCCTCTTGTTCAATAGGTTCTGCGTCATTTGCTATATTTTCAGAGCTTTCCTCGTTCGTTTCCATATCATTTTGTATTTCCTCTTGATTTCCGGCGTTTTGGTTTTCTTGATCTCCAGCTTTTTGATTTTCCTGATTTTTGGAATTTTGGTTTTCTTGTCGTGGTCCAGTTTTTTTGTCCTTATTCTTTTTGTAGAGGCTCTTTCGTTCTTATTTAGTTTCCTCTTGCCAGAGTTTTTTAACGCAGACATGAAAAAATGTTCGTTATCAGTCAGGGTGTAAGTGTCATCCCAGGACCTTACAAGTTCAAAGAAAAAATTAAGGACGTTTTTGTATTTTTTCAAACCAAATTTTGTCTCCTCGCTCTTCCTGCTCCCCCCTGTCCAAGAGCATTTACACATAAATTCCCGAGTTAGAAACATGTCTAGTATTTTATAGGCGCATGTTGCCCCTTTGGCCCTCTGTTTTTGGACATACAAAAGAATATTGTGTTAAAAGTTTAATTTTATTTTTTTTGTCCAATAGAAATGACTCCATCTTCTCTAGGTCTGAAATAGAGTCAATAGGTTTTATGAGCTTCACTATCAAATCTAAGTTTGGATTCGGCCAATGAAACCACATCTGCATTTTTGTTCAGATCCTGCTTGGAAAATCCATCGTCTAATTGTACCGATAAGCTTGCCAATTTATGAAATATTTTTATTTGATTACTTTCCAGAATGTTTATTTTTTGTTTCATATTATATTGATTTTGCAAGATTTTTGTAGGTACTGAATAGTCTGATTACTATCATTATTTTGCTGGGTTTGAATAGGAATTTGAGTTTCAAACTCATTGTGCAAGGTTACCATGCTGCCCGAATTTGTTTCTACATCTGGTTCATTCACGATGTATTGAACAATATATTCTGTTGCAGTTGAAGCGTCCAGATCGGGATGTAAGAGTATTTTGGTTGAAGCTGATGAAGTGGATGGTAGAGTTGGTTTCTTAAAAACCTGAAACCAAACATAAACAACATAAAATAAATATTATCAAAAACATCATGAAATGTTATCAAACCTGCAAAATATTTATAAGTCTAATACGGAATGTAAACATTTCAAACAAAATATTCATATTGAATAGGTATAAAGCGCGCCGGTGCCGAACCACGCGCCGCTGGTCGACGAGCCTGAGTCGCTGAACGATCGTCAAATATCAAATATGGCTCTGTGCCTTATTTATTAACTCATCACGAAACCTCTAAAACTGCTAGACCCAAAATTTAGTTTAAGTTAATTTAATTTAGTTTACAGTTAGTAGACATTCGCGGACAAAGTAAGGATTTTGCGATGAGCTGGCATTAAGGGGGTCTAAAAGACCTCGCAAGTTTTAAGAAAATCCTCAATAAAAGCTACTTATTCTAACCGTGCAATGACGGGGAGGTTCGTCTAGTGAACCTATAAAATTTAAAGTATAAAAATGCAATTGGGTGCGGATTTTGAAAATTTGAGTACGTCGGCTTACTTGCTGAGATATACCACACTACTAATCAAAATAATGTAACAAGAAATATATACAAACCAACTGCTCTGCTAAAGCGTTATAGTTCAAGTTTTCTATTTGAAATTGCACTTTACTGTTGGTGGCGCGATTGGCCACGTGCGCTAGTGGACTGTATTGCGGGGATGAAGATAACCGTTCCATTGACGCTTTACACACAAACAAGACAGGTGATCGGGTTGCCGCGGATATGATCTAGGCAATGAATGCAACCCGAGAAATTAGGAGAGGATGCACTAACCTTCACGGCACCACGTGTTTTCATCGCAGCCGGTACACGGATCTTCTCTTCCTTGCTCGGGAGCTGCCGTCCACATCACTAAATCACTTGAGGGACACACGAGAGGCACAATCCGATCGGTAAAGGTCTATGAAGCGGTTAAAATGCAACAAATATTATTCATTTCTGAGAGACGCGCGCGCGGTCCGCCTTTACGCTGGCTAGTTCAAAAAGGGAGTGAGTGTCTATATATCACAAATGGCGGACGGAAACTATATCTAGTACTATACTATGGTTAGTGCGGGAGGGGAGATGGGTATAGAAGGAGTGTGTTTCCGCGTCAAAAAACAGATTCTACATCGGCGCAACCATTCCCCCCGGCTTGAAGGGTTACCTTCGAAACGAAAAATGTGGAACAAATCTAATGTCTAATCTAAATCTAGGTTTGGGAAATAACAACTAAAATATAAACATAGATTGGAACTCGTGCCTACTGCTGGCTAGGCAGAGGGCAGAGGCGAACAACCGGGCGCAGATACGATCCGGTTGCAGTTTTAACCCGTACAACACGAGTTATCCCGCGGGCATCGGGAAAAATTTCCTCTACTACTCCTAGAGGCCAATGTAAAGGAGGCGCATTCTCAGTCATAAGGACTACCACCGTACCTACAGTAATTGGGTTGGATGGAGTATTCCATTTTTGACGTGACTGCAGCGTGTGCAAATAATCGGTTCTCCAACGATTCCAAAATGATTGGACCAACTTATCCAAAAGAGCGTGACGAGTTAGAAGGTGCATTCTATCGTCTTCAACATCTATTGCGGGCAAATATTTTAGAGGAGTCGTATTTAAGAAGTGAGCTGGCGTCAGCGCTAATGGCTCTGACGGATCGCTAGATAGAGTCCGACACAGCGGACGCGTGTTCATCACCGCCTCTACTTGAGCAAGTACGGTACTCAACTCCTCGAACGAGAGAATCTGTTCGCCTATGACGCGAAACAGATGCGACTTAAGGCTTTTAATATTCGCTTCCCAATTACCACCAAAATGACTAGCTGCAGGCGTGTTAAAGTACCATTCAATGCGATTTTCGGCTAAGATGTGAGCGAATTCACTTTGGTAGTACTTAGACCGTAAGAATGCGTGCAATTCCGAAATACTACGTCGGGCCCCTACATAGTTTGTACCGTTGTCCGAATACATGCGCTTAACCGGACCCCGACGCGACAAAAAACGTTTAAAAGCGGACATAAAATTTGGCGTACTTAAATCACCGGTCAACTCTATATGAACCGCGCGAGTTGTCATACAAATGAACAAACAAACATAAGCTTTCGTGGAGCGAATGCCACGACCACGAGCAATGGTGACCTTGAAAGGCCCAGCAAAGTCTGTGCCGGTGTGTACGAAAGGTTTTGCGGATTGAACAACACGACAAGAGCGATGATCGGCCATTTCAGGCGCGATAAAACGCGGGCGGAGTTTAAAACAAGGTACACATCTGTGTACTCTAGCGCGAATCAAATTACGAGCGGAAATTATCCAGTATTTCTGTCTCAAAATAGACATTAACAAATCGGGACCAGCGTGACAATTCACCTTATGATGATAATCTACTAACAAATCTAATACGTGGTCCTTACGCGGGAGAACTACTGGGTGCCTTTGTTCAAATCCTAAACCTGAATTTCTCAAACGACCACCTACTCGAATGAGTCCATCTTCCAAAAATGGTTTCAAGTGTCGGAAAAAACGACTACAAGGTTTGTTAAATTCTAAATTTTTAAATTCAGAAGCAAAATAACATTTCTGCAACTCGCGAAGTACGACCAATTCAGCTTTATCTAAATCAGCGGCGGTTATATGACCGCGCGTAGATACAATTCTCAAAAATCGGCCTACATAAACAACACAACGCAACAGTCTCGACCAAGACGAGACGCGATTAGCCAACAACAAAATAAGGGACTCTTCACGCGGGACCGATACAACAAGCGAGTGCTTCTTTTCCTCGGGTGGTTCGGAAACCGTAGTGGGATTGAATTGACTAACTGGCCACTTATCTAACGCGGCATGAATCCAGGACGGTCCACTAAACCACAACGGGTGCTCCAAAATTTGCGAAGGAAGCAATCCACGAGAGAGACAATCGGCTGGGTTGTCGGTGCCAGCAACGTGAAAGAGATTTTGTGGCGCTAATTCCGATTGAATTTTTGCCACTCTATTAGCGACGAATGTGTCCCAACGATGGGGCGAAGAGTGGGCCCAACACAAAGCGACTGTTGAGTCCGAAAAAGCTAAGATTCTACTAATATTAATGCGACTACTACAAGCATTGGCGATAGAGGTGATCAATCTAACTAACAATAGTAAAGCGCATAGCTCGAGGCGTGCCAGAGAGACGACCTTACGGGGAGAGACCTTTGATTTCGCGCTTATAAGGCTAATTGAAACCTTACCTACATTCGAGACATGAAAATAGACTACTCCTCCATACGCCCTCTCACTAGCGTCCGCGAAGCCTACTACCGTAACAACACTATGTTGCGATATACCTACATGACGCGGAATTTGTATTTGGTCAAGCACAGAAAGTTCTTTTCTAAAGCGAGCCCACAACTTAGCAATGTTGTCGGGCGCGGTGTCGTCCCAATCACAATTGGAAAGCCAAAGCTCTTTTATAAGTAGTTTGGCGTACAAAACGACAGGAGCTACGAATCCCATTACGTCCCATATCCGTGCCACACACGACAGGATAATGCGTTTAGTACAAGTTTGCGGGGTCGAACTACTTTTCAAACTAAACGTATCAGATGCGGGCGACCAGCTTAAACCAAGCACCTTGTGCGTATCACTTTCATCGAATTCCTTAACCGAAGACAATCGGTGCGACGGTGGAATCGACTCTAACGCAGTTTGCGAGTTGCTCGTCCATTTCACGAGATCAAATTGACCAGCCTTCATGAGACTTATAACTTGAGCGGCCGTCTCGACAGCCTCGGCCTCGCTATCTACACTATACACGAAGTCGTCCATGTATAAGCCAGTCTCAATGGTGGCTCTCGCTTTCGGAAATGCATCGCCCTCGTCAGCGGCCAACTGCTTGACGGTGCGAAGTGCGTGAAAAGGGCTAGATTTAAGCCCGAAGCAAACACGATTAAACTCGTAAACCATTAAAGGTTCTTGCGGTGAAAATCTATACAAAAATCGTTGAAACCTACGATCGGGTTTGCGCACTTCAAGGCACAAAAACATTTGTCGAATATCTGCAGAGAGTGCAACAGCGAATAAGCGAAAATTTACAATTATGTCAAATAAATTACCTTGAAGATTTTGACCACAATACAAAATGTCATTAAGCGACACGGAAGTGCTAGTCTTAGCACTGCCATCTAAAACTACGCGGAGTTTAGTAGTAAGCTTATCTTCTCTAATAACTCCGTGGTGCGGGATAACGTACGAAGGCTGGGTCTCGTCAGTGTCCGCAGGCGCAGGTGAGATGTAACCTTTATCTAAATATTCGTTAACAACCTCATCATAGGCTTGCTTTAACTTTGGAGACGCCTGCATCTTTCGTTCTAAACAAAGAAAGCGTCTTTCAGCGGATGCACGGGAGTCACCGAGCGAAAAAATATCTCCCTTGAAAGGGAGCGCGACAACATAACGACCCTGCTCATCACGAGTAGTCGTGCGACAATAAATCTCCTCAGCCATCTTGTCATCAGGGCTTAGGATTGGTGGGACATTGACCTCTTCAATCTCCCAAAACTTGCGGATGGTAGACTCCAGTGGCGGCTCGACGGTGCAACAGAACGAGGCAGTCGAGTGACTAAAACTATCTATAGAAGCGGGTGCGGAACCAATTATAACAAAACCCAGAACTGTTTCCAGGGCGTGCGGAGCGGGGTACGTCGGTCCCCCTTGAACCTTACGTGATAACTGGAGGTGCGGGAGAATCGAAGCGCCGATCAATATATCGACGACTCCAGGAACAGCGTAAGTCTCATCAGCTAAAGCAAGTCTTTAAATTTCGTTAATAAAGACGTGTCAACTGGGACGGTAGGCAACTGTTCAGTTATTTTATCTGTAACGAGCGAATCCATGTCAAACCAAATATTATTATTAAAACGAGATCCAAACCTTGTTTTAATGGTGCCATGAACAGCTGACTGCAAACCCCCAAACCCTTTCACCACTGAATGGGTTGAACGCTTATCAACATTGAAACCAAGACGTTGGCAACAATCTTGAGTAATAAAATTACTTTGCGAAGCGCCATCTAATAGCGCTCGAACAATGTGCGGTTTACCTAATGCATCAACAATAACAACGCGAGCGGTCGCAAGACACACAGTAGTGAGTGCAGCGCTAGCAGAGAACGAACACAAGGTGACGTCATTCGCAGCGGTCTCCGGGCCGGCCGGAGCGCGCGCGAGCGCGGGCGGCGGCCGTGGCGCAGGCTGCCGTGTGTCACCGCTCGACGAGCCAACCGTGCTCACATTGGATGCGGCATTACTATTCTCAAAATGAAGTAAAGTGTGGTGTCTCGCTTGACATTTGCGACAACCATTTCCACTATTACATAAAACAACGCGGTGTTTAGTACCGAGACAATTAAAACAAAAATTATTAGCGCGAACAAATTTATAACGATCACTAGGCGACAATTTTAGGAAACCAGGACACTTGTACAGTTGCGAATGATGAGTATTACACAAAGAGCAAACAGGTGATTGTACATGTGCTGGTGCGGTATTAACATAAGTATGAGTTGACCTCAGTGACCTCGATGAGGCATCTATTTTGCGTTCAGAAGTAACAACCTTCTTCGCGCCTTCATGTTTCGATGAAGAGCGTTGCAATACTTTTATATGCTCGCGAACAAAACTTTCTAAGTCTTCGAACTTAGGAATTTTATTGCCGCGATGATCCGACTCAAACAAACGAATGGTTTCGGAATCTAATTTCTTTAAACCCATATACAAAAATACGAAGTCGCAGAGGTCATCGATCTTTAGGTTCTTTACGGCGCGAACAGCTGACGCGAAAGTATCTAGAAATTTCTCTAAGTTTTGATCGTTACATGCCGTAATAGATTTCAAATCAAACATCTGATCTAAATAGGCGTTAGCTACCGATCTTTTATCCTCATACTTAGCTTTCAAAGTATTTAAAATTAAATTATAATTCCCGGCACTAAACGTAATTCCAGCGCAAACGGTTATAGTTTTACCAGTCAATTTTTCAACGAGATAATGCAATTTTTCGTGATCTGTCAACGAATCGTTCTTATCTATTGTATTCTCAAAACTATCTATAAATAGACACCAATTGCGAATGTTACCATCAAATTCGGGTATTTGAATTGGTGGCAACTTAGGTCGGTCGCGAGTGGGGTTGGGTCGGTCAGACGGTTTCTCCAAACTCCTAGCGACGCGCTTGATCCGACAATACAAATCGTCAAACGACGACAAGGCTTGATAACTCACTGAGTAATCGGGATCCAAATTCAACTCTAAAACGTTGATGTCATGTACTAAGGTTTCGAAATCCGCGCGTAGACTATCTTAGTTTTCTATAGAACACAAGAACGAATCTCTAATGGCCAAATCAGAGGTTTTAAGTGCATTATCATAAATCGATTGTACGCGAGAGTAAATCATTTCTTTTTTAGCGTATAAAAGTTTCAATTGAACCTCACCGGTCTTATCAACCTTTGGGGACATGTTTACAATTAAATCTCAAACTAAAGTGCGGTAAACAACAAATATGAAATGACTCAATCTTAGCGGTACAGAGCAGCGACGCGACGCGAGCGATACTCTGCAGGTAGGTAGGTATTTACAACTGTGAATGCACGCTTGAACAAAATGCGCCTAGCAACAGCCAGATCGTACCTACGCGAGCCAGACCGCTGTCTAGGTTCAACTATTATTTCAGAGATTAAGTATTGCGTAATATCTATTCAAATTAAAATACTTTCGTATGAATTGGAATGAGATGCGGGCGAGGTAGGTACAACCACGTATCCACCCACGCAGGTATTAGGTAAATACGATGCGAGCTAGCGGCGAACGGACAACAAAATCTAATCCTAAATGTCTAGATGCGGGGTTTTCTACTAAAATAACCAGGCATTTAGGTGCGGTGCGCTTATTCCCATTAGAATAATAACAAAATACGAACTACGGCTAAGAATCCGGTTCGATCAGGACCAGAAAATGGTGGCGCGATTGGCCACGTGCGCTAGTGGACTGTATTGCGGGGATGAAGATAACCGTTCCATTGACGCTTTACACACAAACAAGACAGGTGATCGGGTTGCCGCGGATATGATCTAGGCAATGAATGCAACCCGAGAAATTAGGAGAGGATGCACTAACCTTCACGGCACCACGTGTTTTCATCGCAGCCGGTACACGGATCTTCTCTTCCTTGCTCGGGAGCTGCCGTCCACATCACTAAATCACTTGAGGGACACACGAGAGGCACAATCCGATCGGTAAAGGTCTATGAAGCGGTTAAAATGCAACAAATATTATTCATTTCTGAGAGACGCGCGCGCGGTCCGCCTTTACGCTGGCTAGTTCAAAAAGGGAGTGAGTGTCTATATATCACAAATGGCGGACGGAAACTATATCTAGTACTATACTATGGTTAGTGCGGGAGGGGAGATGGGTATAGAAGGAGTGTGTTTCCGCGTCAAAAAACAGATTCTACATCGGCGCAACCAACTGTTTTGTATTTCTCTGTCGGTGTCATCCGTATTGCTTCTTTCAAGCATAATCTCTAATTCTCTCTCTGCTTCCGAAAAGGACGGTATTGAGTGTCTTTTTACTCGACACCTTGAGGCTGACCATCCAGTTGCAGGTAAGCTATTTTCATTCATGACCAATTTGCGCACATCTAAGCGGTTTTTTGGCCATTTCAAAATGCCATTTGTTTCCCATAAACTGGGTACAATGAAAATTAAACTTTTCCCTTTCTCCACTGTCTCCACAATCTTGAACGGCATTTTTCCTAAAAGTAAATAAATATGTAAGTACTTATTATGAAATGTTTTTTTTAAAACAAGCTTTTATTTTTGCCTTAATTATTTTTGACTCTATGGCCTAACATTATTATATAATTTACAAGTCTATACAAAAAAATATTAGATTAGTTCAATCAAACAACATGAAGGTAGTTTCTATATCAGACAGATCGATAACAGGTTATTAGTCGTGAGGCTAAAAACACATTCCTCTCATGCACATCTTCTCACAATTGAAGCTCATTTACCCGCTCACCTGACGTTCACAAATAAACGCTTGTAAAAAGTTTTTGCTATTTTTTTAGCTTATTAATATTTCAGAGTGTATCTGAAATATTATTACTGCCGAATTCAATTAATTTACACGAGCTTTAAAATAAAATATCTAATTGTTCTAGTTTTGTTACGCGAGCGAAAATCTAAAAACGGCACGCGGCGTGCGCTCTTGACTGCTACTAAACAAAACAAAATATTATACACACATGACACATATAAGAGTACCTACTCTGTGTACCTACCTCAGCCACTTGCAACTCAGCAATACATATCCATACCTTACGAGTACGGCAGAGTGAAACGTAAAATATTTTATTTTATGAAAAAAAAGAGATACCGATAATACTGTAAGGACTTCGCTTTTGTTTACTTTAAAGAGTCAAATAAAACGATATGATTTCAATGTGTGTGTGTGCACTGAGAGAGCATCGCAGATTCGTAAGCAAAGATTTTAGGGTTTTGGAGAAGACGCTGTTTAATGTTTCATAGTGGATTCGTGTTATAATAATATTCATAAACCTAAACTTATAATTTAACAGATGTAGAAGATGCATTGTGAGAATTGATGAATTGATGAATTGCATATGTTTTAGACTGCATCACTTCACCTATTTATTTCTTTACAAATTCTAGGACGCAAATCTACAATAATTGCTTTGAAATTTCTAAAAAATAACTTTAATACTTTATTTTCGAAAACGTGATGTGATCTCTCAGTGCATTTTGGTTTTTCACTTAATATTACGTATCCCTAAAAAGAGTTACAGGTTATGTTCGAAACACTGCTATGCAACATTAATAGTAAATTTATTCGTTTATACAGCCCATCAACCGCTAAAAGCTGAATACTAGTATCCATTACCTACATAGTACAGCTATTAATGCTATAAGACCGTCAAAATAGAAATTGTCGCCATTTTATCAATTACAAATCGAAGATTACGAACATGAGTGCGTAAAAATTAGACTAATGTTTTTATGTTTATCAATATTTTAAGTTTGTCCAATAACCTACTATGCACCAATGAGGCTCTACGTCCATTAATTCAATTTTTTTTAATTCTAACCTATAAAAACCATATTTACTTACCTTATTTAATATCTCTTCCTTGGTTATTTTTTTTTTTTTTTTTTTTTTTTTTTTTATATAGGACACGTCAATTGGACTTCGCCTTGCCTGATGGTAAGCTGAAGGCAAAATCCCAGAAAAGAGGGTCACCATTACTTACACATACCGTGTGACAATGGTGACACTCAGCTTGACGGTCTTATCATATGCTTTTTCACGCCCCGCTTAAAGGACCCGGGACTGTAGGAAGAAGGAAACACGTGAGCTGGTAATGAATTCCAGGCCTTAATGGTGCGACAGAGGAAAGAGTCTCCGAACCGCTTGGTCCTTGATCGGATGTTTTGCACCGTGTGCGGATGACATCTAAGACCTGCACGCGTTGTCCTGTGTAGGAAAGGGGAGGGTGGGACTAATTGGAAGAGCTCATCAGAACACTCCCCATGGTACAGACGGTAAAATACAGCCATGGACGCAACATCTCTACGCAGCTGTAAAGGTTCTAGGGTGTTCGTGATCTCGGGATTCCCAATGATGCGGATCGCACGTCGCTGCAACCTGTCGAGAGCATCTAGTAAGTACTTTGCTGAACCATCCCAGAGATGCGAGCAGTACTCCACACAGGAGCGAATTTGTGTCTTGTATAGAAGACACCGCTGCTCCGGCGTGAAAAATCGTCTCACTCTGTTCAGGACTCCGAGTTTTCGTGAGGCTGTTTTGATGATGCTTTCGATGTAGTTTTTGTTATTCAGGTTGCAGCGAACATCCATACCTAGGATATTGAGATTGTCCTGCAGCGGCAGTGGCGTGCTCTGAAGAGTGGGGAGGGGAAGGAAAGAAGATACTTTTGCTGTAAACGCACATGCCTGCGTCTTCTTGGCATTGAACTCAACCAGGTTCTCAGAGCCCCATTGAGAAATGTGATTCAGGACCCCGTCAAGCTCAGTGACAAGAAGCTGCCTTTTCTCTGCGATATCTGACTGCTTGGCCGCTGGATGTCCATGATAACTCCCATGTAAAGTGCTATCGTCTGCATAACAATGAACATTGCCGGTAGACAGCATGTCGTTGATATGCAGAAGAAAGAGAGTGGGTGATAAGACGGACCCCTGGGGCACGCCAGCATTAACCTGCAGAAACTCTGAAGCTCGTCCGTCACAAAGGACGCGAATACGGCGCCCCTGCAGGAAGCTAGCAACCCAGTTGCACAGCCTAGAAGGCAGACCAAAGGCAGGTAGCTTAGAAAGAAGCGATTTGTGCCAGACTCTATCGAAAGCTTTGGCGATGTCAAGACTAATTGCCAGTGACTCGCCGTGCTTGTCCATAGCCTCACCCCAAAGATGGGTAACGTATGCTAGAAGATCACCCGTTGACCGTTTCGGTCTGAAGCCATATTGCCGGTCATTAATTAAGGAGTGATCCTCTAGGTGCCGCATGAGCTGTTTGTTAATTATGTGCTCAAACACTTTGCACAGCACTGAGGTGACGGCTATGGGTCGATAGTTGGCTGGCTCCGAGCGATCCCCCTTCTTGGGAATCGGCTGAACATTCGCCTCTTTCCAAGGCAAAGGCACTGTACCCGAACTGTAGGATAGCCGGTACAGGCGCGTAAGCATTGGAGACAACTCCGCTGCACATTTTTTCAAAACTACCGCTGGAATACCATCCGGACCACTGGCTTTCCGGACATCGAGTGATTGCAGCACTGCACGGACATCGCGTTGCCTGATATGGATATCAGGCATCGCGTGGTCACTGTCGGGTAGTGTTGGTGGCTGCGTACCACAATCATCGATTCGGGAGTTGGCCACAAAGAGATTAGCCAGCAGATTTGCCTTCTCTTGCGACTCATGGGCCAGGGATCCATCAGGGTTACGCAGCGGAGGCAGCGAAGGCTGACAGAAGTTGGCTTGCACGGCTTTAGCCAGTCGCCAGTAGCCACGGCTTCCCGTGGGATGCATCACTAGCTCTTGACCAAGCCGCGCTATGCGCAGGGCATCCGCTCTGACATAGGCCCTTCTACAGACCTTTGTGGCTCTGTTGTACGCTGCCTTGAAGTGGCCCAGATTGGGATGGCACGTGGCGCGCGCCCTTACCCAAGCGCGGTACGCAGACTGTTTTTGTTCAACAGCTTCCGCGCACTCGCGCCCGAACCAAGGGCGCACCCCGCGGTCACCGGTGACATCGGTGTATGAGATATAGTATTCCATACCCAGACCGATCTCACCGGCGACAGCAGTAGCACAATCCGATGGGTTCTTACCTTCAAAGCAGCGCTCAACCCACGGGATGGACGCAAAATAGTCACGAAGTCCATCCCAGTCCGCTGACGAGTAGTGCCAGAGACGCCGCTTCCCCTGCACGGGTCGTGGGGGCGCCATAATAGGCACCGTGGAACAGACCAGGCAGTGGTCAGAGTTGCCTAACGCGGCTCGCACCGATACACTGTACCGGTCCGGATCACTCGTCAGCAGAAGGTCTAGCAGAGAAGGTGCTTGGCCCGACCTTCTTGGTATCCTAGTGACCTCGTGCACCAATTGGGTCAGGCCGTGCGCCAGAGCAAATGCGTGGGCGGCTCTTCCCGCATGGTCGGTTTTGGAGGAGCCCAACCAGATCTCGTGGTGGGCGTTAAAATCCCCCAAAAATACCATTTCGGCATTCGGAAATCGCTCCTGCGCATCATCTGCCGCCTGACTCAGATATTCAAAGAGTCGAGTTGTCTCAGCATCTCCTGTATGGGAACGGTAGAGGCACACATAGATCTGACTCGTAGGGCCATGGTCTACGTGTACCCAAAGGACGGAGAAGGATGGGTCCTCTAGGCAGCGCAAACGGCGACAGCAAACATCCGCCCTAACAAACACGCACACCCCGGCTTTTGCACGAAAACTTTCCTCAAGAACATAGCCAGGGTAGAGCAAGTAGGTCGTGTCGTCAGGGCGGTGTATTTGCGTCTCCGTTAGAAAAAACATGGCAGGTTTCGCCGTCTCTAGGTGTTGGTGGACGGCGTTGAGGTTTGCATGGAGCCCACAGATGTTAGTGGACTCCACCTCAAATAGCAAGCTTTTGGGAGTGTGACGAGCCGCTGTGTTGCCTTTTTCTGTAAATTGCGCTGCCATGAGTTTGGGTGGGAGAAGGCGTGAAAAAAAGAAGTGATTGCCGCCGCAGCACCGTGTGACAAAGCGCGGGATATTGGTTTTATCTATGAATGTGAGGCATGGCGAGAGCCGACGCGCCGAACGGAAGGGCCCCCGTACCCCCCCGAGTATGGTCGCCGGGCTCCCAAATCCGGTCACCAACCGGCACGACGAACCATATCGGGATTATGCGCGGCCTGGTGAGGCAGCCTCCCAAGGTGGTTAACCCCAGTTGGGCCCCTGTACTATACCGCGGGCGGCCAGCGGCACCACCGTTTCTACAGGTCTCCCTGTTCGGCGCATCGCCCCGCGCCATCCCCACTAGACTACGCCAAGACCCACTGGTCCCACTAGTGCTGCGACAACCACCACCTCTGCCCGGCTATGCACATGCTGACCCCTGAACACAATCCAACCGAGATTGAATTGCTATGGAGGGTTTTTCGCAATAGTGCACGGTGGTACCTACCCGGTCGAAACTTGAGACAAATTTGTGCCACCAAGTTTCTACCACCAGTAAAATTTATTTTGCTGGCGCGTTTATTTTTTATCACAAAACTTATATATGTCCACAATAAATTTATTTTTGCACGATAATACACTGTATCCTGTGCCTATCGAATCTCCAAAACTTTAAACACAAGCGTTTATAATAAATGTCACTTTGATCAATACTGATTAATAAACGCCATCACTATTAATATTATATCTTCTGTTTCGTTTTAATTCTTTTGTAACTCTGTTCAACAGACTTTTTACAACGTAAAGCATTACAATTGAGTTACAATGTAGTAATTGGAGTGTATTGGTTTCCTCGTACACCATAGTACAGCCGCAAAACAGCTATTATGCAGCCTATTCTATGCTTATACAGCTACTGTACAGCTAATATAACGCAAAACGCTGTATAATTTGTGCCAATTTCAGGGGCTGTATAAGCGCTTATACAGCCTTTATGCGGCCTAGAAATACAGCATTAAGAGTATAAACGAACTTCAATAGAGCTGTTATACAGCTTGTGATGCTGCTTGGGTAAATACACACACACACACACATACACACAAACATTCACGCACGTTCTTTTAATTATTGTTAACTTCTCAAAATAAAAACCATAAATTGAAAATTGCATAGTCATGGAGGAGCGTGATCACCTGTCACAGGAATTCTTTGCCTAAATAATGGTAATCACGATCAACATTCGAATAATGTAAACTGGTTTATGGAACAATAAACATTATTATTATTATTATATTTATAGTTTTTATAAAACACCTCCCTTTTGGTTAATAGGGGTACAGTAAAAGACACACGGGTCTTAACCAAGTATGAAACATAGAACAAGAAAACAAAAGTGTTAATGTGACGTGGGTGAAGCAAGAAATTTCCGGGTCAGACGGCATGTATTAAGTAGGGCGGCTTTCTGTATAAGCGTAAGGGTGGATTTTGGCATTTGTAGTGTGCTGAGGTTAGTTTGAAGGGTCTAAGGGACTACCCCAGTAGTCGATATGATGATGGGTAAAATCTTTACGCTTTCTACCTGCCATTAACTTCTGATTTCAGTAGCTAAATCTATGTATTTAGCCATTTTCTCTGAATGTGTAGTGTTTAGGTTGTGTGTGTTGCAAACTGCTATGTCTATGATGAGTACTGATTTATTAATTTTATCTAGCACTGTAATGTCAGGTCTGTTGTAGTGTATGGTTTTGTCTGTAATAATTGTTCGGTCCCAGTATATTTTATGTGAGGTGTTTTCTAAAATAGTGGTGGGTTTGTATTTATAATAAGCTATTTTTTGTGGAACGAATGAATGTTTGTGTGCTAAGTTTTGGTGAATTATTGCAGCAATTTGATCATGTCTATGTTTGTAATCATTTTGGACTATAGATTTACATGCACCAGTGATGTGTTGAATTGTTTCGGAACTACTTTGACATCTTCTACATTGATCAGTGGGTAAGTTAGGGATTCGGATGATGTGTTTTTGGTAGTTACGGGTATGTATAACTTGATCCTGGATAGCTATGACAAAAGCCTCTGTTTCAGGAAACAGCTCTCCTCGCCGCAGCCACTCGTTCGATGCTACTTTATCGACGTGTGATTGACTGAGGTCGGCGAGGTGTCTCCCATGCAGAGACTTTTGTGCCCATGTATCTATTTTGTGTTGTTTGCTTAGAATTTTTGGTTCAAATTGTTTTCTAGGTTAAGAGGGGTTAGTTTTTTATCAATATCTGTAACATATTTGTGAAGATCCGATTGTTCAGCTTTAGTATAAAAATATTTACGTAGTTTGTCTACGAGGGTTTTATGTAAATTCTGTATATCAATGAGTCCTCTCCCTCCATCTTGGCGTGATAGTGTGAGGCGTTGTGTGCATGATCTAGGGTGGTGTTTTCGGTTAGCTGTCATATGTGTGTTAATTGTGCGTTGTAATCGGATTAAATCACTTTGAGACCAGTTTATGATTCCAAAGGAATAAGTAAGGACTGGTATTGCAAATGTGTTTATAGCTTTAATACTATTGCGTGCATTTAGTTGACTTCTTAGAATTTGGTTCATTCTAGCTTTGAATTTTTTAGTTAATTCTAATTTTACTTGCTTTTGGTGAATTTGTTTGGACTGATGAAAACCTAAGTATTTGTATGTGCTATATTCATCCATCGAGTCGATGTTTTCGCCTGTTTCAAGAGTATAAGTATTATTTTGTGTCTTGCCCCGGGTAATAGAATGAATTTTGCATTTATCTACTCAAATATGAATGTCGCTGCCGGAGGACCCAAAAAAAACCAAAATGATTTCACTAAATTTATTTAATTACTCTAAATTACAATTAATTATAATCTAAGTCTATTCCCGTCGATGTAAGAACAAAGAATGACGTACTTAAAAACTAAGGTGGTGGCGTCAACCGCGGACACCTGGCTGGTGTCCGTTTCCAATTTGCAACATCTTTGAGTCAGCATATTCCGTCCGTGTGACTGCTCCACGTGCGGCTTGTCGCTGGGTGACGCAATGAGGTTGATGCATGCTTGCGTTTTTATATTGGCTAACTGCTATAACACCTCCACCGTCAGATCAGCAATTATTTTCGAGGCTTTGATTGAGAAAATATTGCTGAAAGTATCTTAGGTGCTCCGGGTTCTGTAGGCTCTTCGTAAGTTTTTATTACAGGTTCCAGGCTTCTGTTCTTACATGTAAATGTTTTGCGACGTTTCAAAGCGGCGATGATTACTCCAAATGCAATTATACAGGATAACACGATGTAAAATGGGATGGTGGTGTGGTACAGAACTTCTGTTGGCACGGCTTCTAACTGCAACGGAGGCTGCGACTTGAGGTTGATTTTTTTTTTTTTTTTTTTACGTGCGCAAAATCCCCACGGATACCTTCCCCACCGGAGCCGGTGGAGGAGGTTATGTCGGACTCGAACCGACTAAAACGCACGCCGCCTGTGGGTCGTTTCGGTTGCCGAAGGTGAGGTTGACAGGCATATCCCTCGCACCCCGGCCGACCCAGGGCCATCTCTCACGATCTGGCCCTCTTCTCGGGTGTGGGGACCACAGAGTCCCCAACTCGTCCCCGGAAACGGGGAGGCGCGCCACGCGCGCCGCCGCCGCGGCCTGCTTCTGCAAGGGTGACAGGCGGCTTCACCTGTCACCCCCAGGCACTGTTGAG
Organism: Eilema griseolum; assembly: GCA_963662185.1. Classification (NCBI taxonomy): domain Eukaryota; kingdom Metazoa; phylum Arthropoda; class Insecta; order Lepidoptera; family Erebidae; genus Eilema; species Eilema griseolum. The sequence continues at coordinate 21,340,102 of OY759231.1, read as the reverse complement.
GTTGATTTGAGTGTTGTGTAACTTCGTGAGATCCGTAGACTTGAGATGAATTTGCATTCGAGTAGCGTTCGGTAGGATGTTTTCTGAATAATCCACTTTTGTCATTTTCACAGGCTGGCCCTCTACATGATCGTTGAGATTAGCGAGTGTGAATTCTGAAGTGTAGAGGAAACAGTTCAAGGGAATCGTGACTAGGTAACTGCCGCTCAAGATGAGGTAGTCTTCGCGCCCGCATACTGCATGGATTCTGGTTTCAGTAGGGGCTGAAATGATGTAGTGTTTCTCATCTAGTCTTTCCATGGCTATCTTCGCTAGGGATACTGCGGTGATTTCACAGGAATCGTCGACAGCTTGGCTAGTAAGGAGTTTCTGGATGCAATCAGGTTGTTGTCGCAACTGGTGGTCCATTTTGTCTTCGCAGATGTACCAATCCTCGTACTTCGGGCATTCAGCCTCTATGTACACATAACCTTTCCTGCTAGTTGCTATCAACGGGAAATGAGGGATAAGGATGTGGTTAAATTTATTTGGAGCTACGGATAATTTATAGAGATCATAGCTATCTATTGCAAATATTGGTACCTTGAATATAATTACTATCTGGCTGCCTGAATAATAATACCCCGGTTTTATAATATCATAATACTCTCTAAGTTCTAAATCTAACACATTTTCTCTACTATAAATCTTGATTAATTTCTTAATCATATACCTCAACCCATCTATACTGATCATTGAATGATGCGAGCTTGAACTATGAATGAAAGCTAAGATATTTTCTATTCTAATTAACTCATTCGATATTTCATCTAAGTTTTCAGTTATTATGGTCAAACATTGACTAAGTTTCGCGAATTTCATGAGAAAATCGTTATTATAAGTAGCCTTGTCAAGTAACAAGTTCATGGTTTCGTTAAGCTTCGCCTGATTCTCCGCTAGTTGTGTAATAATCTCAGTGTGTTGATTCATCCATTCTCTACTGAAACTTATGTGGTTATTGAATTCAGTTTGCGTTCTATAATTATTTTCCTGTAAGATTTTGATAGCATTGTCATATCTAATCGCATCCGAATAGTCTAAGTTACCTGTAACGCTTTTTATTACAGAGCCCAAAGAGTCAATGAGACCTCGCTTTACTCGACCTGGTTTTAATGTTTGAATATGCTCCATTACTGTAGCTACTTTCCCCAATAGATAGTCTACTTGAAATTCGTATAATCTTATTGTATTAGTATCAAGTTTGCTCTTAAATGTATTTAGTTCGTCTATTAACAGCCTAATATTTCCATCGATATCATCAAGACTAATAAATTGCAGAAAGGTATGGTAGTGGGTTATTAACTTTGTTGCGCCTAGGCGGAATGGTAATAAGCCTGGGCCATCATCCAAGGTTTCAAGTGTTATCTCCGGCTTGGGTTCCTGTGCTGCTATCAAATGAACAGTCAGGACCAGTGGCATCCTGTAACAATTTAGCGGTTTTAGGGACTCTTTTCAGACGATTTTTGGCTATGGGACCGCGTTTTTTGGATGTATATACATGTATAGGTAAGTCAGCTAATACAGTGTCTTGGGTATATCTAGGGGCTGTCTTTTGGCGGCTTGCTAATGGGTTACTAATATAGACACGTTGTTGGGGTTGATATTCGACTTCGGGTTCTCGGGTTTTATTGCGATTCTCGATGATTCTACCACGATCAGATAAGGATGTATCGTTAATGATTTGATAGATTTGTTTCATTTGTTCCCGGTGATTCTGTGTATACTGTTGTAAAAGATGTTTGGATAGATCTATGTTGAGAGGGTCTCGTGGGTCAAAGTGCCCGGTTATTATATCGAAAGGACGACATTTCGTGAAGCTGTGAATGGAGCTATTGTATGCCAGAGTAGCATAGGGTATTAAATTGATAATGTCATCACCTTTGTGAGTTAATTTTAGTATACGCAGATGCTCTAGTAGCGTAGAATGGAATTTTTCTACGATCCCGTTATCGTTTGGTGAGTGGGGTAACGTTCTATGATGAGTTATCTTATGTAGGTTAACGAAATCGCTAAATAATTGATTAGCAAATTCGGTACCATTGTCCGATATGATGGTTAGCGGGAGCCCGTGGTGAGTACAGAATTTTAATAATGCTTGCAAGATACTGACGGCGGTACCATCTCGTATGTGATACGCTTGTGCATACTTTGAGAATACGTCCACTATCGTTAAATATTTTTCAGTTTGGATTGACAAGAGGTCTATGTGAACGGTTTCGAATGGTTTAGTGGCAGGGGGTACTAGATTGAATTGCTGTTTGATGGGATGTCGATCATACTTGGCTTGACCACAAATAGTGCAGCTATTAATGAATTTAGTGATCGCGTCCTTCATTTTTGGCCAATAGTAACGATGGGATAGTGCTAGGTAGCATTCATTGATACCCCGGTGGTTGGTTTTACCGTCGTGGTAATGCTTTATAATCTCTTGTTGCTGTAGGTATTCCTTCACGTTTTCGACTTCTCGTGTGGTTAAAATTAAGTTCATCGCTGAGCTTTTAAATTTATCTTGGATTATTGGTACGATATCGTACATGGCTAAAGGGGGGTTTATAAGCAATGCGGTTTTTACCTTCGGGTTGACATATTCTTTTATAACATTGATAATGTCCGTTTCTAAATTTGATTGAGATACTTGTACCGCGGTTCTAGTGTGAGTAGCGAATGGTTTAGATGCTGTAGCACGCTTTTTGATATCACCGACTACAGTGATGCAAATTTGCCGGTGAAATTTGTTTAACGGCTCATCGACTATGGGAACTTCGAGAATGGGATTCTCTTGGCTAGTATGGGCAGATGCTGTCGCTGAATTGTCTACCGAGGGCGGCCGCTCCGAGGTGTTTCCCACCATGGAAGATGTCTCCTCGTTATAAATTTGAATACGTGAGAGGGCATCTGCATTTGTATTACTTGAGCCCTTTTTATATACAACTGTGAAATCATATTCGGAAAGTTTCAGCTTCCATCTAGTTAGTCTCGAACTTGGCTCCTTTAGATTCATAACCCACTGAAGTGGTTTATGATCCGTTATTATTTTAAATTTTCTACCGAAGAGATACGGTCTAAAGTATTTTGTCGCCCAGACTATGGCCAGCAGTTCTTTCTCGATGGTACTGTAATTGATTTCGCTCTCGTTTAAGGTGCGTGATGCAAAGCATATGGGTTTGTCTGAGCCTATTGGACCCTGCGAGAGGATAGCGCCTAATGCGAAGTTGGAGGCATCAGTGGTCAGTATAAACTCCTTGGTAAAGTCTGGGTATTGCAGTATTGGGTCGTTAATAATGAGGGACTTACATTTTTCAAAACTACTAGTGTACTCGGTCGTAATTACAACTTTTCTACCTTTCTTTAGGCATTGTGTCAAGGGTTTGGTTACGCGGGCGAAGTCGGGTATAAATTTTCTATAGTATCCGACTAGTCCCAGAAATTGTTTAATTTCCTTAGGGGTAGTCGGTATGGGGTAATTCTGAATTGCTCTAATTTTGTCTGGGTTTGGCTTAATACCATCCCTAGTTATGATATGGCCAAGAAAAGAGGTTTCTAACTTGAGAAATTCCGATTTATTTAATTGAATTTTAAAGTTAGATTCTTGTAACTTCCTGAATACCTTTTCCAAGTTGATCATATGTTCTTGGAGTGATGTACTGAATACTACTATGTCGTCTAAGTAGACTAGGCATACTGTGTTCTGTAGTTCCTTAAGGACGTTATCCATGACGCGCTGAAAAGTGGCAGGGGATCCTTTGAGGCCCATAGGCATCCTCAGGAACTCATAGTGCCCGTTTTCCACGTTAAAAGCTGTCTTGGGAATGTCCGTAGGGTCCATCTCGACCTGGTAAAACCCACTGGCTAGATCGAGAGTGGTAAAATATTGACAGTTGCCTAATTTATCTAAGACGTCGTTGATGTTCGGGATGGGATATTTATCATCGTATGTTTTCTCGTTAAGCTTTCTAAAATCGACTACTAACCGCCACTTAACCTCTCCTGATGCATCACCTTTCTTTGGTACTATCCAAATGAGGGAACACCATGCGGATTGTGAGGGTCTGATGATACCTTGCTCTAACATCTTGTTAATTTGGGTTTTAACTTCGTCCCTATGAACGTATGGATATCGATATGTTTTCCCGTGTACTGGTAGTTCATCCGTAGTGCGGATACGGTGTTTAATTTTGTTAGTGAACGACAAGGCTTCTCCTTCTATGTAGAATATTTCGGCGTATTTGGCACAAAGAGTTTCCAAATTGATACGTTCCTCCTCGTTAAGATGGTCGGTACGTAAGCGGGAAATAACTTCCTTCGAACGCGCTGAGGTTCGCTCTTTATTTGGCAATTGGAATTCGGGTGAAATAAAATTATTGTAAGTAGTTTGCACGTTATAGATCTCGGCTTGTACAGCTCGGTCCATAGAAAATATAACGTCGTGTGAAGTGGGGTTACTAACCTCTAAAAATCCGCGGTTATTAGTTACTGTGGTTAGGCAATCTTTGATAATACAATTTGAGATGTTTTGTTCACTGACTAGTGCTTGTCCGTCATGAACATTGATAGGTACCTTAAGAATTTTGGAGGAATTGGCAGGTATAAGGTCTTCATACAGATTTACGTTTCGCGAGTCGTACATACTAATAGGATTGGTGGAATTCTGAGTTATTAATAATTTATCTTTAAGGTCAATCTTGGCTTCCCATTTCTCAAGTAAATCTAAACCTATAAGCCCATCAAAATAATCGTGAAATCTGTGAATTAGTAGTGTTATGTGTTCGTGGTCCTGAAATTCTCTAAAAGAGGGTATCGTGATCGAATGATTATTTCGTGATGTACCGTGAATGTTTGTAACCTCGAAAGGATCGAAGTTGAGGGGAAAATTACTGTAAAATAATTCAACGGCGTTTGGACTAATAAATGACCGATTGGCTCCTGTATCTATTAGAAATTTTAATGGGGGGTGAGAGATTTGAATAAACGGGAGATGTCTTTGAGTTTGGAGGTTAAGTTCTATTTTAATTTGTCTGATGTCGTATCCTTCTGAAAATCCGATTCCTGTTCGGTGCTAGGGCCCGGTTGAGGTTCAAAGCTAGGGGTATGTTCGGTTTGGCTATTAACGTTGAGTTCTTCGATAGTGTAATGAGTCGGATTCGGCTCTGCGTTATAATATTCATTATATTCAATGTATGGATTATAATCTGGTTCGTAATAATAAACTGGATAGTGTGGCTCAACAAAATAAGCGCATTCGTTCATGTTCATTTGATTAGATTTAAAATAGTTGGATGGCGGCGGGTTACCGCTTTTGCGCCAATCATGGCCAGGTATCTGACCGAATTGAGGTTTTTCTTTAGTGATAAAATGACTTACGCCACTCATAGGCTTAGGGCCTGTGTTATACTGTGGGAAAGATCTAGGCTGCCACTGAGAGTTATTATTAGGATTATTAAAACGATTATAGTTAGGCAGTGGTGCGCGGAATATTTGTTGAGTACGCGACGGCATGCCTTGTGTATTAGGGTGTGGGGTGAATCTATAAGAATTACCTTGAGGATTATTCTGCGACATGTTCGGCTTCCATATCTGTTGCGGCGGCTGAAAATTTCCTATGGCACCGATTCGTGTAGGAGGATTGAATTGTTTAACCAACGGATTAATGAAATTAGGTGGTGCTGGTAAAGATTTGTGTAAATTAGATTTTCTTTCAGCATAGGAGTCGTTGCGGTTTAATAGGTACATGACATTCAATTCCTCTTGCACAAATTCTAGTGCTTTTTCTACACTATCAGGACGCATACAACGTATTCGAGACCCCAAAGGTTCCTTTAGTCCGCGGGCAAAAGCTTGCATGGTTAACTTTTTGTATAATGTACGCTTGGCCTCGATGGTCGTATTAATGGTCTCGTGCAGTGTAATGTACGTCATGATGGTGCTGAATAGTGAAACACAGCGGTCATAAAACTCTTGGGGTGAGCTATTTCCCTGGGTGGCTAACATAAGGTCATTGTAAAGGGTGGTCTCGTCCCTCTGATCGGCAAAATTATTAATTAAAGATTGTTTTATGCTAGCCCAATCTTCAGGTATACCGTTAGAGTTAACTATCTGTGCAGCAGGTCCAGTTATTTTATTTAAAATACCGTTCAACATACAAAGCCTTGCCAAATTATTACCTGGATTAGATTCTAAATATTCAGCGACAATTTGGTCGCACAATTGGATGAACCTCGGCAATACGTAGGGGTTGCCATCAAAGTCTGGCACCAACCTTAACGTTTTGAAAATTAAATCAGCATCGGCCATTGTACTTTCGGAATTAGATCTAACTGAATTATCTAAAGAATTATTATCACTACAATTAATTGTACTAAAATTAAATTCGTCACTAATATCTAGCTCTCTATGGGAATCTAGTTCAAATCTCCGAGCCTGTCTGGATCGATCAGGCGTGGGAGTGGATAGCTCAGGGTGAAAAATGATTGCGAGCTAACTAAACTAATAAAATAATATAATAGGGATAAGAATAAGGAAGTCGTTGAAAGCAACACACAAAAACGAATTTTAAGTGTACTTACAAAAACTGCATCTTGGTACTTCTGGGATCGATGTCTGGATATCTCCTCCGAGCAGGACGACAGGTTCTTCTTTCAGGATACTCGGCGAACGCGATCGCTCACGACGGCGGTAGCGAGTTAGCGGAACGGTTCCCGATGCGAGAGAAACTCTATTTAACTAGCTCGAGACGCCTCGAGTATCCTACCGACTGCGCCAAATATGAATGTCGCTGCCGGAGGACCCAAAAAAAACCAAAATGATTTCACTAAATTTATTTAATTACTCTAAATTACAATTAATTATAATCTAAGTCTATTCCCGTCGATGTAAGAACAAAGAATGACGTACTTAAAAATTAAGGTGGTGGCGTCAACCGCGGACACCTGGCTGGTGTCCGTTTCCAATTTGCAACATCTTTGTGTCAGCATATTCCGTCCGTGTGACTGCTCCACGTGCGGCTTGTCGCTGGGTGACGCAATGAGGTTGATGCATGCTTGCGTTTTTATATTGGCTAACTGCTATAACAACTCAAAATTGCATGTTATTATTATTATTATTATTATTATTATTATTATTACCTAACAATTAAGTACTTATTTTAAAATCAGTCTCATATAAAACAGCGCCATCTTTCACTCTTATAAATGGGAAAATAACGTTTTTTATAAAATAAATCCTTACAATTTTTAAAACAAACAAAAACAAAATTGACTTCTCGCTTAGTGAAAAATCTCTTGCTCTTATAAATAGGAAAATAACGTTTTTTTATAAAACATATTCTTACAATATAAAACAAACATAAAAAAATCTTCACGCTTAGTTAGTAGGTCCATAATATTAACCTAACATTGAAGTACCTATTTTAAGATCAGTCTCTTAAACACAGCTCCATAAAAATCTCTTATTCTATTTAATCGGAAATAATTCTAGAAATATCCTTACAGTGAAAACGAAGACTTCTCGCTTAGTACATAGATCCATAATATAGATATTATACCCTTGCACCAACATCGCCAGACCTACTTATCTTCTAAAATCTTCATATTTTCTTCAGCATTATTAAAGTAATTTAAACTCATTTCCGAACCTCTACGGCTTGGGATCGGAGCTGCATTTGGAGTAAAAAACAGTTTGGGTTTTTTTGTTGTGCACACCATATTTTTATGTTCTGTCTTTTTTTTCCTTGTAAGAATACGATTCGATATAACTATTTCGTCAGATAATATTTTGACCTTAAACTCCTTTATAGCCTCTTTTTTGTTTACTTGTTGAATGCTGACATCTTTGTCTACATTTGTGTCTTGTTCCGTTTCTGTCTGTTCTATCAAAATTTATTCTCTTCCAACTAATAGATCATCCTCTAAAACAATATTTATTTATTTATTTATTTATTTGGGGCAAAAAACAGTTACATGATAAAGTCTTAAACAAATAATCTTAAAAACTAAAACAGATTTTCAACCATGTAACCAACACAATTGTCCACGAATTGACCATAGACATACACAGACAATTTTGTATTTCGAATGCAATATTTAGTGCATTGGCTGCTTATTGATAAAAATGAAAATGAATAAACATTATTATAACTAAATTTGAACTGAGAGCCAAAAGGGAAACTAAAAATCGAAATCAAAAGTAAGGGTAGTAATCAGACTAATCAATAATGAGACTAAATTATACTTGTGTCTGCAAATTGTTCAATAACTCTATGGCTTTGCGTTTGAACTGCAGGTTAGACAGAGAGAACAAATCGAGTTCCATAAAATGGGTATTAAATGTGTCTATAAGACTATGGAGAGGTACACGTAGCCCAGCGTTAGTTCTACTTATTTCTATGTGGAAAAGTCGAGGGACACGCACTCCTCTCCTAAAAACAGTTCTTGGGACTATGTAGTACAAATCATTAACCAAACAAGGGCAATCATATCGACTATTGCACAAACCGTACAAGAACATGACATCTAGAAGCATGCGTCTGTACTTCAGTTTCAGAACGTCGTACCGTTCTAACAATTGTGTGTACGGGACTTTAGAGCGAAAGCATCTATAATTCATAGATCGTAAGAACCTTTTCTGCACCGTTTCTAGCCTTAAACTATATTTATCGTAGAAAGGATTCCAGATAGGAATGGCATACTCCAATTGGGATCGTATCAAGGTCTTGTATAACAACAAAAATGTGGCGGGACGCACAAAGTCACGAGAAGATCTCATTACGAAACCGTACATCTTAAATGCTTTATTTAAAATATTGTCTACGTGTATATCAAAATGCAGGCAAGAATCAAGCGTAATGCCTAAATCACGGACTGAAGTAATTTTATTCAATAGCACATCACTGATTCTGTAACTGAAGTCAATTTTGTTCCTGTTCTTGGTGAACATAATAGAGTGACATTTTGGTAAACTAAGAAAGAGCTTATTTTCAATACAATACGCGTTAAGTCTGTTTAAATCACTTTGTAGAAGTAAGCAGTCTTGTATATTCTGACAAGACATGTAAATCTTAATATCATCTGCATATAATAAAAATTTCGAGTGGACAAAGCACTGGTCGATATCGTTGATGAACAAGATGAATAAGAGAGGGCCTAGAATAGATCCCTGGGGAACCCCAGATGTGACGATAACAGGATCAGATTCATAGCCATTAACAACGACTCGTTGCGTTCTATTGAAAATATATGAAGTGAACCACCGAAGCAAATTTCCTTGAATGCCATTATAGGCAATCTTCTGCAGTAAAATATGATGGTCCACCCTGTCAAAGGCCTTCTGAAAGTCCGTGTATACTGCGTCTACTTGGATACGCTTATCCATATTTTCAAATAGATAATTTGTAAATATCATTAGATTAGTCGTGGTGGAACGACGCTTGACGAAGCCATGTTGTTCAGATAAAATAAGTGGGTGAATTATGGGGTATATTGCATCATGCACCAAACCCTCAAAGACCTTTGACAAAGTGGAAAGGATAGAAATGGGACGGTAATTCTCAACTTTACTCTTGTCCCCAGTTTTAAACACGGGCGTAATGAAAGCTCGCTTCCAGATAGAGGGAAAAACGCCATCGTACAAACATTTATTGAAAACAATATGTAGAGCAATACATAAATTATCACATAATTTTATAAAGAAAATTGGTGGTAGACCATCGGGACCGACTCCCTTTGAAGAATCTAAAGTTTTAAGTGCCTTACAAATCGCATCCTTGGACAAATAAATATTTGATATACAGGAGGCGTTATCAGCACAGTTTGTTGAAGGTTCCCATACATTAGGATCAAAAGTAGAAGGTTCATGGACAGAGGAGAAAAAAGAGGAAAATAAATTACAGGTGTCAATGGCGTTGTCAGAAGTAACATTACCAAAGGACATATTGAGAGGAAATCCAGTCTTCCCATTCCTGCTCGAAACAAATCTCCAAAAGTGTTTGATGTTTGTGGGAATACTTTCCTCAACTGAGTTTATGTACTTACGATGGGTTCTGATATATTCCTTATGGAATAAGTTGCGATGGTTCGAAAAGCATAAATAATCAGAAACATTGCCGTACTTCTTCCGTTTTACCCAAGCTCGTTCTTTAACTTTTATTGTTCTTATTAGTGACGGTGGAAACCAGAAGGGAAACTTGGAGCTTCTAGCTCGAGTTAACGGGACATGTTGTCTAATAATCCTATACACTGTCTCATAAAACACATTGACAGCCTGTTCAGGGGCGAGGTGAGAAAGTATTTCAACCCAGTTAATTTCAGTCAGATCATCATTAATTTTATCGTAATTAGCTTTGTGAAAATTGAACTTTACTGTAACATTAGGTTTCACAGAAGTAAGTGCCATCTCCAAACTGGTTAGAATGCAGAAGGGAGGGTGGTAACTGTGCTGGTTCAAAAGATTATTACATGGAACTATACGGCAATCTACGTTAGCTATAAAGAGGTCAAGCGTACGATCTAGACTATTTTTCTGTGTGTTATATTGCGTGCCATTGATAAGGTTTAAAAAGTTTGACATTTCTCGACTGATTGAGTTAGAAACTTTTGCGATTGCACAATTACTTTGATTGAACCATTCAATTTCAGGCAAATTAAAATCACCCACTATGAAATACGAATTGGTAGTGAATTCGTTAACGATGGCCTGTATCATATTCAAATATTGAACATGCACTTCCTGTGGCGTCCGGGGAGGAATATACACAGCACTAATAATGTGATGTTTATTGTACACGGAGGCACACAGTTGAACCATAACCTGCTCTACTCTAACATGAACAAAATGCGTCGGCAGCACTACAGGTTGTAATTCTCGAAGTACAGCCACTAGAACGCCCCCACCGTCCTCCTTTTCAGTTGCTACTCGATCACGGTCATGCCTGAAGACCGCGTAGCGATCATCAATAAATTCATGATTAAGAATATCAGGGATAAGCCAGGTCTCTGTCAGTATAATGACATCGTACGAACGACATTATGTTCATATACAACGTATGCAACTTTGTACGGAACCCGCCACAGTTCTGATAGTATATTAAAATATTGTTGTTACTATCCATTGAAAGCTTCGTTCACACAATAATAACTTGACACAGCAATATATCCTATAAAATACAATACTCTGAAATCCTTGCAAAGTATTACAGAATAATTTGCACACCATTCGTCTCAATAAGGTATGAACATGGAAACTATAGACCAGCCATTCTATGAGTAAGATACATATTCGATTTTGTGTTCTACGTAATTTAAAATATGCACAATGTGCCAAAAAATAAACAATATAAGATGATAGACAAGTACAACATTCTTCATGATTCAAAAGAATGTCACTAAAAATTTCACTAGTGATAACCCATAGTAACTGTACTCTTATATTAACTTGATACATTATGGATGGGTCACACTGAGTCCTTAGCACAGTTTTTATCACCACTTCGAACTTTAAGAAGGTCGGATTCGCAGCGTATAGCAAATGCTGATGCGCCTTCCCGCTCACGTATAAGTATTGTAGCGTTCCTGACCCATACGTACTTGAATCCACTCTGATTGGCACATTTTCTAGCCTCACGAAATAAAGATTTCGTTTTTAATGTGAGATGTTCATTTAGGTAAATCGGAACTTTAGTACCTGACAACCCTATCTGTTCAGACTTAAGACCCTTATTCTTGCGGTAGCCGCTGAGTATGTTATCACGAATGATACGTGATTTGAATTTAACGATTATATTTTTGGGCTTCTTATCTTGGGCCTGAGCGTGTGGTACTCGATGTATTGATATAATGTCACTTTGTGACACAGGCAAATTCACAGCCTTTCCTATGGATTCCATGATAGTGATAAGGTTCTCGCTACGCTTCTCAGGCAGGTTACAGATCTCGATGTTGCACTGCCGTGCTTGTTGTTCCATTAAGTCAATCTTGGCTTCAAGTTTGGACACCAACAGACTGCTACTGGTGTTCGAAGTGTCCTGCAACTGCCTAGCATACTCTTTTTGCTTTTCTTTTAAGGTCTCTATACGGGTCTTCATGTCCTCATAGCTAGCATTGAAAAATTGAATAGATTTTTCGATTTCCAAATTTGATTCCTGGATACGGAGGTTTTGTTGCTTGAGTTCGGAAACTCCCTTTACCAATTTGTTAAGAATAATTTCTTGATCATCCTTCCAGGATTGCAACAAACTTTTTAATTCACCAAATTCGTTTTGCTCGAGACATCCATCATCGCCACGGAATCGCTTGCTACTAGGCCTTGATGTTGTATTGACGCTGGCATATGGAGCCTCAGAAATGTTGGCTGATGGCGAGAGGTCGGGCTCCGACTGCGCAGAACCCATTGGAGGCGTACGCGTCACACGTCACACAATAGGCATCGATTCTATATCCATGTCAAGAATCTCATTCATAGTGGAAGTGCTAGCACTACTGGTTGATGGATTTAGACGTATTTGTGTATTTAGGGACAAAGGAATAAATTTTTCAATAACGCGGCTGTTTGAAGATTGTGGTTTGGACTTTTTTCCTAATCCTTTTTTTTTCTGCGCTGATACAATATTGCTTGTAGTTTGTTGCTCATCTTCTTCGGGTCTATTTTCACTATTTAATTCATCCGGACACACACTTCTACCAGCTACAACATTTAATTTCTTTTTCTTCTTTGGTTCAGTAATATCCAAAGTTCCATAACGCATTTCTTTTAAATACTTCACAAATGACTCGTTCACAGCATCTTGGGCAGTCTCATCAATTTCGGCATTTGGAAGGCGAGATATGACTTCTTCACTATTTAAAGGAACAATACCAGTTTTTTTAAAACCAGAACGTATATTGGATTTAGCGTTAATATTAAGCTGATTGATCAATAGCTTCAAAAGGCGAGGAAAACATCCCTTTGGAATGGAGCTTAAATTCCGTCCATCAGTTTCTTTCCACTTCTGCAAAATACTCCGCCATGCCTGTTTCATAGGTCGGAAGAAAGCCACATCTAGTGGTTGGGTCAAATGAGTGGAATTTGGTGGCAAAAACACAAAGTGTATGTCCTTTTCTTTACACAGATCTATTAAATGCGCTAAAAGATGAGACGATAAGTTGTCACCTATAAGAGGTTTTTTTTTGTCAAAATATGGAATAATGACATTTGTGATCCAATCACTAAAGATTTCTCCATCAAACCGGCCAGATTTCGACCTGTTATAGCAGGTTCCTTTTGGGCCATTTTGTATCCAAGTATCGTAAAGGTAGGTTGACTTATACACTACATAAGGCACCAATAGTTCTCCTTCAGCGTTTGCTGCAATCATCAAAGACGTACACCCTTTTGAAAAATGCCGGACCCTTTCTGGATACTTACATCCACGCCGAACGATGACTTTTGGTCGCCCAGGGTCATCTGATAAATTTGTTTCGTCGTAGTTGACTATGTTAGAGTGAGGTACGCCTTCAAGTGACTTTTCTAGTTCTGCAAAGTCGGTTTTCATCATTTCAGGTGACACTTCTGCTCTCGAACGTTTGATGTTTTGAGATATCCGCTTTGATATTTTGTCACTATGTCGTTTCAGAAAGCTCTCAACAAAATCAGGCCCTGGATAGTTGTTTTTAAACCTTTTCACAGTAATGTTTGATGTATCAAGATACATTTTAACAAAATATCTTAAATCGTTTTGGTCCAGCGGATAACCCCAATCCGCACAAATATTTAATTTTTTTACAATAAAAGCTTCGGTCTCTGGCGTCATTGCCGTTTGGCCACCATGGGGTTTCACTGATTTGTTATTGCGTCTCTGTAAAACTGAATATGAAATTCCATATTTCTCAGCAATACGTCGTATCGATGTGTTTCCAGCTGATATGTCTAGTAAAGCTTGATTAATTATGGCTACGTCATGTTTTTTAAGAGATTTCGCTCCCGGTTTGGGTCGATAATTTCTAGGCATATCTGTAGACAAATAAAATATATTTCGTAAATATAGGTACCTATTTGAGCACGCGTACTAACTCGCCAGGATAATATAGGTATTTAAACTATCATGGTCACTGACATCAGTATCAGAATCAACGGGATATTTACCATGTTTCATTATTTTGAGTTTCCGATATTTCGGCGCTGTTGCAAGCACCATGATCACGGAGGAACTGGAGTAGTGGCGGTGAACAGAGAAAAAGTTTTTTCCTAGGAGTAATTATATCGATCTACGCTCTTTCGAGTTCTTTTACTACGCGTATCTGCACTACTATTGGTTTCACTCTCACTACAAACTCGAACCCGATCTCGATCACGTTCACGACATACGATGCTCACTGTATCCAGTCGCGATTTTGTTTTAGCTTGTTCCCGATTGTTTTTGCAAAGACGGACCACTGGATGCCAGACGTTCGGCAGTTGAAACCCATCCTCACGATTGAAATTTTTATACTTTTTTATTTCAATTGCTTCCCTAACCAGTCTTGGTATATAGTGGCGTTCTGTCGAGAGCATCTGAGGGTTATGTAGCTCGATCCAGTGGTTCGTACCGGACTCCAATAAATGTTGAACGATTGCAGATTTATGCGGTTCATTGTTTTTGACTGCCCTGATGTGTTCCTTGATTCGGCATATAATGTAATGTGTATAGGACAAACAAAAAGAACGGAACGGAACTCGTAAGAGGGTAGATCGATATAATTACTCCTAGGAAAAAACTTTTTCTCTGTTCACCGCCACTACTCCAGTTCCTCCGTGATCATGGTGCTTGCAACAGCGCCGAAATATCGGAAACTCAAAATAATGAAACATGGTAAATATTCCGTTGATTCTGATACTGATCACCAGGATAATATTGTAATATATATATAATATACATAGGTATATTTTTTATAATTTGATTTGCAATCTGTAATTGCTTAAAGTTAAAAATAAAGTAGGTATCAATAAAAAATCATTATTATTTTGTAATGATGACCTAGGAAAGGACTCAAAATGTTATAATTAATAAACAATTTATTTTATTGTTGTATTTAAATAGACCTAGTCATTACCTTGGATAGTTAGCATTAAACGTGTCGACAACCCTAATAAAAAAACCCCTTCGCCCCTTTCTTGACCCTGTACACCCCATTCTTGAGTCTGTAAGCCCCACAAGTGATTCTGTTGCCCCCTTTCTATGACCCGCTTCACCCCTCAGGTGACCCTGATAACCCCAAAAATCTAAGTAATTGCCTTAAATAAGTTTTTCTCCAATTATGCAGGAAAATAATACACAAATTCACTCACCTATGCGTTTTTACAATAACCCAAGAGACAAGGTTTGCTTAGAACCGGGTTATATCGCCGAAAAATCACATAAACAAAAAAAAAAACGAAATTACGAGGAACCAAAATACGAGTGTTTTGAAGTGGGTTTTTTTAAACCGTTTTTTCTTCCATTCTACTTAGTCTATGAATCGTGTGTTGCCATTTCATAAAAAATCAAAACCTTTGCTCAAGTCAGTTACCTGACCACAGATAAACTAAGTTTTAAAGCCAGAAAATGAACGTGAACAAAATTAGACTGCATGATTCTGTTCCCCCCTAGGACCCTCTTCACCCCATTTTACGGTACTTGTACTCCAAAACTCTTTTTCAACCGAAGTATATATTTTTGGAAAATGTGTTTCAAAGAGTGCCTCAAGTATGTTTCACAAAATATCGAGATAATGACGAAGTTCTCAGTCCCCAAGAAGCTAAAACAAATTCTGTAATAACATTTGATGACGTTTCTTGCGAAAATCTGAATAATATTCGAGATTATTTCGCAATGGGCAGGCATAAAGATATTGACTGTTTCTATCTGAATCAAACCTACAGCAAGATCCCCAAGCAATTAATACGAGACAATACTAATTCTGTTCAAGCAAGATATCATCAATTTGCGTCACGTCTATGATGAACACATTAATACAGATATGAGTTGGTTTCAATTTCAAGACATATGCACAAAAGTGTGGAATAAACCTTTTAATTATATAGTTATAAATAAGGATTGTGAAAAAAATGAAGGACGTTACAGAATAAAATTTGATACATTTATAATCTTAGATTAATAAACAACTTATATACAAAAACTTTCTTAAATAAGTTTATTATAACTTTTAACGTGATTTAAGCAGGTTCTATCATGAATAAAGAAGAAGAGTTGAAAAAACAAATAATTAAATCAGCTGAATCGGTGAGAAAAAAAATTAAAATGGTCGAGACAGTGAATCTTCTAATAATATGTTTGTGGAATCTGTACTGAAACCAATAATTGAACCTTTAAATGTAATTTCAAATAAAAATTCCAAAATAAATGAATACTGTGAAACTCCTAGAGAGATTACAACTACAACAACAACTAGCCCATCGCAGTCCACTGCTGGACTAGGCCTCTCCCAATGTTGGGAGGCTTTGGCCTACTGTTTCCGCGCCAGACGGGTTGATACAGGGTTTTATTTCATGTTTTCCTTATCTCGCAGTGACATCGTCTGCGTATTGTTATGTTAGTCGCCTCTTACGACACCCTTCGGATGAGATGGGGTGGTGATACTTGTATTCTTTCTCCGTCAAAAACAGAACTCCGTTAAACAGATAATAATAATAAAATCATTTATTTCGAACAAAGAAGTCCATATTTTGTTAGTAATATTGTTCTTACAAATTATGTTAGTAAAATTGGCATCTTTGTTTGCAGTCCCTTATATTATCAAATCTCAATATATTATCAAATGTCAGAGTATAAGTAGGTATTATCAAATGTCAAAAAAAAAGTCAAACTAGGAATAGGAGTGGGTAACTGATATAATGTCAAAATTGCAATTTAATTAAAATAATAATTAATTATACTATTAGAATTGTTTGATGCATGAAAACATTATTAAAATAAAAAAATAGATCTAATTCAATGTAACAGCGGAAATTTGCTGATTTATCTAGAGACACCATTAATAAAATGAAATTTAGCCCGAATGATTCACACGTTGATCTAAATAAAGCGAATCTGATGAAAATGATATACCAGATAATATAAGCACAATATCTTTTGAAACCCCAGTTAATGAAAGTCCCAATACCTCATGGTCAGCACCCATAGTTCTCAATGAAAATATACCTTTTGGTGTAAGAAATGAAAATAGAAATCTTTTTATGGGGTCTTCTGAGGTAACTATTTTTAACAACAATATCATTGTAGCTGGACGTAAATATAGCAAAACAGCTGTTTTAATGAAATTACTGATGAACAAATTACCCGATACAACGCTAGTAACTGAAGACGATAAAATAAATTATAAAAATATGCTGATAGACACAAACGCTCATCGTCGTGATTTTGATCCTTCTAAACCTATCAAAAGTAATAAAGGTCCAAAACATACTCAAATAATAAAACCACTCTTTAATAAAAATGATGGAAGTTCAAAGATAGATAATATAAATGTTCATGGAGGAGGTTTTCTTTTTGTAATAAAAAAGCTAAAAAAGAACACTGATTATGTGAAACACTGAGTAGGTGAAATTTATATGCGAATCGCACAGTTAACACCTAAGTTATTTTGTTCCCAAGTTTTTATTTATATTTCGTGTGAAAATTAGTGTTATAATCAGTTTTTGGACAATTACATAAGCGTAATATATATTATTCGAGTTTTGGACAATTGATGAAGTGATTGGTGATGTTTATTGATGATTATTGATGATTATTCCTATGGACTAAAAACTTTTAACAAGTAAGTTGCCCTCATATAGCGGCCACCGCAAGTGTTTTACGAAAACGCGTAAGTAACGCTTAGTGCACGGCGCTTACGAAGTTCTTCTCGCTGCTCAGCCATATTATCTTAGAATCTGCGGTTGTGACTTGCAAGTTTGAATACACTCATTGGCGGTTAGGAATCGAAGGCTGGGTGTGTTTACATAATAATATTCCACTGACACAAAATAGAAGAATCGACTGATAACAGCTGGGCAGAGGGATACTTGTTAATTGTGGTTCAAATTTCAACCAGTGCCAGTTGTTACGTTGTTTTGGTATACCTACTCTTTAGCTATTTTGCTTCATCTAAAATGATTTGCCATGGCTGTAAATAAAAGCTTAAGGATAGAATGTTCTTAATATGCAACACTTGTAAATCTGAGTACTGCTTTGAATGCTTAAATATATCGAACGATGCGGGTATGAGGCTTACCAAGGCAGAATTGGAGTCAATATGTTGTCCGTATTGTCAAAACATTACTAGAAGAGTAAACAACGATGACACACCCTGCCGCCAACGCCGCCGACAGACAATGTCGTGTGACGAGTCTATGAACGTTTCATTTGGCAAAATGTTGATACAAGGAGTAGAAACCTCTGCCACCTCTGCGGCAAGTCCTGGCTTGGTGCATGAATCCGCTTCGATGGAAAGTATTGGTAAACTTTTCGACCTAAAGTTTGCACCCGATTCCCCAATTATGGGAAATCTTAGATCGGCTCTTAACAAGGATATTGATAGAATAGTGACCGTGCATGTGAACCGAGCGTTTGAGAAATTGAAAAGCGAGTTTACATCAACCACTGATTACTTGTCTGCTGAACAAAAGGATATAAGATTATAGTTAAAGGAAAAGGAAGCTCAAATCAGAGAACTACAATCTAATGTCCTAAAATCCCAATCGTCACTAGCAAAGCTCCAGTCTAAGGTTTCAACTATTGAGAAGATGTCACGAGATTTAAATCTTGAAATTCATCAAGTTCCTGAAACCAAAAGTGAGAACCTAATGGGTCTAGTCAATAAACTATGTGAGTGCCTTAAAGTGAACATATCTGATGGCGATGTGAGGTTGTGCCGCCGTGTTGCCAAAATGGATACATCATCAAACAGACCTCGAAACATACTCGTCACCCTGTCTTCGCAGCAACACCGTGATCTTATAATATCAGCAGTTATTCCTTTCAATAAGGCTCACGCTCAGGAAAGACTTGCCACAACTCATATTGGTTTTAAGGGGGAGACTCGCAGAATCTATGTCGCCGAACATCTGTCTCCAGAAGTTAAATAGGTGCACAGTGCTGCCAGAAAGTTCTGTAGAGAAAATAGTTTTAAGTTTGTATGGGTGCGTTTTGAACAAATATATATTCGGAAAGATGAGCAAAGTCATACCATCCATGTTAAGGATGTCACTTGTTTAACCTAACTTGCTTAACTGTACATTTTTTTTTAAATTTTTTTAATTTTGGAGATTGTGTAGATTCACGTTACAATGTTTTTAGACGTGATCGCATTGATAGTAACTCATTAAAATTCGAGGGTGGAGGTGTCCTTGTCGCTATTAAAAAAACTTTTAATGTTATTCGCCGGGCATCTTGGGATAGTGGTGTGGAGGATACCTGGGTTTCCATTATACCGGAAAACAATAATTCACCTAATTTAAATATATATGTCTGTTATCTGCCGCCTGATTTGACTTATTCCAAGTTAGAAACATTTTATTCAAACTGTCAAGTAGTATTATTAAACAACTGCTCCGAAGAAAGTTGTCTGATTATAGGTGATTTCAACAATCATGAGTTTACAACTACCACTTGTGGTGGTAGCGAGCCATCACATACCCCTTATAGTAATAAAACTGTGCTCTTACAAGAATTTGTCTCACTCTGTCGGTTATATCCATGTAATAAAATTACCAATGCCAAAAATCGTATACTTGATTTAATATTGTCTTCTGTTGAAAATCTCAAAATTGTTGAGGCTGATCCTATGACTTCAAAAGACGAGCATCACCCTGCTTTAAAGTTTGAATTTCCTGTATCGCTTAAACCAACAAAGAAATTGAATAATAATAATAATAAAAGACTGAATTTCACAAAGTCTACGTCCAAAAACAATAAATCAACAATAAAACAAGCTTATTTAGCTATTGAAAATTGTTTCCATGCAATAGTAAAATTCGAATACCTCGGGTTATTCCTCTGCCAAAAACTGGAGGTATTTTGCCGTTAATTCCTATATTTGCTGGGTTGTCCTCCTTAGGGGCACTAGCTGTTGGCGCAGCAGGTATTGTAAAGACGGTTAATAATATTGTAAATAAGACAGCTCAACAAGCCTTACGTGAATCTGAACGACACAACAAAACTATGGAATCTATTACATTAGGTAGAGGTTTAAACATCAAACCGTATAAAAAGGGTAATTGTTTATTTATATTTCCATCAAAAAACTAGCTACAAACCTACCTAATCGTGCTTTAACCAACATTGATATACTAAACAATGCGAAGAATATACCACATTTTCGAGGAGTTTTCATGAGGGATCAACTACCTAGATACGCAAAACGCATTGAATACCGTATTAATAATTTAGATAATTCTATTAATGATGGTACAAATTGGGTAGCATATATAAAGGTAAATAATTATTGTGAATATTTTGATAGTTTTGGGGATTTGAAACCCCTTTAGAATTAGTACATTATCTAAGAACCAGAGATATTTTTTATTATTATAATAGATAGCAACGATTCATTCTGTTAACTGTGGTCATTTGTGTTTAAAATATTTGAATTGTTTCTGGAATAAATACTATTTATGATACTGCGCTGTTCAATTTGTGTCATTTGCACAATGTCTTATCCATAACTGGTAATACATCTATGTTATCCACATATTATTCTCCGGCACTACAACTTGGCGGAGAATATGAATGTGCACCTATTTATTTTTCTACCTTCAATTCGATTCCAACTATTGATAACCGGAATAATAAGTTTTATTATGGTCAAAATGAAATTATTGTATTACCCGAGGGTGCTTATGAACTTCAAGATATAAATGATTATATAAAAAGTGACATTGAAGATGGGTCATTTAAATTGGACTGCAACAATAATACGTTGAAAACATCTATCTTTTGCACAAAAGAAATTCATTTCGAAAATAGTGATTCTCTGAGAGAATTATTAGGATTTGGTAAACAGGTTTTAAAAGCCAATATAAAACATGTTTCTCACCTTCCAGTGAACATTTTAGCAACAACTGTATTCAGAATCGAATGTGGCGTAATATATATTATTCGAGTTCTCTATTCCTCTCAATACTATTTTTAGATTTGCTGAAGACTATAAGAAGGTTGTAATAAATTGCAAACACAAACTAATCTTGTTACGAAGTAACACAAATCTAAACTCTTTAAAATTAAACACAGGCGAAGTTGTAGAAGATATAATATTTAAGCAAATCATATGGCGTGTACCGCATGTAAAGGTTTCTGATAAAGCAAAGCTTCATTTCCTTAAAGTTTTGGATTAAGATAGATCTTTACAATTAGCGTTTAGAAATTGGGATCTATATGAATATCCTCTGTTACATAAAACAACAATACGTGGCCTGCAAAAACTTCATCCCAAATTGAAAAGCCTAGATTTGTAATTATAGGTTTACAAACAAATAGGAAAAATAATTCAAGTGCTGACATGTCTCGCTTTAATCACTGCAATTTACGCGAGGTTAAATTCTATCTCAATTCCACATTTTTCTATTACGCAAATTTTTCTAATAACACAATAGCTATATTATATGAACAATACGTTAAATTTCAACAGTCTTACTACGGAAGTCGAGCAGAACTGTTATTGTCCCCTAAAGAATTTAAGGATATCGCTCCCTTATTTGTTATTGATTGCTGTAGACAGGCAGATAACTTAAAGACAGGGCCTGTAGTTGATGTACGTGTAGAAATTGAAAGTGATCAAGAAATACCTGATCAGACTTCAGGGTTACTGCCTTATTCTCAACGATTGTATCGTGGAATATTAACCAGTAAGCAATATTGTAAAGAAAATATCATGAATCAAAATACAATTTTTGTTGATTTACAAGGATTTAAAGCCCAAAATAACAATTTTATCATTAAAGAGTTGACTTTAGCTACAGAGTATTATACTCAATCATTTCTAGTTAAATCACCATACTCATTTAATTATTTATCAAAAGAAGAAAAAAAGCAAACGAGATGGTTAGAACGTAATCGTGGATTATATTGGAGTGAAGGCTTACATAGACCATAGAGAATTTAAACGTCTCATTATACCTTATTTAGAAAATAAAAGTATATTAGTAAAAGATTTAGAAAAAATTAAATGGGTTAAGGAATTGTGTTCAAATTGTACTAGTGTTAATATGGAAGATGAGGGAGCTTGTAACTTACAGTCTTTGATTAAAATTTATAGTAAAAATATGAATTTTAACTGCATCAATCATAAGAAGCTTTGTGCTTTAGCAAATGTTATTTGTATGAAAAAATGGTATAAGGATAGTCATGTACATTTTTCTTATTAATTTTTCAAGTTTGAATCTTACATTGATTTTTATTTTTAATAAGACCTGTAATAACTATACATTATCAATTTTACACAATATTGGACTATATTTTGTGAAATAATTTTAAAATATATTTATGAAATATTAATTTCAATACAGATGTCATAAAAATATTTACAAACTTACGCTACACCTATTATTATACATTTATAATTCAGTTAAGAATATTTCAAAACAAAAAACTATTATTAATTTATTTTTAATATCACCTTTAATGACTATACATTAACTTATTTCATTACAAATACAATTACAGTTTCTATTAGACTATACATTAA
Source organism: Eilema griseolum (assembly GCA_963662185.1). Lineage (NCBI taxonomy): Eukaryota > Metazoa > Arthropoda > Insecta > Lepidoptera > Erebidae > Eilema > Eilema griseolum. The sequence goes on along the minus strand of OY759231.1, from coordinate 21,317,399 downwards.
TTTATTTCATTACAGTTTCTATTATATTAATGACATAATGTCACCTTAAAACTTAAAACGCGAAAGTTTAAAAGTAATTAAAATAATAATTAAAATGTTTTTTTTTTAAGTTTTAAAATATACAATTAATTTATTAAACATTAATTTCAATGTCATAAAACTATTTAAAAACGTACACTATCTACACCTATATTGTACATTCATAATCTAGTAAGTAATGTTTTAAAACAAAAAATATTATAAATAAATATTAGGGAAAGAATATCCACATAATTTTTTCGATATGTATTAGAATTTAATACATGTATGTATTAATTTTTCGGTTTGATCTGAAATTTCATCTACTGGATCTTTTATAATGTATTGTACCTTTATTATCTCCTCGTTATAATGTTCACTGCCACTTGATCCGCTCAGATCCTTAATCACAATTTTGATCAAACGCCGTCCTTTTGTTGGTTCACTGTTTATGATGTATAAAGGTTGATTATATTTTTTCAAGATTTTACTCACTATTTTTGTTATGGTTTTGTTTTTTTTCTTTTGCCATCTTTTTTAGGTGTTTCACAAACTTTGAGCAAGCTTTGAGCTGCGATCCATAATCGATCATTTTCTTCTTCAAATGCATATGGATCTTGCGCATTTGGAAGCGATTCTGGTGAATACAATCCACTGAGTTCACCGTTTCTTTCTTGTTTCTTTCATGGTTTCTATCGCGAATAAATTCACGTTTGTGTTCTGAAACAAAAAATAAATTTTCATTAGTACATGAATTTCATCTAACACAATATTGTATAAGTCTATGAAATGAAACAAATATCTTACCATGTTGTATATCGCTGTTCAAATTTGTAATGTACAAGTGTTCACCTTGCGAGTGATAAAGTCAGAATAAAGTAATGAACTTATACAACTAACTTCGATATTATATAGGTAGCCGCTGTGTCTGAAAATTGATACTATTTCATCAGTTATGCATACCATGATTCATATTGCTTTAAACAAGTTGGAACATGAAATTCTATGACGTTAAAACACGCATTGTGAATAGCTAAGCAAAAAAAAAAGTTATATGTTGGGTTACTATAGACAGGTTACAACATGAAAATGAGTATGAATTAGATTCAGATTACTAATTCAAGTTCAAACCTGTATATAAAAAAGATAGGTTACAACTGTAACCGGGAAACTTCCCCTGGCTACTCCACCGGTTCGCCCAGGTAAGAGCTGAGGAACTGAGACTCTAAGAATACCTCAGGGCGCCATTTTCATCAGAGACAGTGTGTGCGCGTGTTCCAGATGCCCTCAATGAAACGACCTTAGTTAGTACATACATATATTTGATCAAAAAAACACAGAATTTAGAGATGTTAATAGGTAGGTACTACAGAATAAATAGTTTGACTGCGTGCATTCTTTGTAGCACGCACAGCTGATCCTATCAGAGTTACACAGAATTACAAAATTATATCAAGATAGGTACATAGAAATACAATCAGAGGAATGAATACGTGACCTTTCGGTGGACCTTCGCGTATCCTCAGCACAGGTTGTCGGCTTGCGTAAACGGGACCTGCTCACCGGTTCCCGTACTGCAACTCGAGTCCCAAGACCAGGAACTCCGATCGCTGCTCACCGCCTCCCGTACTGCGCCACGAGTCCCAAGCCAAGAAACTCCGCTTCTTTATGAGGGTACCGCACTTTGCGGATGGGTCAAATATTCGTCTCCAAAGGTACCAGTAGACCCCAGAGAAGTCCGGAATATATTGCTAATTATCATTCTGATAATATAGTAAAATGTAGGTAGGTACAGAGAATCTTCCAGAGAATATTAAGCAAAGTAACAACAGAGATTTACGACCTTCGTCGAACGTAACTCCGTGAGATCTGATCTTTTTTTCGTCTCACCAGGAGAGGCCTATTTATAGTCTTCTCCATGGAAGATTCTAGTAAAAATCAAATTTTCACCAATCAACAAACACGTAACAGTCAAAACAAAACTTCCACCTAGACGTGGGTCGTTACGTCATTTCCAAGAAATGTAACAAAACTAGTGACTTGGTCGGCGTCACCTGTTTCAAAACTAGTGATTTTTATAGCTAGCTATTTTTATTCAGCTACTGTGATTGTTTGCATAGATACCTCCACCAACTATACAGTTACGTCAGTTACACACGAAACGAAAATAAATGAAATCACTATCTAAGTGTTTTTAGCTATACAGTTAAATCAATAAATTAACTTCCCTTCATACTTTATTCAGGCTTAGGACTGACTGCATTAAATGTATTTATGATTGATTGGTGTTTACTATGAAACTATGATTTTAATAAAATTATTAATGCAGGCGTATTTAAAAGTTTTGTATATACAATGATGATTGATATTTACAGTTTATTTACACTTTTTTGATATATTTACAGTTTACTTACACTTTTTCAACGTTTTCACTGTCATTTGTTTTTGCATTTTTATTTAAGTAAGTACAATTATTTTGTTTGTTTGTTTAATACAATTGTTTTATTTGTTTGACTATTTATACAAAAATCTTTTTGGATCTAAGTTAACATTTAAATATGTCAATTGGGCAACTTTGTGTGTCTTCAATTGTATGCGGCGGTTAGTAATTGTGAGCCCAGTCTTGCTAAATATTCTCTCGCACGGAACTGAAGTTGCCATTATATTGCCATACTTGCGTAGAAGTATGGCAAGGTTGGGATAAATGTGGCGGTTAAGTTGCCACCATTGCAATGGACAGTTAAATTTCCCACTATCATTAAACATAGGTAGAATGTTGTCTTTTAAATAAGAATCCACTTCCTTGATAGCACACGACAAAGGCGTTATGTGTACGTGCTGCTGCTGAGTCCCGACAATATTGTTTAAAATAGACCAAGGTGAAAATTTATCTCGTACTGGTATAGAAGCTGAGGTTGAAGTGGATTGTTGTGGTAGGTTTTCTCCATGTCGTCTCAGTCTAATATCAGCTGCAAGTATCTCTTCCAGCATTTTCTTTGCTTTTGCTGCCTCATTTGTGTCAGAGAATACATTCATTTTGTACCTTGGGTCTAAAATTGTACATATCGAGAACGTCCCACTTCGCTCAATACCTTCTAGTCTTTTATCTAAGCCTGTCCGAAGTGCTGTAACTACATTATTTGTCATAACAGTAAAGCCTTCTAGGAGCAGTTGGACACAAGATTCTCTAAGACAGCGTGTCATGACTATGATAGTGCTAGCTGTTATATAATCTTCACCACTCATAGCTTTTGTAGCTTCGTCGAAAGGATTTAAAACCTTGCACAGTTCGTGAAACATTGTCCATTCCTCGACAGTTAAGATTGGTAAATCTTTTTTAAGAATTGCCACAGTAGCACATATTTGATTTTCTAATTCAACAAATCGCTGTAACATAGCAAACGTAGAGTTCCATCTGGTTGGTACTTCCTGAATCAAGCGCTTTGGCGTCACGGCCGGCTTTTCCTGGGATTGCGCTTTTAATAATTTTTCTAGCGCAGCTGTACTTGTCTTAAAATGACGGACGATAGTTTTAACTTTATCCAAAGAAGCTTGGACTAAATTCAGGGCATCTTGTACTATTAAGTTCAACGTATGGCCGTAGCATCCGTAATGCTTCCACCCTATATCAGCTATAGCTTTCTTGACATTAGCTGCGTTGTCACTAACAATAAAATTGATTTTATTTGTGACATTACACTCATTGGTCGTTTCGAGCAATGCAGCTTGAATATTCGCACTGCTGTGTGTATCCTTAAACTCTGCACATTTTAATAAAAATGTTTTAAGAATAAGATCCTTTGTTATATAGTGCCCCGTAACAGCAATGTAGGCATCATTGACTCGCGACGTCCATAAGTCTGTTGTTAAAGATAGAAATTCAATATCGTTTATTTCTTCTTTTTTTTGTAGAACTGTTTGGTCGTATAATGTGGGAATCAAAATGTTGGAGACAGTTTTTCGCGATGGCAGCTCGTATCCAGGTATATGTCGGGCAAATTTTTTAAAAGCACGTTCTTCTACTAAAGAGAAAGGGTGATAACTATCTATAAATAAATCAGCAAGGTCATTATCAATTTGTCTTTTTTTCGTTAGAGTTACTTTTTTGCCAATTCCGTAACTATCAATGCGCTGTTGCGCAGCGCGCATACCCATATAGGGTATGGTACTTACACTTACGGCAGTGGACGTAGAAGCTGACGCAGCATCGGAGCTGGACGACGAGGGCTGAGGTTGGACGTCGCCTGGGGATTCCTGCCCATGACTTTGTTCTGGGGTCCTTGCCGTAGATTGCGCGATACAAATCGATGTATACGCATTGGGGTGTTTTCGCTTCAAATGGGTTTTTAAATTTGCAGTTGAAGTTTTGAAGCTATAAACTTCACCACAACCGTTGCATTTCGCTTTTTTTTCACTATGCAGTTTTTGAAAAAACTCCCACAAAGCACTAGAATTTAATCGAGACATTTTTACAAGTTTTTTATTTACACTTCACTATATTTACAATTTATTTAGACTAAAAAAATTAACAATTTACATATAACAAAGAAACGTTCCATGAAATTTACACCAAAATAACATACAACCGTTAATTTTTAAAAGAAAAGATAGTAAGTACTCTAAGTTATACACAAGTAGGTACAACGACGAAATGAAACAATCTAAAAAGTAAAAATCAACACTTTATTAAATTTCACTTAAAATTAGATTTACAATAATTTAGAAATTAGAGTACGCCAATATATAAAAATTAATTATTACATTATACAATTAAAATATTGTCCACATTTTTGTACAGTCAGAGTGACAGTCTAATCTATTAACCCGCCCCTCATCGTACCTGGTGCAAAGGTACCCATGACACTGGCGGCATTGCCCCGTTGAACAGCTATGGCCAACCGTTGCCCCAGGTACGAGCCGGAGCGGGAGTCACCGGTTTTGTCCCTCAACCTGCGCCCTAATTCGCTCACCAGATTCTTGGCGTCGGTACCCCAACTACCCATTGTCTCGACCGCAAAGGGAGCGAACATATATTGCTCTGTCAACGCCGCATACTTCTCTCGTTTTTTATCCGCTGCGTCCTCAGCAGCAGCTGCCGGAGACCGGACAGTACGGCTCAGGTGACTGGGCGCAACCGTGCTGACACACGTGGCATCCCACAGAAGGCACTTACCATTTTTCCATGGCACCAGAGTCATACCGTCCGGCCTTTTGCCGTCGGATCTGCTGAGGCCAGGTGGTTCTAATAGGCATGGGATATCCGCCGACACAAAGGCTCTCCGAAGTATGTCGTTGAGAGCATGGTGGCGCGGAAACCTACCCGTACTTCTACGACAACTCAGTGCGTGATGGCCATCGCTCGCCACCATAGAACCGCAGGTGCATCTATGGGGTTCACACAACCCGCAGCCCAGGCGGAGGGCCACCGCCACCCGCAACGAATTGTCATCCAACAAAGTGCCCAGGTGAGGTGAAGGCAGCGCGTGCAACCACGCTCCCGATTCCGGCTGTGACACTGCTCGGAGCCTGGCCATATCGGCTCCCGAAGCAACCTCCAATAACTGCTCCCTAAGCCTTACAGCAATGCCCTCGTCCCAAGCGCGCTGGACAGTGGGCACGACTGGTCTCGACGCCGCTGAACTGCAGGCGAACCACACTGTCTCGGCGCCGGGCGCAAAGGGCACGGTCACTCTGCCAACATTATTATGGAGGATTACAGTGACGAGATCCGCTACCCCATGCGCCGACGCCAGGAAAGCCGGCACACCCACATCCCGCGCGCGTCGCACCCCGATACCTCCGTGACGAATGGGAAGAGTCGCCTGTGTCCACTGAGACTCATTGAGAGATACATTTAAAATCGACTCAACAGTGGATCTAAGGCTGTCGTCGAATGCTGCGACTTCCACTGGACATACCCAGGTAGGCGTAGTCCGCAGGAGATACGTTAGCTTAGGGAGGGCAAAGCACATGCGCAATAAGGCCAGCGCCACGTGCGCAGAAAGGTCTTTGAGACGTTCTCGAGCGGTCAGGAGAAGCTTAGTGCGGGAAGAAATTGCTTCTGGCACTCCATCAGGGAAGATAGGAGACCCTAAGAGGGTGAAGGAGTACGGAGAAAGTTCTTTGATACCAGGCAAAAGGGAATTGAAGCGAGAAAAGCAAGAACGAGCTTCAGCACTGCAAGGGAACAATTCGCATTTAGAGGGATTCACCTCCAGACCCAGATTCTTGAGACGAGGAATCAAAGCGTTCAGATCCTGGTAGACGTCTTCCGGTGAACCCCCGAGGGTCCCATCGTCAAGATACCATAAATTCAGGTCGGATTTAAGCTCCGTAATGACTTTATGGATTGCCAGGCTGAAAATGAGGGGCCCCAGCGGATCCCCTTGCTGAGCACCCACCTGCGAAGAGACTAAGTTATTATTGAAGAAGAGATTAGAGGGATGATGGTACGCTTGAAACAGAAAAGGGTAGAGAGAGGGAACCTGATCCTTGACCTCACTCAAAAGAACGTCTCTCTCCAATGTGTTAAAAGCATTTCGTATATCGAGCTTCAGCACCACGCAGTCCAAACGGTCAGGGTCCATGACAAACGCGCGCGTTGCATGGATAGCCGCCTCGCATCCCCGACGCGCCCCAAAACCAAGCTGGTGCGGCAGCAAATACTCCGTCATCGCTTCCCTCACTGATCGGCACGCCAGCTTGGCCGTCAGTCTACGGAGTACGCTCCCGATCGCTATTGGCCTAAGCCCGCCGTCCTTCTTCGTAAGCGCACACAGAGATGCCCCATAGAGATAGGGACAGACGGCAGGATTCAGCCGTCCACTCAGCAGAAGATTTGCCAGCCTCGCCAAGCACCCCAACAGTCGCTGCCCATTCTCCCCCGCCGAACCCGACGTGAGCTCCTTCAAGTGCCCAGGACGTATATCGTCCAAGCCCGCCGCGGAGCCGCTATAAAAAGTACTCAGCGCGAGCGCCACGTCCTCCGCGGAAACCGTCACCGCCGAAAATGACGTGTCCGGATCCGGCGGAAAGCTTAGCGGGCGCGATGGGCTCGGATGTTTCGCACGAAGCGCGTTAAGCGTATCCGTGTCGTGCCGTGCGAATCAGTCATCAGAGACCAAGATCCGGACAGCCCCACGTAGGTCACCCTCATATACCTTAGTCTCGATGGCTTTACGATTGTCCCGGGACCCAGATAAACGCGTCCCCCCCGGCTCCTCTGGGAACAGGCCCGAGTCGAATGACTGTATGTTTGCTTTCACCTTGGTTGTCATGTTGCCCGGCGCGTCCTTCGAAGGGACCCGCAGGGCACCATAGGCAAAAGTAAGGAGTGCCCCCCAGTCATCCACACCGTTGCCGTCGACACACCTGTCGAGGACCTCGCACAATCGACTCGCCGCCTGGTTCTGAGCGCCCTTGGGAATATGCTTCATCACGGCCGTACAAGCTCTCAAAGCGGCAACCCTCTCTAGCGGACAAGGGCCAGGCTCCCGGAGCACCTGACTTTGCTGACTGGACGGCCGCGAATCAGCGCCAGTCAAAGCGGGCGCTGTTTGCTGCAGGTTTTTATGTTTGCGGCCTATGTGGACCTTGAGCCCATGTACACTAAAAGTGCGTGAAGATCCTGGGCAGTGGGGGCAACACACTGGGACAGTTGAGGAACTCATTTTAAGTAGGTAATACAGTACCTATGGTTGTTAATATGTTAATATGTTCAAAATCTGTGTAAATTAACGAATTATATTTCCTTTTATAAGTCATCCATTATATCTTATCTAAGTTTTTAACTTGTCCTTGCTTGAAAAAGATAAATCTATACCGAAGATGTACCATTAATATTATTATAGAATATATTCTATAATTATAATATTCTTTTAAAATAAGGAAACTAAAACCTTTCTACTAATTGCATAGTAAATGTATGGAAGTGTTTAATGTCAAAATGTTGATACCTCTCGTTTGATTTAAAAAAAGTTATTGATGCCATTTTACTCATTAGGTAACGTACTTTTGATATCAGTTTAAAGTTTATTGATATCTGTAATAGTTACGGAACAGTCACCTGGACACACTTAACGATTACATACCTGTATACCGAGCAGATGGCGAATGGAGAAATCACATACAAGTTTATAGCTTGTCCTCCGATACTATTACTTGCAAGATAATAAATCCAATCGAGGCAAGCGTTTGATATTCTATAAACTCCACATACGTCCTTTACAGCCATGACAGTGGTTTTACCACTTCTTCCAGCGGATAAAATATTCGAAGGTTTTGAGTACCCGGTAAGCAAAATCAGCTGGACGCAATTTTCACTAATTTATTGCACTTTTACACACACTTATTTACTTTTATTAAATTATTACAATATAGCGATCGGGCAGAGTTTCGTCTTAACCTAGTGTACGGCTCAGAATCCAAAAAATTATATAATTATTTTATATTAAATTCAAAGAGACGCCCGCTTCCCGGAATCCAGATTTCAGGAGCCGTTGAAATTATTTACAAACAGAGATCACTATATTTTATTATCTATGTCTATAGAATTACGTATGAAAATTAAACGTATACTAATATTGTTATGCTGTTTTTTTTAGTGTTTTGTTTCATGTCGTATACCACTGCACGTGCGCTTTCGGATTTATTAGTGTCCGCTCTCGCTTGCTTACTCGGAAATTTTCTATCTGCCATCTCGCTCACTCGGCCGGTCGGTAGGCGCGATGTGAAAGAAACAGTCGACTCTCGCTGGCTCGAATAACGCATTTACAAAAATCACTACTCAGAAAGTCTCGAAAACTAGTGATTCGGTTACATGCCACAAAACTAGTTATTGTATATAATGACGTGAAATAACGCCCACGTCTACTTCCACCTCACATCAATACCTACTTTTGACAGATGACAGTTGTAGTTTGCACTAACACCGCACCATTAATTTAAATTATGTTATAAAAGTATTAATAATTAAGTGATTTAATACCATAAAAATCACACTATTATATAATGATAAGAATATACTAAAATGCTAATTAATACTAGCATTATTTCTAGCGACATCTATCGTCAACTTAGAAAAACAAACACCACAACACAACAGGTAATCAATAAAGATTCACCGCAATCCTCTTAGATGTCGCCTCAGGCACATCCCAAATATATTGAAACTATTAATTGTGTTACAGTCATTTTGGGTAACTTTGAACACTTTTTGTAGATATTTTCATATTGTATATAATTTTTATTAGAAAGTTGCCATGTTTTAAATCATGTTGAATGCCCTCTTAGATAAGTCTATGGATTACCATAGTTATTAAAAAGATTTTGTAGTCAGTTCATTAAGTAATTTACAAAAATGTAGTGATTCAATGTTACTATGAACTTAGGGTAACATTGAATGGTGTTTACCTCATCATATAAATTGCTATATTGTGCCCTCAATTTAACTATTTGGGTAACTTTGTGTGTATTTTATTGTACAAAAATAACCGACATACATATCCTGAGACAGTTTTCGTCCAAAAACTTATAATAAGTGAGAGGTCACCACAGGTGATTCTTATTTGCAGTGTAAAAAGATAGTAAAAAGAAATCATATGTTGTTGTATAATTCACTAGCAATGTATCAATAAATAAAAGAGATGCATAAAATTATTCATTTATTTGGCTTTAAAATGAGATCAAATTCTAACAAGTGGAAAAAAAAACGTAATACAAACTTTTCCAAAACAAAATCCTATTCTCCCTATTCCTTAGACAAAATGTCATCTTGAATTTGGAGTTTACTACCCCTTTTAACAATTTGCTCATTATCTAGCACATGTACCAATTGACTTATATTTATTTGATAAATATCACTTTTGGAAGGTCATGGCCTTATAACCTCCATCGTAATTTTTTATCAGGACAGATAAAGTGATTTTAGAACCAATAACCTTCGTTATGCAACCTGGAAACATACTGCCTTCTTCTTCGAACACACAGAATGATCCTTCTAATGGCTTTCCTTTATTTTGGACATTACCAGTTTTTATTAGTGTGCCATCGAAGTCCAACACATAGTCTTCCACTACAACAGGTAATTCGTGAGGCTCTATGGTGATCTGGTTTTCCAACTCCAAGTCATCTTCAGTTAACGGATAGGGTTCAACTGTTTCTGATATTACTGGATGCAACTTATTTCTATCATCTTGGTTTTTAGATTCGTTTGGCCTTGTTTTCGGTTGATACTCGTGGATCTCAGCACAGATTACAACTGTATTCACTTCTCGTTCCTGTATTTCATTTTCCTGTGGCTCACTCTCAACACCAATTGAACCAACAGCGTCAACTTCTTTTGAAATTGTTGAATCTTCCGGTTCTGATACTTGTTTTTCTTATTACCTTTACCTTTATTTGTAGAACCCTTAGGCCTGCCTCTTTTCTTACTCTCAGTCACTGATTTTCCTTTACCATCTTTTTCTCTATTTTCCTGATATTTTTCAAATTCCTCGGCTGACACACTTACCTGCTGTCACAGGCAATTGAAATTTTCTTGCTTTCCTCACCACACTTAGGTTCGGATGGCCTGACTTGAATATGAAACTTTGATCCACATAAATATAACTTTCCGTAAATTGAAGTAACAGTAAAGTAAAGTATGGTACCTGAAACTTCCAAACATTCATCACAAATGTAGTTTATTTCCATCGGACTTCCATCAACGCATTTTTCGCAATACCATCTAAGACATACCATACATTTGACTTTTTTACCAGAACATTTAGTTTTGCATTTGTGGTATTCCAGAAATTTATTTTTCTTGGTTTGCTGAAAGTGCTTTTGGTCCGTAAGAGGTGATTTAGTATTTTCAAGTGTGATTACTTCAGCTGTATGTGCTTTAACGTTCTTGGTATCAGCATGGGAAATTATCGTCGGTAAATCAATATCCACCAGATCGAAATCTAAAATAGTAATGGACTCTATTTGTTGCGAAAACGGTGGCTGTAGATCTATATTAGACGCCCATAATCCTTGATCTGATGTTGCTGGTTTCAGATTGACCTTAGAATTTGGCGAAACAGAGTCATTGGTGTACGAAATGGAATTATAAATATCAGAACAACTATTCTTGCTTATACTTTGAGGTGGTATAAGGTTTTCTGTATTTAGTTCAGGTTCTTTGTGAAGTAAATTTGTAATACAATGTTTTTTTGATTTTATAGATGGTGGTTCGAGATTTGTATTTACGATTTGAAAATCTTGACCTAAAAATGCTGCTTTCGGATTAACTTTGGAAGTTGACGGAACAGAGTACTTTGGAAATGCAATGTTATTAAAGATATTATCAGAAATATCTTTCATGACTTCTAATCGCTTTGTGCTCCTAATATTTGTCACAAGTTTTTTGTCATGTTTAGGAAAGTTTGTTAGTGATTCAAGATAAGATTTCTTAGATGGTAGTTCGAGAAAGTCTTGACGTTATGATTTACAATGTCTTTAGTAGTTGATGGAACAGAGTCACTGTGGGACGGAATGGATATAATATTATTGGAAGAACTATTTTTTCTATGAATCTGTGGACGAGTATTTACGTTGCATGAAGTAACATGATGGATTTGCGGTGAAAAACAGTCGCAGAGTCCTGGACGTAGACCGCAGAAGCAACTTATATTCCTAAATTTTACGGAATTTTCATCTTTAGTGATGATTTGATAATAATAATAATAAGCTGGCTGAGAATTTCGTAGGCAGTTTTTGCATTGACTACGTCCGTTCCGTGACAAACTTTTCTATCCAATGTTCGTTTTACACAGCCACCTATGCCATCCGCTACACTTTTCCCGTGACCAGATTCAAAGAAAGACCAGGTCGCATAATCAAATCCATGATATTTCGTAAAATATGCGAGTAAATAAAAGTTGTTTTTTTGCCTGTACTGAGAGGACGTGAGCTCAATGAGTTCAGGCATGTAGTGACTTTTTGTTCCGTTTATACGTGACCGCTGTAATGGTCACACAACTGAGGTCACATGAGGGTATCTTATGAAAATCAAGTTATAAAAATAATTACGCTAAATGAATGGGTAACGTAAAAATAATAACAATATCAAAGGAATTTAATAAAAACTACGGTGTTTGGGGTGAGATCAAGATAAACCACGGTTAAAGATTATAAGGATGATATATTTCAGTAATACAATTAGGATAACGATTAAAACTAATGAGGTGAATGGGATAAGATTGAGTCGCGCCCGATATGCTATCCGAAAGCGTACTGACTGTTTTACTTAGGTAATACATAAAATGTTCAATGCATATCGCGCGGTGTCGCAATTTCGCTGACATGATTATTTGTTCGGTGGATGACTCGAACATGCTCCCGAGGGAGAAAAAGGGAAAGTTAGTAAGTAGATATAGTTAAAGGGGTATGAAATTAATACTAACAAGGTGAAAACAATGTTTCAAAAGAACTAAAGTAGTTATGAAGGGTTAGTTTATTAAATGATGAAATAAAAGTAACATTACAAATTAAACTGCATCACTACAATGTAAGTCGGAAAGAGAAAACACGCGAAAGATCGGTGAGGAACCTCTATCTTCCTTTTTTTGTAAGCACTCACTAGATAGCGCTACTCGCTTAGGGACACTGTTCGCTTGTTTACTACTAGATTGCCCATGTTGCCTAATTTCACTGCACTCAATCACTACACTTTCCGTTTCTGCGGGTGGAGAATGCAATGCAGTCGCTGCAGAGACAGTCCACGGCACTGTTGTAGATGGGGCAAGATTTACTCTACGTTTCCTTTGCCGCCAACGTTTAAAACAGTAAGCTGCCACCAATCCCGATATTCCAAATATGATGAAATACGTAACAGCATAAAGATGGATATCGTGGTAGGAGATATCTGAGCTCAAAGGTTCACTCTTCTTCATGATCTCAATACTTCTCTTAATAGCTTCAAATTGCCTGAGATTGTCAGAGTTATTGAGGTTAAGCTCATTTGAAGTTTCTGGCATACTGACATTTATTATGTGATTGATAGGTGAAATTTCCGGTGAGATAATCCTTGTCGTCGTGCTAATTTTACTAGACAATCTTTTGCTTGTATATACAGTGAAATCATCTGCTTTTAATAAACAGCCTTCTGCAACGCGCAGCAGACCAGCACCTGACAGCCTGACTGCCGTAACTTGGCTTTCGCACAGGAGTTTGACGTTACATTCATTGCAACATAAATAATAATATTTGTTTCCTGATGCTAATTCTCTCCAGTCATTCACGCACGGGGTAGTTGTGGTTTTACAAGTTCTTGTGCTTGGGATCGTTACACAAAGACTATGATCATCTTTCATGTGGTGAATTGGTCTTCTGATGTGACACAGAATAGTTACAGGGTTTTGTAATACGCATGACTGCAGTTGAGTTTCTGTGATAGGTAAATACGAATCCTTTCTCATGTTGATTGCTGCCAATTCTGAGATAGTTACGACCTTCATCATCATGTTATCTTGCACGATGCGTGGGACCGGTATAAGATTGTATATTTCGTAAAGATCTCTTTCAATCAGGGGTATTCTTATTTCTATAATTAGGTACCTGGCAGAGTATTTGGCTCTTACTTTGAGCAAGCTGTAAAGGTCTTTAAGGTCAAAGTTGTCGACAGGTACTACCAAGTCTCCGGATATTTGTGCTGATATTGTGCTTAGTTCTGCTCTGAGTTGCCTGGGAGATATCAAATGAAAATCTAATTTTCCACTATAAATATCAGTTACTGTATCCAAAATTGAGTCCTGGATTCGCCTTAGGGTATACAACAAGTTGTTTGCAGTGAAAGCTGAGGTTATGAAGTCTGTGAGGACCGTTATATTTTGCACTTGCTGAGTAAGATTTATTAAAGAGTCTTGGAGATGATTAAGCCTTTGATTGATAAGCTTATGGTGTTTGTTTATAGTATTCTCCATTCTTTTCATGAGATTAAATTCAGCCTCAACGACAGACGTTTGGTTTTTCCAGAGGTTGTATAAATGGTTTTCATTATGCCTCAGAAGGTCAATGTCCTTCTCATATTTATCTGCAAATCGTTGGTCCAACACTCCGAATAAACTATTTGCAACGTAGCCTACTCCGTCTATCAAGCCGCGTCGCCGGCGCTTCTTATTAGTCATAAACGAGTCCTTCATCATAACAATATTATCATAATGCTTAATTTCTTCGAACTCGTGCTCGAGCTGTAACATGACGCCGTCGCAAGGTGTTTGTGTTCTAATCGTTGAGCATAAGGTTTCAAGATACTTGATATACTTTAATAACGCCGCCGTTCCTTCTTGATAAGGACTTGTGTCATAGTAGACTATTAAATGCCAATCATCCCTTATTAAATGCATATTAGATAATTTATCGAAGTATACACTGTTGTTTGTCAACGGGGTAAAGTTGTAGGATGCATTAGCAGTGCTTATTAGTGACAGCAAAAATAATGTTAAGGATAGGACTATAGCAGAGAAAGATATAGGTCGCTTTTTCTTTGCCATTGACGGCGTATTATCATCATTTCGGACGTTTGGGTCTTGGTCATTTTTATTTGTTGGCAGTAACGACAGTTTTACAACTGGGCGTTTTAAGAGTCCGTTCTTTGTTTTAAGTGTGACGACTCTCACATGTCCGTCACTTCCGGGATGCAGCGCTACTATGCGGCCTAGACTCCATTTCCCAGGTGGAAGGTTGTCATCCTTTATAATAACGATGTCGTTAAGGTTGAGATCTTTCTGATGCTGTCGCCATTTGGATCTTGTAGAAAGTTGCGAGAGGTTGTCGATTTTCCACTTATCCCATATATCCTGATAGATTTTTTGAGTCAAATGCCATCGTGTTCTGAGGTCATGCTCTGTTTCGTAGATCGTTAGGTTGGGACCGCTTGCCAAAAAGTGAGCTGGGGTCAAAAACTCTAAATCTTCAGGATCTTCTGTCAGAGGGCACAGGGGTCTGGAGTTCAAACAAGCTTCGAGTTGTGATAATAGGGTAGTGTATTCCTCGTAGGTTAGTTTTTGTTCTCCAACGACACGCTTAAGATGATGTTTCAGACTCTTTACTGCAGCTTCCCAGAGGCCGCCAGCAGACGGCCAAGATGGAGCATTGAAATGCCACTCAATATTCATTTCAGAGACGGTCGAGGTTACTTCTTGGCCAGACAAGATGTTGGAGATTTCGGCAAACTCTTGTTTTAAAATTTTGTTGGCACTTATGAAGTTGGTTCCCTGATCACTATAGATATGCCCAGGAACTCCTCTTCTGGCCGACATTCGTCGAAGCGCGGCAATAAATGCAGATGCTGTGAGATCAGAGACGATTTCTAAATGTATGGCTTTAGTTACCATACAAACAAAAACTGCTACATAACCTTTACAGGTTTTGATGCCACGGCCTTTGTTTGCCTTAATAAAAATATGTCCAGTGTAATCTATTCCAGTGTGATAAAACGGTCGATTGGGAATCAAGCGAGCTGGAGGTAGGTCACCCATGATTTGATGCTGCGATTTGGGGTTATTTCTTTTACATTTGACACACATTCTTAATCGTTTTTTTGTGACTCTGTTTCCTCCGAGAATCCAATATTTAAGTCTTATGAATCCTGTAGTCATTTTTACTCCACCGTGGAATACAAGCTCATGAGACTCGTCTATGATAAGATCTGCCAACTTCGATTGATTAGGAATTATGATGGGATGCTTCATTTCAGGATCAAGATTCGAATGTTTAAGTCTGCCTCCGACACGTAGTATTTGATTACTGTCGAGCATGGGATTGAGATTTAGGATCTGGCTTTTATTGTTTAGCGGTTCATTATTATTTAGCCGCGATATCTCGTCATGGAAATATTCGTTTTGAACGTGCTTAATTAACATTTCTCTGGCTGTCCTTATATTTTGCAGAGTAAGATAATACGTACGGTGCCTCTTGTAAACAATAATGTCGATGAACTTGTTGATGTAAGCTAATACTCGAGTAACTTTCCGTAAGGTGCTATATTTTTGCAATAGTTGATTGATTATGAAATTCTCGGGGTTTATAATGACTGTATTCACATGCTCCTTTTTTCTGAGTTCTGCACTAATAATGCTGGAATAGATCGGCTTCTTGTGCGAGTCTTTAGGCCTATATTGTGGTAACCAGTCAGGCCCCTGCCACCATAGGGAGTGATTGAATAGTTGGGCAGCAGATAAACTTCGAGTTGCGCAATCTGCGGGGTTATCTTTAGATTTGACGTAACTCCATTTATTCTTTGGGATTGTTTCGGTAATAATTCGTACGCGATTCGCAACAAAAGGTTTCCACTTCTCCGGTTCGCCACTTAACCAGCCTAGAACAGCCGTTGAATCAATCCAACCATAAACATGCACCTTATAACTCGACAGGGATAAGATTATTTTTCGCATAAGCTTTGACAACAACAGAGCGCCGCAAAGTTCCAGCCGCGGGATCGACTGTGGGTTTTTCAGCGGGATTACTTTTGATTTCCCTGCCATAAGGGTCACGTGGTTTTCCTTTTCTCTTTGTATTCTGCAATACACGACGCAAGCGTATGCTTTTGTGCTAGCGTCGCAAAAGCCATGGAGTTCAATGATATCTTTTTCTTGAGTTTGAATCCAACGTGGTATTTTAAATCGAGATATTTGAGAAAGATCGGCTTGAATATTTATCCACTCTAAAGCAATTTCTTGAGGGACAGGGTGGTCCCAACCCAGATCTGATTTCCATAGTTCTTGGAACAAGATCTTAAGTTTTATTGTGACTGGTGCCAACCAGCCCAAAGGGTCAAAAATCTTAGAAATTTGAGATAAAAATTGTCTTTTGGAGAGGGCTTCTTCTGAATTAAATTCAATAGGATGAAAGATAAATTGGTCGTTTTTAGGTTCCCATCGAAGAAAGTCTGAGGTTTTCGTGGACTCCGGTTGTTTGAAATCGAAGTCTTCCATTAATGGTGCGTCCGAACTATCTATTATCTCCGGCAAGTTAGATCGCCATTTTCGGAGATTAAACCCTCCAGACCTAAGGAGGTTGTTCATCTCTTCTTTAAGCTGCTTGGCTGCTTCCACTGAATGTTCACCGTGCATGAGATCATCCATGTAAAATGAGTGTTCTAAGATGTCCGGAGCCCTGCTTTGTGGATAGCTTGACCTTTCATCGGTGGCCAGTTGCTTTAGTGTCATCATGGCCAAGAAAGGAGCGGCTTTTGTGCCATAGGTAACAGTCGCTAACTGGTATTCCTTTAAAGGTTCATATTGATGATTTCGCCAGATGATTTTTTGATATTTCTGATCATCGGGATGCAACCAGATTTTGCGAAACATTTTTTCTATATCTGCTGTAAAAGCGTATTTAAATTGCCTCCACTTTAAGATAAGGCTCTGCAGGTCTTGTTGTAAATTGGGTCCTCGGCACATAAGATCATTGAGGCTATAACCACTTGAGGTTTTTGCTGAGGCATTGAAAACAACTCGCAATTTAGTGGTGGATGACTCAGCTCGTTGAATGCAATGATGCGATAAATAACAGTCCGGCTGTACATGTGACTCAACGGGTGTCATATGTCCGAGCTCTAGGTATTCAGAAATAAACGTTTTATAATCACGTTGCAATGTTGGTTGCTTACATAACTTCCGCTCTATTTGGAAAAATTGAGCAATCGATTTTGTTTTCGACTCGCCTATATTTTTCTCAAAATTTTCTTTAAAAGGGATTCTAACGATGTAGCTTCCGTCTTGTCGTCTAGAGGTTGAAGCTTGGTAATATTCAATGCACTTTTTATCTTCTTCTGATACCGCTGGAGCTTCCTGAATGTCCTCTACTTCCCAAAACTGCTGAATCTCTTGAATGTTATTCAGGACCACATTGCAATGGTAGGTTTTATAGTTACCGCTTAAGATCCATCCTAACTGGGTTTGTTGGGCAATGGGTAACATACCGTCCACTCGACATATACCATCCATGAGAATAGTGAAATAGATATCGGCCCCAAATAATATGTCAATAGGCCTACTTTTGTAGAATTCGGGATCGGCTAGAGTTATTTGATTTAGTGTAGGCCAGTCTGGCTTAGGTAAGGTGCAGGTGGGTAAGTTATTTATAAGGCTATTCATTATATACACATCCGTATCAAAGATGAAATCGCTTATCAACGATGAACATTTGATGGTGATCATGCCCTTACAGTTATTTTCCTTATTTCCTATTCCAGAGATATACCCGTTACATTTACGTCGCGGTAGTTTAAGCAACTGAGCGGCGCTTTCTCTGATGATGGATGTTTGAGATCCTTGATCTAAAAGAACTCTCATTTTGTGGTATGATCCGTCCGCAGCTTGTACTTCAATGATTGCTGTGGCAAGCAATATTTCAGATGGTTTTTTAAGAAGCGATGCCACGGTGCTACCTTCTTGCTGCAGTGGTTGCGATTTCGTAATCGTTGCTACGTTTGACCCAGGTCGATTTGGCGTGAAAGCTTCATGCAAAATGGTATTGTGTTCTTTATTGCATTCTCTGCATCTTATTTCCGAGAGACATTTTTTGCCTTCGTGGTAATGTAAACAATTGATGCAAAGGTTTAAGTTGGCAACGGCATTTTTCCGTTCATTTGGTTGCAAATTCAGCAATTTTTGACATGCATGAATTCGATGCTCGTTGGCGTTACAAATAGGGCATTGCTTGCGATTGCTAATTTTGCGTTTAGACTTTGACGATTGCGAAACTTGGTTTGTTGCATAGTTCGTCTTTGGATTGTTACGTTTAAAATTGAAACCTTTTGAAAATGATGTTTTGTTGTAGTTGCTGGGCTGAGAGGGGTGAGATTTCTGCGTGGAATTTTCCATCTTCTTACGCGAAGTTTCTAGCATCATAAACTTGGTTTCTAAGAAGTTAAGAAAATCATTCAGGACGGGCAACTCTCGTGGGGTCTTTAAAGATTGTAGATAGTCCTCGTATGTATTCGAGTCCAACCGTTGAGATAATATACATACTAGGAAAGGATCCCAAGAAGATACATCTACTCCCAGATTCTTGATAGCATTCACGCTCTCGTACGTAGTGTCATGAATGCGTTTTATGTGATTTGATGACTGCTGCTGGCTTGTAGGGATATTCATAAGGTTATTAAAATGAGAAGTGAATATCAGTCGTTTATTGTTATAACGATGATTGAGGATATTCCAGCTCACGAGATAATTATCAGAGCTTATTTGGAGATGTTGGATCATTGTTTCAGGCTCACCTTTGACCTTACTCTTTAGAAATTGCATCTTCTGAGCATTTGATAAAGACGGGTTGTTATGCACTGCTTCGATAAAAAGATCCTTGAACGAAATCCACTTATTGTAGCCTCCCTCGAAGGTCATTATCTCGATTTTAGGGGTAGTTTTTTCTATATGCACAACGGACCACATTTTCTTATTGATGTCTTTCTTGATTTTGTTATAATATTTCTCATAATGAGTAAATTGCTCTTCGTACTCGGGGTTTGATCCGCCAAACTCATTGTCCAGTTCCCAGTGAAGTGAATCAATAGCCACCCAACGAGACTGTACCGACTTCAAGATGTCTTCAAACTCCCATTTTTCCATGACGAGATCAAGGTCGATATCGGAAGTAGTTCTCAAGAATGCTTTAAAGTTAGTAGCTTGCCTTTTGAACAGCCCTTCGGCTCTACTCACTTCCAAAGCTGGGGTATCAGAATCAGCGTGAGATGCAAGGTTTGAGGTTTGCGGTACCGCCAGAGGTTGGAATGTAGGAGGTTTTAAATCAGAGACTTGCGGTTTGTTTGCTAGAGGATTATAGCTCTGAATAGCAGTTTTTATGTTGTTATATTTTTCTTTCATTTGATCGTATTGTTTAGTACTGAAATATGAATGAGATTGATCACCAAAAGATAGCAAAGTCATATGATTATTATGGAACTCTGTAAAGTATTGTTCCAAGGTAGCTAACCGACGACGTAAGTAGTCTGAGGTCTTGCGCTCTCCACCATCCTTCTTAAAGTTGATGAATAGCTTATCTACGGCTTCGATTAGTTGTTGTTGGGTTGATAAAATGTCGTCCATATCTGACATTTTAAAAGATAAAAAGGAGACCTTACTTTGCACTGAAGGCTTCTTTGTAGATCAAATGTCCTCGCGATGTCAGCAAGAACAAACCTGGAGTAACAGCGCGTTGAGATGTCGCGATGTGTTCTAAAAACCGGGTTCAGCAGGATGATGGCACGTTTCCGTCCGGAGTGCCGAGATCAAAATGAGATCACAGGAAGATGAGATTTTGGATAGTAAATCCACTCCGTTCTGTTTGCAAGTTCCAAGCGACACACTCACACGGCACGTTTAGTAGATATAAGCGACGCGTAATTGTCCCGCTTCGATAGCTCGAAGGACCAATGTTTGGGGTGAGATCAAGATAAACCACGGTTAAAGATTATAAGGATGATATATTTCAGTAATACAATTAGGATAACGATTAAAACTAATGAGGTGAATGGGATAAGATTGAGTCGCGCCCGATATGCTATCCGAAAGCGTACTGACTGTTTTACTTAGGTAATACATAAAATGTTCAATGCATATCGCGCGGTGTCGCAATTTCGCTGACATGATTATTTGTTCGGTGGATGACTCGAACATACGGCTTAAATAGTCAGAAACAAGCTAAAATAAGGTCACATACCTGAGATGAAAAATTGGTTCACTGATATTGCCGGTACAAACACGAACTTTCGCAAACACTTTTTTAACACCACTGACAATTCCAGCTTTCTTGTGAAATGTCAACCTAATGGTGTTGCCAATACAGCAAAAAAATTCTACTGTTTCCATATAATTTTATAGAAATATCGGGTCACAAAACTGAATGTTCCGGGAAGTTTAATATTTTAGACTCAAAATAATTTACATTTTATTTCAAAATTTACTATGGTGTGTTATAGTTTCTGTTTACGTCCTTATGCATTAATTAATTCTACCATGATAAAAATAAAAAAAACATACCATTCTCTATGAAAATATAGAATAATGTAAATTTTTGTGCGTGATTAGGGAAGGGACAGCTAGCTAGCTAAAAATTACTCTTTTCTCAATAATAAAAAGTGTTAAATTTAAATCTCACAGTATTTATATTAAATATTGTGTTCTCAACATGATAAATAATGAACAAGTAATTCACTCACTCAGCAGTTAAAAGTAAATAATTAGATATAACCATGTCTTAAATTTTAACCTTAATTTCGGGGGACAGCTGAAAAACGGGTCCTTAAATTCCGTACAAAATTTAAGTTCTGTACGAAATTCAAAAAGAAGTTGCAAACAAAATAATTAACGCTGAAATATTTAATCTCTTGACAGCACTTAAATTGTACTTATAGTAGAATATTTTATCAAATTTGAATAAGCTCTGGTGACTCAATTAGAGTAGCTCCCGAAAAAGTTCTAGGTTCGACATATTCGGAATAAATTTGCCAATTTTCAATAATTAGACTTAAACCTATATTTAATTTTAGACCGTAAAAAGCTTAATAATTATTTTATTTTCAGAAATTTTATCATAATCAATTAATGGAAGAAATCAACAGGGAACCGATGGGCAGAGCGATGAACCACATCATCAATTTGTAAGTAGATACATGTAAATTTTAGTCATTCCAAAAAGTGTAAAATTAAAGTACCTAGCATTACATTGTCTATTAAGTTATTTGCTCTGAAAAATTAATTCATAACCATATTTCCGTCAGGTAGAATGATTGTCAACAATCCTACAGTAAGTAAGAGTTTCAAACTCTGAATTTAAATATTTCCGTATTGTAGAAGATGTACAGTAAGCTCTCAACCTTGAATTTAATGCATTAAGTACTTCTTTGATTCCATGGTTATTGAAACATCTATCTACCTACCTACCTACCTACCTACAGTCTAACTTAAGTAAATAATTAAATTTCCTTTTTTTTTACAGATCTGTTACTATTAAAAACGAGGGAGCAATAAGCAAGCAAAGACGGCGCAGGCGTTTTGTTTATATAAATTTCATCGTAAAAAGTAATTAAAGTTGAATTGTGAAAAAGTAATTAAAGTTGAATCTCTGATTCCATAAAATCTTAGTATGTTTCATCTGAGGTATGTGGAGGTAAAATGTAGGCTGAAACATACTAAATTTATTTCAAATGTTAGTATGTTTCATCTGAGGTAAACGGTAAAATTCATGGTTGTGCAAAGGTAACTTTTATTTTTCTGAAGCCGATATCTTCAATATCTTCATACTGCCTTAGAAGTTTATAGTTTAGAAGAAAACGTTTTAGGAGTATGGTTGGTACGATGATCTTATCCGCGGACCGTTACCAACCATCGAGTTAGGAGTATGATCGGTGCGTAATCTTACCCACCGGTTGCTGGAAGTTACTTACCACGGGGCTTCCAGCCGATCAGTTAGAAGTATGATTGAACTTGATGATGGTTATAGCCATCCAATCGAGTTATTAAACATTCAGTAGGAAGTTATTGGGCATTCTAGTTCACCGTAGTGACCGAGGGCGCAGCTCGAGGGAACAGAGGTGGGGTAGAATGCCCAATATCTTCCTACTTAACAATATTGCTAATTTAGCGTCACGCGCCTGCGTGCGAGCGATTTCTTGGTATTGCAATCCGTCCGGACATGTCATTGTTTCTATTCTAGATAGCGTCAGCGACCGCATTCTGGCTACCGTTTATATGCCTATATCGGTTTTGAATTCGCTAATAAATTATAGTAACTCTTTGGCTGAACCTAATTTTGTGAATGCATGTGTCAGCGGTTTGTGATTAGTATAGATCGAAAAATGTCTGCCTACTACCAAATTCCTGAAATATTCGACACCCGAGTAAATTGCCAGAAGTTCCTTATCATACGTGCAGTACTTCTTGTGGAATTCCGTAAGCCTCTTTGAAAAATAACCTAGGGCCTCCATACATTATCTTCTTTTTGCTGTAAAACCGCGCCTATACTAAAGTCTGACAGACACTTACCGAACTCTTGTCTTTGTCTTTAGCTTGTGTTGTGCGCCCCAAATCCCTCATTCGACATAAAAGTTGTGTGGGTTTTTGGGTACCCAGCTTCATCTCCGACAGGAGTTTTTGAAACTGTCGCTCGGCACTCTCTTAATAGAACTGGTCTTTCTTTCAGCGCGGCGTATTTGTTTTCTGCCGCTGGTGACGTCACTAAATCACTGACTTGCTGGATGAAATCTCTACCTAACTTGGCGATGACCAAGTTGAATTTCACTTGATCTCCTTGTTTTTGGGGCGTCATTATTGCCTAGAACTGTGCGAACCAAAGACGCGGCGTCTCTACTCAAAACTTAGGCAACTTTGTTGACACCGTTATTGCTGCAAGCATGGTACCAGTCTCCGTTGACGCCGGCTCCGTCTTCAATGTACCAGGTTTGGGTACCGGGCTATTAGGCATTATGTCTTGAATCTCACGCGGTTTATTTCTATGATGCAATACTGTAGCCCGCACGCGTTAGCCTGTGCGCGCTGAGTCGCCCGCTACCACGTTACTCTTTTTATTCTACGTCATACTACGTCCCGACAGCATACGAAAAAAATTTTTGCAGAAAAAGTCACTACATTGTTTAAAAGTTTACTGCAGTCAATTGTCGGGGTCGCCAGTTTAGGTACTTCTTCGATGAGCTTGCAAATAAAACAATAAGTCTGTTAAGCCATATGTATATTACTGAACTATACGGCGGGCAGCGGACGACTGCCCGTTCCCGCTTACAACATACCTCGTTTCCTAATGCGCCAGTCAGCACATTCCGTACCCACAATATTTATTGTCAATTATTTCTAAATTAAAATCTTTATTTGTTGATCTTCCGCTTCGATTTTATTTCGGAGTACGATCATTTACGAAATACTGAACTTGTTCCCGAATTATAAACAATAACTCCCAACAACTAAATTGGTGGTGCGGTGTCGTTCACCTTGACAATTCCAAATGTCGTAATGTAGAGAAGGATTGCTCAGCCATATATCTACAAAATAATTGTTAAAATTTGTAATTTTTTCGTTTATTGGACATGTTTCCATAATTGCTAACCACCCATCTCCAACATCTTCAGTAGGTTAATACGACAAGCAGCACATGTATCCACATGATCTTTTTCTTCTGTTGTTGAAATACCAAGGGCTTTTGATTTTTTCGTCAATGCTTGCTTAAAATGAAAGTTATAACCTTTCTCTATAACATTAGGTAAACATGTTTCAATAGCGTTAATTACACTTTGCTTAAAATGTATAATGGGTTTATGTGGTTGCCAGTCTGGCAAGGTTTGATTAACTGAATTAAAATATATCTCCGTCCTTTGCATTTTATTTGGGAATAGAGCGAAAAGTACTTTTATATTTGTTTCATTTTCGCTACTGCCTATATCCGTGTGCATCGAGTATAGCTGATAAAATGGTTTCACGCAGCTTTTAAATGTCCCATAAAAAAGGAAGACTTCTCTTTCTTGGATTAATCTTCTTCCTTCAATTGATGCAAAAATCAGTATATAACAAAAAACAAAAAGTCTTCAAATTGGGCGGGGAGTTTTTAATGCTGTTAAAATTGGGTATATCTTGAACAAAATTGTAACCATTATCTATTTTTTTTAACCACATCTTTATAAATGTTAGTTATTGGAACAGGGCTATTTGTTGCTTTCTCTACATATTCTTCTTTTAAATGTTTGTGATAGAGCATGAACGCGATGGGTGTACAAGTATGTCGATCTTCGCGTAATATCCTTTTTGCTAATATTCATCAATCTTGTTATACAGACAACATTCAGCGCCTTATCTCGGCTTTCATCATTTTGGTTACACAGTTGAACGTAGTACTTTGTTAATTCAACGCCTTCACAAGAGGGCGCTCGTAAGCGCGCCACAGCCCGGCTAGCAGCGGCCGCTACGCAGAGCACGGCTTCCTATTAGCCAGTCGCCAACATAAAGAAGGAAATGTCGTCTCCAAGGGCCGTCTCCTTTGGTTTAATAGCACGGTTTAACTCTTGCATGCAACTCATTGCTTGATATCGGTCTCTCTAAAACTTGATTAATAGATTTCTTTTTCTGTGATATCACAAAGTCAGGTGCCAGACTGTGTAAGAGATAGCTAGCCGTTACTACATCTTAAACATTTTTACTTGATCCGTGTCCCTTCAGGTATTTCATCCGTCGCCACATCGTCGCTAGCTGATGAAGTTTCATTTATACTTCTACAGAACTCTTTCCAGGTTTTCTTTTTGATTTTTTATTATACATTGTGCGCTCGGCCACGGCTCTTGAGATGTCCGTATTCCGTAAGGCTTTGTAGCGAATTATTCAACCCGTGACAGATTTTGACATACTTTCACCACAGGGATATATTTGTGTTATTTGCTGCAAATTTTGTCGTGTCCTTGAACTGACTGTACGTTTCTTGAGGATATGGTGGCGCGATTCTCATGCCACCTGAGCTAGTGGACTGTATTTTGCGCGAGGGTGAAGTTAACTGTTCCATTGACGCTTTACACAACAAACAAGACAGGTGATCGGGTTGCCGCGGATGTGGTTTAGGCAATGAATGCAACCCGAGAAATTAGGAGAGGATGCACTAACCTTTACTACGCCACGTGCTGGCTGGGCCGATGCACCGGTCTTCTCTTCCTGGCTCAGGAGTTGCCGTCCACATCACTAAATCACTTAACCCTAGAAAGATAATCATGTTGGGAGTTACTTAAAAGATAATCATGGGCCTCACGAGCGCTCAATATAGTAAGGTCTACCTGTGGCCTGGAAAGGTTTTTAATCATGATTAGCTGGTTTCATTATAAGGTTAGTACATAATAAAATAAATTAAACTCAAAACATTTTGAAAAATATCTATTTTACGAAAAATTTAACACAATGTTCTAAACCTCTTAGAAAAAGTAACAAAAAATATCAGTCTTCTTTTAATTGGACTTATTATCCTTTTTAGACATAATCAATCACGAGTAATGCTTAATTTTACTTAATACTAACATAAAAAATAATAAAACATATCTTTGGGCTCAGGAATGGCATACTATGTGCAGTCAACACACACATCTTTTTTGTGTTCGCCACAGATGCATTTTTTGCATTTGGCGCATGTCATTTTTGACATTCGTCTTTTTTTTGATGTACAAATGTCACAATATCGTCGTTTTTTTGGCTCTGGCTCACCTTGGTCATTTACAGTTTCATTTCTGGCA
The DNA here is from genome assembly GCA_963662185.1 of Eilema griseolum. Lineage (NCBI taxonomy): Eukaryota > Metazoa > Arthropoda > Insecta > Lepidoptera > Erebidae > Eilema > Eilema griseolum. The sequence continues at coordinate 21,291,139 of OY759231.1, read as the reverse complement.
GATTTTGGTAAAGCAGCTTCTATAGCGGTCCGGGCAGAGCGTTTCAAAGTCGGTAAGAGCAATCTGCTGTTCATCCAGGGTTATGTGAGTTGAGTGCTCAACTTTTCATGTATTGTCTACGATTTAATGGTTTTTGTTTCAAGACTGTTATATTGTGGTGGTAAATGACGTATGAATTAACAAAAGTCATATTCAATATCCCATAGAACATTGCCATAGGCCATCGATTAGTTTTTCGTGAGCAAGACATGAAAGAGCACATTTGGTCGAACGTGTCAACACCGCCTTTTGTTTTATTATAATAAATCACCATTTCTGGTTTTCCTGAAGGTGTATTTATAACCCCCTGCTCATCACATGAAGACAATAGATAAACCATCTTTGAAGGCTTTGGCTTATAGGATACCAGGGTCAAAGGGCCGTCGTAAGAAAACATAGACGTACCGACTGGGCGAGAGCGAGTGTTTTTCATCTCCTCTGGTATCTCGCGTTTATTAGATCTTATGGTGCCAACAAGTGTCAGACTGTATGGCTGTTGGAGCAGAGACTTTGCGAGGGGAACTGATGTGAACCAATTATCACAAGTGATGTTACGGTTAGAGCCGTGTATACTGCGAGATAGTTCTTTTACGTAGAACTCTCCTTGTGGTAATCCATTCGTTTTAGTGGCTTTACCTATATATGGCATAGCATCAACCATGTATTTTGAGCCATTATCGCACATCATCGGGATTTTGATGCCGTACTTATTTGGCTTATTTGGAATGTACATACGAAACGGGCAACGACCACGAAATCCCAGTAATTGCTCGTCAATAGTTAGATGTTCTCCAGGTGTATAGTTAATTTTGCATTGAGTTATGAACAGTTCCCAAACTTTTCTGATGGGTATGAAAGGATCTTCTTGGCGAAGAGCTGGGCGTAAAGTTTTGTCATCCATCCTTAGACATCTTATTATGAAGTCAAATCTGTCTCGACTCATTGCCGCTACATATCTGGAGCCCGAGAAAGATGTATCAAATAGTTCATCAGACGAGAGGTGGTTGTCTTTCATTACAGCTGTGAGTACCAACACACCAAGTAGAGCTCTGACCTCACTAACACATGTGTTAGCAAACGTCGCACTTGTCATATTTTCTCGCCGTTTGTGGGATATTTCGATGTTTGTCCACTTAACGATTTCATCGACAATTTCCTCTGTGATGAAGAGGTCGAAGCATAATACTGGATCAACAATATTCCTACACATCCTTGTGGGACCCCGGGCAGATCGAACGATATTTATCGCTGATGTCCTGGCTCGTCTCTCCCCTTTTGTCGTAGTCCAACAATGTTTGTTTTTGCCTTTCAGTACCCTCTTGTTCGGTATAATAATCCGCCCGTCAAGTCTTGGTGAAACAGCAACCGTTGGTATCGCCGGAATCTCAGATGATCCACAAGGCGAGGGATCAGTAACTTCATTGGGAAATATGGCACTTACATTTACAGCTTCGGTATTAATTGTGTCCTGGTACCCGTCTTCCACGTCGCTCTGAACGTCATCCTCACTCAAGTGATCCTCCTCCTCACTATCACTATCCTCAGCAACATGCAGCATATCACCATCACCCTCATCGTAAAGCTCATTTACTATGTCATCGTCACCTAAGGATATATTCCGCGCCATGATTTTCAAACCCTAAAACACATAATAAAACTATAAAATACAAATAACTACTAATAAATAGCCTCTCATCAAACTTGATGTGTTCCGACGAAAGTTACACAAAAGATAATCATATGCTCCACGAGCGCAACACTTAGCTAAAGCAGCTAATCCAAAGTACTTACCGATGGTACGCGTCCGCCTCGCTGTTGTACTCGGCGCCGACTGAGATTACCTGTCGTGACAAGTTCGAGAGCGCGCCCGTTAAAAAGAGACAGCGATAAATGTGTTTTGTTTGCGCCTCTGAGGCGCAGATTATCTTTCTAGGGTTAAGGGACACACGAGAGGCACAATCCGATCGGTAAAGGTCTATGAAAGCGGTTAAAATCCAACAAACATTATTAATTTCTAAGAGTCGCGCGTGTCGCCGGCCATTGCTTATTAGTTCAAAAGCGAAGTGACGATGCGGCTACTCTGACCATTGGCGCGGCGAAAACTATTGCTATCTTTCACTTAGAGGTAGTGCGGGAGGGAGATGGGTACAGGAAGCGTGTGCAGCGCCAACCAATTAAGACGATTCGAGTATGCTACTACTGGCGCCACCAGGATAACTGGACATTTGTATGTCCGGAAAAGCAGTGCTGAGGGCAGTTGTTAATTCTGACTAGTTTTCTTTATTAAAATTACTCTTTTTGTCATTAGATATGCATTGCGTAGTTGATAAAGAAATTTGATAATTAGATGGTCACTTCCAAGGTTTTCGTTAGTAACCTTTCATTTAAATTTTAACGCCATATCAGCGGTGACCATAGTTACGTCAGGAGAAGTTTTTTGTAGTCTACCGTTCATCCACTTCTCTTTAGTAGAGGTACCGTAATTCAAAGTAATATAGTTTTTATCAAATATAGTGTCAAAGATTTGTGTTCCTCGGGCAATAGTCTTATACATAGGTTACACTAAAAGTTTCCGGAACTGGCCACTTACATAAACAATGTTTAAAAATTTATTACAACATTTGAAAATAGAACTCTTTGGCTGTAGAATACAGTTTGTTTCATCTGACTGTCTTTTGTTTTTACCTTGTGGCGCCATTTAAAAAATTGTGTGTCTGCATCAACATGGATTTAACTCGGGAAAATTTTCGTAGTATGATTTTCTACGATTTTAAGTGTAATTTGACGGCTCAACAGAGCATCGCTCGGCTTGAAACAGCTTTTGGCGATGAAGCTCCATGCAAGACGACTGTTTATAGCTGGTTTGCAGAATTCAAGCGTGGTCGTATCAATCTCAGTGACGAATCTCGCGATGGTCGGCCGTCCACCGCTGTGACCAACAAAAACATCGATGCTGTGCGCCGTATGATTGAAACAGACAGGCATGTGACCTACCATGAAATTCGCGCATCCTTAGAAATAGGCATGAGTCAAATACAATCAATCCTACACAAACATTTGGGTGTGAGAAAGCTGTGCTCGCGGTGGATCCCACATAACTTGACCGAGGATCAAAAAACGGATCGCGTCACTTGGTGCAGTTCCATGCTTAACAGATTCAACGAAGGTGCGTCAAATTTGGTGTGGGACATAGTAACAGGTGACGAAACATGGATTTATTGCTACGATCCCAAAACAAAGCAGCAATCGAGCGTATGGGTCTTTCAAGATGAGCCGAAACCAACGAAAGTGGCGCGCGTGAAAAGTGCATCTAAGCGGATGAATGCTTCTTTTTTTAATAAAACTGGACACGTGGCTACTGTTGCTTTAGAAAATCGTCGTACTGTGAATAGTGACTGGTACACGACCATTTGTTTGCCGGAAGTTATTGACGAACTCCGTAAAAATAACCGTAAACGCCGTATCATCCTGCACCACGACAATGCTAGTTCTCACACGGCCAGACAAACGACTTTTTGAAGGCGAAAAATGTAGAACTCATGAGTCATCCTGCATACAGTCCCGACCTGGCACCTTGTGACTTTTATCTGTTCCCAAAAATTAAGAACCAATTACGCGGCCAACGATTTTCATCACCAGAAGAGGCTGTCGAGGAGTATGAAAAACACGTTTCAGAGGTCACCACAGAGGAGTAGCACAAAAGTTTTCAAAACTGGTTTGATCGAATGAAAAAGTGCATAGACGCCAAGGGAGATTATTTTGAAAAACAATAAATTAATTTTGTACCTTTAATAGTATTTTTTCATATTCATTCCGGAAACTTATAGTGCGCCCCACGTATGACCAACGGAACTGATGAGCGTTGAAGTCACCTCCTTCTAAGGTGCGACTTAGGCCTAAGCCTAAAATTATATGCCAGACGTGTATTGAAGTTTGAATAGACGAAGGACAGTATTTATATGTTCAAGACTAGAGCAATTTAAGATCTTAACGTGAATCAACGGAATTCCGGGATTGATGTTGTGGACTTGACACAGTTGGCCACCATTAGCCCTCGTGTCAGTCGTGGCGTAGTATAGAGTAGTTGGAAAGTCTTACTGTTTCTTCTGAAATGAGCGAGGTTTCGCTCAATAAGGCGTACATGTATTTTTTCCTGCGATAATAATTGGTCTAATTCAGAAAATTTCGGGCCTAAACTTAGACACTCAACTGTATCACATTAACCTTGTGATAGGTTGGTCCATTCATTTTGAATAAATTATTTTAAGAACAGCCACTCCGAGAAACAATCAGGACTATATAGGCCAATCCATCAGAACCCATCCGCCTGACTTAAACTTTTCACCTAATTGGACATTATTCATTAATATAATATTACGTAATCTCTTTAGTAATTCTTGAATGTCAGACTCTTCACTCTCCTTATTCTGCGTCATCAGTGTCTTTTATCTTCTCGTCTTCGTAAGATCTTCCGTCCTGTCCTTTTTGTACTACGCTCTTCGTAGCTCTTTTTATTTTTGAAATCTTCGTTTGTGTCATACTCGGTGTTGTGCTTTTTATAACTACGTCCACGCACATTTGTAAGTACTTCCACTTATGTAGGACAATAATCGCAATGAGATGGTCTTGCGTGCAGCATCTCCGCAGGCGTCATAAGTGTTTTGGGTCTTTTCAATTGGTGGGGAGAGTGGGACGTACAGCATTAGTGCTCGCTTATAAGAGTAATTGAATTCAGCCTATTAGTTCACTCATCTTTTTTTCCTTGAGATATGTTGGACATTGCTTAGATAAAATCATATGCTTATCCTGACAGTTCACACAACGGAAGCTTGTTATTTCGTAGTTAGGGTGGCGTTTGCCACATTTAGGGCAAATGTGTTTAATGAGCATGTTTTATAATTATGGCCAAACGTTTATGCTTACGTTTGTAGCCGTTCTCAATGAAGTAATTAAACTCGAGAAGAATTTGTGCACTTTCTTCGTTATTAAAATGCAGTAACACTTTATAAGCACTTTATAGCATAATTAATATTTTTTTTCATTTGTAATCATACGTGCCAATTTTGATGTCATACTAATTGCTATAGTTTCTTCCCCCATTCTCCTAGTATCGTTATGTATACTACTACGCGCCATAAGTTTTATTCTTTTACCCACCTCATTCCATTTTTGATTTTCGACCACCGGCCGGGTTCTTTTTTCTGCCCAATTTTATTACTCAATTCGTCACCTACTCGGTTCATACTCAGTTCTGAAGAAAATTAGATGTTCATGTCGGTCTCCTCTTGCTAAAAAGTGTTTACTACACTATGTTGGTTCATCTCACTTAAATGTATATCACTATCCGAGTGTCATACTCTAGTTCGAATGACGTTTCCTCGATGGTCGTTATCTCGATGTCTCTAGCTCGATTGTACAAGAATCAATCAATCAAAGAATCAATTTCATTTATTCAGTTTAGGCACACGAAGAGCGCATATGAACGTCAAAACTATACAATTGAGTGTGTCAAGAAAAATTAAAATATTAAATAATGTACAAATAAACCATTGGAAAATGATTCTTTCGCTGGTTCGGTAGGTTAGTTCTACTGAGAAGATAGATATACAAGAAACTCAGCGAACTTTATTAGAACTAGATTATTTTTCTTTTTTTTTTTTAATTTGCTTTAGTTTAGGGGAGAAGGGGGCTTGTTTTAACGGGGGTAGGTATTAACAAGCCTCTATCTATTAAACTATACACGGCAGAGTACCCATTTCAAGGTTATAACTTCGGGTGCGGGTAACGAACGAGTCCCGACCAGTCAGTCTCCCGCCGGCCGCCGCGTTGCGTAGTTATGGCACGTGCATGTAAAAACACAGGTGAGCGGACTTTTTATCGTCGTGATTTTTTTGATTTGTGCTTTAATTAATAAGTTTACTGTTTACGGATTAATGTGTGTTAAATACTTATTTAATGGGCTATTACATCTGCTAGTTGTTTTGTTAAATTTATGCATAGTTATTTTTTAATATTTTTTTATGTTTGAAAAGTATCTCTGGGGCTAGTTTTAACAAAATGAAGGGGCAAGTTTTAACCCGTTAATACTTGCCCCCAAGAATTATGTGCCGCTTAAAATAAAAAAATGGGGTTTATTGTTACAGAATGAGGAATTATAAGCGTAAAACCACCCGGGGCTCTACAAGTAAAGAAGTGTACGATTTAGCGGTGCAAGAAGCCTTAACATCTACACGAAAATATAGGGATATTGCAACAGCGTATAACATTTGCCATGTGACTCTCTTTAACTACGTCAAAAAGGCAAAAGCTGGATTGCAATACAATGTCGGATATAGTAAACCTAGACGGATTTTCGATGAACAGCAAGAACGCTCAATAGCCGAATACCTAAAGAAGAGTGCATCTATATACTTCGGCCTCCTTCCCGAGCAAGTTAGATCTTTAGCATATGAAGCAGCCGTTGATCAAAATATTCCCATTCCGGAGTCCTGGAATAAAACCAAATCAGCGGGCATTGATTGGTTTAAATCATTTATGAAACGCAATCCTGATTTGTCAATTAGAAGTCCCGAAGCAACTAGTTTGAGCCGATGCACCTCTTTCAATCGTACCAACGTTCATGCATTTTTTGAAAAGTACATGGACGTCCTTCAGCGATATAACTTAACGCCAAGTAGAATTTGGAACATGGACGAAACCGGCGTTACCACAGTCCAGAAGCCGAAAAAGATCGTTGCACAGAAAGGACTCAAACAAGTCGGGTCTGTGACATCTGCTGAGAGAGGTACTTTGATCACTCTAGCGGCTGCGGTGAACGCCATTGGTAACACCATTCCACCTATGTTCATTTTTCCGCGGAAAAGGTACAACGCACTGTTTCTTGCTCATGGGCCACCTGAATCAATAGGTGCAGGCAACAGCTCTGGGTGGATGTCACAAACAGAGTTCTTGATTTTTATGGATCATTTCATAAAACACGCAAAACCGACACCAGAAGAATCGGTTCTACTGCTTTTGGACAATCATCACTCTCATGTGAATGTCCCTGTGGTAAACAAAGCTAAAGAAAACAACGTGATTATGTTATCATTCCCGCCGCATTGCTCACACAAGCTTCAACCCCTGGATACTGGAGTTTATGGTCCGCTAAAGAACTATATTAGCAGACAACAAACAAATTGGATGTGTAGCAATCCGGGCCAAACAATGACAATTTACAATATTCCAGGTATTGTCAGAGAGGCTTTTCCATCTGCTTTTACAATGAGCAATATAACAAACTCGTTCAAGAAAGCAGGCCTTTGGCCTTGCAATGAAGACGTCTTCCAAGATTCGGATTTTGCATCATCGTATGTCACAGATCGACCTGACCCAACCATTCAAAATGTACCTGATCATGATGCTCTTGACAATTCTGCTCCTACCAATGCGAACATTACAGAGAATCAACCGGCACAAAACGACCCACCTATTGCTCTTGATGCATCTGCAACTAGTGAAATAAACGCAAGCTTACCATCATTAAACCTGGACTCATCAGTAATACCAATTATTGAACAAGAGTTACCCAATATTGATATAAATCTCTCAGAGATCATCGACCAAATATCAAATGAACTAACTGCTGGGCCATCAACGTCTAATGATACATTTTTAAATATGGAAAGTATCAGACCTCTTCCGAAGGCACTTCCTCGAGTATCTGGATCAAATAGAAAACGTACAAGGAAAGCAGCTATATTGACTGATACACCTGAAAAGTTGGAGCTAGAACAGCAAGAAGCTCTCAAAACTTCAAAGAAAAAGGATACAGCTGTTGGTAAAAGTACAGTCAACAAAGGCAAAGGAAAGGGGAAGAAAAGCCAGAAAATAAACAAGAAAGAGGTCAAAAGGGTGAAAAAGAAGGTATTACAAGACGATGACAGTGATGGCAGTGATTGGTTCTGCTTGGAGTGTGGTTCGTCATATACCAATGACACTTCAGGAGTTGATTGGATTCAATGCATATCATGTAAGGAATGGGCTCATTCAACATGCATAAAGGGGGACTTAGTGAATTTTATTTGTGATAACTGTTATTCAGATTCTGACTAACATTGTGTAAAAACTTAAAATATTCGATTGTTATCATTGTGTTATCCGTTCCAACTGATTCAATTTATTCCTAATTAGCATTTGTAAGTTTAAGTGAGATGTGATCTCAATTTATGTTTTGTTAATTTTCTTAAATATCATACTTTTTGGTTTGATGATAAGGTACATATATTATAAGTATTATAGTAGTCTCTACTTGAAGAATTTAAAATATGCGATTGTTATTGTTGTGCCATTGGTTCAAACTGAACAAATAGTTCCTAATTAGCCTGTAAATCCAAGTGAGATAGGATCTCAATTTATATTTTATTAATTTTCTTAAATAGCATACTCATCTTGTATGTTAGAACTGACATTATTAATGTTGTTGCTCAACGTAAGGTAATAAAAATGATAGTATTTGATTGTTATTATTGTGTCATCAGTTGAAACTGATTAAATGGTTTCTAATTAGCATAGAAATTTAAGTGAGATGAGATCTCAATTTAGGTTTTGTTATTTTTTTTACTAGCATACTTTTATGGTATGTTAGAACTGAAACTATTAGGTAATGTTGATAAGAATAACTTAACTGTCTAGTTACCTTAAGTATTTTAAGGACTTATTGGTGATGTTACAATAGGAAACCTTGCTACCTAAGACTGATTGGTCATTTTCTGATAGAAGATCTCTATTTTTTTACTTTATTACATTACAACATGTTAATTATAAATAAATAAAAATATTACAAAAATTAATACCGTTTTATTTTTGACAAACGTCATTACTTTAAACAGCAAAAAATATGTTAATTCTTACCCCTTCATTGTTAATATTTGCCCCAAAAACGGGGTAAATATTAACCGCCGACTTTAAAAAAAAAATGGTTTCTACCTGTGAAACCAGGCAACCTGTGTGGTATTTTGCATATAGATATAAAAGATGAATAAATTTCCGACACGTAAGTAAAAGAACATTAACGTTAAGTTCACAATTTTAGGAGCTATGAGCAAAAGTTTGAATTTTGTTAAAACAAGCCCCCTCTCCCCTACAATTTATTTTGTGCGAGCAAGCAATAGACTTATGTTGACCACGCATTGATATCATTAAGATACTCATCCACCTTTACTCATTAAAGTTTTTTTCACTTCTAATTTAAATTTATTTATCGGCATATTAATCAAATCCTGAGGAATTTTATTAAATATTTTTATGCTGCTTCCTACAAATGAATCACCAACCTTGTGAAGCCTAAGTTTAGGCACAACTAGTTTATTTTTGCTTCTCGTAATAAAATTGTGTACACAAGACAAAAACGATAGCCTATCCATCTAATAAAATCTATTTATGATCTGGGTCAAGTGGAAGCACCCGTATGTTTTACATATGTGTGGTCACACAACAATAACTCATTGATTTGAAGTCACATGTGTGCGTCATCGTTATAGGCGTATTAGTGTAATACGTTTATGTGTGCCATTGTGCATGATCGTGAATCGTGAACGATTGAATATGTGTGAGTGATTTGCCTGCCATCGAATGAGAAGGTAAATTTCACCATTTTAGCACAGGCTCACGTAGTTGAGTGGCATTGCAGGCGTAAAGACATTTCGAAGGTAGCGAGTTCGGACCGCAACTATATTGATGTAGCCGTAGACGTTAATAATTAGTTTTGTTTTTGTTCTTTATTTTGTTTGTGATATTAAAGAACGTTAAAGTTGTTAATTAACCGTGTGGAAAGCACAATGCATCCAATTGTTGACAGTTGAAAATAAAATTATCATGTTATTTTAATCATGAGTATGAGGGTAGCATAAATTCCAATACGAGAAACATTAATGCAATGTGTCTGCAACAATACTCGCTCAGTAATAACTAAAAAAAATACTACTGATTTAAGTTGCTATAAAAAAATAACTAAAATATCAAGATACTTTTGTGATGTTACCTCAACATTCCCTTAATAGGTAAGTAATTAACATGAAGATATACAAATATTTAAAAGTAAGTAAAATTTGACTGGGATTCGAACTCAAAACTTTGCTAATCTTAATAATTTGTGCAATTGCCGATTGCAATTTCTGGTTTTTCTTTCTCGGGGGTGTCTTGTCTACACATGAACGAGCCTTTTTTTTTTTTTTTTTTACGTGCGCAAAATCCCCACGGATACCTCCCCACCGGAGCCGGTGGAGGAGGTTATGTCGGACTCGAACCGACTAAAACGCACGCCGCCTGTGGGTCGTTTTGGTTGCCGAAGGTGAGGTTGACAGGCATATCCCTCGCACCCCGGCCGACCCAGGGCCATCTCTCACGACCTGGCCCTCGTCTCGGGTGTGGGGACTACAGAGTCCCCAACTCGACCCCGGAAACGGGGAGGCGCGCTAGGCGCGCCACCGCCGCGGCCTGCTTCTGCCAGGGTAACAGGCGGCTCCACCTGTCACCCCCAGGCCGGCGCTCATGGGGGGCGGAGGTCGTTCATCGACCTCCGACGCCCGAGTTGCCTTCGTACGCGGGCAGCTTGGCTTGCGATCCTTCGTCGCTCCCGCTGCCGCTCCCGCCCCGCCTCCTCCTTCACGAGCATTACTTGCTCGCAGAAGGAGGCGCCGGCCGCCCACGCATCCGCGCAGCGGACCATCGCCGCGAGCAAGGTGGAGAGCGTGAGAACTCTCACTCCCAGGGCCGCCACAAGCTCCCGCCTCGGCGTCTCCCACGCCGGACACTCGGTGAGCGTGTGCGGACCTGAGTCCTCGCTCGCGTCGCAGTGATGGCACTCGGACGTTGGCTCTTTCTCCATCCGACGCAGATACTTGCCGAAGCATCCGTGCTCGGTGATCATCTGCGTCAGACGGTACGAGAGGCTGCCGTGTGGCCTCTCTAGCCACTCCCCCATGATGGGTCTTACCGCCGCTACTACGGCGCGCCCTGCGCCTGGTCGCCCAAGTCGTAGCTCCCATTCCGCCACCATTTCCCTGTGGAGCCGGGATCTCACGGCCCGAATTTCTTCGGGCTCGGGATCGTGACCCCGCTCCCGCGCCGCCTTTCGGAACCGGTATAGCGCCGAAAGGGATCTCGCTTCCAGGATCCATGGTGGCGATCCGGCGAGGAGACTCGCCGCGTTGAAGGATATCGTGCGGTACCCCCTTATGATGCGGCACGCCAACTTCTGCTGCGGACGCTGCAGCAGGGGCATGTGCCGATCATTCAGGGTGTCCGCCCACACGGGACACCCGTACAGGGCCATGGACCGCACGACACCCGCGTAGAGTCTCCTGCAGGAGTCCTCTGGGCCCCTCAGGTTAGGCAGTAGCCGCGCCAGAGCGTTGGCTGTGCCCACCAATTTGGGGCCTAGACTTCGGAAGTGCTTCTCGAAGTCCCACCGGCCGTCGAGCACGAGCCCCAGATATTTCATCTGGGGCTTGATGCCGATGAGAGTGCCTCCCACTGTGAGACTGGAAACATGAACGAGCCTTTTGAACAATGTGGTTAGTGCTGTTTTGCTCTTTAGTAAGTTCGCGAACCGTCGCATAGAGACCAAGACGCCTGTTATTCAATAAGCTGTTCCACCGCCTGTGCCAACCCTCCACATTGTTCTGAGTTCTCGGTAAACCTAGTTCATTAATGCGTTGGACTGACCAAATGTGGGGTGAAAATAAGGGTGGAGATGTCGTGATAGTAATTGTAGTTCCTTCTCCTTGTACTGACTTTCTTTTACCAGAAACGTAATATGTTTCGAAACACTCCGTCAAAGGTTCTGCTTCCTCGGGTAAAACTTCTTCTTTTAGCATGTAGAACGCTGTCGGAATCTCATCTGGCGGCAAATATGCCAAGGCAACTAAATGTCGTAGGCTAACAGCAAAGTTACTATCCTGACCATATCGTACTGATAATCCGAACTCTTGAATTCGATTCCATACGTTTTGTTCTAAATGAAATAAACATCCATTATGAGCTGCATGTGGAAACTCAATTCTAACGGCATTAATAGCGGCCATTTCAAAATCCGTCATTACATGATCTGGGTTCAATTGATAAGCATTTTCAGCTGCGTAAGATATCAGTTGCTGAAAAAGGTGCAAGTATGCTATTTCTCTTTTTGTGGTCATAAAACAATAAACCAAAGGCACGATTTTTCTATGTTCGTCTATTCCAATAATACCGTGGATAGCATTCATATAAAAACAATATCCACCACAAATAATCAACTCTTTTCCGCGATTAGTTTTTCCCATTACTATTGACGCCGACATGTTTCCGACTGCATTGATATTTATTTAAATGGACAGCGAATGACTTGTGTCTAAATTGGGAATGTTGGGGGTATTTGTTAAAAAAATTGACTTTTTCTTGTAAGTTTAGTATGTTCATAACTAATGTTTTATTCAAATAATAATATTTTGAAAACATTCATATATATATGGCATGTACCTGACTTAAAAGTTTTAAATTTTGTTTTTGTTTGATTTTGTGTAATATTTAAACGCCTCATAACATTCTCAGAGCAGATATTTTGTTGTAATGATTGCAATTTTTTTGAACAATCAAATGGAAAAGTCTCATAATGTTGTTGTGTATATTTCGAGGTAACGACCCATCGATCAAATGTACCATCGAAGAAAAGACCCATCGACGAATGGATCCTTCGAGGTATTGACCTTTCGATGAAACGACCCATCGGTGAACTGTACAATCGAGCTAGAGACATCGAGGTAACGACCATCGAGGAAACGTCATTCGAACTAGAGTATGACACTCTCACTATCCATAGCCAGTAAGGATAACTGCATAGCTTTTTATTATAACAATAACAAGTCGCGCGGTAAGTGAAATAAACCGGTTTCGAACGCAAACGAACGTTGGCCACTGCAGAAGTATGCGAATCAATGCAATAAAAATACATGTAGGCTGAGCACAGATTGGAGTCATAACAGTTTTAAGACAGACTTTCCTCGCATAGGCAGGGGCCTTAGACAATGTTAATTCGCTCCGGAGCGAATCTACGGCGATATTCGACTTCGCTTTGACGTTCACGAATTTCGACTGGTAGACAAAGTTAGTCACATTTCGTATTCTTATATGCGATTCGTTGGGTCGACACCCTCTACTTTTTGTCTATGAACTTTCGTTTTCATGTGATCAATTCCATTTGTATTGTCACTGTCAACAGCATTTTTTCAACGCGGGAGGTTCAAAACTTAATAAGTAAGTATAAAAAATACTTATATTAGAAACGTGAAAGTTTGTGAATATACCTAAATAAACGTATTTCACATAAAGAATTCGTCTTTCTCCCATTTTCAGAAATGGCCTCAAGCTATAAACCAAGAGCAAGCTCAGAACAATATTCCACTCTATTGGAATATATGGAAAGGTGCAGTAGTTTAATCAATGAAATATAGCGGTATTACTTAAATTAAAACAGTTATTATGTGCCAAAAGAAAGACAGAATCTATGACGTAAGTAGTTTATAATAAAATATTCAGTGAACTCTTTTATTAATCATATTCCAGCCTCGGCGATCTATCACGACCACAGCCAGGACTTCAAGGTCGCATAAGGGCGGACCAACTTTGGCAGGAGTTGGGACGTACATTAAATTCCATCGGCAGTGGTGTTAATAAGACACCGGATAAATGGAAAAAAGTATGTACCATTCTGAAACTAGAGTATGTACAACCAGTTTTAATATATCCTCCCGTATTTAATAATTACCTAGAGTAACAGACTAAACATCATTTGGGGGACTAATATGCATGTTTATGAATACTTTTAAAAATAATAAGTGTTATATAAAATTTTCATAATAATATTGCAATTTATTATTTTAAGGTGTGGGCTGACTGGAAGTCAAAAACAAAAAAAAAAGCTTTAATAATCCGTCAGCATGCTGGCGGCACTGGAGGTGGTCCCAACAGCCGATTTACCCTTTCCAGGCTCGAGACAAGAGTACTGGCACTAATGGGTGTGTTTCAGTCGAGGGCCAGCCCGATGTAGAGGAACAGGGATTGGATGTGAGTTTTTGTGTAACTTTTTGATCGATGTAGGTCGAAAAGAATTTATTAATACATTAGTTACATAATATATATAATATTATTTTGTGGTATATTTATTTATCTTTGTATTCTTTCAGACACCAGCAGCTGCATTATCATCTGCTATTGAGAATCAAGGCATTGGTGTTCAATATGGTATGTAAAGGAAATACATACATATCAACTATTCATTTGAATAAAGACTCTTCATGTTCTCTCAATCTAAATGAGTATTGCAATTTTTTTGCAGATATGGTAACAATACAGTCGCAGCCTCTGTCACCACCATCACCTTTATCAATACTACCATCAATGTTAGATCTCCCTACCACAAGTGGACAGCCACCAGTAGTCTTAACCCCAAGATCTCCACCACGTTCGACCACACCTACAACTCTTCCCACTGCTGCTAGGCATGACACCCCATTTGTGTCTCCTATTTCCGTGTCGCAGCGCAGGCGTCAGAGTACGCGCCGAAGACGGTCACAACAAACACCTTTTGATCGGGCAGCGAGCGAGTATGTGGCCATCGAACAACGTCGGCTGCGATTAGAAGAAAAGAGAGAGCAGAATGAAGCCCGCATAATAGAGGTGGAAGAAAGGCGAGAGCGAAATGAAGCTCGTAGGATAGAGGTGGATGAGCAACGTAATAACGTACTGAGTCGCTTTGCAGATATTGCTGAATCCTGCCTTCAGCTTTATTTGCAAAGTAGGGAACAAAGGCATTAAACAACAGCCTGCCATCTGCTTCTATCCTCGGATCGTTCATTACCAAAATTGTAGGAGGTAGGACACGACGGATTCCCGTCCCAATTGAGCAGTCCGACTGAGGAAGTACCTTCACCCTACAGAATACCACGGCTATAATAACCTCGTGTTGTGTTCACGGGGCGGTGAGTAGGGTAGCCAGAGCTCACTGTCTTCTTGTCCTTATTTTGTGTTCTGCACTGAAGGCACTTAAAATCTCTGTTCTTACAGGGTCGGCAGCACGGATGTGGCTCCATTGGTGTTACATACGTTCATAGACCACGGCAACTACTTTCCATCAGGTGGGCTGTGTGCTTGTCTGCCACCTAAGTTGTATAAAAAAATAAGAAATAAAAAATTACCAGCTCACGGGTGTCCTTCTGTTTTTTTGAATAAATAAAAATTGTTTATTTAACTTTTAATCATTTCATTTTTTATTTACATAATTACTACAAATTTACACACACACACACACACACAAAATCACGCCTTTATCCCCGGAGGGTTAGGCAGAGTTGAATTAACACCCACATTTCACCAATAACTGTATTCGGTCCCACGTAATAGGTGGTGAGCCTATTGCCGTATATCGGACACTATAGTTGACTCGAGCCCCGCATCTGAAGCTGAGTCTGGGCTGTATATATCTGTCTGATGTTAAACAGCCCTATCCCTTAGTCGCCTTGTACGACACCGCATGGGAAGAGATGGGGTGGCCCAAATTCTACTCTGCCGGGAACCACGCGGCAAATTTACAACATTGTTATATTACCAATGGAATATGTAGCCCTTTTTAAAAGGGTTTGGCAGTTTATAGTCTGCTAATTAAGTGATTAAGCATCGCCCTTCCCTGAATTACCTCATTTTCGTTACCATCAGAGGCTGTAGGTTGTGAGTAGTAATCTGCATTACCGTCATTCATAGCCACAGCTTGGATATCGCTTGGGGCTGGTAATGCAGCCTTAATCGCAATGTTGTGCAATACACAGCATGCAAGCATTATCCTGCTAGCTTGGTAGGGATCATAATGCAGTACCCTGTGTTTCAACAGGCATCTCCAACGTGTCTTCAATAACCCAAAGCATCGCTCTATGATGTTACGGGCCTGGACATGGCGCGCTGTATATATTGCTTGAGACCCAGGTGCAGCATTTAATATTGGTGTCATCAGCCATGGACGTTATGGATACCCGGAACCACCTAAAACAACCAAGGTTTATGTCCCGAGTGTATATATAGAGAATATAATGTCTTGTCTTACCCAGTAACCACACACATTCTCCACTTTGATGGAGACTCCGCATGTATGGCTCGACTTTGCTTGTGGACCATATATAGGAGTCATGAGTGGCTCCACCAAATTTAGAATTAATATTCACTATTTCAAAGTTGTGGTTGCAAATCTGTTAAAGAAAGAAATATAAATTATTTTATTTCATTTCATTTTCATTTATTCATAATTTGCGAAATATGGGTATATAATACATTGATGTTCATAGTTGTTGTGATAGTATCACCATACTCAACCAGACAGCATGCAAATGTCACATTCATTAGTAGGTCAAAATAATAATTTCAGGCATTAAAATTTAACATTATACAGTATGTCATAATAATTATGTAAATAATCGCATAATAATAACTTCAATAATAAAATAATATCCACAAATAAATAAGAGCATGTCAACAATGATTAATTGTCAAATTTTCATTCAAATTACCTATACATTAATAACAATTTTTAAAATTAATTTCTAATATGATTATGATGATAGTTACAATTTCTCTGATAAAAATTCATTTACAGAGTAATAACCTTTTTGTATCAGAAGTTGTTTTAGCTTATTTTTAAAGGTCTATAGGTATCGCATAACCAACTTAAAATAAGCTTAACTTATATCCCACATGTTTACTACCTATCGCTTAGGTACTTACCATCTGAACGTTAAGGGAATGAAATCCTTTCCTATTGAAATAAAGATGCTCATCATTTCCTGGCTTAACGATGGCAACATGCGTGCAATCTATGCACCCCATTACACCAGGCAAATTGTATTTCCTTTGGAATCTGTGCAAAAACATGCACGTTACTTAAGTCTGGTAGAGTGTATTGAATGAATATGAATATTCACAATTCTCAAGAAAACAGTACATAATACCATGAAAATAATTCCACTTACTCTTCTATGATATGTGCCCGTTCTTGTGGCGTTTGTGGGAACACTATGTACTTCCCCATTATTGAGTTGTGGTTGAGGGCATCAACCACTTGTTTGATGCACCGGCTCGTAGTTCGTTGGGTCAGGTGTTGACTTACACCCACGACCCTTTGGTACGAGCCAGTGGCAAAAAAACTAAGGGCACAAAGCACCTGAAATAAGATGAACATAACCATAAAACTTACCAAGTGATATTGTTCAATTCCGCACTGTCTTACCTTTATTTCCAAAGGGGTCTCACGAGACCCTCTCAATGGAGTGGAAGCTCTTAATTCCACGCAAATATTTTTAAATGTTGACTTATTAAGTCGGAAATGCTCGATGAATAAATTTTCCGGCATCTCATCGACCTTTTCTAAGTCTCGCCGGGATATATAGCGCTTTTGCCGTCTCTGCCAAACATATTCATTATGAGCTGCCCACAGTAAGCGCAACGCATGCATTTTGATAATTATTATATATATTATTAACAAGTAGTGAACTTAATTAAATGCAGTTCGGCTGTCGACACTTACAATCACTCACTTCTGCATACACAAATTGACATTTTCTTCGCTAGCGATAGGGGTGTGGCATTCGCTGCGGTTTCCATCAAGAAATTCGAAAACGAGTGATAGGACCTGTCAAAATATGCAACTTGTCTACGCATTTCTATAGAAGTAGTCGTTCGAAAATATCGATTCGATTAATGGAATCGAGTGAGTTTAACATTGTCTAGCAATCTTGTGTTCGTTATCCGTGGATCACGTGACATTTCCACATATAATGTCACTTCCATACATTTTAGAACTTTCCATTGACGATTTCGCTAATGGAATGTAACTTTGTCTAGGGCCCCAGGTCTGTCTTAGAATTAAAACGAAACTGTTCTGTCTACGACACGCATCGCACGAACACCGTCTGCGTCAATTGATCAATATTTTGTTCAGTATCAAAATGGACTTTGTAGTCGGGATGGAGCCAATAAGGAGCCAGGTGTAGTTGTCACATTCCTTTTAATAACGAATTTTACAATTAAGCAACAAATAAACTTAATTATTAAGACAATTATCGTAAATCGTGTATTACTCTTGGCGTTCGTTTCTCCGACTCCCCGAGCCGGTCGCGCGGGCCTGTGATTGGCTAGCGCTATGGGCGCGTTCGTAAATTAGTAGACGGAGAATAACGTCTCGGCGCCCTACCGCGTGTATTACGGAGAGGGAGTTTAGGATTATCCGCTACATACTCCCCCTCGGGTTCGATAAAGCGTCCTCGCTCAAGAACCCGTTCGTTTGAGATAGAAACAGGCTCTGGAACCCGTTCAGGTGAAATGGAAACAGGCTTAATCTGACGAGGGCGGCCTCGGTTACGTTTGGGCATGACCGGTAGAGAAACCTCGTTCCTTTTAACAAATGACGTAAGTTGTGACGCGTGAAATTTACCTATGATGTCGTTAGGATTATCAAGTTTAGAAAGAATGTAAGTAGTAGGACTCGCTACCTTAATTATTGTATAAGGACCATCTCTTTTTGGTACAAATTTAGCTGAAATCCCTTTTGCAGCGTTACTTAATACGTGCGATTTAACTAACACTTGGTCATTGACATGAAACTCTTCAATTTTACGATTTTTATCCGCGTATTCTTTACGTCTATCCTGTTCCTTCTCTACTCTATCTCGAATTGAAATTAAAGAATTCAAGAAACTCTTTAAATAAGGAGTAATCTGGGGTACAAAATTATCTTTCTCTAGGACTGTCCTGATGTCAAGATTGACTTCGATAGGTGAACGGAGATCCCTAGCAAAGGTGAGAAATGCGGGCGAGACACCAGTTGTATTACACATAGCTGAGTTCATAGCGAAACGAACCGACGGTAGGTGTTTGGGCCATGAGTTATGCTTGGTGTCAACTATCTGAGCCAGCTGTACCTTAAGGTCTCTATTTTTACGTTCAGCCGGATTTGCTTCCGGGTGGTATAAGGGTAACAGATCCTGTTGAATCCCCAGGATAAACATGCATTGTTGCATAACAGATGAGACGAACTGTACTCCATTATCGGAGACGACACGACGCGGTAGGCCATACCTGAGGAAATATTCCTCTATCAGTGTTCGGGCACAGACTTCTGCCGTGGCGTCAACAAGAGCAAAGAGCTCGACCCACCGAGTAGCTGTGTCCTCAACCAACAATATGTATTTCTCCCCCTTTTCTCCAGATGGGAGCGGGCCAAATAAGTCAACTGCTATAACCTCACCTCTTTGTTGCAAAACTGGTGTTTGCAAGAGGCCTGATGGCTTTACATTTGACGACTTATACCGCTGGCATGTAGGGCAAGACTTAATAAAATCAGCCACAAGACGTCTCATACCAGTGAAAAAAAACCGTTGTGAAAGTCTATGTAACGTTCTATCGATGCCTTGATGACCAGCAATAGGAGTGTCATGGCATTCCTGCAGGACATCGAGTCTTAAACTCACAGGAAGTACGAGCTGTGGTTCTTCAACATCGACGTCAGGATTATACCTATAAAGAACTCCTTGTTGCATGAAGTAACCTCGCTCAGACCAGCGTTTGTCTTCAAGAGCATCATTACTTTCAAGACTACTAATAATTTTCCTCAGTTCCGAGTCATCTAACTGAGCTTGGCGAAGATCAGCAGGACTTCTCGAAGGTAAGTCTACAATGACTGAGCAAATCCCGCACTGATCCTTACTATCTTCTTCGCAGGTAGGACGACTCAAAGTGTCAGCGACAACATTGGCTTTACCAGGAGTGTATTCAAAGCGAATATTAAACTCTTGCAACTTTAAAGCCCATCGCACGAGTCTACCTGAAGGCGATTTTAAACTTAATAACCACTTAAGAGGTTGATGGTCACTACTAACAACAATTTCATGACCCTCAATGTAACCTCTGAAGCGTTCAACAGACCAGACTACTGCTAGAGCTTCTCTTTCAGTAGTACTGTAGTTGCGTTCGGCGGGGTTAAGGAGACGGCTCGCATACTCAATTGGCCGTTCATTGTTTCCTTCGCCCTGCAGCAAGACGGCACCTAAGGCGTAATTGCTAGCATCCGTACGTAATACAAATGGTTTGCTGTAATCAGCTTGGATTAAAATGGGAGCAGACGTTAAACTCTTTTTGAGCTCTTGAAACGACTGTTTCTGCTCATTACCCCATTTCCAAGGTTGATTCTTTTTCAGAAGACGTGTTAGTGGTTCAGCGACTTTCGAAAAGTTCAAAATGAACTTTCGGAACCACGAGCACGTTTGAAGAAAAGTTTTGAGATGGCGTACCGAACTTGGTTCTTTCATATCCACGATAGCGCGTACTTTACCAGGATCAGGGAGGATCCCTTCCTGTGTGATGACGTGGCCAAGATATTTAACCTCTTTGCGTGCGAAAACACATTTTTCGCGGTTGGCGCGAAGATTGAATAGGCGTAGTCTATCAAAAACTATACGTAAATCTGCGATATGCTGGTCGAATCCATCTGATATAATTAGCAGGTCATCTTGGTATGCTAAAATGTTTATGTTTTTCAGTGATGTACCGGAGCGCAACCTGTCTATTAGCCTAGCAAACGTCATTGGCGAATTTTTAAGACCAAAAGGCATGCGTTTAAAACGAAACGTTCCTAAATGTGTCTGAAAGGCCGTTTTATCCCTATCACACTCGCGTACGCTTACATTCCAAAACCCACTTCTCATATCTAACGTAGTCATGATGCAATTGCGTTTTGTTGACTGTACAAGTTCGTCAATAAGCGGCATTGGATACGCGTCAGACTTAGTAATTGCGTTAAGCTTACGATAGTCGACACAAAAACGTACCTGACCATTTTTTTTTGGAACTAATAACGCCGGAGCGGCCCATGCCGACTCGCATTCCTCTATGATGTCCTCGGCTAACATCTTTTCTATTTCAGTCTGCATAACAGCCTTTTTCGCGGGCGTTAACCTATACGGAGGTACCGCGATAGGAGCGTGGTCACCGGTATCTATTACATGTTCCGCGAAACTAGTTGGTTCACCTGTCAACTTAAAAATGTCCTCATTTTCCGTGAGAACTTGAGCAAGAACCTCGCGTTGTTGATCGGTAAGACCTGATGCTTCATCATCCCTAAATATGCTGTTAACATAGACATGTTCATAAAATAAATCTTTTTCGAAAAGAAGATCAAACTTTTTATCATTATCGTTAAAGTACCATTTAGCGTTACCAAAATCCACACTGATATCAAAATTTATCAAAAAATCTATACCTAACAAAGTATGATTACTATCCGCGTCTGGAAAAATTAAAAAACTTATGAGCCTGGTTCTACCTTCAAGACATACATACACTTCCGTAGTAAGTACATTCATTAATCTAGTAACACCATCAGCTAAGCTTACATTTTTCACACAAGACAACATACGATGATTTCTCATTTTAAAAAGATTGTACAATGTATAGCCAGCCACACAACATTTGGCTGCTGAATCAATCATTGCTGTACCATTCTCACCTAAAATATTAATTTTTATTACTGGACGTAGAGAAGATTTATTTTCACAATTAACTTTAAAAAAACTTTGAGATTCATTAGCAAAACATGTTTGAGAATCATTAGCAAAACATGTTTGAGCACCATTTACCAAATATGTTTGAGTACCACTGACTTTCCCATGAAACTGTTTAGAGCTACTTGACATTTCCAATAAAGATTGTGAGCCACCAACTTTGTCAGATAATGGTACAGCAATACTGGTGTGCGGCCTAAAATCATTATTAACATGAGATTTTGATCCGACAAAATTACCAGAAACACATTGAAAACCATTTGACAACATAAAGCGGGGATTACAATTGTTACAAATACAAGTTGAAGTCTCAGTCTTTGAACTAAGGGAATAAAATGCAGTGTGCTCACCATATGAGCTTAATTTAGGGTTACAATTAGGACATTTAGATTTTATAACATTTTCTGTACCGCAACCATAACATTTAATATCTTTGTACTTTGAAGTATCACTATCACTAGACTTATTATCATTAGATTTATTAATATTAAGCTTTTCACACTTGTCTTTAGTGTGACCACTACGCTTGCAATACACACAGAACAACCTGGGTTTCCCACGTCTTGCATCTTGACCATCAACAGCTGTGCCAGTGGAATACGCAGGTGCTGCAGAGGCACGTGCGGGGACTGCAGTGGCACGCATAGGGTTAGAAGCGGGGCGCGCTGATTCCGAAGTCGTCGCGACGGATGTGTTGCAGCTCTCGGACTTGTGGTTTTCCTTTAACGAGTCCTCAATAGCGCGAGCTTTAATTAATAATTCGTCGAATGTACTGATAGCTGATCTATCTAATCTTTTCTTAATGCGGCGATCTAATAACCCATATACCATGTCCAACTCCACTCGTTCACACAGATCACCATGCGGAAGCTTTGCTAATAAAGCTCGAATTTTCGCAATAAAAAGATCTGTATTCTGCTGACCTTGAGTGGTTGAAAATATTTCGGAGTAAATCCTGAATGGCGGACGACGCTCGCCGAAGGCACTGCGCAATCTGTTTAGGGCCTCTTCCCAAGTTTTCGTTGAGTTTTTGACGCCTTGCCACCATGTTCCCGCCGATGAACCCAGTAACATAGAAAGTCCTAACATGGCGTTCTCGTCGCTTATGTTTAGGCACGCCTTGTATACTGAGATGGCATCAATAAAATTGTCAACAGACTCACCAGTATTTCCGTTGAAACGCGATGCACATTTCGCAAAATTATTTTTCATAATGGCGGAGACATTAACCTCGTTTGGTGTGGACGAACGTACCTCTCTCATTATTTGAGAATATAACTCAGCTTGAGACTGCTGCATACTCGTAATAAGCGTTGTAAGTGCTTCTTGTGTAAACACAACGTTATTATTTGTTGAGTTATTGCTATTTCCCTCCTGTGCAGAACTATTTTGATCTAGCGATTGTCGTTTGCGCGGCATCTTGTTGGACGAACTTTATGCTCCTTATATACACGTTGGGCGTCAGTTGTAGTCGGGATGGAGCCAATAAGGAGCCAGGTGTAGTTGTCACATTCCTTTTAGTAACGAATTTTACAATTAAGCAACAAATAAACTTAATTATTAAGACAATTATCGTAAATCGTGTATTACTCTTGGCGTTCGTTTCTCCGACTCCCCGAGCCGGTCGCGCGGGCCTGTGATTGGCTAGCGCTATGGGCGCGTTCGTAAATTAGTAGACGGAGAATAACGTCTCGGTGCCCTACCGCGTGTATTACGGAGAGGGAGTTTAGGATTATCCGCTACAACTTTCAAGATATTGTTGTATTAAGCATTCTAGTTACACGTACATTTGCAAAACGACGACGCAGACGTAAATATTGGGTGCCAATACAAGTTTGTCTGTTAATTTGACTGTGCGCATATTACGATTAGAAGTTTTAGGTTTATATGTAATTCAAATTCAAATTCAAATTCAAATATATTTATTGTGAAAATGGGTTAGTTTGTGATGTCAATAATAATGTAAAGTTTCTCCATTCTCCACCTCTAGGCATACAATTGGCAAAATTTTGTGTAATGTACTTAATTAACAAAACAAAATGTCAGAAATAAATTGAACAAATTAGGTACATGTCAACATGAGTGAGCGTCAAAAATGTATGGCTGCTCATAATCTAATATCATTTTACAATATAATAACTGAAGTTATTTGTCTTTGTCTTCCAAAAATTCAGTCACGGTATAATAGGTTTTGTCCAACAGAAACAACTTCAGCTCATGTTTAAATTTATCCAAAACTCTTATATCTAAAATAGTCTTAGGTAGGCTATTGTAAATCCTAGGTGCCATACAGAAAACGCTAATGTCCATTAGTGTACTTTTATGTTGATGACAACAAATTTTATGATTGTGGCGCTTACTCGTATAGCGCTCAAATAAATCTAAATTGGTTCTAATAAACACTACAAACACACAAAAACACTAAATATACAAACACGGCATAGTTAAAATGTTCAGAGTCTTAAAGTGAGGCCTACAACTGTCTGTTTGTTGGAGATTGCACATTGCCCTTATACATCTTTTCTGTGATTTGAACACTTGCTCTTTTTCAGTGCAGTTACCCCAAAAAATAATACCATATCTCAGTTTCGATCCCACATAACCGTGATAAGCCGCCAGTACAGCCGGTTGGTTTAACTTTTTTGTCAACATATAAAGCGCATATGATTGAGAATTTAATTTCGAGCACAAGATCTCTACATGCTTCCTCCAATTTAAATTTGTATCCAAAGTCAGACCTAAGAATTTAATTGTTTCTACTTCATGGATCGGTTTACCTTCATAGGTAATGTCAATATTTGTGTCAATTAAAGGAGTTCTATTTTTAAATGTCATTAAATGTGTCTTAGTTAAATTAATTTTTAAATTGTTTGAAGTCAACCATTGTATTATATCATTTAGTGTATTATATATGTCCGATTCAAGAAGTGTCCTATCTTTGCCCGTAAATATAACTGTGCTGTCGTCAGCGAACAAAACAGTGGGATGCTTTGTTATATTTGGTAAATCGTTTATATAAATGTTGAATAAAAGTGGCCCCAGTACACTGCCCTGAGGGATACCACTATTAGTTACTCTATATTCGGACAAAAAATTTATTTCAGTTTTTGAATTTGGACATATGCGCGTTATTTGTGTACATTGTTTTCTGTTACAGAGGTAAGATGCTATCAGATGCAATGCATTACCTCTGATTCCATATGTACTCAATTTACTTAGTAGAATGTCGTGGTTCACACAATCAAAAGCCTTTGTGAGGTCCATATATAGTGCACACACGGGTACCTTTTTATCCACACTGTCCGTTGCGATTTTTAAAAAGTTATAGATAGCTAGGTTTATACACTTGTTCTTTCTGAAACCAGCCTGCTCCTTTGCGAACAGATCATATTTTTCAAGAAAAGTGTACATTCTATCATGAATGACCTTCTCAAAGATTTTACTGATGGTCGGTATCAGAGCAATTGGCCTATAACAATTCATAGAATGTGGATCATCTTTTTTAAATAGTGGTTTGATTATTGTGAATTTTAATTTGTCGGGAAACATTCCAAGAAAAATGCACTGATTTATTATATGACTCAACACACCACATATTTCATTAGAGACTTGCTTCAAGATCAATGTAGATATTTCATCATAACCAGTACTGTTACAATTTTTCAAATTTAATATAATTGTACGTATTTCACTTGGTGAGGTTGGGCTCATAAATAAAGAATTCGTAATATTATTTAACGGACAAGGAGGGTTATTAGGCGACTTAGATTCACTTACTTGGTCTATGAAAAAATTGTTGAATGACTCGGCTATCTGGACTGGTTCATTGATAATAGATGATTCATTTACTTTAATAAATTCTATTTCATTTTTAGGCACATTAAATCCCTTGTCATTAATAAGCTTCCATGTGGCTTTGCATTTATTTTCAGCTTTACGAATATAGTGATCATTCTGGGCTTTTTTTGTGAGTTTTATAATGCGGTTAAGCCTAGAAGACAACGCGTTAAATTCTTTCTTATGTTTTTCTGTGCGTTCTTTTCTGTACTGCCATAAAAGTTGCCTTTTACGTTGACAGCATTTTCTAATACCTTTTGTGATCCACCTTGGTTGTCTTTGTGTCTTAATTTTAATTCTAATTATAGGAAAACACAGGTGGTAAAATAAAAGAAAAGTGTCATAGAAACTGTTAAAAGCTATTATAGGGTCACTCTCTTCAAAACATTCGCTAAAAGTCAATGCGTTAATACACTCCTTGAATTTACTAACGTTATCTTTTTGAATGTCGCGTTTTTCAATGTACCAATGTTTGATACAGACATTGGCATAGACTGGACATGTAAATAGTTGGGCTGTGTGGTCCGATAGGGCAAATTCAATAACTACCATTTTACATCTCGGAACATTATATATGAAATTATCGAGACATTTACCGCTGACTGGACGCGTAGGTTGCTTAACTGCTAATTTCAAATTATAACTTGTTAGTAAATTAATGAAGTCTGTGGATTCTCGAGTTTTCTCAAGTGTATTGATGTTAAAATCTCCGCATAGCACCACTTTGTATTTATTGCGACAATACTCAGACAGTAGGGATTCAAATTTATTAAAAAAGATGTCATAGTGTTCCCTAGACGTTTTGGGTGGTCTGTAGATGCAAAACACTAACAATTTGTGATCTATAAGTTCTATCCCTGCGACTTCCATTAATCCTTCCACACAAAAGTACTTTAATCCACAAATAGGATTATACTTGTGAGTAGTCTGAATTAATATGCATGCGCCACCTCGGCGACCTTTACGGAAAAAACACGATGCAAGTGAAAAGTTTGGAACACTCACTATTTCAGCGTCGGGTGCGACCATATTGTGTTCCGTTATGCACAAAATATCAATTGCACTCCTATTTCTCAGTGTGTCAAGAGATAAAGTTAACAGATTAGATTTACTATTAAGTCCATTTAAGTTTTGGTGTAGGATATTTATTTCTTTAGACACGAAAAAAATCTTTAGTTTTATTATTTGAACTAGTCTCACATTCCGTGTTGACGACGCTAAGTGGAGTGTCCGTTTGAGTCGATTTATCATTACTACTGCAGATAAGTACCTTAGAGTTATGGCAGCTTCCAAGCTTATTTTTTTCATTGGCATATTTTTCGAATCGCGACCTATATAGTATACGTAGAGTCTCTTTAAGTACTAATTGAGATATATGCACCGAACGAGAATTGAACTTGGGCAAATATACAGAGTAATTCATATCTAAATATGTAACGTGTTTGTAATACGAACAAATGAATTTCAATACATAATTTAATTTTTTTTCATTTAGTTGACGGTTATAAGGCACCTCAGAAATAATTACATTTGTGTTTACAACTGAATTAAGAAATTTTTTCAAGTAGAATTGAAATTCAGTCGGATTTGAGTCATTTATACCTCCTAGTACAACAACAAAATCGTCTTTACTGAGATTAGAAATGTCATTTCCTTCTGAGAGAAGCACCTCTCCCAGGGACGCGCCGGGTTTCCACATACATTGAACAGCGTAATCTTCACCAACCAGATTCTGTAAAGTTTTTTGAAGGTTTCTGCCTTGTTCATCGGATATAACAATGATCTTCTTTCTTTTGTGCATATCTTGGTTTTTGTAAATATAAGAATGGAGAAGTGGAGCAGACTTTACTTCTTTGGGTCTGTCTTGGGTAGAAGTCACATACTGCACCGAGTCTTGAGTACCGACTACCATTTGTGCCATATCCACAACGTTGCATTTTTCCCCGTTAATGCGAATCGGGGATTGTAAGTCAGGAACAATTTCTAATGGTCGGGTGTATTTTGGAGTTTGATAGGTCACAGCATTCGCGGTGAATTCACGTGGAGATGTTCTGGGTAGTCCAACTCTTATATTAGAATCCTTTAAACGTCTCTGGTATTGCGGCGAGTAGAACCTCAATGGCGTAACGCTATATGAGTTGTAGGTTTCTGTTATGCCAACTGACTTAAATAGAGATATTTTTTGTTTGTATTTATCAATTTCTGCTTTTAAATTGGTGTTCTCTATGTTTAAATTTTCAACTTCTGCGTTCGCTACTTTTAGATCCATAGTTAAATGTGTAATTTGACATCTTAAAGGTTCCAAATCTTCCACATAATTTTTACAGTTCGGCTGACTGTGGAATGATATATCTGAATCTAAGTCCAATTCGCTGTCGTTGAAGTCAAGACTTTGCACAATTTTACGACGTTGGGTAATGTTTTCAAAATCTGATTCAGACATTTCGTATATTTTATATGATAGAATAAGTCAAAACTTTAAAGAAATCGGTCACCGTCGTAATAACTTATATTTTCAGGTTTCGAGTTTCGTATTCCCTATATGTAATATTTTTCCCACAATTAGTTTTTAGATCATCTACCTGGGAACCCAGGTTCTTAGATGTCGTATTTTTTAGCAATGGCAACACTGAATTTTGTATGTCAACTGATGTGAATTTAGCTCAGCTATCCGATACGAGATGGCGTTAGTAGTATTTTTGTTTACAATAATGAGTTAAAAGTTCAAAATTTTCAAATAAAATTTCTGAATAACCGTCTTTTCAAAAATATTTTTGAAATTACTTCACAGTTCGAGATATATCAATTTCACTGCGTCTAAACTTGCTTCTTTAGGTTTTATGTAGCACATTTCACTGTTCACAAATAAACTTGGCGTATATTTATAGGAATTATGGATCTTTAATAGTGACTTGTTATAATCAGCTCGGCGAACCTTGATCCCTATGACACTGACAGTTATTCCCACGACACAACCTTGTAGTAGCGTCACCGTTATATTATAATCGAATTGGCGGTGTCTAAAAATGATATTTATTAATTTTAGGCAGATATATGCAATTACAATAATATCCCGTTGGAATTATAATAATTATTAACACTTACAAGAAATTATCTCAATCAGACTTTACGTTGACGTCCTGCAAAAGTTACTCCGTTTGGAAGATATCGACTAGTGCGGAAAAGTATCGATAAACAAATATCGAAAATGGAAACGAGTGTACAAAATACATCAATAGAGCACCTACGCTCTTAGTGTCAGATTTATAATCATTTAAGTTGTTTGCGATAATAAAATAAAGGAGATTTAACAAATTTATTGTATATACCTACTCAAATAAAACAAAAGCGGTTTATTTATGATTTTTTAATATACATTAATCTGAATCTGACAATGGTGTCACCGATTGCGTCTCAGACTCGGAATCCGAACTGCAGCTGCTTTCTCCTATGTTTATGATAAACGGCTGGTCTACTATATTGTCGTATCGCACGTCTCGATTCCAATCATCTAAGCATAGCTTTTTCGTCTTTTCAACCACTTTCCCCCAATTGTCCGGAGTCACTTGACTACATGCCTCTTGTAGCAACGTAAGCATTTTATTAGCTGTGAATGGTGGAGTGGTGTTAAGCCTGGCTGCACAACCTGAAACAATAATGGTTTAGATTGAAAATGATGCAAAGTCAAAGAGCGAGATCGGGGTAAGTACATTATAAGTACATAATTTTGTACGTTAAAAGTGTGTAATTGATATAAGCACATGGATAAAAATAAA
The DNA here is from genome assembly GCA_963662185.1 of Eilema griseolum. Taxonomy (NCBI): domain Eukaryota; kingdom Metazoa; phylum Arthropoda; class Insecta; order Lepidoptera; family Erebidae; genus Eilema; species Eilema griseolum. Next base: position 21,261,873 of record OY759231.1, on the reverse strand, counting down.
AATGCAATTTGCTAGTGAAATAAAATAGCTTTAAATAGTACTAGCCGACTAGACAGTCACCAGTGACCTAAATAAAAACATGTTAAAATAAATACAAATCAACCCACCTTTGATCTGCGCCCATATCATTTCGATTGCATTATATTGGCAGTGGTAGGGCGGTAGCCGAATCACGGTGTGCCCTTTTGATTTTGCCATCTCATCCAAGAAATATTTCTTCTTTGTTTGCTGTTTATGAAGGTTCAACAATCTAACTAATTCCTTTTTCAGCATTTGAGTATTAGCTGCCACACCATTGTTTTGCAGCCACTCTATTATTTCGCCTTTATTGTTGTTCGCGGTAGGCGCTTTATTAATTTGCACAGAGTGGTATGGGGCGTTGTCCATTAAAATGTAGTGGGGCTCGTTTAAATTGTCTAATAGTTTTGTGAACCATTTCTTGAAATTCTCAAAATTCATCTCTTCGTGATAATCACTTGTTTTCACGGATTTGAAGGCCCACAAGCAGTTAGGTACAAAACCTTTGGCTGTGCCAGCGTGGCAGATAATCAAACGCTGGCCCTTGCCTTCTGGTGCTTTGGTACAGGATTTCTCTGTGTCGTCTGTCCATGTTTTGGAGACTGAGTGATTGGCGTTGAGCCACGTTTCGTCCAGATAAACCACCTTGTCCCAGTTCTCGATGTTTTTTATTTGTCGTAGAAAATCACACCTCATCAATCCAATGTCCTTCCGCTCCATTATCACTTTTCTTTTGTCACACTTCCCATAACGAAATCCACATTTTTTTATAACTTGTCTGAGAGAAGTGAATCCACCTTTAAATAAATCAGCCGATTTCAGCGACGCTAATAATTTTGTGCAAGTCGGCAGTTCACCTCGAAAATAATAGCCGTAAATATGGTTTCGTATCGCTGCCATGTCGAAATCATCGGGGTTAGTTACGGGTCGTGCCCTATTATGTTTTTTCTTCTTTGGAGTTGATAATTTGTTCTCCTCCATCGACGATTCGCCGAACTTCTCCTTTGTAATTCGGGAAACGGTAGCTTTGCCAATTCCCAAAGCATCAGCAACACGGTCGCGTACGTTGTCAAGTGGCAACAAAGGTCCGCCATTTTGTAGTTCGCGAGCAAAATAGTCACGCAAGCGTACAACAAACTCCCGCGTTTCACTGTTGAGTACAGTTTTTCTCAGTCTTTTCGGCATTTTGAAACACCAACAAACACAAAACAGCAACAATAACAAAAACAGAAAACAACAATAGTAACAAACAAAGGATTCCGTTGACACAAGAAAACACGTGGCGCATACAAGGCGTTAGCACTCGTACTGGCGTAGCGAACTGACAGTACTAGCGTAGTGACAGATCAGATAGTGTTGCTATAACTAAAATTTTAATTCACATTAAAATTATACAGTCCGACCATGTTACCTCTGCATCGGAATATTGGCAACCCCATATACAAATACACGGATACTTGTAAATATAACAAGCATTATAATTATAGTAATGTAGATTATATTTTAAAAACATGTTTATCGATGTGGCTGAATGCAAGTCACGCCTTTGCCTATAAAAAGTTGCGATATATCGACACGACCCGTCACTAGTATGAACTGTCATAGGGATCAAGGTTCGCCGAGCTGATTATAAACACTGATGTATGTTGTTCTAAATTCACTGTTATAAGCTACAAACGATATCACATGAGTAAATCAATGAATACTACAATTTTTGCACCAGATATACACTTTTCACAAAATATTTACTTTATTTAAAGATTTTAAATACGCTGGTGATGTTTACTACTCGAGTGTTGCCACAATGCAGTTTAATGAGCGTTCAATGGGAGTTTATGTCTGGGGTTTTGTTAAAAGTTATAAAATCATAAGTGATTACGATCAGGGCATTCTTTGACAGTATTTAGACAAACTTTTTTTAAATCGCTCAATTTGACATAAAAACAATATTGTTAAAAACAATACTACTCCAAAATCACATCATGGTACGAATTGATGGAACTAAAATTGAAGTGACGTCACAAAAGCACTAAGCAGGAATACATTGTATGCATAATGAACGGTTGTGGTACGGATATAAGCAAGATTTTAGAAGACGAAATATTTTAGAAGTGGTAAGGTCAACCGGGGCAATTGCGTCATATTTCTCGATCACTCCAAGTTATCGCCTTATTGTGAGTGAATTTATGGCATTATGCACTTTTTGAAACTCTAGTCTCATAATATGGCTATTTCTGTACAAAATCCTATTATTGATTTCTTCGCCAGAGTTTTACAACTGTGTCATATTGATTTTTAAAAAATTGGAATTTTAGACGCATTTTCCCCGTCTGGGGCAAATGCGTCTTTCTTGAGTAAATACTTAATTGGTAAGCTATTCGTGAGAAAATCAAAGTAGTTCTTTTCGGATCAAATTTCTGTGCAAAAGAATGACAATTAAACTAAAAAAAAAGAATAATTGAGGAATTCAGAGACAATTTAGTAAAAATTGGGGAAATGCGTCTAGTTTTTGATGGACGCATTAGCCTCATACTAAATGCAGACGTTGTCAACATTTTACCTCGGTGGTTTGCGCTTACTACTTCAGGAAAAGTAGGCACAGGAAAAGTAGGCAGGTACAGCTTAGCATAAAAGTCGTGAAAAAATAGTGGCGCCACTTTCTATACCAAAACAATTTTACTATGGCAACACTTGTCTTCTTTCATATGATGAAAAAGGTGATGTTACCGGTGAAAATAAATTGAATTTTTGCCAAAACTGCAAGTACTTATAGTTGTGTCAGTTGTGAAAAAAAAAATCGGGAAAACATACAAAAATTTATTTAAATTATTAAATGAGGCACTACTCAGTCTACTACGGTATCAATAAGAAAATTACGAGATCAAATGAATCTAGAAAACGACCTGACAGTCAAATTTATAAGTAAGTTAGGGAATAAATTGTACTCTTCCATTATATTACTTACTTATCTAGGAGTATTTTAATTAAATATCTATACATGTGTAACAGAAAGGGAGTATCAAATCGAAACACAGCTAAATGTAGAATAAGAACTGTCTTATGCTCATGACTCATAACTTTTATCATGGAACTACAGTTAGTTTCATGATAAAAGTTGTTCACCTAATACTACTGGTGTGTATTAGATCCATTCTTGTTACACCCTGTATAAATAAAAAGTAATAACATATATAATAAGCTTAACACATACACAAGATAAAAACAGTTCTGTTACAAAAGGTAGTAAAGTTATCAAAAATATGGAATGTTACTTATTCTACCTACACTTAAAAAATCTAACTTTTAATAAACACAAATCTTCATAGTTAAACATATTAATCGACATAAAAGTTGGTTAAAAAAATACTTAAGGAACAAATTTAAAACAAATTGAAAACAAATTTTATTCAAATACTTAGCTTAGGTAATCACATTAATCACAGTAATCGACATCTAGGTAAATACTCCAGGGCAAACTATTTTAACTTTTAGTCTAATAAGCGTAGCACATACACAAGATAAAAACAGTTCTGTTACAAAAGGTAGTAAAGTTATCAAAAATATGGAATGTTACTTATTATACCTACACTTAAAAAATCTAACTTTTTATAAACATAAATCTTCATAGTTAAACATATTAATCGACATAAAAATCGGTTAAAAAATACTTAAGTAACAAATTTAAAACAAATTGAAAACAAATTTATTCAAATACTTAGCTTAGGTAATCACATTAATCACAGTAATCGACATCTAGGTAAATACTCCAGGGCAAACTATTTTATTTTTTAGTCTTACAGTTACTTTCAGGCATAACAATTTTAGTCTTACAAAATACCTACTGACAAATATAAAATTCAAAACTATAATAATTTGGTAACTAAACACGTCGTATTTGTACAGACAGGTGCTTCTTAAACTACTCAGACTTAGAAATTGTAACATTCTAATACAAATCTTCATACATAAACATATTAATCAACATAAAATTTTAGAAAAATTAACTTTTCATGCAAAATAAATCTTCTTATATACTTTTAAGCTTAATTTTATTACATATAAGTATCTAAAAATAATCGACAGAAAAATATTGCACATAGGTACTACTAAATATTTTAACTTTCAGTTACTTACACCTTTCAAGAACAAGAATAATGTCTTCTTGATAACGATGATAAGTATGTACCTATTATTGGACATTCAATCCTTTAAAATTTTCTTTAAAAACAACGTGTCCTCTCCGGGTTATTAGGGGGTTTTCAAGAAACTTAACAATGTCAACGTCATTTCTGAGTTCCGCTACGTCGTCAACATCAGGGTAATGAAATGATACCATTTTACTATCTTTAATTTTTCTCAAATATTTAACTTGTGCAATGTCATGATCCAATGAGATTACATTTCCAATAAAATGTTTCAAGGTTGTCTTTGTTGCAAATTTAACTATAATCCAGTCACCAACTTGTGGACGTCTTTGGCCGTGATCAGGTTCGTATTCATCGTCAATGATATGGTCCTTCTCTAGCTGTATGCAATTATATTGATTGGGTGTTAGTCCTAGTTCAATGAATGTATCGTCACTTTTATTATCTTCTTCTTCAGCCAGCTGGATCATATTTTCACAATATGTATCCCAGGTTTTGCTTGAATCAGAGTCGCTAAGCATCATTATATTATCACTTACACTGCTTTCTTCTGACGAATATATCTCTACTTTCTTCTGTCTTTTATTTTGTCGTTTTTTAATATTCGAAGTTAATTTCTTTTTTGGGTTTATTTTTTTCTTCGCTTCCAATTTATATTTTTTTTCACTTTTTTCTTTTTATTTTTTTCTTTTTCAGCCTCTTTTTGTCGTAATTGATTCAAAAAATCTTCATGGGTTATCACTTCACTTCCTCTAACTACTTTTCTTTTTTTAATTTTATGCGTAGGTTCAGCTTTTCTTATCGTGCTAAGTAACAAACTCTCAAATGATACATATTCTTCACTCTCACTGAGATACTGGTCTTCCACAATATTAACTTTTGGTGTCCCTTGACTTGTTCCAGGTAAATGAATCTCTCTGGGATGGAAAACTATTCTATTGTATGTTTCGGGTATTTCTTGTGTGGTCTCCGTTTGGTCTTTCTTGTCATTTTTATTTGTTGAGGTACATTTTTCATTAATTGTTTTTATTATTTCTCGAGAACATAAACTCCATAAGGATGGTACTTGTTTTGTTTTAGCTTCATTAAATCTTTTTAAAGCCTGTGCGTCGTATTTTTCAACGGGTATTACGTTTTTATTAAGAGGGAAGATGCCGCCTTTTTTAAATCCATTTCTTATTATTTTTGAATCTAACTCTTTCCACGCCTGCCCGAGAATTTCACTGAAATGGTGTTTTTGCATCTTGGCTCCTACATTTAACCGTTGCCATGCCAATACTTTGGCATCCCAACTATCTTTCAAAGATTTAAAAACTGCCAAATCTAAAGGTTGTAAGCAGATGGCTGGCGTGTGAACGCAGTTTTATTATTTCAACGCCCAACTCCTTTGCTTTTTCTAGAACATGTAATTGAATATGAGTGGAATGGCCGTCATATATTATTATACAAGGTGACTCTTTACTTATGTGAGGCAAGACTACCCCCAACATGTAATTCTCAAAAACTTTGGCATCAATCCACCCATTCTTTGTAGCCGCATAGCAGGTACCTCCATAGGCGTTTTCAGACATCCACTGGTCCCATAAATTCTTCCCACGATGTATAATCAATGGTGCTAATTTAATTTCTCACCAGCTGCGTTTACTGTAAACAATACAGTAACATTGTCTTTTCCTGCAGAAGCTATAGTACGAGTACTTGCAAAGCCCCTCGCACCTACAATTTTTGTTTTTTCCTGGTCTTTGCTGAAACTGGACTCATCCAAATTCCAGATTCTGTCTGGAGTATATTGTATGTCCAGTTTTTTCAAATATTCTTCAAGCATGTCGAAATATTGTTTAATTATGAAGGGGTCACAAGCTGCTTTTCTAGACATTTCAACTGCTTGTGGTTTTTTTATTGACAACTTGTTTCGTTTACGAAAACCAACAAACCAGTCATATCCCGGTCTATTCTCTTTAAAGGGCGTCTTTAATTTGTTTTTTTTAACATATTGTGTCACTAATTCCTTAGTCTCTTCAGAGGAAAGACCAAATCCATTTTTTTCCATAATGTGAAGACTAGATGCTATTCTTTTTTCATAGTTTTCGTGTATCGCTGTGGGCCTGCCTTTTGTTTCCTTGATAACTCCTCTTCTAAGATTCACCCTGTCAACTATTGTTGTACGCGGAATATTATATTTTTTCGACGCTTTGTACGAACTTAATTTGCCATCTTTAACATCTTCAACGGCTCTCTTTAATGTTTCCAGGGTATAGGCAGCAGGCTCTTTTTTTTATATAGTTGCGTACCATTTTGATTATTGTCCTATTACATCTGAAATGAATTAAACAAATTACCTAAGTACTTATGTTAATGTCAAGTTCTATTTTTTTATAAAGTAATTATAATGTGATTATAATTGTAATTTTATAAAGTGATTATGCCGTAAAATTATCGTAGCATTCAAAATTATTTTCATTTTCTAATCAAAAATTTTCTCAACACCAGCATTCATCTTCAGGATAGTGTTCATAAATAGTAACAAGTAACAAAATTAAAAAAATCTGTTGCACTCCGGGAGTGCCGGCTGAAGTGAAAACTTGATAGTTCCCAAAATGCTGTGTGAACGAAATTAACCTTTAATTCTCATTGTTTAACGTTGAAAATGTATATAACTATGATTTTTTTACCCACACATGGATATCCGATAGGCATTTGTCACTAGCTCGCGCCGGCTATCTGCGGCTGTACCACTAATAATTCGAGAACGCGACGTTGTCGTTCTGTACGAAGTTCTGTACGAAATACATTGCTTTTCGCAATGAGGTAATATTTGGATAATAAGGAACAAAAGAAGCAATGTAATTAAAACAGAACGACAACGTCGCGTCTTACGGTTACGTGTCCCCTGACGCGAACGTAAAGAAGTTTTCACTTCAAAAATTTGTAAAAACCCACGACAGTTTATTAAATTTATTATTATTATAATTATTTTTATTATTATTATATCAAATTACTATTTTTAACAGTTTTAGAGAAAAATGGTAATATGGCGGATGCGGGTGGTAGAACCATCTTACCCGCTAATCCTGCCGCTAAGGCAGCAGTGCTTGCACTGTTGTCGGTGTGGAGGGTAAGACAGCCGGGGAAATAACAACACTAGAGGCATTCCATCTTAGTCTTCGAGGTGGCAATGCATTCGCAGCTTTTAGTTGCTGGTGTCCATGGGCGACGGCAGTTACATACCATCAGGTGACCCGTCTGCTCGTTTGTCGCCTATAATATAAAAAAAAAAATGGATTTGCACAAACAATGTTTGTTGCAGCGCCCCCTGGTGATTTGTCACCGTAACATCTATCTAAGAACATGCACCAATTAAACCCATAACTGTAAACTACATCAAAATCTGACTAGTAGTTTGGAGAAAAATGGCAACATGTATTTGCACAAACATACTTATACAAACATCCTCTCACCCGAAACGCATATACCGTCTCCGTTCCGGCGTGGGTAAAAATGGAGCAAAATGGACACCAGAAAAATGAACTTTCCAACATCACTTGTGCATTTTGAATTATTATACTACCTATAATAAATGATAAGGGATATTGGGTATTATGTTTCTTGGCATTCCACATCATTGAAATAAAATTTCACTTTCGTATTAAAATGTGCGGACATAAAAAGGTTGTCGATTTCTGTTTTCGGGGTAAATGCGTCCCACAGTCGCAATTACCCCGTAAAGGCAGACGCATTTACCCCCAGACATTAATCCTAACCTTAAAAATGGAGATATAATTATTTCTTTAAATAAAGCTATTACACTAAAAATAACTGTCTGTGTAAGCAACCCATTGACTATTCTTTACAATGGTTATTGAATAAAATCAGTCAAATAAAGAAAACAGAAGATTAACATGGATTTGGTTACTCACCTCTCGCAGCGACAAGTTGTCCAGAAACGTGCAATTTACAAAATGGCTACTTCAATAAGAGAGCTAAAATGCCATCTGTACGAACATCATGTAAAGTATTTAGTTTAAGCAAATGTAACTAGATGGCAGAAATCAATGTAGATTGAACAGTTATCGAATAATTTAAAAAAGACGCATTAGCCCCGTAGACGCAATTACCCAAGTTGACCTTAAATACAACTGCTTTAAAAAAAATGTTACACTTACATATAACGAAAGCGTACTACACTATTGACGAATATTTAAATGACAAATTGTAATGAAAGTAACCATATTGTATTACCATTGTAGCGACCATTATCTGCTACTACAACCGCTACCGTTTATAACGGTGAGACCACGGCAAGAAATCACGCCACCCTACGTCACATCGTACGACTTTACCGTTAGATGGCCTGACGTCGCGCGAGAGGGCGTCACAACTACAGCAAACCCCGCCTACTCCAAGATGGCAGCCTAGTTCGGGCGTGGTCGGCGCGAGCGCAGGAAGATGGCCGACTTATATTCTTTTGTTTTGTGCTTGTACAAAGTGCTAGGAGCGAAACGTTATTATTGTTAACTGTTAGGAATGTGTAACTATAAATACCGCGGCTAGTATTATATTCAGTATTCTTCCGTACGCTTTCGCTCCACTCGCTTGCTTAATTAATGTCACAGTTTAATGTTTAATTCATTAAATTCAACCAGTTGTTTGTGCTTTACGCTTGCGTTTTATTGCTCTCCGCATAAGGAACACATTCGTCCGCGCAGTACGCGGGTTCGATTTCGGGTGCTTACGACATAAAAGAGGCAACCAAGGCTGCACACGACAGGTCGCTTCACCATTAATTAAACTTATATGTATATATATTACGATTTAATTTAAAAAAATTACATAACTAAACTACTCCTATTAAATGTGTTTTATTTTTAAGCTTATATTGTAAATTTGCACGCCTTTTAGGTGGTATGCGGAATGATCAAACTTTAAAACCAATGTACCAACAATTTATACCTGTGTTCGCAAATAAAGATTGAAATTGAAATTAATTGCTTTAAGCTTGAAATAAAACACTCTTGCAATAAGACTGTTTCGTACACGGTTGTTGTAGGCCCCTGGAGCATCTTTGCCATGTCCGCTTTCGCAATAATTCCTACTACTTTGTTACTACTTTGTTACTACTTTGTTACTACTTTGTTAATTGAGAGAATATAGATAGAAAGTCGAGACATTACATGAAATATGTTTTTGTTGCGATATTGTCCAGATGGAGAATGAGACATAGTGTAAAAGTTTTGATCCAGAGGTATTGTTTTTTCTAATTCAGTCATAACTGGAATCAGATGTACCCATAATGCAACAGCATTGCGTCGTAAAGATGAACTTACAGTACAAAAACATTGGGTTTTTGTCGTGTGCTGATATTAAAATAAAGAACTGCAGTATGTAGAATAAACTACTTTATACTACCACCAAAGTGTACCGACTAAATTTCAGAATTATATTTAGCACTGTAATTTTCGCTAAAATCCATATGTATAAGACAGTCATCCTCAGTTAAATTTTGCTTAATTTCTTTAAGTGTATCTGTCTGATTACGTATGTTTGCACAGTGCTCTATACATGGCTCAAGATTAGTCTCAAATTGTTTTATGAATATTAACGGTTTTACGTGGTGTAGTACTTTTACAATGGTGATGGCAGTTTTCTCAATCTCATTTTTAGTGTATGAATTTTTCTGTTTTTCTCAGGCCCAATATAAAACTTTGCGAGTTATCAAATTCTTGGTATGTTAGATGTCTGTTTTTACAAGTTAGTTAGTACTTTCTTTGTAGACATTCCAAGTTATAAATGTCGCAACATAAACTCTTAATAACGTCAGTTGGCGAATTCTCTTTAATGATGTGATTCTTTTTTTACAGATTCTAACTGAATCTTCGTGTTTTGCACATAAGCAAGTGTTGCTTATGTGCAAAACACGAAGAAAGAAAACAGAACACATTTATTTTTGGTTGCAATATCCAAAAAGGTTTTAAACGTGAAAACGTTATGTAGCTAATAGGTGGATAACCAGACTATGTGTAAGTTTTTATTGTATCCGTCATTAAACGTTTCTGTTTCTTTGTTCCATTTCTTTTTATCGTGTCTTTTTTGCCTGGACACGTGCTAGTATTTTCGTCGTCTTCATAACATTTTTGAACAATTTGGCGGATTTAGTTTGTTTTTGGGTTACTTGTATCGCTCTAATTATTTAAATCTAACTCTGGTTATTTTTCTTATCTTTTACTTTCTTAATAAGTCTATCGAAACGTTTTTATACAAGTTCTTTCCATGGGCAACTTGAGTAAATTTACCTTGTAACGAGCGTCAATTCGCAAATTGTCACAGCGACTTCGGTTCGATTTTGAAGATTCAAGACGCAAGCAGCATTTTTTTATAGGAGTCGTCGGCATGTTATCGCTAGCTACATAGCATAGCTGCTTGAGATACCCTAAAAAGCGCTTCATTTGGTTGCATCATTGGTGTTTTAACAGAAGGATTGTTTTCTATTTTTCTTGCGAAGAGGTCCAAGGTCAAAGGTCATAAACATAATGTTTACTCCCTCCATTAACTGTCCTGGCTAACGCACGGGTTTTCTCATGATCCGCGTTGTCCTCCTCGACCCGATCTTCCGGATAGAAGACCGAGGCAAGGAGCCCCACGGATCCACGGCTATCCATTTCCACCCCATTGTTCAGTAAAGGTGGGTCCTCCTCCCTTGCTGTGGACCTATGACCTTGTATATCCCTTCTCATACCCCCTCTCTGTCCTGCTTCGTGCAGAACTCCTTTCAACTCGCAGTCTTTGCTAACTTAACCTCCGACTCATACCTGTCTTTTTGCTCCAGGTCTGCATCTGCACTGCATCACCACCCGCTGTCTCCTGTAAACATCATGTGAAGACACAATACCTTTCTGGGTCAATACCCACACAATTGTCTTCACATGATATTTTTATACAGTTGTTGAACCTAGTAAGTTGCACTTCTAATTGGTCGATGTGAGTTATGTCCTTTATGTTCTCGACTACCAAATTGTTCTCCACCAAGGAGCTGGCCATTTTCTCTTGGCCCTTTCCCTCAGTTCCGCAGTCTTAAAGCCTAAGATCACCTTACGGTCTTTGGGCTTTCTGATGCGCTCCACTGTGATCCAATCGTCCTCTTCACGCGTGGTTCGCACCAGGTTTTTTGTTCGTCTTTGGAGGTAACCACCAGCAAGTGTAGCGCCGGGTGCCTCAGGGGTACTGTCCCCGTGATGTTCGTTGCTACAGCCGCATACGTTGGTGACCTTCTGTCCTCTTCACTCTTTCTTAGGCTGCCTTGGATCTCGGCGAGGACTTTGCCATTTTCTTGTAGAAGCCTAGTGTTTTCCTCAATCCTTCTCATCATCTCCTCGTCAGCCTTGGCCGGTCCCGTGACCGTAACCGTGGCTGCCGTGCTTTTTACCTCGGAGACTATGTCCTGGCTGCGTTCGCCTGGCTTTTGCATTTTTCACCTTCCATGTCCATGAGGACCTTTCGAAGGTTATCGACTTGCGCCTCTATGGTAACCTTTATCACCCTCTTTATATTCTTGGACTCTACGCATCCTTGTTTAATAAGATCCAGGCAGGACACAGCCGCCGAGTATCGGTCTTCCGGTGTTTTTAATGCCACGGAGGTTCGTAGCAGCACTAATATAGAAGGCGGTCGCTCCCGGTATTTTTAAAGCCATGGTGCTGATGTCGCTGATGTCTTGCGGGCTACGATAGGGGCGGCACTGGTCTTCGTTTTTGGCCCTGTCGTATTTGTTTTGGCCTGAGCGGTGGGAGAAGTTGCAGTACTTCTCTCCATTGACAACTCTATTTCACCGATACTATCTTTTACCGACCTTTGTCGGGTTTTTGGAGAAGGTGACGAGATCAGAGGATGGGAGGAGCTAGCCTGCTTGGCTATCGGAGTTCTTTCCATAGCCGTTGTAGGTATAAGGTATAATGTACACGCAATACAGTCGAGTGGACAGACGGAGCAACTATGCTCACAATAGCTCAACTAAATAAGAATTAAAATTAAAGAAAACACGGGTGTATATAAATAAATGATGTAAAAATAGTTTAACCTAGATACCTGCCAAAAATTGGTCAGGGACGTCCTACGTTACTATGCAACGGGTTCAACCCCTGCGCGTGGCTGTCTAGTGTACGTGTGTTTATGTGTGTGTATATGCGAGTGCTAGTGTTTCTGTGTGGTGTGATGCCCGGCTACTATGTCAGCTCTATTGGCTGGTGAAAGCTCGGTCAATAAGACTAATGCCTTACTTCTCTACTACCGACTACTCAACACTAGTTTATCGCACCTGAACTCTATACAGAGTTGAGTGAGCTGGTGTTGGTCAAAGACTGGGGTCTCCGTCACATAAAAAAATAATAAAGACAATAAATGAAATCTTAACTCTCGGTAGAGTTGAGTTACACCCAGTTACAGAAACGATCTTTAAATTTTTAAAGGCACATTATGTCCTAATACGTCATTAAAACGTTGCTCAAAACAAGATTAAAGAGCAATTTTAATGCTCCTTTAAATTTAACTAATGAAGCGTCAAATCAGGACTTTAACATAAATTCACGTTGCACAAAACGTCATTGTTGTCTAATGAGTTATTAAGTTGACAGTTTGAGGTTATAATTTTCAATGGTGGGTTAAACGTCCATTAAAATTGTCTTTAACCGTTTTGGAGGCTATGCCTAGGTATAGGGTCACGTGGGAGCACTTCAATAAAAGGTGGCATACACTTATAACGTTTATTACCGATCACACAGAATGTCTCACAATATGTAGGACTTATAATCGAGTAACTAGAACACTTGATATTAACTTAGAATATCTATAAGTGGAGCGAGTTTATATGTGGCCGACTGTAGCGAGCCTATCGTATGAACTGGCTTCACGAAGCGCGGGAGCCCCGTCGCTGCCGGGCGAGGAATTCGCTGACGTTGCGTCTGCGACGCGACGCCGCTACAGTATTCCCCCCTTATTTGAAAAAAAATTTTTACATAAAAGATTTTTTAAGGAAAAGTTGTCTATAACTAACAAAAGTTTCATCAAAATAGTACATCATTACAAAGTTCTTAAACTATACATCGCATACGGTCTCCGTGCGATTTTTGCTGACTCGCACGCTCGGACGCCGTACCTGTGTTTACATAGCATGTCCGGTGTCGCAATACTGCGCCCTGTTGTAACAATTATTACATATTATCATACCGTGCATGCCAATATGGGTCAGCAGAGACCTCCTACACTACCTTATATACTTATTCTATACACATTCATGCCTATTTATTGGTAGCTGCCGTGATGACCCGCTCTGCTATATTTAATTACATCCCTGGGGTATCCTCAGCGTCCATCACGACAGCCCCTGCAACTCCATCCATTCATCACTACTCATCATACCTCCCGCTAGCATTCCTGTGATTTTAACTTACATATATATCCTAGGTGACGACTACTTTGGAGAGTGGAATTGTTCTGGGTCCATGAACCTCTGGAACGTTTGACTGGCTCCTTTCAAGCCGTACGGCATTGCTGGGAACTCGTACAAACCCATTGGCGTGATTACAGCTGTTTTCTCGATGTCGTCCTCGTGTACTGGTATGCAGTTGTAGGCCCTGTTGATGTCCAGGCTTGAAAAAATGTTCTTGTTCGCTAAAAGGTATGTGAAGTCTTGTAGTCGCGGTACCGGGTACCTGTCCGGTTTTGTTATCGAATTTAACTTCCTATAATCCCCGCAGAGCCTAATGTTACCATCCTTTTTGGGTACTACATGTAATGGACTGGCCCACACACTTTTGCTGGGTCTACATATTCCTAGGTCCATCATAAGTTGAAATTCAGTTTTAACTTTTTTATATCTGTCTGGAGGCAGCGGGCGTGCACGAGCATGCACCGGTGCCCCAGTAGTTTCTATGTGGTGGCGCACGCTATGTTTAGGGATGCCTTTGAAAGAGAAGGGTTTCGTTATATCTGGGTATTTTGATAGAATTTCTATGAAGGGGTGATCGTCGGGTGTGGTTTTTATTGTGGATTGGTCAGAATCGGAGAGTGAACCAATCGCCATTATGCTTGTTTCTGTATCTATTAATTTCCGGCCACTAAGGTCTATTAACAGTTTGTGCTTAGCTAAAAAATCTACGCCTATTATTGGTTGCTTAACATCAGCTATGACAAATATCCACCTATAATTTCGTCTTAATTTAAAGTCTAATTCTTTTGTTATTTGTCCATAGCTCTTAATTTTAGTGCCGTTTGCCGCGAACAAGTTGTATTCACAATTTTCACTATGCTTTGATATGTGCTTATCACTCCCAAGATTACGCGGATAGACCGATATGTTTGCGCCACTGTCTATGAGATAAGAGGTACCTGTGTGCTGGTCCATGATGCTGAGACGATGATTTACTTGCGGCCTGCATGACTCGCCCATTTCATGCACCGCTGTTAGTTTTCCGGCTTCTTCTTATTCCAGTTGCATGGTTCCGCGCATTTGTTCGCCCGATGCCGGAACCGGTAGTGGTACTCGCATAACCAATCACGGTCTGCTGGGGTTCGCCTGCGGGATGGGCTGCGACTCGTTGATCTGGCTCCAAAGCGTCCGAACCTGCCTCTACCTCTGCCGGTGAAACTGGGTCTGGGCTGCCTGCTTTCTAGTCCTCTTATCCTCTCTGTCAGGTTCTTGATTTCTGCTATTAAATTTGTGGCTTCGCTTCCTGAAGCTAGGGGAGATTGGCCCAGAATGGGTAAGTTAAGGAAAGGGGCCTAATAAAACACGTTATAGAATCATATTGAACTTTTATTTATATGATTTTAACTTGCATGTTCATTATCTTTATAAACAATATTACAAACATAAATTTTCTTAAAATTTCCAAGAAAAAATAACAAATAACAAAACCTTTCCGTATACCCGTTTTGCCCGAAGGGGTGGCCTAAATCAGGTAAGGTTTATGGGCATGACGGGTAAGATAAAACTATGAGCATTCAAGTTTCTACATCTAATTATTTATCTCCTAGTTACTACAACCATTAATCAGTCTTAGTGTTTCATTAGTGTAAGTTAATCTTAAAGAAAATAATGTACGTTTCAAACAAATTATTGATGACAATAATCACAGTAATAAGACCCTCGTCCAGAGTAAGCTGTACAAGCCTCATGTGACCATAGCTCACAATCATCACATCTGATCCAGTCTTCTACAGGCGGTTCTAAATAAAGCTCATTGCAAACAAGACACCGGTACTCCGTTTTTTCTTTCGGATTGTATTTGGGTCCTCGTTTATTCCTTCAATGTTCTAGTGGTTTCCGTTTCTTACTCGTACTTGCTCGTGCCTCTGTGTTAAGTTTCTTTTTAATTCTATTTTTCTTCTCTTCCTTCTGTTTCTGCTCTTCTTTTATAGGCGTGCTAGTCAAGACTTCAGCTCTTTGTGTTTTACGTTTGCGAGTCGTTTTATTTGGGAGCATTTTGGGTGATGGTCGAATATCCATTGAAGTCACTGGCACTCGAGTTAATGGTGAGACGATTGCTAACGCAGTTGGTGGTGGGACGTCTGCTAACACAGTTGGTGGCGAAACATCTGCTAACACAGTTGATGGCGAGACGTCTGCTAAGGTAGTTGGTGTTGGCGTTACACAAGTGTTAAAGGTTTCTAGAACAGAAGGTGATACTGTGCGGTCTGAATCAGAATTTATTGCCTCAGGCATTGCAGTCTCTTCGGAATTTGGCCGAATTTCTTCAATTAGATTATCGTTAACCGGTCTATCACTTAATGTCGCCGGCATATAATCGGAATCGTTAAATATATATTTATTTGTGGGCCATATGCCAGTGCACAGAAACCCTTTAACAGCATTTTGTGCACTTGCCGCTTTCATGTAAGCCTCACCAAATAATCTAGCTACTTCATATTGGGTAACTATGCGGCCGACGTGTGCTCTTTGGAATACCGATATTGCCTGCTCAAAATATATTTTTAAAGGTTCGTAGACACATGTGTCTAGCGGTTGCATCCTGTGGGTTGTGTGTGGAGCAAGGGATACAAAAATCACATGATTTTGTGATGCATACTCCAAGACACCGAGATATTTATGGGACTCGTGATTGTCCATCACTAAAATCACCTTTTTTTCTTGTGTTGGCCTCACTGCATCTACAAAGTGTCTCAGCCACTCCAAAAATGCTGGTCCATTTACCCAACCGTTATCGGTACAAGTAGCAGCTGCTCCAGGAGGCGCCCCATCGAGTAGTCTACCTACCATTCTCTTCCGTCCAAAAATTAGGAATGGAGGTATAAAAGAACCTGCTGCGCTACAGCACCATATTACTGTAGTGAGTTTGCCTCGCTTGACACTTGAAATGATTCCAACCTGTTTTTTGCCGGATTTGCACAATACACGCGGTGGTTTATTGCTGGTAGTCTGAATCCCTGTCTCATCGACGTTGTAAATGCGAGTAGCATCAATATTATGTTTGTCAATTTCCGCCTCAAGAATATTGAAAAACCTCTCTACTTGTGGCTTGTTGAAGCCCCTAGCACGTGCTACAGAAGTTGGTTCAGGTCGACGGAGAGTGATATCCGGATGTCGCTTTTTGAAACCTATAAACCAATCGTTACCTGCTGTTCCATTCTTAAAAGGATGCTCAATGCCGTTTCGTTCCGCATATTGATATACTAATTTTAAGAACTCTATTTTAGTCAATCCAAAAAACAAACTATCCATATGCAAGAGATATTCAACAAGTTCCATCTCTTGACTTGCTGTGAACACAGTTTTAAATCTGCCTAATACCTTTTTAGAGCAGCCTTTCTTTATGTGTCTTTGTAGTGTAGATAGGTTAATACCATATTTTTTTGCAACTGAGTTTACGGATGTTACTTTAGCTTCATCAATGGCAAGTTTCATTGAGTTTTCATCCCACGATGCGTTTGCAGTTTTTCTTACGTATTTATTAACCATCTGCAATTATAATATCAGCATTTTATAAAAACAATAAAGATTTTTTTGTAAAATATAATAGACCACCTGTGTGGCGTGGCGGTAGTGAACGCGGCCGCTACGCTAATAAGTCCAAAACGTGTACCCTTAACGGCAATAGGCTCGCCACCTATTACGGAGGGCCAAAAATCATAACTGGCGAACTGTGGGCGTGAACACGCCTCTGCCTACCCCTTCGGGGTTTTACGGTCGTGAGCATATTAATTTTCATTTTTTTTTTATATATGACAGGGCAAATCGGGTAAGGGCAAAACAGGTAACCGTTTTGCCCTTACCCAATATGCCCGTGAGCATGTTTTTATTTATAATGGAAATATAACCTCAAAATTAAACAAATATCCACTGCACAATAACACAAATCAACATTCATATTGATATAAAATAAAATACTGTAGTCAAATCAATAATACCACTTTATCAGTCATTTTCGAGTATTTGTATGTACCGAAATCAATATTTTTTTAGTAAAATCGACCAAAAACTTTAATAAGTTCTTACCTTGGAACCGCGTGCACGCGTGGCGCGGGGTGACTGCCTGTGATTGGTCGGACGCGTTACTAGGTAACCACGTCCATAGATAGTCAATGACGTTAAGGGCGCGCAAGTTAAACGCTTACCTGTTTTGGGCGGTCTACTCGATTTGGACCAAGTACATCTATTTTGCTGACTGTCTCTCTATGTGATACGGATTCTATGACCTTGTCCGCTATGTTTCCTAAGGTACTGAGGTCCTTCGTCTCCGTAGCTGCCAAAATCCCTCTTACTGTGCTTGGCAACTGGTTAAGCCACAGTATGAGGAGGGTTTCGTCCTCAATCTTGCCATGTGCAATATCACGCATTTTCCTCAGTAATTGCGATGGCCTCTGGTCTCCTAATTCCATCTCGTTCATGAGTCTGTGTACCTGTTGCTCCTTGGTCCTCGCATAGATTTCGCACAATCGCTTTTTTAGCGTAGAGTACTTGTCTGTTTGCGGGGGGTCTCTGAGAATGTCCGTGACCTGCGTCAGAACATCTTTGCCTAATTTTGATACAATTATCTGGTACCTTGATTCATCCGACGCCTTTTGCGGGTTCAATACTGCTTCAGCCTGGATAAACCACAGCTCGGGCTCGTCGCACCAGAAGTCTGGAATACGCGTCGTAACCGCGATGCTCGTGATCACCTGCTCTTCGGATTTCACTATAGCCGCACTGCCGTCGTTTGCCATTTCGTTACGCTAATGTTTACAAACGAGTGCCTAACATTCAAAAGTTCACAAAAATTCACGAGGTTATAGGTTATATAACCTACAAACTCCCACGTTCACGTTCGGGGTCACCACTTTGGAGACTATGCCTATAGGGTCACGTGGGAGCACTTCAATAAAAGGTGGCATACACTTATAACGTTTATTACCGATCACACAGAATGTCTCACAATATGTAGGACTTATAATCGAGTAACTAGAACACTTGATATTAACTTAGAATATCTATAAGTGGAGCGAGTTTATATGTGGCCGACTGTAGCGAGCCTATCGTATGAACTGGCTTCACGGAGCGCGGGAGCCCGTCGCTGCCGGGCGAGGAATTCGCTGACATTGCGTCTGCGACGCGACGCCGCTACAACCGTTAAAGTTTGTGTAAATATTATATACGTACAGTATTTCGTTTTTATTATGTCACTTTCAAGTCTTTCATCTTTATCTGATCTGGAGCAATACGTTCCCCGACGCTGCAGAATCCCAGATAGAGTAAATTTGTTTGAAAAACACCATGGGGAAGATTCCGAGTAAGATACAGAATTTCCAAGGAAGTAGCTGTACAAATCTGAGAGATTCTTAATATACAACCAGAAACAAGTAAAAATAAAGCAATTGATGGCATGACACAATTATTAATTTGCCTTAGGTTTTTTGCCACGAGATCATTCCAGCAAGTGTTAGGCGATTTAACCAATGTGCATAAGTCAACAGTGTGTAGAATAGTGCAAAAAGTTACACGTAAGCTCGCAAGTTTGAGTTCTACATATATTAAAATGCCAGAAGGAAATGAGCTACGAAGAGTTGCAGAAAGATTATTTGAAATAGTTTGTTTCGCACGGGTTGCAGGAGCCCTGGACTGTACTAATATCAAAATTATTAGTAGATAGAAAGAAAGGGATTTTTTTCTATAAATGTGCAGGCAGTTTGTGATTCTTCTCTTAAAATTAGAGATCTCATTGCTCGTTGGCCTGGATCGGTCCATGACTGCACAATTTTCAATAATTCACATCTATGTGCAGACTTTGAAAGAGGAAAATACGGTGCATACTATTTATTAGGAGACAGTGGATACTTCAACAAAAATTACTTGCTGACTCCCTTTTTGCGTCCACAGCATGGTTCAGAAGAGGCTTATAACAAAAGCCACATAGCAACACAAAACACAGTAGAAGGGTGTTTTGGGGTGCTGAAACGGAGATGTCCATGTCTTGAAAAGGGAATTACTCTCAACAAGACCTCAACACTTCTACAAGTAATTGTGGCATGTGTAGTGTTACACAATATGTGTATAGAATTGGATGAAGTGGAACCTCCTAATGATCTATCTATTGATGGTGATATAGATAATGAACATGATCTCCTCACTAGAACACAACAGGGTCTCCAAACATCGGTACGACCTGTAATTGTAAATAGTGTATTCTCTACCTCTTAAATATTATATGATTAACTTAATAACCATTAAAACCATCTCAAATTTATGTATATAGATGTAACTATGGTCATTTATTGTCATTATATCTTTGTGTAAATATGAATTGTGTATAAAATCAGGTCCATACAAACTCCTCATCCGTGCATTAATCCCAGTCTCATCAGTCCAGCACTATATGAGTGGATTTGTTGAGTGTCAATGTTTTGTCACTTTAGGCGTATGGGGTGACTGATATTAATTAACACTAGGTCCCCTAGTAGGTTTTTGTACTTCTGAACCAAGAGCCTAATTTTGTCCTTGAAGGTCACAGTGACAGACAAACTACATATTTAAAAAAAGTGTGCATAAAGTAGAAAAATAAAAATACAACAATAATTTTCTGAATTGGTTTTATTTTGGTCTATTTAATTTATGTTTTAAAATCTACATCTTCAACTTGTGTTCCTCTTTACTATGAATTATTTCCAACATCAGCTTCTTTCTTTCTAAATGAGCATTTTGGCGTTTTTTCCTAAAATATAGCCATAATACATCTCGTTTTTACTTACGTTACTCACGGGCCACACTGACACATTTGCACCTGTATCTACGAGGAACCGCGTCCTCGTAATCTTGTCTATCACACACAACCGATGATTCTTCGCCGCCGTGATGCATTCGCTCACCGCACGATGCTGCAGCGCTCCTAGTTTTCCTACCGTCCTGCTGCTGGTTTCCAACTGCACGGTTTCTCGCATGATCTCGCGTTCCTGCCGTACTTGAAATGGTGCCTGCAGAGCCAATCTGGGCTGTTGGGAGTACGCCTTGGTCCCCGCGACCCCGATCGCGCTCTAGCTGGATTCCAACGCTGTCCGCGTTCGACCGCACGCCCTCTGATTTCATTCGCTTCCTGTCTCATTTCCTTTAGTTCTTTCGCCATGTCTGCTATCATCCTTGTTATTTCACCTGCTGGGGGAGTGTTTGCTGTCGATACCGCCGCTATCTCTCCTGTTTGCAGGCTCTCCGAGACCTTATCCGCCATCTCTGTCAGTTTCTCTAGCTTTGAGTCTGCACACACGGACAATACAGCCTTGATTGCCCCTGGTAACCGAGCTATCCACAAACGCATCACCACCTCATCGCCCACCTCCGTGCTGTGCGCTAATGCTGACATCTTTCTGAGTAACTGTGATGAGCGTTGAGATCCTAAATCCATCTCGTTAACTAATTTCTGAAATTTCCTTTCGACGCTCTCCTCGAACGCCTCCAGCAGTCATTTCTTTAACGCCTCATATTTCTTCTCTTCGGGAGGTGTCATGATGATGTCTGCCGCTTGCTGTAGGGCGTCCTTCGTCAACTTTGCCACTGCCACCTGGAAATTCACCGCGTCTCCTTGTTTCTGAGGACCCATCACGGCCTCGAATTGCGCGAACCACATTCGCGGCATGTCCGCCCAAAATTGTGGCACTCTGCTTTCCACCTTGATAGCCGCCAGCTCTGCCGAGTTTTGGTTTGCCTGCGCCGGCGCCGGCTTCTGTCCCGCTGTAGTTGGGGGCGGAGTCATTTTGACTGTAAAACCCTACCGTTCCCGACACTATAAATCCGCCACGTCTATTTTGCCGGGGAGTCGCTTGTAGCGCGCCACGCACACTTCGCACTATTACACACAAATTAAAAATCGCACGCCGATCACTTACCCAATCACGATCACGTCGGGGTCACCAATGTAAGGGATTGCTTACTCTGTCCAAAGTCCCTGTGGGTAAACGTCGACGGGGAGTAGACACAATGAGACTCAGGTTAATATAATCTGATAGTATATTCACGGCACTGACAATGTTCCATACATAAACGTCCCGACAATGTAACGCACCATTAGCTTAGGAGGCGTGCGCGTAGCGACTGAATATGCAACGGTGTACCACCATGGAGTGCGAGTGGCGGTTTTGCGTTGTCAGCGAAACCACGCCACGGCCCTAACACATACAATCAGGAGTAAAATAACTTAAAAAAACGTCAGTTTCTCTAGCATTTAAAATTTTTAATGGTATTTTACCTTGTTGTGGTTTCACTACCACGGACGCCAATAATACGCCCTCAGTCAACTGTTTAGGCATTACTATGCTCTCGTCTTGTAAATTTGTTTGTACGAAGTATGTAACTTCACATCGGGCCGGTATTGTCATATAACTATTTTTTCCCAGTCGCCCCATTTGTAATGGCATACTAAATGGATCAACGTCATTAATAGTAACAATTTTTCAAAGTCTAGTACACAGTTAAATCTTCTCAAAAAATCTTGTCCTAAAATACCATCAGTACTACAACTAAAATTTTTAAAGACATAAAACTTATGCCGAAATTCAAAGTTATTATAACTTAACGTAAGATAAACAAAACCATCATAATATACTTGACCGCCTATACTGTTTATTTTAATTCGCTCCACATGAAATGGAACATTTAAACCGTTTAATATATCTTGCCTAACTACAGATAATGACGCGCCTGTGTCAATTAACCAACTACGTGATATTTGAAAAACATTAAAATTAATAGAATTAACATTATTACAATAATAATGATCATGCACGAAAAAACAAATTAACGTTTTCCGTTTCAGTTACTACTTCAGAGTTAGTTCTATCGTTAGACTGCACTGTATTTATTTGCTGTCTGGGTGGCCGACGCGAGGCTGTGTGGCCACGAAAACCTCCGCGACCGCGATAACGAAAGGATCGGTTAAAGCCACTGGAACGATTGGAATTAACATTATAACCACTACCTCTATAGTTATTATTATTATTAGAATTTCCTCTACCGGAAGTAGCGTTATAATTCATGCGATAACCTCGACGGTAATTACCACGAAACTTACCTCTGTTATGATGAAAATTCATCACTCGCTCTTCTGCCGCGCTCGAGACCTTCTCGTCTAATGCTCTATCCGCTCATTTATTGACTTTAAAGTTTTATATGCATTAGAATCTCCATTGGCGTGTGTAATAGTCAGATCAACAAATAACTGTTCCAACTCCTTACCGAAATCCTCGACGCTCTTGTCGTTTTGTCTTACATGGTACAGCTTACTCTGTATTGCCGTGTCCGATTTTTTAGGTAGTAAAGTCGTACACATATCCCTAATTAAATCTGAAACAGATGAATAATCAGCACACATGCGCAACTTGGCGCTTTCCGATAACCGAGACTTTAAAATAAAATTAATAAGTTGCTTTTTACTGCTATCATCAATCATTGAATCATACATCTCAATATTTGAAATTAAACTTTTGGTGACGTTTTCGTCATCCGTCATAATTGGTAATAACGCAATTGCCGTTTTTAATTCAAATTTCTCGATGGTGCTCGTTTTTTTTTCTGTCTCCGTTACCTCTGTACTTTCCGAACACAATACAATTATTTTTGTATAATATTTATCAATATTAGTAATTAAATTATTTATAAATATATATATCCTTCTCCTTTAATTTCTTTTCTTGTATATCGATATCAATTAACTTTTGGAGAGTCGAAAGCTGATCATACAAAGTTTCTGCTTCATTACGTTTTGCAATCCTTATACTAAGTGACCTTCTACTCGGGCCTAGCTTTGTCAAGTAATCTTTAATGTAGGCTAACTTATTACATAGGTCATTTAGGTCGCTTGCCATCACAAGCAAATTTAAATTACATGCCACTGCGTAAATATACGCAAGGATACGCGGAAAACACATTAAATAATTAATAAAAAAAAAATCAAAGAAATATTTTACGTAACTACGACATAAGTAGTAATTAATGTAGTAAGTACCTTGTTAAACATGCCGATACACTGCACTATTTTATATTTCTTACTTAGCACTTACACATGCACGCGCGATATTTTAGGTTAAACAGGAGAAACACCGCTAGGCGTAGCCGCTTGCGCCGACTGTTGCCTACGCAACATACTCAGCGACCTCCGCAGATCAAATTCCGTCAGCCTGCGACTTAACCAACGCCCCTGGCATTTGTAGATGTAACGGGCCAGCCAAAAACCTCCTCCGATCACCAAAATTATGTAGATGGCTGCTACAAAGTAGATGGTGGTATTTGCCTGTCGCAAATACTCCTCCGTGGTTGCTGAGTTCCCTGCGCCGGTTTGGACAATTACTAGCTCCTTAGACTGTTGCTTCCCCATCGTTGATACTTTCAGGAAAAACTTTTTGACGAACAATCACGCACTCAACCACTAGACAACCGAATTGCGAATGCATTGTCTCAAAAAAACGTACCTACACTTTCTTGCACTTAGTTGGCACCATATACTCCACAACGCAATCCGCCGTGCTTGCAGTTTTGCAGGTGGCCGGATGCAAGTGCGCTAGGTGTCGTATGGCAGGGTCGCCATATGAAGGTTCCGTAAATGATACACGACTGCTCTAGGTAAAGAGTGATTTATTACTCGTTCTACATTAGGTTTATTAGACAATATACATATAGGTCATCATATACACTGAAGAACATACACAATACACCATACTGGTAACGACACTTTATATTCAACGTGCATTAATAATGGCGCCTGCTTGTTTGCCGCTGTCAGGCCGATGGGAACGCGAGCTTTGTCATCCTGAGATAAAAAAGTTACGGAGTCAGGACCAAGTACTGAGGCTATCGTTTCCAGCGACCTTATGGAGGCCACACAAAAGTATTGGTCTTGGTGTGCCTTATGATGGTCAGCTTCACCTGCACAGTCACTACATGGCGCTTAGCTTCTCGTGTATTTGCAGTAGCACTTCGTGAAGTATTAAATCCCAGCTCGCTTAGTTTATTTGTAAGTTCTGAAATTGTATGGACCGTACGAACTATCTCACAACGACATCGCTCTTCAGCAGAAGCACCAAACAGGGCTAAATCACTTATTGTTTTTAGTAATTCAGACTGTTCTTTTTCTATACGTGGGCGTCCAGGGACAGCACGAGTCCTCAACGACTTAGCTGTATCGGGATTCTTTGAACATAATTCAATAATTTTTTGGTTTTTATTTTTTCTGTGCGTCATAGAGTACACTCTCTGTTTTTCTTTAAACTTAAGCTTCTCACAAATTTTAATTTCTCGCCGTAAATTACATGCTTTATCCAATTCAGTGCCGTCAACTACAAGAGACCCTTTGCGCCTTTCCGTTAAGTCAAGCTCCATATGCAGCTTAGCAATCTTATTCTTCATAGTATTTTGTGCTGGAGTGGGACGTACGTTGGATGGTGTAGTGTTCGACATAGCTTCATCCTCATCATCGCTGATCATAAGAGGCTGATTTTTCCGTTTCGAAGCGCCTGTGTAATTGATAAAACTTTTATTTAGAATTGGAGAAAATGAAGAAGACGTCACCTATAGCGACTATAGTGCCTCTCGTAATTCGACCCCCCACCCCCAACACCAGCAAATCTCTGCAGCGCGAGAATGTGCCATACTTCATGAAATTAATCCCTGTGCATCTTATAAGAATCTTGTTAGAGAAATAATCACTGTTTCATACAGCTGAATAGCCACATAACATAATAAAAATAATCCATGGGCACGCATGAGGTATTAAATTTATAAAAAATGCTCAAACTGTTTGGTAGGGTGGGTTCAATAAAATATTCTTTATTTTAGAATTAAACACACTGACACCTCATTTTTTATTTTATTTACCAATATACATACCAATGCTTTCACTTACAGAAGAAAATCCACATATCCTTTGAAAAAAAAAAACACTATATAAAACATTTTTTTTTTCGATTTGACTTTTTTAGTTTTTTAATCACTGATGCTTGTATTTTAGTGTGGCCAAAATATTCTATAATATGTCCAAATCCTATTACAATCGCATGAATCCAAGCCACAAAAAAGAAACAGTCAAATTTATAAGAAAAAAGCGGACCAAAAATATTCGTAACCACAGTTACGAGGGCACTTTAGCCTTGCGCGTTTGTGTAAACTGTGGTTACGCGGGGCACTTTAGCCGCTAAAAAGAAAGACGAATACTAACCTGCCGGTTGAGGGCCAACGTCCAAATCTTGATCTCCTGACTGCTGGTCATTAATCTCATCCTGAATCGCAGATTCCGCGTGTTGAATATTATGATCGTTGATCTGAACCTGACCTGCACATCCCACGTTTGGAACACTCAGTGCTTGTCCCAGCCTGAATCGAAGAACTGTTAGAGATCTTAGCGTTAGTCTGAAATCAAGGCAGCTACTCGAAATACCAGTGCAAATCGATCACGTACAAAAAGTTATTACATTTTTTCATATCACCCGGTCTCACAGACATACACGTTACCAACGGCGGGTTAATTGTAACAAAAAAGGTTACATACAAAAGTATTTTCTCAAAAAAATATATTTAACCTACCTTTTGAAGGACTGCTAAAGTTGACCGAACTTTTCTCTCAGTGGCTTCCCTAAGAAGCCGTTCGATCTCATTTTGAACGTGATGTATTAACTCTTCTTTCTTCGGGAATTTTTGCTTCGCTGTATTCCATAATTTTATCACATCGTCCTGGCAGAACTTCTTCGTCTTATAGACGTATCTTTTGACTTATGCGTTATAAAAATCTTCATAACTCATTTTAAATAGTAGAGCATGCACTGAGTCGAATAAAGCATTTACAAGAATAAAAAAAAGCAGGTTGGAACCTGTCCGTGTGTCGCTGCCACTCAGCTCCTTTTTAAAAGGTTTGTAATTACATTTCTTGTTGGCCCATGCCGCAATAGATTCTTATTCCATAACAGTATTACACCCATACAACTACCGCGATTCTTTTATTGACTAAGTACGTTTCTATTAAGTCCAATAGTTCTCAATTTGAAGATATTTTTTTAACAAATTCTTAAATAGCAAGGTAAGTAAAAACATAATTGTAGGACGCAATAAAATGACGGGTGCTTTGAGGTGAGGTGTTGGTTTGGAGATTTGAAAATGTTTGGATTAATTAGATCAAATATTCTTTCAAATCGACTAAGATACAAAAAAACTAACCGGTTCAGGATTATTCCTTCAGCCTTACACAACAATACTTTTGCAACCGTCTCTACCAACCGATCATGGTAAAGCAATCTATTTATTAAAGCATTTTGTACAGTTTTAATAAAATGAAAAGACTCATAATATTAATAGATTTCTTTCTATTAATAAAGTAATATTAATAAAATATTTTTTATGAAACATATTTTTTACTTTATTTCAATTATTTCAAATATTAAATCTTGATAAGAACCTTTTAGTATTTGCTAATCCTAGAAGGGTATTTTTTTGAAGAGCATTCAATACACTTCCAATTGAAGGAATTATCAATCATAGATATAATCCTTTCTGTTTGTTTTGCAGCTTTACCATCTAATTTTATTAATGGTATCATGGTGTTCTGCAAACAAGTTGCGTATCCATCCATATTATTTGACGGAGGTACACTTTTTATATATATGTATAATTATAGGAGCGGAATTTTGAAAGCATTAAGTGCTACTTAGGACTCACAGGATACCGATAATGACTACTCTGCGGATCAGTAATTTGAATGTGTTTATTTTGCCTAGTATTAAAGACTTGAATTATTTTTGCAAAATCTAGTACGAATCGGCGTACGAATTCTCGTTATTTCACTTTAGCTGGGCCCCACGTAGGGCGCCAGTCAAAATGACATCAGTAATCGACCCATTATCGATATTTTCTCGAATGTTATGTTATTCCACGGAATTCCACCTATGGTTCCAATTCATGCATGAGGTCTGGACACACACTTTTGATTTAGTCTGAATAGTACAAAAAAACTCGGTATCAGGTATTTCATAAGCAAGTTTATATATTATTAAAGAGAATAAGAGAAAAGAAGGGATTTATAAATTTTCTTAAGTATGGAATTCTAGCCAACATTGGCCAAGCCAAAGAAATAAGTTGCAAGCGCAACAAATGGCTTTTCTATTTTTTTTTACGGTGCAACCGACGTACCCCCTCTTATAACGCACATCTCCAGTGGCACGTTCGGTTACCTCACAATGCGCAGGGAAGTGGTTTAAGTTGCGATCTAACCTAGCACAGTAGGCGACTTTTTGGCGACCCGAACGCACTTCGATGGTGGTGGTGCCGAAGTGCGCGCACAGTTGTTCAGCCAACTTTAGCCTGAACTGGCATCACATCAGGCAAGGTGAAGTCTAATTGACGTGTCCTATATAATAATAAACTAATTTTACGTCGTTCCACGCAACGACAGAAATGTCACCACAATGTCAACTCACTACATCGCCTCTTGGCATTCGCGTATCGTTTATATTTAATATATCTTTACGCCTATTGAGGGTGGCAACAACATCAGACCGCATACTCTTCAAACATCGAGACAATAAAATAGAGTTATAAAAGTTGTCAATTAAAATTACAATATTTTAATGGACAACTTTTTGAAGTAGTCCCTCATCAGGGTCAATACTACTTTGGCTGTACTACTCGTAACGCCGTACAAAGGTGCCGCAGCTGTGCTGCCCTTCCCTTTGTATATTATAATCGATAATACATAGCCGCTTACAGCCTCACAGAGATCATACGTTTCGCGCTACTTTGAAACGGACGCATTGGATTCAGCTCACGTGTTTCCTTCTTCCTACAGTCCCGGGTCCTTTAAGCGGGGCGTGAAAAAGCATATGATGAGGCCGTCAAGCTGAGTGTCACCATTGTCACACGGTATGTGTAAGTAATGGTGACCCTCTTTTCTGGGACTTTGCCTTCAGCTTACCATCAGGCAAGGCGAAGTCCAATTGACGTGTCCTATATAAAAAAAAAAAAACTCAAGCGTCCCTTCCAAAGCAACAGCGATTCATCACTAAAGATATTCCTGCGAGGCGTGTAATCGGCCTTGAATTTTGTGTTTAGGTACTCCAGCAAGGGTACTTCGGCAACTTTCGCTCTGGCCCGTGAGCCGCCATAATATTATTATCGGCAAAATGTATAAAACGCGTTAATAATAGGTACCTATCCTATGTAGAGTCCGATCGAAACTGGTTTTCCGGCCGAATTCGAAACCGAAACTCATGTGGTCAAGTATAAAATTCCTTTAAATACTGAAATTTGATGCATTTTACACATTATGCTGCATTAATTACAACATGAAATTAAAACACAGTATATTAAGTTTGATGTAATCATTAATTTATTTATAAAAAATATTAATAATATTTTTCAAATTAAGTTCTCAGGTGTTTATCAGTTATCAATAATCAAATCACAAATTGTTACTGTTTCATTAAATACTAAGTATTAGCAATTTGAAACCTTACTAATTAATACTTTGGTTTGCATTTGTACTCAAAAGAATCATCTTTTCTCGGTACCTCTTATATAAAAATTGTAATTACTAAAATTAGTAATTACTATTACAGTCTTAGTTTCAGTTTCAACAGAGATAATCAAATCACACATTTAGAATTAACAAATATACCTACATCACAATTAGAAGGACAGTCATACTTACATTTAGAATTAAGTAAATCACTGCTAAAGTACAGTAAACATTTAAATTGATAACAGTTATAAAATCAAATAAAGAAACAACTTCTAAATAAAATCTTCTTGGTTTTTCGTATTATTAATATTCATAATTGAAGTCATATATTGTACGTCAAGAAAAGCAGTTTGTCTACGTTTTGGCCACGTAAATTATTGCGACGATTCGAGTATATTTAGCCAGCAGTACTGAACAACTGCTCACTCGGAACACTGGTAGGTGGAGCTGAAAGATATTTTAAAACTGCACTTCTCATTATAGGATATGGTCTGCTGTTCCAATAACTGTATAATGCCAGCATTGCGTTGTAATAATGGCTCCGACAGGTAAGACTGAATCTTTTCTTTCAGAAAGTGTTTTATGTCTTCAGATTCTGTGGTTTCTGTTTGACTAGACGTATTATCGTACACATCCCAAAGGATCTCTTTTTCTTGCTGTATGTGTGAGCTTGCGAGACGCATGTAGTTGAATCCGAAGAAACATTGGCGTTATCAATACTGCGAGATGATTGCGTGCTCACTTCAGACTCAGTCAAGAAAGATATTGGCTCTGTAACAGCAATGTCCACTTCATTGGAATTGAGGTATTTGGACTTGAACCTTGGGTCCAATATTGTAGCTACCATCAACGAAGCGAGTTTTTTCAATGACGATGTTTATGGACTCGTATAGTGAATTTTTCATGTTGGTCATCATTTCGTTGTCACCTTCACAGCAAACTTGCAATTTGCGGTTTAATAACGATATCAAAGGTATGGCAATCGAAATGCATGCATTATCAAATGATAACACAAGGGTGGCTTCATAAAAAAATGTCAACACGGAAGTGAGGTTCAGGGCGCGCCATAGTAGCGGCGGTAAGATCCATAATGGGAGAATGGCCAGAGAGGCCACACGGCAGCCTCTCGTACCGTCTGACACAGGTGATCACCGAGCACGGATGCTTCGGAAAGCATCTGCGTTGGATGGAGAAAGAGCCAACGTCTGAGTGCCATCACTGCGACGCGAGCGAGGACTCGGGGCCGCACACACTCACCGAGTGTCCGGCGTGGGAGACGCCGAGGCGGGAGCTTGTGGCGGCCCTGGGAGTGAGGGTTCTCACGCTCTCCACCTTGCTCGCGGCGATGGTCCGCTGCGCGGATGCGTGGGCGGCTGGCGCCTCCTTTTGCGAGCAAGTAATGCTCGTGAAGGAGGAGGCGGGGCGGGAGCGGTAGCGGGAGCGACGAAGGATCGCAAGCCAAGCTGCCCGCGTACGAAGGCAATTCGGGCGTCGGAGGTCGATGAATGACCTCCGCCCCCCATGAGCGCCGGCCTGAGGGTGACAGGTGGAGCCACCTGGCAGAAGCAGGCCGCTGCGGTGGCGCGCCGGCGCGCCTCCCCGTTTCCGGGGACGAGTTGGGGACTCTGTAGTCCCCACACCCGAGAAGAGGGCCAGATCGTGAGAGATGGCCCTGGGTCGGCCGGTGTGCGAGGGATATGCCTGTCAACCTCACCTTCGGCAACCAAAGCGACCCACAGGCGGCGTGCGTTTTAGTCGATTCGAGCCCGATATAACCTCCTCCACCAGCTCCGGTGGAGAGGTATCCGTGGGGATTTTGCGCACGTAAAAAAAAACACGGATGTGAGGACCCATTCACTAGATTGAAGAGAATCAACCTTACCATGTTCAACACAATATAAGTTTACTGCATTTTTTTGTTCCAAAAGTCTCTGCAGCATCAAATACGTGCTGTTCCATCTCACATCAATGTCTTGCACCAAGGCATGTTCTGGCAATCCGCATTTTTTTTGACATTCCGTCAATTTCCTGGTTGCTGGCTCACTGTGATGGAAATGGCCGACAATTTTTCTACATTTCTTTAAGAGGTCTTTTATTTCGTCTTCTGAAAATAGCGCTTGTTTTATAACAAGCTGGAGCGTATGTGCGACAGATCCTATAGATTCATATTTATCACGCATCACGCGAACCATATTAGCGGCATTGTCACGTAGGACTAGAAAAATCTTGCCTTGCCAACCCCATTCGTTTACCATATCTGTAAATTTTTGTTCAATATACTGACTGGCATGGTCTTGTTCTAGCACACATGCACCTAAAATCACTTTAAGACGTTTATCATTTATGATGAAATTTTTTATTTTATTTTATTTATTAGGAACAAAAAACAGTTACATATTAAAATATTACAATAATTAATTATAAATTAATAAAGTGGTAAATATATAACCCACACTATTGTTCACAGATTAACAATATAAAATTTTGAGAAATGGTCAGATTGTAATCGTTACTCGTGTAATTCAAAATAGTTTGAAAAAATAATATAATACAATAATAAGAATACAATAATAATAGTATAATTCATATGAAGATGTCTCGGCAGTAAATGAGTATTTACATGGTTGATAAGACCTCAATGGCCCGACTTTTAAATTGTACGTTAGAGAGTGCGAAAATGTCAATCTCACCAAAGTATGTGTTATAGATTTCAACAAGGCGACGAATAGGTGCGCGGATCCCTGCGTTAGTTTTGCAAGTGCCAGTATAGAATAATTGGGGTACACGCACCCTTCGTCGATTGACAGTTCTAGGCACTATGTAACACAGCTGATTGGTAATTTCAGGGCAGTCATATTTGTTATTACATAAACCATGGAGCATCATGACACCTAGAAGGAGACTTCTAGACTGCAATGATAAAATGCTATACTGTTCTACCAGTTGCACATAGGAAACTCGTAACCGATAATACCTATAATGTGTAACACGTAAAAATTTCCTTTGCACTAACTCTATAGTCTGAGTGTATTTACTTTAAAGAGGGTTCCAGATTTGAATAGCATATTCCAATTGCGGTCGAACTAAAGTTTTATACAAAAATAAAAGTGTGGAAGGACGCACAAAGTCACGAGAGGATCTCATGACAAAGTTGTACATTCGGTAGGCTTTATTAATTATGCTGTCCACGTGTTGACCCAAATGCAGAAAGGAATCCAACAAAACACCCAGATCTCGAACCAGGCTCACCTTGTTCAAAACTACATTATAAATGGAGGAATTGTAGTGCAGTCTGTTTATATTTTTTGTAAAAGAGATTGTGTTACATTTGGGGAAACTGAGAAATAGCCCATTTTGCTTACAATAGTCATTAAGCCTGTTGAGATCTTCTTGGAGAAGCATACAATCTTGAGTGGTCTTACAAGGCTTGTAGATTTTAATATCATCGGCTTACATTAAAAATTGGGTGTTTTTAAAACATTGGCTTATATCATTTATAAATATAATAAAAAGAAATGGACCTAATATAGATCCTTGTGGAACGCCAGAATTTACAACTATTGACTCCGATTTAAAGCCATTTATAACAACTCTATGAGTCCTGTTAAAAATATAAGAAACAAACCAACGAAGCAAGTTACCGCGTATTCCGTTAAAGGCAATTTTATCTAAAAGCAGTACATGGTCCACTTTGTCAAATGCCTTCTGAAAATCTGTATACACAGCATCAACCTGCACGCGTTGATCCATATTCCTAAACAGGTGTTCAACAAAGCACATGAGGTTAGTGTTTGTAGAACGTCGCTTCACAAAACCATGCTGTTCAGGCATAATTATTTTGTGAATGTGAGGATACAGCGCGTCATGCATGAGCCTCTCAAACAGCTTCGACAAAGCGGAAAGGATCGAGATTGGCCGATAGTTCTCCACGTTACCCTTACTTCCATTTTTGTAGACCGGTATAATGAATGCCTGCTTCCACACTGATGGGAAAATGCAGTCGCGTAAGCATGTGTTAAAAATGATATATAACGCAGTGTAGACAGTATTTGA
This sequence comes from Eilema griseolum, assembly GCA_963662185.1. Classification (NCBI taxonomy): domain Eukaryota; kingdom Metazoa; phylum Arthropoda; class Insecta; order Lepidoptera; family Erebidae; genus Eilema; species Eilema griseolum. Next base: position 21,228,689 of record OY759231.1, on the reverse strand, counting down.
TACTTTTACCAGAAATTACGGTGGTAAACCATCGGGACCAGCACCTTTTGTGGAATCTAGTGATTTAATGGCCTCGTGAATTGTCTGCTCAGAGAGGTAAAGATCTGACACACAAGCTGAATTATCTGAGAAATGATTAGGAGGCTGCCAAGTTCCTGGATCCAGAGTAGAAGGCTCATAAACAGAACTAAAGAAGGTAGAAAATAGGTTACATATATCTACAGGGTTATCCGATGACACATCCTTATAATGCATGTTATTGGGGTAGTTTGTCCTAGCTCTCCTACTTAAGATATAGGACCAGAAAGTCTTTATATTCGTAGGGATGCTATTTTCGATAGAGTTGATGTATTCGCAGAAACCTGTAACCATCTCTCTATGTAGTAACCTACGATAACTAGAAAAGTGTTCATAATCGGACAGATTTCTATAGGTTTTCCATTTCAGCCAAGCGCGCTCCTTGCTTTAAAAAATACGGATTATATTAGGAGTAAACCAAACCGGAAAACGTGCATTTTTGGCTTGAGTTGTGGGAACACGTTTCCTTATTATTCCGTACACAAGGTCATAAAAGACTCCAACCGCTTGTTCAGCAGAAAGGTGTGAAAGTGTGGTGCACCAACTTCACGAAGATCCTCATTTACATCACCATAATTGGCTTTACGGTAGTTATAGCTAAGCGATGGCTGACGCTTCATCTGAGCAAACTGTTCATCTAAACCAGTTAAAATAGAGAATGGGGGATGGTGATGAACCACATTTAATATAGGAGTGCATGATACTGTCTCTGAGTCTACATTGGAGATACACAGGTCAAGTATACGCCCGAGGGTATTCTTAAAAGTGTTGTATTGCAAACCATTACATGTGCACAAAAAATCCAATAGCAATCGACCGATAGTGTCTAAAGGGGAATCCGAAGGAATAACTACATGGTTTCCCTGAGCAAGCCAGTCAATACTGGGAATGTTAAAATCGCCCGCAACAAAAAAGGACTCCACAGACGGATCAACAACTTTGTTCTGTAACATATCAAAGTACTGTCTATATACATCTACAGGTGTATTTAGTGGGAGGTATACAGCACTGATGATATGATATTTACTGACTTTAGACGCGGGAAGTTGTAACAAAATTTGTTCAATATAAATATCTTCAAGTTGTGTTGTCACCTTAGTCGGTTGCAGCTCACGGCGTATAGCTACCACAACACCCCCTCCATCGAGCTTGCCCGCAGCAGCTCTGTCACGGTCACACCTAAAAACAACGTAGCGATCGTCGACAAATTCAGTATCCTGGTTCTCCGGAATGAGCCATGTCTCCGTCAATATTAAAATATCGTATGAATTGGCCATAATGTTCATGTATAATGTTTGCAACTTTGTACGAAACTCTCCACAATTCTGATAGTAGATAATTAAGCTATTTGTAGCCATTTGAAAAGTATGTTTAACAAATAAATGTATGTTATAAGGTATTTTGTACAACACGAACCCAACAATACAGCACGCAGTCTCAAGTAGTCACAAACGTATGTAAACAATGCTAGTACATTTTTATCATGAATACAACTGCAAATTTTCAGTACAAAACAGTTATTTCTAATAAAAAAAATAATTTTCAGTGCAAAACAAAAATGTTCACGCGTGACTTGACACTCAGACAAAATAAAGCACGCAGAATTGAATAACAAAACACATCACATAAGAGAAACAATAAACAAACACAAAATACGCCAGGACTACCCACAAAGCCGTCAGAAATGATCAATAACAACAACAAAGGACATTGATGCATGTATATAAATTATGTGAGCAGCATGCGCACACGCTCACCGAGTACGATACTACATAATATACTGTGATGAGTACAATCACCGAGATACAAAATAAAAAAGGATAAAAGATATTTATTCCCTATGCGTTGATGTGCTCTTCTTCTCTTTGGCCATAAACTTACTGAGATCATCGCCAGAACGTACATCAAAAGCCGGCGATCCATCACGTTCACGTACCAAAATAATGGCATTTTTAATCCATACATACTTATATCCCTTCTCGCGCGCGATATCTCAACAATTACGAAATAATGTTTTGTTTTTCAGTGTGAGATGTTCATTCATATATATAGGTACTGCGACGCCCGGGATTCCTATTTGATCTGACTTAATGCCCTTAACTTTTCGGTAGGCGCTGATCAGATTATCTCGTATCATTTTAGATCTTAATTTGACTATAATGTTCTTAGGCTTAACGTTACGTTGCTCTGCATGTGGGACCCGGTGTACGGCTATTATATCGGTTGGTGCCACGGTGAAATTTAATGCTTTGCCAATTGAGTCCATTAATATAATTAGGTTTTCATTTCTTTTCTCAGGTAAATTGCAAATCTCAATATGACACTGACGGGCTTGCTGCTCCATGGAGTCAATTTTAGCCTCAAGTTTAGACACTACGTCACCGTCACCATTATGCATTCGTTTCTCATAATCACTTTGGCGCCTCTCCAATGCTTCCAGTCTACTTTTCATATCCTCGTACCCATTGTTTATATATTTAATTGATCTCTCAATCTCCAAGTTTGTATTCTGTATTGAAATGTTCTGCTGTCTCAATTCCGACACTTTTGTCACCAGTTTATTTAGGATAATATCCTGATCAGCTTTCCAAGACATCAGCATGCTTTTGAGCTCGGCAAATTGGTCAGTTTCTCGAAAAACACCATCTGGCCGGGATCGTTTCACAGGTCTTATTGATGAGTCACCTAAGCCAGACGTCACTCGTTCAGTTACCGAGGCAGTCCCAGCCATTGAAATATCCGGTTCGGATTGGGTTTCCAGAAGTGTCTGACTATTTGGGGAATCCTTCGGCGGTGACATAGCGCATGGCATTTTCACGGAGATAATAATTATAACAGTAAATAACAGTTTATAAAGCGAGACAAAAACTAGTAAAAACGCCCTCTAGTTAAATTCTGCAGCAACACTTATTACTATTCGCCCTTAGGTGGCATTACGAGCGATTCAATTTGAATAAGTGAAAATAAACCGTCACACACTTTATCCTTTGTGTATTTGCACTGTATTTACAGCTGAAAATTTCAGGACAATGTGAAGTTAATATGGTTAATTCAACGTTTTGAGCGTTTTTAATCACTATAACACTATTGCATTTAGTTCAATGAGGTTTAAATGTATGTACATACACACTGATCGAAAAAGATTGTATTTTTCAACGTTCTTCGTTTCTTAGAGATAACACTAGCAGTTACTGTTTAGAGGCACAACTTCATTTTAGTTCACTATACTGCACAAACCGACCGAAAAATCCATTATTTTTATATTAAATAAAAATGAGTGACACTAATTTAGTGTTTATCAGACAGCAGCGCCATCTGTTTCTGGATGAAATGAGTTGTGAAACTGAGAAGTGAACATGTTTTACATGCGTTGGTCCGAATATCGATAGTAGCACTCGCCCACTTACTCTGTGCCATTAAATTTTGTACTTTTGGTCGAACTCTTTCATATGGTCTGGGCGTAAGTGATGTTCTAAAATATTTGTCAGATTTCAACCGATATTTGCGAACTCCTTGAGATCATATAAATTAATTCGGCGGAATGCTTCACCTTCCACCAAACTATAAGGCAGCGTGTCCACGATTATGAGATCCATTATAGTTTTGTCAATCCTTTTGTAATTTCATGATCATATCAGGCCACAGTACAACATTAGGTTTAGAGGACAAACTTGGAATGGTTGTCTAAATAAGAGTCGACTAATCTGAGCTTGGTTGTTGCAATGATACGTTGTCTGATCGCTTCAAATTTGCTTCACTTTTGAAATCGTGTAATTCTGATAAACGTTTTAAAACTTGCCTGTATTCCTTGTCATGAAATATTGATACATGTAGCTTAAGTCCGTGTACTATTTGTTTTCTTGGTTCGTGGCTTCCTAATGAATAGGACTGGCTACAAAGCTTGCAAACAGCTTTTGATGTATCACTAATAATTTTGTCAAAGTACTGCTATATCGGATTTTTTTCTTTTTGCGACATTTTACTCTGAAATAATATAATATCAAACTTTAATAATAAGTAATAACCCTAGTACAACAAAACTACATCAACAGGAATAAAAAACAAATCGTGAAATAAGTTCACTTATACAACGTAATTTAACAAATTAAACAATTCACATTTTTCATTTACAATCGCTTTTTTACATGTGACTTAATTTGTTAATAACAACAAAACAAAGTTACTGGCTCAATATTTACCTATATAAATCATTCAAGTACAGAAACGAAACAAAAACTTACATGTAATCAGTCCCATCAAAACATAACCTTTAAAGAATGTTTACGTCAGACGAAAACGCACTAAGTTTTGTTGCTACGGAGCTATCCGAGCGGCGCACGACAATTCCCGAACAGGGCCACCGACGTCCGCCATAGTGTTGCCGCGAGAAACGAAGTTAGGCGAGCGGGCACGACTACTTCCGAAATCAGTTTCGGTTTCGGCAAAAGTTTCGGCCAATTTAACCGAACTTTCGGTCGGACACTAATCCTTTGATATTAGACGACGGAAGCTCAGCATTCCCAAGACTCCCGTCGTCCGTCATCTAAGCGTCTCCGGACAGAAATGTCCATTAAAATTAACATTTCTATTAATTTATACATTTTGCCCATGGACGTCTCCATCCACTGGTGCTACCGAGAGAAGATCGGCAGGTATCCCGTCTCATAAGCAGGGGCGATGGTCTGCCACGCAATTTTATTGGCTTCTTCTGAGATCATGTCCATCAGAGACTGGTCCCACATTTAAGTGAACAACTCAAAAAGAGATGTTCCCTCAATTTTAGAACCACATTCTTTGGAATTGCCTTCGGACGACGCTAAAGGTGGTATAATTGAAGGTGGCACATTTATAGATTAGTAGTATTAGTCCGAACATATATCAAGTAAAAGTAAATTTAATACATACTTCGTTAGATGGAAAGAGGGCGCGCGGTCTGACACGAGACTGCAGTTTCTCTCTTTATATCGTCGCCGACTACGAGGGTCCCCGGATTCCAGTCGGTCTACCATGAGTTCTTAAACGTGAGTCATTTAATACGTACACGAGAGTGGTAATGGGACCACGTGGTTACGTTTCCGTATTTTTGACATCTCCAGCCATCTCTACCGTGAGATTATTTCACGTTACAGTTTACGGTCTCGACGTTACCGTACCGTGTATACTGTACAGAATAATTGATTGCAGAAACAATACAAAGTGAGACACAGTCATATTTCGATAAAAGAAGCTTTATTCCGTTTTGTTTTTTGTTTTTTTTTATTATTTAATTACCAGAATACGTATTTAACAACAAGAAAATAGACTTAATGTACCGCTAAAGCTACTGGAGCTTGTGTGCGACACATGCGATTCTCACTTAAGTACAAAACATTACAAATCTTATAAATAAATAAAAAAGGAAAAATTATAATCATCATAAACAAAATACCTACACAGTTTACAATTCAGCAGTCAAAGTCGTACCTACAATTCCGCTAAAAGATAAGACTTGAGCTTATATTTAATATTCCTCACATTAATTTTCTCTCGCATGGGGGTAGGCAAAGAATTGACAAGACGCGGTACAAGGAAAGCACTCGTTCGCTCGCCGTAGCAATTCCTCGCCCTCACAATAGCCAGTTTTTTTGTGCGACTCGTCGGGTATACAGGGTGTCCCGAAACTCGACGTCAACCTGGAACCGGGTGAAAAGACAGAGCAACTGGTTTAAATATTTTTATTACAGTTTAGAGACACCTTATTCAGGGTTACACAGCAAAAAAAATTGTCGGATAAAGTTAAGATTTGGCAGGACAGGAGTGAAATGACTGCCACAGGGTGTGAATTTTTGCGTTTTTTCTTAAAATGCGTGTAATTACAAAATCATGCAACTTAGATTTTTTATTTTATTTTTCTGACAACCAGCATAACTTGCCTTTTCACCCGGATCAGGGTTGACGTCGAGTTTCGGGACATCCTGTATACAGGTGTCCACTTTGTTAAAAGTTGCTTTCATATAATAATAGATAAGATAAGATAAGATAAGTTTTATTGATAAATAAAAGAAAACAATTTAACATTTATCCATCAAGCAACACTTAGAACACTTCAAGCTTAACATATCTAGCCGCAACAGCCATCAAGACTAGCCCCTCCCGTCCCCGTGCTAGTAAAATAACTGTGTTACAGGTAGGTTAAGGATAATCTCAAACAGCACAATTGTAGCCATCGCATGGTTACTTGATATGGATATAGATTTTCTGAATCCCCAAACTAGGTATGCCTGTTTGTCGGGGATCAGGTGGTGGATGAACAAAAAAAAAAACAATAAAAACAATTAATTATAACTTTTGTTGATACTCGCGCGTGTGCTCGTTCGTGTTTATTGTGTTGTGCGTGTGCGTAAGCGAGAGCGCGTGTGTGTGTGTCTGTATGTGTGTGTGCGTGCGTGTGTGTATGAGTGCATATGTGTGTGCATGAGTGCATATGAGTTAGGGAGAGCCAGGTCATAGCCTTTGCGAGAGCGGCTTCTGTGTGTGTAACAACTTCATCCCAGTTTGAGCCATGGATGAGCAGCGCGGTATCGTCTGCGTAAGCGAATACCCTACAATTACGTGAAGATAACTCACACAGATCGTTCACGTAGATCATAAACAAAGTGGGACCCAGGATACTTCCTTGCGGAACTCCGTAATCCAGGGTCTCTTCCGCGCTCAACGTATTTCCTATTCTGACAGATTGGGTTCTGTTTCTTAGGTAATCTGCTAGTAATTTTAACACAACCCCACGTACTCCAACTTTTTCTAGCTTATTTAAAAGAATAGAAATTGAGACGGTATCAAAGGCCTTGGAGAGATCCATAAAAACCCCCAGGCATCTTTGGCCTTTATCTATGTGATCTACTACTTCAGTAACCAGAGATAGAACAGCATCTTCTGCGGATATATTCCGCCTGAAACCGAATTGATTAGGAGATATAATGTTTTTGGAATTTAGGAAGTTTATTAATCGGTTATTGATGGCTCTCTCCAATACCTTTGAAATGGCTGGCAAAACTGAGATTGGTCTGTAGTTGCTGACGATATATCCATCTCCACTTTTGAATATTGGATGTACTATGGCTTTCTTCAATATGTTAGGGAATACTCCTGTCGTGAACGATAAATTACATATGTGTGCGAGGAGAGGGACAAAGGTTACGCATGAACCCTGCAATATCGCTGTTGAGATGCCGTCTATTCCAACAGCACAGTCTCTCCGAAGGTCTTTTATAATTGATTGAATCTCCATGTAATCTACTTCTAGAAGAGTCATAGAATCCCGCAAATAATCATCGTCTGATTTATTATTAGCGGCAGTAGGCATAGGTAAGGGAGTTCGCGCATCTTTAATTTTATTCGCGAGTTGCCTTCCAATGTTGGTAAAATAGTGATTGACGGCATTCACTGACATCTCAGGGTTTTCTTTATTTTTAGGAGTTGCGAAGAAGGCGAAAATTTTTGTTTGCTGTTTGTGATAGTTTTTATAGCGTCCCAGGTTGCCCGGATATTGTTTTTGGCTTTTTGAAGTAAATTCTGTACATAATTACGTTTTAATTTTTTTAGTAAATTGTTGAGAAAATTTCGATATCTAATGTAGGTGATCCTCAGAATAATGTTAGTGGGATCTTCTATTTGCTTTTTGTGCATTTTGTCACGATTACGGATGCAGTGAATTAAACCCTGTGTAATCCACGGTTTGACAATAATCTTCCTACGTGGTATTTTGTACGAGGTGGTGTGATTTTTAATGACATTGGATACGTGTGTTATCATATATTCTGTGGCTATATTGACATTGGTAGAGCAGAAGACAGGGGAAAAATCAATACTTTTTATGTCCTTGTGAATGGCAGGATAATTTATTTTTTTACAATACACGGGAGAGAACTCAAGCGGATTCTTCAGTGATAGTGACACAATTAAATTAAATTAAATTAAATTAAGTTTATTTCGGAACAAGCCCATAGATGGTTAGTACGTACATTTTTCACTTATATACTATTGTTAGTAAGGTATATATAATTTTATGTTTGTGTTTTTAGCGGTGTGAACCACCATCCACCTTTTAAATAGGGGGGAGTCCCACCGGTTTGATAACGCAGCCAGGATGCTGTTGGCGCTGCTCCTGGTGCGATTCAATAAGGAAGCACAGCGCTTTCTTATTATAGTTGCGAAGTCGTCGACACGCTTCTCCGCAAACATCCCTGAGGCGCTGCAATGCCTCGGCAGACCCATCAGCATCCTGAATGCGTTATTATATTGGACTCGCAGGTCATCGTATGCCCGATGCGTGAAGCCCGCCCACAGGCCGCACGTGTAAAAGGATTGGCAGTATGCTTTGAACAGCGTCACCTTCACTTCCTTCGTACAAAGCGCAAACCTGCGGGCGAGCATGTTACACCGGACAGTCAAGGACCTGCGCTCCCTCTCAATGTCCAAGTTATCTTTGAGGTCAACCGAAACCCAATGCCCCAGATACTTAAACCTATCGACGCGATTTAAAGGCAAGCCACATAGTGAGACTTTAGGCAGATCAGTGTAGGTCTTAGGACCCGCTCTGAACACCATAAACTCACTCTTTTGTGCATTGTATTTGAGGCCGTGGGTCCTGGCGTACCCTTCACACATATTCAGTAGCCTTCTCAAGGCACCAATCGACGGACTCAGCAACACCATATCGTCAGCATAGCTGATGTTGTTTATACAAACACCGTCAACATGGCAACCAATTTTGGCGCTGCTGAGTTCCTCTATCAGTTTATTTAAATAAACACAAAACAACTTAGGTGAGGTCAGGCCCCCCTGCCTCACTCCACATTCTAGCTTATACTGCTCAGAGCAGCTCTCCCCCCATCTTACCTTATTGTTTTGGTTATTGTACCAGTATGTAAACAAAGATACAACCTCAGAAGGCAAGGTTGTCTCCGTTCTCAATTTTTCCCAGAGTAGCCCATAAGATACCAGGTCGAAGGCCTTTGAAAGATCCAGGAAACATGCAGGACGATGATCCGTTATAAAACTTTCTATGACTAAGGTGACGGATGATAGTTGCGTTTTGAGTATTGCATGGTCGTAGCATTTATCACCCCGTGTGATAAATGTGTGAGTTGGTATCATCCCGTGCGACATTAGAAGGTTCTGGTAGTTGCCTGACCTATTATCAATATTATCCGGTTTTATATCAATGTTCATATCGCCTACGACACAAACAGTTTTAAACGGTACTAGTGACAACAGAATATTATTGAGCCCGTTGAGGAATTTATCAATATTTCGATGGGAAGGTGACCTATATATACAAACAATTGCAATGTCTCTGCCTATTTTGCAAACTAAGCAGTTAAATTCTCTAATGTCTTGAGGTTCCATGATCACTGTGTTCAATTCCGTTTTCACGTAGATGACAGTGCCATCATTTTGATTCAATAGATTTCGTGTAAAATGAGAATGATATCCGTCTAGAATCGGTAGATTTCCTGTCGTCAATAGCCAACACTCAGTCAAAACTATCACTTCGCATTGAAATCGCAAATCGGCGAGAGTAGCGAGTAATCTGTCAAAATTTTGATTTATGCTACGAATATTCAAATGATATATTGTGAAAGGATTACTTAACTTCATTACATAGTCTGTGCATTTTTCCGTCGGGCACATAAAAGATCGGTCAGCTTTGAATGTTTCAAGTTCTATTGCTATTGTGTTTAAGTTATTGTTCATTATAAGCTAGGTATTGTATAACGGCATCGTTATGTACTTAATAGAAAAATGAAACAAACATGCACGCCAATATGCCCAGCGCTCGAAGAAGTTATAAGATTGTCGTATGAATAGCAAATTACACTTGTTGTATGTATGTTTATGTTGTATATATGCGTGTGTAAAGTTCTGTCTAGATGTGATAACGCTTGTGTGTATATGAGGCTGGTAGTGTCCGATTGAAGTTCTGTGTATTTTTATTGGTGTGGGGCAGTATGAATAAATAAAAGTAAGTAACATGATGAAGTAAGTAAGTAACATGATAAAGTAACATAATATGAGCTTTTTATAATGAACCGATAATATTATTATATATAATTAGATATTTGAAAGGAATTGTTATCAGTGTTAATATTTTCCTAAAACAATTAGTATTATACTGTTCTTTTCTTGATTTCTTGACCCAATCTCGACAAGTATTCATAGTGATTCAGGATCAAACTAACTAATCCATGTTAGTTTAATTAAATCCTATTGATGAAGGCCAAATTGTGACCACAGGAGGGTATTCTGAGACTGTGCTAAGTGCTGTTATATTGAATCCATTGGGTTGGCTTTTCAGGAATTCCGTTTAATGTTACATTTAGAAACTGTAACTTTTCACGGGAGCTGGTAAGTTCATTAAATCTTTGTGTCAAGTTAGGCATTACGGTTAGAACACATAATAACACAACATATGTGACAACTACGTTGAAGGTTGTATATGGTACCGTGTGCGTTTAGATTTTTTATGTCTATGCTATGAAATAAAAGGTAAGTTCTTGTATGAATTTTTGCACTATGAAATATTTCAAAGAGTTCATACAAATAATAGTTTGAACTATTTGTAACAAAACTATTGAAATATCTAAATGAAACAAAATAAAAAATGGAGTAAGATTAAATGAGTGCTCACAAAACTATCGGAGTATAGCTTTTAAGTACATTTAACTAAACGCACAATAATGGCCATACTATGTGTCTGACCTTTTTGTTGGTCGGACGAGATGACACGAGTGACTGACTGGTCGTGTGTCACGTCACATGTCAATTGTGTGTGTGCGATTATGTGGTATTTTAAATTTAATATGAATGATGAAGGATCGCCGAACAAGAAATGTACTGTTAATACTGTTGATTGATGCCGTTTAGTCGACCAAACCGGCTACACTTTGTACTTTTTCCACTATATTTTATTTTTCACCTGACCGGTTTCGAAAGAAATGTGCCTAATATGAAATTACAGGAATACGTGTACTACAAGTGAAGGGAAGTTGTTATTGAATCAAACAAAAATATTATAAGAATACAGTTTTATATGCTTATAGTAACATACGTCATCTCACCTCCGGTGTGAAAGAAAATAAAAATTAGGTATACAATTACATTTTTTTAAGCTATTGCATAGCTTTTATCGCGGGCCTTGAGCGTGGGGACCGAATCCAGAAATTCCATAACGAAAAAAACCTAACACCCCCCACTCCGAGCTCGCACGAATCGAGCCGAGCTGCTCCGAAGTAGCTCCGCTTAACGTAAATTATTATAATTGCATAAGTTGTTAGTTGTCTTTGTACTATGTAATCGGCTTGTACTTCAAGCTCGCGATGTAAGGTAGGTAGGTAGTACTTACGCCGGTAATAAAAGTTCGAAGGAGTTCTAAAGAAGTATAATAGTTCGTAAGCACAGTATACACAACACAGAAGTTAACGATAGCACAGAAGGTATAGCAGTAGGATAGCGAGTATAGAACAGCGATAGAAAACAGAACATACAAATTACTATTATCAATACGCGGTAGGCGGTAAAAGTATTTCTCATCCAGCGACACAGTGTACCGTGAAGATAGGTGCGGCTAGACTAAAACTCGAGTCGACCACCGCGCGGCGCTGGCGCAGCGCGGCCGACCGGGCTAGTGTAATGGTTCCCTCGTTCGTTCAATGCGCATTTCCATAGCACGACAATGCCGACACAAAAGTCCACTACTACGGATGCAAACTTTTGTGTAGGAATGTTAGTGTAAATAGTAAATAAGAAATGTATATAGGTGTTTGTATGTATGTTCGTGTATTGTTGATGTGAATGTATTTGTATATAATATATTGTGTGTATGTATTATGTGTGACCCCACAAGTTCATAAAAAATCGCGGCAGGCCACACGTCTTTTTTTTTCTTTTACACAATATATGGCTTAGTCCTATTTTTATGAATTGTTTGTTCTTTATTATTTTTCAAAATTTTTACATTTACTCCCATGTCTTCTAAAACTGAAAAAGGAGCTTCATATACTGAGTCTAATTTCTTAGCACATTAATTTTTAACTTGGTAATGGGAATTTATCATCCACAATGCAATCGTTTAGTTTCCTATAATCGACTACTAAACGCCATTTATTATTTTGGTTATCACTATTTCTCTTCGGAACCAATAAGATTGGGCTTGACCACTCACTCTTTGCCTCCTTTATTATATTGTTTTCTGTCATTTTTTGAATCTGTTTTTGACTTCTTCTTTCAGTGAATGCGGTAATCTATATTGTTTTACATATACAGGAGTGATATTAGGTTTTAGTGTTATTGACTGTTCATAAATATTTGTTGTACTTAGTTTATCACCTGGCAAAAAGAAAACATCTGCATATTTAGAACATATATCTGCAAAAGAGTTTCTTTCATCTGAATTAAGATGATTTAACTTTAAAGTGTGTTCAAAAATGTAGGAAGAGCAAAACTTTTGCTCTTCCTACATTTTTTGAACAAGAGTCAAAATTGCAAATATCGTATTGATCAAGAGATTGTAATTGTGGTTGAAACATTGGTAGAGTAATATTTTTTACATCAGTATTTAATATTTTTACTGGCACTCTGTTATTTTTTAGCCATGAAAATATTTTCAGCTAATTGTTGTGAATTGATTACGCAATCTCCTTGATACTGAGAATCTAATAATAAATAATGAATAGATTCACTTCGGGCTGGTAAAAGTAATGATTCATTTGAATAATTAATGGTGTCATACATCGGCAAATAACATTCTATTCCATTTATGTAAAACGTAATTACATTAGTAACTAAGTCGATATTTGATGCATACTTGCACAGAAAGTCTTAACCTAAAATTCCATCTGCCTTTAATACGGTAAGGTATACAATTGAAAACATAAAACTTGTTACTGAATTCCATTCTGGTACGTTCTGTATGATGAGTCAACTGTATTGAAACATATCCTATGGATTGAATTTGACCTTCAATACCCCTTATGACTGTATCGTCTCTAAATATGGGTCTGTTAGTTGGAATAGCGTCTCTCTTTATAACCGATAATGATGCACTTGTATCTATCAACCAAAAATATTTTTTGCTACCGACAATAAAAGTTACAAATCGTGTTTTGCCATTTAAAGTCAAAATGAAATCTTTAAGATTGAAAAAACAGATTTTCATCTGACTGTGATGCGGTCGGTTGTTGTTCGGTCTGATTATTTTGCGTCACTTGTTCGGTATGAAATACACGTTGGTTTCTGTTACCCCTATTATAGGTATTTTGATAACTCGATCGATTATCACGCGAGAACCTGCTATACGAATTTTGTCCCCGCTTTGTGTATGTATTAAAACGTCTATTAGAATGATTTCCTCTTACCTGGTTATTTCCACGGTTATGGGGATAATCTCGCTGTCCACGTGACCTGTTATTGAACTGTCTCTGATTATAATTACGTGGCCACCTACCTCGTGTCCCACGATGTGAAAAATGCAAGACTCCTTCATCTTTGGATGTAGACGCCGTTGATAGTTTCTCATCTTTTGCTGCTTGAATAGCTTCATTAAGATGCTCGTAGTTTCTGGCTGCAATTATCGTGCTTAGCCTTTAATCTCGTAAGCCCTCTGAAAATCGCTTTATTGCCAGCTTCTCATTTAAAGGTTTTTAAAACAGCATAACTTTTTATTCTTAAATCTTTGACAAGATCGCTAGCTGATAAATAATCTGAAGATAAACGTAATTTTGCATTTTCTGTAAGTCTACTTTTTGATACAAATTTTATTAGTAATTGTTTTCCGGAGTCAGATAGCATTTCCGAATACATTTCCACTGAGTCAATCATTAATTTGGTAGTATTTTCATCACAGGTATTAAATTACACACTGTTTTCAAATGGAACTCCATGATTGAATTCTGATTTTCACTAGTCTCGCTATACTCAGAACCACTATTACTGTCACTGTTACTTTTACACAATTCTAAAATATTTGTATAAATATTTTTTTATTTTTGCCCAAACAGAAGTTATTGTTCCTAAAATTTCAGGTTCTATTCCCTTCTCGTTAGATAATAATTGAACAATTTCTGTACTCCTTTTATAAATAATTTCAGTTTCATTTAAACATTTGTTTAATTTATATTCCATTCCGCATATCACAAAATTATTTGAAAGAACACTAGAGTTACCTTTGTAGCGGCAGCCAGCAGGACACAGAACACTTCCACATATACGGCACTCATTACATGTAGAGTATTAATTTTATATACCTAGATTAAATACTCATATTTTAGCAAATGATATTAAAAGTAATAATTTTTTATTAATTATTATAAGCACTTAATGTTCCTATATTTTAATTTTCACGAAAATTTTATAGCCGCATTTTTAAACTTATAGAGCCACTACACTGTCACAAATCACTGTAGTTCGTTTCTGCCGTGCTTATGAAAAACGCATTAACTAGGATTTGGACACTTTCGAGAAAACCGCGCCTAAAGTTTTTATTTTTATTTTTGCTGTAACTTCAAAACTATTTGTCTGATAAGCATATGATCTATGCACCAAATAAAGAACAAATTGTCAAAAATGTGTTTATAGAAACATATATTCAAATTATAGTAAGGTTTAGCATATAATTTGAAAAAGGTACTTATCGTTAGCAGCCTCTAATTCGAAGAACTTACGTCGACTAGTCAAAAACGAATTAACTAGCATACTTGATGCATATATGCTTAGTAAAACAATATAATGCGATTTTGTGTAGTCATTGTTACTCCAACCCTTCATTTATTACACCCTATAGGTGCATCAACATCATCACTTGATGCGTTTATGTTATGCGGAATTTTAGAATTAGAGTAATAATAAAAAACAATTAATTTTATAATGTTGTTTATTTGAGAACTTTTTATATCTAATAATCGTAGTAAAATAATAACAATCAAAAGTGAGCACTTCTTCGTAAAATATTATGAATTAAAATATAAAACTTGACTCAAATTAAACAAAATAGCAACTTCAAGGCACATTAATTATAGTTTTTATGTATAAAACTATGGCATAGATTCATTTAAAATATTAAAATAATAGTAAAACATCTATAAGGCAATAACATCGTTAAGGAAAACATCTACATCAAGTATAAAACACAATATTGCAGATTTGTTTATCTAAAATAGAAACTTTACTTATCTTAATTACTTTATCTTTTATAACTCTAAATAATTAGGTTAAACCATAATTATAGATTTACATAGTTGTAGTACGAGTACGAGTATCACACTAAAGCAGTCAAAATACTTAATTAAGTTCTTAAAATTATTAAAAGAGATCAAACATTTACTTTATTGTGATAATATCACAGTTCTAAATTATTTTAGGCACTTACCATCACAGTTAGGTCATTGAGTTGACATAAAATTATCTTAATATCTATATTATTAATTAAATTAAATTAAATCTTAATTCTATATCTATATTTATAAAAACACAGTCTCACTTTTATTATCTAAACCTTATTAACTAAACTATTAATTTTCGATTTCTAAATCATCGACTGAATCAGAGACCGGCAATGCATTCCAGAAGTGTCGCCTAGTTTCTGGCATTAAAGGTAATAGTTTGGCTATTATTTCAGCTTTTCTTTCTTTGCTGACCCCTCTAACCGACATTTTACTTGTGACTTCCGGAAAAGATTTATTTTTAATTATTTTCATTTTAAGGAAGTCCAGAATTTTCCACTCTGCTTGATGACTGTCTTTGTACTTTATTGAGAATTCACCTTTCTCAGCTTTGACTGACATCACATCTTTCAAATATACTCTGGGCACTGTGTTTTTTATCTTATGTTGAGACGACACGTCGGTAAAATAAAATAAAAATCATCTACATTCATAGTTTTCACGGTATTATTTCTAGCATTGGATCTTTTAACAGAATCTACAAAATCATCATAATCATAAATTTTCTTATTTTTCATAGTCATTTCCACCTGATGGTGAAAGTGATCCGCCGACATAAAAGTGTGTCCTGGCTCAAAATATTTTATTGTTATGGTTTCTGTGGCAATGGTCACGCTATTAACCATGTAAACTAGAAAACACAGAAATGCCCAGTTTTTATTTTGGGCTGCGCAATTATCAGTCCATATAATTATATTTTTTACATCTCGTTTACTTTTAAAAAAAGCATTAAATGCGGACATAATATCTTCTTGGCGGCGTCCAGAAATAGATTCATTCCATATTACTGCATATGGTATATTATTGTCATTCTTAGCTTTACCGAGGGGAACGAAACTTTCGTTGAAAACTATTATCCTGGGCCAAAAAATAGCATTTTTGTACTGATCCATTCGCGGAAGCATAATGACTTTTTGCAGATCAGCAGAGAAATAAATGGAATCTTTATCTGTTGCAGATAGTTCAACTGCATCCCTTTGATGTTCTGCCCTAGAGGTGGTGTATCGTTCTTTATGCAATTTATATCGAATGCATATTTCGCAGGATGCCTCTAGGTTGCATTCGCTATTTTTTGCATGCAACTCGTATATAGCGCATGCTTCGCACTCTTCATGGCCCAGGTGAGCAAATGAAATGTTCATACCTCTCAATGTTTTGCGATTCGTTTCAAACGATACGGTCATGGTAGGATTTTTAGACATGAAGTTTTGATACATTATTGTAATATTAATATCACTGGGCAGATAATACTTTTTCGGCGCATGCTCTCGACGATAGTGGGAAATCATTGGCCTATAACTTTGGATATGGGCATTGATGACGTCATTGTCTATGAGATCTGTACGCACGTAACTCCCTCGTCTGTCTTTCTGTTCATGTAGTTCTTTGTGTAGCGCAGTATAAATTCGCCTATTCTTGGTAGCGTTATAGCCGAGTGTCGTTAAAAAATATTTTTTACATACCTCAATTTTAACATCGTTGGCAGTAAAATAGTATCTGTAAGATAGCCCTCTTTTAGAATTTGCATCCTCAGATGAAACTGTCTTTGTTTTTGGCTTATACGACTCTACCGTGCTTTTTATATAAACCCCTCTTGTTTCATAGCTTAAATTCATGTACTGATTATGAATAATTTGTCTTTCTTGGTCGGTTATTTTAGACGTACACTTTCTTCGATATTTATCATCACATGGAGGCTTGAGCGATAGTTTTTCGTCATCATTTTCTTTTTTAAGTTTTACACGTACTGAAAAGAGGAGCTCAAACTTGCGTCTTTTAGAGGGTAAACCTAATTTAGTTAATCCTTTGTCATTTACAGACGTTGTCGCAGATGGTGTAGACGTTGCCTCTTTATTAGAAGTAACAGCCGCCTCCGACTCTTGGATTTCCATTAAAAGAGGGGAGTTCAATACGCTTATTTCATCGGTAGGCTGAGGTCTTACAAGCATACTAGAACTAGTCTGATCGCAGGCAAGTGTTGACGTACTTGTAACATTATGAATTTCAGCGTGCACCACAATTTGTTCTGTAATCGGACTACAAGTGACTTGTTCTATGTCGAAGATGGCAAAGGTATCTTTGGTCTTTTTTATCACGCTTTCAGGCACATAATCTTTGTCCATGACACTATCATCGCTGTCATAGTCCATAAAGCTTGCATCCAAGTCCGGTTCTTCAGGCATAATTTCGTAGCATTTCAAAGAAGGACGCGTACGAGGTGGTGTTATTTCTTGCGCTCGCATATCAAATAACTGTGTAGTGTTGATTTCTTGCACAGTTGGTATGAAGCTACCATATTCATTCTTAAAATCAAATATGCTCTGGAAGTCATTGAAATCTAGTGAACGCGACCATAATCTGTCTATATCTGTAGAGACTGGTTCTTTTTGTGTTGTCTTGCAAGTCGGACTCTGGGAATTCACAGTTTGTAACTTTTTAGTAGTTGATAAATCAGGCTCGTTCCCCTTATAGCTTTTGATAGCCATAGCTATTATTTTATCTTTTCTACTCGTCATGTTTACCTGAAATAAGAATATTCTATATTTATTTTCTAAATAAATAAACAGTTTTTATAAAGTAGGCTATTATGGAAACCATCTAAATCGGTTCCTGCGTTTCGAAGAAACGTAGTACACAGACGGACAGACAGTGTGTGTCTGTCGTGCCTTTGTATTGAAACGTAACACCCATGCGACAATTCTTATGACCCGGTGCAATGAACTACATTTATACAGTAATTCATCGATAAAGTGTTTGCGTTGTTTTGGACGCAAGGTTGTCGCAGGTATGGGGTTTGTTTCAACGTCAGTTGTGTGTAAGCACGCTCGGTTTGTCAGGATGTCTTCCTTTTCGTATGTTTGTAGAAAATCAGGCCCATTCCACCAGAGGGTGAAGTTGCGTAACTTCGACGGATACAACCCTCGGGATGCGCAGTCTGCGGGATTCTGTTCCGATTTTACGTAGTTCCAGTTCTCGGGATGGATAATTTGTTTGATCCTAGTGACTCTGTTGGCCACGTAAGTATCCCATCTGGACACATCTCCTTGTAACCAGGCGAGCACCACTTGCGAGTCGCTCCAAGCATACGTGGTTAAATCGTATCCTGCGTATGCTTTCTTTATTTTTTAAGAGGCTTCTTTTAGTTAGCTGTTTGGTTTTGTTTGGAAGGTTCCAGTTAAATGTAAATGTGTCAGTGCTCGGGTCCCAACCAAGGCCGAGCGTCTTCGATGATTCTTCTTGTTTAAAATCGAAGCTGGGTTGTTTTGAAATTTGCTCTTCCGCCAAATCTTCAAGTAAAGCGGGGTGATTGGCGGACCACTTGCGTAGATTCATTCTGCCACCTTTTAGTAAATTGATTACTGTAGTTTGTAGGTATTTGACTGCGTCAATCGAGTTTTCACCACTAACGAGATCATCTACATACATCTCATTCTTCAGTGCAGCCGCAGCTTCCGGAAACTTAGTACAGTTGTCGGAGGCTAATTGATGTATAGTTCTCATTGCAAGCCAGGAAGCGCATTTCATTCCATAGGTTACGGTACAAAGCTGATATTCTTGTAATCTTTGTGCCGGTGAGTCACGCCAAATGATTTTTTGCAAACATTGTTGCTCGTCTGCAATTTCTATACAGCGCGTTTTTTCTATGTCTGCAGTGTATGCATATCGGTACGATCTCCATTTCAGGATGAGGGCTTGGATGTCCTTCTGTAGATTAGGACCCTTTTCCTGTAGCTGATTGAGGTTGTAGCCGCTTGTAGTTTTTTTGTGAAGCGTTGAATACAACCCTCAATTTAGTTGTAGCAGCGTGTATGCGTAAAACACCGTGGTGTGGTAGAAAGTACGAGGGATTTTCGGGGATATTATTTGCCACCGGTTTCATGTGCTGTAAATCCCTGTATTCTTTCATGAACTCTCGAAACATGACCGCAAGTTTTTGGTTACGCTCTAGTCGTTTCTCTAGTTGCAAAAATTGCGAAACAGCAACAGATCTTGAGTTCCCTAAATTGGTTTCGTAATTGGGGATGAGAGGCATTTTCACGACGTATTTTCCTTCCGGCGTTCTTTGTAAAGTGTTGACATAGTAGTCCTCACACCGGTCTTCCTTAGGGATGTCCTGAGAAGCCTGGATGTCCTCACTCTCCCAAAATTTGTTAATTTCGTTAATGTCTATTAAGGTCATGTGACAGCTAAATGTTTGTAGTTTGCCACAGAGAATCCACCCTAGCTGAGTTTGTTGAGCAATAGGTGCCCTGTTCCCACTCTTCAATACTCCGTCCAGGATAATCTCCGAGTATACCTCAGCTCCTAGTAGTAAGTCAACAGGTTGTGACACGTTGAATTGAGGGTCAGCTAGTTTCAAATTTTCTATATGCGGCCATGTGTCGTCAAACGATGAGTTAGGCAAGTTTTTAGTTAACTTGTTCATAACAAGTGCTTGAGTTTCGAATGTAAATTCCGAATGAATTGACTTGCAGGCGAGGTGAATGCGAGCCTTACAGTCACCGGAGACAGTTCCAACGCCAGAAACTATTGCGTTTAGCCGTTGTCGTGGAAGTCGTAGTAGTTGAGCCGCGTTTTCGGTTATAAGGTTCACTTGTGAGCCTTGGTCCAGTAACGCACGAAGGGTGACGTACGTCCCGTTTGCAGATTGTACTCGTAATTGAACCGTGGCCAACAAGATCTCCACATCCTTATTTGCCAGGTGATTAGAGCTGGGGGGACAGGAAGTCGAAAGTTTTTCAACATCCGTTCGCATTGGCCCAGTTTTCTTCGAGTTGTGCAATAGTGTATGATGTTTTTATTGCACTCTCGGCATGTTTGCGTAGAATTGCATTCATCATTATTGTGTCTGTATAAACAATTTCTGCACACATGCAATTTCGCAACGATGCTGCTGCGATGTGTTGTGTCCATTTGTATGAATTTAGGACACTGTCTCAGCACGTGGCTATCATTGCAAAGAGGGCATTGACCGTATGTCGTATGGTAGGTTCTTGACATCTTTTGTTGCTCGTTATAAGATTTTTTGGTGGCAAAATTTTTGTGGTTTGGCTTTTCCTGTAATGACTTCTGAGAGTTCGTACTTCCTTTCTTCGCATTTTGTATGCTGTCGTAGGCCATGAACTTGCTCTCCAGGAACGTTAGGAAGTCGTTTAAGCGTATCAGCTCTCTATGGTCATGTGACTCCGTCATGAAGTCCGTATGGGTTGTTGTATCAAGTTTTTGTACCATCAGGTGAACTATGAGAGGATCCCAGGTGGTCGTGTCAATGCCAATATTCGCCAGTCCATTTAGACATTCCGTAATTACGTCATGCAACCTTTTGAGGTTGGATCTGTCGGCCTGTTGTATGACAGGTAGATTCAGCATGGTGTTGATGAATGATGTAAATTGAAGGCGCTGATTATCATAGCGCTGAGTCAATATGTCCTAGCATGAGTTGTAGTTGTCGGCACGAACGTTGAGGCGTTGTATCAGCCGAGCAGCCTCACCTCTCAATTTACTCTTGAGATGTTGCAGTTTTTGGGCATTGTTTATACTTGAGTTACTGTGTATAGTTTCTTGGAACAGATCTTTGAAGGATATCCACTCTTTGTAGTTACCAGAGAATACTGGAATATCTATTTTAGGAGCCGACTTCTCTTGGTGAATGGTAGACCAAATCTTCGTATTTAAGCTTCGTCGTAGGTCATCATATTTCCCCTCCATAGCCACGAAATTGTTGTAGTACTGAAGGTTGGAGCCTTGTAGTACAGATTCCAACTCCCAGTGTTGCCTGTCAACGACGTTCCATTTTTCCTTCAAATTAGAGAGATGATCCTCCATCTCCCACTTCTCGGTGACAGATGCAACGTCAACCTTTGACATAGCACGGTCCAACGCCTTGAAGTTGCATTCTTGTTTGCACAGCATACGTTGTATGTTGTTGTCCGTGAATTCATCCCGCATCCCGGTAGAATCAAAGGATACATGTTTACGATCACGTATCTGTTGCAGTAAGCCTTCCATGTGGTGTTTAGTGCTTTTGTAAAGCAACTCTACGTTTTCGTAAATCTTTTCTGTGAAGTACTGTGTGGTTTGGGCTTCAGTTTCACCCAAAAGTAACAAATGCCGCTCCTGAAAGTCTTGCCAAAGTTTCTCAAGAGTCTCCAACCGCTGACACAAGTAGTCTTCCGTTTTTCTGTGTGCACCGTCCTTGTAGTTAGCGCACAATGCCTTGATCTTGTCAAAACCCTCCTGTTGTAGTTTCAACATGGTAAGTGTTTTGATGTAGTAGGAAAGTAGTGTTGATTAGTTTGTTTTAACTCACAGTGAACCTGACACGTAGTTGTTTGTGGCAGGCAATGTAGAGCAGTGTAGTTCAGGAACCGAAGATGACCCGTTGTATCGTTTGGCTTTCTTCAGAACCCGTCGACGAACTTCTTAACCGTAAGTTTCAAAATCCGCCGAGATCAAGTAGGTCGCTTGTAGGTCAGCTTCTCGTACACGTATGACGATATGTGCGTCCTGTCTCAATTCAACTGGTGGGACCCGCTGGTGGGAAGCCAATTGAACCGATTCGCTATCGCCCACGAATACAAGATGCCAAAATACCTGTTCAGTTTCCTCGAAGGACCATTAAATGTACGGGACGTTATCCTGTACATCGACTCCTGTTGTGGAGTATGTGGTTGTTGTAGTTGTTGTGTGGAGACGAAGGAAAGATAGCCGACAGTAAACGAGTAAACGTATATTGTAGTGTTAAAGTTAACAGAGTAACTAAGTGGATCGATCTTTCCTTGAGAGTATTCACTTGTAGTCGTGATGATAGTCTCTATAATTGTCTCACCGTTTAATTGTTTGTAGCATATGTTACGAAATAAGTAATGACGCGCGGTACCAGTGCGGCCTGAGTGCAGCGTCAGCAACGCATGTAGGTACAGTCAAGACACAAAACATGCGATGTACAGTCATGAGACTGTACATACTTAGTACTTGAATTATTGTAATTCGGCTCATATGAGTAATCATTTAACGAATTTTATAGAAATCTATTAGATCTACTGGAAATTCATGAAGTTATTAGTTTTAAATAAAATCGCTCAACGTGGCCTATTTAGACTCGCTGATGTTTGCTTCCATATTATTTGGTTATTTCTTTATATTGCCATACAATCTATTTTACTAGGTTTATGAATGTAGCCAAATATAAATGGTGAGGTTGTTTTTTTTTTAAATTTTGACATCAGATGTCACCACTTAAACATACAAAGGATTTTTGATGTTCGTCGAGATATCTAAGAATTTGGAAAATGTATGCTATACCTACCTAACCTATACGGAAAAAGACTGTTTTCAGTCAATCTAACATTATTTAAGAGAAGACTGGTTGAGATCTATCAAAAGAGGTATATTAAAGACTATCTACATCGTGTAGATGACGTCTTCTCCTTGACTTTTGGGACTCGCCTCGACTTATATCGATTCCTCGCAGCGGTGCTCGTCTTACATCTACGGGACAAACGACAATCCTGACTTGCGAGGAAGACTTCCATTAAGGTGAAAGCTACGGGCTGTTCCCCGCCATTTTCTCGCTAGATGGCGCTGAATTTACAAATTACAGTTCATTTGGTTTCTTTCGTTATTTCAGCATTATTAAGTCGAAGAAGAGGTATTTGCGATACTAGGATATTACACTTTATTGAACTTTGTCGAATTATTGCCTCAAAATCCAACCAATTTTAGAAATTGGTGTATTTTAACATAAGCCTTCGATTACAGGGTCGTTTACACACACAGAC
The DNA here is from genome assembly GCA_963662185.1 of Eilema griseolum. Classification (NCBI taxonomy): domain Eukaryota; kingdom Metazoa; phylum Arthropoda; class Insecta; order Lepidoptera; family Erebidae; genus Eilema; species Eilema griseolum. Next base: position 21,205,354 of record OY759231.1, on the reverse strand, counting down.
GTGAGCGTTTACTTTCTAGAGCCCAAATTCAGCTCAAAAAAAATCAATAGATGGCGTGAATTTAAAAAAACAGTCCGGTTATTTATTACGTAGTCATTAAAATTTTGTCTTTGGGGATAGGCAGAACTAAAGAAATATCAAGAATATTAAAATAATAAATGTTCTTTTGGGTGTAAACTATTAAATTTTGTAAAAAAATGTGTATACAAACTATATTACAATGGTTTTATTTCATTACCTTGCAAATTAATACAATGTACAATTATTATAAGCTAGCTATTACCCGCGGCTCCTAGGTTCAGCCTTTGGTATAAAATTACGAAATTATTTAGAGTAGGTATACCTATATATATAATCATGCAAATTGTTGCCAAAAAGTCAACTTGCGCACCTATCTAATGTAGAAAAGTGATAAAATGAATAGTCCTATGGAAAAAAGTGCCTATGTTTAGAAAAATGATGTTGAGTGAAATGTATGGAAGGGCCTATCGGAGCATCCACCTTAATGGAAAGAATAAAACTCTAATAAAAAAAAAATATTGAATATTTTTAGTATTTATTCTTTATTGTACACTTACAAGACGTATATTATACAGAAAAGGAAGTTATGTACAGAGGCGAGCTTAACTCAATGTTGAGTTTTCTTCCAGCAAACCCGGAAGTGTGCAGATGAATTGCAATTCAATGAGAGGTAAAGACTTGTGCTCACATCAATGTCAAGATTTAAAATATAATAATAAAACATACGATCCTGCATATATACAACAATAAAAAAACATCCTGAACAAAAATTCTGTTCTTACAGGGTCTGCAGCGCGAGTGTAATTCATCTGGTATTGCATACGCCTCATATCGAGAGGTCTCTAAAAATAGTCTATTTACAACTAACCTAACCTAAGTACTTAACCTATCAACCTGTTGTTCCCTAAGAGCTCGTCCCCTGATTAATTGAGCAGTATTTTCATGGTCTTGGTGGAATTCTTCCTGCTCAATAAAGTCGTTGTTTATCCTGCCAAATGTATTTTCATATACCACACGTGCTGTTCCGTGCTTTGCATTATAATTGGCTTCCCGAGAAGCTTGAGCAGGGTTATAATATGGTGTCATGAGCCAGGGTCTCTGTGGATACCCTGAGTCACCTGCAATTATTTAATTTATGATTTGATTTGAAAACAACTTTTAAGCAGCAGCAGGCGGTACCAATGACAACTCATAAACCGAATGAATTAATATTTAGATATCTACCTAATAGCCCGATAGTTTCACCATTTGCATGTAAAGATGCATAAATGTGTTTATTTGGCTATTCTCCTAGATAAAAGAGTCGTGGGTTGCACCTCCATATTTTGCATTGACGGCTAATATCTTACAATCAATGTCACACACCTGAAAGAAAAACAAAAATTCTAATTATACTTATTTTTTATTTATACTCATAGTTGTACTGTTATATTGTGTGTTCAATTTGATCCCTATTTATGTATAGTAGACGACCAGCTTTGCTAATTCTAGTTTCTCATCATCATCATCACAGCGTTAGTTCCTGTTGCATCCAAAGCCTGTTAGGCAGTTCACTTGGTGATTGACGTCATATTATGTGACAGCAGTCGCTCCCATAAAAACCAATATGAGCGAAACAATGGAAGGAAGGAGTAGAAGATGTAATAATTATGAATAATGCTTACAATTTATACATTCAAAGAGTGGTAATGTTTCCTACAATAATATAGATGTTCTCTTGCTGGGGTGAATATTTTGAAATTGGACCCATTAATACTTCCAACTACACCAGGTACTCCTATTTTGAAAAGAATCTGAAAAAAAAACTGCATAGAGAACGTTAGAGGTGACCGCGTCGTGGTTCAACTATTTCGTACGACTGATCGGATGGGAACTAATAGTAGGTATGCATTAAACTATTAGTCGGACCAAAAGCTAAATAAAAACCGCATCATCTGATCAATCAATCGAAACAGCAGACCACGGCTGCTCTGTCCACTGGAATGGCAGGAAATTTAATAAATTTAATTATTAGGTTGGGATTGTTCAGCGCATCTATCACCTCGCTCACGAATTGGCTTATCGCCTGCTGCGACAAATTTTTACCAATAGGGCGTTGCTATGATCCAGTGGCGAAAAATGTTCATACTGCTAATACCAAAAATAATATTCATTGTGCAGTGCATATGCTTAAAAATGATTTGGTGTAATGTTGATTAAGAAGTACATGCTTACCTAAAAATGAAACAATCTTACCTTCAGCTCTAATGACACTCGTTGAGATGACTTTCGGTGGGTCAACTGCTGCTATTCAGCACAAAGGTGTACAAAGGCTTCGTTCGTAAGTCGGTATCTGCGACGAAATTCCGATACCGGCTTAGAAAATTGCCGTCGTGCCCTTCGCCTCTCGCGCATGAAATTTCTTTCATGTAAGCGATTGCTTTCATGCATCATTCACCAAGCAAAATATAAATTTGACGCCATTCCCAATCGTCACTAGCTAATTGCTTAACAAAAAATATGAATCAGTTTAATAAAAAATCTATGATAGATGGTAATATATAGTAACCGCGATTTTATGTAAACGATACTCGCAATACATTGGTTGACATTACTTTACGGTCTTGATGTTAACGTACCGTGTAAGGTATATGCCGTACCGTATTTAAATTGTCGAAGAAAGGAATCAAAGTAAGATGCAGTATTTTTTCGTTAAAAAATGTTTTAGTTAGTTTTGTTATAGGTTATTGTCGCTGTTAGAGAAACAGGAAAGGGTTCAATTCCGGGCATTTTGAATATTGGTATGCATGAATATGTCTACTGGCATTGTTCTGGGTATTTCCGTGACTGGAAGAGCACGTTACGCCATCGGTATCGGTTGTCATATGAATATCTATGGGAGACGTTAGGGGGTAGTTGGTGCCCTAAAAGTCCAACAACTGGTCTAACTACTCCAAACTCTAACTGGTCTATCTGGCCTCCACAGCCCTTTTGAGCTTCACTGCTGAGCTTCACAGAAAATATTGAAATTTAGCCAAACATGTAATTAAAGTCGAAAATTTTAACCCTGGACTCCGAAGAAACTTCGAATGCGACCGGGATCAACACTAGGTTGATGATCATTGAATAAATTTATTGTGTGATAGCTATACAATCTAGTGTGGTAGGTAAACGAATGTAGATGGAGTGATGTTTTTTTTTAATTTTTGACATGAGATGTCACTCCAATATAAACGTCTAGAATTTGGTATGTCGAAGGAAATCGGAAAATGTATGCTTGCATTATTTAAGCGAAAACTGGTTAAGATATATTAATAGGTATGTAATAAATAGAAATAGAAACTCCTATAACGTCTTCTTCATCCAAGTGCTAATCCCATGTGTAGATGACGTAGGGCGCTGGGTCCAGGTGAGTACGCAAATAATATACACAATTCTAGGTATTTTTTACAGCGGGGTCGCAAGCGTGCGCGTCGCGTTCGGTGATCGTCGGTAACTGCCGGGCGCGGGGCCGCCCCCCGCTCCCCTCATGAATGACTCGCGCGAGCGGCGCGCACACACGCGCCCTCTGTCGCATCTTTATTAAAATACAAGTACATAAGGGATAATAGGGAATATATAAAGTTTCCGAATCCGAACGCATGCAACCCCCGAGCGGCATCGGATGTGTGCGTCGTCTACACTCTCCCCCCTATTGTCCGTCAGGACAATCATCAGCCGTAGTAGGTAGCACGGCCAGGCGAGTAGCGGGTCGGGTAAATGTACCGGTCTGGGATTTTACATCGGCAATGCGCACACGGCCATCCTTTCCAGGATGGACTCTTTCCACTAGGCCCCTTGGCCAGGTGTTCCGAGGCAAGCTGGGATCCACAATCACAACGACATCTCCTTTTTTCAAGTTATTTCCCTCTTGGTGCCACTTCTGACGCGGTAAGAGGGTGGGGAGAACCTCACGAATCCATCGTCTCCAGAACATGTCTGCCAGACGCTGGGCAACTCTCCATTGTCTCTTACGGTAGAGGTCGCAGTCTGTGAATTCCCCGGGCACAGGAAGGTTTGAGGAAGACCCAATGAGGAAATGGTTGGGAGTAAGTGCCTCTGGGTACTTATGGTCGACGGACACGTGACTAAGCGGTCGACTGTTTACCATGTTTTCGATCTCCACCACTAGAGTAGTCAAAACTTCTTCTTTGGGGGCTCGATCTTTCAGGATAACCTTAAGGGCCGTTTTCACGCTGCGAATCAACCGCTCCCAAGCGCCACCCATGTGAGGACTTCCTGGTGAGATAAATTGCCAATCTACACCTTTATTGACAAGCTCGTTCTTTAGATCAGTGTGGTTTATCTCCTGTATGGCCCTTTTCAGTTCAGTTACGGTGCCTTTAAAGTTGGTTCCGTTATCGGAATACATTTTGGAAGGCCAACCACGTCGTGAGGCCATTCTTCTTAGTGCCATTATAAACGAGTCCGTCGAGAGCGACGGCACCATCTCTATGTGGACAGCTCTGATGGTTAGGCAGGTGAATAGCACACCGTATCGTTTCTCCCGGCGGCGACCGACAACGACCTCCATCGGCCCGAACAGATCTACACCGCAGAATGTAAAGGGTCGTTGGCCATGGGCGAGTCTCGCCGGTGGAAGGTCTCCCATTCTTGGATTGGAAGGCGTTTCTGATCCGGCAGACTAAGCAGCGCGAGGCCACAGTGCGCACAGTAGGACGTAAGTGAAGTAACCAGTACTTCTGACGTATCTCATTGACCACCATTTCATTGCTTCCATGTGCGGCCATCTCATGATAATGTTTTACTATCAATTTTGCAGTGGGATGGTGGCCGTCTAGTATAATGGGATTTTTCAAGTTACGGTCAACGTCAAACAGCGCTTCGAGTCGCCCACCGACTCGTAGTAGTGCCCTTTCATCAATATATGGTGTTAGGGTTCGCAGTCTGCTGTTCGATTCTATAGGTATTTTATTTTTCAACAGGTGAAGTTCTTCGGCGAATGATTGCATTTGAGCGTGACATAAAATCAAATTTTCAGCGTGATGCATTATTTCAGTGTCAATTTCAGCTTCACCAAGGTGTCTACACTTCCTTATAAACAGTAATACCTTCGCCATAGTCCTTACCAATCGCAGCCATGAAGAGAACCTCGCCGCATCGGGAACCGGTAAGTTAACACTTTCCTCATTCTGTAACGTGTTAACCTGTAGTAATTCTGCGTCATATTTTTCATTTTCAGGTTCACACTTCGGCCAGTGATCAGGTGTCCTATACAGAAACCGCGGACCTCGGAACCATTCGCAGTCGTCGGTCAATTCATACGAATTTAATTTAGTAGCTTTATCGGCTATATTCAAATCGGTAGGTATATAACGCCACTCATGCGACTGAGACATCTCGTCGATCTCGCCTAATCTATTAGCTACAAAAACTTTATAGTTGCGAGTTTCATTCTTAATTTGATGCAACACGATGGAAGAGTCCGTCCAAAAGTACCTATTATCTATGACTAGTCGGTTTTCGCGCGTTATTGTCTCAGCGAGCCGGCATGCGATAACAGCTGCTTGCAACTCAAGTTTAGGTACCGTTATATATCTGTGAATTGGCGAGACTCGATACTTGCAAGCAATGAATGAAATGCAAATGTCACCTGTGTTTGTTGTCTCCCTGTAATAGGCGACAGCGGCGAATGCGGCAGGGGAGGCATCACAGAACACATGTAAGTCTATACTGGTCTTTTTCCCCCGTACGTTGTGCATCTCATTCACACGCGCAGGCACCTTCGTATAACAAATATATCTAGGTATGCGCAAGCATTGGAGGTTCCGTAAGCGAATAAGCCAGTCTTGTATAACTCTGTTTTCTGCATTAGGTATCGTCTCGTCCCATTTAGTCTTCGTTTTCCATACGTATTGAAGAACTATCTTTGCGTTAACCGTGAACGGCGCGAGGAACCCAACAATGTCAAAGATAGAATTAACTATACGTAGTAGCTCCCTCTTAGTAGGTACTTTCTGTGAGCTAAGAACTTCGTCGGACATGCGCCTGAGTGCCAGGTCGAACCCAAACATGTCACTCAATGGGAACCAAAGCAGTCCCAGGGTACGTTCGGGTAACTCGTCGCAAACGGTTTTCATTTTTATAGCCTTATCGCTAAGGGCGTTTTTGGACTTGTAGTTCAATATTCCTGGCTTATTAGATGTCCAGTTTCTTATCTCGAATCCGCCTTCGCTATGAATTTTTGAAACTTCTTTTATTAATTTCATGGCCGTTTGTTCATCATTCACAGATTCTATGTAATCGTCCATGTAATGAGATTTCTGGATGGCTTCAGTCGCTTCAGGCATCTCATTCTTGAACCGCAGAGCATTTTTGTTCTTAATATATTACGCTATGAACGGTGAACAGTTCGCCCCAAATATCAAGGAAGTCATGACGTAAGTATCAACATTGCATTTACTATTTTCTCGCCATAAGAACCGAAAGGCGTGCTGATCTTCCTCTCTTATTTTAACTTGGAGGAACATGTCTTTGATATCACCTATAAATGCGACAGGCTTCTCTCGGAATCTTAACATTGTACCTAACAAAGACTGTAATAAATCTGGGCCGTGTAATAGGTAATTATTTAACGAAAGGCCTTCGGAGGTGGCAGCGGCATCAAATACTAATCTTACGTCCTGGCCACGGAAATTCGCTATAGCGAAAATTCGCGCGGCGCGACCGGCGGCGCGTCTTGCGAATGAATCAAATGTATGGAAATGTACTGGGCATGCCACGCGCAGCGGCGACCAGCGAGACGACCGGCGAATTTCCCCGAGCGAATCGCGCGGCACGACTAGCGATCGAAACAAATGTATGAGTTATTACGGCGCAGGCCACGGAGTCGAGCGGCAGACGCGGCGACTACTGCCGGAGCGAACTTAATTTAAAATAGTTTGTTTTTTTTTCGCGAAAATGGAGACGGAAGCTTTTATTGCAGAAATTCTAGCTAGACCAGCTATTTGGAAGTCTAGCCACCCGCAACATAAGCACTTTCTGCAGCACTTAAAACCCTGCTTGAATTAATCTTTTTCTCCAGTTCTGATTGAATGCTCCCAAGTATATAATCGAATGTTTCGACGCTCATTCTGGTGTATTGGAAAAAAAAATCTGGGTGCTGCCTATATTTTTCATATTTTTGGTGGAATTCTCCGTCTGTAACACGATTTCTATTTAATTCGTGTACTCCACTATATCTTCCAAACATTAAATCTTGAGCAAAAAAACTGCTACTCTCCAAACACCGTCGAGCTAACTTTGATAAAGCCATCTCGTCTCCTCGTCTACACTGGTCGCGGCGGCGAACGCAACTGCCCGTGGCGTGCTTGCCGCGCCGCGCGAATTGCCGCGCCACCCGCCGCGCCGTCGGTCGCGCCGCCGGTTCCCGTGGCCAGTGTGTTAATTTCTTTTTGTTAGGATTATCTACACCAAAGTGCGGCAGATACCAAATGCGTTTTCTATGCGTAGAAATCTCATCATCAGTCAACTTACGAGCATAATTGTTTTCAAATAAATGATTAATTCTGTCTTTGTATCTTGAGGCATAACTCCCATCTATATGCATTTTACGTTCAACACCTAGAAATCTTTTGTAAGCGTTAGGGAAACTATTAGGCATTACAAGTTCGTTTTTCCATGGCAAACCAATCTCCCAGTGTCCATCAATCAACTTAGCCGATTTTTCAATACAGTCGCTCGCGTAAAGGTCGTCTTTGTTTACGCGCGGTGTACAGCTGACTCCGATTGCTTCAAATGCGAATGATCGTCGTACTAACTCATGCAGTTGTAGGCCGTCTGCGTTATCAATGATGTCAGTGTGTGCATTACCTTTATAATTCCTCGGTGCCTGTATTGTGTGATGACTACTCACGGGCACGTTCGCGGAGAGGCGGTCGGCGGTGCGGGGAGCAGCTACGGTCGACGACGACAGCGGGCCGTTCAGCGTCATTGTTGCAGCTAAGCTATGACGAGAGAATGTACTAGCGGCTGTGGCGGGGACGATGCCGTGAAGGCACCACCCGAGCGGTGTGAGGGTTGCACACGGTTCGTTTTTACTACGAAAGACACTTTTTAATGACACTAACAATTGGTAATTATCTTGGCCGATTAGTAATTTGGGTTTTACATCAGTGCTACAGAGATATTGTTTAATGCTACGTAAATGTTCGTACGCGTTAATGTTCACTTTAGAGAAACACTGCGTTGGTAAGTCCAGTTCCTTAATCTTTCGTGCTCGCACCTCGTACACTTCGTTGTTGATGTTCGATATTTTAAAGTTTACAATTTCACTACGGCACACTAGGTTGGAGTCAAACGCGCCGCGAATACTTATACTTTCGGGCTGACCTTTAAGATTAATATAGTTCGCGAGATCAGCTGACACTAAGGACACAGTGGCTCCGTCGTCCAACAAGGCGTGCGTACCTATCGTACCGTTAGGTCCGTGAATGTTAACTCGCACTATTTTTAACATTACACTCGCGTTTGGCGATGTTATAGTAGTGTTCATAACGGTTTCGTCACTTTCGTTGGTCGCGTTAACTTCAATTTCACTAGCAGGTGTCAAGATGTTGACGTTATCCTTGCTCGCGATGTCACTGGATGGTGCTGCATTCCTGGCAGGCCAATGTAGCAGACGATGGTGGGCCATGCCGCACTCGTCTACATCGCAGAGTGGTGCAGAACAGCTTTCCTTTCCGTGACCGGGTAGCAAACAATTGTGGCATAGTTTGTTTACTTTCACGATGCGCCACTTGTCCCTTCTTAGTACTCGTTTGAATTTACCACAGTCCGAAAGCGGATGGGTGCTCATTCGGCAGAAGATGCACTGCACACTGGACTCACTGTTGTGCAGTACGGAATGAGCTCGAGTCCTGCGGTCTTCGTTCTTCATCTGTATACGGGGGTCTACTTGGCTGTGAATGTAGCTTATTCCAGCGGCGGCTATTTTAGTAGCTTCGTAGTGTAGAAATTCAGCGAATATTTGTAGCTTGGCCCTGCTATCCTGGTGATCATATAAATAATCAACCCACTTATTTATGAGCGTACTGGGACACTTTGATATGACCGTGTTCAACAACTCGGGACTTCTTATGTAATCAGTCTGTTGAATTGACTCGGCGGCAGCAACGTAATTTCTTATTTTTATAGCGAATGCTATCAACTCCGTGTGGTAAGTCTGTGGTAAGGGCTGCAGTTTTTTCAGATGCGTAGAAATTTTGTAAATAATAAGTTCCGGTCTTCCGAACCGAAGTTCTAATGCTTCTACAACAACACGAGGCTCAGTACTACTTATAAGCAGTGATGAGACTGCTTCTCTTGCATCACCACGTAGACTTTTGGTAAGTCGTGAAATATTTTCACTGTCACTAAAATTGCACATTTTTGTAGTTTCTAAGTAGGTATTTTTATATTGTAACCATTCAAACGGATCTCCGGAAAATAACGGTAAGTCCTTGGATGTAGCTAGGCGAGTCAGTAGTTTACTATGTGCGCTGGTGGTAGCGGTGGCAATCTGCCCCATTGCTTGGACCAGGGGCTGGAGTTACGATGTGCAGGCATCAGCGGGGGGCGCCGGCGGTTGAGGTTCCGCGCGCTGTTGCTGTGACCCACTTTTTTCCAGCCATTCTTCCACCTTCTCCGAAGCACCAGCGAGAGAATCTGTTCTACTGCTACGTGATCGACGCGATGACCCACCTTCTAGTTCCGCGAGATTCGCTTCTAATCTCATTTGTATGAGTCTTTTTTCTATTGCAGCTTCCTTTTCAGCTGCTTCCAGCTCTAGCCGCTTCTTGAGTGCCGACGACGACGATATACAACTTTTCTTTGACCGAGTGAATGGAACGCCGGCGCTGCCGGTGAGTTCGACCTTCACGCTACTCTCCTTGGTGGGATCCTGAACGACGATGCTTTTCGATTCGTTATTTGGCATTACTATCTCGGACTGCACTTTTCGCGATAGCGCTTCTTTTGCGAGCTTACTACGTATTTTCATTGTGCGCAGTGGCGGTGTGCTCGCCATTTTTTTTTTTCTTTTCAATTTGTAACTTTCCCCGGAAGATCCGGCCGAAGAACCACTTTGTAGATGACGTAGGGCGCTGCGCGCTGGGTCCAGGTGAGTACGCAAATAATATACACAATTCTAGGTATTTTTACAGCGGGGTCGCAAGCGTGCGCGTCGCGTTCGGTGATCGTCGGTAACTGCCGGGCGCGGGGCCGCCCCCCGCTCCCCTCATGAATGACTCGCGCGAGCGGCGCGCACACACGCGCCCTCTGTCGCATCTTTATTAAAATACAAGTACATAAGGGATAATAGGGAATATATAAAGTTTCCGAATCCGAACGCATGCAACCCCCGAGCGGCATCGGATGTGTGTGCGTCGTCTACACCATGGCAGTTGCACCCAGCCAGCCAGTCGTACGAAGAGCAGACGTCGTACTAGTCTGCTCTTCCCTTTAAATTGTTTAGGCCTTTGTGTAAGTGACTGAAGAAAGAAAGAAAGAAGAAAGAAAAAACATTTATTCACGAATACACAACGTACAGAGAGTCAGACAAATATATATATATACACAACAACAAGATTGAACTGCTATTGGACTTTTAGAAACACAACAACTACTACTACTACTTTTAGAAATGTAACAAGTATAATTAATGTTATTCCTTACAGTTGGAGTAATAATAGAGGGGAAGTCAAATTAATGAAAATTTATAACAAAATCGATGCCAATATTGGTGTAGAACCTAATTTATTTCATAGCAGAAAACTTAATATGCACATGGAAATTAGCATCTCAATAAAATAAAAGAGGGTGCTGATCTCAGAAACATGGAAGATCCCAAACGACCTGGCAACCCAAAAAAAACGATATGTGCATCATGGATGAAAATATTAAAAAGGAAATAAACAGTCATATATATTAAAAATTTAGCACACTAACAAAAAACTATAAACCTGGAGAAAAAAATAGATAAACAACAAGAAACTATTGACCACTTAGAAAAACAACTTAAAAGAAAAACTTATTGTTTTTTGGTATGGAAGAAACAGAAAAAAGCTACTCTGAACTGTCGAATGCAGTAGGGGAAGCCCGGGCATGACGCATATGTTAAGGGAAAGTGATGAAATAAAATACAAGAATGTAATCAATACAACTCTTTTTACTTTTAATTAGTAGGTACTTTGTTTCATTAACTTTGGAAACAGCTATATAAAAAATATAAACATAAACAACATCTTCTATTAAAATCACTAGTATCAAAAAATATCTATTATCCTTTTTGCCCAGAGGGGTCGGGTAAGACGAATGTGCCACTAGGGCAAAGAGGATAACTTAAAAGTTTAACAATCAGTCATCACATTCGTTACAGAAGTAGCTACCTACACCTGTGTATGAGGTGCAGTCTTCATGCGCCAAGTTTCGGCATTGGCTACATTGTATCTAATCTTCGATTGGCGGTTCAATATATTTGTCTGCACACACTAAACAAATAAAATCATGTTTAGAATTTTTTATTGATTCATTCGTCGTCTTAGTTTTGCTGGAACTTAATTTTTCCAAAATGTCCTTCTTACTCTGTTTAATTTTGTTGCTATCAGCTAATTCCGATATTTTAGTCTTTTTGTTATTAGCCTTTTCATATTTCGCTGCTTGCTCAGCTTTGACAGGAGTGGATGTTAATATTTCTGATTTCTGCCTCTTATTTTTTCGCGTTGTTTTGGGAGCAGTCATTGTTGGAATAGGTCGTATTTGCAACGCTGTTCCCGGGTCAAATCTGGTAACTGTCTTTGCAATATAGTAGCATCAGGTAAAAGTGTTGTAGACGGTTCTTGCTCCAGAGTAGGGGTAGGGTCAGGTGAAGTTGTCGGACATTCAGGTAGAGATTTCATTTAAAGAGGGATCCGTCGTCAGTGTTGGTGAATTTTCATGCAGAGCTCGCGATGATTAAATTTCTGTGGGAGAGTGGTTCCCTGAAAGATCCAATTTCAGTGAGAGGACGATCAGTCATTGTTGAAGGAGCGTAATCCTGTTCTCCAAAAACGTTCGGATTATACGGCCATATTCCTGGTTTCTTAAACCCATTTACCGCATTCTCGACTGAAGCACTTTTAACCAGGGACCGGACGGGTACTCGTTGAAAGGGTTTTTGAGGGGGTTTTTTTAAGCGCTTTATCAAGAAATCCTATGAAATGGGTTACCCTTTCGAACGGGTGTCAAAAACCCATTCCGAAAGGGTTACCATTTCAAAACCCAGTAACACTGTAACTTGGGTAAGCCGTTCCAACCTGAGACATTGAAATATAGATTTTATCGAAATAGAGTTAAATTTGGATATTGCATAACTACGATTGCACCAGACGCTCGGCCGGCTCGGCGCAACATTGTAACGTCTACTCGCTACAGTAGCGAAGTTGCCGCTAAATTGTAAACATGGAATAATATTTCTTGTATGCAAATACAGTTCAATTTCACATAATGCAATTCAATTTCACATATCATTCTCATTGCTTCTTTCGGCGGATTTAATTTGGTTTGAATTTTAAATACGGGACGAATGCAATTAGATGACAGTAATTGACTTACGAGGTAGATAAGATTACCTAGTGTTTTAGTTTATTCTGAGAAAATGCCACAGCCTAGGCGAGATGCTGTGCATCGCTATTATACATTTGAGCATCAAATAATACCAGTAGGTACACGTAATTTGTGTGGAAACGCCATAAAAGTAAGTTTATATAAATTATAAAAACTTACCTTTATGGCTTACTATATTGTTTTTGGAAAGTACTATATTTTTCCTTATAGGCAGGGCTGGGCAAAATACTTACTTTACTGTAATTGAAATACAAATTACAAAATACTGTAACCGCAAGTAATTGAAATACAAAATACAAAATAGTTTTAAGTAAGGTATTTGAAACATAAAATACAAAATACAGTATTTTACCTATTTGCAATTGAAATACAAAATACAAATTACAAAATACTTCTTCTGTATACTTTGTCTGTGGGTCTTCTTGCCTTTTTCTATTTAAAGAAAATTACTAGTATTACCTCTAACGCCTCAACTAAACTAAATTGTTTGTGCTAGGAGTGGAGTGGGTTGACGTCGATAGTGTAATGGCCAGGATTGGAACCCTTGATCGTACACCCGACTCTTTAATCACTTAGCTGCAGACACTTTTAAGGTCTTAAGGAGGTGAGATTGGGCAAGACATATCTTTCGAAACCCCAGACGAAACAGGGCTATCTCTTTCGAGCTGGCCCTCTTCGGGTGTAGGTACCACGGTGTCCCTACGTAGCCCCCAGGTATCCGTAAATCTCTGAGGCACGCTCGCAGTCTAAAAATTGAGTAAGGGGGGGTCACGTTTTTTAAAATTCTTTTAGAAAATCGGTTACCATGCGGACTTCTATGGCTGTCCCCATCTTGCCCCGGATAAAGGGACGCACATACCGTGCAACCGTCTTAACCAGATTCTGCAGATGGTTCAACTTGTACCCAGGCTCGGGCTCATGGAGAAAGAAGGTCATAGAGCGGTGTGCGACCTTCGATGCCCGATTCACCTCCGCGCATTGCAAGCTTCGCGGGACGGAAGATACCTGAGCCTTCTCAGGACCCACTCCCCCGCCTCGTTCTTGAGTTTTACTTGCTCGCAAAAGAAGGCGGCGGCAGCCCACATGCTTGCGCTGCGCACCATCATTGCACCAGAGCATTGCGCTGAGCGAGAGGACTCCCTCCCCCACAGTCGCCACGAGGACCCGCCTCGGCGTTTTTCACACCGGGCACTCGATCAGCGAGTGCAGTCCTGAGTCCTCGTTTGCATCACAATGATGGCACTCAGGCGTTGGCTCCTTCTAGAGATCGTCGGAAGTAGAAGGAGCAGGTAATTCCCGAAACACTCTTTTCCATTTCAGATCACCTGCGTGCGAGAGGCCCCCGTGTGGTCTCTTTAGCCGGTCCTCTATGATGGGTCTCATCGCCGCTGGGCGGTACCCCCTGAAAACCCAGTTAGTCATCATCCGCTACGGTTGTCGCAACAGTTGCGCAATACTGGCCTTCAGGGTCTCCGCTCATTCAGATTGAACACCCATATTGGGCCATGGACCGCACAATTCCCCCGTAGAGTCTCCTGTAGGAGTCATCCGACTCCCTCAAGTTCAGGAGCAGCCCCGCCAAAGCACCAGCTGCGCCCTTCAGCTTGTGGGCCAGACTTCAGAAATACTCTCCGAAGTCCCATCGGCCATGAGAATTTCATAAGGGGCTGATGGCATTGCTTTCCACTATGAGGCTGGTTCCTGCTGGTGGCGTGCGCTGAGGCTCATGAAAGAACATAGCCTCGGTTTTCTGCATCGTCGTTCGTATCTAATGTTCAACAGAAGCGGCCTCAGGACCGATCCCTGCACAATACTGAACGATATCTCTCGCCGACCACGGTTCTCAGTCACGGTTGGGTAAATAACTCTCCCCATCAGGTACGCCCTGACTATGCGGTGAAGGCAGAGAGGTACTTCGTGATACACGATGGCCTCCCTAAACTCCAGGGCAAGGTGTTGAACGCGTTGACAATGTCCCAATCCCAAGGAGGCCGCCAACATCACCACGCTCCGGGCGACCGCAGTCCTCATGCGCACTTTGACATTGACTATGGAGTGACCCCTAGAGAAGCACTCGACGAGGGACTAAGCAATATTTCTTTCAAAGAGCTACATATATACCTCGTCGAGCTACATTACACACCATTAGGCAGACTGCGATTGACCGGGCGCCCCGCCTTTCAGATGAGGACTCGCTTCCCCTATCTTCCATAATTTCTGAAACTATCCCCTTTCCAGACATTCGCTGAGAAACCCTTCTAGTCGGGGCTCAAGAGCGTTTTCGTTGCCTAAAGCTAGGACTCACGCTTGGACTGGAATGATGTCGGGTCCCGGGGCGGTTTTCTTGGCCTTTAGTCTACTAAACCGACCGCTCTAGTTTCACTCAAATTTCCTCGGGCACGTCGATTTCATTCACGCTGGGCGCTATAAGGCCTCGAATGTGCCTCGACAAGTTAATTCTCGTTTTTGTAGCAAAACGTCCCTCGTGTCGTATCTTTAAGAGTATCTGAAGCTACGTTAAAAGACGCGACTAGATGCAACGGTACAACAGGCAATAATATAAAAGTAACAAGAGGCAGTCGTGCGTCATCTTCTTCACTACTACTACTTTCTAAATGAACTTTAAATGTATTTTGTTAAAATGTATTTTGAAGCCTTAAGTATTTGAAATATTAATTACAAAATACCTCGACCTCAGGTATTTAAAATACTAATCACAAATTACATTTTAAGGAAGTATTTAAAATACAAATACATATACGTATTTGTATTTTAAAGATGTATTTTAAATACAAGTAATTGAAATATGCCCAACCCTGCTTATAGGTGGTAAGGAATACCTCCATTTAGAAGATTTATACTCCTACTGTTAGTACTATCGTAGGAGGTAGGACACGGCGGTATATCCGCCCGATTGAGCAGTCCGACCGGGGAAGTACCTCCGCCCTACAGAATACCGCGGTTATAATAACTTCGTGTTGTGTTCCCAGCGGTGAGTAGGGTAGGCAGAGCTCACTGGAGAATTTGTGCCGTCAGTGGGAAGACTAAAGGCTTGTGCTGATTTGTCTTCTACTGACGGCACAGAAACTCTGTACTTACAGGGTTGGCAGCGCGACTGTGACTCCTCTGGTGTTACAGACGTCCATAGGCCACGGTAACTACTTTTCATCAGGTGGGCCGTGTGCTTGTCTGCCAACTAAGTGGTATAAAAAAAAAAAACTATCACAATCAAAATTGGCACATTTAGGCAGATTTCTATAAAAATAATAATCGACTGAAAGACGAAATAGTAGGTAGGTTACTTTGCCTAGGTTATTTGTTAGATATTATGTTTTATAAAAAGTCGCTGCAATATTGTTACCTTTAGTTACGTAGGTACCTATCCAAATGGAGTAGGTACTATAGTACCTATAGGTCAAATCGATTTTAATATTTGTGGGTTGGACCAATATCATAGAGATCCGAACTACTAATCATGGCCTAAATCATAATATAAGAGAATCCCGCAGTAGGTAGGTACAGTCAGCATCAAAAGATGTTTATGAACGAAATACTCAAAATGATCTTAATTTCGTTTCCCCCCTTCCTGTTGACACACACCTTTAGTTCGCACAATAATGCCCCGCTTGGGTACAAGTATGAATGTCCCCACCTTCATGCAATTATTGGGTAAGCCTAGGTTACCCGAAAAAACCCTTTCGTAAAGGTAACCCCTTTAAAGGCTTAACTCAATTGAAGGGGTTACCCCTTCACGTAGATACCGTAATAAACGGGTTAGCCATTTCGCTGGGTTTAGAAGGAATACTCGATGAAGAGGTAACACTGCGATATGAGTTACCCTATCGTTCGGATTACCCTTTGAAAGGCTTAACTCGTAAGCGGGGTTGTCCGGTCCCTGCTTTTAACATATGCTCCTCCGAACAACTTAGCCATGTCATATTGGTTAACGATTCGCCCTGGGTGCGATACCAAGATCTTGTTCAAAATATTTTTTTAAAGGCCCATATACAGCCACATCCAGTGGCTGCATTCGGTCCGTCGTGTGTGGTGCAAAGGACAAAAAAACAATATTATTTTTCGAAGCGAATTCTAAAGCTGGATAATATTTATGTGACTCATGATTATCTAGCAGCAGTAAAACCTTTCGGTTTTCATTTGGACGGACTGTATCATTGAAAAATTGGAGCCAGTTCAAAAAAGCTTCTCCGTTTACCCAACCGTTGTCACTAACAGTAGCTTGAGAACCCGGAGGAGCACCATCCAAGAGCCTCTCTTGCATCCTCTTTCGGGCAAATATAAAGAAAGGTGGAACATACGTGCCAGCTGCATTGCAGCAGCAAATGACTGTGGTGAGTTGACCCCTTTCCGTGCTACTCACTACACCCACTTGTCTTTTCCCTTTTATAGATAATACCCTAGGTGGTTTAGTGGTTCTGCTTTTGATGCCTGTTTCATCCATGTTAAAGATTGTGGTCGAATCGAATTTATATTTTTCTATTAAGTGCCAAAAATTTCTGTAAAATAATTCAACTTCAGGCCTGTTAAAACCTCTCATTCTTGCCACTGATGTTGGTTCGGGTGCCCTTAGAACAATTTCTGGGCGTCTCTTCTTATAACCCGCGAACCAATCATCTTCAGCTTTGCCATTTTTAAAAGGATGAACAATGTTATTTTTTGTTGCATAATCGTACACGAGTGCTAAAAATTCCGTTCGAGTCAGACCAAAAAATAGACTGTCCAATTGTTTGAGATACTCACAAAGATCCTCCTCTTGTCCTTTTGTAAACACAGGCACACACCTTCCCAATTTCTTCGAGATAATTCCTGATTTTAAGTGGCGATGCAAGGTAGTGAATGGAATCCCAAAAGTTTATAGATTTTCCCTCTTCTCTTACGAATTTTACCGCTTGCTTTAACTATTTTTCTGACCAGGATGCGATATTCGTTTTGCCCAAGATATCAATATTAGATCAATGTATCAAATTCAATTCTAATTTGATGGTTATGAAAAAAAAAAACAATCACGATTTATACATAAATAAATATACTATTGAACAAATAAAAGTTATAATCATACACTATTTACTTAATAAAAAAGTTGAAGCACATACCTTTCTGGAAATCGTAACAAAACAGCACGAATTCTTTTTTTTCTTCTTGACAACAAACGAGCGCTTGCATTGTTTTGGTAAATGTGTCATGGCGTCGCCGACAGGTGCCGAACACCGACGACGAGTATTAGTAATGCCATTTATGGCCAATATTTAGAAAACTTGCTTATTCTTCTTACCCGCACTATGCGTCTTGCCCAGGCTTTCCCCTACTTGATATTTTAAATAATAACATGAAAATGGATTGTCAACAAAATGAGTTAGTAAAAGATTACGCAAGAAAGGGGAAAAGTCAGACCGATAATCGTTACGATAACAACCATGGGGCGGAAAATAGAGATACTGAAAATGACAACTCTGAAATCGAATGACAGGAACGGTGTTGGGTTCCTTATAAAAAAGTCACATAAAAGCTCTATAATTAGCTTTAAATCTTATTCAGACAGAATAGCTTGCAATTGAAATTCGAATATCTGATAAGTAGGTATGGACAGTTGTGCAAGTCTATTTTCCCACTGAGAGCTACAGCCTTCATGATCTGGAAATACAATAATTTAGATGCTGTCTTAGACTCTATTAATACAAAAAAATATAAAGCTGGCATGGAAGCAAACATGGACAAAGACTGGTAGAGTTTGCACTTGAGAAGAATTTATGTTTCACAAAAAGCTGTTCAAAATCAAACCACATCAATAATGGAGATGGAAATCACTAACCAACCACCATCGACGGAACATACTGTCTAACCACCCACTCCGTATACACCACTTTAATATTATATACAATTTGAAACACAAAAGGAACAGAACATTTATCAAGAAAATTAATAACATAACAAGAGACCTGCTCAAGCTGACTGGAACAAGCAGCAAATATTGGGAAGAAAAATTCATACAGTCCATCACCAAATATACAAGAACAGTACGAAAACTTTGAATCAGCAGTGAAAGAATTAATAGAGCAAATTCCAGGATGAAAGGAAATAAGACTACAAAATAAGTTAAGAAATAAACAGGAATATATCAAAACTCCAAAAGAAGGAGAGACAAAGATTATTTGAAACATATTTGAAACGTATAGAGAAAACCGGAGCCATTGAAAGAGCTAAGGAGCCAGACCGAGTGGACGGTAAACAAGAAATGGTGCGTCGTTATATAAACGAGCGAATATAATAAATGAGGCCAGCAACTTCTACGGAAACCTCTACACATCAAATGAGCCCCAACAAAATTTAAAAATATCTTCGTCCTGTGAATCTACCTTACTCGGTGAAATAATAAAAACTGAAATTGAATGGGCAATCAGTTCACAAAAGAACAACAAATCACCAGGTGAGGACCAGATTATCATAATTGAGCTGCTGAAATCGCTATCAGAAACTCTACAAGGTCCACTCCAACTATTATTCAATAACATTCTACAGAAGGGAACAGCACCTAATCAGTGGTCAAAATCTACAATAGTACTGATTCACAAAAAGGGTGAACGAAGTGATTTAGATAAGTATCAACCCATAAGTCTCATGTCGAACATATATAAAATATTCTCCAAAATAGTATTGTGTCCAGTACTCCGAGCCACGCCGCTAGCTAACTGAAAACGCCTTAGTGTTAAGTAACTAGTTGATAAGGTATTCAAATGATTGCTCCTTACGCCACACCGCGGGCTTGAAGGAACTTGTTTAATTAATTAATAGTAAATGGTTGCTCCTTCTGCCGCAGTGCGGCCTACGGCTAAATTGTTGTATAAATACACGTACATTTCGGCATTAATGTTATGATACGAATTGGTACGAGGATGGTACGTCAATGATACGAACGTGATACGAAAACAATACCCATTAGAAGAATAAACAATAGGAAGAAGAAATTGCTGTTTTATTCACCTTTTTTTTTTTTTTTTTTTTACGTGCGCAAAATCCCCACGGATACCTCCCCACCGGAGCCGGTGGAGGAGGTTATGTCGGACTCGAACCGACTAAAACGCACGCCGCCTGTGGGTCGTTTCGGTTGCCGAAGGTGAGGTTGACAGGCATATCCCTCGCACCCCGGCCGACCCAGGGCCATCTCTCACGATCTGGCCCTCTTCTCGGGTGTGGGGACCACAGAGTCCCCAACTCGTCCCCGGAAACGGGGAGGCGCGCCACGCGCGCCGCCGCCGCGGCCTGCTTCTGCAAGGGTGACAGGCGGCTTCACCTGTCACCCCCAGGCCGGCGCTCATGGGGGGCGGAGGTCGTTCATCGACCTCCGACGCCCGAGTTGCCTTCGTGCGCGGGCAGCTTGTCTAGCGATCTTTCGTCGCTCCCGCTGCCGCTCCCGCCCCGCCTCCTCCTTCACGAGCATTACTTGCTCGCAGAAGGAGGCGCCGGCCGCCCACGCATCCGCGCAGCGAACCAGCGAAGGTGGAGAGCGTGAGAACCCTCACTCCCAGGGCCGCCACAAGCTCCCGCCTCGGCGTCTCCCACGCCGGACACTCGGTGAGCGTGTCCTGACCTGAGTCCTCGCTCGCGTCGCAGTGATGGCACTCGGACGTTGGCTCTTTCTGCATCCGACGCAGATACTTTCCGAAGCATCCGTGCTCGGTGATCATCTGCGTCAGACGGTACGAGAGGCTGCCGTGTGGCCTCTCTAGCCACTCCCCCATGATGGGTCTTACCGCCGTTACTACGGCGTGCCCTGCGCTTGGTTGCCCAAGTCGTCTCTCCCATTCTGCCACCATTTCCCTGTGGAGCCGGGATCTCACGGCCCGAATTTCTTCGGGCTCGGGATCGTGACCCCGCTCCCGCGCCGCCCTTCGGAACCTGTATAGCGCCGAAAGGCATCTCGCTTCCAGGATCCATGGTGGCGATCCGGCGAGGAGACTCGCCGCGTTGAATGATATCGTGCGGTACCCCCTTATGATGCGGCACGCCAACTTCCGCTGCGGACGCTGCAGCAGAAGCATGTGCCGATCACTCAGGGTGTCCGCCCACACGGGACACCCGTACAGGGCCATGGACCGCACGACACCCGCGTAGAGTCTCCTGCAGGAGTCATCCGGGCCCCTCAGGTTGGGCAGTAGCCGCGCCAGAGCGTTGGCTGTGCCCGCCAATTTGGGGCCCAGACTTCGGAAGTGCTTCCCGAAGTCCCACCGGCTGTCGAGCACGAGCCCCAGATATTTCATCTGGGGCTTAATGCCGATGAGAGTGCCTCCCACTGTGAGGCTGGAACCAGGTGGTGGCGTGCGCCGAGGTCCATGAAAGAACATGGCCTCGGATTTATGCAAAGCCACCTCAAGGCCCAGCCGCCGGATCCGTTCCACGACTTGAGCAACCGCGGTCGTGGCCCTCAGGATCGCTTCGCGGTGTGTAGCTCCGCTCGCCGTCACTAGCGTGTCGTCCGCATAGCACGTGACGGCGGCGCCGTCCGCAAGCTCACCGCGAAGCACCCAGTCGTATCCAATGTTCCACAGTAGCGGCCCGAGAACCGATCCCTGTGGAACACCGCACGACATCTCACGCCGACCGACGCCGGTCGCACTTGGGTAGATGACGGCTCTCTCCGTCAGGTACGCCCCGACTATGCGGCGGAGGTAGAGAGGCACACCGTGGTACACGAGTGCCTCCCTGATGCAACTCCAGGGCAAGGTGTTGAACGCGCTGGATATGTCCAAGGACACCGCCAACGTCACCTCACCACGGGCAACTGCCTCCTCCGCCAAAGTCCTCACGCGCATGATGGCATCCACGGTGGACCGCCACCGGCGGAAGCCATATTGGGCATCCGCCAGGTCCGGCCCCCTACCAGAGAGGTGCTCGACGAGGCGCTTCGCAATAACTCTTTCAAAGAGCTTGCCCACCTCGTCGAGCAACACAATGGGCCGGTAGCCGGACGGTTCGTCCGCCGGGCGACCCTCCTTTCGGATGAGGACCAGTTTCCCCGTCTTCCACATCTTCGGAAACTGGCCCCGCTCCAAGCATGCGCTGAGGAACCCTCTCAGCCGGGGTTCGAGACCGTCTTCTCCCAGAGCTAGGACCCACGCGCGGCCTGGAATGCCGTCGGGTCCCGGGGCGGTGCTCTTCTTGGCTCTAAGCCTTCGCACCGCCAGCTCCAGTTCTACCCAAGTGACCTCGGGGACTTCGTCGTCAACTACCACACTGGGCGCCACAGGCGACCGAGGTGGCGGAGTCATCTGCGGCGGAACGTGTTCCGCTCGCGCCGGGAACAGGGACTCGACCACTCCACCGAGCAGAGCTGGCTGGAGAACCCGGGTCAACGGCGGGGCCCGGGGGCGCAGCTTTCCTCTTACCATAAGGTAAGGCCGCCCCCATGGGTCCCGCTCCAGCGTCTCCATTAGCTCCTTATAAGCCGCGGCTTTCGCCCGCTTAATCTCCGCTCGGAGGGCATCTCTGGCCTCCCTGTATCCCACATGAAGCTCCGCCACTCGGGGCTCCGTATCTGCGGTTCGGCTACGCCTCCTACGGAGTCTGGTCCACCGGCGGTGCGCGATCACGCAGGCTTGCCGTAGCCTCGCGATCTCCGCAGACCACCAGTAGACCCGACGCCTCGGACTATAGGGTGGTGCCCTAGGCATACCCGCATCGCAGACACGAGTCATGGCCTCCCGGAACCACACCGCCTCATCGTCGATATCGACAGGCCTGTCCGGCGCAATGGCCCAGGCCTGTACGATGGCGGCCTCCAGGAGGACCTCCCGATTCAGTCTCCCAAGCACCCAGCGTGGCTCGCGTGGGGCCGGTATGACCGGCGCATCACCCGCGGGGGGGGCTGTTTTATTCACCTGAGATAAAAGTATACAGTCCACAACATTATTGCCGGCCAGATCGAAAATTAAAGATCAGCTTCAAGAAAATCTAGTCCAGAATCAAGCTTCAAGACGAACATTTCAAGCTCCAGAATGGTGATCACGAGAAGCCAGGCTGATGCAGATGAAGCTCCAGCTCGACGTGATGAAGAGTACCTGAGGCAGCAGCGTATTGATGAAGAACGGCGCCGAAGGTTGACTCAGGGTCCACCGGCATCGCCAAGCACGCAGTTGGGTATGGAGTCTGGGGTCGGGGCTACGAACGACGCCCCCCTCAGTGCTCCTAGACTGAAGCCCGGGAACCTACCCCGAACTGGTTCCCTGGGAGGGTCGGTGAGATCGCACCGCTCAACTGTAAGCGCGGCAGCACGGGCCCGATTAGTCGAGCTAGAAGCGGCACAAAAGATCGCCGAACTGAAGAGAAAGGAACTTGAAATAGAAGCGGACTTGATACGGAAAAGGCTGGCCGCCGACCTCGCGACCATCCAAGAAGACCAAGAAAGCACTCACGAGGAAGTGTCTGCGAACGTTAACCACCGAAGAGTGAACGAGTGGCTGCAAATCAACCCCGTCATGTCAAGAATAGAGCCAGAAGACTCGAGAACACGGAACAAGGAAGATCGGCACCTGCGATTCGACCTGCGTGAACGATCATACACACCCACCAGGACGAGTAGGATCGACCAATTGACCGAAGCAATGGAACGATTAGCAAGACCTAGAATACGATGTGCAGATCTACCTACGTTCTTGGGGGCTCATGGTGAGTGGCTTACATTCAAAGCCGCTTACACCGACACTACGAAGCTGTACAGCATATCAGCGATTGAGAACTTGCAGCGACTAAGGAAGAGTCTCATCGGGGAAGCAAGAGACATCGTGGCAGCACTACTAGCAACAGCGACGGATCCGGAAGTCATACTCCGGACACTAGAACAAACGTTCGGCCGTCCTGAGGTAATCATCGACAAGGCGTTCGAAGACTTGAAGAAGCTACCAAGACCGGGGTCATCGACAGTGGAGCTGAACAACTTCGCCATACGAGTGCAGAACGTCGTGTATGTACTACAGAGCATCGACCAGCGGGGATACCTGTACAATCCGGCGCTAGTGAGGGAGATTCTGAGCAAGCTGAGCCCTCACGTTCAGGCAAGATGGTGTGACTACGCAACGGACTTCGGAATCACAACAGAACCCGAAATCATCACGCTATCGCGCTTCCTAATGAGGGAAGCAGACCGAGCGCTCAAACATGCCTACGTCCCAGCTACGAGTACCACGACGCAAGCGAAGAGAGAAACTCGCCCACCGCCCACGCCTGCGAATAAGAAGAAAACAAATGCTGTCTTCAATGTCACCGAGTTGACTGAGAATAAAGAACAGTTAGACCAATGTCCGAGTTGTGAGCAAGCCCACGAACTACCGCGGTGCCCACAGTTTAAGGCACTGCCGATAGAACAACGATGGGAATTCGTGAAAGAAAAAAGATTGTGTTTCAAGTGCTTAGTGAAGCGGCATCGACGCAACCTGTGTAGGTCGAAGCCTTGCGGCGTGAACCAATGCCGCTACGCCCATCACGCTGCGCAACATGGTGAGAAGCCGAAGCAAGATGAAAAGCCGCCAACCACGCCAAGCCCGACGGAAGCAGTACACTCAGTGGTAACCCAAACCTCCACAGAGTCAAGAGCTGTGCTGCTAAAGATGTGTCCCGTCACGGTCGTGGGGCCAGGGGGGGAGGTGAAGACTCATGCACTCCTGGATGAAGGCGCTACCATCTCTCTCATCGATGCAGACTTAGCAAAAAGGATTGGGGCAAGAGGACCTCCGCAACGCCTGTTAATGCGAGGGGTCAACATGCAGCAGTCGGAAGAGAAGAGTCAGCTGGTAACCGTTAAGATCAAGGGACCCGAAGGTGTGCCCCACGAACTCAAGGCTCGCACCATCCGGTCCATGAAGTTGCATCAGCAAACTGTTCCGGCGTCGCTGCTCGAGTGCAAACACTTGTAAGACCTAGAGGAGAATGAAGTGTGCTACGAATCGACGCGTCCAGGGATCCTAGTGGGTACGGACCACTGGGAATACATCGTGTCCCGAGAACTGCGCCTGGGCGAGCGAAACCAACCCGTAACATCACGAACCACACTAGGTTGGGTGATACATGGAACGTTACCACGAAGCATCATTCGCCGAAGCGAGAGCAACGTGTTACATGTCTTCACTCCCGAACAAACCGAAAAGGAAAACAAACGCCTACACGACCTCGTAGATCATCACTTCAAGATCGACGCGCTCGGTGTCTCTCACAAGCCGAAGGTGAGCGACGCAGAACTTCGAGCAGTGCGAATCGTCGAGACTACCTTGAAGCGAACAGATGAAGGCTACGTAGTGGGGCTACCGTGGAAAGAAGACGACATCACACTCCCGCGAGTTACAACTCTGCGCTGCGCCGGTTAAAAAAGATTGAGTCAAAAATGGATGAAGATCAAGACTTCGCTGAAGCCTACACCAAGCAAATCAACAACTTGTTAGAAAAGGGGTACGCGACGCTGTGCGACGGCACCGAGGCTACGAGTTCCGTCTGCTGGTACCTGCCTCACTTCGCCGTGCAGAACCCGAACAAGCCTGGTAAACAGCGACTAGTCTTCAATGCAGCAGCAAAGAGCCGGGGTGTCAGTCTCAATGATCACCTGCTTGAGGGACCGGACCTGTTGATGTCACTACAGGGGATTATGTTCCGGTTCCGAGAAAAGCCGATCGCCATCACAGCAGACATTTAAGAAATGTTCCTGCAGGTGAAAATACGACGCGAGGATCAACCAGCTCAACAGTTCCTGTGGAGGGGAAGCGATCGAGACGTACCGCCCCGCCATTACAAGATGACGAGCATGATCTTCGGTGCCGCCAGCTCACCATTCATAGCACACTACATAAGAGACGCGAACGCGAGAGCCCACGCAGACACTCACGCGGCGGCCTTCGAAGCAATCACGCGAAGCCACTACATGGATGACCTGGCAGCTAGTTACGAGAACGAAGAGGAAGCCCAGCGAGCCGTCACCGAGTTAATGACGGTCCACGCTGCCGCCGGCTTCAAACTACGAGGGTGGAACACGAACCAAGCCACCGCACTCCGCGACGTCCCAGCTGAGCTGTGGGCGACGTCGCCGACCCCACTGGGGGGAGATGGGCCCGAGAACATGATACTCGGCCTCATCTGGAGCGCAGAACAGGACGAGCTTGGATTCTACACCTCTATGAACCGAGTTCCCACGGAAGTGATCAACCGAACACGTGCGCCGACGAAGAGAGAAGCCCTCAGCGCGGTCATGTCAATTTATGACCCCCTCGGACTACTGAGCCACTTCACGATACGCGCCAAGATCGTGCTACAGAGTCTGTGGCGACTTCAGATAGCGTGGGACGAACCTATACCCGAAGAAGAAAACGAGCTCTTCGCAGCCTGGCTAGAACGACTCACCGACCTAGCCTGCCTACGACTCGAGCGCTGCTACATGCTGAACGGAGCTCAAGACCTACAACTGCATGTGCTGTGTGATGCGAGCGAACAAGCGTACGCGGCAGTGGCGTACTGGCGCACCACTCAGCAGAGACGGAAGCATCAGCCTGTGTCTTGTCGCCGCCAAGTCAAAGGTGGCACCGCGACGCACGCAGACAATACCACGTCTAGAGCTACAAGCAGCGGTCATCGGGTCTAGACTAGCGGCAACAAGCGATCAACCAGAGCATCGGGTCAAGATAAGCAAGACAATATACTGGACCGACTCAACCACAGTGGTGCATTGGGTACGAAACGACGGGCGACGCTACACACCGTTTGTAGCTCACCGCCTGGGCGAGATCTCCGAGCTCACTAACAGCGAGGAGTGGCGGTGGGTGCCGACTGAGCAGAACGTAGCGGATGACGCGACGCGCATCAATGGCTCACCGATCACCGCGAGCGACAGATGGTTCCGAGGTCCAGAGTTCCTGCTGCTACCAGAAGATCGATGGCCGGCAGATAAGACACAACCAGTAGAAGACTGCGAGGTACTACACGTCAGCGAGAATAACGAGGTTCCCCACGCATGGTTACCCGACCTCGAACGGTTCTCTAACTACGACCGATATGTGAGAGCCGCCGCCTACGTGTTAGCCTTCGTGGACAAGTGTCGCCGCCAAACGTCGCATCTGGGAACTAAACACATCGAGAGGGCTGAGAATGCAATTATCAGCCGCGCACAACACGAGAGCT
This sequence comes from Eilema griseolum, assembly GCA_963662185.1. Classification (NCBI taxonomy): domain Eukaryota; kingdom Metazoa; phylum Arthropoda; class Insecta; order Lepidoptera; family Erebidae; genus Eilema; species Eilema griseolum. The sequence continues at coordinate 21,178,546 of OY759231.1, read as the reverse complement.
TCGAGGAAGACATCGTGCGACTACGGACGCTCGCCCTATAACCAAAGCGAGTCGTCTGTACAAATTGGACCCGGTCTTAGAAGACGGATTACTGCGGGTCAAGGGACGCATCGGAGCAGCCGCCGCGCCAGACAACACGAAGAAACCGCTCATACTCGACGGCCGACATCGCGTCACTAAAATGATAGTGATGCGCGAACACAGGGCCGCCGGGCATGCCGGACGTGAGCGGGTCACGAACGACCTGCGGCAGCGGTACTGGATCATCCATCTGCGACCCACCGTACGAACTACAGAACGAGACTGCGGCCTGTGTAGGAAAAGAAGAGCCTAGCCGCAACCGCCAGCAAAGGGAGACCTGCCACGTGAGCGCCTCGAGCCCTATCAGCGACCTTTCACTCACTGTGGGTTGGATTATTTCGGACCCATGGTAGTTAAAGTGGGACGTCGCCGCGAGAAGAGATGGGGCGCCCTGTTCACGTGCCTCACTTCGAGAGCTATGCACCTGGAAATCGTTGCGTCACTCACTACGAGCTCCGCGATCATGGCCCTGAGGAGGATGGCAGCGAGGAGAGGATGGCCGAGAACCATATACTCGGACAACGCCACCAACTTTCACGGAGCAGACAAAGAGCTGAAGAGGGCATACGAAGAGTGGGCGCCGGCGCTACGAAATCTGGGACAGCTGCACGCGGTCAACTGGCGATACATACCACCGGGAGCACCGAACCAAGGCGGAGCGTGGGAACGACTAGTCCGGTCAGTAAAGCAAGCAAGTGAAGGAAAAGGAGCCGACCGAGGAAGTACTGGGAACTCTACTGGCTGAAGCAGAGTTCTCTATCAACGCAAGACCCCTAACCCACGTAAGTGTCAACCCGGAGGATCCAGAGGCGTTAACCCCGAATCATTTCTTGTTGGGGTCATCTATGGGCTTGCCATCAACCGGGCCCTGCCGATACGCCGATCAACGAACATGGAGGAGTTGTCAAGCCCTCGCCGACCATTTTTGGAGTAGATGGGTGCGCGAGTACCTACCGACCCTGGTACCGCGCGGCGAGCCGAGCAGTCAGAGACGACCCCTACGACCTGGAGACATCGTGATGGTAGCAGATCATTGTCTACCTCGCAACGTGTGGCCCATGGGAGAGGTCACCCGCACTTACGCTTTACCCGACGGCGGAATCCGGATGGCAGACGTCAGGACAAGATCCGGAGTGTTCAAGCGGCCTGTAAGCAAGCTCGTCGTGCTGGAAACAACCGTTCCGCAGACTGCTGCACTGGGGGGAGAACTGTCCAGTACTCCGAGCCACGCCGCTAGCTAACTGAAAACGCCTTAGTGTTAAGTAACTAGTTGATAAGGTATACAAATGATTGCTCCTTACGCCGCACCGCGGGCTTGAAGGAACTTGGTTAATTAATTAATAGTAAATGGTTGCTCCTTCTGCCGCAGTGCGGCCTACGGCTAAATTGTTGTATAAATACACGTACATTTCGGCATTAATGTTATGATACGAATTGGTACGAGGATGGTACAGCAATGATACGAACGTGATACGAAAACAATACCCATTAGAAGAATAAACAATAGGAAGAAGAAATTGCTGTTTTATTCACCTGATAACAGATAAAAGTAAACAGTCCACAACAGTATTGAATAGGATGACAAAAACTCTGGATGACAACCAGCACGTGGGCAAGCCGGTTTTCGTAAAAATTTCTCCACAATGGATCACATTCATGTTTTGTCACTAACAATAGAGTTTTAAAAGTGGGGCAGTAGTCACCCTGGCTTGAGTATTATCAACTCAAATCTGGTATTATATGAATAATGAGTGAAAATATGAATAAATCAGTAATTATATAAATAAAACTATTTACGTATCAATCCAATATATATTTTTTAATAATGAATTATTATTCTTGATGAACACAACACATACGGTACAAATCACCAAGATTGGCAGAAGAACGACATGAAAATGAAATAAATGTTATTATATGAAATTTTCGCTTTCTTCTAGAGCGACACGCTGAAGATTCTCATGTTCTACAAAATTTTCATTATTTTCTTCTATTTCTTTAAAATATTTTAAACTGTCAATAGTTCTCCAGTCTTCACCGAAGTGCTTCTTCAAAAGGTTAGCAACATCAAGAATTTTTTTAGGGTTTACTTTATTGCCTCTTTGCAAAATTGCAGGCGTCATTTCTGAGATTTTCTTGCTTCTTTTCGTGACATATTTTAGTTGTCCCATTTTATTCCGATAGTTTTCTTCTCCTTGGGCGCTAACGTTCTGTCGACTCTGTGCAGTATAAAACGTTTCGAGGGGTTAAACTTGAAATGCCAAGACCCTGGACTTTTTAGTGCTTTATTGACTTCTTTCTTCCAGTCACGCACTTCGACGTCGTTATCACCTAAATGAAAAACAGTCGCATGTTTATTTATTTATTTATTAAGGTACATCAACAGTATACATATTATACATTTTCTATAATAGTTGCATCCGTGAAATATTAGTACAGTTAGTATTTAGACAAATAATAATTTGATGATTATGATACATCGATTTGATTCGATTTTATTCTGACTATTAAAATTAAATAATGGAATGAATAAAGTGTGAAATTTGCATAGATACATTGAAATCATAAACAATTTGATTATTAAAATAATTACATCGATATACTGAACATTGATTACATTTACTAAATTGATTACATTGATTGAAATTGTGAAATTGATTGAGAATCACGGAATTCAATCCATAGTTAAATTAAAAATGTTCCTTAAATAAATTCACATAAATTTGTGGATCGCATATGATGGATTTCTTCTTGGTTTCTTTCTCAATTTTTGCAAATATGCGGTGGTAAAAACGAGTGGCCTACCATGGGAAATAGAATTTCAAGCCGATTTACGTGTGATTGTGCATGAGAAAATAGCCAACTGTAACACATGCCCAAAAGAGTTGTATTTTTATTTTGGCCTCCACCGCCATCAGGAATTCAATATTTTCAGGAATTTTCAGATTTGTCAGCGTATGGAAGACGGCACTTGCAATTTCGTTTGATGATTTTGAATGTTCGTTTTCATACCAATAGTATGTACGTACATTATCTAATGCTGATTTGGAGGTGCCGATAACCACTGTGAAATTATACATATTAAATTACCTACTGAAATAAGCCGCTTGGTCGGGTAACTTGGGAATTGGATTGTTTTTTTTGGCAGTCGAAGGAGAGTGAAATTGTATGTTCCGGCTCAACCTTTAAAAGTTCATAAAAAGCTTTGGCTTTTAAGGTATGTATTCGTTTTTGCGTCATAAACGTTACCTTTTCTTGGCTTGTAGAGGCAGTTTCTATTTTTCTAGTCAACTCAAAACATCGAGAGCCGGTATCTTTTAATGACGATCCAAATTCAACATTATACTTGTTGTTAAAAAGGTCACGGAAAAAGGAATGTTTAACACTTGTCGCAGGCATGTGCGTTTACAGCAAAAGTATCTTCTTTCCTTCCCCTCCCCACTCTTCAGAGCACGCCACTGCCACTGCAGGACAATCTCATTATCCTAGGTATGGATGTTCGCTGCAACCTGAATAACAAGAACTACATCGAAAGCATCATCAAAACAGCCTCACGAAAACTCGGAGTCCTGAACAGAGTGAGACGATTTTTCACGCCGGAGCAGCGGTGTCTTCTATACAAGACACAAATTCGCTTCTGTGTGGAGTACTGCTCGCATCTCTGGGATGGTTCAGCAAAGTACTTACTAGATGCTCTCGACAGGTTGCAGCGACGTGCGGTCCGCATCATTGGGAATCCAGAGATCACGAACACCCTAGAACCTTTACAGCTGCGTAGAGATGTTGCGTCCATGGCTGTATTTTACCGTCTGTACCATGGGGAGTGTTCTGATAAGCTCTTCCAATTAGTCCCACCCTCCCCTTTCCTACACAGGACAACGCGTGCAGGTCTTAGATGTCATCCGCACACGGTGCAAAACATCCGATCAAGAACCAAGCGGTTCGGAGACTCTTTCCTCTGTCGCACCATTAAGGCCTGGAATTAATTACCAGCTCACGTGTTTCCTTCTTCCTACAGTCCCGGGTCCTTTAAGCGGGGCGTGAAAAAGCACATGATAAGGCCGCCAAGCTGAGTGTCACCATTGTCACACGGTATGTGTAAGTAATGGTGACCCTCTTTTCTGGGACTTTGCCTTCAGCTTACCATCAGGCAAGGCGAAGTCCAATTGACGTGTCCTATATAAAAAAAAAAAAACTAAGCTGTCGTATGTCTTGCACTTGCTCTTGGTACATTTTCCAGAGTTTTACAATATTGAGTTCTGGTGGCAAATACAGTCTGATAGAAGATTTGACTATTCAATAATGAGGTTCTGCAGCTTCTAAACTTTCAATAAATTCCTCCACCCTTTTTCGTTTTTCAATATATCGTGCTAATTTATGATTACCACCGCGGTTTTCCTTGGCTTTACTCCCTCCATCTTTATAAGACCTTTGTAAAATACCTGTAACTCTATCTTTACCCACTTTTAATACATTAAGGAAGACAGATTTGCAAACTATTATCTGTTTGTGCGGATTTTTAATCGTTACATAGTATTCTGCACTAACCACTTTTTAGGTCCTCTAGATTCATTTTTTAGTCTAATTCTTGAACATTTCGCAATGCGGTAGTGCTGTAGTATAAAATTATCTTGATCAAGTTTATTTTTCAAATTATAGAAATTACGGTGCATTCGAGCAATGTCTTGCATCTGGAATGTCGAGCAATGAAAAGTTGTATTTTTTTTTATGATTGCACTGTGGAGGTTGCGGGAAGGATTTTGGAGGAACCTGAACCTGAAAAAAATAATGTCAAATATTAATAATAATTTAAATAAATAAATATTTTGAGACATGCACATGACACGCCATCTAGCCTAAATTAAGCTATTTCATAGCCTGTGTTATGGAATCTAGAAAACTGATAAAGATGTGTATTTTTTTGTGAATATATACGTAATATACACAGAAACACCGAGACAAGTGCAAATAGCCTATGTTATTTGCACTGACCGGAAATCGAACCTGAGTCCTCTGAGCGGCAGTCGAATTGTACCACGGAGGTCGTCAAACTAAAATGAATGTAATCACTAATCAACTTAATCTTACAATTGTATATATTTTTAATGTAAATAATCGAATCTTTTGAAGGGAAATAAAAGTACACTTCGGTATGAAGTTACACTTTGACTCCGAGACTGTCACAACCTGTATAGCAATATCAATGAAATTTCAACTTACAATTTTCGACGGTTTCTTTCTCTTTTCCAGTTTTCTCTGTTTACACCTCGCTTCCTTGCCTGGTTAGGCGGTACTTTTGATATTTTTTTTGGTAAATCAGCCATTATTTTCAATATTATTCACAAAAAACACAGCACACAATCCACATAAAAATGTACGGGCGGCCATACTGACGCTAACGACGCGACGTCCTGACAGTTCCCCATCATAATACTTTGCTCCCATTGGTCAATTTGAATCTGGCGGCGAACGAACCTTAAAGCGCAAAGATCTGGCGGGGTTTGAAATTAAAAGCAGTTTTTAACCTTAATTTACTAGGTATGTACCTGGGTTTGTTGCGAACTTATTAACGGAAACCATAGATTTAAAGTAAATTTAACCAGAGAATATATTTTTTTATTTTATGATGAAAATGGATCTGGCGGGTATTGATACTAGACGACACAGCTATAGGAATGTACAAGGAAATGTTTAATGTTTATTTAATAATAATTCTTAATAATTAATAATTTGTAACAATTTATAATTTTCAATTGTAAATTTTAATAATTTAAATTTATAATTTTTAATAATTTGTAATCTGGGTCGAGCGGGTAGAGCTCCACGAGCCCTCAACAACGAGTCCAAACTCGTGGGTCCTAAGTCCAAGGGTTCGGAGATAGCTGGGCTCAAAAGTTTTTGTGCGTAATCCGCACGAGATTTCAAACCCCGATATCCCAAGAAGCAGCAGTCCGTTCCACCCGAGCGATGGCTCCTTGAAAAGGTCCCGGCAAGATCTATCCCCTGATCTAACTTTGGGGTCAAAAGGGCTTGCCCCCAAAAGTGACCTCCCAAATTTGTGGGAAAAACCTGATCTTTCTACAACCTCCGGTCTCGGAGCTACGGGCGTTAGAAAATTTTCAAAATGGCCGCAGGCGTTCAAGGTCAAAGTTTGACCGGCTGTAGCTGTAGGTCGAAGAAAGCCCAAAATCGATATCTGAGATTGGCACGGCGTCCTCTGTCCTCCTAGACGTTCAAAAGCGAATTCTGAGGAAAACGCCCAGAAACGCCCAAAACAATAATAAAATAAATTTCAATCCCCAGCACGACCCGCAAAGAAAAAAAATTTGCGATAGGATGACCCAGTCCGAAGAGAACTCAAATGCAAACTTCGTGCGGGTCGTGCGTGAAATGCCGGAAATTAGATTTTCCTGGTTTCCAACGCTAGAAAGGGCTTGTATGGGCTTAACCAAGTGTAGAAGGCTTGTCTAAACCTTTAAAAGTTTAAAGTTGATAAAAGTACGACAGTAGACGACATCGCAGCATATATTTTACGAAAAACTAATGTCACGGTGGTACCTGAAAAAATTAACATGAAAATAGTAAAGGAATATGATGCATATAAAATATATGTACCACGGAGTAAACTCGCCGTCTTTATGGATGCGGGTTTATGGCCCGACGGAATCGCGTTCAGACGTTTTGTAAGGTTTAAGCAGACTGAGACAAGTGATAAGACAAAAAGTAAACAATAATTTTAATGGATAATACAACATCAACAGTAAAGTTCATATCCTTCAATTGTAAGTCCATGAAACGCGCCAAAGAGTGTATAGTGTCATTATGCAATCGCGCCGATGTCATTGCGTTGCAGGAGACCTGGCTTTTGCCTCATGATTTGCATTTGTTGGGGTCCATTCACGCAGACTTCGGGTTCACGGGAGTGTCAGCTGTAGATATATCACAGGGATGTCTACAAGGTCGACCTTATGGTGGTACTGCAATCTTATACCGCAAGAGTGTTTTCCGGTCGGTATCGGTAATCGGGTGTGAAAGTGTGCGGTTAACGGCGATAAAAGCGGATACCGGTGATAAACAAATATTAATTATGTCGGTTTATATGCCCGTTGATGAAAATGTTAACCGGGCCGAGTTTACTTATTGTCTTGGTGAAATATGTGCGATAATCGAGAGTAATGATATCCAGTCGGTTTATATTCTCGGAGACTACAATGCTCACCCCAACGCACCATTCGGTAAGGAACTTTTACATTTTTGTACTGAGCAACAGTTAATATGTGCAGACATTGAAAGGTTAGGACTGACTTCTGATAGTTATACATATGTGAGCGAAGCGCACGGAACTAAAAGTTGGTTGGACCATATTTTAGTAACGCAAGCTGCGTGGCCATCTATTGTCAATATAAACATACTATATGATGTGTATTGGTCTGACCATTTTCCTGTAGAACTAGTATGTAACTTAGATGTAATTAGGTCAAAACCGACTGCAAGTAATAAATTATGCAATAACATTACATGGGGAATCAGAGATCAGAAACAAATTCAAATATATAATGATTATTGTAATGAACGGTTGAGAGATATCGATTTTCCATCAGAACTGTCGGAATGTTGTGACCGTTATTGTAGTGATCCTTCACATAAAATAGTAATAGACCGAATGTATAAAAATATTGTAGATATAATATCGGAAGCTGCAGTTTTTAGTAGCGGTAAAGCGGTCAGAAAAGGGAGACGGTATGTGACGGGGTGGAACAAACATGTGCAGGAGGCACATGCTGAGGCTAAAATTAAATTTTCAATGTGGTTAACCTTAGGGAAGCCCACTGAAGGAGCTGTGTTTAGAGATATGGTTGAGAGCCGAAAGGTCTTTAAAGGAAAACTAAAATGGTGCCTTAATAACCAAGATCAGATCAAGATGGACACACTAGCACTCCATCGCTCTAAGGGTGACTTCGGTGGGTTCTGGAGGGCCACTAATAGTTTAAAAGGTGGTCCCAGTGTTCCTGAAAGTATAGATGGAATTAATGACTGTAAACAAATTGCAAATGCGTTTAAAGAGCATTTTAAAATAACTTCAGCACTGGGGCCATCGCAGTCGGCCTGTGGTGTCCCTGCTGAGACTGACAGGTGCCCGATAACTAAATTCACGGCCAAGGAGGTAGGCAGTATTATTCGTAATATGAAAAAAGGCAAGTCTCCCGGACATGACAGTCTCAGCATCGAACATTTTCAGGCGGCTGGGTGTCACTTGCCGAGAGTACTCTCGATGCTGTACACGTTTTGTATTAGGCACACTTACCTTCCAGAGAGTATGTTGAAAACGGTTGTTGTGCCGATAATTAAGAACCGGACAGGGGATGTATCAGATAAGGGGAACTATAGACCCATATCACTGGCAACAATAACAGCTAAGGTCCTTGACGGGCTGCTTGACTCACAACTCGGAGGATACATAAAGCTCCATGATTTACAGTTTGGATTCAGAAGGGGTGTATCTACTGAATCAGCCATTTTGTGTCTCAAGCATACCGTCAAGTACTACACGGATAGATCCACTTCTGTATACGCTTGCTTTCTTGATCTAAGTAAAGCCTTTGATATGGTGTCATATGACATCTTATGGAAGAAACTAGAATGTACTGACGTACCCCGAGAGTTAATAGAGGTTCTTAAATATTGGTACAGTAACCAATGTAATCAAGTGAAGTGGAGGGACGTCCTGTCTGACTCGTACCAACTGCAATGTGGAGTGAGGCAGGGTGGACTAACCTCACCGAACCTTTTCAACCTATATGTGAATGGTTTGATTGAGGAGCTCAGTGGCATGCATGCCGGGTGCTATATAGATGGGATAAGTGTCAGTAATATTAGCTATGCAGACGACATGGTGCTGCTGAGCCCATCAATCGGAGCCTTGAGAAAACTGGTAGCTGTATGTGACTCATATGCTTTAAGACACGGTTTAGTATATAACGCGAGTAAGAGTGAGATTGTGGTGTTTACACCGAGAAACAAGAAACTAGATTATATACCTTCTATATCACTTACCGGGAAAGCTCTTAAAGTAGTCGATCAGTTTAAGTACCTGGGTCACATTATCACAAGGTCTCTGAAAGACGATGCCGATATGGAACGAGAAAGGAGGGCATTGGCAGTTAGAAGTAATATGTTGGCCCGTAGGTTTGCTCGATGTACTAAGCAAGTGAAAGTCACTTTATTCAAAGCTTTTTGTCAGGTTTTCTACACAAGCGCCCTTTGGGTCAGCTATACTCGTAAGGCTTACGATGCTCTCCGAGTTCAGTACAACAATTCCTTTAGGGTATTGTTGGGGCTGCCCCGTTACTGTAGCGCGTCGTTAATGTTTGCACAAGAACGCACGGAGGACTTTTACGCTATACGACGTAATAGAATATCTTCTTTGTGGCGCAGGACACGGGCTAGCTCGAACAGTGTCCTGAAGGCAATTGTTCCTAAAATAGACTGTCCCATGCTAAAACATTGGGTGGGACAGATAAGAAATAATTCAATCAAATGTAATAAATAATGGAATTTATTTTGATGTACTTAATTTATTTTAATTTTATTTGATTTAATTTGATTTGACTTGGTTTGATATGGTTTGATTATATTTGATTTGATTTGATTATTTAATTTAATTTGATTGGATTTTATTTTGTTTATTTTAATTAATTTATTTTATTTTAATTAATTTATTTAAATTTTTCTAACATATACTATAAGAAATTGATTGTTATTAACCAAATGGACTTAATGTTGTCTGATGAATAAATGATTATTATTATTATTATAAACCCTACCCCGGCGTATATATACTATGGCTATAAATACAAGGAAAATCTACCCCTTTTTAATTAATATAGAAAAAAATATTAAAAAATCGTTATCTCCGGCCTGGGCTATGATAAATATATGCATAATATCTTAAAATTTGTTAAAAACTAAGCTCTATCTTAAGAGGTGTATACAAAACAAATTCCAGAAATTTGCCAGGAAAAATGCACAATAATCCGGAAAACGTGCCCACATGGTACTTGTTTTTCTAGTTTTCCCGGAAAAACCAGAGCTTTCCAGAAACATCTGACCGACACAAGGGGTGGGGCTCCACTGTCCGCAGCTGGAGGCACTTGCTATGAGGAAATCCGTGTAGTTTTCGTTAATTTACGCAAGGAAAACTGTTGAACCACGTGGCGAACAACCTCAAATTTGGCGCTTGTCGCGTAAGAACACCAAATCCGCGATCGTCCCCTTCACGTGCGATACGTCAGCGTGTAGAGGGCTCTGAGACGTAATTTTTGATGTATCACACTTCGAGATCGGGTTAGAAAACCCCACAGAACAGTTTTTTACTGCGGAGCATTGCGGAATACAGTCCGATCGTCGCGGAGAGTGGCGGGTGACTGTAACACACTGATATTGCTTTGGCACGATGTGACTTTTTAAAAAAGGCAAAAAAGGAAATTCAAGATTGGACATATGTTGTCTTTACTGATGAAACATGGCTCAACGCTAACCACACCGTATCCCGGTCCTGGACTGACGACACTGCTGCTTCCACCTCCGCAGTATTGGTAAACGCGAACGCCTCATCATTTGCCACGCAGGTACAGCTAAAGGTTTCATGCAAGATGTAATGCCGGCATTTAAATCAAAGAAATCTGGCTATTACTACGAGGAAATGAATGCGGAGGTGTATGAAGAGTGGTTGAAGAATATGCTTCTATTGTTGGAAGAACCATCAATATTTTTTATTGATAACGCGTCCTACCACTCTCGCCAAATTGACAAAATGTCAACACAAGCCAATAAAAAAACATGAAATTATTAATTGGCCACGCGATAAAGGAGAATATGTAGACGATTCTATGTACAAAATAGAATTATTAAAAATATTAAAAAACAAGAAGAAACCAAAACGGTATGTGATCGACGAAATAGCAGCAGAATATGGCCATATGATCCTTAGAATTCCTCTGTATCACTGTCAATGTGTTGGCAATAACTGGGTTGATAAATAAATAACTTGAACTTGAATAAAAAAATGCCACACGTATATTATAGAAAAACTTTACATACAAGAACAGACGAAGTGACAAGACAAAAAAGGTACCTATAGCCAATATAATTGGTACAAAATCAGTACTGGCAACATAATAAATATGGGTGCGTTCTCATATTCCAACACTCCCTCCTGAACGCAAACCCATTTTACCTATACAATACAAATGTTTTTCTAGCGTTACACCCTTTGTTTAATTATCAGCTATCATATTACAACCATTAATAAATAGAAATTTAACTTTACCCTTTAAGATGTTTTCTCTAAGAAAGTGTAATCTAATATCTATGTGCTTAGTCTTAGGTTTATAATAATCTGTTGACGCTAGTCTTATTGCACTTTGATTATCACTAAAAATAACTAACGCACTGTCCAGGCCTTGGCCCAGTTCTTGTAGTTGACGAAGCCGCAAGGCCTCCTGAGTCGCCGACGCCATCGCCATATACTTGGCCTCTGCTGTAGATAGGGCTACAGTCTGTTGCTTACAGGAACTCCAGGATATGCATGCATTTTGATAGATAAAACTGTAACCTGTGCATGATCTCCTGTCTAATAGGTCACTTGTCCAATCTGCATCGCAATACCCAGTTATTGCTTTAGAGTCTTCTTTGACATAACATAACTTGAGATCCTTGGTGCCCTGAAGGTATCTCATAATCCTTTTAACTCCAAGCCAGTGTTGAACCCCTGGATTATTACAGAACTGACTCAATTTATTCACTGCAAATGTGATTTCAGGTCGTGTTACCTGTGCCAAATATATAAGGCAACCAACTGCTTGCCTGCCTGCCTGTGCGTGCCCGTGCAGGGCGCTATGTGTGTAGTTCGTGTGCCGTGTTGATAAGTACATTATATTATTCAAAATGTCAGTAACTGTCAAGTGTAACTCTTGTAATATAGTTATGGCAGTCATGATCAGGTGACGTGATTTCTATAAGGAAATAAATTCAGTTCTTATGTGACACAAATAAGAAATCACGTCCTCTGCCATAACAACAAAAGTGCAACGATGCACAAACCTATGTACGTGACACTTGTTGCCAGCCCCCACTCTATAGCTATAAAATAGTAAAGTATATAAGGTCTAGTAATGTAAATAATAACAAGTAGGAATAAACAAATTAACAAACTGTGGTGTCTTACTTCCACCTCCGCAATAATAGTGATTGACGAGCTTTAATCCTATATTCAGAACAAAATCTCGATAATGGACGAGGAAACGCTGGTACGAATATGTTCAACGTCATTTACGAGCGAAGAAATTATTGCGTTATTGTTTGAGTCTATTCCGACGGACAAAATTAAGATAAATCGGAAGAACAAAGGTAAGGAAGGCAGAGATCTAGTCGATATACTGAGCCTTTTTAAATCGAATGAACCCGACATTATACCTATTTTTGTGGCTCGAGAGTTGGAGAAGCTACCCCCTATTCTGTTTGACCATCTTGACTGCACAAAATTACTAAAAGACCTATTAAAAATGCAAAGTGAGCTAAATGTAGTTAATGCTAACTACGTTACAAAAGAACAGTTGAGTGATTGCAGATCTGAGTTATTACGGTTGAGAAATGACTCATTACCGAATGTGTCTCCACAGAATGTAAATAAAAGGCGCGGAGCATGGCAGCTGCATGATAGTAGGCCGGTAGGTCTCTCGCATGATATCAATAATTGCACTTTAAATGGCCCAGTGGATAACCAGAAGAATAGTTCCGGTGAAAATATACCAGTATACCGAGAAATGTTGAGGGTAGATTTAAATAAAAATGCACGTAAAACAACTGAGCTGAGTCAATGTGAAAGCGAGAACACAATAGCGAGCGGTTTAGAGCGGCGAGCCGAGGTGACGTCACCGCAAACTACGGTGACGTCAGCCGGCGAGTGTCCGTTATCAACACAATTATTATCAAACTGCATAATAACAAACGAGATAAAAATCGAATGCCTCAGACCAATGAACACTACAGGTCAACTTGAATTTAAACAGAATGAAAATGATAATGAAGGATGGAAGACCGTTTCGAGACGCAAGAAATTTAATTACCATTATCATGGGAAATCTGGACTTTCAAGAGATATGGAGGGAGGTTTCAAAACCGCTGACAAAAAGGGCCGATTTTTGTAACAAAAATTCACTTGGATACAACAGACACAGACTTAATTAACTATATATACAGAAAAACGAAGGAAATGATAACGTTGAAAGAAATCACAATTGTATTCGTCAGCGTGGCGGCTACGAAACTCGGTGAAATTTTGGTGATCGTCGTCCAGGTCGCTGCCCTCATTGAAGCCGGCCATGCTTTCCCACCTCCGTATCTCGGCCTCTTGCTCTTCCTCGTAAGTTGCGGGTTCTAAAATCAAATGATATGTATATCAACTACATATTAACTACTTTTAACATAGTCTCTGATGCGACCCAATTAACTGTGATGGGCGTGATATTGGCATAAAAAAATACTTGGATCGGCGGACGACGTCGACGGTACGGGAGGTGGGAAAGTGCCTGCGGACGACGATGACTGCACTGGAGGTGAAGGTGGACGCTCTGACTCAAAGCATCTTTGAGTCAATTACTAAATGAACTTACTTCTGGGGAGGCGTGCACTTCATCTAGCACCACCCTAGGTGGGCCACTTGCATCTGGTAGAATAAAAACATTGTAATAAGACTAGATTACGCAATGAGGGGTTAACGATATTTGGTAGTCAAATTACACACTTCTTTTTTCACTCTGCCAGGGTTGCGGAATACGCGGAGGCAGCACCTCCGGCGTTCCCGGCATGAGCACTGCACACGCTCCGGTGATAGTTTTCTGTAAAATATAAAAAAATAATAAAACATATATAGTAATAAAACATAACATAATAAAATATTTAAGTTTTCAAAACATTTACCTCGCCTAGATTTTTTGCTAGGGGGGGCGTCGGGCAATAAAATTGTGTGAGTCGTGCCCTCTGCTCAGTTTCACGACTGTCGGACAGCTGTGAAACTTTCCGCCGGTCTGGGGCGCGCTGGTTTTTGATCTTTCGTCTTTCCTCCGCCATTGACCTAGACGGAAGCAATTACTTTTAACATTGCTTGGAAATAGCGATCAAATTTAATAATGGAAGTTTACGTACGCTATCGGCCCAGCCAATACTGCACATCATATTGTGGCCTAAAAAAGTTAAAATATTTACGGTCATGCAATTATTTTTAACATTGCAGTGATCAAATTTCATAATGGAAGTTTACGTACGCTATCGGCTGCGACGGCCCAGCCAGCACCGGCACATCATGTTGAGGCCTAAAAAAGTTAAAATATTTTCAGTCATGCAATTATTTTTAACATTGCAGTGATCTAATTTCATAATGGAAGTTTACGTACGCTATCGCCTGCGACGGTCCACGCAACCCAACGACAGCCACATCTTCATGTCGGGGCCTATAAAAGTTAATCATGGAGATGTATTGTCTGTAATGTGTAATTACGTGTAGAATAAAAAGTTTATTTATCGTTGACCCCAAGCGCCAAAAGCAAAGCCAGCACCAGAGACTCGTTCGTCATTCAGTAGGTGTACCAGCTAGCAGGCGAGGTTGGCATGGGTCCGGAAGAACCTCAGGTGAAACTCCAAAATACATCATCTTGTAGATAAATTAGGCTGGGCTACTACAGTCCTGGTTCGTACTTTTATCATACGCTTCTATTATTCTTAATAAATAGTACTGAAATTTATCACAAAACAGAAAATTACTAAACCAATATCTGTCAATTAGTAAAAATGAGGCTTAAATTGTTATTAAACAAGAAAAACAGCAAAATAACTATCATGTTAAAATTCAGCGCACGTGCAACGCCGCGCCTAATACCGCGCCCACGACCACGTCCGCGAACACGGGTTGCACCATCACCACGGCTACCTCCAGCACGACTACATCCACCACCACTACGAGCACCTCTCCCAACCTGGCTTCGCTGCTGCTCCATTGTCAAGCTAAATATTGTGCGCATTTGTTAAAAAAAAAAAAAAGCTAAACAAAGTGCAAAACCAATGGAAAAGAAATAAATAATCTCTCTTTATAATATCCTTAAAAAAACTCAAATCACGTATTTTGTAACCCCCAACAGAAATTCGCGTATATTTTTGACATTTTAATTTTATGTAATAATATATATTTGAATAAACGAATTAATAAAATAAAAACAAAAATTAACTAATTACAAAGAAAATAAAATGTAATGTTATAATATTAATGAAAATAAATTCCTATTTAAAAAAAAAAAGAAATAACGAATATTTTGTTCTTGTAAATAATTTTAGTTTATATTAAATTAGTTTAATATCTAAACTATTATATAGTGTAATTTATTATGACTATTAGCTCAGCTCAACTAAACAAAGTGCAAAACCAATGGAAAAGAAATAAATAATCTCACTTTATAATATCCTTAAAAAAACTCAAATCACGTATTTTGTAACCCCCAAGAGAAATTCAACGTATATGTTTGACATTTTAATTGTATGTAGTAATATTAATGAAAATAAATTCCTGTTTAAAAAAAAGAAATAACGAATATTTTGTTCTTGTAAATAATTTTAGTTTATATTAAACTAGCTGACCCGGCGCGAACTTCGTACCGCCTAACTGTCAATGAATGTCGTGTTACCTTTTAGCTGAACTAATTTAGGCTTTGATGAACCTAATACAATGATACAAAATAATATTAATATAGATAGAAACATAAAAGTATTTTATTATGCTGAATGATGATGAAAACATACAGAATGAGAATAAAAATTAAAGAAATAATAATAATTAAGTAATTCAAAGTCATGTCAGAAAAAAATTATTGAAAACTATGTTGTGCAGATTGGAATACACTCGGATTAATTCATTAATAGGATTTTCATTCAAGCACCTTGTGGTAAACGGCATTCTTTGTTTTTTGGTCAGGCGCAAGAACAAATAAAGCGGATGGTTTGCCGACACGTGAGCATGCCACGTACAATTGACCATGAGAAAAACATGCATTTTCTAGATTGAGGCCACAAATAGTCAAGGATTGGCTCTGTGATTTGTTGATCGTCATGGCGAAGGCAAGACGTATCGAGAATTGAATTCGTTTAAACTCAAATGGCATATCCGTTGGGATCATCGGAATTCTTGGAATAAGAACTTCCTCATCTTTAAATTTTCCTTTAAGTATCGACGCGTGAATCACATTGCTCATCAGTTTTTTTTATCACCAAACGCGTTCCATTGCACAGTTGGTTGGTTTAAATTTCTAAGCAACCTTAAGTTTTAAATTGTGCGGTGGTAAACCCAAGTGGTAGGTCCAAGGAGTTTACATCTTTATTTTTAGCGGCCAAAATTGCCCTTATTCGCATAATATTAGATTCTCAAAATATTAGATTCTTAAAATATTAGATTATCAAAATAGCAGATTCTCGATAAAGCCAAAGTGCAATGAAGGAAAAAAAAACATTAAATTATTTTGTTAATTTTATATTTTTAATTTGAAGGCACAACAATAAATATAATCAAGGTTTACTTAAAAATTTATGCAATGGCAACGGCACGTTTAAAACATGACAATGTGCAAAGCAATCAAAATTATTAATTTTTCTTTAATGCCGATAACATATTTAAACAAGTTTCTACGGTAATTTTGTTTGAGGTGCAGTCAGATATTATATTGGCTATTTGATTATCTTTGTTTAATTGCTTTCTTGCCCTTGCCTTTCTATACATGCGGTAGGCCACCACCAATACTTCGAGCCCCAAAACCAGAGCTATTACGGCTAAAATGATATTTGTCGTGCTGACATGGAACATTAGCTGTTCCACGGATGCGGAATTTTGGCCGCCCGCCGAATTCCGCGCAATAATTACTGGTTCTTTTTCCGTTAATTGACTGCCACCCATTTTGTATCGTTACACTTAATGCACGTCTGGATTAAACACAGTTGCACTTCGTAGTCTTTCATCTTGTTACAGCGCGGATCACATTTGTTCGCTATCCTTATATGTGTCGCGTCGACCGAATAAGGCCTGGCAGGGTCGCCATGTAAGGTCGGGGGATAGATAAATGAAACGAACGAATGCTGTAATAAAACTGATCATTTATTTCTAGAACAACGTATATATATGTGTTGTATGTTTCCTCCACTACATGTTTTTCATTGAGCGATAATCCTGAATCTTCGTATTCTGCAAGAGCTTCATTGTAAATAGTCGATATCTTCTCCTGTGTAGAAATACTTTTCTCATGAGCATATTGCATTTTTACAGCTAAGTAACTCATTTTTACAAGACCAACATAAGCAAAGCAAAAAAAAGAAACAGATCCTCTATCAGCAGACAATGAAAACTTTTTACAAACATAGACAACCTGACAACTTTATAAACTTATTTTTCAACAATAATAATAATAATAATAATAACCTGGCAACCCTACGTCAGTGTCAAACATTGTAATTTTTGCTCCGTATATTTTTCAAATATTT
This sequence comes from Eilema griseolum, assembly GCA_963662185.1. Taxonomy (NCBI): domain Eukaryota; kingdom Metazoa; phylum Arthropoda; class Insecta; order Lepidoptera; family Erebidae; genus Eilema; species Eilema griseolum. Next base: position 21,160,891 of record OY759231.1, on the reverse strand, counting down.
TGATAGATAAAATGTACCTATTGCATAAAATAATTACAGTAAAATTAATCGAAGAACTATTACTGTAAAAAAGAAAATGTAACATTATTTATTTTTATTTTTTTATACCACTTAGTTGGCAGACAAGCACACGGCCCACCTGATGGGAAGCGGTTACCGTGGCCTATGGACGTATGCAACACCAAGGGTGTCACACTCGCGCTGCCGACCATGAAGAAACCTTCTGATGCCCCTCTTGAAGAACCCCATATTGTAGGCGCTTGGGAAAACCGCAGCAGGGAGGTCATTCCACAGCTTGAGTGTGCGTGGGATGAAGTTTCTTTCATACCGCACAGTGCGTACCGTCTCAGGTCGCAATGTGTGGGGATGAATTCCCTGCCTATGGCGAGAGGTGCGATGATAGAATGTAGCTACGGGCATCATGTCAAACAATTCATCTGAGCACAAACCATTGTATAGGCGGTAGAACACACACAGTGAGGCAAAATCCCTCCTAAGGCTAAGAGGTTCCACTCTACCTGTGAGTATGGGATTGTCAACCAGCCTCAATGCCCGTCTTTGCAACGAGTCGAAGGGGTCAAGCTGGTATGCAAGTGCTCCAGCAAAAAGGTGACAGCAGTACTGCATGTGAGGCCGGACCTGTGCTTTATAAAGAAGGAGTTGCTGCCCCGCAGTGAAATACTGCTTCGCCCTGTTGAGCACTCTGAGCTTTCTTGATGCTAACTTAACCTTGTCCTGCAAATGACTTCGGTATTGGACGTCACTGGAGATATCGACACCAAGGATCCCGATACTCGGAGAGATGGTAATTACGAGAAATGTTGACTAGGACCAGACGTACAAATGCACGTAGAACAACTCCGGACTCGACGCTAAGCTCCGCCGCGCAGCCTCTATCAGTGGAACCAGCGGCGTCGAGCTCTTCATCGAGCGACGAGTTTTTCTCCCCGCCGATGTCACCAACACCTGTACGTCAGGCGAGGAGAGGCCGGCCACCGACCTGCCTGGGACCCCGAGGCCAACCGGCTTCGAATAGGGCCCACGCTGCCGGTGGTAATGTGCACCGCATGCGATGGACTACTTTAATGAACGAAAACGTCATGCGGGCATATTATGCGGCTACAGAGGGGGGAACTAACCTCAGTGCGTACCGTACTCGAATACTTCCTCTGTTTCAGGCGCTTGAACCTTCCGTCAACACATCGTCACAGCGACTATCGACTATACCAAGTGCGGGTCATTCAACGCAATCGCATGTTGAATGAAACCGTACTTGAGACTCTACGGCTAGAATGCTTGCGAGATATTTGTGTCACCCCCGCCCCGTTTCCTGCTTCCACACCTGCACCTGTGGTTCAAATAAACGAAGACGCATGTGTTGGGCGGGATGACACACCTATTCCAGTAAGTATTCAGTACAATGAAGAGATTAAGGAGGCTTTGGAATGTGCGATGCGGGAATATCGATCGATGCCCTTAAATGTTAGGCCACGTCTGCCTCGGTTGCCTATGCATAGACGAAATTTGGCTCTGGTGAGTGCCCTTGATAAATTATTATCTAGTTATCTTGAAAATAGTGAACATCTCGGTGACATTCATTCAATGCTGTATTGTACTGCTGTGGCAGCATGTCGTATGGCAGGTCTTAAATTTCCTATTAAAGAGCCTGTTATACGGCCTAAGTCTGCCATACCAGCATGGCAATGCAGGATTGAACGACGTGTGGCCGAGACAAGGGTGCTCATCGGTAAGCTAATCTGCTTCAGGTCGGGTAATACCCGCCCAAGAATGATGCGCTATGTGACCTGAGCGTTTGCGGGAACTGGTATCAGTCCCCAAGAATATGCGTCTCGGATCACAGAGCGCATTGACTTCCTGAAGCAGAAAATCTACGCATGGGCAAGATACAAAAAACGAGCCGATCGATTTACCGTTAATCACATGTTCCGAAGAGACCAGAGGTGGCTATATAGAAGCTGGGAGCGAACAGATGAAAGTGTGGATGACGTGCGGCGGCCAGATGCTGAAATCACAAATGCGTTTTGGCGCAGCATCTGGTCGGTGTCCGTTAGCCACATTGAAGGCGATTGGATGCGTGAGGTTAAAAGAGCATGCGAGACCATTCCGAATATGGATGAAATTTCTATCGATGCCATTGATGTAGATTGTGCGGTCCGTCCGCTGTCTAATTGGAAATCTCCAGGACCGGACGGACTGCACAACTTTTGGCTAAAATGGCTACGGAGTTCGCATGTTCTTTTAGCTTCACAATTTCAATCCACTGTTGAATCTGGGACGCTACCAGCTTTTATGACGATAGGGGTTACCCATCTGCTCCATAAAACAGGTAGTACTTTGGAGCCCAATAATTATAGACCAATTACATGTCTACCAACGGTCTATAAACTTCTTACATCCATTCTGAGAGTCAAAATTAACAATCATATAAATGATAATTCTATTATGTGCGCCTCTCAGAACAGATGCAGGAATGGAGCCCGGGGTACTAAGGAGCTTCTCCTTATTGATATGGCTATGAGTCTACAAGCTCGACGCAATCGTAAAGATCTGGCGGCATGCTGGATAGATTATAAGAAAGCGTTCGATTCTGTGCCACATACATGGCTTTTAAGGGTGCTGGAGTTGTATAAAGTGAATGCAACTCTATGTACCTTCTTAAAGTCATGTATGGGAGCAGTGGAGGACAGTTCTTGTCTATCCAGGGTGTCGTCGGACTTTGGGTAGTGGTGAGCCGATATCAATAGAGCGGGGTATTTTTCAAGGGGACAGTCTGAGTCCCCTTTGGTTCTGCTTGGCCCTGAACCCACTCAGCACTTTGTTAGTGAAATCAGGGTTAGGTTATAGGTTACGAAGAGAGGGTAAGACGGTATCCCACCTGCTTTACATGGATGATTTAAAGTTATTCGCCCACACCATTCCTCAATTAATGGCTTTACTGAAAGTAACCGGAAAGAAAGAAAGATGGAATGTCCCAGGCGTTATGCATCAATGAGGCCGGCATGAAGCAAATGTTACAGGAACGTTTCTTTGGCCGCCTGAAAAAAGTACTTAACAGTCTTTTGTCAGGTGGTAACAAGGTGCGCGCTTGTAACAGTTGGGTCATACCACTCTTGATGTACTCCTTTGGTATACTCAAGTGGACTCAGACTGAACTCGATACCATTGATAGGAGAGTCCGGACTCAGTTGACTGCATTTCGAATGCATCATCCACGGTCGTCAGTCATGAGATTGTACATCCCGCGGAAATGTGGAGGTCGAGGATTTTTAAATATTAAAACTCTACATAATCGCGAGGTGTGCAATCTCAGAGACTATTTTCTTAAGTCTAACGTGGATATGCATCGTGATGTAGTCAACGTAGATACCGGGCTCACCCCGCTCAGTCTGGCTAAGGAGACCGGCGCCTGGCGCAGACCTATAGTAGCTGGTACTGACAGCCGCAGGGAGGTATGGCAGAGTAAGGAGCTACATGGCAGGTTCTATCGGGCCCTCCACAGGCCTGAAGTAGACATACTGGCATCCGTGTCCTGGCTACATTTTGGTGACCTTTTTGGGGAAACTGAAGGTTTTGTCTGTGCAATTGCTGATGAAGTTATCAAGATGAATAACTACCGGAAGTATATCATGAGGGATGGCACAATTGACATCTGTCGAGCGTGTCACCAGCCTGGTGAATCCCTCAGGCATATTACTTCCGGTTGTTCTCGTCTTGCTAACGGCGAGTACTTGCATAGGCATAATCAAGTAGCCAGGATAATCCATCAGCGACTTGCTCTGAAATACAACCTTGTGGAAGTTGAGATGCCGTACTACAGGTATGTTCCTGAGCCAGTTTTTGAAAATAGTCATATCACATTGTACTGGGATCGATCTATCATCACTGATAGGACTGTTGTAGCCAACAAGCCCGACATTGTGGTGATAGACCGATCCGAACGCCGAGCATTGATTGTTGATATCACCATTCCTCATGACGAGAATCTCGTGGAAGCCGAGAAAGATAAACAGGTTAAGTACTTGGACTTGGCCCACGAGGTTGTCGACATGTGGAATGTTGACTCAGCAATCATTGTTCCGATAGTCGTGTCAGTCAATGGACTAATAGCAAAGAGCCTCGACCAACACCTAAAGAGGCTCGGGTTAGATGGTTGGGTCAAGGGCCAGATGCAGAAGGCTGTGCTTCTTGATACGGCGCGCATCGTGCGGAAGTTTCTTTCTCTGGAGCCCTAACCACCGGTAGCTTGGTCCCTGTACCCGATACCGGTGGAGCACTATTTTTTATATTTTTAAATAGATGTTTTTTATATGTGTTTAAAAACATAATTTATAAGTTGAATATTAAAATAAAGTAAATAATAATGAAATATAACAAGTTATAGCACGAACAACAGCATTTTTAAAGAAAAATACACTGACAAAGCCTGTTTAAAATACCTAAAGTAAAAAAGTATAAATAAAATACTTACGGTATTTGTGCATAGTGACAATTGCACTTATTTTGCCAATTCACACATCGCCATTTCGTTGTACCATTTTATTCACGCGATGTTTCGAATAGTGATATCCAGCTGTTAGTAGAATTTTGCTACCATTTCGGTCTATAAATATTAATTTTGAAGGACTACTGCTTCCAGCAGGTTCGCTATATTCAAACATCTAGAAATACATAAGTAACAATGATTGTTATTAAACAAGTACTACAGTAAAAACAAGATATTATTTTATTTATATCATACTTACTTTACTTATATATTTCGTTTCAAACGAATATTAAGAAAACTATTTCAAAGGTAAAATACTATATTTATAATGTCACCAATAATACATGGGGCGCACTATAAGTTTCCGGAATGAATATGAAAAAATACTATTAAAGGTACAAAATTAATTTATTGTTTTTCAAAATAATCTCCCTTGGCGTCTATGCACTTTTTCATTCGATCAAACCAGTTTTGAAAACTTTTCTGCCACTCCTCTGTGGTGACCTCTGAAACGTGTTTTTCATACTCCTCGACAGCCTCTTCTGGTGATGAAAATCATTGACCGCGTAATTGGTTCTTAATTTTTGGGAACAGATAAAAGTCACAAGGTGCCAGGTCGGGACTGTATGCAGGATGACTCATGAGTTCTACATTTTTCGCCTTCAAAAAGTCGTTTGTCTGTCTGGCCGTGTGAGAACTAGCATTGTCGTGGTGCAGGATGATACGGCGTTTACGGTTATTTTTACGGAGTTCGTCAATAACTTCCGGCAAACAAATGGTCGTGTACCAGTCACTATTCACAGTACGACGATTTTCTAAAGCAACAGTAGCCACGTGTCCAGTTTTATTAAAAAAAGAAGCAATCATCCGCTTAGATGCACTTTTCACGCGCGCCACTTTGGTTGGTTTCGGCTCATCTTGAAAGACCCATACGCTCGATTGCTGCTTTGTTTTGGGATCGTAGCAATAAATACATGTTTCGTCACCTGTTACTATGTCCCACACTAAATTTGACGCACCTTCGTTGAATCTGGTAAGCATGGCACTGAACCAAGTGACACGGTCCGTTTTTTGATCCTCGGTCAAGTTATGTGGGATCCACCGCGAGCACAGCTTTCTCACACCCAAATGTTTGTGTAGGATTGATTGTATTTGACTCATGCCTATTTCTAAGGATGCGCGAATTTCATGGTAGGTCACATGCCTGTCTGTTTCAATCATACGGCGCACAGCATCGATGTTTTTGTTGGTCACAGCGGTGGACGGCCGACCATCGCGAGATTCGTCACTGAGATTGATACGACCACGCTTGAATTCTGCAAACCAGCTATAAACAGTCGTCTTGCATGGAGCTTCATCGCCGAAAGCTGTTTCAAGCCGAGCGATACTCTGTTGAGCCGTCAAATTACACTTAAAATCGTAGAAAATCATACTACGAAAATTTTCCCGAGTTAAATCCATGTTGATGCAGACACACAATTTTTTAAATGGCGCCACGAGGTAAAAACAAAAGACAGTCAGATGAAACAAACTGTATTCTACAGCCAAAGAGTTCTATTTTCAAATGTTGTAATAAATTTTTTAATATTGTTTATGTAAGTGGCCAGTTCCGGAAACTTTTAGTGTAACCTATGTATGCAATAATGTCACAAACTTGGACATACATCACAGAAAACACAATTATAACAGAAGATAAAACAAAGGAAGTAGATGAATTTATCAAGTACATGACGAATCAGTGGCTAAAAACTGAGGGTTTGATTCAGGTCTGGAATGTCAATAAGGAATTACGTCGTACAAATAATGTAAGTGAAGCCTGGAATGGGCGATTAAATAAACTTATATTAAAAAATCAGCCAACCATATTTAATATACTGCGGATATTAGATAATGACAGTAAACATGCTTCTAAGCAATATATTGAAAATGATAATACGCCCAAAGCAGCGAAGTATGTTTCCCGAGACAGATGGATATCTTGCGTTTTGGAACAACTAAAAATAAAACAATCAACGTTGGACATTGTAGGAAAAATTAAGAAAATAAATTTCAGTAATTTTTGTTGACTTTACTATTAAACTTATTATCATAATTACCTACATTAAGTTGTCTAATCTAAAATACATAACTTTTGAATAAACATCTGAAATAAATGAAATAAATCGTGATCTGTTTCGAATCATAATAAATACTATTTCTTGTAGCCACGGATACCGTGATCGGCGGTTAATAATATTAATATATTTATTGAGTGAAACGGATCCCGGTATCAGTGGATACAACTCGACGTGATCCGTGGACAATTCAATCTGATACCGGGATCGGTGGAAACAAGCCCGCGGCTCCTAGGTTCAGCCTTTGGTATAAAATTAAGAAATAATTTAGAGTAGGCATATCTATATATATAATCATGCAAATTGTTGCCAAAAAGTCAATTTGCGCATCTATCTGCTTTAGTCGCATTATGTCCAATTCGCAAAATGTCCAGCGGGCTCAAATTGTCCAATTCTCAGAACGTCCAATTCTCAGAATGTCCAATTCGCAATTGGCCCAGTTTGTAAAATAGGAGTCGTGCTTGATTACGGGAGGCGTTTTTGACGCTTCAGTCTCTTAACTCATCTTGTGTAATGCAAGAAGAAATAGGAGCCCCGCCAAGCGGGGCTTCTTTGACATAGCTCACATATCCATATACTCACACACAACAATATATAAATACACGTTTACAAAATAAAACGCTTCTCATAATCAAGGAGGATCCATAATTAGGAACTGTACCAATTGCGAATTGGACCAATTGCGAACTGGACCAACTGCGAACTGGACCAATTGCGAACTGGACCTATTGAGAATTGGACAGTTGGACATTTTGCGAATTGGACATAATGCGACTAAAGGATCTATCTAATGTATAATTTAATAATTTTAAAATAATATATAAGTAAAAGAGATAAAATAAATAGTCCTATGGAAAAAAGTGTCTATGTTTAGAATGATGATGTTGAGTAAAATGTATGGAAGGAAATGTATCGGAACATCCACCTTAATGGAAAGAATAAAACTATTATAAAAAAAATTGTATTGAATATTTTTAGTATTTATTATTTATTGTACACTTACAAGACATATATTATACAGAAAAAGAAGTTATGTATAAAGGCAAGCTTAACTCGATGTTTAGTTTTCCTCCAGCAAACCCTGGAGTACGCAGAGGAATTGCAATGCAATGAGAGGTAAAGACTTGTGCACACATCAATGTCAAGATTTAAAATATAATAATAAAAAGATATATATTATACAGAAAAAAAAGTTATGTACAAAGGCGAGCTTAACTCAATGTTGAGTTTTCGTCTAGCAAACCCGGGAGTGCGCAGACGAATTGCAATGCAATAAGAGGTAAAGACTTGTGCCCACATCAATGTCAAGATTTAATATATAGGGGAAGGTAGGGTAAGACGGGCCCCTTAAGGTTGATCAATTAAAATCCATATAAATGAAAAGATATTTATTGAACAAACTAAACATTTGCGGATACAACCTCTTTGGCTATCATAATCAACATAATTAATAAAATAAAGAATAAACATTTTTGCAAAAAATCAACTATAGAAAAATATAACAAAAACCCGTTTTGCCCTAGGGGGGTTGGTAAAACGGGTACCCTAGGCGGGCAAAAAGATTAATCAAAACAGAGATCACAAAAGAATGAGCCATGCCCACTGTAGGAAGAGCATGAGTCATGAGCCCACTCTTGACATTGTGAGCATTGTATCCAGTCCTCAGAGGGTGGACTCACGTATTTTTCTTTGCATATTATGCAGTAAAATTCTCCATTTTCTTTATCCGCCTCATCCGTTTCCCTCTTACGTTTTCTTTGCCCAGATAATGACGGCTTTGGATCGTCGGCTTTTGCCTTTTTTGATGACTTCGGCTTTGTGGTCTTATTTTTTGTTTGAGATTTTTAAAATTTATCTTTTTGTTGCAATTTTATTGGGGTGCTTGTCAGAATTTCAGATTTTAATGGCTTTCTACGTCTGGTTGATGTTCTGGCAGGTGCTTGTGGCAATGGGTGAATTTCTTGAAGAATACCTGTGTTCTGGTATTCGATTGGTAATGGTGTAGTTGTCCCACGTTCTACGTTTGTCATATTCAGATCAGATAGATCCATTAGTTTTCTATAACTGAAGTATTTTCAGGTTGCTGGAGTAATCCTTCAGAACTGATGTTTGATGGAGCTATTGGAGTCTGCATAGGTTCTGTATATTGAACGTTTTCCATCAGCTGTTGAACATTTTCAGATTCAATACCTGGTGCTTCTATATCCTGTTCAAAAATCTGAGCTGGGACATTTTCAGACAACGTAGCAGGGTTACGGTAATCAGCTTGATCGTGATCTTGAGGTGGCAATTCTCGATTGTATACAGCATATGGTATAAAATAGTCATCCCCAATCGCATATCGATCAAACGGTTGAATACCTGCTGCTCGAAAGCCGCATAAAGCATTTTGCGGCGTAGCTGCTTTAAGATAAGCTTGGGATGCAAGTTTAGCAATATCATACTGGCCAATGACTCTCCCAGGATGTTTCTTCTGAAATTTATTAATTTCTATTATAAAAATGTTTTAAATGGTGACTATCCAAGATCAACAAAGCTTTGCAATCTTGAGTTGGTCGAACACGGCTGACGAAAACTCTGAGCCATTCCAGGAATATTTCACCATGAATCCACCCACTATCAGAAACAGAAGCTTCACTACCTGGCACTGCACCATCCAACAATCGGGCTTGGAATCTTTTGCGTTTGAAAATAAAGAACGGAGGTGGTAAAAAATTACCAGAAGCGTTGCAGCAACAGACAACTGTTGTTAGTGTTCCTTTTTCTGAACTGCTGACTATTCCCACTTGCTTTTTGCCATATTGTAATAATTAAAAAATATGTGTTATTTGACAATGAAAGAAGTAAGTGCGTAATCTCCTATTTAAAAGAAATATAAATAAAATTGGTTTGTAAGTACATTACCATAAAAGTTCGGGCGCCTTGGAGATACACATGCCTAAGATAATCAGCGGATATTGGAAACTTTTAATCTTCCGGAGGTGAGCTAAATGAAACCAAACTGTGAGGTTTAAGGTTTTATTGTCCACTCCAGTGTGCATTCAGAAATAGATGTAAGGATACATTCCTAATGTATAACTAACCTTAAATTTAAAATTAGATTTTTATAAGCTATGTCCATATTATCCTACGTCAATATGATTCTATGTCACCAATGCACTTTTAGGTTATTTTGAAGTTTAGATTTAAAATATAATTAAAGTAAGCTCACGGCATCCCTCGGCGAGTATATGTAAACACAGCAGCGGGAAAGCTCGTAGCAGGCGAAGTTTTCAGTTTAAGCCCATGCGGTACATCCAGGTTTGAGGCGAAAAGTCCAAACCCTCCATAAAGAAATGCAGATGACCGAAGACAAAGGTCCAAAGAAAAAGTCCAATGGAAAAAGAAAAAGGCAAAGACAAAGGGCAAAGGCGGCTCCAACCTGGAAACCTGTAATAAAATTGCATGTCATTAGAACAAACTCCAATATGAATGAACACGAGGTCCTAATTTTTTATAAATTTGTGCGTCTTACCGCCTTAATTTGCTGGAACAATGCCAATAGCAAAAGAAATCATAATATTCTCAGATTAAGAGCAGAAATAAACTATAATTCCACAAGAGGATAGTTGTGAGGACACAAACTATTATCCTTTAGGCCAAAATACTCTCATTTTTATGAGATTTATTGAAATTAAGTTACGAAGCCATGAATATCGACCATCCCGTCTCAATATAGGAAGAAAGGTGCTTTTGACAGCGATACGTCAAAATGTCATTCACTCCGCGCTCCGAAACCCTTCGTTCAAAAATAGAATTAAAACCGGTGTGACGACGTTCGCAGAGCGCGTCGTTACATTACATCCCTCCCCAAAAAGAAAAAAGAAAGAAAGAAACTTCCTTTTCTAATGAAAATTATGAGAGTCTAGAACAAAATTCCAAAAAACCTCAAAAGACAAAATGTCTGGCAACATTTTTCAATAAACAAAAAGGCAATGCGAAAGCATCTTGCAATGGGTATTGCAGAAATAATTATAAATTAAAGAATGGGAAAGCATTCCTAAAAATCAAAGAATGTGAAATCACTCGAAAAGTAAAGAACCAAACTCAGAAAAGAGCAAAAACTTATTTCAACACAAAAGTGAAAATAAATCCTTCAATAAAACAAATTAAACAATCCCTACTCAATTCCATTCCAGATATCGATTAGGCAACCAACGCCGTCGAATCTAATCCTTGATCTTAACCAGCCTTCTAGCATCAATACAAAAGTGCGGTTGAGCTCCTACGCCACCGACTCTATACCAGCTATTCCTGAAACAAAAATATGAAACTAACAAGATATCGGTTAAGCACCAACGCTGCCGAATCTGAAAGAAAATCGGTAAAAACAATGAAGTTTTCCCACTGTCGGTTAGGTTGAAAAGCCGCCGACTTCAAATTCCTATTCCAACATTCTAAACGTCAAAACAAAATCACAACAAAAGTGTCGTAATAATATATTTATAAGCATTGTGATCGGCATAACACCACCAACTTTCCGAGCACAAGCAAAATATAAAGAAAATATGACAATTGTGACCAGTACAACACCACTGACTTTCTGAGCACAACCGCATAAGAAAAGTATGACATTTGCGACCGGCACAACACCACCGACATCCCGTGCGCAAAGCATAAAAAATGTAACAATGTGTATAAAAACACAATCGTACAAAAAGAGAAAAACGACAATTACGACCGGCTCAACACCACCAGCTTCCCGTGCGCAAAGCGTAAGGTGTGACTATGTGTATGAAACACAATAGCACAAAAAATTGTAAAGTCCAGTAAGACACAAGTTTCCCAAAAATGGTATAACAAGGTGTGTAAAAAATGCATAAAATGCGTCCAATCCGAGAATCTTAATACTAAGAAAATAACCCAGAACTGTACAAAAATAAAGTTCAAGAAACTTAATTTTCCATTCCCTAAGTGAGTGGAAATAAGTCAAGTGAATTTAATGTAGAAAATGAATATTAAATTTCACTCCTATATTAGAGTAGAAACTAAATTCCTAAATTTGTACAAAATATACAATATTAAATATACAAGTGTATAAAAATATATACAGGAAAATAATCCTATACAACAAAGATAAATAAAAATTATAAGATCTTTCGATGTGGAACAATTTGTTAATATGGAGTAGAGTTACACAATAACAAGTCCTAAAATGACCTAAGTTATTTTTGAAGGAAACTAAAATTGAAATTAATAAATTGTTGTGAAGTTCCTAACATACATCACCTTTCAAGAACCCTAAACCTATCAAACATCACCTTTTAATGGGTTCAATACTTCAAACAAAGTACCAAAGACAAAGATAGACTTTTTGACAGTCAAAACAAGAATAATTTTAATATTTTATTATATCTTTAATATGATAACGACCAGTATAGTTTTTATTAAGGTCTTTTAAAACATAAACATTAGAGGAAATTTTATCTATTATTTCACACTTAACAAACTTAGGTGCTAACTTAGCCGAAAAGAATGCAGGAGCATTAGACTGCACAAAACTTCTCCTCCACACTATATCTCCCACTTCAAAAGAAATGACCTTCCTTCCTATATTATAATAACGCGCATTACGCTTATAAGCTTTAAGCAATGAAGCTTGAACTTTTATAAAAATATCACTAAGTGATTTAAGTGAAAAAGCAAATGAAGACCTATCAACAACATCAAGTTGATTGAGGTTATCAAAAGAATTACTAAAACGGTGCAATGAAGCATCAAAAATAAGTTCTCTACCGAACATGAGAAAATTAGGAGTGAAATCTGTAGCTAGATTCACACTACTATTTAAAGCTAATTGAACATGAGGCAAATATTTTGACCAAGTTCTATGATCATCTTTAACAAAACAAGAAATACATGTTTCGACTGTTTTGTTATATCTCTCTACAGGATTATTTTGAGGTGTATATAAAGTATTATAAAATATTTTACTAATATTATAACTTTTTAGAAAATCTACAAATTGCTTAGCTGTAAATTGGCTTCCATTATCACAAACAAAAATTTTATGTTTAACTAAATGAGTAAGACCTAAGCCTCTCTTTTCATAAGAAATATTTTCAAAAAGTGAAATAATTTTATTTAACTCGTGTTTCTCAGAAGGAGAAAGTTCAGAAACAGAAGTAACTGCATTTACACAAGTAGTGGATTCATATTCAAAAGTAATATTATTCCATAAGTCTTTAGCAAGATTAAATTTCAACCAAAAGTCAAATCCCAAAATAATTGAAGGTTTAAAAGAAGGTATTATCAAAAAATCTACATTTTGAGTTAAGTTATCACAAGTGATAGGTAAAACCATAGTTCCAATAACATTGTGTGCAGAACCATCAGCAGTAACAGCGTTACCTTTATAAGGTTTAAATTTATAACCTAATTGCAAAAATGTTTGATGAATATTAGAACCGAGTACACAACTACAAGCTCCACTATCTAACAAACCTGAATAAAATTTATCATATTAAATGAAGATGCGGCTCTCCGACTATGATCACCAACTTCAGACAAATCAGCCATGACATGAGGCATCTCATGAGTATAAGTACCAACTGGAACATCATTAACAATATTCTCAAACAAAGGCGGGACCTGTATTTCCTTATCCATGTTTGATTTATAAAAGGATGTGAAAATCTAATAAAAAGTTGTATTAAACACACTATAAGTTTCTAATTAAAGTATCAATTAAAGTTTCTAATTAAAGTTAATTAAATTATGAATGAAGTTAATTGCATTGATAGCAAAACGCTAAACTCAAAAGTCAACAAACTCATAGAATGGAATGTTATTGTTGCAAAAATTATTTAGGTCAAATGCCTATAAAGATAAAAATGCATTAGTGATTCACAAAATAAATTATTTATGTCTACTTAAGGTAAACAGCAAATATTCAAATATTACTATGTTTTCACACATGTGAATAAAGGTTAAGAACTAGTAATTATATAATATTACTAAGTGGAAAATCTTACCTGTAATAAACAAAAGCTATATAAGATAAAACAGTTATAACAATAACCATGTTATACAAATTGAAACATTCACCTGTAATTGAGAGATACAAACAATAGTACTAACTTGTAGTATGATTAGTTTTGCAAAGTAAACAATAACAAAGATTTACTGTAATACACAGTTATGTAACAGTAAAATACATGAAGAAAACACTGTTCTTAACATGATAAGGTAAAAAATAATGCAAAGGTGACAAGGAATAAAGATATATGCACACTGTCATGTCCCTGTTCGGGCGCCAATTGTAATAATTAAAAAATATGTGTTATTTGACAATGAAAGAAGTAAGTGCGTAATCTCCTATTTAAAAGAAATATAAATAAAATTGGTTTGTAAGTACATTACCATAAAAGTTCGGGCGCCTTGGAGATACACATGCCTAAGATAATCAGCGGATATTGGAAACTTTTAATCTTCCGGAGGTGGGCTAAATGAAACCAAACTGTGAGGTTTAAGGTTTTATTGTCCACTCCAGTGTGCATTCAGAAATAGATGTAAGGATACATTCCTAATGTATAACTAACCTTAAATTTAAAATTAGATTTTTATAAGCTATGTCCATATTATCCTACGTCAATATGATTCTATGTCACCAATGCACTTTTAGGTTATTTTGAAGTTTAGATTTAAAATATAATTAAAGTAAGCTCACGGCATCCCTCGGCGAGTATATGTAAACACAGCAGCGGGAAAGCTCGTAGCAGGCGAAGTTTTCAGTTTAAGCCCATGCGGTACATCCAGGTTTGAGGCGAAAAGTCCAAACCCTCCATAAAGAAATGCAGATGACCGAAGACAAAGGTCCAAAGAAAAAGTCCAATGGAAAAAGAAAAAGGCAAAGACAAAGGGCAAAGGCGGCTCCAACCTGGAAACCTGTAATAAAATTGCATGTCATTAGAACAAACTCCAATATGAATGAACACGAGGTCCTAATTTTTTATAAATTTGTGCGTCTTACCGCCTTAATTTGCTGGAACAATGCCAATAGCAAAAGAAATCATAATATTCTCAGATTAAGAGCAGAAATAAACTATAATTCCACAAGAGGATAGTTGTGAGGACACAAACTATTATCCTTTAGGCCAAAATACTCTCATTTTTATGAGATTTATTGAAATTAAGTTACGAAGCCATGAATATCGACCATCCCGTCTCAATATAGGAAGAAAGGTGCTTTTGACAGCGATACGTCAAAATGTCATTCACTCCGCGCTCCGAAACCCTTCGTTCAAAAATAGAATTAAAACCGGTGTGACGACGTTCGCAGAGCGCGTCGTTACAATATACGGATAAAACTTTAGGTGGTTTTGTGGAAGATGTTCGGACACCCGTTTCGTCCATATTATAAATCATATCTGGGCGGATCCTCTCTGATTCTAAGATATGTTCTAGTAAATCGTAGAACCTGTTTACAGCTGGTATGTTAAATGCTTGTAGTCGAGCAATAGACGTCGATTCTGGGGTTCTTAATACAATTTCTGGATGTCTTTTCTTAAAGTTCTTAAACCATTGCTTGCCTGCAACATTATCTTTAAATTTTGTTTGCTTATTTTTGCGTTTAGCAAATTCACCCGCTAATTGCAAAAATTCACATTTAGCCAGTCCATAGAAAAGTGCATCAAGTTCTTTCTAATGCTGTACTAGCTCCAGTTCTTCAGTATCTGTAAATATGGTCTTGAACCGGCCCAGACTCTTTGTATACGAACCTGTCTTAACGCGTCGCTGCAATACGCTGTATGATATTCCATATTTTTAGCAGCCTGTTTAATGTTAGTTTGTTTTTGCTTCATAAATGGCTTCTTTTAACGTATGCTCGGACCAAGAAGCTCTTTGAGATTTTCTTGTGTAATTAAACACCATCTGGAAAAAATAAATTAAATTGTAGACTTATATAAATACACAATAACAAGCGGGTAAAAAGGGTACTACGCGTCTTGCCCGCACCCGTTTTACCCTCCACCCGAAAATCTGAGCTGACCCAAAAAAATGCACACAAAATAACTATTTCGTTCTTTGAATGTACTTACATTAGATACATTAAAGACTATAAGCTTTATCGCGACAAGCATTGATGCACAGTAAATTGCAAATAAATCAAAAGATACACAGCGTACTCACCTTTAGATTTTTTGGCGCGAAAACTTGTACTGTCTGGTGTGCACTCAACTGGCTCGTGCCGCTCGCCGCGGCGTACTGATTTGTGCGCGGGGGGAATGCGTTAGCGCTCTTCGCAACAATAGTGCCTCGATCTTACATTATGACAAAGATAGAATAAGTACCCTTTTTGCCTACCGTCACCTTCTTGCCCGACCGTCCCCTAATAATAAAAAAAACGATCCAACACATATACAATAATAAAAAAACATCCTGAACAAAAACTCTATTCTTACAGGGTCTGCAGCGCGAGTGTGATTCATCTGGTATTGCATACGCCCCGTATCGAGAGGTCTCTAAAAATAGTCTATTTACAACTAACCTAACCTAAGTACTTAACCTATCAATAAGTTGTTCCCTAAGAGCTCGTCCCCTGATCAATTGAGCAGTATTTTCATGGTCTTGGTGGAATTTTTCCTGCTCAATAAAGTCGTTTTTTATCCTGCCAAATATATTTTCAATCACCACACGTGCTGTTCTGTGTTTTGCATTATAATTGGCTTCCCGAGAAGCTTGAGCAGGGTTATAATATGGTGTCATGAGTCAGGGTCTCTGTGGATACACTGAGTCACCTGCAATTATTTAATTTATGATTTGATTTGAAAACAACTTTTAATAGCAGGCGGTACCAATGACATATCATAAACCGAATGAATTAGTATTTAGATATCTACCTAATAGCCAGACAATTTCACCATTTGCATGTAAAGATTGCATAAATCTGTTTATCTGCCTATTATCCCAGATAAAAGAGTCGTGGGTTGCACCCCCATGTTTTTTTTTCATGCATTGTTTTGTAATTGACGGCTAAGATCTTGCAATCACAGTCACACACCTGAAAGAAAAACAAAAATTCTAATTATACTTATTTTTTATTTACTAGCTGACCCGGTTATGATAGTTGTACTGTTATCATCGTGTGTTCAATTTGATCCATATATAGTAGACCAGCTTAGCCAATTCTAGTTTCTCATCATCATCATCACAGCGTTTAGTTCCTGTTGCATCCAAAACCTGTTAGGCAGTTCACTTGATTACTGACGTCATATTATGTGACAGCAGTCGCTCCCATAAAAACCAATATGAGCGAAACAATGGAAGGAAGGAGTAGAAGATATAATAATTATGAATAATGCTCACAATTTGTACATTCAAAGAGTGGTAATGTTTCCTACAATAATATAGATGTTCTCTTGCTGGGGTGAATATTTTGAAATGGGACCCATCAATACTTATAAAATAAAATAATATAATAAAAATATTTATTGTCTCTTAACAATTTAAATACAAATATAAATACAACAATAATATAACTTACTTCTTAGTTTTCTTAGTAGCTATATAAGAAACTGTAATTGTGAGACTAGTGCCTAAACTAGATACAACAGTTTGTATCTGTATTTATAGGACACCAGAAACCTACGCAACCAGTAATACACTATTAATATTAGTACATTATGTGACAACATAAACACGAACAAAAAATTATGTAGTTACCTATATACCTTTAATAACTATAAATAAACATTACTTCTTAACTTAAAATCTCGAGTAAATATTCTGTTTCAACATAATTTAGATGCTGCAACCAACTTGTAAGCATTTTTTTGCATTCAAATCTAGATTTACTGTATAGGCTTATGCTTCTACTAGCTCTGTTGTAGAGTCTTGGACCCAGGACGTAACACTGGCGAGCCGCGAACGAGGTTCTGTGCACAACCGGATCGAATATCGCATACTTTCTACGAGCTGAGGTGTGCGCGATAGGATTATACTCAAGAATTGTATGAGTATGGTAATTTTTAAGCAATTTGCTTTCAGCATAAAAAGTTGACGAACTGTCAGGACTTTATAATTGCGATATAGTTGGTCGGTTGGGGGATCTAAAGGACTTCCTATTTATGACCTTAATTACTGCTCTTTGTGTTATTTCTAGTGGTAGTAGAGTCGTTTTGTGTGCTCCTCCCCAGGCGAGTATACAATATGTTAGTATTGACTATGCCTGGGCAAAGTACACACTCTTTAAGATGGTGTCATTTGCAGAGTTTCGTAACAATTTGAATATGTAAATTAATTTGCGAGTGCGAGCTTTAAGTGCTTCGATGTGTTTTTTTTCACGAGAGCGTTTCGTCTATATATACCCTTAAGTATTTTATCACGGACGATCTCTCTAATTCTACTCCCGTATAATCATTTGATTCAGTTAAGTTAGTATGGGTCGTGATGCTGATCGAGTCTGGTGGAGGTAAAGAGCTAGAGATTGTTGCGAATATTACTTACACTGTCTTTGATATATTTAGGATGAGTAGATTGTTTGAAAGCCAGATAGTCACCAATTTCATAATCTCATCAGCCTTTATTTAGGCCTCCTGCCACGATGTTCCTTCTACTATAAGGGCTGTCCCAACTTCTCACGGGTCATGGCTGCTTCGCCAAGTACCTGTGGGAGGTGGTGGGGGTGGAAGCGAAGCCCCGGTGCCGAAACTGCACCAGCGGCGACCCCGACACGGCACACCACACTTTGGCCGTGTGTGACGCGTGGGGCGGCCAAAGAGCGGCCCTCACAAGCATCATTGGTGTGGACCTCTCGCTGTCGGCCGTAGTTTCAGCTATGGCCGGCAGCGAACAGTGTTGGGCCGCCGTCGCCTCGTTCGCTAGCGAGGTGATGGCGGCAAAGAGAGAGGCCTTGCGGGAGCGGGAGCGAGCTGGGCTCACTCTTCCGCCCCGCAGGCCCCCGGCGAGGGGACGCCGGCGAACTCAATTCGCCCGCGTCCCCGAATGAGAGTGGCCACGGGCAGTGGGTCGGGGGACCCGCTGCCCCTATGCTGATGTGGCGGAATGCGCCCCTGTGTGTTCCTGGGGTGCATTCTTGAGGTGAAAAACCCCCACCATTCCGGCCTGATTGCCGGGATGATGGGGTCTTAAGTAGCGGGCCTACCAAGGACGCCCCTAGCCGAGTCGCGGTGAGCAGACTATCCCGCGGCTCGGATTAGGCGAAGGAGGAACACCGTGGTGGTTTAGTGGGTAGTCTGGCCTTTGTCCAAGGCCAGGAGTCCCACACGAAGCGAGCCTCCTGCCCCCGCGGGGGGTGAGCGAAGTGCGTAAATGCATTCCACCACGTAAACAAAAAAAAAAAACATCTGCGTAAGTAATCACTGAACATCCGGTAAAGCAAAGCTGAGATAGCTGATTTATGTAAATCAGGAAGAGTGTAGGGCCTAGGACGCTTCCCTGGGGAACACTAAAGGAGAGCTGATCATACCGATAGTGACATCATCGATTTTTATACACTGTGTCCGGTCACTCAAGTAATCATGGAAAAGTTCTCTTCCTCTTATTCCAATGTGCTCTAGTTTATATAAGAGATCAGGAATCGATACCGTGTCAAAGGCTTTTTTAGGTCAAGGAAAATACCAACGTATTTTAATTTTTTATCTAGTGATTTCGAGACGGTTTCAGTCAAGTGGAGAACAGCGTTTTCCGTTGATCTATTTTTCGAAACCATACTGATTATTGGAAAGTATGTTTTCTTTTTCAAAGAAACCTAGTAATCTTTTATTTAAAACTTTTTCCAGAATTTTAGAGAACATATTCAAAACAGATATAGGTCTGTAATTTTCAGGGTTGACTTTATCGTTTAAGAGCTCTTGGAAATACTCCTGCATTAATGCAGAGGTTACATAGTTGAGTTATGAGTGGACCCAGAGTAGTTGTTGAGATATTGTCCCACCCCGAGGCGCAGTCGTTTTTGAGTGATAGGACCAAGTTCTCTATCTCTGTGTTGTCTGTTTCTAGAATGGCTATCGAGTTAGAGTAGTTGGTCTGAGGAAAAAAGTTAGGTGGCAACGCCATGGGAGTAGTTTTATTGGTGATATCTTTCGCTAGCTTTTGCCCAGCAGTTGCAAAGTAACTTATATACCAAGTTGGCAGAGATTTTGGGATTCTCAGCAGCTTGCAACAAATTGGTGAATCGGTTTGATTTTTTTGACATATTTGCAACCTTCTTTATAGTCCTCCAATTTGCCTTTTGATCTTTTCCCGCTTTTTCAAACTGTCCGGTTTCATATGCTCGCTGTAATTTATTTAAAAATTTTCAGCAAAAATTACGGTATCGTGTGTAAGTTATTTTTAATATCACGTTATTTGGATCGTTGCTACTTTTGAGATGCAATCTGTCGCGATTTCTTATATACCTTAAGAGACCTGGGGTTATCCACGGTTTAATGGGGTACTTTTTGTAGATACTTGTTTTGTTTTGGGACAATTATATACGGTCCTTCTTATCATAGAGATAAGTAAGTCGGTGTAAGTGTTAGGGTCAGTCGTGCTCGTTAGTGCACTAAAATCTAGATGTCGCAGTTCATTTAGTGCAGCTTCTAAGTCTAGACGCTTTAAATATGTCGAAGAATTCATGTTACATATAGGGTAATTAATGTACAGAATGGTTGAGTAATGGTCTGTTATCGTTGATGTAACTACTAAGGTTAGATTTTAACATAACATGATCATAGCAAGTTTTGCCATGAGTTGCAAAAAATGCTTAGAGAGGTAGCCTTGTTCCGCTAACATCTCCAGGTATTGGTCAGCAGCAGAAAAGTCAATCCCCGGTGAAATGTCAATATTAATATCGCCAAGAATAGACACAGCTATAAATGATGATAAATTATCTAAAACATCATACAAACCATTGGTAAACATGTCCGTGCTAGGAAACGATGGCGAGCGGTAAATTGCAACAACAGCAAGGTCTCTTTTAAATTTGCACACTAAGACAGAACCTTCATTAAATGTAGGGCATTCAATTTGACATTGCATATTGCTTTTCACGTATATCAACTACGCCCTAATTTTGATTAATGTTTACATTGGTACTATATGAGTCATAACCATACATCGGTGAAATGCTCGACACTTAACCAGCACTCGGACAATATTATGACGTCAAAAGTACACTTAATGTCCGCTAACAAAACTAAGAGTTGGTTAAAATTACGATTTATGCTGCGTATATTCATATGAAAAATCATAATACCTGAGTTTTTATTACTTATTTCCAATTTGCACTCACTAGGCGAACATATGTATGAGTCTCTATCTTCGAAGTCCTCAATTTCTTTATGTACATCGTCCATAATAGCGTTGAAGCTACTATAGGGCCAGAAAAGATGTCTGTTTCGACGCTTTAAGCGCCCTCATAGTCGGTTGATTGGAGTAGTCGGTCCTCTGCACTTTTTCGGGTCGGGCACTCGATTTCACCAGTACTGTGATTGTGTGGCTTTTTAGAGCGCATGCAGGATGCACACTTAGGTGGCTGGTCATGAGCAGAGCACTCTTTGAGGGTGTGGCCAGCACATTCACAATGACCACAGGTTAGGTCCGAATCCCGGCAGTGTTTAGCCGAATGTCCGTATTGTTGACACTTGTAACACCCTAGTTACAAGTATGAAGTCTCGGCCTGGGCATGAAGTCCAATCTATAAAGATACGCTCCTGTTTGATTAAGATATTTCTAATCTCAGCTATTACCTCCATAATGTAGTTACAGTAAGGACTGTCTTTTTTACCAGACTTGTGGCTAAGTTTGATAGAGTTAAAAAAATGTTCATGGGTCAGGTTCGGACTCCTATCTGTAATATTTTGTTGGAAAAGACAGTCGAACAAGGTATCAGACGGCACACCTAGGAAAATCAATCTAGGCCTTCTTTTTGAAGTCTCTTCGATCTTAAGGCCCGATAGTTGTAACTGCTCAGATTCTTTTAGTTTTACTAGGTCACCCTTCCCTGCTGTACTTATAATAACACCACCGTTCCTTAGCCCGCGGATATGTAGCTTTAATTTCTCAGGCTTTTCTGTTCAGGCTTTTTCTTTTCATTCAGGCTATTCTGCACTATCTTTTAGTATCCTCACTAGATTTTTCTTTATCGACTGGATATATCGTCAAGCTAGCCATTTTTGGAGGGCAAACTAAATTTTCCTTACCTTTCTTTATGATATCGGCATAGAATATACAGGACTGAGGTGTAGCTTTAGCAAGCATTCTTGCTATAGCATGGATACCGTTTCTCAGCTCTCGAAGTTGCACACTAGTGTCATTTTCCTTTCTCAAGGTCTCGTTTTCGGCCTGGGATGATATGAGCTTCTGCTTTACAGATTGGTATTGTACTGCCATCTGGGACACTCCATGTTTCACCTTTCTGGATATATTTGAGATTCTTATTTTATTTTCGCTGTTCAGCTTACCACTGTCAGTCGAAATATGACATACTTCATTGAGAAAACTATCCATTTGACTCATCCATTTTTGTATCTCAGAAGTAGATACCACGGAGAGTCCAGGTGCTGCGTGGGCTGGAATGTCCTCGTCTTGTGGGCGCGGTGAGCCCGGGGGTGGGCTACGTGCGGTCCGGGCACTCCGGCTGAATGGCGAGTCCATTACGAAGTTTTTGCCATTACTTTCGTGTCCACATCAAACAGTTCGTTTATTCAACTTCCAACTATACCAGGCACTCCATATTTTGAGAAGAATCTGAAAAAAAAAATTGCATAGAGAACGTTAGAGGTGACCGCGTCGTTGTTCAACTGTTTCGTACGACTGATCGGATCGGAACTAACAGTAGGTATGCATTGAACTATTAGTCGGACCAAAAGCAAAATTATTACAGAATTAAACAAATTACTTAGGTGTATAGGATATCTGAAAAGAATCGAACCTCTATCTCACGGCTGCTCTGTCTGCTACTGGAGTGGCAGAAAATTTAATAAATTTATTTATTAGGTTGGGATTGTTCAGCGCATCTGTGACCTCGCTCACGAATTGGCTTATCACC
Organism: Eilema griseolum; assembly: GCA_963662185.1. Taxonomy (NCBI): domain Eukaryota; kingdom Metazoa; phylum Arthropoda; class Insecta; order Lepidoptera; family Erebidae; genus Eilema; species Eilema griseolum. Next base: position 21,138,240 of record OY759231.1, on the reverse strand, counting down.
TGCTGCGACAAATTTTCTGTCATACCAATAGCGCGTTTGTATGATCCAGTGGCGAAAAATGTTAATACTGCCAATACCTAAAATAAAATTCATTGTGCAGTGCATTTGCTTAAAATGATTTGGTGTAATGTTGATTAAGAAGTACATGCTTGCTTAGATATGAAACAATCTTACCTTCAGCTCTTATGACACTCGTTGAGATGATTTTAATTGGGTCAACTGCTGCAGTTCAGCACAAAGGTTGTAATAATTAAAAAAATATGTGTCATATGACAATGAAAGAAGTAAGTGTGTAATCTCCTATTTAAAAGAAATATAAATAAAATTGGTTTGTAAGTACATTACCATAAAAGTTCGGGCGCCTTGGAGATACACATGCCTAAGATAATCAGCTGAGATTGGAAACTTTTAATCTTCCGGAGGTGAGCTAAATGAAACCAAACTGTGAGGTTTAAGGTTTTATTGTCCACTCCAGTGTGCATTTAGAAATAGTTGCAAGGATACATTCCTAATGTATATCTAACCTTAAATTTAAAATTAGAGTTTTATAAGCTAGGTCAAAATGATCTTATGTCAATATGATTCTATGTCACCAATGCACTTTTAGGTTATTTTGAAGTTTAGATTTAAAATATAATTAAAGTAAGCTCACGGCATCCCTCGGCGAGTATATGTAAACACAGCAGCGGGAAAGCTCGTAGCAGGCGAAGTTTTCAGTTTAAGCCCATGCGGTACATCCATGTTTGAGGTGAAAAGCCCAAACCCTCCATAAGGAAATGCAGTTGACCGAAGACAAAGAAACGCCGAAAAAGGTCCAAAGAAAAGAGAAAAGGCAAAGACAAAGGCGGTTCCAATTGGAAACCTGTAACAAAATTGCATGTCATTAGAACAACTCCTATATGGGCACGAGGTCCTAATTTTTTATAAATTTGGGCGACTTACCGCCTTAATTTGCTGGAACAATGCCAATAGCAAAAGAAATCATAATATTCTCAGATTAAGAGCTGAAACAATAGAATTTTAACAATTATTTTTCAAATTAGGAGCGTGGCGATTTCCATCAGAGTGAATCTTATTAAAAAATGACAACTCACCAGAAATAAACTATAATTCCACAAGAGGATAGTTGTGAAGACACAAACTATTATCCTTTAGGCCAAAATACTCTCATTTTTATGAGATTTATTGAAATTAAGTTACGAAGCCATGAATATCGACCATCCAGCCTCAATGCTAGGAAGAAAGGTGCTTTGACAGCCATACGTCAAAATGTCATTCACTCCGCGTTCCGAAACCCTTCGTTCAAAAATAGAATTAAAACCGGTGTGACGACGTTCGCAGAGCGCGTCGTTACATTACATCCCTCCCCAAAAAGAAAAAAGAAAGAAAGAAACTTCCTTTTCTAATGAAAATTATGAGAGTCCAGAACAAAATTCCAAAAAACCTCAAAAGACAAAATGTCTTGCAACATTTTTCAATAAACAAAAAAGGCAATGCGAAAGCATCCCGCATTGGGTATTGCAGAAATAATTATAAAGTAAAGAATGTGAAAGCATTCCAAAAAATCAAAGAATGTGAAAACATTCGTAAAGTAAAGAATTAAGTTAAAAAAGAGAACTTCCAGTTTTAAATGGAAACAAAGGATATTATCCAACTTAATGGAACAACCGAAACCAAACTTAGAAAAGAGTAAAAACTTATTTCAACACAAAAGTGAAAATAAATCCTTCCATAAAACAAATTAAACAATCCCTACTCAATTCCATTCCAGATATCGATTAGGCAACCAACGCCGTCGAATCTAATCCTTGATCTTAACCAGCCTTCTAGCATCAATACAAAAGTGCGGTTGAGCTCCTACGCCACCGACTCTATACCAGCTATTCCTGAAACAAAAATAGGAAACTAACAAGATATCGGTTAAGCACCAACGCTGCCGAATCTGAAAGAAAATCGGTAAAAACAATGAAGTTTTCCCACTGTCGGTTAGGTTGAAAAGCCGCCGACTTCAAATTCCTATTCCAACATCCAAAACGTCAAAACAAAATCACAACAAAAGTGTCGTAATAATATATTTATAAGCATTGTGATCGGCATAACACCACCAACTTTCCGAGCACAAGCAAAATATAAAGAAAATATGACAATTGTGACCAGTACAACACCACTGACTTTCTGAGCACAACCGCATAAGAAAAGTATGACATTTGCGACCGGCACAACACCACCGACATCCCGTGCGCAAAGCATAAAAAATGTAACAATGTGTATAAAAACACAATCGTACAAAAAGAGAAAAACGACAATTACGACCGGCTCAACACCACCAGCTTCCCGTGCGCAAAGCGTAAGGTGTGACTATGTGTATGAAACACAATAGCACAAAAAATTGTAAAGTCCAGTAAGACACAAGTTTCCCAAAAAATGGTATAACAAGGTGTGTAAAAAATGCATAAAATGCGTCCAATCCGAGAATCTTAATACTAAGAAAATAACCCAGAACTGTACAAAAATAAAGTTCAAGAAACTTAATTTTCCATTCCCTAAGTGAGTGGAAATAAGTCAAGTGAATTTAATGTAGAAAATGAATATTAAATTTCACTCCTATATTAGAGTAGAAACTAAATTCCTAAATTTGTACAAAATATACAATATTAAATATACAAGTGTATAAAAATATATACAGGAAAATAATCCTATACAACAAAGATAAATAAAAATATAAGATCTTTCGATGTGGAACAATTTGTTAATATGGAGTAGAGTTACACAATAACAAGTCCTAAAATGACCTAAGTTATTTTTGAAGGAAACTAAAATTGAAATTAATAAATTGTTGTGAAGTTCCTAACATACATCTCCTTTCAAGAACCATAAACCTACCAAACATCACCTTTTAATGGTTCATTACTTCAAACAAAGTACCAAAGACAAAGATAGACTTTTTGACAGTCAAAACAAGAATAATTTTAATATTTAATTATGTCTTTAATATGATAACGACCAGTATAGTTTTTATTAAGGTCTTTTAAAACATAAACATTAGAGGAAATTTTATCTATTATTTCACACTTAACAAACTTAGGTGCTAACTTAGCCGAAAAGAATGCAGGAGCATTAGACTGCACAAAACTTCTCCTCCACACTATATCTCCCACTTCAAAAGAAATGACCTTCCTTCCTATATTATAATAACGCGCATTACGCTTATAAGCTTTAAGCAATGAAGCTTGAACTTTTATAAAAATATCACTAAGTGATTTAAGTGAAAAAGCAAATGAAGACCTATCAACAACATCAAGTTGATTGAGGTTATCAAAAGAATTACTAAAACGGTGCAATGAAGCATCAAAAATAAGTTCTCTACCGAACATGAGAAAATTAGGAGTGAAATCTGTAGCTAGATTCACACTACTATTTAAAGCTAATTGAACATGAGGCAAATATTTTGACCAAGTTCTATGATCATCTTTAACAAAACAAGAAATACATGTTTCGACTGTTTTGTTATATCTCTCTACAGGATTATTTTGAGGTGTATATAAAGTATTATAAAATATTTTACTAATATTATAACTTTTTAGAAAATCTACAAATTGCTTAGCTGTAAATTGGCTTCCATTATCACAAACAAAAATTTTAGGTGTTCCAAACTTAAGAAATATTTCTTTTTCAAGTACCCTACAAATTACTTTAGTGGTAGCACTAGTCATAGGAAATATCCAACAATATTTTGTAAAAACATCTATGATTGAAAGTATATACTTATGGCCAGAATAAGCTTTTGGAAGAGTTCCAATAATATCAATAGAAAGCATTAACATTGGTTTATCAACTTTCTTAGGATTAACCATAATTCCACGAGGTGGATTAGTAGAAGATTTATAAGCTTTACAAGTATCACAAGAAGAAATGTATTTTTGAACATCAATAAACATACCTTTCCAAAAATAATGTATTTTTAATTTATTTAAAGTTTTATGAATTCCTAAATGTCCTGAATTAACATCATCATGATTAGATTTAATAGTGTCTAAGATGTGTTCTTTAGGTATGACAATTTTCCAATTTAAACGATTATTAGGATTATATTTATCTTTACAAAATCTATACAAAGTATCACATTCAACTTTGAAATTTTTATATTTTCTAGGAAACTTTTGACAATTTACAAATATTTTTCTATACCAAGGATCAACGATATCCTCATTTGGCATAACAATAATATTATTTACAGGAATATTAATAGCAGAAATTTCTATTCTGGATAAACAATCTGGAACTAAATGTAAAGAACCTTTTTTATATTTAACATCAAAAGTAAATTGAGAAATTCTAGCAGCCCAACGTGCAAGACGACCACTAGGATTATTAAGTTTAAGAAGCCAAGTTAAACTAGCATGGTCAGTGATAACTGTAAATTTCATTCCTTCAATATAAGGTCTGAAATGTTCAATAGAATCCAATATTGACAACAACTCTCTCTCAGTTGTACTATAATTACGTTCACATTTATTAAGTGATCTAGAATAATAAGCTACAGGATGTTGATCTCCATTATCATCATCTTGGCTCAGGACACTACCAATTCCAACAGAACTAGCATCGCAATGTAAAGAGAATGGTCTTTCAAAATTCGGACAATGTAAAACTGGTGCAGAAATTAATGCAAGTTTTAAATTATGAAAAGCAACTTCAGCTTCTTCATTCCAGAAAAGAGATTTTTTAGAATTCTTGCTTCCGGCCGTTAATTTGGTTAAGGGCGAAGCAATATCAGCAAACTTATCAATGAATCTACGGTAATAAGAACATAACCCAAGAAAACTTCTTAATTGTCTAACGCTTTCTGGGCGTGGGAAACTTTTAATGGACTCCAATTTAGCAGGGTCTGTATGTAAACCATTACTATCAACAATATAACCAAGATAACGCAGTTTATCTTTACAAAAATTACACTTTTTTAAATTAATAGTTAACCCAGCATCTTTAAGGATTTTATAAATTTTATTTAAATAATCTAAATGATCAGAGAATGTAGAATTTATCAATATGAGATCATCTAAGTAACAGAATGCTACATTATCAAATTCTGGTCCAAACAACTTGTCTACGAGTCTCTGCAACTCTGCAGGTGCATTAGTCAAACCGTACACCATCCGGGTAAAATGAAATAAACCTTTCCCAGGAACAACAAAAGCAGTCTTCTCTCGAGAAGATTCTTCTAAAGCGATTTGCAAAAATGCTTTAGACAAATCAATAGTAGTTATATAATTAGCACCCCGAAGGTTATCTAAAATTCTAGAAGGGTAAGGTAAAGGATAAGAATCTTTAACAGTAACTGAATTTAAACGTCTAGAGTCCAAACATAATCTTGTTCCACCATCGCGTTTTTCAACGGCTAACACTGGAGAACACCAAGGAGATTTAGAAGGTTCAATAATATTTTCCTTTAATAAAACTTCCACTTCATCATAAAGTTCTTTTTGTTTAGCAGGACTAAGGGGCCAATAACGTTGTTTAAAAGGTTCACCAGTAACATTAATTTTATGTTTAACTAAATGAGTAAGACCTAAGCCTCTCTTTTCATAAGAAATATTTTCAAAAAGTGAAATAATTTTATTTAACTCATGTTTCTCAGAAGGAGAAAGTTCAGAAACAGAAGTAACTGCATTTACACAAGTAGTGGATTCATATTCAAAAGTAATATTATTCCATAAGTCTTTAGCAAGATTAAATTTCAACCAAAAGTCAAATCCCAAAATAATTGAAGGTTTAAAAGAAGGTATTATCAAAAAATCTACATTTTTAGTTAAGTTATCACAAGTGATAGGTAAAACCATAGTTCCAATAACATTGTGTGCAGAACCATCAGCAGTAACAGCGTTACCTTTATAAGGTTTAAATTTATAACCTAATTGCAAAAATGTTTGATGAATATTAGAACCGAGTACACAACTACAAGCTCCACTATCTAACAAACCTGAAAAAATTTATTATTAATATTAAAATTTAAATAAGGTCTAGTGTCTTTATGTTTAACAAACAAAATAGGAGCAGCCCTGATATTATTAAAGAAAACTTTCAAATAATCCAACCAATCATTAAATTCTTTCTTACAAGTGGCTTCATTCGGAGCATTGCTAAATTTTTTCAACATCGAGTCACCAGAAGTTTTATCAAAAACTAGGGCTCGATGGGACCTGATACGTTTTTTGACTGAACAGTATTTGAATTACAAACTTCGCAATTCTTCGTAGTGACGCCAAGCTTGTGACATTTAAAACAAATTACACCTGGAAATGTAGGGCAATTTTTATAAGAATGTCCAGAGGACTTACATTTTAAACAAGTTAAATCATCTGATTTAACAGCACTAATTTGAGCAGAATATTTTTCTTTTTTAATACTTTTATTCTCACTCAAGTTTTTTCTTGACACAAAATTCTATAATTCTCTGCTGAGGTTAATAAATTCGTCGATAGAAGAAATAGTTCTACCAAACACAAAAGGTGTGTAAATATTCAACATGTTATGTTTAATAATAGTTATGAGGGTAGCATCAAAAACAGGCATAGACAAACGGCTAGCCATATCCATTATGTCTGTAATAAAATCTGGTAATGACTCAGTTATCTTTTGTTTACGAGTACGGAGTTCATGTTCCAAATGATAATCAAATTCAATTCTATCAAAACGTTTCAACAACGCAGCCTTCAAATCCTGCCAAGAAGCAATACGAATACGAACACCACGAAACCATTTAAGCGCAGTGCCTGACAAAAGATCAGAGAATGAACTAACCAAAAAATATTCATTAAAATTTTTAAACAAGAAATATTCTTCCACTTGAGTAATAAATTCCCTAACGCACGATTTACCATCATACAAAAGCTTACTTCGTTTTAAATCAGGCAACTTAGTAACAGAAGGCAAGTTTTTCTTCAAATTATCATTCAATAAAACATTCATCATATTAAATGAAGATGCGGCTCTCAGACTATGATCACCAGCTTCAGACAAATCAGCCATGACATGAGGCATCTCATGAGTAGAAGTACCAACTGGAACATCATTAACTAGAATATTCTCAAACAAAGGCGGGACCTGTATTTCCTTATCCATGTTTGATTTATAAAAGGATGTGAAAATCTAATAAAAAGTTGTATTAAATACACTATAAGTTTCTAATTAAAGTATCAATTAAAGTTTCTAATTAAAGTTAATTAAATTATGAATGAAGTTAATTGCATTGATAGCAAAACGCTAAACTCAAAAGTCAAACAAACTCATAGAATGGAATGTTATTGTTGCAAAAGTTATTTAGGTCAAATGCCTATAAAGATAAAAATGCATTAGTGATTCACAAAATAAATTATTTATGTCTACTTAAGGTAAACAGCAAATATTCAAATATTACTATGTTTTCACACATGTGAATAAAGGTTAAGAACTAGTAATTATATAATATTACTAAGTGGAAAATCTTACCTGTAATAAACAAAAGCTATATAAGATAAAAGAATTATAACAATAACCATGTTATACAAATTGAAACATTCACCTGTAATTGAGAGATACAAACAATAGTACTAACTTGTAGTATGATTAGTTTTGCAAAGTAAACAATAACAAAGATTTACTGTAATACACAGTTATGTAACAGTAAAATACATGAAGAAAACACTGTTCTTAACATGTTAAAGTAAAAAATAATGCAAAGGTGACAAGGAATAAAGATACATGCACACTGTCATGTCCCTGTTCGCGAGTGCCAATTGTAATAATTAAAAAAATATGTGTCATATGACAATGAAAGAAGTAAGTGTGTAATCTCCTATTTAAAAGAAATATAAATAAAATTGGTTTGTAAGTACATTACCATAAAAGTTCGGGCGCCTTGGAGATACACATGCCTAAGATAATCAGCGGAGATTGGAAACTTTTAATCTTCCGGAGGTGAGCTAAATGAAACCAAACTGTGAGGTTTAAGGTTTTATTGTCCACTCCAGTGTGCATTTAGAAATAGTTGCAAGGATACATTCCTAATGTATATCTAACCTTAAATTTAAAATTAGAGTTTTATAAGCTAGGTCAAAATGATCTTATGTCAATATGATTCTATGTCACCAATGCACTTTTAGGTTATTTTGAAGTTTAGATTTAAAATATAATTAAAGTAAGCTCACGGCATCCCTCGGCGAGTATATGTAAACACAGCAGCGGGAAAGCTCGTAGCAGGCGAAGTTTTCAGTTTAAGCCCATGCGGTACATCCATGTTTGAGGTGAAAAGCCCAAACCCTCCATAAGGAAATGCAGTTGACCGAAGACAAAGAAACGCCGAAAAAGGTCCAAAGAAAAGAGAAAAGGCAAAGACAAAGGCGGTTCCAATTGGAAACCTGTAACAAAATTGCATGTCATTAGAACAACTCCTATATGGGCACGAGGTCCTAATTTTTTATAAATTTGGGCGACTTACCGCCTTAATTTGCTGGAACAATGCCAATAGCAAAAGAAATCATAATATTCTCAGATTAAGAGCTGAAACAATAGAATTTTAACAATTATTTTTCAAATTAGGAGCGTGGCGATTTCCATCAGAGTGAATCTTATTAAAAAATTACAACTCACCAGAAATAAACTATAATTCCACAAGAGGATAGTTGTGAAGACACAAACTATTATCCTTTAGGCCAAAATACTCTCATTTTTATGAGATTTATTGAAATTAAGTTACGAAGCCATGAATATCGACCATCCAGCCTCAATGCTAGGAAGAAAGGTGCTTTGACAGCCATACGTCAAAATGTCATTCACTCCGCGTTCCGAAACCCTTCGTTCAAAAATAGAATTAAAACCGGTGTGACGACGTTCGCAGAGCGCGTCGTTACAAGGTGCACAAAGGCTTCGTTCGTAAATCGGTATCTGCGACGAAATTCGTCCCTCGACAAGTCCGATACCGGGTTAGAAAATTGCCTTCGTGCCCTTCGCCTCTCGCGCATGAAATTTCTTTCATGTAAGCGATTGCTTTCATGCAGCATTCGCCAAGCAAAATATAAATTTGACGCTATTCCCTATGGTCACTAGCTAATTGCTTAACGAAAAATATGAATCAGTTTTATAAAAAATCTATGATAGATGGTAATATATAGTAACCGCGATTTTATGTAAACGATACTTGCAATACATTGGTTGACATTACTTTACGGTCTTGACGTTAACGTACCGTGTAAGGTATATACCGTACCGTATTTAAATGGTCGAAGAAAGGAAACAAAGTAAGACGCAGTATTGTTTCGTTAAAAAAAGGTTTTATTTAGTTTTGTTATAGGTTATTGTCGCTGTTAGAGAAACAGGAAAGGGTTCAATTCCGGGCAGTTTGAATATTGGTATGCATGAATGTAGGCCAGGGGTTGAAGTAAAACACTATTTGATACTTCGGAAGGCTAATTATTACAGTTTCTCAAGAAAATCTTATTTTAGTTACACCCGTCTTTTTACACTTATAGCCATCTTACTACAAGTCTGTGAGCGAATGAGTAAACAACTATCCTTTCCGCATACATACATCACGCTCACTTCCTGTTCCTCATGTGTTGCCATCCTACACTCGTGCCTGCTTCTATGTCTGCCCTCAGACATCATAAGACAAGTTATACCTATCAGTCTCACAAGCATTGTGTGCAGAGCCATGGAGAAAATCATAGCAAGTGAATTGAGAGCTTTTATCAATGCAGAAAATATTATCATCGATGAACAGCATGGTTTTGTACCTGGAAGGTCTACAGTCTCGAATCTCCTTATATGTTTGGACATATGGACAAGCCACTGGAATAGTCATCAACCCACAGATGTTATCTATTTGGACTATGAAAAAGCATTCGATCGGGTACCTGTTAAACGGCTTGTAACTAAACTGGAACACTTTGGAATACGCGGACAACTTCTTCAATGGATAAAGGATTTGTTAACCAACAGAAAATTCAAAGTAAGGCTAGGTGGAATACTCTCTAATGCTCATGATGTACACAGTGGTGTGCCCCAAGGCTCAGTACTAGGACCAATCCTGTTTGTTTTATACATAACGGACCTAAAACTTGCCATTCACTCAAACTTGTCAATATTCGCAGATGACACCAAAATTATGGGGAACCCATTAGTCTCTCATAACATTATACAGCAAGACCTGGATCGATTAGTACAATGGACAAAGAAATGGCTGATCTCGATCAATAAGAGCAAGTTGATCATGAGACGTTGTTACTAAAATTAGAATATTATGGTGTTTCAAGCGGCTCACTTAGATTACTTACGTCCCTCCTCACCACCTCACGGACAGAATTCAAAAAGTTAACGTTAATGGCACTGATTCTTCTGGTGCCCCATTAGTTATGGGAGTACCCCAGGGCTCGATATTAGGACCCCTTCTATTCTTGATATATGTTAATGATCTTCCTTACTTCGCGACAAATCTTTGTGAAATTGTATTATTTGCTGATGACACATCATTAATTTTTAAGACATGAAGTAGTACTTGACGAAGTGAATAATACCCTTTCTGATATATTACATTGGTTTACAAGTAACAACTTGCTGCTCAATGCGAAGAAAACTAAATGTGTTAAGTTTACTATGCCAAATGTAAGACAGGCAGATATTAATATTAACATGAATAACGAATCTGTCCAAATAGTCAATACCACGGTTTTTCTTGGAATAACTCTAGATAGTAAACTGCAATGGGGTTCTCATATCGCAGCCTTGGCAGGAAGACTGAGCTCAGCTGCCTATGCGGTTAGAAAGATAAGGTCACTGACTGATGAGGAAACTGCACGACTAGTTTATTTTAGCTACTTTCATAGCGTTATGTCATACGGTCTGCTGCTGTGGGGCTCAGCTGCCGATATTGAAACTATATTTGTACTACAGAAACGAGCGATACGAGCGATCTATAGCCTCAGACCCCGTGACTCGCTGAAAGAACTTTTCAAAGAAATTAATATTTTAACAATTGCTTCTCAGTACATTTATGAAAATATCTTATATGTACGAAAAAACCTAAATATTTTCGAAAAACTATCTGATATACACAATTTTAATACGAGAAATAAAAATAAACTAGTTGTACCAAAACTTAGGCTTCACAAGGTTGGTGATTCATTTGTAGGCAGCTGCATAAATATATTTAATAAAATTCCTCAAGACTTGATTAATATGCCAATAAATAAACTTTAATTAATTAATTTATCGCAGGTTTATAAGTGCCCGGTTAATGGCAATAGGCTCGCCACCTATTACATTGGGACCTAAACATGAACTGGCGAAATGTGGGTACTAGCACCTCTGCCTACTCCTTCGGGGATATAGGCGTTACTTTATGTTATGTTTTAAATAAACTTAAAATAGAAGTGAAAATCTTTTTTATTTTATACCACTTAGTTGGCAGACAAGCACACGGCCCACCTGATGGAAAGTGGTTACCGTGACCTATGGACATCTGTAACACCAGAGGAGTCACAATCGCGCTGCCAACCCTGTAAGTACAGAGTTTCTGTGCCGTCAGTAGAAGACAAAGCAGGACAAGCCTTTAGTCTTCCCACTGGCAGCACAAATTCTCCAGTGAGCTCTGGCTACCCTACTCACCGCTGGGAACACAACACGAAGTTATTATAGCCGCGGTATTCTGTAGGGCGGAGGTACTACCCCAGTCGGACTGCTCAATCGGGCGGAAATACCGCCGTGTTAATGTGTTAATGAGTAAAGGATACTATAAAGTGGATGAGGACCTTAATGATGTTAATGTGTGGTCAACATAAGTCTTTTGCTTGCTCGCACAAAATAAAAAATAAATTGTAAACCAAAACAAATTTAAAAAAGAAAAATAATCTAGTTCTAATGTAGTTCGCCGAGTTTCTTGCTGGTATCTTCTCAGTAGAACTAATCTACCGAACCAGCGAAAGAATCATTTTCCAATGGTTTATTTTTAAATTATTTAATATTTTTATATGATTTCTTGACATACATAATTGTAAAATTTTGACGTTCATATGTGCTCTTTATGTGCCTAAACTGAATAAATGAAATTGATTCTTTGATTCAAGTGCACTGTTTTGCATATAGGTAACAATAATCCTAAACACAAATACACACTTGAATCTGTGCCACTACAAGCAGTAAACTCCCAAAGAGACCTTGGAGTCACTATAACACATAATCTTAAGTGGGATGAGCACATTGCAGGGATAACCAAAAAGGTCAACTCCATGTTATATGTGATTCGTAAAGCATTTTATGTCATAACCAAAGAATTGTTTCTTAACATGTACAAAACCTACATACCTTTGTTGGAATATGCCTTCCAAATTTGTAGAACTCCCTGCCAGAAACAATAATAAGTGCTCCTAGCATAAACATTTTTAAAGATAGACTAGACAAGCATTTGGAATGTTAAACACAAGTGCAGTGATATACACGCATCAGCTTTAAGCTGCAAGTGTTTCAAACAATAATAATAATAATTTTATCATCTACACGCTAAATAATAACACAGTTATCCGCTTTCATGAAAAAAAGGGTCGTCACGTGTATTGCGCAATGCACCCAGATGACGTCAGTTAATGGCGCCGCCCGCTGAGTGACGACAGAGCTCGTATAAGCAAAAACTTGTTGACGTTGTAAGTGTAATATGACGCTCAAGTGATATTTTTTTAAAAGGTAATGAATCATTCTTTCAAGTGGTGCCGGATGTTTGTTAATTTTTATCGTCTGATTTAAGATTAGCGGCAGTGAACATTGATGATACTTGAAAATGTTAGTATATCAACCATTGATGTCAACTTAAGGTGTGTTTATTTTAAAAAGTAAATCGATAACCTATTTATTTTATAATTTTGAATTGTATAGGGGTTCTAACTACATACGATAAAATAAAATAAAACATATGCAATAGCATAAAAATATTTTTTACAGGCCTATGACTAGGACGAAACATTTGCTGGCGGCGAACAATTTTTCAGCCAAATTAAATAGTTTATTACAACTGTATCATCATATATGACCTAAAAATATGATTACTAACTGAAAGCTAAGGTCATATTGTAATATACAGGGTGTATTTTTGAAACGGGGCAGTAAGGGCAAGTACCTTAACCGTTGCAGTTACAGCAAAACGTTCTTAGAAGACCTTCCCTAACTTTTTGACATATTTTGAACTGCATTCACAGATTTTGTAAAAAACTTACAGTTGGCAAAAAAAATGCAAAAAGTCCAAATTTTTTTTTTATGCCAATTGATTCTATTTCATGTGGTGTAACGACGCACTCTGCAAACGTCGTCACACCGGTTTTAATTCTATTTTTGAACGAAAAGTTTCGGAACGCGGAGTGAATGACATTTTGACGTATAGCTGTCAAAGCACCTTTCTTCCTAGCGTTGAGGCTGGATGGTCGATATTCATGGCTTCGTAACTTAATTTCAATAACTCTCATAAAAATGAGAGTATTTTTGCCTAAAGGATAATAGTTTGTGTCTTCACAACTATCCTCTTGTGGAATTATAGTTTATTTCTGCTCTTAATCTGAGAATATTATGATTTCTTTTGCTATTGGCATTGTTCCAGCAAATTAAGGCGGTTTCCAAATTGGAACCGCCTTTGCCTTTTCCTTTTTCTCATTTTCCTTTGGACTTTTTCTCTTTTCTTTTTGCCTTTGGATCTTTTCTTTGGACCTTTGTCTTCGGTCATCTGCATTTCCTTATGGAGGGTTTGGACTTTTCGCCTCAAACCTGGATGAACCGCATGGGCTTAAACTGAAAAACTTCGCCTGCTACGAGCTTTCTCGCTGCTGTGTTTACATATACTCGCCGAGGGATGCCGTGAGCTTACTTTAATTATATTTTAAATCTAAACTTCAAAATAACCTAAAAATGCATTGGTGACATAAGATCATATTGACATAAGATCATATTGACATAAGATCATATTGACATAAGATCATATTGACATAGGATCAGATTGACCTAGCTTATAAAACTCTAATTTTAAATTTAAGGTTAGTTATACATTAGGAATGTATCCTTGCAACTATTTCTAAATGCACACTGGAGTGGACAATAAAACCTTAAACCTCACCGTTTGGTTTCATTTAGCTCACCTCCGGCAGATTAAAAGTTTCCAATCTCCGCTGATTATCCTAGGCATGTGTATCTCCAAGGCGCCCGAACTTTTATGGTAATGTACTTACAAACCAATTTTATTTCTATTTCTTTTAAATAGGAGATACAGAAAAATAAAATCTTATTTTTTTTATTATTACATCTGGCACTCGCGAACAGGGACATGACAGTGTGCATATATCTTTATTCCTTGTCACCTTTGCATTATTTTTTGCCTTATCATGTTAGGAACAGTGTTTTCTTCATGTATTTTACTGTTACATAACTGTGTATTACAGTAAATCTTTGTTATTGTTTACTTTGCAAAACTAATCATACTACAAGTTAGTACTATTGTTTGTATCTCTCAATTACAGGTGAATGTTTCAATTTGTATAACATGGTTATTGTTATAATTGTTTTATCTTATATAGCTTTTGTTTATTACAGGTAAGATTTTCCACTTAGTAATATTATATAATTACTAGTTCTTAACCTTTATTCACATGTGTGAAAACATAGTAATATTTGAATATTTGCTGTTTACCTTAAGTAGACATAAATAATTTATTTTGTGAATCACTAATGCATTTTTATCTTTATAGGCATTTGACCTAAATAATTTTTGCAACAATAACATTCCATTCTATGAGTTTGTTTGACTTTTGAGTTTAGCGTTTTGCTATCAATGCAATTAACTTCATTCATAATTTAATTAACTTTAATTAGAAACTTTAATTGATACTTTAATTAGAAACTTATAGTGTATTTAATACAACTTTTTATTAGATTTTCACATCCTTTTATAAATCAAACATGGATAAGGAAATACAGGTCCCGCCTTTGTTTGAGAATATTGTTAATGATGTTCCAGTTGGTACTTCTACTCATGAGATGCCACATGTCATGGCTGATTTATCTGAAGTTGTTGATCCATTTTCGAATAGTCGAGGAGCTGGTGATCATAGTCTGAGAGCCGCATCTTCATTTAATATGATGAATGTTTTATTGAATGATAATTTGAGGAAAAACTTGCCTTCTGTTACTAAGTTGCCTGATTTAAAACGAAGTAAGCTTTTGTATGATGGTAAATCGTGCGTTAGGGAATTTATTACTCAAGTGGAAGAATATTTCTTGTTTAAAAATTTTAATGAATATTTTTTGGTTAGTTCATTCTCTGATCTTTTGTCAGGCACTGCGCTTAAATGGTTTCGTAGTGTTCGTATTCGTATTGATAATACCTTCTTTTAAACCTTCAATTATTTTGGGATTTGACTTTTGGTTGAAATTTAATCTTGCTAAAGACTTATGGAATAATATTACTTTTGAATATGAATCCACTACTTGTGTAAATGCAGTTACTTCTGTTTCTGAACTTTCTCCTTCTGAGAAACACGAGTTAAATAAAATTATTTCACTTTTTGAAAATATTTCTTATGAAAAGAGAGGCTTAGGTCTTACTCATTTAGTTAAACATAAAATTAATGTTACTGGTGAACCTTTTAAACAACGTTATTGGCCCCTTAGTCCTGCTAAACAAAAAGAACTTTATGATGAAGTGGAAGTTTTATTAAAGGAAAATATTATTGAACCTTCTAAATCTCCTTGGTGTTCTCCAGTGTTAGCCGTTGAAAAACGCGATGGTGGAACAAGATTATGTTTGGACTCTAGACGTTTAAATTCAGTTACTGTTAAAGATTCTTATCCTTTACCTTACCCTTCTAGAATTTTAGATAACCTTCGGGGTGCTAATTATATAACTACTATTGATTTGTCTAAAGCATTTTTGCAAATCGCTTTAGAAGAATCTTCTCGAGAGAAGACTGCTTTTGTTGTTCCTGGGAAAGGTTTATTTCATTTTACCCGGATGGTGTACGGTTTGACTAATGCACCTGCAGAGTTACAGAGACTCGTAGACAAGTTGTTTGGACCAGAATTTGATAATGTAGCATTCTGTTACTTAGATGATCTCATATTGATAAATTCTACATTCTCTGATCATTTAGATTATTTAAATAAAATTTATAAAATCCTTAAAGATGCTGGGTTAACTATTAATTTAAAAAAGTGTAATTTTTGTAAAGATAAACTGCGTTATCTTGGTTATATTGTTGATAGTAATGGTTTACATACAGACCCTGCTAAATTAGAGTCCATTAAAAGTTTCCCACGCCCAGAAAGCGTTAGACAATTAAGAAGTTTTCTTGGGTTATGTTCTTATTACCGTAGATTCATTGATAAGTTTGCTGATATTGCTTCGCCCTTAACCAAATTAACAGCCGGAAGCAAGAATTCTAAAGAATCTCTTTTCTGGAATGAAGAAGCTGAAGTTGCTTTTCATAATTTAAAACTTGCATTAATTTCTGCACCAGTTTTACATTGTCCGAATTTTGAAAGACCATTCTCTTTACATTGCGATGCTAGTTCTGTTGGAATTGGTAGTGTCCTGAGCCAAGATGATGATAATGGAGATCAACATCCTGTAGCTTATTATTCTAGATCACTTAATAAATGTGAACGTAATTATAGTACAACTGAGAGAGAGTTGTTGTCAATATTGGATTCTATTGAACATTTCAGACCTTATATTGAAGGAATGAAATTTACAGTTATCACTGACCATGCTAGTTTAACTTGGCTTCTTAAACTTGATAATCCTAGTGGTCGTCTTGCACGTTGGGCTGCTAGAATTTCTCAATTTACTTTTGATGTTAAATATAAAAAAGGTTCTTTACATTTAGTTCCAGATTGTTTATCCAGAATAGAAATTTCTGCTATTAATATTCCTGTAAATAATATTATTGTTATGCCAATTGAGGATATCGTTGATCCTTGGTATAGAAAAATATTTGTAAATTGTCAAAAGTTTCCTAGAAAATAATAAATAAAATAAAAATTTCAAAGTTGAAAGTGATACTTTGTATAGATTTTGTAAAGATAAATATAATCCTAATAATCGTTTAAATTGGAAAATTGTCATACCTAAAGAACACATCTTAGACACTATTAAATCTAATCATGATGATGTTAATTCAGGACATTTAGGAATTCATAAAACTTTAAATAAATTAAAAATACATTATCTTTGGAAAGGTATGTTTATTGATGTTCAAAAATACATTTCTTCTTGTGATACTTGTAAAGCTTATAAATCTTCTACTAATCCACCTCATGGAATTATGGTTAATCCTAAGAAAGTTGATAAACCAATGTTAATGCTTTCTATTGATATTATTGGAACTCTTCCAAAAGCTTATTCTGGCCATAAGTATATACTTTCAATCATAGATGTTTTTACAAAATATTGTTGGATATTTCCTATGACTAGTGCTACCACTAAAGTAATTTGTAGGATACTTGAAAAAGAAATATTTCTTAAGTTTGGAACACCTAAAATTTTTGTTTGTGATAATGGAAGCCAATTTACAGCTAAGCAATTTGTAGATTTTCTAAAAAGTTATAATATTAGTAAAATATTTTATAATACTTTATATACACCTCAAAATAATCCTGTAGAGAGATATAACAAAACAGTCGAAACATGTATTTCTTGTTTTGTTAAAGATGATCATAGAACTTGGTCAAAATATTTGCCTCATGTTCAATTAGCTTTAAATAGTAGTGTGAATCTAGCTACAGATTTCACTCCTAATTTTCTCATGTTCGGTAGAGAACTTATTTTTGATGCTTCATTGCACCGTTTTAGTAATTCTTTTGATAACCTCAATCAACTTGATGTTGTTGATAGGTCTTCATTTGCTTTTTCACTTAAATCACTTAGTGATATTTTTATAAAAGTTCAAGCTTCATTGCTTAAAGCTTATAAGCGTAATGCGCGTTATTATAATATAGGAAGGAAGGTCATTTCTTTTGAAGTGGGAGATATAGTGTGGAGGAGAAGTTTTGTGCAGTCTAATGCTCCTGCATTCTTTTCGGCTAAGTTAGCACCTAAGTTTGTTAAGTGTGAAATAATAGATAAAATTTCCTCTAATGTTTATGTTTTAAAAGACCTTAATAAAAACTATACTGGTCGTTATCATATTAAAGACATAATTAAATATTAAAATTATTCTTGTTTTGACAATGTCTATCTTTGTCTTTGGTACTTTGTTTGAAGTATGACCCCACTATGAGGTGATGTTTGAAAGGTTGAGGGGTGTTGAAAGGAGATGTATGTTAGGAACTTCACAACAATTTATTAATTTCAATTTTAGTTTCCTTCAAAAATAACTTAGGTCATTTTAGGACTTGTTATTGTGTAACTCTACTCCATATTAACAAATTGTTCCACATCAAAAGATCTTATATTTTTATTTATCTTTGTTGTATAGGATTATTTTCCTGTATATATTTTTATACACTTGTATATTTAATATTGTATATTTTGTACAAATTTAGGAATTTAATTTCTACTCTAATATAGGAGTGAAATTTAATATTCATTTTCTACATTAAATTCACTTGACTTATTTCCACTCACTTAGGGAATGGAAAATTAAGTTTCTTGAACTTTATTTTTGTACAGTTCTGGGTTATTTTCTTAGTATTAAGATTCTCGGATTGGACGCATTTTATGCATTTTTTTACACACCTTGTTATACCATTTTTTGGGAAACTTGTGTCTTACTGGACTTTACAATTTATTGTGCTATTGTGTTTCATACACATAGTCACACCTTACGCTTTGCGCACGGGAAGCTGGTGGTGTTGAGCCGGTCGTAATTGTCGTTTTTCTCTTTTTGTACGATTGTGTTTTTATACACATTGTTACATTTTTTATGCTTTGCGCACGGGATGTCGGTGGTGTTGTGCCGGTCGCAAATGTCATACTTTTCTTATGCGGTTGTGCTCAGAAAGTCAGTGGTGTTGTACTGGTCACAATTGTCATATTTTCTTTATATTTTGCTTGTGTTCGGAAAGTTGGTGGTGTTATGCCGATCACAATGCTTATAAATATATTATTACGACACTTTTGTTGTGATTTTGTTTTGACGTTTTAGATGTTGGAATAGGAATTTGAAGTCGGCGGCTTTTCAACCTAACCGACAGTGGGAAAACTTCATTGTTTTTACCGATTTTCTTTCAGATTCGGCAGCGTTGGTGCTTAACCGATATCTTGTTAGTTTCATATTATTGTTTAAGGAATAGCTGGTATAGAGTCGGTGGCGTAGGAGCTCAACCGCACTTTTGTATTGATGCTAGAAGGCTCGTTAAGATCAAGGATTAGATTCGACGGCGTTGGTTGCCTAATCGATATCTGGAATGGAATTGAGTAGGGATTGTTTAATTTGTTTTATTGAAGGATTTATTTTCACTTTTGTGTTGAAATAAGTTTTTACTCTTTTCTGAGTTTGGTTTCGGTTATTCCATTAAGTTGGATAGTGTCCTTTGTTTCCATTTGAAACTGGAAATTCTTTTTCAACTTAATTCTTTACTTTTCGAGTGTTTTCACATTCTTTGATTTTTAGGAATGCTTTCCCATTCTTTAATTTATAATTATTTCTGCAATACCCAATGCAAGATGCTTTCGCATTGCCTTTTTTGTTTATTGAAAAATGTTGCAAGACATTTTGTCTTTTGAGGTTTTTTGGAATTTTGTTCTGGACTCTCATAATTTTCATCAGAAAAGGAAGTTTCTTTCTTTCTTTTTTCTTTTTGGGGAGGGATGTAATGTAACGACGCGCTCTGCAAACGTCGTCACACCGGTTTTAATTCTATTTTTGAACGAAAAGTTTCGGAACGCGGAGTGAATGACATTTTGACGTATAGCTGTCAAAGCACCTTTCTTCCTAGCGTTGAGGCTGGATGGTCGATATTCATGGCTTCGTAACTTAATTTCAATAAATCTCATAAAAATGAGAGTATTTTTGCCTAAAGGATAATAGTTTGTGTCTTCACAACTATCCTCTTGTGGAATTATAGTTTATTTCTGCTCTTAATCTGAGAATATTATGATTTCTTTTGCTATTGGCATTGTTCCAGCAAATTAAGGCGGTTTCCAAATTGGAACCGCCTTTGCCTTTTCCTTTTTCTCATTTTCCTTTGGACTTTTTCTCTTTTCTTTTTGCCTTTGGATCTTTTCTTTGGACCTTTGTCTTCGGTCATCTGCATTTCCTTATGGAGGGTTTGGACTTTTCGCCTCAAACCTGGATGAACCGCATGGGCTTAAACTGAAAAACTTCGCCTGCTACGAGCTTTCTCGCTGCTGTGTTTACATATACTCGCCGAGGGATGCCGTGAGCTTACTTTAATTATATTTTAAATCTAAACTTCAAAATAACCTAAAAATGCATTGGTGACATAAGATCATATTGACATAAGATCATATTGACATAAGATCATATTGACATAAGATCATATTGACATAGGATCAGATTGACCTAGCTTATAAAACTCTAATTTTAAATTTAAGGTTAGTTATACATTAGGAATGTATCCTTGCAACTATTTCTAAATGCACACTGGAGTGGACAATAAAACCTTAAACCTCACCGTTTGGTTTCATTTAGCTCACCTCCGGCAGATTAAAAGTTTCCAATCTCCGCTGATTATCCTAGGCATGTGTATCTCCAAGGCGCCCGAACTTTTATGGTAATGTACTTACAAACCAATTTTATTTCTATTTCTTTTAAATAGGAGATACAGAAAAATAAAATCTTATTTTTTTTATTATTACAGTGGGGATCAAAAAACTCTATGAGACCATTTTAGCTTTCAGTACTAGGAAAGATAGAAATCGCCAAAAACGTTTCCCATTCATTTCGGCAACAGAAACAAATTTCTACGATGGTCTAACTTTTTGTTATGGCCAGGAAGTGGGTAGAATTGACTGTAAAGTAAATAAAAAGAATTTTTACCCTCAAATTTTGAATTTGATTCGAAAATCTGTGTGTTATACTTAGTTTCAGCTGAGAAACTTCGTATGAGTTATTAATTAAGGATTTCGCTAAAATGTCTTCTAATCGTGAAAAAATTGACTTATTAGAAGCGTATTTTGTCAATAATCGAAATGCGGGAGCTGCATTAGTGTGGTACCACAATAAGTATCCGTTGCGGCATGTGCCAACAAGAAAGGTTATTACAAATCTTTTGAAAAACCTGGAATTGCAGGGTTCTTTCAAAAGAAAGCGGCAGCCTCGTGTGGACATGGACACGGAGATTGCGGTTCTGACTTATGTCGAAGCATATCCAGAGGTATCGTCCAGGCAAGTCGCCCTTGAAGTAGGTGTATCCCACTCCCTTGTGATAAAGATATGGAAGAAATACTGCTACAAGTGCTATCGATATGGGCGCATAGTTCAAGTGTTACATCCGGGTGATGATGTTCGAAGGCTTACTTTTTGCAGATGGCTAAGAGGAAAAATAAGCAGAGATCATGAATTTTTAAATTACATACTGTGGTCAGACGAAACGAATTTTTCCAATAACGGTATGTACAACAGAAAAAATCACCACTATTGGTCCAAAGAAAATCCACTAAGAGTTACGGCAAGTCATAATCAGGTTCGCTTCTCATTCAACTGTTGGTGTGGTATAATGTCCAATCGAGTCATAATGGTGGAATTTTATGAAGGGAAACTGAATTCTGCCATGTATAATGAAGTCATTTTACACCATCTTGAAAACGAGATGGACGAATGGCCCCTGTCGGAATTGCGAAAAGTTCATTTTCAACAAGATGGTGCTCCGCCACATAACAGTCACCTTTCACGTTCCAATTTGAGCCGCCTATTCGGTACACAGTGGATAGGTACACATGGTCCAACACAGTGGCCACCTCGTAGCCCCGATCTAACACCACTTGATTTTTTTTATGGGGCTTCGTGAAAAACTAGGTATATAAGAGGACGTACGCCAGTGTTCAAGAGCTCAAGGATGCATTAATGACCATTTTACGTAATATTCATCCCAGAACATTATTAGCCGCCATTCGTTCAGTGCAAAAAAGGATAGACTTATGTATTCGTGAAAATGGAAATCATTTTGAGCAATTTCTTTCATAAACCAATTTCTTAAATGTTTAAATGATTTTTTTTATTTAAAAAAGTTCAAAATTTTACCTGACCTATGAGTTTCGAGTTGATTTATCATATTTCCGTACGAAATATATGGGAAACGTTTTTGGCGATTTCTGTCTTTTCTAGTACTGAAAGCTAAAATGGTCCCATAGAGTTTTTTGATCCCCACATGAAATAGAATCGATTGGCATAAAAAAAAAATTTGAACTTTTTGCATTTTTTTTGCTAACTGTAAGTTTTTTACAAAATCTGTGAATGCAGTTCAAAATGTTCCAAAAAGTTAGGGAAGGTCTTTTAAGAACGTTTTGCTGTAACTGCAACGGTTAAGGAACTTGCCCTTACTGCCCCGTTTCAAAAATACACCCTGTATAGTGTAACCATTACATCGATAGCTATGTAAATTACAAAAACATATGGATTTAATTGAAGGAATTACCAATTTCGTAAAAACGCACGTTACTCGTACCTTTCTTGTTTTTATTTGTTCAGTAAAGTTTAAGTAAAGGAGGTATGTTATATGTTTCTATTTTCTACAAGAAATTCCCTTTCCAATGATATATCACACTTGTTGTACAATCAAAACTATAAAAATATACAAGTAAATAAATATAGCAAATTGGGTGCATCGACTAAAATACTGTGAAACACGTGTGCTGTAAAGCCGTGTGTGGACACATGAGGTACAAACCAGGTTCACAGTACAGTACAGTTTACTTTATGTGTGAAGTTTTTCAAAACTATTTTATATTCAGTCAAATGTCAAAAATAATTTATTCTATATAGACCATTAAACGGTACATACAAAACGCCAAAATAATTCACAACTGTTTTTATAGAATAAATTGTATTTTACGAAACTTACAAAACGCTAAAATTAAAAATATTTATCATTTTTTTTGGTCCTAATACAAGAATTTACTTAGTCTAAATACAATCTTTTGCTTCAATAGCATAGTATATGAAATTCTTAATTTCATTAGGGAGCTGGTTAAAAAAGCGTATACAGCTACCCTGGAATAACTTACTAATTTTTGGTCACTATCACATACTACAAGATTGAATTTGAAGAATTTCAGAGTCAAAAATATTTTGTGACACAACGGAAGTTAGCCAAACGCGATGAAAATAGCTAAAATAAACTATTCTAGCCATGTCCACGTCTGTGGGTTTTAATCTTTTTTACAGCTGAGGATGTAGCGCACTTATGAGCCCAAGCGCGGAATTAACCCCAAAGGAAAATTCCTTAGCTCATAATACTATGAGGTGTCACAGATCCACACAGTCGAGCTGTTCACTTTTTTCATGGCGCACCACCTGCAACGTGCCCTCTTTCTGTTATTGCGAGTAAGGAAATGAGCGGTACGCCTTTCCACGGCAGCTTGTAAGCTTGGTGGGCGAAACCTTTGCAAGATTTCGTCCGCCAATTTCATTCGAAATTGTCTCTGGTCAACGCATTTGTCATGTTCTCACCTTTGAGTACATGACAAATGCGTTGTGGATGGACACATTTAGAAGTCGACGGAAAAGCTTTTTGTACCATACGGCATTACGGATCCTTTCTACGGAAAACGCGTGCAGAAGTTGATCCTTCTTGTCGACGCCTCCCATAGAAAGGTTGTAGTCTAGTATCGAGGTGGGCTTATACTTATAATAACCGTGCTTTTCTTTGCCGCCGACTTCTACGTTGTGGTAGGTAGAAATAACCGACACAACATTTGCGTCCTTTCACACTGTTATTGTCATGTCTCGTGTATGACTAAATACCACCTCCCCTGTCAGCATGTTTGACTTAGTCTTGTGACGCAAACTCTCCGGCACAAACTCGCGGTTCAGGCGTAAAGTGCCCAGCACGTCCGTTTTATTAGCCTTGAGGGTGCGCGCCAACAAAGGGCTGTTGTAAAAGTTGTCCATTACAAGGGTATGGCCCTTATCGAGTAATGGACGAACTAATTTCAAAACAATCTTTGAGGTCGCACCCCCAAGTTCGGCCTCATGTTGGACACCGTCAGTCTGAACTCCGACATTATGCCCGTCATTTTTACCCGTGTAAACAATCATGCGCCAAAGATATCCCGTCTTGGACTCACAGAGCTCATAGGTCTTCATACCTACCTGAGCAGCTATAACCTAGCTTTATTAGCGATGAGCTGTGCAAAAGATAAACGGCCTTTCCATAACATTAAGAACTCGTCTATAGCTATTTCCTGCTCAGGTAGGCATAAAGAGCCAAATTTAGCGTTAAGGTGGTCCACTATGGGCTTAATTTTAGTAAGCTTATTCGGGATACCCCTGGCACAGATATCGTTGTTTACAAAATGTAGACAACGTTTTATTAATAAGAATCTATAATATGGCATAATGTCGGCGAAGTTGCCGAGTTTCAAGTAGGGCAAACTTGGCGTCCAGTATTCCTTCTCCACTGGAATCGGTACAATACTCTGCAGCATTAGGATTCCAAAAAAGGTCCACAAATCTTCTCCTGTTATGGGAACCCACTTTTTTACCCTAGAGAACTGTTTAAGTCCTCTGTCGCTTCGGAGACTTTCACCGTACTTATTTGTTTCGGTGACAATTAAGTTAATGATGTCTGCGTCCCAAATTTTCGCAAAAAATTGGAACGCAGATATATCTTCCACTTCAAAAGTGGGACCTGCTGGACCTGTAAAACTTTCTCGCTCCGATGTAAAAGTATTTGGGTCATGGGACCAATTGAAATCAAGCATATCTCGATTGCCTAACTCCCGCAGGGCACAATAGTCCTCCCTGTCCATGTTATCCACCGCACTATAGAGGTCGGTGGGCAACTCCTCCACGTCGAATTCAGCCGCGTGCCTATAGCGACTGCCCGCGTCCACGTCATCGTCGTCTATGTCACTCCCAGCGTTAAGGCCAGCTGTCCGTTCCCACATCCGAATGTCTGTCTCCAGATCATCTTCATAAATGGAGGGGTCTAAAACCAAATGATATGTATATCAACAACATATCAGTTACTCTAAAGAAGCAGACTGTTACAACCAGATACCTTTCACAGGAGTAATATTAGCATAAAAAAGTACCTGGATCAGCGGCCGACGTCGATGGCATTGCGAAGTGAGACGACGATGACGGCATCGGATATGTGGATGTTGTGCTTGGCGAAAACCCCACCATCTCGATGCTAGCCTCGACGATAAGGCTTTCGTCCAGCACAACATCTTCGGCGAGGGTTATTACCCCCGTTGATGGGGTAAAAACGAGCTGATCTTTCCTGTGAAATAACGTATTCGATTCAATTTCTTTCTAAAGCTACCAAAATTTTATCTTGAAGTTATCTAAAATGAATAATTTCGAAATATTATGAAGATGTGTTTGTATGTATTTGGTAGACAAATTACACACTTGAGCTGTCTATCTCCCACGGTTGAGGAGTTCGAGGAGGTAGAACTTCGGGGGTGCCCGGGGTCAACGGGCACGGGACCCGAACTGGTGATACTTTTCTGGAAATTATATTTTCCCTCACATTATGTTTTATTTAAATAAATAAAACATAATGTGAGGGAACTGACTGCCATATGACCTCCACAATTGATTGTGGAAGTTAGACGGCAGTCGCTTCACGGAAAATATTGTAAATATTTTAACTTAACCTACGATGGAGGATGTCTTTAATGACACTGATGAATTTATTAATATTGTGACAGAATATGTCCACAAGTAAGTGATTGAATTGCAATCGAATAGAAAGAGAAAAGTTATAAAATCCCGCGGGTTAAAAAGAAATAGTCGTATTTATACGGCGCGCCGCGATTTCGATGTTCATGGTACCTACTGCAGTACCAAGTAGCAATTGACGTAGAGCGCGTTTTTGGTACTGTAGTACCAAATAGCAGTTTAACGGACATAGAACTAGAACAGCAAAACATTTGTGAAATAAAATCTTACATTGAAGCACAGGTTGAAATACAAAATGTTACAGAAATGGTACAGGTGTTTCAATCATACTGCCCTTTCATTCATCCCTTAATACCAGAGTTACTCACCTAAATTTCATAATTATTACGGACTGGCCATCGTTTCATCAAATCGGCAGAAGTCGGAAGTTTTATTAGGCCCCTCAGTAGCACTATCCTTTCTTATTACGTCATAGCGATCATTACGCTTTACTTTCACAACCTGATAAGGACCTAGGAGCTTCAACTTCAGTCTCGGACCGAACTGAGTCCGTTTTATGGCCACTATATCTCCTTCCTGGTACTTATCGCTTGGCTTTCTTTTCCCATCATATGTTCTTCTATTTTCCTCTTGAACTTTGAAGATTTGTTCCTTAGCTTTGTATCTCAATTTGACGTTTCATCGTTCGTCGTCAACGTCATTCGACTCTTGAGCTGATGTTGGCACTCGGCTACCTTCGTGTTACTCTCGTCGTTCGTTCGGTCGTCGTCGTTCGTTCAGTCGTCGTGGCTCGTTCGGTCGTTGCATTCCTATGACCGTTATCTAAATTTGCAAACATTGCAGTTCTAGACGTAAATGTTCGATGCTTACTTGCGCCGCGGCCTGCTGACTTCTGTTGATGTATGTGACTCGCTTCTTTTTTTCCAACATCATTGCTCGCCTCTGCGGTTGTGTTGTGTGTGGCAACCTGTCGAGAACAACTAGTAAGTACTTTGCTGAACCATCCCAGAGATGCGAGCAGTATTCCACACAGGAGCGAATTTGTGTCTTGTATAGAAGACACCGCTGCTCATAAGATGAAAAATCGTCTCACTCTGTTTAGGACTCCGAGTTTTCGTGAGGCTGTTTTGATGATACTGTGTGAGCCCCGGGGTCGAGCTATCCTCAGTGTTAAAGAAAAGAGTGGATTCTTGAATTAAGTTGTTTATTGCGTGATATGACCGACACACAGCACGATCAGCCCGAGACTCCTTTTATTACAATACAGAACAAATTTGCAAAGTTAGCACACTACAATATAAAGCGGTGTCCTCACCTTATGTAAAGCTTTGTCCCCACAGTATTCCCCCCTTTAAAAAAAATTACATTCAAAGGTAAACATATTATTTGGTTAACATTTTCAAAATGCACCAAATATTTTAATTTAATTACAAATTTACTTACAAATTTCAAATTACAAATTTCCTTCCAAAATCATGGTCACCCCATTCAGTTACAATAATTTTTCAATTTGTCCTGAAAAAATTATGGTCACCCTATCATTACTTTATTTATAATACCATACATTGTAGTTGCATTTTGATACAGTTAGTCAAAGGAATGTGCTGACGCTACGCGTTTGGTGAAATACACAGTCGTATAGGTAACGTATTGTTACGAACTTACGTACTCTATTTTTACTATAAATAAATATTTTTTTTTTTTTTTTTTTATATAGGACACGTCAATTGGACTTCGCCTTGCCTGATGGTAAGCTGAAGGCAAAATCCCAGAAAAGAGGGTCACCATTACTTACACATACCGTGTGACAATGGTGACACTCAGCTTGACGGCCTTATCATATGCTTTTTCACGCCCCGCTTAAAGGACCCGGGACTGTAGGACACTTCTCATGTATCTATTAATTATGTGTTAGTGTAATTACTTAAATCTATGTTAGTATAATTTTTCTTTCTTAATTAATATATATATATATATATATATATATATATATCCTTTGTGTTTTATCATAATATATTTATAGTTTTTGAAATATATATATATTTATATAGGTACATATATATCTATATAGTTTTAAAATTAAGCTTCCGGAACCCCAGAATGGGTGAAGGCCTCCTCCATTGACTCCCATTTGTCTCTGTCTTCGGCTACTTTTGTCCAGTTTGGACCAGCTATCGCTTTGATATCATCCTCCCATCTTGTAATAGGTCTACCTTTTGTTCTTTTGCCTAGTGGTCCATTTCAGAAAGTTACTTTTTTCCATGTCCATCTTTGATCTGTTAGCCGGGCAACATGTCCGGCCCACTTCCATTTCAATTTTTTTGCGTAACTCAAAGCGTTTGTTGCTTTTGTTATTTTTCTTATGTTAGTATGACGTATTTTGTCTATTTCTTTCCTCTGTTGGTGTGTTCATTGGAGGGTTTTGGTCGTATTCTTCCACGGTGACCAACCGGCTTAGAAGATTTTTTCTAATTAGTTGTTTTTCTTTTTTTGTTTAATTGTGGTGTCTGTTTGGTAGGAGGGCTGTAACTGCTATATGTTCTCGCTGTTACTTTCTTGGTTGTTATTTGTTTTGGTTGAACTTTTGTTAATCAAGAAATTTAATATGTTGGGTTTTATTCTTCTGAAATGCTGTTTGACCTAGTAACTGTCTTGCCAGGCGGCTCTGCCTTATTTTTCTTACTAGCCTGAG
The DNA here is from genome assembly GCA_963662185.1 of Eilema griseolum. Classification (NCBI taxonomy): domain Eukaryota; kingdom Metazoa; phylum Arthropoda; class Insecta; order Lepidoptera; family Erebidae; genus Eilema; species Eilema griseolum. Next base: position 21,109,731 of record OY759231.1, on the reverse strand, counting down.
AATGCTTAACCATTTCAGTTTGTTTGGTGTTATCTGGTGATGATTGGAATTATCTTTTACTTTGGTGTTTTAATATAACCAGTTTATCATATTTCAGTGTGGCTATATTTCCCTTTTCCCTCTCTAGTTTCAGTTGCTCTTGTAGCTCCTTTCTTTTTTCAAGAACATATTTAGGGAAGTCTTCTTGCATATAGTATTTCGTATCCTTCAGAGCAAGTTTTTGTTTAATTATGTCAATTTTTATTCCCAGTGTAGTGAAGGTTACAACAGCTGGACGTGGTCTCTCTCCTTTTTTTTCCCAGTCTCTTTATCCCCTGAATGTCGTTGTAGCTCAGTTTTTTAGAGAAATATTGCTCAATTCATCTAATTATGTTTTCTTCGAAACTCTTGTATGTTGTTTCTTTTTCTTCAATGCCAAAAAATACCAAGTTTCTTACTCTTGCTTGTTTTTCCAAGTTATAAATTCTTTTTTCTTGATTTTCCACCCTTTCTTTCATTTCTCCGAGTTTTCCTTCCCAGGACAAAATTTTTTCTTCAAAAATGCTAGTAATATTTTGTGTGACTTGTTCCGTGACATTTTTTCCAGTTTCCCTTATTTCAATTCTTCTTCCATCATTTGATTTTGTTTTGGTACGAGTGGAGTCATCTAGCGGTTCGTATATGAATTAATTGTCAATCAACGTAGATAAATAATTGATCGATGTGTAGATTTGTGGTCTGCTCCTGTTTCAACAGATGGCGTTGTGTGTGTGTTTTGACTAGCTGGAGATTGATGAAGATGATTTGCATAAACAATCTTTTAGGTTTTGCTAAATTGCACTTGATTTTATATTTTCTTATTTCTCTAATTATTTTTACTTCTACGCACACACTATTTTTGTTTGGGGATGCCGCAAAAGAAAAACGAAACAAGTTCTTAGTAGGCCTCGAAGATCAACAATTAGTATGTGGAATTCCAAGAAATTGTTTGGTTGAGTTTTTTCGAATTTAACACTGATTATTTAATTGTTTTTCTCTTCACCAGATCACTTAGCACTATGTCTCAGTACACATTTACGTAGTATCACTTAATAGTCACTTTTTCTATTTTATTTTCGTTATTTTTATCGGAGTCTATGTTTATCGCAACGCGGTGTTGCCAGCTCTCCCTGAATATTAAAAAAAAATGAAATACTATTGTAGCAAAATATTAATACACAGTTTAATAATCATTATTTTATATACATTGTTCATTAACGTTTGCGACATTAGGTGCGCGACCTTCTTCAATTTTAAACACCAAGTTTTTTACAATTTTGTTTCTTAAACATCCACTGAATTTTTTCATTGCCCAGTAGAATAAGATACTGAGTGCAACAGTAATTATCACATAAATTAATATTCCATTAGTTTCGATCTTTCGTTGTAGCAGCTCTCCAGCTTTTGTCATATTATCTGAACCGCTTTGCGAAATGATCACTTGTGCGTTCTTAGATTGTTGTTTACCCATATTCACAAAAATAGTCATTTACTTTGGATACAAGATGCTGAAAATTGCAGTAGATTGCCATCATTAATCCGTTCTACTTAAAAATGTACAGTCAGGACGATTTTTACAATCTTCCACTAATAATACTACTGTTGAATTGTTTATTAACGTAATGTAACTACGTTTACACTTTGTAACATATTATTAAATAATTCAATATAAAATTTCCACATATTGTAGCGACCAAATACGCTACAACAACAATCGCTTCCGCTTATATTTTACACCTTGTAAAATCACGCCATACACTTAGCGATGACTAATACTGCAGGTGTGCATAGTGCAGTGTGCAAAACAAGAACCTGTTTAAGCCACGCCTCCTGCAGTATAGCGCCGGTGCACCTATTGTTCTAGCAGTGGTAGTTCAAGATGGCCACTACTTCAATTGGCGGCCATAGTGAAAAGGGGCGTCAACAGCTAAGCAAAAACGGTCAAGACCGACCCGTTATTATTATTAGTTGTTAATTATTATTAATAATTTTTATTATATAAATACTCGTGTTGTTCGAAGTAAAGATCATTATGTTTTCATCACTCGGAATAAAAACAATGCGGTTGTAACTGTATATTATTACTACCTCTAGTATACTCGCTACACGTATAGATAGCAAGTGGTTTAGGTACAAAAACCTAAATACCTAACCACTTCAATATCATTTTCTATTTTCTAACAAAATAGTACTATAAGATAAGGCCGCCCATTGTACATTAAACTGTATGCATGCTCACTACAAATTTTACTGTAATCTATTGGTGTACAATAAAGAATTATCTATCTATCTATCTATCTTACATTATAATCTAATTATAGTTGTCTATCGACAAGTAAAGTCACAAAACATTCCTAATGTTGCTGGTTGCGCCGATGTAGAATCTGTTTTTTGACGCGGAAACACACTCCTTCTATACCCATCTCCCCTCCCGCACTAACCATAGTATAGTACTAGATATAGTTTCCGTCCGCCATTTGTGATATATAGACACTCACTCCCTTTTTGAACTAGCCAGCGTAAAGGCGGACCGCGCGCGCGTCTCTCAGAAATGAATAATATTTGTTGCATTTTAACCGCTTCATAGACCTTTACCGATCGGATTGTGCCTCTCGTGTGTCCCTCAAGTGATTTAGTGATGTGGACGGCAGCTCCTGAGCAAGGAAGAGAAGATCCGTGTACCGGCTGCGATGAAAACACGTGGTGTCGTGAAGGTTAGTGCATCCTCTCCTAATTTCTCGGGCTGCATTCATTGCCTGGATCACATCCGCGGCAACCCGGTCACCTGTCTTGTTTGTGTGTAAAGCGTCAATGGAACAGTTAACTTCAATCCCCGCAATACAGTCCACTAGCGCACGTGGCCAATCGCGCCACCATTCTCTGGTCCTGATGGAACCGGATTCTTAGCCGTAGTTCGTATTTTGTTAGTATTCTAATGGGAATAAGCGCACCGCACCTAAATGCCTGGTTATTTTAGTAGAAAACCCCGCATCTAGACATTTAGGATTAGATTTTGTTGTCCGTTCGCCGCTGGCTCGCATCGTACCTACCTAGTACATACATAGGTTAGGTATCGTATCAACACTTAGTCGTAGTTCGCAATTTTCGCACCGCGCCTAAATACCTAGTTATTTTAGTAGAAAACCCCGCATCTAGGCATTTAGGCTTAGATCTTAGGTATACTAGACACCCTAGTGCATAGGCACAGTGTGATACCTAACGCATTTGGCTTTGTTTTATTTTTTTCAATTAAGTTGTTCGTTCGCCGCTAGCTCGCATCGTATTTACCTAATACCTACGTGGGTAGATACGTGGTTGTACCTACCTCGCCCGCATCTCATTCCAATTCATACGAAAGTATTTTAATTTGAATAGATATTACGCAATACTTAATCTCTGAAATAATAGTTGAACCTAGACAGCGGTCTGGCTCGCGTAGGTACGATCTGGCTGTTGCTAGGCGCGTTTTGTTCAAGCGTGCATTCACAGTTGTAAATACCTACCTACCTGCAGAGTATCGCTCGCGTCGCGTCGCTGCTCTGTACCGCTAAGATTGAGTCATTTCATATTTGTTGTTTACCGCACTTTAGTTTGAGATTTAATTGTAAACATGTCCCTAAAGGTTGATAAGACCGGTAAGGTTCAATTGAAACTTTTATACGCTAAAAAAGAAATGATTTACTCTCGCGTACAATCGATTTATGATAATGCACTTAAAACCTCTGATTTGGCCATTAGAGATTCGTTCTTGTGTTCTATAGAAAACTTAGATAGTCTACGCGCGGATTTCGAAACCTTAGTACATGACATCAACGTTTTAGAGTTGAATTTGGATCCCGATTACTCAGTGAGTTATCAAGCCTTGTCGTCGTTTGACGATTTGTATTGTCGGATCAAGCGCGTCGCTAGGAGTTTGGAGAAACCGTCTGACCGACCCAACCCCACTCGCGACCGACCTAAGTTGCCACCAATTCAAATACCTGAATTTGATGGTAACATTCGCAATTGGTGTCTATTTATAGATAGTTTTGAGAATACAATAGATAAGAACGATTCGTTGACAGATCACGAAAAATTGCATTATCTCGTTGAAAAATTGACTGGTAAAGCTATAACCGTTTGCGCTGGAATTACGTTTAGTGCCGGGAATTATAATTTAATTTTAAATACTTTGAAAGCTAAGTATGAGGATAAAAGATCGGTAGCTAACGCCTATTTAGATCAGATGTTTGATTTGAAATCTATTACGGCATGTAACGATCAAAACTTAGAGAAATTTCTAGATACTTTCGCGTCAGCTGTTCGCGCCGTAAAGAACCTAAAGATCGATGACCTCTGCGACTTCGTATTTTTGTATATGGGTTTAAAGAAATTAGATTCCGAAACCATTCGTTTGTTTGAGTCGGATCATCGCGGCAATAAAATTCCTAAGTTCGAAGACTTAGAAAGTTTTGTTCGCGAGCATATAAAAGTATTGCAACGCTCTTCATCAAAACATGAAGGCGCGAAGAAAGTTGTTAGTTCTGAACGCGGGATAGATGCCTCATCGAGGTCACTGAGGTCAACTCATACTTATGTTAATACCGCACCAGCACATGTACAATCACCTGTTTGCTCTTTGTGTAATACTCATCATTCGCAATTGTACAAGTGTCCTGGTTTCCTAAAATTGTCGCCTAGTGATCGTTATAAATTTGTTCGCGCTAATAATTTTTGTTTTAATTGTCTCGGTACTAAACACCGCGTTGTTTTATGTAATAGTAGAAATAGTTGTCGCAAATGTTCAGCGAGACACCACACTTTACTTCATTTTGAAAATAGTAATGCCGCATCCGATGGGAGCACGGTTGGTTCGTCGAGCGGTGGCACACGGCGGCCTGCGCCACAGCCGCAGCCCGCGCTCGCGCGCGCTCCGGCCGGCCCGGAGACCGCTGCGAATGACGTCACCTTGTGTTCGTTCTCCGCTAGTGCTGCACTCACTACTGTGTGTCTCGCGACCGCTCGCGTTGTTATTGTTGATGCATTAGGTAAACCGCACATTGTTCGAGCGCTATTAGATGGCGCTTCGCAAAGTAATTTTATTACTCAAGATTGTTGCCAACGTCTTGGTTTCAATGTTGATAAGCGTTCAACCCATTCAGTGGTGAAAGGGTTTGGGGGTTTGCAGTCAGCTGTTCATGGCACCATTAAAACAAGGTTTGGATCTCGTTTTAATAATAATATTTGGTTTGACATGGATTCGCTCGTTACAGATAAAATAACTGAACAGTTGCCTACCGTCCCAGTTGACACGTCTTTATTAACGAAATTTAAAGACTTGCCTTTAGCTGATGAGACTTACGCTGTTCCTGGAGTCGTCGATATATTGATCGGCGCTTCGATTCTCCCGCACCTCCAGTTATCACGTAAGGTTCAAGGGGGACCGACGTACCCCGCTCCGCACGCCCTGGAAACAGTTCTGGGTTTTGTTATAATTGGTTCCGCACCCGCTTCTATAGATAGTTTTAGTCACTCGACTGCCTCGTTCTGTTGCACCGTCGAGCCGCCACTGGAGTCTACCATCCGCAAGTTTTGGGAGATTGAAGAGGTCAATGTCCCACCAATCCTAAGCCCTGATGACAAGATGGCTGAGGAGATTTATTGTCGCACGACTACTCGTGATGAGCAGGGTCGTTATGTTGTCGCGCTCCCTTTCAAGGGAGATATTTTTTCGCTCGGTGACTCCCGTGCATCCGCTGAAAGACGCTTTCTTTGTTTAGAACGAAAGATGCAGGCGTCTCCAAAGTTAAAGCAAGCCTATGATGAGGTTGTTAACGAATATTTAGATAAAGGTTACATCTCACCTGCGCCTGCGGACACTGACGAGACCCAGCCTTCGTACGTTATCCCGCACCACGGAGTTATTAGAGAAGATAAGCTTACTACTAAACTCCGCGTAGTTTTAGATGGCAGTGCTAAGACTAGCACTTCCGTGTCGCTTAATGACATTTTGTATTGTGGTCAAAATCTTCAAGGTAATTTATTTGACATAATTGTAAATTTTCGCTTATTCGCTGTTGCACTCTCTGCAGATATTCGACAAATGTTTTTGTGCCTTGAAGTGCGCAAACCCGATCGTAGGTTTCAACGATTTTTGTATAGATTTTCACCGCAAGAACCTTTAATGGTTTACGAGTTTAATCGTGTTTGCTTCGGGCTTAAATCTAGCCCTTTTCACGCACTTCGCACCGTCAAGCAGTTGGCCGCTGACGAGGGCGATGCATTTCCGAAAGCGAGAGCCACCATTGAGACTGGCTTATACATGGACGACTTCGTGTATAGTGTAGATAGCGAGGCCGAGGCTGTCGAGACGGCCGCTCAAGTTATAAGTCTCATGAAGGCTGGTCAATTTGATCTCGTGAAATGGACGAGCAACTCGCAAACTGCGTTAGAGTCGATTCCACCGTCGCACCGATTGTCTTCGGTTAAGGAATTCGATGAAAGTGATACGCACAAGGTGCTTGGTTTAAGCTGGTCGCCCGCATCTGATACGTTTAGTTTGAAAAGTAGTTCGACCCCGCAAACTTGTACTAAACGCATTATCCTGTCGTGTGTGGCACGGATATGGGACGTAATGGGATTCGTAGCTCCTGTCGTTTTGTACGCCAAACTACTTATAAAAGAGCTTTGGCTTTCCAATTGTGATTGGGACGACACCGCGCCCGACAACATTGCTAAGTTGTGGGCTCGCTTTAGAAAAGAACTTTCTGTGCTTGACCAAATACAAATTCCGCGTCATGTAGGTTATCGCAACATAGTGTTGTTACGGTAGTAGGCTTCGCGGACGCTAGTGAGAGGGCGTATGGAGGAGTAGTCTATTTTCATGTCTCGAATGTAGGTAAGGTTTCAATTAGCCTTATAAGCGCGAAATCAAAGGTCTCTCCCCGTAAGGTCGTCTCTCTGGCACGCCTCGAGCTATGCGCTTTACTATTGTTAGTTAGATTGATCACCTCTATCGCCAATGCTTGTAGTAGTCGCATTAATATTAGTAGAATCTTAGCTTTTTCGGACTCAACAGTCGCTTTGTGTTGGGCCCACTCTTCGCCCCATCGTTGGGACACATTCGTCGCTAATAGAGTGGCAAAAATTCAATCGGAATTAGCGCCACAAAATCTCTTTCACGTTGCTGGCACCGACAACCCAGCCGATTGTCTCTCTCGTGGATTGCTTCCTTCGCAAATTTTGGAGCACCCGTTGTGGTTTAGTGGACCGTCCTGGATTCATGCCGCGTTAGATAAGTGGCCAGTTAGTCAATTCAATCCCACTACGGTTTCCGAACCACCCGAGGAAAAGAAGCACTCGCTTGTTGTATCGGTCCCGCGTGAAGAGTCCCTTATTTTGTTGTTGGCTAATCGCGTCTCGTCTTGGTCGAGACTGTTGCGTTGTGTTGTTTATGTAGGCCGATTTTTGAGAATTTTATCTACGCGCGGTCATATAACCGCCGCTGATTTAGATAAAGCTGAATTGGTCATACTTCGCGAGTTGCAGAAATGTTATTTTGCTTCTGAATTTAAAAATTTAGAATTTAACAAACCTTGTAGTCGTTCTTTCCGACACTTGAAACCATTTTTGGAAGATGGACTCATTCGAGTAGGTGGTCGTTTGAGAAATTCAGGTTTAGGATTTGAACAAAGGCATCCAGTAGTTCTCCCGCGTAAGGACCACGTATTAGATTTGTTAGTAGATTATCATCATAAGGTGAATTGTCACGCTGGTCCCGATTTGTTAATGTCTATTTTGAGACAGAAATACTGGATAATTTCCGCTCGTAATTTGATTCGCGCTAGAGTACACAGATGTGTACCTTGTTTTAAACTCCGCCCGCGTTTTATCGCGCCTGAAATGGCCGATCATCGCTCTTGTCGTGTTGTTCAATCCGCAAAACCTTTCGTACACACCGGCACAGACTTTGCTGGGCCTTTCAAGGTCACCATTGCTCGTGGTCGTGGCATTCGCTCCACGAAAGCTTATGTTTGTTTGTTCATTTGTATGACAACTCGCGCGGTTCATATAGAGTTGACCGGTGATTTAAGTACGCCAAATTTTATGTCCGCTTTTAAACGTTTTTTGTCGCGTCGGGGTCCGGTTAAGCGCATGTATTCGGACAACGGTACAAACTATGTAGGGGCCCGACGTAGTATTTCGGAATTGCACGCATTCTTACGGTCTAAGTACTACCAAAGTGAATTCGCTCACATCTTAGCCGAAAATCGCATTGAATGGTACTTTAACACGCCTGCAGCTAGTCATTTTGGTGGTAATTGGGAAGCGAATATTAAAAGCCTTAAGTCGCATCTGTTTCGCGTCATAGGCGAACAGATTCTCTCGTTCGAGGAGTTGAGTACCGTACTTGCTCAAGTAGAGGCGGTGATGAACACGCGTCCGCTGTGTCGGACTCTATCTAGCGATCCGTCAGAGCCATTAGCGCTGACGCCAGCTCACTTCTTAAATACGACTCCTCTAAAATATTTGCCCGCAATAGATGTTGAAGACGATAGAATGCACCTTCTAACTCGTCACGCTCTTTTGGATAAGTTGGTCCAATCATTTTGGAATCGTTGGAGAACCGATTATTTGCACACGCTGCAGTCACGTCAAAAATGGAATACTCCATCCAACCCAATTACTGTAGGTACGGTGGTAGTCCTTATGACTGAGAATGCGCCTCCTTTACATTGGCCTCTAGGAGTAGTAGAGGAAATTTTTCCCGATGCCCGCGGGATAACTCGTGTTGTACGGGTTAAAACTGCAACCGGATCGTATCTGCGCCCGGTTGTTCGCCTCTGCCCTCTGCCTAGCCAGCAGTAGGCACGAGTTCCAATCTATGTTTATATTTTAGTTGTTATTTCCCAAACCTAGATTTAGATTAGACATTAGATTTGTTCCACATTTTTCGTTTCGAAGGTAACCCTTCAAGCCGGGGGGAATGGTTGCGCCGATGTAGAATCTGTTTTTTGACGCGGAAACACACTCCTTCTATACCCATCTCCCCTCCCGCACTAACCATAGTATAGTACTAGATATAGTTTCCGTCCGCCATTTGTGATATATAGACACTCACTCCCTTTTTGAACTAGCCAGCGTAAAGGCGGACCGCGCGCGCGTCTCTCAGAAATGAATAATATTTGTTGCATTTTAACCGCTTCATAGACCTTTACCGATCGGATTGTGCCTCTCGTGTGTCCCTCAAGTGATTTAGTGATGTGGACGGCAGCTCCTGAGCAAGGAAGAGAAGATCCGTGTACCGGCTGCGATGAAAACACGTGGTGTCGTGAAGGTTAGTGCATCCTCTCCTAATTTCTCGGGCTGCATTCATTGCCTGGATCACATCCGCGGCAACCCGGTCACCTGTCTTGTTTGTGTGTAAAGCGTCAATGGAACAGTTAACTTCAATCCCCGCAATACAGTCCACTAGCGCACGTGGCCAATCGCGCCACCAGTTGCAGTGTTACGTTAGAAATCGGTCAGGCTGCTTAACGATTCTACCACAGCGTGTGGTGCGAGCGTTAAGAGATTCGCGATTTGGAACTTCAGTATCTGTTCGAGTATTAAAATCTGTATTCTCACCGAAACAATATGCTGGTTTTACTCTGTCAATAGATATGTTCACGTTACGACCTAATACCTGAATTTTGTACACCTTATTTTTCCTATCCAACACACGAAATGGGCCTAATGTCTGGCGTCTGACGTCCGAATGTCGTAAGGTGGCTGTAATGGCTTACGAATTGCGTCATGTCTGACAAATACATATTTACAAGTTTCTAAGTCTGGATGAATAAATATTTTTAAGTTACTATTATGATTAAACATTGATTTATGAAAACCTTGTATAGTGTTTCTTAAATTTTTAACGTATTCACCAGCGTCATCAATTTTAATCTGCTTTCCGCTATCATAAAAATCGGCCGTAAGACGTAACGTGGTTCCGTATGTCATTTCCGCTGCGCTCATACCGTTATCGCTCCTCGCTACAGTTCTTAGACCTAATAGTACAGTGGGTAACTCTTGAACCCATGAGTGTGTTACTGTATTACATAAGCGAGCGGTTAATGCTGCTTTCAGACTCCTATGCCAGCGTTCTACTATACCGTTGCTTTGCGGTCGGTAAGGAGTCGTTCGTATTTTATCTATCCCTAGCAATTTCATTAAAGAAGAAAATAATTGACTTTCAAATTGACGTCCTTGGTCGGGATATCCACCCATTGTATATGACTTTAGCTACAGTTTCCGCGGTCATGTCTACCGTAGGAAAACATTTAGGCCAACGTGTACCTCTATCTATCATAGTGACACAATATCTAAACCCTTCCTCGGAAGTCCGTAAAGGTCCAATTATATCAACATGAATTTGTTCAAATCTGTCGCATGATGGAAAAGAGCTTAATGCAGATGTGGTATGCCGATTGACCTTAGATTGTTGGCATTGTATACATCTTTTTGCCCATTGTTCTACATCGCGATTCATGCTAGGCCAATAAAAACGATCTTGCACTAATTTACGTGAAGTTCTAATGCTTGGCTTGCGATCCTTCGTCGCTCCCGCTGCCGCTCCCGCCCCGCCTCCTCCTTCACGAGCATTACTTGCTCGCAGAAGGAGGCGCCGGCCGCCCACGCATCCGCGCAGCGGACCATCGCCGCGAGCAAGGTGGAGAGCGTAAGAACTCTAACATAAACAGTACTTATACCTACTTATCATACTTAAAATAAATCAGAATAGTTATACATATACATAAAATATATACACATACATAACATAAATATAATACATAAATATAATACATAAATATAATACATAAATATAGATACTCATATCAATATGAGTAGAAATATCATTATCGTTGAGACGATGATTCTGCCAATTCTGTGGTGATCAATTGCCGTACCCCAGACTTAAACACATTACGGCTCCTGCTCTTCCTGATCTCTAGAGGAAGTGCGTTCCATAGGCGAACAGTCTCAACAAAGAAAGAGGAGCCTAAAAAGTTAGTTGTATGAGAAGGAAATGCGAGGATCCGGTTGTCAGTAGAACGAAGATTTCTATCATTGTTGGAACATAATAGCTGAAAGTATGAAGTTAGGTAAGTGGGGACAGTGGGAAAGTTGAGGATGTTGTAAAGAGTAGTAAGTGCACGCAACTTACGGCGAGGACGGATGGTTAACCAATTAAGCTGCGAACGGATTGTAGACACGTGGTCGTATTTACGAAGGTTGAAGATGAATCGAATGCAGTTATTGAGAAGACGGTCTAATTTATCGAGAAGGTCTGCATTCAGGTCAAAATAGCACACATCACCATAGTCTATCAGAGGAAAAATTAAACTTTGGGCCAACATAACTTTGGTCCTTGTTGGTAGAAAGTTCTTCAGGCGGTATAAAAATCTGAGCCTACCTGTAATTTTCTGGCTCATGTTCGTTACCTGCACACGCCAGTCCATGTTGGAATCGAGGTAGAGTCCTAGGTCCTTAACTGAAGAACTGAAAGGAATTGTTGTTCCGTTGTAGGTAATAGGTGGCAATTTTGTAACATTGACTCTATTCATCAACCTGCCGCTGCCGACTATAATGGCTTGGCACTTAGATGGGTTTACGGTTAAACCAAATTTAGTGGACCAGTTTCCCAAAGCTTCCAGATCCCCATTCACGTCGCGAATGGCTCGTGAAACGTCATCAGCAGGTGCTTGAGCATATAACTGCAAGTCGTCTGCATACAGATGATACGCACATCGAAGGTTATATGTAGCAAGATTAATAAAAATAGAGAATAATAATGGAGAGAGAATACCGCCTTGAGGGACACCAGTGTCGAGATTGCACCAGCTCGATGTGGATTCATCAATGCGTACACACTGCTGGCGCCCCTGAAGATAATTTGAGAAAAATTCCAGTGCATCCGATGAGATCTTAAGATGGGAAAGTATAGCTAACAAGATATCGTGATTGACTGTATTAAAGGCATTAGAAAAGTCCACCAAGACAAGCACTGTTACCTTAGTAGCTTCCATGCCAGATCTATCCAGATCTATCACCCGTTACTTTTAGAAGAGCAGTAGTAGTGCTATGACCAGGTCTGAAACCTGACTGTAGCGGGCTTAACAGGCTGTTCTGATAAATAAACGAAGATAGTTGTTTTTGTACACAGGCCTCGAGCACTTTATACATAAAAGGGAGAATAGAAATGGGGCGGAAGTGATTGGGAAGAGTAGCATTGGATACTTTAGGTAAAGGGATCACGTAGGCTTTACGCCAAAGGGAGGGGAACATTCTAAAGTAGAGACAAAAGTTAATAATATGAGAGATGGCAGGAAGCAGGCGGTCGATTATTGTTACTATCATACGACGACTAATTTTATCATAGCCAACTGCATTAGATGTAATCGATAGCGTTATCTTTTTGATATCATCGGCTGCAACTGGAGAAAACTTGAAAGTTTCTATATCAGGACTAATAAGGCCAGAGACGTAATTTAAGGTTTGACATTTGGTTTGGTGATCAATAGGAGTAGTAGAGGAGAAATGTTGATTCAGATCATCCAAACCATCTGTCAACTGATATTCCGCATGTTGTTTGCCAATACCCAAAGCACCAAGAAACCTCCATATATTGGCAGGTGATGACGACCTAATATTATCGTGAATATGTCGGCGTTTAGCGTTGCGTATCATCTGGTTGCAGCTATTCCTTGCTGCCTTAAAGCGGTTCCAGTTCTCATCAATGCGGTTTTTCCGGAATTTCTGAAAGGCCCGATCCCTACGCCCCATTGCCACTCGAACCTCCGGCGTCATCCAAGGTGCTGGTGGACGTTTAAGTTTTACTCCACGGACAGGAGCATGAACATCATAGAGATTAAGCACAACATCGTTGAACACTGTAACTTTCTCATCGACAGTGGTTGCAGCCTTTAATGCATCCCAGTTTAACAATGAAGCATCCCGGTGTAACTTATCCATGTCCATGCGTCCAAAACTACGCATAAGCACTACCTTAGGCCGAGGTTTGGGAGGTTTTATGTTATAGGTGATGTAAATAAGGTCATGGCGAGAAAAGCCTGGTGCAGGCATTTGGCCGTGCCTATAAACATGAGCAGTGGATGAGGTTAATATAAGGTCAAGCCAGGTGTCCTCGACCAGGGTGTTGTGATGAGTAGCTTGTAAAGGCAAAATATGGAGGCTAGCTGAATCGACAATGTGACGAAGTTTACGCGCCTCTAATGACTGAGAGTTTAATAGATTCGTGTTAATATCACCCATGATGATGTGATGCATATAAGGTGACCCTAAAGAGTCCAGAACTGTTTCCAGACTGGAGAAGTAGTTGATAGAAGGAGGACAGTAAACAACTCCAAGAACCAGTTTGGTTCCACTGACATTAACTTCGAGAAATAGAAATTCAGCATCAGCACTGTAGTCTGGACACGAGGAGGCTAGAATTTTATAGGCTAGATAACTACGGAGGTAGATGGCAACACCGCCACCTCCCTTATTAATACGGTCATTACGTATAAGAATGAAACCAGGAAGAGAGTACGAAGTGGATGGTAATTCAGGTTTGAGCATACTCTCAGAGATCAGGATGGCATGTACGTTAGGGTTGGTAAAAGCTGCCACCAGTTCGCTATAGTGACTAGGTACGCTCTGTGCATTTATATGACACACATTCAAAAGGTTCTTAGATTTATTTTCAAAAGTCCTACGCAGGCGGTCACTCAGAGCTTCAGGTATGGAGCTGTAGCTGGTATCACTGTCTAAATCAGACAAATCGTTGGCAGAATTATAAGACTCATCATCTGTGGATAACATGAATAACTACAATATAAAATAAGTATGAAGAATAATAAATATTAATAAATAAATATAATAATTATGTATGCTATATATATCTACGAAAAACTATGCAGCGTTGTATCTCTGCACCACCCGCCAGCTAACAACACATATACAAACAAACAATAACAAAAAAACAAGTATCAATCAATGTCACTCGTGTAACAAAAATACTAAATGTGTAAAGACGTGCTCTGGAACGCAACCCGTCGAAATACCACTTTATTGTCACTTGTCACTATCTGTCACAACACTCACATTTTGACAGCGGGTTGTCAACGTGCAGAATTTGTTTTGTTAATTTATAAATAAGAAAGGTATAACTAATAAAAACACGGCAGGTAGTATGATGAGTATAGTAATACAAAGTGAGGTACATATTAACAAAAGAGTTAATAATAACTAAGTGGCATACCTGAGTGCTAATTCGACGGATTACGCTACGAGATAATAAGAATTGATGGATGTTACACTTTGCGTGAGACGTTCTTGTTTCCGTTGGATGAAGCAACACCGGGAGGCCTAGGATACACCTTGACCAGAGACTGCAACTCTTCAACGGCCGTGATCTTATGCCTCTTGCTATCTGTTGTTTTGATCACAATAACGCCGTCCTGCGTCCAGCAAGCCCGAGTACCAAAGTGCAGCTTTGCCCTAGTGAACACTGCCTGCCTGGCCCGAGTTAGGAATTCTCTAATGGAGATGGGCGAGGCTTTTAAAGCGGTTTTGGCTCTCCATACGGCTGACCTTATCATTGAACTGGAAAAGCGCACCAGGACTGGCCGATGATGTTCCCCACTAACTGCTCCAAGCCTGTGACACGTCGTAATTGATGTTGGTGTGCAGTCTTTGAGGCCCAGACTTCCCTGGATGATGTCAAGGATGACTTCCCGGCAGTCTTCGTTTGCAGACTCCTCAATCCCCATAAATAGGATGGCTTTACGCCTGTGCCTTGTCTCCATGGTATCAATGGCCCTAGAGCATTCGGAGATTTGCTTGCGAAGTAATCCCAGCATACCAAACATCAGCTCCCTGAAGGTCCTGAACTCCTCAGCCACCTTAGCCACCGTATCTTTTGCCGTATTTCCACATTGCAGCTGTGCCTCCAACTCCTCCATTCTCTTGGTGAAGCACTCCTCCAAGGATTTCTATGATGCCTCAATATTGCTCAGTTGAGACATAGTGTAGTGCGTGCTAGCAGGTGGTGTATTTGAAGAACTTTTACATTAATCTTTGCTAACGTGAGTAGATGTTATTTAGGCAACTTACCACTTGTTTTATTGAAAATTTATTAAGTTTATGAAGTATATACAATAAAATTTTTATTTCTTCTGGCCATGTTATATACGTTTTGTATAGGACATGCGTACTTACCAGCCGAGATGATGAGGACCGTGGTGGTACCGATTGCGAAGAGTAAAACCGGTGACCTGAGCGACACGAACAACTACAGGCCAATTTCACTAGCCACAGTGCTTGCTAAAGTTCTTGACGGTTTGCTTAATATACAGCTTAACCAGTATATAAAAACTCATGACAATCAATTTGGTTTTAAACCGGGACTGTGTACAGAGTCAGCTATCTTGTGTTTGAAGCAAACTGTCAAATACTACTCCGAAAGGAGTACACCTATTTATGCCTGCTTTCTCGACCTCTCGAAGGCGTTTGACATGGTTAGCTATGACAAATTATGGCAAAAATGAAATAACGTTTCAATGCCTCTCGAACTGATAGAAATTTTCAAGTACTGGTATCTTAACCAGGTCAACGTCGTTCGATGGTCGAGTGCACTGTCAGAACTGTACGGGTTAGGGTGCGGGGTGAGGCAGGGAGGGCTGACCTCACCGACGCTCTTCAACTTGTACGTGAATGCACTTACTGAGGAGCTCAGCAGCACTCGTGTCGGCTGCTATATTGACGGTGTTTGTGTCAACAATATTAGTTACGCGGATGACATGGTGCTGCTGAGTGCCTCGGTGTGTGGTCTGTCCAGATTGCTGCGCGTCTGCGAGCGTTATGCGCTAGATCATGGGTTGCTCTAAAATACAAAAAAGAGTGAATATATGGTCTTTCGGACCGGGGGTCATCGTTGCCCGGATTTTGTACCACCTATTAGATTAAACGGTGTTGAGTTAAAAATAGTCAAACAGTTTAAATATCTCCGGCACATCGTGACCTCTGACCTGGAGGATAATGCGGATATCGATAGGGAGCGGAGGGCGTTGTCTGTGAGGGCCAATATGATTGCCCGTAGATTTGCACGATGCTCGGGGTCAGTCAAAATAACTCTTTTTAGAGCATTTTGTACGTCCCTGTACGCGGCCAGCCTGTGGGTATCATATACCCAGAAGCAGTACAACGCTCTCCGTGTTCAGTACAACAATGCGTTCAGGGTGTTGTTGGGGCTGCCCCGGCACTGTAGCGCGTCGGGGATGTTCGCTGATGCCCGTGTCGACTGTTTCTACACGACGATGCGAAAACGGTGCACATCTCTGGGGCGCAGGCTCCGGACCACCTCCAACAGCGTTCTCAGCGTATTTGCAAATAGGTTTGATTGTCAGTACATAACATAACATAAACTCACGCCTATATCCCCGAAGGGGTCGGCAGAGGTGCTAGCACCCACATTTTGCCAGTTTATGTTTAGGTCCCAATGTAATAGGTGGCGAGCCTATTGCCATTAACCGGGCACTTATAAACCTGCGATAAATACACACATAACTTCGAAAAGCATCGAAAAGTCATTGGTGTGTACCATGGTATAACCTGGGATCGAACCCGAGACCTCGTCTCAGCAGTCCATTACCCATACCACTAGGCTACCGCGGTAATGAGTCTCTGGTACTTAAAATAAATGATTTGATTTGATTTAAATACACATACATAAATACATGCATAAATACATACATACATACATATCAATCTCATATAAGATGTAATATCTTGAACGTGATGGGTGTTACAGTGTTAAGAAGTGTTTTTTGACAAGTTTCTTAAACGTCTGGGGAGTTTGTGCACGTCTTATTGTTTCAGGCAGCGCGTTCCACAGGCGCACTGCTTCAATGGTGAAGGATTTACCTAGGAAGTTTGTGGAATGTCTAGACATACTCAACTTCAGATTCTCCGATGATCTCAAGTACCTCGTATGCGTGTCATGCAAGTATGAGAAGCGTTTTTTGAGATAGGAGCTCTGCTCGGATTGTAAAGAATGCTATACAGAAGATAAAGAATGTGAGCATCCCGTCGAAGGCGGATTGGCAGCCATTTGAGCCTACTACGGAATTCAGAGACATGATCAAACTTGTTTAAGTTTTGCAGTCGCTCAAGTTTGTCAAGCTGATTCTGATTGAGATCAAGGTAACTCACATCGGCATAATCAAGGACCGGGAGTAGGATAGATTCCACGACCGCAGTCTTAGTGTCAGTGGGGAGAAAGTTACGTAACCTCCTTAAGTACGACGCAGATGCATAGATTTTTCTGCTCACGTTTTGTAATTGAAGGTCCCATGACATGGTTCGGTCAAAGTAAATGCCCAAGTTCTTCACTTTGTCGCTGAAAGGAATCGCGACTCCGTTAAAACAAACTTGAGGCAGTGCTGCCCAGTCAACTCTAGAAATGTAGTGAGAATTTCCAATAACTATAGCTTGTGTCTTGGTGGGGTTCACTTGAAGACCATACATTCCCGTCCAAGCACAAATACGATCCAAATCATTATTTATAGTCGAAATACCCTATTGGAGACTGTCAGAATGTATTTGACAATATATTTGCAAATCGTCTGCATAGAGATGGTAGGAAGAAATGAGATCGTTAGAGATAGAGTTTATAAATATTGAAAAGAGCAGAGGATAAAGAACGCCACCCTGTGGTACACCGGCTGAGGTCGAACACCAAGATGATAATATATTGTCAATTTTTATCCGCTGCCGGCGACCAAACAGGTAACTACGAAACCAGTCAATTACCGTCGGAGATATGCCAAGAGAGCACAATATGGCAAGTAAAACATCAAAGTCCACAGTATTGAATGCATTACTGAAGTCTAATAGACACAGAACAGTAACATTGCCATCTTCCATAGCTGATCTTATATCGTCCGCAATATTGACAAGAGTTGCAGTGGTACTGTGACCCGGACGGAAACCAGATTGATAGGGATTTAACAGGTTATTTTGACATAGGAATGTGTTGAGTTGATTATGTATTAGACGTTCTAGGACCTTTGATAGGAACGGCAGTATAGAGATGGGTCTATAATCTGTAAATGAGGATGGTTTAGATTTTTTGGGTAAAGGAGTTATTTGGGCGTCTTTCCATGCTGTTGGAAAAGTGCCATTGGCGATGGAGCTGTTAAGTATATGGCAAATAGTTGGTAAGAGCTCATCAAGAATAGGTAATATCATATTGCGGCTGATACAGTCATTTCCAACGGCATTGGAAGTGATGGATTGAATACTCTTCTTGACATCACAAGCGGCAAATTGAGTGAAAAGAAATGGAGAGTAGTCAGGAGTTGGCAGCGATGAAAGGTAGTTTAGTGTACTTGTTTTTGTTGTCCCATTAAAGTCAGACGAAGAAGAGAAATGCCGATTAAGGGAATTTACATCAAGATCTTTAGAATTCAATTCTTCACGTTGCTTGCCAATTCCTATTGATCTTAGAAACTTCCAGACTTTAGCTGGGTCTCCATTTTGTACGGAGCTATGGATATGTTGGCGCTGTGCATCCCTACACATCTTGTTGCATTGATTCCTTATTGTTATATATTTGTCCCTGTTTACTTTCTGTGGGCTTTGTTTGGTACCTGGAACCCGCTGCGGCCTTTCTTTTCATAACAGCTTTAATTTCATCTGTCAACCATGGTGCTGGCAGATGTCTAACTTTAATAGCCCGGACAGGCGCATGGACATCATACAGCTCGAGCAACTTCGAATTAAAAATTTCTACTTGCTCATCAACTGTACTGGCAGTGTAAAGGAGTGTCCAGTCCAAATCTCTAGCATCATCCCGAAGATGCTCAAGATCCATGGTACCAAAACTACGCTGCATAAGGATCCTTGTCTTTGCCTTAGGAGGACGAATTTTGTAAGATAGGAAAAGAAGGTTGTGGTAAGAGAAATTGTTCGCAGTAAATTGACCATATTTAGATACCCGTTCCCGAGACGAAACGAGAATGAGGTCGAGAGAGAGACATCCGGGAGCATGATGGGTAGCATTTAAAGGAAGAATAGAAAGATTAAGGGATTCTGATATACCTAGAAACGAGGAAGAGCGTGAGTCATTCTTTAGAAGACAAGTATTAAAGTCACCCAGAATAATTGTTTGGCTATAAGAAGGAGTTAATTTCTGCAATAGGCTTTCGAAGGATAAGAAATAGTTGATTTTTGAAGAAGGACAGTAGTAGACACCAAGTAGTACTTTGCTATGATTTAGGTCGACTTCTAAGAACAAATATTCCCCAGCATCTAACGGAGGAGGCTGCGGCGACTCACTCAGAATAGTGTAGGTAATAAAAGAACGAAGGTATATCGCCACACCACCTCCCGTGCGTGGGACTCGATCGTTCCTAATTAGTTGAAACCCCGGTAAAGAGTATGAAATAGAAGGGTGACAAGGCTTGAACCATGTTTCGGAGACCAAAATAGCATGAATATTCTTATTATTGAAAGTAGCCAGCATATCGTGGTAGTGGGCGGGTATACTTTTCTTGGAACATCAGAAAATTGAGAGTCAAGTTTATCACCCAGTGATGGACCCATAATAAGATTCCCCCCATTACCAATAACTGAAAGGTTACTGTCATCACTGCAACTGTCCATAGATAAAAAAAAAATACAAATATGTAGGTAAATAAAAAATTACAAATAATTATGTATATTATGTATATGGCTTGGCTCGCGACGATGGTAAGAGACCGGACGGTATGTCGTTGTTGCCTTGGAAGATGGGTAGGCCTTTGGTGTGGGATGCAACCTGCGTCGACACCCTGGCGCCTTCCCATCTTCCAAGTACGATGGACTGCGCATGCGCTGCTGCTGCATCAGCGGAGACTCTCAAACGGCGCAAATATACCAATTTAACTGGTAATTATAATTTTGAGCCGTTTGGAGTAGAAACGTTGGGTCCGTGGGGTCCAAGCGCGCGCGCGCTATTCAAAGAAATAGCGAAGCGACTAATCGGCGCTTCCCGTGACCATAAGGCTGGCCTTTACCTCGCTCAAAGAATTGCCATCGCCATTCAGCGTGGTAATGCCGCCAGCCTCTTGGGCACGGTACCAGTAGAGATCGATGGGGAGGAATTTTTTGATGCCTGAAATTACAGTCTCCCTCTTTTTCTGTATCCCATTTTTGTATATATTGTATAGTTAGCATAGTTTTTAGTTTTTAATTTGTAAGTAATTGTATATTATAATAGCATATTTTATTTAATGTATTCAATTAAAGATATTATTGTCTCCTCATAAATAAATGAATTTATATAGTATATTGAATAGAACAAAATATATGTATATAAGAGTGTGATAGCTAAAGTACCTGCTTGAGTCTTTATCACTGATGATGTTTTTTTTACAAGTTACCAGTCCACCTGCCAGCTGAATGCTCGTAATTTAAACACAATTCACAAAACACAAGGTAGACAATCACAAAGCACAAGGTAAGGTGAAATAACGACCCCAGGCATAGACGTACATAGAGGTAGGTAGGTATAGTGGACAGAACAAATAACATAATAACATGGAGATAATAAATAACATAATCTACAACCTAGTCCATGTAGGTAAGCAGTGTACAAGCTAGATTTACACTAATCAAGCGAATTATTGCAAATCATTTAACAAACAAGAAAGCAAATATGTATGTACTATATAAAAATAACAAAACAGTACAAAAAAAATAAAATAAAAAATAAAAAAGCGTAAAAAATAAAGAAACATTTATACCGACGTATCGAGAATATCGGTATTTTGACATTAACGACTACAGACATAAACACCTACATTCAAACTCCATGCAGAACGCTGTTATACATTATGCATAAATTAAACGCACACAATGACATTTGAGTGCTCAATGTCAAATGTTACTATTTTGACAGTCAAGTCAATCAAAACAAGTTACACTACACACAAATAATAAATCACCGCACAATATGTAAAATGTAAAATTAAACTAAAAGTACAGATATACGGTGTGGGTACCTTCACTAGTTTAATGAAGTCACACACTACCTACCTTGCCCACCGGGGATTACGTAAATTATAACCAAGAAATATCACTTTTTACTTGCTGCAGCTCGTCTGGATTTTGGAGGCTCACTATTCTTGGATACGGATGGCTCTGGAGAAGCGTTATTCGTTAGATTTTGAAGCTGTTCTGTAGAACCTATACGTTGTCGCTCACCGTTCATGCCGAGTACATATACGCACCCGTTTTTAGTCCAACATTTAGATACTCCTAGTTTCTCGCGAGCTGCCATGAAGAGGTTGTGACGAGCTTTAGTCAGAAACTCTGAAACTGTGATGCCGGACCCTTTCAGTTTAGTTTTTGCAAACCAAACACTGTCACGCACAGATAAATGCTGTATTTTTACAAGTATAGGCCGAGGCCGTTGTTGATTAGTGGGTCTCCCCATTCGGTGACAGTGCTTGATATCACTTGACGAAAAACTATCAACTTTTAATTGGGTTCTTACCAGATGTACCACAACTTGAGGCAGATTCTCAGTTTTGTCTTCGGTGACACCATGCAATAGGAGAATTTTCCGACGCCTTTCCATCTCCAGATGATCTATTCTGCTTGCCAGTATCTCCATCTGCTGCTGCAATGTCTTCAGAGTTGTTGATGTAAACCCTCGGAAAGCGGTGAACTCAGATGTTATTCCAGCAATGTTAGAAGGTGGTAGTGCATTGCTCTGAAGATTCTGCTCAAACCGGGCCATCCTACTATGGAACAACTTGCTTAAACTCTCAATTGAATCCTGTATACCATGTACATCCATGGTGTTGTTGTGAAATGTTTATATGGATTTCAATATAGGAGATACCAATCACTGGCAGGTATTGTGACCTATTAACTTTGTTTAAAACATATAAAGGTGAAAATAACGTACGTACCGTACGTAAGTACTTACTTAAATAATAGCTAATAGTATTTGTATTTTTATTCTGAAACGTCTCTTGAACAATATAAAAAAAAGTTTATTAAGTACCCAACATAAAATTAACACGGTAATAAACTTCTTATAAAAATGCTCTGGTTCAGTTTTCAATCTTAATTAAAAAAAATTAAGATCCTCATCACTACTTTCTTCAGAATTTACAAACTTGGATAATACTTCATCCATTACTGTTGGGGCAATATTTTCACAATCTGTCGACACATGCGTCCAGAAACTATCACTTTCGCGTAATTCAATGTTAAGGTACACTGCTTAGTTTCATAGAACCCATTAGTAAGATTAACAGAATAGCTACTACCATGTTGAATTACAATATTCGATAAAATTTGAGGTTTATTTGATTTAGTTGTACTGATTTTTTCACTGACTTTTTTGTCTTGACTTGAATTTTTTATCAGACTCATCTTGTCGCTCTTGTTCTCGTTAGTTCTATCAGTCAATAATCTGTTAGTTTGCTCGCCTATGATGTATAATCCTACATGATACCCATGTTCACACATCACTGAATTATTTTTACAGTCACCGGCGGCGCAACTCATTTTTCTCATTGCTAGTTGGTTGGGTTCATTAGCGTTCCATACTACCTGATGCACTTTCATAGTACCTGTAAGTTGCTTGAGGTTGGATGGGATCAGCAACTCTTTCCTATAAATTCCGGAATCGTAAATAGTTTTCGTTATAATAACTTGAACGGATTCCAGATTAGTCATTAATGATGATAAACTAGTGACATCATTACCTTGAGCAACTATCCGATCAGCTGTTCTTTTGAGAGTTGCACCGACACCATCTGGTGCACCTATTCCAAGGCCGCTTTCTGTGTAATTCCATGTTATACTACTAAGACTTGGGAGATACCAATGGAGTTTGCTAATAATTTAAAACATTTTACGATTTCTGTACTGACCCGACGGACTATCAGAAATGAAATGAAGTACACGAATGTTGATGTTTTCGTCTTCTATGAATTTTAAAATCGGTAGTAAATGCTCCCAAATGGCTGGTGCGTCATGGCGTAAGCATTCTGATAATGTACACATCGACTGCACTTTTAGAAGTCCATTTTTACGGTAATAAATGACTACGGTATGCAGGGTTATTTGCTGGCGGTTACCCCCAAAATGAACGGCTTGAATTTCACTACCGTATTTTGTGCTATAATTTTCGCTGAAGTCACAGTGAATAATGCACTCTTCGTCAGTGAGATCGGTTTTCAGTCTTTTAATATACATAGGCTGCTACTTATGTATGCGGAATCTGGGATTCCAATAATTTTAAACAGAATGTCTGACCTCCATGCACATATTCGTTCTTTTTTTAAATACTGGCCGCTAATATTTTTTTTCTTATATATGTTAGTGTTTTGTTTTTATTGGGTTTAAAATGTCATATCGCTGAAAAAATGGAACTCACTCGTGAAAATATTCGTGCTATGATTTATTACGATTTTCGACGTAGTTTAACGCAACAACAGTGCGTAGATCAATTAACATCGACTTTTGGTGGTGAAGCTCCATCAAAAACGACTGTTTATCACTGGTTTAGTGAGTTTAATTGCGGGCGGAGTAATCTCACGGATGAAGTTAAAGAAGGTCGCCCGAAATCGGTGGTTGTGCCACAAAATATTGAAGCTGTGCGAAAACTAATAATGCAAGACCGCCATGTTACGTATCGCGAGATAGAGGCCATTCTGGGCATATGTATGACGAGCATTCATAGGATACTACATGAACATTTGTCTGTAAAAAAAATTTGTTCGCGTTGGATCCCGCACAACTTAACTGAGGATCAAAAAGATGCTCGCGTCGAATGGTGCAAGAAAACCTTGAAAAATTCAACGGAGGCGACTCAAAATCTGTTTATAATATCTACGCAGGTGACGAATCCTGGATCTACGCGTACGATCCCGAAACTAAACAACAATCAACCGTTTGGGTGTTTCAAAATGAGCCAAACCCTACGAAAGTGGCTCGTGCAAAAAGCACTGTAAAGCAAATGGTGGCCTGCTTTTCTGGTATTAATGGCCATGTGGCTACAATACCACTGGAGAATCGCAGAACGGTTAATTCGGAGTGGTACACGACCATTTGTTTGCCAGAAGTATTTGAAGAAATACGCAAAAACAACGAGCGACGCAGAATCATACTTCACCATGACAATGCCAGCTGTCATACATCTCAGGAAACAACTACATTTTTGGATGGTCAAAAAATAGAATTAATGGGTCATCCACCGTACAGCCCTGATTTGGCTCCCAATGATTTCTATTTATTCCCAAATGTAAAGAATAAATTACGTGGTCAACGATTTTCCACCCGTGAAGATCCGTAGACGCGTTCAAACAGCACGTTTTGGAGATACCTCAATCAGAGTGGAAAAAGTGTTTTAAAAATTGGTTTTATCGAATGCAAAAGTGCATCGATTATAGTGGAGAATACTTTGAAAAACAATAAAAGCATATTGAGCCATATACATTTGTTTATTTTTTCTATTCCGCATACATAAGTAGCAGCCCTCGTATACCTGTTCTGTGCAATCATTATTCCACAGTGATTCATATACGGAGGTAACATATTTTCATATTTTAAGATGGTGTCTTTAGGGAAAGCGTTTACTTTATCTTTCGCTGTGTGTAAGCTAGTTTTTGTTACTCCATTCTTGGAGTAAGTTTTTTTACTTTTTTGCCAACTCCAGTAAAATAATTCTTCAGAGTTATTAAACCGTTATAAAATAAGTTTTTATCTTTGCAGTCATAACATTTCCTTGTTAAACATGCCACATTCGAAGAATCACAGCACAATGATGATAGAATATCTTTGGTAGACTTTTCTTGAATTAGGTTGTTTTTTTTTTAGTGCAGTCACAATTAAATCCATATTTTCATGTTCTATACACAGACAAGTTTCTCGATTATTTACATTAGGTTTGAGTATCCAAAACGGTCTTTTTTGGCAAAAACTGGAGTAACTAATATTATTTTGGGGATTTGATAGCTTAAACTTAGTATATAAGTCTTTTAAGGAATCATTTAAGTAGCGTCGTTGCTTTTTATCTTTTTTCTTGGTAATGAACTCCTTCTTTCCAGAACACATACGACTGTTTTCGTCGTCGTCAAGAAATGTTCTAATGTCCTCTTCCACGTTTGTTTTTATATTTTTTATAGTGTCTGATTCACTTGGTTGTTTCATATTGTCAGTATTGGTTTTAATTATAGATTTACAGTTTCTTAAGGCAGCACTTTGATGTCTTAATCTATATATCTGTTTTCGCTGTCTTTCATTTATAGTCTTCAATTGATCAATCTATTGTTTCTGTAACTGGTACATTTTATTCATGCGGTATCCTAGCCTACGTATTAAAATGTAACTAAATACCAAATCAATCATTTGGTATTTAGTTTCTTATTAGCCTTTGGAGTTGGAGGAAACTCTTTTTCAATCACACGAACTGATGATCTGGTACGTGGCTTTGAAATTGTACTTACGTCACTAGACGGACTCAACGGTGCCGACGAATCTCGATAAGCAATTACACGCTTAGGTAAAGGAGATGAAATAACCGATGAACTTGGTGGTAGAGAATCAATATATGAACTTACTTCAGTTTGATTTGGTCGTTTTTGTTGTGATCGTGAAGTCACCAAAGGATCATCGGTTGCGTTGGTTACTTCTGGTACGTTTATTAAATCCTCTTCAAGATACTTCAACGCTTCGCGTCTCTTTTTTAAATTGTGTTTGTTGGAAGATATTCTACTTTTCTCCCTAATAATTCGTTGCTGACGAGGATTCAACTCACTGACAGGCTTTATCTTTCCTTCATTCTTCTTTTTATAATACCGTTGCCTATCTTTCTCCTTGTGCACTGCGTAAAGTTCTGGATCGCTCTTGATGCGAGCTTTCCGACATCGTTCAGCCAATCTCTTTTTAACCATCCGATCTTCTTTTGAATCTGCCATTATCACAATACTGAAACAACATAAAAGAAATTTGGCGATCTTAAAATAAAAATAATAATAAATACTGTATCACAATTCTCACACAACGCCATCTAGCCCAAAGTAAGCTACATATTTATATATTTTTAAATATATACTTATAGTACATAGAAACACCCAAACTCTTGATACAAACATTTATGGATCACACAAATATTTGAATTTGGTGGAAATCGAACCCAGGACCTCGTTAAGGCCATGGCATGGCAAAGGATGCCGCGGCGGGCTGTGGCATGCCGCGTTATGCCACGGCCAAGCCCCGCTATCTACTCTCGCATCAGTTTTGCTCTTCGTGCATTCGAAATTGGTTGTGTGATTGTGTCGTTATGGTTGACTGGTATTTAGCGTTAATAGCACTTCTAGCTGAAGATGAAGAGAGATAATTAAGAACTGCGAATTTAAGGAAAAGACGATTCTGGGTGGCACGTCGCGACGTGCCACAGTCCGTTTGACTGCCTCTTTGTCGTAGCGGTACCTAGTGAACGCAGTCTCTGCGCAGGAGGCGCGGGTTCGATTCCTGCTCAGTGCAAATATTTGTATGCATGAATATGAATATTTGCATTGGTCTGGGTGTATCTATCCTACTAATATCTAATATTATAAAGGCGATAGTTTGTAAGTATTTGAGGATGTTTATTACTCTTTCACGTTTAGGTAGAAAAAGCTAGTCGGGAAGCTGTATGTAGGTATACCTACATGTTGGTTTACTTATTAGTATCATTGTAATACGCACTTACCGTAAACATACAGATAATCTCTCTGGAACAGATATAGGTGATCAAAAATTAGTTTTGGTTTTCTTTATATGCGATTTTAGCAAATCGCATAACTTCTCAAATTTATCATAGTCCATTCTGTAATAATCATAAAATTTTCGCATGTCGTATCTCAAATCATTAAATAAGTTGTTGAATTCATCATTTGTGCATCTTTTTTTCCACAAATTATGCACCCAGAATCGTCTTTTCCTTAAATTAGCAGTTCTTAATTATCTCTCTTCATCTTCAGCTAGAAGTGCTATTAACACTAAATCCCAGTCAACCATAACGACACAATCACACAACCAATTTCGAATGCACGAAGAGCAAAACTGATGCTAGAGTAGATAGCGGGGCTTGGCCGTGGCATACCGCGGCATGCCACAGCCCACCGCGGCATCCTTTGCCATGCCGTGGCCTTAACGAAACACCCAGACCAATGCAAATATTCATATTCATGCATACAAATATTTGCACTGAGCAGGAATCGAACCCGCGCCTCCTGCGCAGAGATTGCTTTCACTACCGCTACGACAAAGAGGCAGTCAAACGGACTGTGGCACGTCACGACGTGCTTGAGCATGCCGCGGCGTGCTGTGGCATGCCGCGGCATGCCCAAGCACGTCGCGGCATGTCAAGCACGTCGCGGCATCGTTTGATGAAATAAAGTAAAATGAATTCTAAAGTCACTGAAATAAGATTCAAAATAACTTGATTAGTAATAAAATCCTTTGCCATGCCGTGCCGTGCTATGCCGGCAGTGGGCGCCGGCCCTTATTCGCAGTCGCACATTTCGACCTCCAGACCAAGGAGGCAGTCGAAAAATGCAAATAAATAATTATTGATTGATTTCGGTGCTTTCAATATTGATTTCCGTGCAAGTATTTCCACCGAAAACACCGAAATCAAGGGCACGGAAATCAAAATATTTAGCAAAATCCTATATATTTTTAAAGGTTTTAGGAAAGACTATTCAGTACTTGATCATATCCATGCTGTTAGGCAAATCATCGAAAAATATACGGAATACCAACTCGAATATTACCTAGCATTTGTCGATTATAGCAAAGCATTCGACTCATTATTACATACAAACATTTGGGAGGCGTTAAAAGAACAAGGGATAGCACAAAAATATATAAGAATAATTAGAAATGTATACAAAAACAGCGCGACGTGCATTCAATTAGAAAAGAAAGGAAATTCGTTTAAGATACAAAAAGGAGTAAGACAAGGAGATCCTCTCTCTCCAAAACTTTTCTCCTCTGTTTTGGAAATGATTTTTAGAAAACTTGAATGGGAAAATCTAGGTTTGAATATAGATGGCCGCACACTAACACACTTAAGATTTGCCGATGACATTGTGTTATTCGCAAAAACGCCAGAAGATCTAAATAAAATGTTAAATGAGCTAGCATCGGAGAGTGAAAAGGTAGGACTAAAATTGAACCCTGAAAAAACAAAAGTAATGACGAACGGAAATAAAAGCAACATAAACATAGGCGAGACACAAATAGGCTACGTTGAAGAGTATATATATCTTGGACAGCTGATATCACCCAAAGATAATATAAACAAAGAAATCCAAAGAAGAATAGCAAACAGTTGGAAAAGGTATTGGAGCCTAAGCGAAATAATGAAAAACAAAAACCTTCATATAGCAACAAAAAGTAAATTATTCAATGTCTGCATTCTACCAACCCTAATATATGGAAGTCAAACATGGGCCTTAACAAAAAACACCACAGATAGACTTGCTATCTGCCAACGAGCAATGGAGAGAAGCATGATGGGAGTAAAGAGGAGGGATAGAATAGGAAACATTAATATTAGGAGAAAGACCAAGGTACAGGACGTCACCCTAAAAATAAAAAGGCTGAAATGGAAGTGGGCGGGACACATGGCCAGAGGAAAGGATAAATGGAGCAAAATAACAACACGTTGGTACCCAAGGGAAGGCAAAAGGAAAAGAGGCAAACAACAAAAAAGATGGGACGACGATATAAGGCAAGTTGCAGGTACAACATGGAGTAGAGTAGCCATAGAGAGATCAGAATGGAGTAGGTTGGAGGAGGCCTTTGCCAATTGGCAAACGGACTTACAAAAAATAAAGAAGCATCAAATAGTCGAATATACTTAATTTCGAAAAAAAAAACAGTGCAGTGGTTTTTTAAAACTTAATTGTATATTTTGTCCGAATAAAAGGCTTTATTATTATTATTATATATTTTTAAAAGTAAGCTGTATTATGAATAATTATGTTTTTTATTGAAATCTAATACCGTAAAACGAGGTGACATTGATTAATTTTCAACTTTAAATTTTAATTACTTTTTTGATTAAAGCATTGGAATTAAATAAAAAACACAGTAATGACGATTCGTACTGTACTACATAAATCTGGTAAAAAATAATTAAAATCTTTTTTACTTTTTTAGAAAAAAAAATCTAAACCTCATTATCAAAGTTATATTATGAATGAGGTTATTTTGGGACGTAGTATTTTTTAAATGCCATTGAAAAGACACCCCGACTAGCAACCAAAAGCAAAAAGAAAAATAAAATTTGGACTGCTCATTTTGAAATTATAGCCTTTTGAACATTTTTGGGGCTACTTTGAGTCAAGGGGCAACTTTGATTGTTGAGAAACCAACGTAACGTGAGCAGGCAGCAGGAAAAGGCTTTGACTAAATAAAACAAAATTAATTAAAAATCAAATGTTTAATGGTAATTATAAAAATAAACTTACAATATTTGTAACAATCAGTCTAAAACAGTTTAAATCAGTCTAGTAAACTCACGAGATCGTCTTATAATTATTGGGGCATTTAGCCGTTAAACAATCAACAAATTAATGTAAATACTATAAAAACTTAAGCATGTATGTAACAAAATATAAATTACAATTCCTTAACCATCACCTCGTTAGGGAATACGTAACAATCGTTTATATATTTTGGCTTAAGAAGGAAGTTAATAACGTCAGTAGCATCAATAATTGACACATCCTTAGGAAACTCTTTGAATGTAGTTTTGGATTTTCTCTGGGATTTATAACCTTGTACTACAAGTTTACTTTCTATGATGTCTTCAATGTAACATACATATTGGAATGTCTTCTTTCCTTTTTGTGAAGAAAATTTTGCTAATATAAACTCTCCCACTGTCGGCTCTTGTGTAGAAGTGGGAAGATTTGGCGTTACATTTTCTGCTTCAGAATCGTAGTTGGTCAAAGCGTGTTCGGTTTTATAGCTTGTAGATGGCTCATCATATATTGGACATAGATGGTTTTGTTGCAGCAAAGCTACGTTATCACTCTGTTGAGGAATGTTGCTGTCGCTCAATATATCCGCAGCGTCTTCTCAAACTCAAACTTTATTTCCATAGAACATGGTTACATTACAGGTGTTGAAATATTGTTTTTGAGCAGCACATTCTGCCGTGAGGCGCGGAAATATTTATACATGGGGTAAACTAAAATAAAGTTGAATTATGCATTCGGACTTTGTCCAGTCCTTATCAAACAAAAATATTGACGTGTCAAAAATTAATAAATTTGATAGGCATTATGAATAAAATAAATATTACAATTAAATGTCCGTGTGTAATGAATGAGATAAATTATTATAAATGAATTAAATTCTAAATTAAACAACAACATCAGTATGACTAGGTACATTAATTAGGTAGGTAGGTATTAGTCTTTTTCACAAATTATCTTTTTATCGTCCAAGTACTCTGCCACTGTATAGTAGCCTTTATCGCTTAATATTCTAAATAACGTCCTACGGAATCGCGGTCCTTCTAGTTCCTTTAAGTACTCTGGCAGATGGTTATACAATGTTATGCACATACAGAATGATTTTTTCTTGGACACCTTTAAGGTCACCCTTGGTATCTGCAGTCTTCGTTCGAGTTAATCGCTGATACACTTTTACCTGGTTCGATTTGAAATCTGCTCTTCTTTCTCGGTGGATTTGATTCACTTCGATATCGCTGCTCTCTTAGATAGTCTGTTAAAGAATCTCGAACAACTGTCTCTATTTCAGGAGACGGCGAATCACGTGACAATTTATTTAACACCCTGTCTCTATTGAATGGCACAATACCAGTACCAGTAACAGTACTAATGTGGTTTTTATTTGGTGATTAATAGCAGGTATGTACGTTAGTTGATCGTTGGGCAAATAGAAGATATCTGAATATTGGCAACAAAGGTTTAGACCTTTGTTGCCAATATTCATCATTTGAGGATGTTAGATTCCTCTTAATTTAAATGGTCTAATCTCAACATTTCTATCACTTCATTAGTCCGTGAGAGTGCGGGTTTGGAGTCATTGACCAGTCGATGGGCATTAGAGTATAAGGGAGTGATATTCAGGTTTAAATTGGATTTAATAGTAGCTGGAAATTCGGATATGTTAGCAACAGTGAGGTTAACGCGGTTGTTATCTTTAACCTTTACGATGCAATTGGATATTAGTAGGTTATCTGAAAGACGCTGGTCTGTGATGACCCGTTCTTTGAGGTTAGTCTTCTGGATTGAACACTCAATAACGGTTTCTGTTCGAGGTGGAATAATGTAGAAAGCCTCAGCGAAATTTAGCTTAATTTCGCGGTCTTGTATTTTTAGAGTATCATGGGTGTAGTCGATTTTACAGCTGAACTGGGTTAAGAAATCTGTACCTATTATTCCATCGTAAGGTAAGCTAATATTTCTGACAACGTGGAATTTGTATGCGGCGAATTTATTTTCGCCCAAGTTCAACTTGAGTTGGAAGTGGCCTTCCGTTGACGTCGGTGCGTCACCGGGGTCTATACCCTTTAGATTGATCGATTCTTTGATCAGTTTTGGGGTTTTTAGAATACTGGATTCCTTAAGAAGGCATATGGCGGAACCGGAGTCCACTAATAGAGATAGGGGGCTGTCTGTAACTTGAGTTTGCAATAATACGTGGGGTAACAGCATTTTCGTTGTGTCGAGGTTGACCTCGTAAATTATCCTAGCCCCAGTGGAAACAGAGGGATTGGAATTTGAAGCGGGTGTGGAATTGTAAGTGGAATTGGAAGTTGAAGTGGAATTGATATGGGCGCTTCTTTGGGGCTGGTTACCTGTGTGGTCCCTGGAATTAGAAATGGCAAGGGCTCTTCTTTGGGGCTGGTTACCCGTGTGGTCCCTGGAATTGAAAACGGAATGGGCGCTTCTTTAGGGCTGATTACCCGTGTGGTCCCTAGAATTAGAAGTGGAAAAGGCGTCGGCTTCAGGGGCTGGTCTCGTGCGACACCGAGTCGAGACTTTCCTTAGTTTTAATTATCGGGTGTAGATTCGGAAGAGTCTGGTTCAATGGGTTCAACCGGTTCTTCTACGAGATTTACCCGGTTAAACGGTCTTGTTGAACTTGGGTTAGTTACTGGGTGTTGCTGAACTTTATATCGGTTATTGTTGTACTCTCGTTTCTTACACACAGAGATATCGTGTCCTGGCGTTTTACAGTAGCGACAGGTAACAGTGGAAGAACTTTGAGAAGCGGTGTTTGGTTTTTGAAGTGAATTTGATGTTGCATCGGGTTTGTGTGTGACAGGTTTGGGTTTAAAAGATTTTGGGTCCACTTGTGGACGTCTATATAGCGTTTGTTGTATGCGTTCTTCGGAGACAGCTAAGTTGATGGCTTCGTTTAAGTTTTTAGGCGATCTACATCTTACGATATTTGAGATTCGAGGTTGCAACCCCATTAGGAAATGATGGAGAGCGAGGTCTTCCATAGCAGCGGTACGACCGGCTAGTTCTTTCACTTTAGTGTTAGATAGTGAGATTTCTGTAAGGACTTGCGAGAGGTAAGTTTCTACGCGGAACGCATATTGACTGACTTTTTCTTGCGGACCTTGTTTGCTTTCTTGAAGGTCCGTTAGGTGTGAATAGTGTTCTCGTTCACTGAATTGGGTTTTTAGAAACTCTTTTAATTGGTCCCAAGTTGAGAATTCTTTTATCGAGCAAGCAACTTCAGCTCTTCCATTTAGTTGGCTGAGTATATATTTAAACTAGATTGGTTTCGAAATTCGGACGCGAGATTGAACGCGTTATCGTAATTCACTAAAAAGGAGTTTAAGGTTTCTCGGTTGCCATCGTAGGCTTTGATAAATTTAAATAATATAGTTAAATCGATGTCGGCCATTGGCGTGAGAATAAAGTAGTGGCGGTTACAGGAGTATTTGTTTACAATATACCAGCCTCCTCTTTGGGCAAATCTGGCATAATAGGTGTTGGATACAATGAGCAAAATACAAAATATTGATATAGCAGTAAAAGGTAGTTTTGCAAAAAGTGCAGCGGAGTTGTCTCCAATGCTTACGCGCCTGTACCGGCTGTCCTACAGTTCGGGTACAGTGCCTTTGCCTTGGAAAGAGGCGAATGTTCAGCCGATTCCCAAGAAGGGGGATCGCTCGGAGCCAGCCAACTATCGACCCATAGCCGTCACCTCAGTGCTGTGCAAAGTGTTCGAGCACATAATTAACAAACAGCTCATGCGGCACCTAGAGGATCACTCCTTAATTAATGACCGGCAATATGGCTTCAGGCCGAAACGGTCAACGGGTGATCTTCTAGCATACGTTACCCATCTTTGGGGTGAGGCTATGGACAAGCACGGCGAGTCACTGGCAATACGCGTGTTGGTCATTATGCGTCAAAAGGGAAGAATCTGGAAATGTATGCTATACGTACTAAATAAATCTGTTATAAAAAAATTTCATAATTTAAGCGAGGACTGGCTAAGATCATTAATAGGTATATAAAAGAATATCTACTCCTAACTTAAATAATGTCTTCATCTGAGTGACAATCTCGCTATTTGGAGCCAGTAGTAGGCTTTTGTGTGACTGCCGTCTTCTTGTCTTCGAAGGGAAAGTCTGTACCAGAGCCTGGGCACGATGTTTCATTGGGGCTCATATCCAGTCAATGTGTGGGTACATATCCAAGTTAAAGTGAAGAAGTGTTCTCAAACCTCAATGTATGAAATTTAATATTAGCAAACAGTCACATTTTAAAAGATGTGAAATATATAATAAATTCTATTTACAGTTGGAGCTCGGAGCAATTATAAAAAGAAAATCATTTGAATAAAATTAAAACAAAATCGATGCCAATACTGATGAACAACCTCTGCAATATTCTAATCTATTTCATAGCGAATTCTTTATAATCACATGTGTACTCTAAATAACAATAAAAATCTCCATTTTACTTTGTTTTATTTAAAAAAAACATTTTAACAACATTCTCTTCAAATTCCATATTTCATAATTATAGGTTCCTTAATAGCAAACTTTATTTGCTTTACATACATACATACATATAATCACTCCTTTATCCCTAGAGGGTTAGGCAGAGGTGAATTAACACCCACATTTCACCAATAATTATTGTATTTGGTCCCTCGTAATAGGGGGTGAGCCTATTGCCGTATTCCGGGCACTATTGTTGACTCGAGCCATGCATCTAAGGCTGGGTCTGGGCTGTACATATCTGTCTGATGTTAAACAGTCCTATCCCTTAGTCGCCTTGTACGACACCGCATGGGAAGAGGTGGGATGGACCTAATTCTACTCTGCTGGAAACCACGCGGCAATATTATTTGCGTTAGGAACCTATATGTCTCTATACCTGCTGAGTAATGGTTTTTAGCGTAGTCTCCTCTTAGGGTTTAGAACATTGTATTTGACGTGTTGGTTCTCGATGGTATAGAATATGTAGGACTATCCCATCTCTTCAAGTTGGTTCTTCATGCATAGTAAACACCTGTATAATCACAGTATTCACTCCCTTTATATCGTTCTCCAGCGTTATAATTTCACTATTCGTCAATACCTAATAACTTTCAACAAAACATGGATATAATAATATAATTAGGTACCAAACGATACGCCCAACAGCTGATTATAAGAAAGCCGCCATTTTACGGTAAGGATACTCCGTCACTCAAAATTCAAACTAACACCAAACTGTCAAGTATTCTAGGAAATTACACGTAGGTATACATTAGCTAGTTCCGTTAACACGAGAGCCACTACGGTACCGGTGGTTATCGTAATCGAGTTATTTTGTATGATAACCTGAACAGCGCCACTACTGTCGTTAGAGGAACTAAAATTTGGCAGCACGAATTATGTAGTCTCGTTATCGTAATGGTTATGGTATAGTTAACCATATTTTCAGTATGAAATCGGCAGCACGAACCCACTTTTGACAGAAAGTATCGTTTTTATAGTATCGTAATCGTCTGCAAACTATCGTATTTCTACTCACCGAGGATTTTCCAGTGAGAGAATTAATGTTAGCGTTGTTGTGGAATATAAAATTGTAATTTTTATTGAAATTTGGTAATTTTAGTGTCTCAAAATTATGTCTATGCCATTAAAAAACCATTCTTATTATTTCCTATGGCGTTTAAATACAAATACACCTCCATACACAGCAGGACAAGAGCCGTGATTGAAAATACCTTTGGGAGGTTAAAAAACAGCTGGAGGTGCCTTAGTAAAGACCGGACTAAGCTGCAGTCATGAATGTAATCCATTGGGATTGCAGGTCAAGCTTAACATCTCTCTGCCTTATCCTGTCATAATATCTATCATCCCGATACTTTTCAGCCTTCAAAAACTCGTGCGCATAATCTTTTTGTTGTGCCCTCTTGGTTCGTGGGGTCCACTTCCTACTTGGTGCTGCAGATGGTGCCGCAGTTAGTACAGGTGGTGCTGAAGGTGGTTGCTCCTGGCTAGTGCTAGGATGGTTCCAGTCTTCATCAACTGAAATAAGTTATATATTCTATATTATATGCTAGATAGGTATATATTTTAATTTGAAATAAGATAGTATCCTTTGTATGAATCTATGAAAAACAATCTGACATACCTATCCTATCAAGAATAGGAGAGGGCACCGGTCCCAAATCTACATCTCCCGGTAATCCCATTTGACCGGATCCAACATTTGGAGATTCTAACTTTCTCCTCTTATCTTCTGATCGTGTATAACCTGATCCGTCACTATTTAATTTGGCTGCTAGTTCTCGCCGTTTCATAGTGGCCCACTGTCATCCTCTTGGGCCGCCTTGGGGCTTGGCTAAGTCTCCATTTCTGAACATGAATAACACGTGAATATGTAAATATAATTACTTACAACATATTTACAGCGTAACCAAATGACAAGAACTCACCTCTCCATAAAATCTACCATCATAGCAAATTGGTTTGCACTCATTTTGAGATGGTTATATTATCTGGATTTTACAATATGAGCTATTTTCACTTACATTTAAACTTTGTGCCCAATACTTGACATGACATTGACGTTGGCAATTGGCGTGCGCTCCGAAATTGATTACATTGCGTGGGTCGTGTACAGCAAAAATCTAAACCATATTATTATTCCGTAATAAAACAATTAAAACATGATTTTAATGGTATTTAATTTTTTAAGCGCACGGCCCACCTGATGGAAAGTGGTTACCGTGGCCTATGGACGTGTGTAACACCAGAGAAGCCACACTCGCGCTGCCGACCCTGTAAGCACACAGCACACACAAAGCAGGACAAGCCTTTAGTCATCCCACTGACAGCACAAATTCTCCAATGAGCTCTGGCCACCCTACTCACCGCTGGGAACACAACACGAAGTTATTATAACCGCGGTATTCTGCAGGGCGGAGGTACTTCCCCAGTCGGACTGCTCAATTAAATGAATTATTAAATGAATAATTATTATATTTTTCATACAAATACTGGACCAACTACGTAGTTTTGTCATTTATTTGAACGTATAATGACGTAACAGGAACTTCGGAACGCGCCTTGTTCATACTTTATAAGATAAGATAAGATAAGATTTATTTCAGATAAAATCATCCATAATTTATTAGTATGTTGGCCTATAACTATGTTAGTATGTAATTATAACATAATATTAACAATTCTTTTTTCTTTTTTATTATTATTAATTATGAGTTATATAGGCGCCGATGTCATGTCTACAAATAAAACAATTGATCATAAATAACATGAAATTTGTTAATATTAATATATATTATATGAAAACTATTAGTTGATTAAATAATACTTAATAAATAATATTCAAATGAATTCCATTAATTAAATAAATTAAAATAAATAATAAATTTATAATGTCCTATTTGCACCTGACTACCGACTCGTTAGTCAGTGCATGAACCACTTATGTATATAAGTGGTTCATATACTGACAGTCAAACCTATTTGCAAAGACACTTAGTATGCTGTTAGTGCTACCCCGTACCCTATGATAAAGGGACGTGCACCGTTTGCGTATAGTCGTGTAAAAACAGTCTACACGCAACTCAGCGAACATCCCTGAAGCGCTGCAGTGTCGGGGCAGACCCAACAGCAACCTAAGTGCATTATTGTACTGGATGCGAAGGGCGCTAAATTGTTTCTGCGTGTATGAGAGCCACAGGCTGCCAGTGTAAAGTGATGTACAGTATGCTCTAAAGAGCGTCAATTTGACACTCTCCGAACAACGAGCAAACCGGCGGGCAATCATGTTGGCCCTTACAGATAACGCCCTTCGCTCCCGCGCTATGTCTGCATCGTCTGTCAGGTTAGAGGTCACCAGGTGCCCAAGGTATTTGAACTCTTCCACTCTGTTTAACTCTGTTCCATTTAATTTAACAGGTGGAACTGTTTCTGGGCCCTTCCGGCCCCCGCCCTGAAAGACCATGCACACACTCTTCTGTACATTATACACAAGACCATGGCTGTGTACATACCTTTCACACTTCTCTAGCAGGGTAGTCAAACCACACACCGAGGCACTCAGCAGCACCATGTCGTCAGCATAACTAATGTTGTTTACACAAATACTGTCAACATGGCATCCGACACGCATGCTACTGAGCTCCTCTATCAGGGCATTCACGTACAAGTTGAAAAGCTTTGGTGAAGACAGACCTCCCTGTCTCACCCCACATTCCAGCCTGTACGGTTCTGACTGTACATTCGACCACCGCAATTTAACTGATTTAGATACCAGTATTTGAACATATGAACCAGTTCTTTGGGTATGGACACATCAGCCATCTTTTGCCACAAAATGTCATAACAGACCATATCGAAGGCCCGAGAGAGGTCAAGAAAACACGCATGAATAGGCGTACTCCTACCGGTGTAGTACTTGACAGTCTGCTTTAAACTCAAAATGGCTGACTCTGTTGATAGGCCCGCTTTGAAACCGAACTGATTGTCGTGGATATTCAAATATTTGTCCAGCTGAGTGTTAAGCAGACTATCAAGCACTTTCGATACTATAGTCGCTAGTGAGATCGGCCTATAATTACTCTTATCACATATATCACCAGTTTTGTTTTTAACAATCGGTACCACCACGGTCCTCATCATGTCACACGGTAAGTAAGAGTGTCCCAGGCAAAGATTAAACAAAAGAGTGAGAACTCTCGGCAGATGTACACCCGCGTGCTTGAGATGTTCAATGCTTAGGCTATCATGACCAGGAGACTTCCCTCTTGACATTGAGTTTATAGTATTTCTAATTTCTTTTACCGTAAACGTAGTACTCATCTCCTGCCCATGACACCCATCCACCCTAACCGATCGTGGCGGCCCCAAAGGCGACGCCAAAGTAAAATGTTCTCTAAACATATTCGCTATACATCTCTTATCATTTACACCGCTGATGCTCACGGGTAAGCCAGGCTTAGTGTTCAACTTCCTAGTAGATTTCCAAAAGCTACGAAAATCGTGTCTAGAGTGCTGTGAGGCGAGAATGTCCATCCTAATTTGTTCGCTGTTATCCTGACACCATTTCAGGCGTGATTTAAATGCTACACGACTTTCTCTCATCTCCATCCACACACGACCACCCCTTGGTCTACCACTAAGAACCCACAACTTGTATTTACACCTGGCCACCCCGTGAGCCTCACGGATATGCTTATTCCAGCCGAGTACAGGTTTTCTCTTCGTAGGTTGGGCATCAGCATAGCTGTCGCAAGCTGCCCTACTTAGAATATTAACAATATTTTGGTACATCTTATCTATAATTTCCCTGTGGTCGGAGGCACTACATTGCTTACCGCAACACTTTTGAAAATCATATGGGAAATCAATTAACTTTAATTTACACACTGGTCACGGGAACCGGCGGCGCGACCGACGGCGCGGCGGGTGGCGCGGCGCGGCAAGCACGCCACGGGCAGTTGCGTTCGCCGCCGCGACCAGTGTAGACGAGGAGACGAGATGGCTTTATCAAAGTTAGCTCGACGTTGTTTGGAGAGTAGCAGTTTTTTTGCTCAAGATTTAATGTTTGGAAGATATAGTGGAGTACACGAATTAAATAGAAATCGTGTTACAGACGGAGAATTCCACCAAAAATATGAAAAATATAGGCAGCACCCAGAATTTTTTTTCCAATACACCAGAATGAGCGTCGAAACATTCGATTATATACTTGGGAGCATTCAATCAGAACTGGAGAAAAAGATTAATTCAAGCAGGGTCTTAAGTGCTGCAGAAAAATTGTTTTTGACGTTAAGGTATGTAATATGTGCGTATATCTATACATATAATACTGATTCAGTATAGAGCATATCAATTGCTTGAGCTTGCATACAAAGGCACAAACGCGCGCTCTTAATCAATGTTATAGATTTGCCATAGAATAAGAAAAAACCATTTTAGTGTCAAGTTTGACGTGCTCTTTACAGTACTAACCCACTTAACTAGAAAAAAAAAACAAACGAGAACAATTTAAACAATTATTTATTTTTAACTTTTAATTGTAATAACAACTTTTCTCAATTTTAATCAGCCTTTTGTAATCACAGTCAAATTATTATTTACCCTGAAAATCATTCCAATTTACTTCCCCTTTAATCAGCTAACCACTTACGATCACTATAATTATCTTAATTAAAATTGAATAATAAATCTAATAACAATCAGTCTTCTCAATGATTAAAATTTAATTTTAACAATATTATTATCTACTCATTATTGAAATTATTGTTCACTTGGTTTGGTTGAGTAGAATATCCATATCTCCCATAAGGTTCGCCATACATAGTCACAGTAATTTCGTCTAAAAGAGCTTGATTAATTTTATTCCTAAGCCTAATTTTCTGCATAGGGGGTAATTTTTCCATCTCAGGTAGAATGCTCATCAAAAAGTGATAATCTTCAGATTTTTTTTCCTGTCTATCACTGTCATGTTGTTTAGCAGATTCTTTTTCTAA
This sequence comes from Eilema griseolum, assembly GCA_963662185.1. Taxonomy (NCBI): domain Eukaryota; kingdom Metazoa; phylum Arthropoda; class Insecta; order Lepidoptera; family Erebidae; genus Eilema; species Eilema griseolum. The sequence continues at coordinate 21,069,642 of OY759231.1, read as the reverse complement.
AATTTTTAATTTCTTTTTCTCAATATCTAAGTATTCGGCTCGAATGTCTCTTACACTTTGTCTTTTTCTAGTAGAATCTTGACCACTAGATGTTGAGGGTTCAATTAGTGAAGATGTAAGCGCAGGAGAAAGTGGTGTTGCTGGTGAAGATACCCCACTGAAATCGTCCACGTATATGTCGTCATTTTCATTGACTGTAGGAGCATTTTCATCTAAATTTGATTCGGACGCAAGAGGCATGTACTCATCTTTCATAAACCCTAAAAGTGTGAAGTACTTCCACGACAGTTCATAATTTGAAGTTGAGGATCCAGATCGGGGCTTAGGAATTCTTTTCAACTCTTTACTGTATGTGTCTCTTAAGTTCTTCCACTTCTTCTTAAGATCGTTGACTGAAAATTAAATTGTTACCTAATTTTACTTATTTATTTAGATAAGGACGTTCACATGATCATCATGTTACACTTAGTTTAATTATTATCCATAAATTACGTCACACGTTAAGGGGTTACTAAATTTCGTAACGTAAGATGTCGAAAAATAAAGCGAAACTAATTTCGGAAATACTGTTTTAATTTAATAATTTCAGATGTAAATTTTCAAAATATGTGACATAATTTATGGATAACCCCTATAGCTGACTGTATAGTAAATATACTTATAGAAAATATTTTTGTTTCAGGTTTCTCTCAGTTGGGATGACTTTTAAATCTCTGGCTCATTCATACTCTCTAGGCCGAAGTACCGTTGCTAAAACGATTTATCAAACTTTAAAGGCAATATGGAATAAATTCGTCAATCAGCATATGTCACCAAAACTGACCAGTGAAGATTTAACGAGAATTTCTGATAACTTTTTCTTAAGATGGCAGTTCCCTAACTGTATAGGAGCCATTGATGGGAAGCATTTTCGAATACAAAAGCCCCCACGAAGCGGAAGCCAATATTATAACTATAAACATTTTTTTTCATTGGTCTTACAAGCAGTTTCCGACGCTGATTACAAATTTTCTGTAATTGAGATCGGTGGAAGGGGAAGACAAAGTGACAGAGGCACGTTCCATTTTTCTAAACTTAACGAGTTGTTTACTAACAATCGATTTCATTTACCACCGCCGAAAACGTTGCCTGGATCAAATATATTATGCCCACACGTCCTGGTTGGTGACGAAGCCTACCCACTGAAACCTTATCTTATGCGACCCTTCCCATCCAGCAATTTAGATCATTCGAAACGAATTTTTAACAAAAGGTTATCAAGAGCCAGAGTGACAATTGAGTGTGCTTATGGTATTATGACGAATAAATGGCGCATTTCCCTCAAAGCAATCGAGACTGACACAAAACATGCAAAACTTATAATTAAGGTTGGATGTCTGCTACATAATATTGTAAGAGAAAGAGATGGAAATTCTGATCCCGATTTTCGGCGATACATGAGATCGAGAACTAGGTCTAGGAGGATTATAACGTCACGGCGTAATAATAGAGCTTCATTGCAAGCCATAGATATAAGAAATAATTTCAAAGACTACTTTGTAAACTATTGATAAATATTTATTGGTACCTGTTAATAAATTAAATTAAAAATCTAAAAACCCACGACTCAAAAAAAAACTCTAAAAAAGTAAGAAATAATATTGGTCTTTCAAATTTTATATAAGTAGTTTATTTTTTAATCCAAGCGTCAATTCGTCGTGGGACCGCTAAAGTTAACATCAGCTATTCTTTGTATAACTTTATCTTTATTATTACTTAGCTTTTACTTTTTTTTCTTGGATTTCAAATTTACGATGCTACAGACACACACACTCACACACGCACACGGACACGCACACGTCAAACTTATAACACCCCGTCGTTTTTGCGTCGGGGAATAAAAATAAATACTCACCATCAGAATCTGGAAATTGCTGTTTTATTTCTTCCCACAACTTTTTCACAACATTTTTAAACTTATGTTGCGGGCGGCTAGACTTCCAAATAGCTGGTCTAGCTAGAATTTCTGCAATAAAAGCTTCCGTCTCCATTTTCGCGAAAAAAAAACAAACTATTTTAAATTAAGTTCGCCCCGGCAGTAGTCGCCGCGTCTGCCGCTCGACTCCGTGGCCTGCGCCGTAATAACTCATACATTTGTTTCGATCGCTAGTCGTGCCGCGCGATTCGCTCGGGGAAATTCGCCGGTCGTCTCGCTGGTCGCCGCTGCGCGTGGCATGCCCAGTACATTTCCATACATTTGATTCATTCGCAAGACGCGCCGCCGGTCGCGCCGCGCGAATTTTCGCTATAGCGAATTTTCCGCGGCCAGGACGTTATCATTACATAATTTATGAAATAAATTAATTTGCTCCGGGTTTCTTTCACCCCATCGTACCTTATTACTAACTACATTAAATTCGTCATGGTTCAATTGTGGAATATTTATGTCTAAATTGCATTGTATTATAAGTGGTAAGTGATCGGACCAGACGGGCCTATAATCTATATTTACATTTCTAATAGTGTGTAGTGCCGACTTAGTAACAACGCAGTGATCCAACCAGCTCACAGACCCATTCGCGTCACTAATAAAAGTATACGTGTCAGATGTTATACCTAGTTTAGCTATATCAGCACATGTCCATTGCAACTCATCGTCACTACAAAAGTTCGAAAGTTCATTGTAAAATTGATTACCTGGTTTCGCATTGTAATCACCAAGCATGTACGCACAGTCGACACCTTCACTGTTGACAATCACGCTCAACGCACTCAGACAATCAGTAAACTCGGCTATATTCACAGTTCTGTCAGTTGGCATGTAAACACTGAATACGAGAAAAGATGTTAGACCGTTCACTACTTTAATGGCGCATATTCGTGGGTTATTACATTGCACTACTGACACATTCTGAAAGATGGTTTTATTCCATAAGATTGCCACACCGCCCCAGTTCCGGCCTGTAACTATTCCCATAGATAAGTCCATCGGAGACAGCCCCGTGTAGGCAAAATTATCGTCTATACAGCTCAGGAAGTCAATGTCATTCGGCAGCAGCCAATGTTCTTGTAGAACGTGTTCTTTATGCTTTGTTGGTCATTTGTAGACGGCCTAAGTTTACAAGAGACTCGTATTTCATGATAGTTGTCTATGACTGTTTTATGCTACCAGTTTAATAGGGTTATCATAGTTATAGAATAGTAAGGTAATACGATTACCATAACCAGAACCATAGCTTTTCGTGCTAGGGGTACGGTGTACAAAGCTCATGACAGCCCAACTACCGTAAATGTAACCACGTGATCCCATTACCACTCTCGTATACGTATATGACTCACGTTTATAAACTCATGGTAGACCTACTGATTTTCGATCTAACAACGGTTCGGAGTCATTGTTTCAATATACCATCCATCCCTTGTTGTGTAGGTAACCTTTGGTAACATGCATTCCCCAATTGGTTGTGAAATTGCCAAATGATGTCGTTTGACTAAATATCTGTTCCTCCAATATTTTCAATAGTTATTGATGTCGAACTGTATTGAACAGTACTTTTTAATATATCGGTTATATCGCTTATTGCCTTTGCACATGACAGAGCATCAGCAAAGTATATTTTTTTAAATCTTGGGTCTAATATGGTAGAAATAGCTAGCAGGTGAACTTTTTCAACGTTTTAGAAACGTTTCTTAATTTCACTAAGTGTTTTCGCCTTCAATTCAGAGCCTTTATCTGTTTCTTCTATATTTGCGGGTTTAATTGCCTTAGTCATATGTATGCTATTAATGGTATTGGTATATGATACTCGTCATTTATTTTGAAACATGTTCAATTGGAATCATAATATTAATGATTTCTTTAACGATTGCTATTTCTGTTCCACTTAACATTGTAGGGGCTGTAGATTTTTGTAAAAGAATAGTACCGATTTAATCGCTAAATTCAATTTAACGCTGAAGCATATATAATTTCGAATTCCACCTTGTGACTTCTTCCTGTACTATATCTTTGGGATCATATCGCATTTTTTTTTTAATTTTGACCAGTTCGTCATGAGCAGACACACTATGCTTGAAAATGTTACAATACTTTTGACTTTACTAATAACAGTGTCTAAACCCGTGGTTTCTTCGACTGCTTTTTGCATTACTAGGTTGAGAGTGTGGGCGAAACAAGGAAGGTGTTTATTTTTACCAATAAAATCGTAAACTGCTTTCACTACATTTGCCTCGTTGTCTGTTACTATTGCTAAAATCTTATTTGGGTCAATTTGCTAATCAAGACAAAGTGTCTTGTTTTGATAGTATTTAGCAGATAATCTGAAGTATGACTTTCATTCACTTCTTGGACACCTATGACGATTGATTTTAGACAGTCTTCTTCAAGGAAGTGACGCGTCAAACCCAGGTAGCTTCTGGTGTTCTGACAACTAACAACTGACGTCTGGACATCGGTCCACATCTCAGTTGTTAAGCAGAAACTCTGAACTTTATTCAACATCTCTTTGAGGATTCCAGAAATACGATGGTATTATTGGAGTAAAAATACCATAACTAGATTAATAGACTTCAAATATGATGATATTTGAAATCTATTAATCTAGTTATGGTATTTCTACTCGGGATAGAATATGATGGGCAAATAGTTTTCATAAGATGACGAAACCCCTTCTTTTCCGTTGCGCTCAAAGGCAAGACATCCACAGTTATAAGATATATTATAGAGTTTGTTAATTTACCTTCTTGAAAACCACCTTTTTATATGCAACAATATTAGAAATAGCATCGTCTATTCGTGGCTGACGCTGTGTATCTCGTTTTCGTGGCTTATTATAAATGAATCGATTTCCGAAACATCACCTGCCTTACTCGTAGATGCAACAGGATCAGCATTATCAGCTGGCTGGTCTTGGACATGAGATTGCTGAGCCTAAAACTAATTAATTAAATATGAATTAATTGGAATCGAAGAATATTCTTTGTCTCAAGGCAAATACAAATGTTCATCACACAAATATTCGCTATGTGCGGGCATCGAACCCACAACCTCATGATCAGCAATTCCAAACATGGACAACGACAGGTAGAGTTTGCACTTGAGAAGAATTTATGTTTCACAAATAGCATGTTCAAAATCAAATCACATCAAAAATGGACATGAAAATCACCAGACGGAACATATCGACGGTTCCAGGCCCAATTGTTCCAAACGACATTTTTTGAAAGTTACAGGAGAGCGATTTAAAGTTTCGTTTTTCGAAAAAAAAAATCATTAAGCAAAAACTACTGCGCGGATTTTGATATAATTAATACAGTATTTCCACAAATACTTATTGCATCTTTTTAGATAGTTTTCATGAATATATTACCTTTTTTTACTTAAATAAATGTCGTTTGAACCAAAATGCATCGTATGTGTTATTTGCTAGAGGAAAACCAAATGGTTCAAAGGCCAATTACATATTTTCCAGTTGAAAGTAAATTAGTCGAAATGTTGATTTGAATATGAAACAAAATGAGGAGAAACGGCACATACTACAAGCCCCACAATACATTTTAACATGTCAAATGAGTTGAAATAACATCTAAAGCTGAACCGGACTAAAGTAAATTGATACAAACAACAACATTATGTTCAAACTGGATAAAGTCAAATGAATGTTAACTACCATAAAATTAAACGTAGGCCACCACTGTAAAGTTTAGCGTCAGTAAGAAAAGATGTAAACATTTGAGTTAATTTTGAAATAAAACCAATTTCGATAATAGGGAATAATAAAATATGTATTATTTCGGATGCTTATATCCAAAGTCTTTTGACGGACAAAAACTTGCTGAAAATGTTAGAACAATATAATAATAGCAATAATACTCCCACTAAACCATGCATTGAATCTGCATATATAACAAATCAGATTATTAAGCATATTACAGTTGTTGCAATATGCAGTGTCAAATAGAAAATCAAACAGTCTGGCTATAAAAAAATATTAGATAACCCTTAATCTTAGTCAAACTTAATTATAAGTATTTATAAAATCAGTCTGAGGATTTTTTACCACACATTTTTTCTCAAACAATAAAGGTGACAAACAAGCATAATAATTATTGTTTGCTATGTATGGAAAAAATAACAGCTGTTAAGTATTAATTAATAACAAAGCTTAAAACAATAATTATTTAGTCATGACATGACAGTTTAATATTGTCACAGTTATATCTCCATCTCATCTTCTATATCTGTGTCAACCAGTACATCCTTTCCGTTTCGGTGTGAAAAGCTTGTGTATTCCGAATGAAACAATCTTGGAATTGCTTCGGTATCGCATATTTTTTACAAATCATTGTATTTGGCTGTGGTTATTGAAAGACTGGGTATTTTGGTGTCTAAATAAATTATAATTAACTTCAGCTCACAACATTTATCATATTTATTATATATTTCTTTACAATTCACACACATACGTAATAACAAAGAAGTTATGAAGTAATCCCCATTGACATCTGTCATAAAAGCGACCATAGACCAAAATCACACTCTGCATTCTGGACTTTTGTCTATATCTAGTGTAATCAATTCTTACAGCTCGGCCATCCTTACAATGGTGTGTTCTCACACCAAATTTAACAAGGAATAATGTAATAAAATAATGACATTTAAACAGTTAACTTCTATTGATAATACAATTAGTCTTCTTAAAAATCTCTCTCGCAATATGCACCCTATGTAGTGTTATCAATTTTAATTAAGATTCTTATTGACAATCTCTCTCGCACTTGACATCTATATAACAATATCAATTAAGTTAAGGAACTTCTATTAGCATTATAATCAGTCTTATTGACAATTTCTCTCGCAATTTACATCTATGTAACAATATCAATTAAGTCAATGAACTTCTGTTAGTATTACAATCAGTCATTTTAACAATCTTTCTCGCAAGCTACATCTATGTAGTTTTAACAATATCGATTAAGTTAACATACACATCAACTAATCAACTTATATAATATGTTTTATAGTTATGTTCTATAAGATATAATCCGTCAAATAATCATAAAATATAATCATCTTTGAAATTGACACTAACGCTTGCAACCTATTTCGGCACAGTCTATCGCGATCTGCGTCATCTGTGCAATCGGCACTGGCGCTCACAATCTATGCCGAATAGTCTGTCGCCGTCACGTCATCTGAGTGAACTGTACTAACGCTCACGACTTATACTGACACAGTGTCGTAATCTGCGTCTTCTGTGTAATCAATATTGACGCTCACGACCCATGACGACACAGTCTGTCGCAATCTGCGTTATCTGTGCAATCGGCACTAACGCTCACGACCCATGCCGACACAGTCTGTCGCAATCTGCGTCTTCTGGGTAATAAACATTGACGCTCACGACCCATGCCGACACAGTCTGTCGCAATCTGCATTATCTGTGCAATCGGCACTAACGCTCACGACCCATGCCGACACAGTCTGTCGCAATCTGCGTCTTCTGGGTAATAAACATTGACGCTCACGACCCATGCCGACACAGTCTGTCGCAATCTGCATTATCTGTGCAATCGGCACTAACGCTCACGACCCATGGCGACACAGTCTATCGCAATCTGCGTCTTCTGGGTAATAAACATTGACGCTCACGACTCATGCCGACACAGTCTGTCGCAATCTGCATTATCTGTGCAATCGGCACTAACGCTCACGACCCATGTCGACGCAGTCTGTCGCAATCTGCGTCTTCTGGATAATCAAAATGACGCTTACGACTCATGCCAATATGGTTTGTGTTGTGATCTGTGTCCACTAATACATCAATAACAAATTAAACATTTACACTACTATCGTCATAAATCACAACAGATCAATTAAACATAATTAATATAAAAATTAAAAAAAATATTGTCTCATTTCTTTCTAGTTACTTATTTATCGTTCTCATTGTTACTGTCATTACTATCGCTATCGTTTTCGCTTTCGAACCCCTTAAAGATTAGCCACGGATGTATTTTATCAATGGAAACAACGTTTTCATACTTTTTACCCTTTTTTTTTGTAATTGGAGTATCCTCCACCAAATATCTGTCGTGTGGTAATATTTTGACAATTCTATACGGACCATGATATTTAGCAACAAGTTTCTTGGATTTACCGACTCTATCTTTATCGAATGTCGTTCTTTCTACTCTAACAAGGTCTCCCTCATTATATTTCGTTACTGACTTTCTATGTTTATCATAACGCTTTTTCGCTATTTCTTGTTCCTTCTCAATTTTACGACTAGACTCTTTCCTTAGATTTATCAGGTCCTCACCACTTGCCCGATCTACTTTTGTATTTATAACATCACTTAAAATGTTTTCCGATATACTTTTGACGTTGTATCCAAATAATAATTCAGAAGGGCTTTTACCAGTAGTTTTATTGACTGATGTGTTTAGTCCTAGTTGAACCTCACTCACATACTCGTCCCAAGTGTAGTCGTTTTTATTGTGGCATTTGGTACTAAGAGCATCTGAAATTGTTCGATTAAATCTTTCAACTTGTCCGTTTGCTCGCGGGGTTGCTACAGCATTTAGGATATGTTTGATACCAGCATTTTGAACAAAATTCTTAAACTTAGTACTTGTGAAACATGTACCTCTATCGGTTATCAATCTAGTTGGTGCACCAAAATAACTAAAATACTCTTGAAATACACGTATAGCAGTAGCAGTCTTGGTATCTCAAACAGGTTTTATGCTAATGAATTTGGTAAACGCGTCTATAACTACCAAAAGATACATACTACCTTTACGCGAGCGAACGAATGGGCCTAAATGGTCGGCATGTACTGTATGAAATGGAATGTCTGGTTTCGGAATAGGGTGAAGTAAGCCTTCTTTTGGTCCTCCAGGTGTTTTGTGATATGCGCATTCTAAACAAGCTTTTACATATTTTTTTGTAAATCTACCCATTTTTGGGAACCAAAATGAATCTTTAAGTCGTTTCAATGTTTTATTGTAACTGAAGTGACCCACATCGTCGTGGTTCATTTTCAACAACTGCCATCTGACTGACTTTGGAACTACCCAACGTAGCCCACCATCGACCTGTCTAAATAGACGGTCTCTCTTTAATTGATAGTTTTTATGAACATCTATCACGTATCTCTATCTTGCGTGTTTAAAGTAAGTACATCAATTACATGTGTCACATCAGAAGGTTCATCAACAGGAGCTCGACTGAGTGCATCAACATGTGACATACTTATACCAGCCCTGTATTCTATTTCACAATCGTACTCCTGAAGTTGAACCCACCACCGTCCTATCCTTGGAATTAGATCTCGTTTAGTCATAGTAGTCCGTAGCGCATTACAGTCTGTCACAATTTTAAATTTTAATCCTAATAAATAAACTCTGAATCTATTTAACGACGCTACTACAGCAAGTGTTTCTAAATCAAACAAGTGAAACTTTTGTTCATCAGCTGTTGTTTTCCGACTGTAATATGCCACGGGTCTCATTAATCCATCTTGATCACGTTGCATAAGAATCCCTGCAACACCATCTTTCGATGCATCTGTATGTAGTTCTGTGTCTAGTTTAGAATCATATAGTGCAAGTAAGGGTCTCTCTATTAATTTACATTTTAACGTTTCGAATGCGAATGTATGCTCTTCAGTCCATTTCCAAGTAAACTGTTTTTTTAATAAATCGGTTAAAGGACGTGCAATCAGGGAGAAAATTTTAATAAAACGTCTTAAGAAACTAGCTAACCCTATGAAACGTCTGACATCATGAACATTCTTGGAAATTGGAAAGTTAGATACTGCTGTTATTTTACGTGAACCAGGTATTATTCCTGATCCACTAACTTCAAAACCTAGGAAGTCAATATGTGTATAAAAGAAGAAACATTTTTCTAGCTTCAGGGTAAGGTGAGCATCGCGAAAAACACTTAAAACTTCTTCCAATCGCTCTAGCCCTTCATCAAATGTATGCGCTGGTATTAAAATATCGTCCACGAAAACTATAGTATAAGCTATCTTAGACAGTATTTTATTCATTGTCCTCTGAAACACAGAGGGCGCGTTGGTTAACCCGAAAGGAATTCTTTTGAAATGGTATTGACCATCTGGTGTCACAAATGCCGTTTTATCCTGTGATTTTTCATCGATGGGTAATTGGTAATAGCCTGATGCTAAGTCTAAACTTATGAATAGAGAATGACCTGCCAATCGATCTAACTGATCATCTATCAATGGTAAAGGAAAATGTTCTCTTTTGGTTTTTCTGTTTAATGCTCTGTAATCAACGCAGAGCCGTTTATCCCCAGTCTTCTTCTTAACTAGAAGAACCGGACTAGCATAAGCAGAGTTGGATTCACAAATTATGTCAGCCTCAAGCATTTCCTGTACCATTGATTTAACAAGTTCTCTTTCTGGATAAGATAACCTATAAGGCCTATAGACTACAGGTTTTGTGTCGAACAATTCAATTTCCATCTTTTCCACGTTGGTGTACCCTAGTTCCATCATGTTTTCAGAAAAACATTCTCTATACTTTTGTAAAGTGTTTTTTAATCTAAAGATTTCATTAGCAGATAACTTCTCATCATATTTAAGAGATTTATTAGTACAGGTATCATTGAAATAAAAAAAAATTATGTTCAAAGTGGTTTCAGAATCAGAATGCAAGCCTCGGGTTATCAATAGTCCACTCTTTAATTTTAAACTATTATCTGATATGTTTTGTATTAATAGTGCTCCGGTTCCATTTATTATATCATATTCGCCGGGCATCAGGTAATATTCTTTTCCCGGTAATCCTCGCAAGAACCATTAACATGTACTGTACCTGTATAATCAACATCACTACTTATTTTTATGACACAAATGTCACGTGGCAGAATCAATACATCATTACAAAGAGTAAGTTTTAGTTTATTAGGTAAATGTTGTTCAAAAATCAGTGCATTAGTTGTTTTTGTTATAGTTATACCCGGTAACTCAGTGAAGCTATGTCCAATTAAAATCTCATACTTAATTACACTATCCTCAACAATATGACTATCTACCGATCGCGATATACCTTGAATTTCGATTTTGGTTACCACTTTCCCTATAGGTAAAACAACATTGTTACCAATGCCACGCATAGTAGGTAGTTGCTCTGATGACCAGCTAATACCTAGTTTCTCTGCCGTGCTATGACGTAATAATGTGCACTGGCTACCAAGGTCCACATATCCATGTAAACCATGACCATTGACTCGTAATTCAATAAAATATTTGTCATTAGTAGCAATGAGCATTGCATTTAACGCCATGACTGATTTTCATTGTCTTTATTTAATTTGGAAGTGTTATGAATAGGTAATTTTTGACAGTTATCTGATAGATGTCCTAATCTATTGCAATTACTACACTTAAGAATCTTTTTTGTTCAATTAAAACTATAATGTCCCGTCTCATTACAATTAAAACAAGTTATAAGTTTCATATTGTCATGAAATCTGTTACGTTTGTAGGATGTGTTAGGTGTCTGTTTATTTGAGTTACCTACATTGGTATTTAGCCGTTTATCATATTGTGATTTTGTCCTATTATCTGACTCCCGTGGTTGCTGTTTAATCGATTGGAAGTACCGCAGTACCTGTTCAGGCTCCTCACATTTAGTTGCTTTGGCACCTAATCTTAAACTCCTATCCTCTATGCCATATATTAGGCAATCAACTGCACGTTTACCCTTAATTTCACACCTATTTAATAAATTTATCTTTTAATAAAAATATAATTCAATGACTCATTATATTTGACCTTTTTAGCCAACATCTCTGTTAAGAGTTCTGCATAATCATCACTTGATGGAAAGGATTCAGTTAGTTTGGTTTTCCATTCACACCATGAGAAACACATTGATGGTAGCGTTTGATACCATGTCTTGGCCACTCCACTGAGTTTAGGCAGTGCATAATGGATAATTTGATCTTCGCCCCGTTTATACAACCGGCCACATTCCTCTACTTTATGTAACCATGTATCAATAGTCTGGGCTTTAGACATGGGATCAAACTCTGGTATGACATTGCCCAACATCGGAAATTTATAAGTTTCAGGGCGGTTACACGATATTGATTTAATTAACTCTGTCAACAATAATTGAGTGCTGTTGTCTGTACTTCTAAAATCAGAACGACTCACGGTACGATTACGACGCTCTCGATTACGTGGTGGTGTTCGACTGCGCCGTTGACTGCTGTTATTTCGATTTCGAACGTTGGAACGACTCACGTAGCTGTCTCTGTCAGCCGATGGCGAAGTACTACGGCTGCGACGGCGACGCTCACGATCGCGATCACGACGTGGTGTTATACTGCGCCGTCGAGTACGAACGTTTGTTCTCTTGTGGTTAAGCTCGGCATCTATCTCCGTCTTCCGATGTCGGTGTCGTTTACCTCGTTGACGTTCAGCATCATCACTATCGCTCATGATAGATTATTTAAACAATATTTCTCTCACTCAGGAATCAGGATGTATATGTATGCGTAGATGGCTCGTGAATGTACTTATCCCACTTCTGAGATGAAAAACTGGGTATTTTGGTGTCTAAATAAATTATAATTAACTTCAGCTCATAACATTTATCATATTTATTATATATTTCTTTACAATTCACACACATACGTAATAACAAAGAAGTTATGAAGTAATCCCCATTGACATCTGTCATAAAAGCGACCATAGACCAAAATCACACTCTGCATTCTGGACTTTTGTCTATATCTAGTGTAATCGATTCTTACATTATGGACAAAACTGATTTGTATTTTTGATGAAGCTGCTTTGGTCTAGAAATAATTCTTACTATATCGTCTTCGGCATCCTCTGTCATACTGTATTTAACAGTCATAATATTTGGCGATGACTTTTTGAACGTCGCCACCCTTACTTTGCTCATTTTACCAACTAAGTGCCCTTTAAAATATTTGTCCGAAAATTCTTCAAAATTTATGAAGTCATTATGGTCAAGGGATTCTACATAATATGGATTGGGATATTTTCCGGCCAGCTGAAAAACTGTTGGCCACTACGAGGGTGCCCATATTATGGTATGTCTTGTTGAGTTTTCAATTGTTGTATGAATGCTATCCACAGTATTAATCTGGATAGTCTCAATATGGGTTGCTTACAGTAAGGCATTTTGGATAGCGGCTAGGACAATTTTATTCTTATTTTGTCCTAGACATGAAATCTGCGGTTTAGTCTAGGAATGACTGATTCGCGAAATGACTACATGGTCTATAATTGACCAATTCTTGAAATAAACAATTCTTTAAATGACTGATTCTATAAAAGACTGATTCTTCAAAAGACCAATTCTATAAATGACCGATTCTACAAATGACTGATTTTTCAATTTTATGAGCAGTAAGCAGGTTGAACAAGTGAAAAAAGGCAAATAGTACGTATGGCCAACCTTTTACCTTTGTTACCAGCTGCTAATATTCCAGAGGGTCGCCAAATAATTTTGACAAAAATAGAAGCGTTCCCTTCAATGCATCAGTTTGGAAATTATTTCGAGAAGCAATGGCACAGAATAAGTTCGTCCATCTTGAATTGTGCAGACCAGCGTCATCGCACCACTAATACATTGGAAGGCTATCATCACAGACTCTTCTACTTTTTACTGTGATATAAGGTTAAGGGATTCTCTTTTCCGGGTTTCACGAAAAAATCGCCGAAACCGTTATATTTTATTTGATAAAAAGTACAAAAAAGTATTAAGAAAAATTAAAAATAAGGAAATATCAGTAGAGGTTTTTTTTAAAAAAATATTTTTATTCAACTACATATTCCTAAGTAATTATTTTTATTTTTTGATAATTGATTTTAAACTAACGAATTGTACACATACCAAACTATAATTACAACGGGTCTTAATCGTAAATTAAATTACCTTGATTTTCCCGACGTTTCGATGACTTTTTGATAATTGTTGATATTTTGAAAAGAAAACTAAAAACTTTAACTTTTGCGCTACAAAATATAGTACGTGACATTATATATAACATTAGGACATAATATAGTTATTTCTTTTAATTTGCATTTTTTTTTTTATATAGGACACGTCAATTGGACTTCGCCTTGCCTGATGGTAAGCTGAAGGCAAAATCCCAGAAAAGAGGGACGTTTTCGTCATTTTTTAATCGAAAAAAAACTAGTTGAAATATTTGATTTGCCAACCCTTACATAGCATTTTATTTACGATATTCCTGTTCAACCTGCTTACTGTTCATAGAATTGAAAAATCAGTCATTTGTAGAATCGGTCATTTATAGAATCGGTCTTTTGAAGAATCAGTCTTTTATAGAATCAGTCATTTAAAGAATTGGTCGATTATAGACAATGTAGTCATTTTGCGAATCAGTCATTCCTAGACTAAACCAAATCTGCATATAAAATTAAACTTTTAATGAAACCACGTGAGTCAACATCAGCAATTTATTTCTGAAGAATCGTTGCAATCTCATTCCCACCCCGTTTCCCTTGAGTTTGTCCCCTCATAAAACAAAATCCATTTCTCGTAACACTTTCGTAGAAACAAAGATATATTTCTTAGAATAAAATAAAAGCATACTTTCTCTGTATGGGCGTATTAAGGACTTTTTGTAAATCAAAAGAAGTACATAGAATGGATCCATTTTTTTGCACAGTTCGCGATGAAAAGCTAATCTCCTTTTTGATGCTTCTTTTTCTTTTAAATGACTCACATTTGACACATTTGTCTTTCTTAGCCACATGAAACCCGATGTTAAAGTCTTTATTAAAAATATCCCGAAAAACTTTTTCGCCAGCAATATCAATACCTTTACTGGTTTGAGCTTCTTTATATATCCTATAAAGAAATTCTGTGGGGAGATATACTCGGGCGCTATCTTTCCGACAGTAATTATAGCTGAATCTTTAACTTCTTGAAAAGTCTTGTTCTTAGGAACAAGTTTACCCCTTGCTTCTTGTTTCGACGATCCAAAAGACGCATTTACTAATGTATAGCTAATACGTGGGGCGCACTATAAGTTTCCGGAATGAATATGAAAAAATACTATTAAAGGTACAAAATTAATTTATTGTTTTTCAAAATAATCTCCCTTGGCGTCTATGCACTTTTTCATTCGATCAAACCAGTTTTGAAAACTTTTGTGCCACTCCTCTGTGGTGACCTCTGAAACGTGTTTTTCATACTCCTCGACAGCCTCTTCTGGTGATGAAAATCGTAGGCCGCGTAATTGGTTCTTAATTTTTGGGAACAGATAAAAGTCACAAGGTGCCAGGTCGGGACTGTATGCAGGATGACTCACGAGTTCTACATTTTTCGCCTTCAAAAAGTCGTTTGTCTGTCTGGCCGTGTGAGAACTAGCATTGTCGTGGTGCAGGATGATACGGCGTTTACGGTTATTTTTACGGAGTTCGTCAATAACTTCCGGCAAACAAATGGTCGTGTACCAGTCACTATTCACAGTACGACGATTTTCTAAAGCAACAGTAGCCACGTGTCCAGTTTTATTAAAAAAAGAAGCAATCATCCGCTTAGATGCACTTTTCACGCGCGCCACTTTGGTTGGTTTCGGCTCATCTTGAAAGACCCATACGCTCGATTGCTGCTTTGTTTTGGGATCGTAGCAATAAATCCATGTTTCGTCACCTGTTACTATGTCCCACACCAAATTTGACGCACCTTCGTTGAATCTGGTAAGCATGGCACTGCACCAAGTGACGCGGTCCGTTTTTTGATCCTCGGTCAAGTTATGTGGGATCCACCGCGAGCACAGCTTTCTCACATCCAAATGTTTGTGTAGGATTGATTGTATTTGACTCATGCCTATTTCTAAGGATGCGCGAATTTCATGGTAGGTCACATGCCTGTCTGTTTCAATCATACGGCGCACAGCATCGATGTTTTTGGTTGGTCACAGCGGTGGACGGCCGACCATCGCGAGATTCGTCACTGAGATTGATACGACCACGCTTGAATTCTGCAAACCAGCTATAAACAGTCGTCTTGCATGGAGCTTCATCGCCAAAAGCTGTTTCAAGCCGAGCGATGCTCTGTGGAGCCGTCAAATTACACTTAAAATCGTAGAAAATCATACTACGAAAATTTTCCCGAGTTAAATCCATGTTGATGCAGACCCACAATTTTTTAAATGGCGCCACAAGGTAAAACCAAAAGACAGTCAGATGAAACAAACTGTATTCTACAGCCAAAGAGTTCTATTTTCAAATGTTGTAATAAATTTTTAAATATTGTTTATGTAAGTGGCCAGTTCCGGAAACTTTTAGTGTAACCTATGTATATCTTTGACTTTAAAGTATTCATCAGAAATTTTTGCACACTTTACGTCTACCCTCTCCATCGTTTATAAAATAATGATAGGTGTTGTCTCTATAGCTCGAGTCTTCAGATTTTTTACGTGTTACGTCACATCTAGTTGTCATACCTATTAGCCAATGTTTTTCCTTTTATCTTCACTTACCTTTTGGCAATTATTGCAACATACCTTGTCTAGACATGGATTAGGCTGCAAACATCTGGCGTTCACTATGCATCCATTTTTCCTGACGTATTCCTGTCCTTTATCTCGAGCCGTTGTAGTTATTTTCGTTTGTTAATTTTCTTCTTTCTCATTCCAGTATAACTTACTATTCCATCTTCTAGGTTATTGTTCTTTTCCTTTTTTTTGGTACATCAGTTTCATTAGATAAAGATTCATCCCCTGTCTCTTTCCAAGAAGAAGAGTCCCATACAAAGTCTTCCTCGTCAGAAAGGAAATCTATATAGCTTTTCTTTAGTTGCCATCTTTTCGATTTTTTCTTTTTATTCTGAAGCTGCCTATTACCTGTGATATTTGTATCAATACTTCTGGCTTTATTGATATCGTCTTCTTCCAAAGATTTCCTAATTAACTCCATTTCCTTCTCTGTAATTATTTCAGTAAATGTTGAATGAAGTTCACCACTCCCCTATTCTTCCTCTGTATTTTAAAATTAACAAAAGAATATTTATCTATCATTGGCCTACAAGTTAAAGATCAAAATATCTAGTGAATTAAAACATTATCATCTACCTGTGGTTTAATACCTATATCCTTGGTGATATTTTCGTTAAATGGAATAGACTTCATGAGCAGATCTGTTATTTTGATTATAATATGATGGACTACCTAATAGAGTAACAGAGATATGGTCTTCAACATAATTCTTCTGTTCGGTGTTCATATTTAGATTATTTTGTTGGTGGTTGCTTTGGTTTTAAACATTAAATCTGTTTGTTTGTCCTGAATTGCTTCAGTAAAAAATATTGGACGAATTTCATCGCTGTTAGCTCCCTTTTCATTATTCTGTAATGAACTATATAATATAACTAATGCAAATAAACAAATAATATTGTTCACGCAGCTAGCCATGCAGGGAATCTGTGGTGGGGATGCGGCTGCTCGCAGCGACACTACCATGACTCCCGTTTACGCCGTTAGTACTATTTGTCGGTGCAATCGTTCATTGTAATTTTATTTTTCAATATATTCGAGTTACTAAGTTGGTGTCATCATTTTGTCCACCTGGTCCCTAACATTGGTCCTTCGGAGCCGGAAGACGGATCAGAAGACTGGAAATCGTTTCCTTACCACGGATAAGAGGTTGGCACGGGTGGATAATAATAATAATATACGCTGGCGGTTACTACATCCTCAGTGCTACTTGTAAGTACCTTTCCTATTTGTTTTTCATAGCCACCAACATGGGTATGTAGACCAATCACAACTTATCGATTAGAGAAATTTAAAGAAAATATTAACAACAAAATACCACTTTTGGAATTAAATAATGATGAAAACCCGGATGTTCTTTACAAAGATTTGTTCGAAATAATCAATTACGAATTTAATAACATTTTCACAAAAAAAACAATAAACACTAATCCATTCAAAATTAAATTTAGTGATTGGGCTACACCTGGAATCTATAAAAGTAGAAAAAAATTGTATGAATTATATGAGACAAAGGCATGTACAAATGAGCCACAAGTAATCGAACATATTAAAAAATACTCGAAACTGTTTAAGAAAGTCTGTTCAATAGCCAAATCTAATTATATTCGGGCTAAAATAGAAAAATCAGATAATAAAATTAAGGCAACATAGAATGTTATTAACAAAGAAACCTGTAAGACAAAGTCACGTGATCGTTCCTTCGAGTTAGAAATAGATAGTAAACACATTAATCAAATCAAATCAAAGTTCATTTATTTCAAGTATCAGAGACTCATTACATATTGATCTACTATCATTATTACACAATACAATACACATAAGATAAAGTACGCAGATGTCATGAAAACAAATTTAAATTAATTTTCGTCATAAAGCATTACAAAAATAAAATTATTAAATTAAATTGAATGTCCAATGAGATTTATATATACTTATAAATTGAATTTTAAATAATGTAAATTACAATTAAATACAATATAATTCAAATAAAATAAAATAATATAAATACAATTTCAGTTAAATTATTATTAATAAAATGCCCACCTCTGAGTCATTTGTTTGTTTGTCAGTACATTTATCATATAACAGTGGTTAATGTACTGACAATCAAACCTATTTGCAAATACGCTGAGAACGCTGTTGGAGGTGATCCGGAGCCTGCGCCCCAGAGATGTGCACCGTTTTCGCATCGTCGTGTAGAAACAGTCGACACGGGCATCAGCGAACATCCCCGACGCGCTACAGTGCCGGGGCAGCCCCAACAACACCCTGAACGCATTGTTGTACTGAACACGGAGAGCGTTGTACTGCTTCTGGGTATATGATACCCACAGGCTGGCCGCGTACAGGGACGTACAAAATGCTCTAAACAGAGTTATTTTGACTGACCCCGAGCATCGTGCAAATCTACGGGCAATCATATTGGCCCTCACAGACAACGCCCTCCGCTCCCTATCGATATCCGCATTATCCTCCAGGTCAGAGGTCACAATGTGCCCGAGATATTTAAACTGTTTAACTATTTTTAACTCAACACCGTTTAATCTAATAGGTGGTACAAAATCCGGGCAACAACGACCTCCGGTCCGAAAGACCATATATTCACTCTTTTTTGCATTATAGAGCAACCCATGATCCAGCGCATAACGCTCGCAGACGCGCAGCAATCTGGACAGACCACACACCGAGGCACTCAGCAGCACCATGTCATCCGCGTAACTAATATTGTTGACACAAACACCGTCAATATAGCAGCCGACACGAGTGCTGCTGAGCTCCTCAATAAGCGCATTCACGTACAAGTTGAAGAGCGTCGGTGAGGTCAGCCCTCCCTGCCTCACCCCGCACTCCAACCCGTACGGTTCTGACAGTGCACCCGACCATCGAACGACGTTGACCTGGTTAAGATACCAGTACTTGAAAATTTCTATCAGTTCGAGAGGCATTGAAACGTTATTTAATTTTTGCCATAATTTGTCATAGCTAACCATGTCAAACGCCTTCGAGAGGTCGAGAAAGCAGGCATAAATAGGTGTACTCCTTTCGGAGTAGTACTTGACAGTTTGCTTCAAACACAAGATAGCTGACTCTGTAGACAGTCCCGGTTTAAAACCAAATTGATTGTCATGAGTTTTTATATACTGGTTAAGCTGTATATTAAGCAAACCGTCAAGAACTTTAGCAAGCACTGTGGCTAGTGAAATTGGCCTGTAGTTGCTCGTATCGCTCAGGTCACCGGTTTTACTCTTCGCAATCGGTACTACTACGGTCCTCATCATCTCGGCCGGTAAGTACGCATGTCCTATACAAAACGTATATAACATGGCCAGAATCCTGGGCAGATGGGCACCAGCATGTTTTAGATGCTCAATGCTCAGACCATCATGACCAGGAGACCTACCACGTGACATTGACTTTATAACTACTCGAACATCCTTGGCTGTGAATCTAGTCTCTAGCTCTTGTCCATGTGACCCACCTACACTAAATGAACATGTCGGCTCCAACGGCGATTTCACCTTAAAGTGATCTCTAAACAAGTTTGCAACACATTTTGGTTCACTCATGTCCCCAACGCTCACGGGTAAGCCCGGTCTATTATTTAGCTTACTAGTCGTTTTCCAAAAATTACGAAAGTCATGGTTCGAATGGTGAGAGGCGAGGATATCCATCTTTATTTGCTCTCTATTATCTTGGCACCACTTCAGACGCGATTTAAAGATTTTACGACTCTCCCTCATCTCATCCCATATACGTCCTTCATTCGGTTTACCCAACAGCACCCACTCTTTAAACTTATCCCGAGCTACCCCATGAGCGCTGCGCACATGCTTGTTCCATCCGATCACAGGCTGATTTCGTCTCGGTTTAACAATGGTATGACTCTCAGAGGCGGCTTCAGATAATATATTAACAATTCTATTATACATACTGTCAATTATATGTATGTGGTCTCGGTTATCACAACGTTTATCACTACACTTAATAAGTTCCGGCGGGAAATCGATTCCTTTTAATCTATCATAACACATAATTTACTATATAAATCTATTTGTTCGACATTTCTCTCCCCCCATCTTATTTTATTATATTCACAATTTCCTTGAATAACCTTTGTTTTACATTACTTATATTACACTTAATAATGAGTGGCAAGTGGTCAGACCACACCGGATCATACTTGATGTGTGTATCGACTATAGTTTGAAAGGCGGACTCAGTTACAACACAATGGTCCAACCATCTTAGGGCCCCATTAGCGTCACTTATAAAACTGTATGTATCAGACAATAAACCTAAATTAATTATATCGGCACATTTCCAATCCATATCATTACAAAAATTTGAAAGTTCATAATAAAATTGCTCACCCGGATGGGCGTTGAAGTCCCCGAGTATGTAAACACACTCAATATCTTCACCGCCCACTACCGCGCTCAGCGTCCCCAAACAATCCGTAAACTCGACTAGATTCACCGTGTTATCAGTCGGCATGTACACACTGAATACTAAGAATGACCTTTGCCCCATCACTATTTTAATACCACACACTCGAGTATTGTCACACCGCACTACAGTCACATTATTAAAAGTTTTCTTATTCCATAACAATGCAACACCACCCCACGGACGTCCTAAGATCATCCCTTTTGACGTGTCCATGGGCGATACACCCGTATAAGCGAAGTCATCGTGTATACAACTCAGATAATCAATGTCGTGCGGCAGTAACCAATGTTCTTGCAAGGCAATTATGTGGGATGTTCGACACAACTGCCGCACATCATCTACTGAGCGCTTCACGTTCTTACAGTTGAAACTTACGAAGTTATATATTTCATTATTTGCCATATTCATTTTGGTTTTTGATCCGCCGATACAACGTTATTACCATTCGTACTCTTCTGTCGAAAGTTTATAAATCGTCTATAGATAATTCCTTCTGGCCATAAATTACTATCTAAAAATGTAGATAACTTCTGTTCCGAGACAAAAAACTTAAAAGCTTTATGATATTTCTCTTGCTTTATTGTAATTTCTTCCAACGTTATCATTTCCTTCGTTTTTCTGTATATATAGTTAATTATGTCTGTGTCTGTTGTATCCAAGTGAATTTTCGTTATAAAAATCGGCACTTTTTTGTCAGCGGCTTTGAAACCTCCCTCCATATCTCTTGAAATTCCAGATTTCCCATGATAATGGTAATTAAATTTCTTGCGTCTCGAAACGGTCTTCCATCCTTCATTATCATTTTCATTCGGTTTAAATTCAAGTTGACCTGTAGTGTTCATTGGTCTGAGGCGTTCGATTTTTTTCTCGTTTGTTATTATGCAGTTTGATAATAATTGTGTTGATAACGGACACTCGCCGGCTGACGTCACCGTAGTTAGCGGTGACGTCACCTCGGTTCGCCGCTCCAAACCGCTCGCTATTGTGTTCTCGCTTTCACATTGACTCAGCTCAGCTGTTTTACGTGCATTTTTATTTAAATCTACCCCCAAAATTTCTCGGTATACTGGTATATTTTCACCGGAACCATTCTTCTGGTTAACCACTGGGTCATTTAAAGTGCAATTATTGATATTATATCTGAATGGGACGGTCAGGAACACGCCACTTGGTTCTCTGCTGAAGCTCGGTGACGTATTCCAACTGCCAACGCTTCCAGAAGTGCTGCCTCAATGCCTCGAGTCTCTGAAAGCGGTCTAAGCGGGATTGGCTGATACCATCCAAAATGGGCGATGGCAGAGACGTTAAGGCGCGGCCGATGATGAAGTGACCTGGAGTTAAAGGTTGGAAATCGTTAGGGGACGAAGAGATAGGACATAAAGGACGACTGTTAAGGATGGCTTCTACTTGATTGAACAATGTTGCCAACTCTTCGTAAGTTAGGTGACAGTTGCCTAAAATTCTGTTAAGATGGTGTTTCGCTGACTTAATGCCCGACTCAAACAAACCACCAAAATGTGGTGCATAAGCCGGCTGAAAATTAAATTTTATTTCTTCATCTGACGCGAAAGAGGATATAGAAGAGGAATTTGATTTTAGAAAATCGCCTATTTCTTTAGCGGCAGCGACAAAATTTCTACCGAATTTTTATCGCAGAAAACTTCTCGTGGTTCTCTCAAGACGTGGGAAACGTCTTGAGATAAAACGACGTAGTGATAAAATAAATGATTCTTTCGATAGTTGACTCACAGCCTCTAAATGAACACACTTAAACCTAGTACAAACAAAGATGGCTAAATAACATTTGGTTACTTTGTAACCTCTTCCCTTCCTATCAGTGATCAAAAACGGTCCAGCGAAGTCGACACCAACACTAATAAATGGGAAATCAGGAGTTATGCGCGCAGGGGGCAGAGCCCCCATAAGGGGGGTGATAGATCTGGCAGCGAAGCGCCGACACGTGACACACTGCCAAGCGACAGTACGAGCTAGGTCGCGGCCGCCAATCGCCCAGACGTACTCCCTTATGGAGCCAAGAAGAAGCTGCGGCCCAGCGTGTAGAAGGCGCAGATGCTCCTGCTGAAAAAGTAGTCTAGTAAGCCTATGTTTAGCGTGTAAAAGCATAGGGTGGCGCTTCTCATAAGGATAGAATGGTGAATTCAAGCGTCCACCTACACGTAAAATGTGTTCACTATCTAAGAAGGGATTCAAAGATACTAGAGAAATTTTCGAATTAAGAGTTTGTTTATTTTGAAGAATATTTAATTCCAAAGGGAAACTATCAAACTGCGACATCTTCACTAATTGTTTAAATGAGGATTCGAGTTCCTCAGGCTGCAAAACTCCGGTACTGTCACGATGGCGACAGTTATGCAAAAATCTAAGTAAATATGCAAAAGAACGTTGATTGGTTTTTAGTTTGCAATATTTGTTGAAGTTAATTAATGATTCATTCATCTGATACTGACTCGTTAATGTTACGTTAACTTTTAATTCGGGTATATCGCTATCGATAAGCTTATCAGTGGCTAACTGTGGCCAATTGCATTCGGGTTCGTACAGAAAAGGGGGCCCTTCCACCACATATCTAGCTGATTTAGTTGATGGGCATCAACACCGCGCGAGGCATAATCAGCAGGGTTGAATGCAGTGGGCACATGACGCCAAACAGAACCTTCAGTTAGCTCTAAAATAGTAGCCAGTCTATTCGAAACAAAAGGTTTTAATTTGTTATGACTAGTTCGTAACCACGCTAACACGATGGATGAGTCAGTCCAGTAGCAAATTCGCGTTATTTTGCAACGAAGCGTGCGCACGACTGCACTAGCCAGCTGAGCGCCGAGCACTAACGCACAGAGCTCCAGTCGAGGAATAGTAGTGGGCGCGACAGGACTCACGCGAGCCTTAGCGCAAAGGAGACGGACAGTGATATCGCCTCGGTCATTCATAGACTTCAAGTAAACACAAGCTGCGTACGCGTTGTTACTACTATCACAAAAACAATGCATTTCTATATAGCTAGGGACATCGCATAACACGTGCCGAGGTATTCGTGGCGACCTCAATTGAGTCAACCCATTAACAAATTGTCGCCACGATGTCTCAATGAAATCAGGCACGGGTTCATCCCAATCAATTTTAGCGAGCCACAATTTTTGTATTAATAGTTTAGGCACTATAGTTAGTAGACATAGGAGACCTAATGGGTCAAATATTTTACAAGTATCAGATAAAATAGACCTTTTGGTCGGGCAATCATTTTTTGTATTGTATTGAGTGGGGAAATGTATTATACGTGAGGCGCACAATAAGTTTCCGGAATGAATATGAAAAAATACTATTAAAGGTACAAAACCCTTGGCGTCTATGCACTTTTTCATTCGATCAAACCAGTTTTGAAAACTTTTGTGCCACTCCTCTGTGGTGACCTCTGAAACGTGTTTTTCATACTCCTCGACAGCCTCTTCTGGTGATGAAAATCGTTGGCCGCGTAATTGGTTCTTAATTTTTGGGAACAGATAAAAGTCACAAGGTGCCAGGTCGGGACTGTATGCAGGATGACTCATGAGTTCTACATTTTTCGCCTTCAAAAAGTCGTTTGTCTGTCTGGCCGTGTGAGAACTAGCATTGTCGTGGTGCAGGATGATACGGCGTTTACGGTTATTTTTACGGAGTACGTCAATAACTTCCGGCAAACAAATGGTCGTGTACCAGTCACTATTCACAGTACGACGATTTTCTAAAGCAACAGTAGCCACGTGTCCAGTTTTATTAAAAAAAGAAGCAATCATCCGCTTAGATGCACTTTTCACGCGCGCCACTTTGGTTGGTTTCGGCTCATCTTGAAAGACCCATACGCTCGATTGCTGCTTTGTTTTGGGATCGTAGCAATAAATCCATGTTTCGTCACCTGTTACTATGTCCCACACCAAATTTGACGCACCTTCGTTGAATCTGGTAAGCATGGCACTGCACCAAGTGACGCGGTCCGTTTTTTGATCCTCGGTCAAGTTATGTGGGATCCACCGCGAGCACAGCTTTCTCACACCCAAATGTTTGTGTAGGATTGATTGTATTTGACTCATGCCTATTTCTAAGGATGCGCGAATTTCATGGTAGGTCACATGCCTGTCTGTTTCAATCATACGGCGCACAGCATCGATGTTTTTGTTGGTCACAGCGGTGGACGGCCGACCATCGCGAGATTCGTCACTGAGATTGATACGACCACGCTTGAATTCTGCAAACCAGCTATAAACAGTCGTCTTGCATGGAGCTTCATCGCCAAAAGCTGTTTCAAGCCGAGCGATGTTCTGTTGAGGCGTCAAATTACACTTAAAATCGTAGAAAATCATACTACGAAAATTTTCCCGAGTTAAATCCATGTTGATGCAGACACACAATTTTTTAAATGGCGCCACAAGGTAAAAACAAAAGACAGTCAGATGAAACAAACTGTATTCTACAGCCAAAGAGTTCTATTTTCAAATGTTGTAATAAATTTTTAAATATTGTTTATGTAAGTGGCCAGTTCCGGAAACTTTTAGTGTAACCTATGTATCAGTAGCAGAATCCCAGCCTACTCCAAGAGTATGTGAGTGTGAGCTTAGTATCAGACTGCCTGGGGGGCTGAGATCTTGACAAGAATTTAAAATAAAGGATGAGTTTGACCGAAACTTGCGTAAAATAAAACATCCGGCCGATAGGGCCCTTTCAATTGAAACCTTAATGTCTAATAATTCATGCTCCGAGTCAGCCCCTGTTAACAGATCGTCAACTAGAAAGTCGTTTTGAATTATGGTTTTAATGTTCTCGTCTGCGGCTTCTTCTCCCAGTTGCCATAGGCAACGCGTGCTTAAAAAACTGGCACTAGAAAAGCCGTAGGTAACCGTTTTAAGTTTTAATGTTTTTAACGGTTCATTTTCGTTGTTTCGCCACAAAATTAATTGCAAATTACAATCACAGTCTTGTATCAAGATCTGGCGATACATTTTCTCCACATCACCAGTTAAAACATATTTATAAATTCTAAACCTAAGTAAAATATTAAATAACGAATCCTGTATACATGGCCCGACCATCTGGAGATCATTTACTGAATAACCAGATGTGGTAGCAGCACTACCATTAAAAACAACGCGAATTTTAGTGAACTCACTAGATGGTTTGAGTACAGGATGATGTGGCACAAAAAATGAATTATCAGGGCGCTTTGTCTTTGACTCAGAAAGATGGCCTAAATCAGCATACTCGGAGATGAATTGTTGATAGGAAGTTTTAAGTTCGGGATTTCTTTTGAAACGCCTTTCCAAGCCGATGAAACGTTTTCTAGCTAACCTGTACGAATCACCTAAACAATCGGGCTCAGTAATTAAAGGAAGTAGCACACAAAACCTACCATCTTTGGTGCGGTACGTGTGAGTGACAAAATGCTTCTACGTCCGTGTGAAGTGCGGTAGACTGGGGAATCTGCTCCAGCTGCCAAAATTTCGTCAACTCCTCGTTTAAAGTATCATTTGTAGTAATATGATTGCAATGCAGGAGTGAATGAAATGAAGACTGTTTTGAGTTAGTTTTGTTAAACATAGGGCCTGCTAATAACCAACCTGGCCTAGACTTACGCATAATAGGAAAGCCCTTTCCTAAAGCAATCTGCTCGGATCCAATGAGGTACCAAAAGAGATCGGCACCTATTAAAACATCTATTGGTGCTGGTTGATTGAAGTTGGGATCTGCGAGTTTGATTTTAGGAGGAAGTTTAAATTGTGTAATATCAAAATCAAAATATTTATGTGGCATTCTACCGGAGATAGTAGGTAAAACTAGACATGACGTATTCAATATTAGTTTGTTGTCATGTTTAGACTTAATGCGTATGACGCAACGCTCGGGCATAGCGGACAGTGGAATGTTACCTACATCTACCACGCTTGTATTATTGAGTTGAGGAGTCAACTGTAAGTGTTGTTTAAGGTTAGAAGTGATTAAAGAAGTTTGACTCCCGCTATCTAAAAGGCATCTAACGGTGTGACATGCGTTGGTTTTAGGGTTAATAACATCAATGAGCGCTGTAGACAGTAACACATTATTGTAAGACGTCGCCATGCCGGTCGTTACACGGTGGTCAGACGGCGGTGGCGTGTCTACCGGAGAATTGCAAGCCTGAGATACCTCTTTATGCAGTAAAGTGTTGTGGCGCCTTTTGCATTTCGAACAGGGGCCCAAACGACAACGATGAGATGTGTGACCCTTGCGCAGACAATTAAGGCAAAGCCTTATCTTTAGCGCCTCGGAAATCCTCTCCTCAATGGGCTTGGAGAGAAACGAAGAGCAGTCGTAGATGCGCTGCTCGCCGCCACAGAAGACGCACGTTGTTGATGTGGCAGAAGCGGCATCTGGAGCCCCGGAAGTGGCTGAAATTTGTAATGATTTCACCGGTAACTTATGTGAGTGCGTATGGGATGCGACACGCTCAGGCTTATTACGTTGGACAGACTCTAAAATATCAGCGCGAGCCTTTAGAAATTTATTGAATTCGGCAAGTGAGGCCATGTCCTTTAAGGAGTTGGTATACTCCTCCCATTTTAATTGAGTGCTGCTGTCGAGCTTTTTAGAGACCATGTGGACTATTATTGAATCCCAATTATTAGTGGGCTGACCCAGTGTCGTCAGTGCCCGTAGATTTTTGGAGATATGGTCAACTAAACTTCTTAAGCCCTTACTCGAGTCGCGACCGGTGGGATATTAAGCGAAGAGTCGAGGTGGTTGCTTATTAATAGTTTTTTACTATCGTACCTCTCGCAAAGTAAGCTCCAGGCCTCCGCGTAATTAGCGGCCGTGACCTCTAAATTTTCAATTACTTGAGAAGCTTCTCCTTGTAAATATGAATTTAGATAGTGAAACTTATGTATAGGCTTAATGCGTTCGTTTTCGTGAATCAACGAATTGAAAGTGTCTCGAAATTCTAACCATTTGAAATAAGTACCATCGAAATTAGAAATTTTAATAATCGGTAATCTAAAATTTAGGTCATCACGATGACCGTAATGCGATTGCGACTGCGAGTCCTCAGATTTGAGGCTAGTGAACTCAGGCTTGTCGTTTGATGTATCAACAAGTTTCTGAGCGGCTGTTAGTAGGGAAATAAAGTCCTGTTCTATGTCCTCGCGCGCATCAAGCTCCGCCTCCAACGTGGTCGGAGATGAGGTTTCGATTTGTAATTGAACAGCGTCGAATTGTCGGAATAAGTCACGAAAGCGATCTAATTTTATTGCAAGCTCGCCTATTTCGTCTGTAGAAACATTATCATAACCGGTTACTTTGGCTAAATAATTTCTAAACTTGGTAATTCGGCCCTTTATCGAGCTCCTAGTAATAATGAGGGTAGGTAGGTCAGCCATCTTTTTACCAACGAAAAACCAAATTAAGTATAATTTAAACAAAGCAACGCACGGATAAATAGGCGCAGGCAGACACGCTAGTAGGTACCTACTCGCAAAAAGAACTGTGAATAAATCGAGCGTAGGCGTATTGGTTTTATTTCGCTTGCAACGAAATAGGCAGAGCTTTTTTGTGTAGGCAAGCCTTGATAAATAAATTAGAAGAAAGTATGAGCTTATTAGAATTGACAACTTGCAATCAAATAAAATGGAAAAGAAGGATTAGAAATATAAGTAGGAAAAAATGGGATTGGTACACTTCCCTGGCTAAACCTTGGCTGCGGGCGTCGTACGCTGACCGGCTGGCTTGAAGCAAGGGTTGGCTTGAAGCTGTGGTATGGGTCCTAAAGTTTTCATGTGCTTTCAGGATCCAATAAAATCTAATCTCGGCTTTCTCCGTCTTCTCAAAAGTGTAGGATAGTACCAGTCGTCTGGAATAATCTTCTCCCACACCTGGCTCCTAAGTCCAAAGCAGCGAACGGAATCCGTGACCTTTCGTCCTTCACAACTCAGCTTGCGGCGTGGCAAATAAGTTTAGTGTCCAATCACGTCGGAGTCACCATATGGTGAATATTGGGGTCTTGATTATAGAAATAAAAAAATGGGAGACACGTCCAATATTCAGAATGAATTTATTGTATTTAAATTGTTACAAATATAGTTCGCGTATAGTACGTGGTGCGAACACAAGTCGAATCGGTGGATTGAAGATGGCGCGGCGGTCCGGCGAAGGTGGGGCGCGCGGACGTAGCTCGCTCGGGGAACCGGTTTTGCTACAGTGCCCCTATGTCATAGACACGGCGCGAACAAGTGCGATAAGGTCGCGTCACATGGCGCATTAATAATAATAATAATAATAATAATAATAGGGCAGCTTGTGGCGAGCTGTTGGTGAGTGGCGACACCACGTACCCCGATTCTCCCGAGGATTAGGATTTATTCCCCCTCACCTTGTGTGCTTGCCTTCATTGGCCGGCCATGAGTGGAGTTGCAAGAGCAGAACCTATGCTCCAGGTTGGAAGTGTAAAATGTCATAACGCCGGGGGCACGCTGACTGGTATACCGGGAACTTGCGCCCCGCAGACTCACCTCTCGACAACCTTAGCCGCTCAACGGATGTTGCTCCATGGTCGCACTATATGTGGCTATTTTAATGGGGCCCATGCAATGAGTTGGCAAGTCACCGCCTGCCATTTTACAAGTTTGAGACTTATTGTCACGGCAGGCGTCCGTTAGTCTCCCCCTATAGCCCTTTCACCAGTCCATCCAATTCTCAATCCCATAGCCCATAATTTAGTTTCCATCGCGGCCACATCACCGCACAGCAATAGTCTCTGCACCTGGCGGAGACCATCTCCCGGTGTATAATATTGTGCGCTTGGGGATGATATCCGCCATGTGTGTGTATTCCTAGCATATTAAATTCTCATAAAAGGGCCTCTACGTCTTGGCTTCGGCCCGACGCACGCCTTCCAAAGGCCCGGGACTCCATAGTCCCGAGAGTCAAGGTACTGAGAAACAATAATAATAATAATGTATTTCTTATTGACATTGCAGTTCCCAACACCCACAATCTCAATAAAACCATAACTGAAAAAATAAACAAGTATACAGAACTGAAAGAAGAATTAATTAGAATTTGGAAAATGAATAGAGTCTACATAGTGCCTCTGGTGCTCTCTGGTACGGGAGTGATACCCAAACATTTAATACAAGCCCTCAAATCAATAGACATAGCCGAAAGTACATATATGACGATGCAAAAGGCTGCCATATTGAATACATGCCGCATAGTTCGCAAATTTCTCCAAGAAGATTTAAACAACCAACCCGTACTACCAGAACATGAAAGTCACTTGGTTTAGGCCCGTGATTTCATTAAATTTACCGAAGTGTCTTAAACACTTCGAGAATATAGACAGCACATAATAATAATATATCTCTTTATTGTATGTATACAAAAAATGGATACAGAAAGACAAAATTTGGTACAGTTTTGTGGCATAACAAATGGCGGCCTTATTGCACAAGGCAATCTCTACCAGGCAACCATGGGATGGAGTGAGTTAGATAACTAGATAGATATATTGGGCAGCTTCCGGTGTACATATATTATTTATTTTATATTATTATTTATACTCTGATATATATTATATAGATATAATACATACTACTATACTTACGTATATACTTACTACAAACATAATTTATAATGAAACGGGTAGGTAACTAGGCACATATTATACTTACTTACTTACTTTGGGTAGAGATTGCGCACGTCTAATGGTTACAGGTAAGGCATTCCATAATCGGACAGCTTGGACAGTAAAGGACTTATCCATGAACCTCGTAGAATGCGCTGGCATTCTCAGCCTCAGATTCTCTGACGATCTCAAGGCTCTAGAGTGTGAGTCTCCAAGGAATTCGAAACGTTCTTTTAGGTAGATAGGAGTAAGAGGATGAAATAAGAGTAAGAGGATGAAATAAAATATTATACAATATATAAAGAAAGTGAGCATTCCGGCGAAGGCGTATGGGTAACCACTTGAGCTTTGCACGAAATTCTGAGATATGATCATATTTGCGAAGTCCAAATATAAATCGTATGCAAAGATTTTGAAGTCTCTCAAGTTTATTTAGTTGGTCTTCAGTGAGATCTGGAAAACTGGCATCGGCATAATCAAGGATGGGAAAGAGAAGAGTTTGTGCTAGCGCAGCTTTCGTGGCAATTGGTAGAAAATTTTGAAACCTACGCAGGGAAGCCGCGGAGGCAAACATTCTGTGGCTAATCTCTTGAAGCTGAGGACTCCAAGACAAGCTGCTGTCCATATATATCCCCAGATTTTTCACCTTATCGCTATATGGTATCACTATACCATCGCAGGAGACCTGAGGCTGCAGTGACCAGTCTATTTTAGATATATAGCTTGAGCTGCCAATTATAATAACCTGAGTCTTAGATGGATTTACTTTAAGACCATACGACTTACTCCAGTTACATATTTGAACCATATCTTTATTAATGATGCAGACAGCATCCGCCAGTTTATCTGGAGTGGCTCTGGAGTAAATCTGTAGATCATCTGCATATAGGTGGTAGGAAGAAGTGAGATGGTTTGAAATGGAGTTTATAAAAACTGTGAAGAGTAGGGGAGATAAAACGCCACCCTGAGGGACGCCAGCTGTCGTTAGACACCAAGAGGAAACAGTGTCATCAATACGGGTACGCTGCCGACGACCATACAGGTAACTTCGAAACCAGTCAACTACTGCCGGAGATATGTTAAGGGAGCACAATATCCCGAGTAATACGTCAAAGTCAACATTATTGAAGGCATTGGTAAAGTCTAGCAGTGCAAGGACTGTTAGCTCACCGTTCTCCATCCCCAATCTAATGTCTTCCGTGATATGAACTAGAGTAGTCGTGGTACTGTGACCTGGACGAAATCCGGATTGGGAGGGATTCAAAAGATAATTTTTTGAGAGGAAACTAATTAATTGAGAGTGTATCAGACGTTCAAGGACTTTGGAAAGGAAGGAAAGTATCGCGATAGGTCGGTATTCGGAGAAGGATGAGGGATTGCTCTTCTTTGGAATTGGAATTATTTGGGCATCTTTCCATGCGAATGGGAAGGTGCTGCTAGCTGACGAAAAGTTGAAAATATGACTAATAATAGGGAGGATTTCGTCAATGATAGGTAAAATCATATTACGGCTGACACAGTCGACTCCGACCGCATTGGAAGTGATCGACATTATGCTCTTCTTAACATCACAACCAGTGAATTGAGTGAAAACAAACGGAGAGCAGTCGGGAGTAGCGGTAGATGAAAGATTGTTTAAAGTTTTATGTTTAGTTGCCGCGTCAAATGTTGACGGGGCAGAGAAGTGTTGGTTAAGGGAATTTATATCTACATTTTTTGAAATTGAGTTTTGTCGTGATTTACCGACTCCCAGTGATCTTAGAAACTTCCAGACGTAAGCTGGATCACCGTTCTGTACTGAGTTATGAATATGTTGGCGTTGAGCATTCCTACACACCTTACCGCAATGATTTCGAATCGCTACATATTTTTCCCTATTTAAGTACGTAGGGCGACTTCTAAATTTCGACATGGCTGCAGCTTTTTTTGATATGAGTTTTTTATATTATCCGTTAGCCAGGGCGATGGTAAATGTTTGACTTTGATATTGCGTATAGGCGCGTGCAAATCATACAATTTAGTCAGGTTGTTTGTAAATAATTTCACCTTTTCATTAATACAGTTAGCGTTAAAAAGTGGACTCCAATCAATAGCACTGGCATCCCTGCGCAGGGAGCCGAGATCCATGTCACGAAAATTGCGTTGCGTGAGGACTTTGGGTTTAGATTTAGGTGGGCGAAGTCGATAAGATAGATACAGTAAGTCATGATAGGAAAACTGTGTAGCAGAGCGTTTACCATGTTTCGCAACACGGTTAGAGGAAGAGACAATGATAAGATCAAGCAAAGAAGGTGCCCAACCTGGGAAATGATGAGTGACACTACTCATCATTTCCCATTGGAGAGAATAGACAAGTTATTAGATCGGATAACAGAGTGTAAATTAGAAGAACGAGAGTCGTATTTTTCTAAGCAAGTGTTGAAATCACCCATGATTATGCTTTGACTGTACAAAGGTACGAACCTTTCTAAGAGAAGCTCGAACGAAGGGAAATAGTTAATTTTAGATGAAGGACAGTAGAAAACACCTAGCAGAGTTTTAGAGTGAAGGAGTTCAATTTCTAAGAAAAGATGTTCCCCAGAGACGGGTGGCTGTGAAGACATGCTAATGACAGTAAAAGGAATATGCGTCCGTAGATATATGGCCACACCGCCACCTTTACCAACTGCGCGATCATTTCTGATGGGATTAAATTCAGGTATAGAATATGAGGCAGTTGGTTGGCATGGGTGCAGCCACGATTCAGAGATAAGAATTGCGTGTAAATCTGTACAGTCAAAAGTTGCCAGAATAGCTGGGAAGTGTGCCGGAATGCTTTGAGCGTTTATATGAACTGCGTTAAAATTTTTGGGAACGTCAGAGAATTGAGATGCAAGAAATTCAGGTAGCGATGGACACATTAGGTCCAGGTCCAGGTAACAAAAACGGAACGCAGCAGTAGCGGTACAAAAAAATAAATTCGAATCATTACTGTCAATTACGTCATACGCCTGTCATGTCAGTCATGTCATTATTTGTAGCACATGAATTGTTTTATTTATTGTACAAATGTGTGTATTTTAAAGAAATATTTAAGATAAATGCCTTCGTGTACAGATAAAAGTCACTTATAATCTAAAATAATTGAAGGTATTGCAAGTAAACAATGAGTTGTACCTGGACTGCAGTTTATGAAAAATAATGACCTCATTTTTTGGTGTTGACTCCTCGTCTGGCTTTTGTTAACTTCGGGGCGACGACGTCGACCTCAACAGATGCTGGCTTGGACTTCGCTTCAGCAAGCGTATATAGCTCAGCCAACGACGCCACTCGATGTCGCACTTCGTCAGGGCCGATAACAAAAACATTGCCGTCTTTGGTCCAGCTCTTAGTGATGCCAAAACGTTCTCGAGCTGCCATGAACACTTCGTATCTTGGTTTTGTCAAGAACTCCGACTTTGTTATTCCCGAACCTTTGCGAAGCTTGATCTTGCTAAACCATAGCTTGTCACGAATAGCTGAGTCCTCCAGTTTGAATAAAAGGGGTCTGGTTTTTTTGGAGGAAGTGACGCGACCCATCCTTTGGCAACGCCTTATGCTGCAAGCTGAAAAATCACTATGGCCGAGCTGTTTCTTGATGATGTTCATTACTGTTAGTCTGGGATTTTCCTCCTTATCTTCATCAACACCATGAAGCAACAGGATTTTGCGCCGTCTCTGCATCTCCATGCCATCCACAGTGCATGCTAAGGCTTCTACTTGCTGCTGCAACTGTTTCAGCACTTGAGTGACAAACGCTCTGAATTCAGTGAACTCAGCTGCTAAACCGGAAGACTTACAGATACATTTGAGGTCTTTTGCAGTTTTGCCTCAAATTCTTCCATTCTCTTATTGATAGCACTGCTCATGAGTTCCATGTTGGCTTGCACGGTGTCCGTGTTGATGGTTGAAAACAATGAGTGAATTTTGTAAAAATTGAGAAGAAATTTGGAAAAGATATTATTGCACCCGGCAGGTAGACACTTTAACTGTTATTTGATAGCATAAATTAGTCTATAATATGTAAAATGTAATTTATATTAAATAATTTTATAGAGCATAAAATTTTTATGACTTTGTGACTAACCACCATATTTTTACAAATTTATTACACCATATTATTGCTGAATCAGAAAGATATTAGCGTCTTATGTAATCGAACTATGCAGGTTCGGTAAATAACCTCGACATTATCGCTTGTACGCATATTTTTTTTTTTTCACAATATAGTTTCTAAATGTACATGACTGCATTGTTACACTGTTCGTCAACAAGAACAGATAATTTCTAGTTATCTTCAATTTGTAATTTATATTTA
The DNA here is from genome assembly GCA_963662185.1 of Eilema griseolum. NCBI lineage: Eukaryota > Metazoa > Arthropoda > Insecta > Lepidoptera > Erebidae > Eilema > Eilema griseolum. Next base: position 21,034,692 of record OY759231.1, on the reverse strand, counting down.
AATACGTGTTTAACTATGGGTAGCTCAACGAGTAAACCACAGCAAAACAATGTAGCGCTGGCGCAAACTGTGTCAACGGAAGTCATTGGCCAGAGAGTTAATTTAGTCGAAATTGCACTAGTAATAGTGGTCGTGCTTTTCGGAATCATGATGATTTGGGCCATAAGAAATCAATGTAAGATACCAGTGCGGACATAGTTACGCAAGGAAGTAGCTGTGGTCGGGCTGACATCGCCACCGATGGTCAAAGTACATGCTGTGCAACCAGCAACAACACCAGCACAGACCGCGGCACATGCCGATATACTTATAAATTGATAGGAACAAGTGTAACGTTAACAAACCATAACAAAGCTAAGTGTACCCATTACTTTATTTTATTTCTAAGAATAACATTGTATAATAAAAAATTTAGTACAGTTGGTTAGAAAGTTTACCTGTTATTTTGTGTAATTTCAAAGAATTGTAAACTAAATATTTCACAATATTTTTTTTGTAAAAGGGGGGCTAATGTAGGGACACAACATTGTATTTATAATAATCTGCAACGTAGTCAATAAGATACGTGTGTACCTAACGCTAACCGCCGGCTGCGCCCGGGCTCCACTCTACTAACCAAACCAGTCGCAATATAACACCAGTACAAGTCAGTCGTTGTTTCAATTCCCAAACCCGAAATAGTAACCTTCTATTGCAATATATATTTAATACTTACCGAATATCAAGTATATAGATATCACGGTAAAGGTATAACAACAGTAGATTATTGCTTAACAATCACATTAAATCTTTATTTTCCATTAAACCCATCACTAAGGAACACACACACACACACTATACGATTGCTATAACAACAGTAGATTATTACTTAACAATCACATTAAATCTTTATTTTCCATTAAACCCATCACTAAGGATTCACCTCGCCAAATCAGGCAATTAATTGACTCAATTTCAAAAAAATTAAGATCATTAAAGAAAATGGGTGAGCCCACTGAAAGTTGGGATACATTAATTATTTATTTGATGGTTTCTAAATTAGACCCAACTACGGGGCAAGAGTGGGAAAATAGAATAAGTTTAGTATTTAAAGGTTCCTTGAAACCAAGGTTAAAGGATTTTCTGCAATTTTTAAGAGACTGTGCAGATCTTCTTGAAATAGTACAAGCACAGTGTCAAGGTCACTAAATCATGACTAAAAAAGGCCTACAGCCAGTCCGTCTAAGTCTTCCCAATACATACGTTCGTTCACTTCAAACAAGTAACCGTCTCGCCCCAGTACGTTTTCCTCTCGTACAACCATTCAATCGCGCATAGTTAAATGCATGATGTGCTAGTCTAATCATGCATTATATACGTGCATTTTATTTTTGAATCTGTCTGTACAAGATAGGTTGAAATTCGTTTCCGATAAAACTATCTGTATCTGTTTTAATGATAACACACATTTAGTTGCGCGTGCGTTGCTCGACAGTGGCAGCCAACGAAGTTTTAATACAGATACATTACGAAAAAAATTACGTTTGTCTACTATACAGTCCACGCTCACGATTTCTGGAATAGGAAATAGGGTTCTGCGATCGGAACAATCCTGTAACCTGTTCATGTGATCGAGGATTAGTAATTTTAGTACACAATTAAATTGTACCGTGTTACCTAGAATTACTTCCAGTTTACTGAATACATACATTAATGTTCATTCGTTACAAATCCCGCGTAACGTTACACTCGCGGATCCCGAGTGTCACGTACCATCAGACATCAATATTCTGATTGGAGCTGATACATTCTGGAGTTTATTGCAAGAAGGTCGGATCGTTTGTCTAAAGGGCCTTATTTGCAAAACACTTGTTTGGGCTGGATTATTTCGGGTTCGATATCTCTTAATAAACAGTCTGCAAATACAAGTGGGTATTCTAATAATATGATTAGCAGTGCGTTGTCAACGTCCTTAGATGACCAATTAAAACGTTTTTGGAACTTGATAACCGTAAATCAACTAACTTTCTTACCGCGGAAGACAAGGTTTGTGAGGAACTTTTTACTTCTACCACCACCCGCGATTGTGATGGTCGATTTATGGTACGAGTGCCGTTTCGCGATTCAGCTGACTTGTTAGGCGATTCCTATGAATCAGCAAAAAATAGATTCTTGTCTCTAGAGAAAAGGCTAGATAGTTCGCCCGAGATAAAACGTGTGTATGCCGATTTTTTAAATGAATACCTAACATTAGGGCACATGACACGCATTGATAAAAGTTCATCGCCGTGTTATTTTTTGCCACATCATTGCGTACAGCGGGAAAGCTCTACTACTAAACTGAGGGCTATCTTTGATGCAAGTGCAAGTTCGAAAAAATCATTAAATGATTTACAATTAATTGGTCCCCCGTTATTGAATTACTTAGTCGGTATTCTCTTACGCTTTTGCCAGTTCGCATTCGTCGCTTGCGCGAACGTTGAGAAAATGTAGGTACCGTCAGGTACTTATACAACCCGATCAACGTCACCTACAACAGATTGTGTGGCGCGAGAGTAAACACAACGCTTTAGGTATATATCAGTTGAATACTATAACGTATTGCATCGTGTCGGCGCCGTACCTTGCCATGAGGTGTTTACGGCAACTCTGCCGTGCAATAACAATACACTGTATCTAAAAACTGGTCAGTTTTCAGAAATCGAGTTTTTCTGTTTTTTTGGAAAATTGGCAATAAAATCCTTAATAATAGTCGGAGTCCTTTGAATTTTGGATATCTTGATTGTCAGATCAGCTTCTAGTTAGCCATGTAAAAAAATACTGGTTTTTAGTTAATTTCGTATGTTTACACCCTCAAAAGTGTTCTGCCAAAAAAAATAAATTAATATACAGAGAACATTGTTATTACAGAACATTGTAATTATAATTGCAGTGTTATGTCATAACAAAATATGCTTAAACTTAGACGCATTTTTTAAATGTAACATCAAATCCATCATAATAGCCTTATCAACACAATCATCGCCATCATCATCTGAGACCAATTTGTTTGGTGATAATTGTGTGTGTCTATCTATATAGATCATGATGTATGTTCGTAAATATGCTTGTGTGTATAATAGAGCACGCGTTCATGTATATGTATGCGTGTGTCTGTATGTGCTAGAGTGTGTTTTGTGTGCTAGGATATGTGTGTGTGTGTAGGTATGTTTGGGTGCGTGTGCGCGCGTGTGTGTATTTGTAAGGGTGGGTGTGTGTGTGTGTGTATGAGAGTGTATCTGTCGACGTGTCAGGGTACATGTGTGACGGTGCACACGCGTGTGTGTCTGCGCATTTGCGAGTGAGAATACGTGTGATTCTGCTTGCATGTGTAGGTGCTTATAAGTATGTATGTGCTTATAAGTATGTAATGGAAAAGAAATAAAACCACTGAAAATAATCAAAAACTTTATTCTAATCGTTAAACAAAATTATTGTTCATTAATATGTCGTTTGGTTGGTCAATTCCAAAAATTAAAATTTAAAAATCAATAATCAACAAATCAAAAATCAACATCTTGTTCAGAAGTTAAATCAGCGACATCAGATACAAATAATTCTTCAAAAAACTTTCTGCGTGACTGCGGCATGTACTGGCATAAATTAAGAAGTTCCAATTTCTTAATTTCACAAACTCCTCTTGGGTTTTCTTGCTTCTTAATTTCGTTCAAATGACTTTTACTGTCTTTCAATAAACTATTCATAGTATTTTCAACTTTATTTAAAAAAAATTAATTTTGGTAAAATCGTAGTCATCATTATTACATTTAATTTAAGCAAATAGTGACAGAAAACCTCTCTTAAATTTAACTATTTTGAAATTTTGTATGTTCATACCGTCTGGGTACTATAATTTTCAAACAATAACATATCTTCATGAGTCAAAATCAAAGTATCAATATTTTTTCTCGAATTTTTTATTTGTTGAACGTAATCTTGAAAATCACAGACTTGTCCTGTTCTGTTAAGCTTATTAGTTATGCTGGCGTGTACTTGATCGGCTGCCATATACGTATGTCCAGGTTGTAAGTACTCAATTATAATTTCTTCAATTCAATTTGAGGGATCGTTGACCATTTGCATTAAAGCCGAGAAAAAGATCTTATTTTTATTTTGGGCGTTGAAATTGTCTACAAAAATATGCCTGCTTCAGATATCTGCAAAATTTTAACATGAAGTTAATATAAGCACCAGCGATATTGAAAGCTTTTCGCCCACTTTCACCTTCATGCCATAAAACACAAACTGCAAGTTTATTTTTGCCAGTCTGGGCAAAAGTCTCATTAAATAAGACAAGTTTAAAAAAAATATTCCTTCGTTGTGAGTAAGGGCATACAAATTACTTTTTGCATGTCCGCTGTAAATAATGCTTGGTCAGGATTATTCGTGCACATTTCGGCTCTTTCATTTAGGTGTTTGGTTGCGCCGATGGTAAAATTTGTATTTTTTCGCTATAGTAGTAATTCGAATCGTCTCTCAATTGATTTGACGTTGAACACACGCTCCCTATACCCATCTCCCTCCCGCACTACCTCTAAAGTGAGATAACAATAGTTTTCGCCCCGCCAATGGTTGAAATAGCCGCATCTTGACTTCCGTTTGAACTAGCAAGCAGCAATGGCGGCAGCGCGCGCGACTCTTAGAAATTAATAATGTTTGTTGGATTTTAACCGCTTTCATAGACCTTTACTGATCGGATTGTGCCTCTCGTGTCCCTCAAGTGATTTAGTGACGTGGGCGGCAACTCCTGAGCCAGGAAGAGAAGACCGGTGCACCGGCTCCGACAGCACGTGGCGTCGTAAAGGTTAGTGCATCCTCTCCTAATTTCTCGGGTTGCATTCAATGCCTAAACCACCTCCGCGGCAACCCGATCATCTATCTTGTTTGTTGTGTAAAGTGTCATATGAAACATTTAGCTTCACCCCCGCAAAATACAGTCCACTAGCTCAGGTGGCATGAGAATCGCGCCACCATTCTTTTTGGTCCTGGTCGAGCCGAATCCTTAGTCGTAGCTCGCATTTTGTTATTTATTCCATGGGGAATAAACGCACCGCACCTAAATACCTAGTTATTTTAGTAGAAAACCCCGCATCTAGGCATTTAGGTTTAGATCTTAGGTATCCTAGACACCCTAGTGCATAGGCACAGTGTAATACCTAACGCATTTGGCTATTTCAATTTCTGAGTTGTCCGTTCGCCGCTAGTTTCGCATCGTATTTACCTAATACCTACATGGGTAGGTACGCGGTTATACCTCGCTCGCATTTCTCTTATCGTATCAATCCTTAGTCGTAGTTTCGCATTTTGTCATTTATTCCATTGGGAATAAACGCACCGCACCTAAATACCTAGTTATTTTAGTAGAAAACCCCGCATCCAATGTGAGCACAGTTGGTTCGTCGAGCGGCGGCCTGCGCCACAGCCGCAGCCCGCGCGCGCGCGCGCTCCGGCCCGCCCGGAGACCGCTGCGAATGACGTCACCTTGTGTTCGTTGTCCGCTAGTACTGCGCTCACTACTGTTGTCCTCGCGACTGCTCGCGTTATTATTGTCGATGCATTAGGTAAACCGCACATTGTTCGAGCGCTATTAGATGGCGCTTCGCAAAGTTATTTCCCAAACCTAGATTTAGATTAGACTTTAGATTTGTACCGCATTTTTCGTTTTGAAGGTAACCCTTCAAGCCGGGGGGAATGGTTGCGCCGATGGTAAAATTTGTATTTTTTCGCTATAGTAGTAATTCGAATCGTCTCTCAATTGATTTGACGCTGAACACACGCTCCCTATACCCATCTCCCTCCCGCACTACCTCTAAAGTGAGATAACAATAGTTTTCGCCCCGCCAATGGTTGAAATAGCCGCATCTTGACTTCCGTTTTGAACTAGCAAGCATCAATGGCGGCCGCGCGCGCGACTCTTAGAAATTAATAATGTTTTGTTGGATTTTAACCGCTTTCATAGACCTTTACTGATCGGATTGTGCCTCTCGTGTGCCTCAAGTGATTTAGTGATGTGGGCAGCAACTCCTGAGCCAGGAAGAGAAGACCGGTGCACCGGCTCCGACAGCACGTGTCGTCATAAAGGTTAGTGCATCCTCTCCTAATTTCTTGGGTTGCATTCAATGCCTAAACCACCTCCGCGGCAACCCGATCACCTACCTTGTTTGTTGTGTAAAGTGTCATATGAAACATTTAGCTTCACCCCCCGCAAAATACAGTCCACTAGCTCAGGTGGCATGAGAATCGCGCCACCAGTGTTGATATGATATATTTTTATTAAAAATGTGCTCTGGAAAATAGTTGCACTCATCACATCCACAAGTGTTGCAATCATGTGTAGCCAAATCATTGTCAGGATGACAGATCTTATGTCTGTTACAAATATCGCAACCATCCTGTGACGGTTCCGCTGTTGATAGGTTCATTTTCTTACACACGTTTTTGAAATATGACTAAGAACGTTTTCGCACAAAAAGAGGATGGCATCGGATGGCATCATGGTATCATGATGCCATCCTTCCACTATGTTCGTGGTGCAGTGGCGTTCGTCATACACGCACCATAATTTCTGTAATCTAGGCTTCATCTAAAATGATTCGAAATATTTTTCAAATTTTCTCAAATTTGTGTCGCTTTTTAGTATTTGCGTTAATATGTAGTTCCATCCATCATTAATAAGTTCAAGTGGCAAGTGAGCTAGGTTACCACACAGGGAAATAATTCTCTTTTAGCGCTTATTTCCTTTTATATTTAGGTCTTTGGCTTTTCGCCATAGAGCATTTGTTTAATAATAACGGCAACCATTGAGGACTACGCCTTCATGATAGGCGAGCAATGATGAAATAGTTGCTTCTTCAAAATCAATGTTAACCTTTCTTGTATTCCATTCCGGAATTAAAACTTTGATCAGATCCCATAAAATGTACGCTTTTGCACTCTTATGGGACATAAAAGCGTAAAGTAATGGAAGTACATTATTTGTATGCTATCGCTTCCTAAATCTCCGTGGATTGAATAAAACTGTGTGAAAGGAAATGGACAACTCTTGAAAGTACCATCCACAAAAAATGTTCCACGGCTTTCATATTACTTATACCTTCATCAGTGCCGAACATTAATATTCTAATTTTACCATCGTAAAAAACTGCTTTTAAAAAATTCCGATAATTAGCAGGGACTTCTACTTCGGCAAGAGATCGAGAACATATTTTGGTAACACCGGCCTTTATGTTTCTTTTCCTGTAAATTGAAGCTTTTTTGTTATGGAACCCTATACCGGGTTACTTGAAGCTAGATCAAGTCCAGCTGTTCTTAAAGCTTTCAATCCTTTTTTGTAAACCTTTGGTGCACATTGATTGCATTCTGCTGCTTCTTCATAAATTTTATTTATTGATTGATCAATTGGATTGTGAGTTTCGTTGGGCATACATTTTTATGATCTTTTTTCTTCAGAACTTTGTGCTGGTCCTAAAAAAATGAAATGCAATGCTGAATTTTATTAGATGTCTGTTATTTTTCATAAAAAGCGCTAGAGGTATTTAAACTTGTATTGGCTACGAGCCCATGCGCCCCGCAAGATTCGCCCCATATTAGGTCATAGTACCCATTCGTCACGTGAAATATTAGGTATACTCATATGCCCCGTATTGAAACTGCAGATAAAATGAAAAGAAAAAGATTCGCCCCTTCAATAAATAAGTGTAAATTTGTAAGATTTTTAGAGCCCATACACCCTTTTTGAAGGGGCCAATGAACACATAATTAATTTAATATTTTCGAGGTGCCCATTCGCCCCTTTTCTTATCTTAGTATTCATATTTTTTAGTTTTGAAGTAAAAGAACACACATAGTAAAAGTCGTAACGTCAAGACTAAGTACAGTCAGCATCATATAGATAGCAGCTGTTAAAATCCGCAAAAATGTTTCAACAATAAGAATTGAAATTTATTCAGCAAACAATTTGTCATTTTTATTGAAGTAGCTAAAATGCCAAAAGTAACTCAGCAGCCACTACTAAATTATTTAAGCATTCAGTTATATAATTTGTTCTCCACATCCAATCATTCATATATCGCCGCATCCAATAGTAGCACACAACAATGACTTAAATTATCAATAAGAAATAACTTAACTTAGAAATTTAAAACGAGTGTAATCCCCATCAGCATTTATAACGTCTAGAAGACGTTGTCTAATAGAGCGGGCATAATTAAAAGAGAAATTACTAGATCGCCCAGTTGTCAAAAACGTGACGTCTCAAGTTGTCTGTGGTTCGAGCTTGTTGGCTGTCCCAGTGTTGAATCATTTTACCCCACACATTTTCAATGTTTGTTTTCTCTAGTAAAATGTAAGTAATGAAAATATCTTCGTGCCTTTTTAGAATATTAAATTAATACAGGTTTAAATAATTGTAAAAAGAAACACAGATCTACGACTTGTCTATCCGTACTCTTTCACTTCTAAACTAAGATATTAATATTAAGATATGAAAAGATGCGAATGTCCACCTCAAAAAATATCAAATTGTGTTCATTGGCCCCTTCAAAAGAGGTGTAAGAATAACATACAAATATATATAATACAAAACATAAAATCACGCCTGTCTCCCATAGGGGTAGGCAGAGATCAAGGATCTCCATTTGCTACGATCCTGACATACTACTCTCATTACATTCTTCATGCATGCTCGTCGGTTTAGAGTACTCCTGACCTGCCCCTTTTCTAAAACTTCCCCGATTTGGTCCAGGTATGTGCGCCTAGGTCTTCCCCTTCCGACGGTACCATCCACACTCGCCTCATACACCTGTTTCGTTAGTCTTCTTTCATTCATTCTCTCAACATGACCAAACCATCTCAACATTCCTCTCTCAATTCTCATCACTACATCTTCTATCACTCCACATCGTTCTCTTATCACGCTATTTCTCACTCTATCTTTCAAGGTCAAGCCACACATACTTCGCAACGCACGCATTTCTACTGCATTCACTCTACTCTGATGCTTTTTCTGCCACACCTAACTTTCACTACCATACATAAGAGTCGGCACCAATACTCCTCCATGTACAGCCAGTCGTGCCTTTTTGGACACTTTCCGGCTGCTCATAAAGTTGTGTAGTGCCCCATTCACTCTATTTCCAGCCATCACTCTCCTTTCAACATCTTCTTCATGCTTTCCATCTCTCGTAAACAATGTTCCCAAATATATGAACTCATTCACTTGTTCCACTTTTTCTCCATCTATACAAATCCTACACTCTGTCACGCATTCATCTCTTTCAAAAACCATAACTTTTGTCTTACTAACATTCACTTTCATTCCTTTCCTCTCAAAAGCTTCATGCATAGTTTTTACCATCTCCTGCAACTCATCTGCCGATGACGCCAGTAAAACTTGATCATCAGCATAAAGAAGACATTTGACGAGTAAAATCTTCATTCTTAAACCACATTCTTTATCTTTCAAATCTTGCAAACAACTGTCCATGAATAAGTTAAACTCTTAACTAATACCACTTTTATCAGCATCAACATAGTCATCCATCACCGAGGTTAGTAGGTACATGTACACCATCCTCTCTTTCAAACAAGCTTTCAAAATAGTCCTGCCATCTTTTTAACACACATTCCTCACCTTTTACAATACTTCCATTCTGGTCTCTAATAGCGTTCAGCTCGGAGCTCTGTGTTTCTCCTCTGGCTAAACGAATGGACTTCCAAAAGAACTTAATGTTCGTCTGGAAATCCTCAGATAACCTTTCATCAAACACGTCTTTCTGTTCCTTTTTCTTTCTAGCAATCACTCCTTTCACTATCCCTTTCAGTCTTCTATATTTATCTTTCGCTTCATCCACATTCTCAATTGTAGCTTGCTGCATTCTCTCATTAGCTCTGACTGAGAGCCAGTCAAGCTACGCTTTCTTTTTCTCACATACCAACTTTTGCACTTTTTTATCCCACCATGCATGCTTCACCTTTTGCACTTTACTTCTTTTACTTATACCACATACACACACAATCTCATCTTTGAATACCTTCCATAACTCCTCAATCTCACAAATACTATCAAGATCATGAAACCTTTCAGTCAATTTGCTTCCATACTCCTCTCTCACTTTATCTTCTTGCAAATTTTCTACTTTTATTCTTTCTAGAACACTTATGGGCTCACGCCTTCTACGTCTCCATCCTTTAAAGAGATCACTTATACGGCACATAACCAAAAAGTGGTCTATATGGATACCCACACCGCGATATACCCTAGCGTCTAGAATATTTCTTCTCAATCTTTCATCCACTATTACAAAATCAATCATACTTTTCCTGACATTCTTCGCTTCTTTTGTATACATATGAATCCTTTTGTGTCGAAACATCGTGTTTGACACACAAAGGTTCCATTCCAAACATACTTCAAGCAAACCTTTACCATTTTCGTTCACTCTTTCATCTCCGTACTTGCCAAGAACCCTTTCAAATCCATCTCGTTTCAGTCCTACCCATCCATTAAAATCACCTAGCATTATTATTCTTTCATTATCCTTACATTCTCTTAATACATCTCTTAAACTCTCCCAAAACTGTTCTCTTTCTTCTTGTACTTCCTGGGACGTATTCGTACCGGAGTCTACAGGAGCATAAACCCCTACGACAAAAATACGAGTCTCAAATAAATCCCACTTTCATTCTCATCCACATCAGTCTAGCATTCACACATTCGAATATATTCACACACTCAGCCATTCTAGCAAATAGGATGACACCAACTCCCTGGCAAGCTCTGTCGGTATTAGGTACTCCCGACCAGTACGCGGTGTAGGGTCCGTGCTTGGTGGTGTCACATCCTTTCCTCTTCGTCTCATTCACACAAAGCACATCAATCCTTCTTTCATCCATCATCTTACAAACATTAATCATTTTTTCTTCCATTCCTCCTCCAACATTCAACGTAGCAAAACGGCTCTCCGTGAGCCACTTTTCGCTCCCACGGGAAACGAGACGTGACGGGTGGCGTACCGCCTCGCCGCCATGCGGATGATTAATTTTTGGAATCATCATTTCGTTCCCACGAGTCATAGGGAAAATATGGTCCACCCCCGCAGAGCCCTTTACGGAGGTAAGGCGGAATCTCAAGTGTGTCCTGTGACCGCCAACACAGACACCCTCCGTTACACCAGCTTGCCCTCTGGTCACGAATCCTTGGCACGGGTCGGCTAACACCTTGGATCGGGGTTTTTTCTCGGGTATGCTCCCTGAGAGTTGGTTTTATTTCGGAGTGACCTTCTCCTAGATGGTTGTAGACCAATACTGACGAGGCCCATCTCCCCGGTTTTGATTTCAGAGTTTTCCTTCTCTTAGACGGGTTGCAGCCCAATGCTGACGAGGCCCATCTCACAAATTTACATTTATTTATAGAAGAGGCGAATCTTGCGGGGCGTATGGGCTCGTGATCTTTCCCAAGATTCAAACTAACTCCATTACAAATTTCATCCAAAGCTGTTCAACAGTTGAAGCGTGAAAAGGTGACCGATGGACAGACAAAGAGACTTTTGCATTTATAATATTAGTAATCGTAATAAGTATAAAAATGCACACAAAGTTCGCGACCTCTTTTAAATATTACGAATTCATCATCATATTTTTTTGTATTCATAATTGGTTGCGCCGATGTAGAAGCTGTGTTTCTTGACGCGGAAACACACTCTTTCTATACCCGTCTCCCCTCCCGCACTAACCATAGAATAGTACTAGATATAGCTTCCGTCCGCCATTTGTGAAATATAGACACTCAGTCTCGCTTTGAACTAGCCAGCGTAAGGACGGACCGCGCTCGCGTCTCTCAAAAATGATTAATATTTGTTACATTTTTACCGCTTCATAGACCTTTACCGATCGGATTGTGCCTCTCGTGTGTTCCTCAAGTGATCTAGTGACGCTGACGGCAGCTCCTGAGCAAGGAAGAGAAGATCCGTGTACCGGCTGCGATGAAAACACGTGTGTCGTGAAGGTTAGTGCATCCTCTCCTAATTTCTCGGGTTGCATTCATTGCTTGGATCACGCCCGCGGCAACCCGACCACCTGTCTTTTGTGTGTAAAGCGTCAATGGAACAGTTAGCTACTTCCCGCAATACAGTCCACTAGCGCACGTGGCCAAATCGCGCCATCATTTTTGGTCCGGATCGAGCCGGATCCTTAGCCGTAGTTCGTATTTTGTTATTATTCTAATGGGAATAAGCGCACCGCACCTAAGTGCCTGGTTATTTTAGTAGAAAACCCCGCATCCAGACATTTAGGCTTAGAATTTGTTGTCCGTTCGCCGCTGGCTCGCATTGTACCTACCTAATACATAAATAGGTTAGGTAGCGTATCAACACTTAATCGTAGTTCGCAATTTTCGCACCGCGCCTAAATACCTAGTTATTTTAGTAGAAAACCCCGCATCTAGGCGTTTAGGCTTAGATCTTAGGTATACTAGACACCCTAGTGCATAGGCACAGTGTAATACCTAACGCATTTGGCTTTGTTTTGTTTTTTTCAATTACGTCGTATTTGCCTGGTACCTGCGTGGGTAGACACGTGGTTGTACCTCATTCCAATTCATACGAAAGTATTTTAATTTGAATAGATATTACGCAATACTTAATCTCTGAAATAATAGTTGAACCTAGACAGCGACCATCGCGTAGGTACGACCTTGTTGCTATGCGCGTTTGTTCAAGCGTGCATTCACAGTTGTAATTACCTACCTACCTGCCGAGTATCGCTCGCGCCGCCTCGCTGCTCTGTACCGCTAAGATTAAGTCATTTCATATTTGTTGTTTACCGCACTTTAGTTTGAGATTTAATTGTAAACATGTCCCCAAAGGTTGATAGGACCGGTAAGGTTCAATTGAAACTTTTAAACGCTAAAAAAGAAATGATTTACTCTCGCGTACAATCGATTTATGATAATGCACTTAAAACCTCTGATTTGGTTATCAGAGATTCGTTCTTGTGTTCTATAGAAAACTTAGATAGTCTACGCGCGGATTTCGAAACCTTAGTACATGACATCAACGTTTTAGAGTTGAATTTGAATCCCGATTACTCAGTGAGTTATCAGGCCCTGTCGTCGTTTGACGATTTGTATTGTCGTATCAAACGCGTCGCTAGGAGTTTGGAGAAACCGGCTGACCTACCCAACCCCACTCGCGACCGACCTAAGTTGCCACCAATTCAAATACCCGAATTTGATGGTAACATTCGCAATTGGTGTCTATTTATAGATAGTTTTGAGAATACAATAGATAAGAACGATTCGTTGACAGATCACGAAAAATTGCATTATCTCGTTGAAAAATTGACTGGTAAAGCTATAACCGTTTGCGCTGGAATTACGTTTAGTGCCGAGAATTATAATTTAATTTTAAATACTTTGAAAGCTAGGTATGAGGATAAAAGATCGGTAGCTAACGCCTATTTAGATCAGATGTTTGATTTGAAATCTATTACGGCATGTAACGATCAAAACTTAGAGAAATTTCTAGATACTTTCGCGTCAGCTGTTCGCGCCGTAAAGAACCTAAAGATCGATGACCTCTGCGACTTCGTATTTTTGTATATGGGTTTAAGGAAATTAGATTCCGAAACCATTCGTTTGTTTGAGTCGGATCATCGCGGCAATAAAATTCCTAAGTTCGAAGACTTAGAAAGTTTTGTTCGCGAGCATATAAAGGTATTGCAACGCTCTTCATCGAAACATGAAGGCGCGAAGATAGTTGTTGATTCTGCACGCAAAGTAGATGCGTCATCGAAGTCACTGAGGTCAACTCATACTTATGTTAGTACCGCACCAGCACATGTACAATCACCTGTTTGCTCTTTGTGTAGTACTCATCATTCGCAACTGTACAGGTGTCCTGGTTTTCTAAAGTTGTCGCCTAGTGATCGTTATAAATTTGTTCGCGCTAATAATTTTTGTTTTAATTGTCTCGGTACTAAACACCGCGTTGTTTTATGTAATAGTAGAAATAGTTGTCGCAAATGTCAAGCGAGACACCACACTTTGCTTCATTTTGAGAATAGTAATGCCGCATCCAATGTGAGCACGGTTGGCTCGTCGAGCGGTGACACACGGCGGCCTGCGCCGCAGCCGCAGCCCGCGCTCGCGCGCGCTCCGGCCCGCCCGGTGACCGCCGCGGATGACGTCACCTTGTGTTCGTTCTCCGCTAGTGCTGCACTCACTACTGTGTGTCTTGCGACCGCTCGCGTTGTTATTGTTGATGCATTAGGTAAGCCGCGCATTGTTCGAGCGCTGTTAGATGGCGCTTCGCAAAGTAATTTCATTACTCAAGATTGTTGTCGGCGTCTTGGTTTCAATCTTGATAAGCGTTCAACCCGCTCAGTGGTGAAGGGTTTTGGAAGCTTACAGTCAGCTGTTCGTGGCACCGTTAAAACAAGGTTTAGATCTCGTTTTAATAATAATATTTGGTTTGACATGGATTCGCTCGTTATAGATAGAATAGCTGAACAGTTGCCTACCGTCCCGGTTGACACGTCTTTATTAACGAAATTTAAAGACTTGCCTTTAGCAGATGAGACTTACGCTGTTCCTGGAGTCGTCGATATATTGATCGGCGCTTCGATTCTCCCGCACCTCCAGTTATCACGTAAGGTTCAAGGGGGACCGACGTACCCCGCTCCGCACGCACTGGAAACAGTTCTTGGTTTTGTTATAATTGGTTCCGCACCCGCTTCTATGGATAGTTTTAGTCACTCGACTGCTTCGTTCTGTTGCACCGTCGAGCCGCCACTGGAGTCTACCATCCGCAAGTTTTCGCTCGGTGGCTCCCGTGTATCCGCTGAAAAACGCTTTCTTTGTTTGGAACGAAAGATGCAGGCGTCCCCAAAGTCGAAGCGGGCCTATGATGAGGTTGTTAACGAATATTTAGATAAAGGTTACATCTCACCTGCGCCTGCGGACACTGGCGGGACCCAGCCTTCGTACATTATCCCGCACCGCGGAGTTATTAGAGAAGATAAGCTTACTACTAAAACTCCGTGTAGTTTTGGATGGCAGTGCTAAGACTAGCACTTCCGTGTCGCTTAATGACATAATTGTAAATTTTCGCATTAATATTAGTAATTTTTAGCTTTTAGGACTCAACAGTCGCTTTGTGTTGGGCCCACTCTTCGCCCCATCGTTGGGACACATTCGTCGCTAATAGAGTGGCAAAAATTCAATCTGAATTGGCGCCACATAATCTCTTTCACGTTGCTGGCACCGACAACCCAGCCGATTGTCTCTCTCGTGGATTGCTTCCTTCGCAAATTTTAGATCACCCGTTATGGTTTAGTGGACCGTCCTGGATTCATGCCGCGTTAGATAAGTGGCCAGTTAGTCAATTCAACCCCACTACGGTTTCCGAACCACCCGAGGAGAAGAAGCACTCGCTTGTTGTATCGGTCCCACGTGAAGAGACCCTTATTTTGTTGTTGGCTAATCGCGTCTCGTCTTGGTCGAGAATGTTGCGTTGTGTTGTTTGTTCGCCTCTGCCCTCTGCCTAGCCAGCAGTAGGCACGAGCTCCAATCTAGGTTTATATTTTAGTTGTTATTTCCCAAACCTAGATTTAGATTAGACTTTAGATTAGTTTCGCATTTGTCGTTTCGAAGGTAACCCTTCAAGCCGGGGGGAATGGTTGCGCCGATGTAGAAGCTGTGTTTCTTGACGCGGAAACACACTCTTTCTATACCCGTCTCCCCTCCCGCACTAACCATAGAATAGTACTAGATATAGCTTCCGTCCGCCATTTGTGAAATATAGACACTCAGTCTCGCTTTGAACTAGCCAGCGTAAGGACGGACCGCGCTCGCGTCTCTCAAAAATGATTAATATTTGTTACATTTTTACCGCTTCATAGACCTTTACCGATCGGATTGTGCCTCTCGTGTGTTCCTCAAGTGATCTAGTGACGCTGACGGCAGCTCCTGAGCAAGGAAGAGAAGATCCGTGTACCGGCTGCGATGAAAACACGTGTGTCGTGAAGGTTAGTGCATCCTCTCCTAATTTCTCGGGTTGCATTCATTGCTTGGATCACGCCCGCGGCAACCCGACCACCTGTCTTTTGTGTGTAAAGCGTCAATGGAACAGTTAGCTACTTCCCGCAATACAGTCCACTAGCGCACGTGGCCAAATCGCGCCATCAATAATTAATACTTTTAAATCACGAATACTGGTTACGGAGTATTAATAACGCGAGATATCCTCACAATGCAAACCTGTATTTAATATTTTCCATCAGAGGGTAGTTTAAGAAATAATTTGTAGTTGCTCATAATCAAACTTAAACTGGTATATGAAGGTAAAGTATGATAAATTTATGTACGTCGTAATGATTTCCCTATGAGCTTAATGAGGAAATGCTTAAAATAAATTATCTTTAACGGGTTCATAAGCATTAGAATAAAGACCGTGCCCATATAGTTATTTTATTACATGGCGATTAAGTGAAAATACATCATGGACAACCCAGACATTAACGCAAATAACTTGCAACTTTACCTTTAGCTTTCCATCAGGTGAGGTGAAATCATATTATTCTCTTGTCCTAAATAAAAAAGGAAAAAAAATATCCACGGAAAAGATGATTTTATACTCTAACATAACTCTAACTCAGATGAAGCTCATATCAGGAGATATAACTATTTCTCACATCCTAGATAAGCTTAGGTAATAATTAATGTCAGTATTGCTTTACAATTTTATTATTTGTACATATCTATTAAGTTTTGTATTTTTTTTCATTTGCTCAAATTACTACAATGGTAGTTGAGATAATTATTGTAAATATATTGAAGTTATCGCTTAAACTATATAGTTTTAATTGTAGTTATATCGTCTCTAGTTAACCTTTAATAAGGTAAAGGTATATTTATTACCACTGCTTTCTGCTTTCCTACAAAATTTGAGATATATTTGATGGGTAATTAAACTTACCTGTACGTGACGTTTGGCCATAATTATACGAGAATAGTGGATGGTCCCGGTAACCTTTAGTAGCCTCAATGTAGGGTAGTAATGTCCTCGCGGGACATATTTGTTGTTTATTAGGAAAAACAATAAATGATTAAGGTTGGCATTACGCAGTCTGGTACAGATGTTTTAATTATGTCTTTAATTATTATCTCGATCCTATAGGTGGTGACACCGATATTAGTCAAACGAATCAAGGATAGCGTCTGTACGTGTTGTGCAGTCGACGACGCGAGAAGAGCCGTCAGTTTTTTAGATAGTTTGTCTATACTCAATGCATCATTTGGGTACCATGTGGCCAATAGGTCCAGCACTAAATTCGGGTCCCAGGTTGACTTATATTTAGAAAAATTATGTCTAATCTTAAATACGCCTTTGAAAAATCTACCTATTTCATCATTATTACCTGCTTGTTTGCCTAAAAACATCGGAGATCGGAGAGTACTTAAAGTAGAATAGTTAGCACCAGCTGCAAACTGTGATGTTAGAAACGTTAGTATTATAGGGATATCTATCAAGTAATAGTTCAAATTTCTATCAGTGCAGAAATGCCATCATTTTTAATAGCACTATCGTATTGTTTAATCGAATTTGTAGACAATGATGCAATCATAATATCTATTGTCTCGGCACTCAAAGATTGTCTTGCGTATGCTCTCCTGATAACAGAGATGCCAACAGGGTAAGTCGCCTTCAAAGGGGGTGGCGGGTCCTGGAAGGAGACAATAGCAAACCTGGCTTAGGCTTAAAGTTGTTGTCCAAATTAAAGCCTATAGCTTTAATTTGGACAATTTGAGAAAAAGAGGATACCACGGCTGGCTTGGCCCGTATGGGTCTACGATTAAACCCGTGGCATTATCATTAACAATTTTCCGTAAGCATTTCAAGATCAATGAAAATGGAGGGAAGGCATAATAAAATGTTCCCTCCCGACTATAGTAAATGCATTTACATTATAAGTTTCGGAATCTCGTTGCCATGAGATGTATGATAAGCATTTGGCATAATTTTTAGTCGCAAAGATGTCTATTTTAGGACAGCCGTACGTGTCAACTATTTTTTATAATGATAGAGTATCGAAAGTCCATTCCGTGTCTATGTTACTTCCTCTTGACTCCTCATCAGCTTCGCGGTTGTCCTGCGAGTTAATTATACGAAGCGAATATATACAGCTGCCTATTCTCACACCATTGCCATATGTCTCGAGAGACCTAATTGAGGTGAGGAAATTGAACCGTATCGATTTATAAGGAGATTGCCGGAGTGTTATCGATTCGTAGAAGCAGCTCTTTATGCGTAATGTCGGCAGCAAAATACTTCAAACCATTCAAAGTCACTTTTAATACTAACCGGTTAATGTGATTTTTAAACTCTATTTCATCCCAAAAAACCGCCTGTCCTCTCCCCATTACAGAATGTCCCCCATCCGGTTGGCGAAGCATTCGAAAAGGTTTCTAAAGCGTATCGCCCATAACAGTATATAAATAAAGCACTTGATAATGTAGGCAGCAGTTGCTATTGCTTCTCTCCAATATTCCTTCTGTAATGAGACAATAAGTAACATACATTTAGCTCGCTCTATAAGGGTACGATTCATTCGCTCGCTCACACCATTTTGCTGAGGTGTATATAGGGAATAGTTGTTTGATGTTTTATTCCAAATTATTTCAGACATTTATCAAACTGGCTGTTTATATACTCTTTTTCATTATCACTGCGAAGTATTTTTATTGTACGATCCAACTTATTTTCTACTTTATTTTTAAAATCTAGGATTTTTGTAATACTTCTAATTTTTATTTGAGAAAAAAAGACAAATATCTTTCTAGAGAAATCATCTATAAATGTTAGGAAATAACACAAATATCTGAGTGGATGAGCTCTAGCAACTTGTTGCCCTGGAGCCTTCATTTTTGAAAGGTTGCCTGGCTTGTTTCCCCTCCAGACAAGATGTTATGGAGTCCTCATCGTGTTGACAAAATTTCACACCGAGAGTACACTCTGGAATCTTATTAATATCATTAAAATTCAGGTGACCTAGTCGTTGGTGCCATAAATATTTATTTTCAACTGTAGCTGCCACAGGATTTTCGAACGGAGTTCGAACGGAGAACCTTGAATGTACTGTACAATAGGATCGTCGGTAAGGTTTTGCCACGCATGTAGGAAATGGCGAAGACGACCTGCATGGGGTATTACCTGGTCTATAACTTGCGCGTCTTGTTGGCTAGCCCGCCGGTCTTCGCTGTCGTTGGCGAACGGTCCGCTGAAGGGGCGTTTGCTACCTGAGGCAATGTATCGGTTCCTCGGCCCACCCTGTCTGTACGTAGTTGACCGCGAGCCTTGGGTGGGCCCCTCCAGTTTCCCCCCTGTGGATACTTGAGGGTTGATGTGGTACCATCGGTACGCTTTATTTGGAGTCCCGACTTTTCCGCAGTTTTTGACGCCTTTATCTTCTCATTTAGATGTTCTCCGAACAGAAATGTGTCTCTTTTAACGTCCGTGATCATTCCAGTAATTTTTCATCTAAGGAGGATATAACTAATCTCCTCCTGGTCTTTGTGTTTTCATGGTGTAAATCTAAGAAGATTTGACTAATATCAGAGGTTTTCTTCAGGAGTATGAGTTTATCGGTCTCACCTATAATGTCTTAGGTTAGGTGTGTCCGTCCTGCGATTCCTAATCAGGAGGTACTGTCGCATTAGCCAAGTCGTAACTAGTACTTGCAGTTGACTCCGTAGGAGTTGAGTCAGAAGATATTGGCGGGTCGGCCAGCACGGCGTCTATATTGAAAATGTTCGGCTCAGGCAAGGACACTGGAATGTCTTTATTGACATTTTGTATAGAAACTGGAAACACTAGGGATCTGACATGCGAAGATGGTAAGCTACCGTCAGAATCGGAGTGCAGTTCCCATGTTTGCGGGTGAGTCGGGCCACGGCCACTTGTGTGAGTGTTATCCACGTTAAGCAATTCTGCCAGGACAAAGCAGGAAAGATTGCTTTACCTCCCGTACTACTTTCGCAGTAGTGTATTTTTTATGACTTCTAAGTCATTTTATTGCTTTTGAGTCATTGGGCGTAATCAGGTTACGCCACGAGACTGTTAGTTATCACTATCAACCATGATCACGTCACGGAGTATAGCGAGTAGTGTACCGCTTAAGCGGAAATAAATAGATGAGTTATCAGCTGTGATCGCATCACGCAGTATAACCATCTTCACTAGGTATCCGTAAAATGTAGGTATCCGTAATGATCAACTATGTCACGTCACAGATAATAGCATTTTAGGTTAGGTTAGGTTTAGGTTTAAATAATTTTATTCTCATAAAGACATAGGTATTTACATCACGCGTCGAATGAAGCTGCTCATATAATTATGGTAAGTTCGTTTGATCCTCAATTATGCTTCGCAGCTTCATTCTTTGCGATTTACGTTTACATGGTGTAGGATGTTTAGAGCAACGATTTTAAAATAAATATAGCTAATATTGTACATAAGCACGTAAGTGGGTATGTATAATAAAATACATTTTCATTATGTAATTGATCGCCATTTATTAATTGCACAGCAATTATTATGCAAGATTTACTGTAAATGAGACGAACCAAGTAAAGATTCAGCGAATTCATTATGATTTACAACATCTTTGTTATAGAAGCGAGCAAAAGCTGATGATGACTCGGACCATCCAGCAGTCTTCTTGTTCACTTCTATGCTTACACCTAATTTATTTGCCTTTGATGTGGCCGCATGTCGTGTACTGTGTGCGGAAAATAGCGAAGTATCTACTCCACTTTCTTGTAATGTGTCTTTTAACCAATGACTAATAGTTTGAGAACGAATACTACAGTGTGGTTTTTTAAAGCTTATAAATACACTGTTGTTATTATTACTGCGTAATAATCTTGTTCTAGTTAGATACATCTGTAAGCAACGAGCTGGACAGATCTCTGGACGTACATTATAAAATGGGAGCCTTAATATTGGCTGCAATGAATTTAGTTTTGTTGTTTTTATAACATCAGGTATTTTTATTAAAATTTCCTTATAGTTTATGAAAATGTTATTGATTTTTATTAGGGATAAAGTCTGTACACGATGTGCAGTCACTAGAGCAATCAATGTAAGAATTTTCTTGGAGAGAGTTTTTAAATCGAGTCCTTCATTTGGCCATTTTTGGGCTAAAAAGTTTAGAACGATATTGGGGTCCCATGTAGTATTATATTTTGGATTTGTCGGTCTTAATTTAAATACTCATTTCATAAATCGCTTAAGTCTTTCATCATCTAGATTATTTCCTAATAATAAGAATAAAGCGGATTTATATGAATTTATTGTCCCATACTTTGCACCTTTATCTAATATTTCTGTCAAAAAATGAATAACTATTGGTATAGATGCATTTACACAGCCCTCATATTGTTTATATGTATTATTTGACAAGGATGCAAGCATAATTTCTACCGACCTCGGTAACAAAAATTTCTTCAGTAAAGTCTGCCGGACAATCTCGCGGTAACCAGCGTTAGGGTTCGATGTAGGTTGTGATGTAATCTGTAACGACATTTTAGCAAATTACAGTCTGATGAAAAATAAATAACCTCGGAATTACATATTCTATTAAATAACGGAAACCAAGCTTGTGTTGGCCAGTATGGGACAACAACCACACCCTCCGCTCTATCGAATATAATTTTTTGAATCACTTTCAGAATCATTGAAAATGGTGGAAAAGCATAGAAATTTGGAGGAGGTAGGACACGGCGGTATTTCCGCCCGATTGTTGAGTGGGAAGACTAAGTGGGAAGAAGGCTTGTCCTGCTTTGTCTTTTACTGACGGCACAGAAACTCTGTACTTACAGGGTTGGCAGCGCGACTGTGACTCTCTGGTGTTACAGACGTCCATAGGCCACGGTAACTACTTTCCATCAGGTGGGCCGTGTGCTTGTATGTCAACTAAGTGGTTTAAAAAAAAATCCATGAAATGGTAAACGCATCAATAGCCCACGCATCTGGCTCGTTTTTCTAAGTAACAAATTTGTGACACTTAGAATTACAACGACTGGCAAATAAATCAATCTCTGGTGTACCCAGCTTACGTTTAATTTCTTTAAATGCGTGGTCACCTAACTCCCACTCGGTATCATGGATTTTCTTTCTAGATAGCTGATCAGCTTCATGATTGTCTTTCGTATTAATATACGAAGCCATGACTGTAATGCGTCTAATTTCGCACCATTGCCAAATATCTCGAGCTTCGTTATTTAGGTGTGGGTATTGTACGCTACCCATTCTGTTAATACATGAAATAGCAGCAACGTATAATCCTTAATAATAACTCACAGCCAGAATAATCCTTAGCGAAGACTTTTAATCCGAAAAAGGCTGCTTTAAGTTCTAACTGATTAATATGCAAATTAACTTCACTATCTATCCAATGACCATAAGACTCCTCCCCATTACAATACGCTCCCCACCCGGTTGATGAAGCGTCGGTGTAAATTTCCTTTACGTAATCATTACTTTTAATTGGAGAGTAACCAATGTACGCGTTATGTAACCAACATGATAGATCCTCCTTTATAAACTCCGGTAAGGTGATAGTTTGATTGTAACTAAAATTATTTAACAAAACTTTAAATTTTACTTGTTCTAGTAATTTTGTACGCATCCAAGAATACTGTATTGCTGGACAGGCAGACACTAAAAAACCTATTACTCTAGCAAACTCACGTAACTTACATTTCCGAATATCTAAACAATGTTGTACGTTTTTCTTTATTTTATCTTTTTTATCAGTGGGTATTATATGGGGTATATCTGGAAATAAAAAATAAAAACTAGGAATCTGCATCGAGTTCTAGGTATTAGGCAACTTTTTTCCCTGTTTATAAAGAAGCCTAATTTCTCTAATAATGTACATGTTTGATCTACATTAACACGACAGTCATAAAAATCTTGACCGATGCAAAAAATGTCATCTAAATAAATTACAGTTATCAAATTTCTATACCTTAGGTATTCAATTACAGGTTTCATCAATTTTGTAAAGACGTACGGAGCCGTGGATAAGCCAAATGCGAGACAATTAAATTGGTAAAGTTTATTGTTATAGTTTGCGACGTTGTAACTTTCGTTCCAGTTTTCTAATCTGCTTTGTGATCTTAGCTTCCTCTTTTTCTCGAAGTTTCCTCTTGTTCCTCATATTCACTTTTTAATAATATATAGTAGGTACCTAATTCAATGCGAAGGCTACGGCACGATAACACAGAATGACGATATTTTAGTAGGTCGCGCACTTTATAACCTACCCTGCCATTGGGGATACCGTATAAAAAAAAAAACTTTAAACCATCGTGCAAGGCCTACAGTCGATAGCGCTACTACACCATGTTAAACGTAAATCGCAAAGAATGAAGCTGCGAAGCATAATACGATCAGTACACCGAGATAATGTTTCTGGCTAATTGTTTTTTAAAAACATCCAACGAGTTAATACGAGTTAATAATTTTGCTAGGTTATGTACACAAAAGTACCTACTTATTCCCAAAATAACACGGAGTAACGGACAAGTACGTTAGGTTTTCTTATCATCGTATTGCGCTGTACCATGTAGGTACGACAAACTAGTTTGTAAAAGTATCGTAGACTTTTCATATTATAACACAACATAATAAAGTTACATGTATAACCCGACCGTATTACACAGAAAAAAGTTGTACATAAAAAGCAAAAAAAATCGCGACTTACCCTCATCCGAGGTAGTGTCTTAAGAATAGTTTCGCAATTGATTTTCTAATCGCCTAATTTTCTTACGAATATGTTTACTTTTGCGTTGTTTACGTTTTTCCATATTCACTTTACTTAATACACACGAAAACTGGACAAATCTATAAGAATTCACCGAAAAATATTTAATTTAATTTATTAGGTGTTGCGATGCCCGATCGTTGCGAGATCTTTAAATATTGTGCGATGCCTAGTAGAATGAGAAGTGGAACTACCAAGTGAACTATAAATCTCGACGATACAACGTCGTAGTATAATTAAAATGGCAACATTAAATGTTATTCCTTGATCTCAATATATTTTCTTAATAAGTTTACTGTCATATTTTTGACACTTCATAAGTTTTTATTTTTTTCTTCTATGGCGATCCCAACGATTCCGCCAACAACTCAGTTTTTATATAATGATCGAAATAACGTGTGAAAGTACAGGTGTCAATAAACAAAATAAACAAAATTTCTTTTCCATACAAAACAGTTGATTTTGACAGAGGCCAAAAGGTTTATGGAGTGTTGAAATACCTGAAAAGAGGAGACATCATTAAAGCAGACACAATGTTAAGTGGTAGAGCAAACGAGCACAGTTTTACAGGTTAATATTGTTAAGATCTATACATACATACATACATAAAATCACGCCTGTTAAGATCTATGAAGTAACATAATGTATAAATGAGTGGGGAATTGACATAAGTCAGGAGGGTGTTAAAGTTGGCAGGAAGAGGGATATCGTATGAGGGAAGGAGATCATATAGGGATCCATTCAGCCTAGAACATGAGAAGAAAATGTGGTCAGGAGTTCCTTCGTCCAAGCCACATTCACACAGAGAGCTATCCCTTATCCGTATCTTAAATAGAAAAACATTTGTGCAGGCATGACCTAATCACAGACGGCAAATGACAGAGGTTGCTCGCTTAGAAGCTTCGCGGAATTTAAAGAACCAGGGTTGCCATTTTGGATCGTAGCATAATGTCTACTCTTAGTTGAGCTGGACTAGGACCAATGCATATTCCACTGAGATGTTAAACATGTTTTGGCGAGAGAGAGTAAGTCCTGAGAGAAGGATCTGAATTGGTCACGAGATCCACTAGTTGAAGCGATCTTGGCAAGAGAGTCAACCACTGTATTACCCAAGATTCCACTATGTCCTGGTATCCAGGCTAATGAGACCTTTGAAGTTAAATTTGGAGAATTAATGGAGATCTAGATTTACTAGAGAATTGGTTAGCTATGATGGCCAGTAAGCAACTCTTGGAATCTGTGAAAATAACTGATTTGCTGATACTGTGAGATTTTACAGATTGTAAGTAGAAGGCCTCCAGATTGACAATAGCTTCTCCAGTAAAAATAGTGTTAATGTTGGGGGATTTAAAAGATAATACAATACTATAATGAGGAATCCAAACGGCAGATCCCTGTGTTGGATCTAGTTATCAGACAACTTGGAGGAGTCTGTGTATATGGCTATAGAGTCCTGCCATTTTTGGCTGATTAGCCGTTGTAGAATCCTTTCGGCATCTACCAAATGTTTACTAATGCCAGTGCCTATAAGTGGATTATTGATTCAAATGGAATTCTATTTGTAATTTCAAAGAGGGGGTTAAATTTTGATTGGAAACTGGGGAAAGGGAGACGAACATAATTCACAAATGAATTGAATAGACGAGGATGACCTTTATGAGTCCAATACCCACCAGATGAAATATACTCAGACAGGGAATGTATTTTAGGTATCAGAGAGAGAGAGAGTTGGGAAGTCTTATAGAGGTACCTATCGGAGAGGTATTGTTTCCTCAAGAATAAGGAGGATCAACACACTCTAATTGAAGAGCATTTATTGGCGAGGACTTTATGGCACCCAGAATTATTCGAAGGCATTTCGACTGGATCCTATCTAGCGAAGTAAGGGCAGTTTTGTTGCAGGGTTCAAGAAGAAAGGATCCATAATCCAGATGACTGCGAATCAGAGCATTATACATCAGTTTCTGGCAATAGGGATGAGCACCCCACCAGACACCACCCACAGACCGTATGATATTTAATTTTTTTTCACACTTCTGAATGATATAATTAATATGCTTTGTCCCTGATAACTTGGTATCTAATATCATGCCTAAAAATTTTGCATTATCTTTTACAGGAAAGATTTGATTTCCACAAGAGATCACACAATCGGGAATGGTACGGCGACGGCTGAAGACAACAACCGTGCTTTTCGGGATTGATAGAGATAGTCCATGATCCGCAAGCCAAATGTGAAGGTAGTAAATAGCAGAGTTTAGTTTTGTCATTGCATCCGATATTTGCTCCGTGGATACATACAGAGCCAGATCATCTACATAATGCAGAATGTTGACGAAGGAAGTTACAGAGAGATCTAAGTCCGATGTATATACTGTAGAGAAGAGGGCTTAGAACAGAACCCTGAGGAAGACTCTTCCAAATGATTCTAGGGGGGAGGATAAAATTTTGGTACTTAATTTGAATATTCCTACCAGAGAGGAAATTCGATACAAAGTTAACAATCTTCTCTGGAACACTCAGCTTTTGTAACTTTTGCCTGAGCACAGGAAGAAGAACATTGTCATATGCAGATGCTGTGTCCAAAAACAACCCCACACAGAAATTATTTTTGGACATTGCTATCCGAACATCAGTTGTAAAGATGGCTAAACTATCGGTAGTGCCCAAACCCCTACGAAATCCAAACTGGGTTTTAGAAAGCAGACCCTGACTCTCTACGAACCATTCCAATCGGTTTTTAATAAGGTGTTCTAAAATTTTAGCCATTGTGCAAGAAAGAGCAAAAGGGCGATAACTTAAGGGATCATTGCTAGGTTTGCCAGGTTTTGAAATTGGAAGAATAATTTGAGATTTCCACTCTTCTGGGGGAATACCAGAGCCGAAAATTAAATTGAGAATGCTTAAGAAATTTTTTTTGGTAGATAGACTACTCTTAACAATGAAAGAGTATGGAATGCCATTTACTCCAGGAGATGAATCCTTTAGTGGTTCCAAAACCGTCAGAAGTTTGTTAAGAGTGAAAGGAGTAGCAAAGTGATGATTGAGATGGGAAGAGGAGTGGTGAACAGAACACTCAGAAGAAGTAGGGACGGACGGAGGAGCCAATTTCTGCGCGAACTCCTGGATCCAGACAGAAGAATCATTTGAAGCCATGCGGTTAGATGATATAGAGTATTTAGACTTTCTAATATTTTTCCATACCAAGGATGAGCGTGTACGTGGGGATAGATTCTCGCAAAACCTGCGCCAGCCATCACATTTCTTTTGGGAGAGGAGTCTGGCTGTTTCAGCAGCTACCCTTTGATAGTTCAGGTAATTTGACCGGGACATATCTCTTATATATGCTTTTTCAGCCTCTTTCCTCTTTTTACATGCAACTGTACACGTTTGATCCCACCAAGGTAAGGAAGGGACATTATTCCTGGGAGGTTTCTTGACTGGAAATGACTTGTCCGCAGCAATCAGGAGAGCATTCTTGAAGCAGGAATAAACCGAACCGAACCGGAGTTCGGAGTTGGCAATAGTTCTATCGCGCGGTCCAGCCAATTAGAATATAACTCCCAGTCAATTCTTGAGAAGTTATATTTAAGAAGGGGATTGAATTTAGAGTTATGTATTTGGCTGGTAAGTGATAATATGAAAATGGGAAAGTGATCACTTCCGTGGGAGTTACTTAATACCTGCCATATAAGACATGAAGCGAGTCAAGGAGAACATAGAGACAACCAACCAATCAAGAAATGAAGAAGACAAGCTATCACATTGATATGATCCCCAAGAGGTATGGTAAATGTTGAAATCATCGAGGATGACTATAGGAGGAGAGATAGAAGATATGATGTGAGTAAGGTCAGGAAGTATGAAAGAATCAGGGAACTAAACCACTCTAAAGTTCTTCTTGGAGTCTACTATTCTTCATCGTCAAAAGTAAATTATTTTCCTTCTTTTGAATACTTACTAGAAACCTACTTACCATCTTATAGGCATACAATAATTATGGGAGATTTTAATACTTGCTTGGTAAAACCAGGGCCATGTATCACGCGTGCAACGTCTCTTCGCCGCATTATTCAATCCTTTAACTTATCTATTCTTCCTCTAAACGCTACTCATCATTTTCCTAACTGTGCCCCTGGTCTACTTGATCTCATTCTTGTCTCATGGCCTACCCATGTCGCAAAGCATGGTCAATGCTATGCTGACATATTTTCTTACCATGACCTTATTTACCTCTCTTACAAGATACGGCCACCTAAAGAGAAACCTAAAGTTATAATGCAGCGCAGTTTTGGTGGCATTGCCCTTGACAAACTTCGTGAGGATGCTCATAGTATTGACTGGAGCCCTCTGCTGTCATCCACTTGTATGGACACTAAAGTAAACGTATTATCTAACAAAATAATAGAGCTTTATGATGTGCATGCACCAATCCGTGCCATCAAAGTTAAGCATTTACCTGCACCTTGGCTTACACCTGATATCAAAGAATTGATAGCGAAAAAAGCAGCAGCTAAGGCGAGGTATAAAATCAGAGCTACCCAGAGTAATTTGGAGAAGTATGTGGCCCTCAGAAATAGATGCAACAGGGTGTGTAGGAATGCACAACGCCAACATATCCATACCTCGGTAGAAAGCGGGGATCCAGCAAACGTCTGGAAATTTCTGAATACATTAGGAGTTGGAAAGTCACGTCAAGACTCAATTCCTAAAAATTTAAATTTAGATGCACTTAATGTACATTTTTCTACGTCGTCCAATTTTAATGGAACTGCTAAAACTAATACACTGCAATATCTTTCATCTATTCCAACTCCTGAATATCCACCTTTCATCTTCAACCAATTGACCGCTTGTGATGTTAAGAAGAGCATCTTGTCTATTTCATCCAATGCTGTCGGTAGCGATGCCGTTAGTAGAAACATGATTGTGCCAATTCTAGAGCAAATTCTTCCTATCCTATGTCACGTCTTTAACTATTCCATTTCTTCGGCTATCTTCCCATCCTCGTGGAAAAATGTCCAGATAATTCCTTTACCCAAGAAATCTAAGCCATGTTCCTTTTCTGACTATCGTCCTATATCCATCCTTCCTTTTCTTTCCAAAGCTTTAGAGCGCCTCATTCACTCGCAACTTAGCTCCTTTCTTAATAAAAACGCGCTACTTACAATCGGGCTTCAGATCTGGACATAGTACTGCGACAGCATTGGTTAATATCACGGAAGATATAAGACTGGGCATGGATAGAGGAAATCTTACGTTACTATCCTTACTTGATTTTAGCAATGCCTTTAATACCGTAGATTTCGACATTCTGCTCGGTATACTCTGCTCTGTTAACATATCTCCAACGGCTATTGAGTGGTTTCGTAGTTACCTGTCTGGTCACCAGCAGCGTATTCGCGTCGAAGAATTAAGCTCTTCCTGGTGTGATGTGACCGCTGGTGTACCACAGGGTGGCGTTTTATCTCCGTTACTTTTCGCCATCTTTATAAATACAATCTCCGAAAAACTACTTTCATCCTACCACCTTTATGCTGATGACCTACAAATTTACACCCAAACTTCTCCAAATGACTTATGCGATGCTTTTGCTGTGCTCAACAACGACTTGGAGCGGATTTGCAAATGGAGCAAAAACCATGGACTCACCCTAAATTCGTCCAAAACACAGGTAATTGTTATTGGTAGTCCAAGGTTGAGTTCTAAAATAGATTGGACCCAGCTTCCTCAGGTTACTATGGGTGGCGTAGTAGTGCCAGTTGGTGACAGTGTCAAAAACTTGGGTATCTTCATGGATAAATCATCTTCTTGGAATATCCAGTTACAGGA
The DNA here is from genome assembly GCA_963662185.1 of Eilema griseolum. Taxonomy (NCBI): domain Eukaryota; kingdom Metazoa; phylum Arthropoda; class Insecta; order Lepidoptera; family Erebidae; genus Eilema; species Eilema griseolum. The sequence continues at coordinate 21,005,016 of OY759231.1, read as the reverse complement.
AACTAGTCGAAAACTTTTCGCGTCAGCGGGTGGCTTACGAAGGCTCCGAAACTTTCTCCCAATTGCCACTAAAACTGCGCTCGCACAATCGATTCTTCTTCCTGTCCTCGATTACGCCGATGTCAGCTATCCTGATCTAACAGAAGAGCAACTAGATAAACTTGAGCGACTTCAAAATTTTTGCATAAGATTCATATTTGGTCTACGCAAGTATGATCACGTGTCTGATTTCCGTAAACAACTCAAGTGGCTCCCAATTCGACTTCGCAGGAATGCCCATATTCTAACATTGTTATATAATGTATTGTTTAATCCCAACACTCCCTCTTATCTCAAAGAACGATTCCAGTTCCTCTATGACACACATACGGAGTGCCTGAGGTCGTCCGAGAATTTGAGGCTGAGTATGCCAATACATTTTACTGACTTTGCTGACAAGTCTTTCACTGTCAGGGCGGTGCGCTTATGGAACGCGTTGCCACTGAACATCAGACGGGCAAAGTCAGTGAATGTATTTAAATTAATGGTCAAGAACCACTACCTATCATGTTGTGCACAGTAGGTAATAGCTCACAATTATGTGCTCACTCACTATTTTCCCTTCGTATTAGCATGAACTATCTACTTTATGTATATATTTATTTAATACATGTGTATGTATTTGTATGTCAGAATTTATGTTTATATTTTTTGTGTAAAGCCGTATATTAATTTTATTTTACTTACTTTTCTCTCTTTCTTTTATTTTAATACACTATCTATTTAAGTTTAGTCGGAAACTACACCATATCTTTTATTTTCATAACATTACTGTCCATCCCAAGGTTGCCTGGAAGAAATCGCTGCAGCGATAAGGCCGCCCATTGTACATTGAACTGTATAGATGCTATCTACTTGTCCTACTTTAAATTTGTCCGGCAGCTCAGTATCACTGAATCTAGTTAACATGTTGATCAGGGTGGAGAGAAGTAAATCGAGAAGGTTATCGTTCGATGAAAATTTTGATTGTTCCACTAAGAGAGCCGAGCCACTAGGCATAGAAAAAGGGGGAAGTTGTGTAATATGATTATGTGCCTATCTGTCATAGCCAGGACTCGAGACAGGGTTATGTTGTCTATAAGGGGAATAGATAGTTTTCCTATAAGAGTTTTGAGATGGGCCCTGAGAGAAGGGAGAAGTCAATTGTTGGGCGCTGGGTGAGGAAAATTGTTGGGAACTAGGCTGGTTATTAATTGCATGTGTAAGTCGAGTGGTGTCTGCAAAAGACTTTCTCACATGGGGGAATCGAGCAGAAGCCTCCATGTAAGAATTGTTCTCCTGCGACATGGTGATTTTGATAGACTTCTGACGTCAATGTTCAGGGTAGGAAGCGTCTTTGGCGGAATGGGGACCAGAGCAAAACAGGCATGTGGGGGTTTGGGTGGAGCAAGTTGCACCCTCATGGGCTTGGCTACATAGAAAACATTTTGGAGAGGATCTACATTGAGAAGTGATGTGTCCAAATCTGCAGCACTTGAAACACTGGATTGTGGGACGGACATATGTTTCCACTGGTAAGGAATTATAAAAACAATACACATGAGATGGTAATGTCTGACCAGAGAGAGTGACAACTATTGTCTGGGTAGACACATATGTGGGGATGTTGTTTTCATTTGTGACTCTATTATTTAACTTCCTGGCCTTCATAACCGAACCAAAGCTCCTCTATGAACTGCACCACCTCCTCCAAGGTCCATTCCATGGACACCTGCCTAATAATTCCCATACGGGAACACGCCACCGAGGGAATTGAAGTTTCGTACTTGGCCTTAGCTAAAGCAGGACGGGATAAAAAAATATTCGCATCGTTAGCGGACTTAAAATCAACGGAAACTCTGTTTCGACCAATTAATTTATCAACCTGCCGCTGCCGACTATAATGGCCTGGCATTTAGATGGGTTTACGGTTGAACCAAATTTAGTGGACCAGTTTCCCAAAGCTTCCAGATCCCCATTCACGTCGCGAATGACTCGTGAAATGTCATCAGCAGGTGCTTGAGCTTAACTGCAAGTCGTCTGCATACAGATACGCACATCGAAGATTATAAGTAGCGAGATTAATAAAAATAGAGAATAGTAAGGGAAAGAGAATACCACCTTGAGGGACACCAGTGTCGAGATTGCACCAGCTCGATGTAAATTCATCAATGCGAACACACTGCTGGCGCCCCTGAAGATGGGAAAGTATAGCTAACAAGATATCGTGATTTACTGTATTAAAGGCATTGGAAAAGTCCACCAAGACAAGCACTGTTACCTTAGTTGCCTCCATAATAATAATAATAATAATAAAGCTTTATTTTCATTCCACAATAGTTTGATTAAAAATGATATAATATAATTTCATTTACAATCCATTTCTTTAAAATGATAAAGATTCCAGGATCGAATGGTAATTGTATAAAATTATTGTTTAGAATAATAATTAATATTCAAAATAAGTAAAAATATAATAATAAAAATAAATTCATTCATGCAGGATATCATTAGGTATTTTGATTATTTCAATTTAGGTAATGTGGACCCCCTTAAGGTAAAAGCCTCCTCCAAAGAATTCCAGGTTTCTCTGACCGTGGCGGTGGACATCCAGTCTCTTCCTGCGGTGGCCACAATCTCATCCTGCCACCGGGCGCCCGGACGGCCTCTACTTCTCTTGCCATGTAGTCCTTTCCAGTTTGTGATGTTGATTGTCCAACGGTTGTCCTTGTATCTCGCTACATGACCAGCCCACCTCCATTTTAAAAGTATTGGTTGGTTTCTTTTATTAAATTGTTGGCGCTGATTACTTTTATTATTACTAAATACAATGAGTTTATCATATTTAATAAAAGCAGTATTGCCTGCTTCTTTTTCCTATTGCAATTGTACCTGTCATTCCTTGCGCTTGTTCAGGATTTCTAAGGGGTAGTCTTCTTTTATATATTATGGTGTGTCCTTAAGGCCGGATTTATTTTTCAGAACATTCAGTTTAAAGCCGACTGTAGAGAATGTTATTACAACCGGTCTGATTTTCTCGCCTTTTTTACCCATTATTCTAATTTCTTCAAAATTCGATTTATTGTATTGTATTTTAAAGTAGGTATTAATAATATCGATTATTCTGTTTTCTAGTTCATGGTAGGATTTCTCGTGTTCTTCTACCCCAAACATGACTATATTTTTGCGTCTAATATGTCTCTCAAAGTTATTTATTTTTACACTCTGTTCCTCAATTTTTTTCTCCAAAATAGCATTTTTCTGATCCAAAATGTTGAATTTCTCGTTAATAATGTTATTAATTGTGCTTTTTATATCCTCGTTCAAGTTTAACATATCATGTTTTTGTTGTACCATGTCTTGTTGCATTTTTAATAACATTTGTTTTCTTTATAGTTGGTAGTGATATTGATTAATCTCGCTAGATGGCAGCCCCAAATTAATGTTTCGGTAATTTCTATTGGTAATAACAGATGGCGCTGTGTGTAGTTTTTTGTATTGTGTATTAACACTGAGTCATTATTGTGTACTTTGAGGTTATAATTATTTTCAACCTCTTATACTAATACTTTTTCATGTTTAGATTTTATCCATTCATATAATTCCACCTAACAATCGTATTTTTCGCTGCTTAAGTCTATTTAATAAAGTTTTAACGGATTTCAAAAACACTTTGTGATATAACGTATTTTTGCACTGTTCATCGATTTTTATAGTTTTTGCACTGAGTATTTCATATGATCCTAATGATTTTAAACACTGTCTTTACTTTTTTGCACTGTTCACAATTTTTGGATCGCTAATTTAATTAAAAATACATAATATAGAAATACGAGATCGATGTCAACATTGGCACAGTGGCGCCTAGCCTCCATACCAGTCCTAATATCACCCGTTACTTTTAGAGAGTTATGACCAGGTCTGAAGCCCGACTGTAGCGGGCTTAACAGGCTGTTCTGATAAATAAACGAAGATAGTTGTTTTTGTACACAGGCCTCGAGCACTTTAGACATAAAAGGGAGAATAGAAACGGGGCGGAAGTGGTTGGGAAGAGTAGCATTGGATACTTTAGGTAAAGGGATCACGTAGGCTTTACGCCAAAGGGAGGGGAACATTCTAAAGTAGAGACAAAAGTTAATTATATGAGATATAGCAGGAAGCAGGTGGTCGATTATTGTAACTATCATACAACGGCATTAGATCTAATCGAGAGACTGCAACTGGAGAAAACTTGAAAGTGTCTATATCAGGACTAATAAGGCCAGCAACGGTTAAGGTTTGACATTTGGTTTGATGATCATTAGGAGTAGTAGAAGAGAAATGTTTATTCAGATCATCCAAACCACCTGTCAACTGATATTCCGCATGTTGTTTGCCAACACCCAAAGTACCAAGAAACCTTCACATATATCAGCAGGTGATGACGAACTAATATTATCATGAATATGTCGGCGTTTAGCGTTACGTATCATCTGGTTGCAGCGATTCCTTGCTGCCTTAAAGCGGTTCCAGTTCTCATCAATGCGGCTCTTCCGGAATTTCTAAAAGGCGCGATCCCTACGCCCCATTGCCACTCAAACCTCCAGCGTCATCCAAGGTGCTGGTGGACGTTTCGAGTTTTACTTCACGGACAGGAGCATGAACATCATAGAGATTAAGCACAACATCGTTGAACACTGTAACTTTTTCATCGACGGTGGTTGCAGCCTCTAATGCATCCCAGTTTAACAATGAAGCATCCCGGTGTAACTTATCCATGTCCATGCGTCCAAAACTACGCATAAGCGCTACCTTGGGCCGAGGTTTGGGAGGTTTTATGTTAGAGGAGATGTAAATAAGGTCATGGCGAGAAAAGCCTGGTGCAGGCATTTGGCCGTGCCTATAAACATGGGCAGTGGATGAGGTTAATATAAGGTCAAACCAGATGCCCTCGACCAGGGTGTTGTGATGAGTTGCTTGTAAGGGCAAAATATGGAGGCTAGCTGAATCAACAATGTGACGAAGTTTATGGGCCTCCAATGACTGGGAGTTTAATAGGTTCTCGGGTCCTGGTGCTTTGTCTTTCCGTTGTGTGTCTATTGCTCTCTCTACTTCTGCGTGTAGGAATTTGGGAGTAGCTGAGGTCTCTTCTAAATTTGTTTCTTCAGATGAGGTGTGGTTGTATGCATACAGTTCCTTGTAATAGGATGTTGCAATATCCAATATATCTTTTCTATCGTGGTTCCAGTCTCCTCTTTTGTTTCTCATTTTTACTACCCAGTCTATAGATTTTGTTAATTCTTTATATGCTTTTCTGACTCCACCCGTTTTTATTACATGTCTTTCAATGATCTCCATTCTATTTCTATTCCTATCCAATCTTAAGTTTTTCTTTATTTCTTTGTTAATTTCAGTTAGTTGTTTCCTTCTATCTTTTGAGACTTTTGAGTGAATTAAATGGCGCCTTTGTTCTAGTAACTGTATAGTGGTGGTTGTAAGCCATTGTTTGTGTTCTCTAGTGGTATTTGCAGCGAGTTTTGTTTCAGTTTTAATAATATTTTCCATCCAGTTGTATTTTTCTTGTATGGTTAGGTTATGTGTGTTTTCGCTATAGTTTGCGAGTTTGTCTTCCAGTCTAATTCTTAGTTGTTCCATTTGGTGGTTTCCGAGCTTTAGATTTGGTGGTTCTTGTCTTGGTCTAGGTTTACTTGGTTGTGTTGTTTTTAATTCTGCTCTAATCAGTCTATGGTTGGTGTTGAAGTAGAATTGGTTCCGGTTCCGGCTGTCAAAGTGCGAACACTGTAGTGATCATATATCTCGTGAAAATCACACTTAAAAATAGTTATACGGAGCATCCGAACAAAAACAGAGCTAAAAACAACACTACAAGTGCCTCGGTACTCAGGAAGAAATAACTCACCGAATTTTCACTACATCTATCTATCTACAAATTCAAGTCGAAGATCAACAACAACATATTGAGGTTAGCACATTAATTAACAGCCATATTGTATTTCAACAAACTCACTTTCACGTTACCTCAAATGTCAATGTCACGGATGACACGTAACTGTCACTTAGTTCGGTGTTGCCAGTAAAAGAAAACAAAAAGTTACTATAAACTACTACGTTCCATTCCACGCTTCTTGTTCAATCAGCATGGAGGGACAATTTGAAATACTATTTGAAAAAATGAAATTGGAAATGAAAAACCAGACAACTGAACTAACAGAATCAATCACAAAAAATATCATGGACCGGTTGGATGAAAAATTAATGCCTATTAAAGAAGAAAATGAAAAACTAAAAGAAAAAGTTGGCAATTTAGAGAAAGAGATAGAACATTTGAAAAGGGAAAAGAAAAGTAACAACCTAATTATTCACGGACTAGAAGAGGGAGAAATCTCAACAAATGAGCTATTCCAGAATATAAAAGAGAAGCTTAGAATCGACTTAAACATTAATTTGGTGGAAAACGAAGTAAATAGATTATACCGCTTAGGAAAACAAATATCCCAAAATAAACCAAGGCCTGTATTATTTTCCCTTCTAAGCGAATTGAAGAAGCATGAGATTATGAAAAACAGTAAGAAACTAAATGGAATCTATATATCGGAAGACTATTCGAAAGAAGTTCTGGAGAAAAGGAAAGCTCTACAACCGCAACTACTAGAGGAAAGGAAAAAAGAAAACATAGCCTTTCTAAAATATGATAAAATAATAATCAAAATACCTAACACCAACAATGAAAAAAGGAAAAGGCAACCATCTACCTCACCACCTTCACTGTCAAATACTCAGACCAAAAAACAACAAACGCTGAGCTCCCTAAAAAACAACAGAACAAACGCCTTTGATGCCATGAGAATAGAATCCAACTCTCTTACGAATATTTCCACACACAAGAACAAATAGCAATCAACATTCGGACCACCGGAAACCGAAACAAAACACGAAAACCAACAGAATACAACACCACAATCTCCCCCAAGCCGACTGGTCCTCGTGGGGGATGAAGACCACAACCCTCCAATACTACAAAAAAGTAACAGAAGAAACAGAAAAATCTATATTGCTGCATTGAACACCCTTACTTTAAAAAATGAAGAAAACTTAACAGAATTAACATACGCTCTAGAAAAAATCAAATGGGATATTGTTGGCCTTAGTGAAGTGAGAAGGCTGGGAGAAAGAATTGTTTCGTACCAGGATTACTTATTATACCATATAGGGACCACCCCCGGACAACATGGGCTCGGTTTTATTGTAAAGAAACATTTAACAGATTGTATAGCAGGGTTCATGGGCATCTCGGAGCGCATAGCAATGATGAATTTAAAACTGCCCGGATACCAAGTCTATCATACAAATATACTCACCTACAGAACAGTCAGACCTAGAAACAATAGACACCTTTTACTTTGAATCAAATAAAGTTATTCGAGATCAAGCACACAAAAACATAATAGTAATGGGAGACTTCAATGGGCAAATTGGAGCCAAAAGGCCAGAAGAAAACACACTGGAACCTTTTACTTACTGCAACAAAACCAGAAACAGGAACGGGGAAAAATTAATGAACTTCACACTAGAAAACAAGCTTACCATTTTAAATACCATATACAAAAAAAAAAAAAAAAAAGGATGTGGACCTGGATCTCACCAGACGGGAACACAAAAAATGAAATCGATTTCTTTATGACTAACAAAACCAGCTACTTCAACAACTTCAACATTATCAAGTAATATGTACGAGTAGGTAATTATTCAGAAGGCGCGCCTGGCGTGCCTCCCTGTTTTCCGGAAACGAGTTGGGGACTCTGTGGTCCCCACACACCCGAGGAGAGGGCCAGATCGTGAGAGATGGCCCTGGGTCAACCGGGGTGCGAGGGATATGCCTGTCAACCTCACCTTCGGCAACCAAAGCGACCCACAGGCGGCGTGCGTTTTAGTCGGTTCGAGTCCGACATAACCTCTTCCACCGGCTCCGTTGGGGAGGTATCCGTGTGGATTTTGCGCACGTAAAAACAAAAATGGTAATTATTAGTGTGCGCCGCAGAAGACGCGAATAAATTGCGCGAGTAGTTCGCTTTGGTATCGGTTCGAGTCGTTAACTCGCGCATGATTTTGAACTTACAGTTTTGCGATATACAAGCACCCTTAATTAAACTATACATAATATCTTCGCATATTAGTTTGGTTTTCGAAAAAGTGGACTCTTAAAATTATGATTTAATTTTTTTCGATAGTTGACGCATTGTCAGCTATTTTACAAAGAAATAAATGATTAATTTCGGAAATGGAAGTGTAGTTCGGTGCAGTATTTTGTTGTTCAATCTATTCAAATACGTGCAATAATTTCGTTTTGCCAAGATACCGCTCCACAAGTATTGAAATAACACTTAAATTTATCTCTTATATACATAGCGTCTTGTTGGGAAACAGAATCCGCTTCTAGATTTTGAATATTTGATAATATACTATTTTCTGGCACTGTTTCAATTAAGTTTTCTAAAATGTCATGATTTTTTAAATAATTATGCAAGCAAGCACATGCTAGTATGATAATGTCCAGATATTTTGGTTGCATTCTAATTCTCTTTTGAAAAACCTCAAACTTTTTTGTTAGTATTCCGAAAGTACTCTCAACAATGGGTCTTGCGCGGCTTAGGCGAAAATTAAATATTTTCTTTTCCACGTCTGTCGACACTTGACTCCCAGGAATAGGTCGCAATATGTGTTCAGATAACGGGAAACCTTCATCCCCAACAAAAACATGTGGCAATTCTTCTGTCGTACCTGGTAAACATGTGTTGGGTGGTATTCCAAATCTTTAATTCTTCAGCAATTGACCTAATTTGGAGCTGCTTAAAATGCCGCTATCACTATATGTCCATATGCCCCAATATGGACTACAACGAATCTGTAATTTGCATCAGCAATGGCTAACAAAACAACACTGAATTTTTTTTTGTTATTATAAAATTGGCTGCCGCTATTCCAGGGTGTCCTTATATTAACATGTTTGCCATCTATGGTCCCTATGCAATTAGGGATATTCCATTGGGTTTCAAATTATTTCGCTATTTTAGTCCATAGCTCAGGAGTCAGTCTTGGCATAACACGCGGCCGTAAACGCTGCCATATTGCGGTGCATGTTTCATGAACAATTAGGGTGTTATTAGACCAATCAATCAATCGTCGATCGACGGCATCGATCCATGGCAGAATGGATTAGTAGACGTCGATCGATTTTTTCTATCTTTCTATCGACATAGATCGACGATCGATCGATGGCAGAATGGATTAGTAGACGCCGCCGTCACGTCACCCGCTGCCCGCCCGCGCCCTGCGCGCTTTCTACCTGGCCTGCCCTGCTTGTGGGTGTTTACTTGTGTGAATCTCGCGGTCGTGAATGCTACTTTTTGTCTGTGACGCGCAAAATGGCAGCGAAAGCGTGGACGAATGAACGAACTTTAGAACTTATCAAGCAATACAAAAATAAACCTTTACCTTTACCTAAATAAAACGTCATGATGCACTTCTTGAATTAGCCAACTCATTTGAAGTTACTAAAGAGGAGGCAGAAAAAAATATAAAAAAATTACAAACAACATTTTCCAAAGAAAATAAAAAAGTGAAAGATAGTAAAAGAAGTGGTGCAGGTCGAGACGATATATATTGTTCTAAATGGAATGCATTTTAAGCTATGATGTTCATACAAGAAAGGAATCGCCAACGATGTACCGTGTCTACAGAGGATCGAGCTTATTCGAGCATGTCAACTGATGTAAGTACCTACGTACATATTTATTAATTTAGTTTGGGTCAATATGTCAATATGGTGGTAGTATAAAATATATAGTAGTGGTGTCATAAAAATAATAATACAATTACATACTCAAAACCTTTATTAATATGTCTTACACAGTAGATGTCGTTAATGTGCAGGGTTTTATTCCAATACAAAACTCGACATGACTGGCTAAATACCTACTCTCCCGACATTTTCAAAGTCAAGTATTTAACAATACTTTTATTGCCATCTAACCATACCTTCTTTAGAACAAAAATATTCAGCGAACTCTTGTCTCACTAGTTCAGCTGGACTTGGTAAACTGTGGAATTGTATAGATGACTGAATTTGTGCCGGTTGTATTATTTCGGAATCCACACATTCATTTATGTTATTTGAATAGCGTATTTCTAAAGACTTATAACTCTCGCAATTCCTTCTTAAATAGTTGTGAAGATAAGTGGTAGCTAACACTATATTTTCCACATTTTTCGGTTGAAGATGAAACGGCCTTCGAAGACAGCGAAATACTGCACCTAAAATGCCGAACGTATTTTCTACCATTCGGCGAGCCCTGCTCAACCTATAGTTAAAAATTCGCACTTTTGATCCTTTTCTCCCCAATTCGATAAATGGCTTCATTAAATTTTCTGACATAGGAAAGGCGTTGTCACCTATAAAAACATATGGTGTGAGACAACTTCTTCCAGGTAACGCATTTTCTCTTGGGATTCCTCGTACATTCATGGAAATCAAAATAGTATTTCCAAACACACCACCGTCAGAAATACGACCTTGGCACCCAACATCGCAGTACATAAAATTGTAATTCGCATCCACTACAGCCATCAGGACAATACTGTGAACTCCCTTGTAGTTAAGGTATGTGCTCCCACTGTTATTTGGAGCTCTAATATTTATATATTTCCCATCAATTGCACCCAGACAGTAGGGAAAATTCCACATCAGTTCAAAATCTTTTACAATTTTATTTTTTTTGCCACTAAGTTGGCAGACAAGCACACGGCCCACCTGATGGGAAGCGGTTACCGTGGCCTATGGACGTATGCAACACCAGGGGTATCACACTCGTGCTGCCGACCTTGAAGAAACCTTCTGATGCCCCTCTTGAAGAACCCCATATTGTTGGCGCTTGGGAAAACCGCAGCAGGGAGGTCATTCCACAGCTTGAGTGTGCGTGGGATGAAGTTTCTTTCATACCGCACAGTGCGCACCGTCTCAGGTCGCAACGTGTGGGGATGAATTCCCTGCCTATGGCGAGAGGTGCGATGATAGAATGTAGCTACGGGCATCATGTCAAACAATTCATCTGAGCACAAACCATTGTATAGGCGGTAGAACACACACAGTGAGGCAAAATCCCTCCTAAGGCTAAGAGGTTCCACTCTACCTGTGAGTATGGGATTGTCAACCAGCCTCAATGCCCGTCTTTGCAACGAGTCGAAGGGGTCAAGCTGGTATGCAGGTGCTCCAGCAAAAAGGTGACAGCAGTACTCCATGTGAGTTTGGAGAACAAATTGCAATTAGATTGAGATCACTGAAAACTGACTACGCGCGGATTACAGTACAGCATCATATAAATAACCTAATTAACGAAGCTCAAATGGGTAAATACGACTATCCAGAAACACAAAATCAAGGCTACTTCACCACGATATATTCTACAAATCAATCTTGTAAAGATTGATCACAATCTTCTAAAGAATCGAACCTTCCATCTACTTCTCAAGGCGCCATTTCGCCTGATAATACAACACTCCAGTCATTGGATAATAATTATGATCTCCCATCTAACTTGGAATAAGTATAAATCAGAATATACAAGGTGAGTTTTCATATAGTGCAAAGCTCAAACACCCCAAAAAGAATTTCACCTGAACATGATTTATTAAAAAGAAATTAATCAAAATAATTAAAACTGTCAAAATGGCCGCGAAAATAAGACTGCATCTTTCGAACAAAATACTCTCGAGGCGCATTGTTAATGATAACATGTTCAAATTTAACATAGATTAAAAACCAGTCCATTGGAATATGTTAGTGATTTCGAGCAAACTACTTTCAGGTTTGCACTGTTAAACAATGTTTTTATATGGTAACTGATTCTCCGTTTTTTTAATAAACCTTAAATACTATTAACATTTTTTATTTCATCTAGCTTATGTCAGAGATACATGACTGAAGTTAGTAACAATGTGTTTCAGTTTCGACTATCGATAATTTAGGGGGTTGAATTGAAATATATCCACATCCAACAAAAAATTTTTTAGAGTTCCGTACCTCAAATGGACAAAACGGAACCCTTATAGGATCACTTTGTTGTCCGTCCGTCCGTTATGAATAGGTGTTAGGAAAAACTCTCACACTAGAAAGGCACAGAAACTTGAAAAGACTTTTTTTTGTTAGTTCTACATACACAATAGAAGCAAAATTACTATATCTAACTAAAATCTCTAACTTAACTTACGATTACAAGGCCAAGAGTACTTACTTTTATGTGATCCCTGAGAGAATATATAAGTGCATTGCATACTTCTGGAATTATACAAAAAATACTTGGTTGCGAAACTTTAAACGTTAGCACTAGACTCGGATATGAATCACCGCTGGCTAGAAATCGGAGTGTTATAAGTAACCGATTTTTAAGTGAAATTGGTTGCTTATAATTGGTATCCAATTTCGCGATTGAAGGAGCCACCATATTTAATAGATTTTCAAGATCATTATTGCTCATTAAAAAAGCATCCAAAAAACCGCTATTTAAAATGTCAATTGGATAAGATAACCTATCTTTGGCTTTAAAAAAAGGTCGCATCCAGAGTCTTGTGCGTTTGCGCCTCCGTAATAATAGTACGAGCAACATCGTACTGGCAAAAACAACAACGCGTCCTCTTGTGAATCCATTTGGAAAAACACTGACGGAACATAGCTTAAAACGATCAACGTCGACTGATGCCATCAACCGGTAATCGATCGACTGGTTAGTCGAACGGTATCCGTCGATCAATTAAAGCTATTAAGACCAGTCGATCGACATCGATCGACGTTGATCGATGCCGTCGATCGACGATTGATCGATTGGTTTAATAACACCTTTAAGACCACAGTACTATATCCCAGTCGATACTCGTGTGCTAACGCTTTGAAACTCATGGCAGTAGTTAAAATCTGAAACAAAGTATAACGATTTAAAAACAATACAATACCTGTAATAATGCGCACACTGACATATTTCATTAACTTAATGGTAATTTTATTAGAAATTTAAAAGGTTATTTTATTTCTATGGGCTTATTTTATTAGGTTATTATAGGCTTAGGTTATTTTATTTATGGTCAAGAAATAAAATAACCTATGACCCCTGTGAGTACACAGGGGTCAAGAAATAAAATCAATTAGCTAATAAAAATAAAAAAAAAATGTGCAAAATATTCAATCATTTCTGTCACTATTCTTTTTCAGGTTTCTCCCGCGTAGATTTCAGTTCCCGTTATCCCACAGGATCCTGTAATAGAGATAAAAAGCCTATGTGTTAATCCAGGTTGTCGGCTACCTCCGCAACATTTCATCCAAATCGGTTCAACTATTGGAGCGTGATTAACTAACAAACATCTAAACATCCAAACATCTTCACAAACTTTCGCCTTTATTATATGAATAAGATAGTTAAATTGTACCTTAATTTTGTTTTCAGCGGAGGATTGCCAGAAGGCATGGAAGAAAATTCGAGATGGTTTTAGAATGAGGATTAACATTGAGAGAGAGTGAAAGTGGGTCAGCTAGAAAATCGAAACGCCCATTAAAATTTGAAAAAGAATTACAATTCATAAGACCGTTCATAAAAAGCAGGAATCAAATTTCTAATTGAGTTGAGTTCACCGGGAGATTCTGATATTACTACAGACGGTGAATATCAGCCTTTGTCACCGAAGCTGCAGTGGCAGTGGCAGTGGCTATCACCGTCACCACGACCCCAGCCGCAGCAATCACCGTCACAGCGACCACAGTCGCGGCTGTCAAATCGCACATCTTCATCCATCGAACAGCCAATGTCAAATTTGTTATTCAAGCAATAGGTATATTGAAGCAAAGCGAGTAGAAGATGACCCAATAATGAGTTTCTTTTTAACTATGGGGCGAACTGTCAGATTAATGCCAAAAAATATTCAAGCCAAATTAAAGGGCGATATTTTCCGCTTTGTCAATGAAGCAGAAATAAGACTTGCCGATGACCATTCTGAATACAGGCATCGAGATCAAGCTGAGTTCAACGACGAAACTACCATGCCCCATCTTCTTCAAAATATCAATTGGAAACAACCAGTATCAGACCATCTACATCAGTGAAAGAAAATTACAATGAGACAAGCGTTCCAACCACACCTTTTTCATAGCTATGAGGCAAGCTCTCCACTTCCAAATTATTCAAATTTGACTTCCGGATCTAGTTCATTTATCGGCCCATCACCATCGTCACCATATATACCATACCCTGTATCCAAATCACAACAAAAGTCACTGCGTGAAGGGGAATATGAAGTCAATACGGAATTCGACTACTAAAGTACAGTTGCTGATTTGCTTAATTTTATTGAACTTATTTTTTGTTATGATGGTGTGTTTGTTATGAATAAACACATAATTTAATGTTGAATGTATTATTAATTATATAAAGGCTTACCTGAGGCAGATAGATAATCTTTCTTTAGCGAAAATCGCTAATCTGTAATTGGTATTTTGTTTTTGAATTTGGGGCTTGAGAATTTTCAACAGGTTTTCAAATTAGTCATAGTTAATTTTATATTATAATAAATGGAATCATAATAAATGGAAGGCCATTTATTATGATTATTATAAAATTAACTATGATAAATTTGATATAGATACAAATTGTTGCAAAATGTTTGAAATTGACCAAATAAAAACAACGATAAATGATTTCTACAATTAACAAATACAGTGGTGGCGCGATTCTCATGCCACCTGAGCTAGTGGACTGTATTATGCGGGGGTGAAGCTAACTGTTCCATATGACACTTTACACAAAAAACAAGATAGGTGATCGGGTTGCCGCGGAGGTGGTTTAGGCATTGAATGCAACCCAAGAAATTAGGAGAGGATGCACTAACCTTTATGACGCCACGTGCTGTCGGAGCCGGTGCACCGGTCTTCTCTTCCTGGCTCAGGAGCTGCTGCCCACATCACTAAATCACTTGAGGGACACACGAGAGGCACAATCCGATCGGTAAAGGTCTATGAAAGCGGTTAAAATCCAACAAACATTATTAATTTCTGAGAGTCGCGCGCGCCGCCGCCATTGCTGATTCTAGTTCAAACGGAAGACAAGATGCGGCTATTTCAACCATTGGCGGGGCGAAAACTATACTATATATGCAGCGTGTGCAAACAATCGGTTCTCCAACGATTCCAAAACGATTGGACTAATCTATCTAAAAGAGCGTGACGAGTTAGAGGGTGCATTCCATCGTCATCAACATCTATTGCGGGCAAATATTTTAGCGTACTTAAATCACCGATACAACAAGCGAGTGCTTCTTCCCCTCGGGTGGTTCGGAAACCGTAGTGGGATTGAATTGACTAACTGGCCACTTATCTAACGCGGCATGAATCCAGGACGGTCCACTAAACCATAACGGGTGATCTAAAATTTGCGAAGGAAGCAATCCACAAGAGAGACAATCGGCTGAGTTGTCGGTGCCAGCAACGTGAAAGAGATTTTGTGGCGCTAATTCAGATTGAATTTTTGCCACTCTATTAGCGAAGAATGTGTCCCAACGATGGGGCGAAGAGTGGGCCCAACACAAAGCGACTGTTGAGTCCGAAACTTCGTCGTCGGCAGTGGTCAAGGACGGACGCGTGCGCGGAGCTCCTTCCTAATTTTTACACTACCCTCGTAATTAATAATTTATCTGTGAAATCCAATACTCGGACCCTCCTGCTCTCTCTTGGGCATCGGTCCATTGGAGGCAGTGGCCATATTGGAATCAGTACGGGATAGAGATAGTGACTCTTTGTGCTGTGTTGTGCGCGAGATCGGTCCCTCTTGCTTCCTCTTACGCGAGTGGCCATAGGAGGCAGCGGCCATCTTTGGTTTTGCTCCACAAGGAGGGAGATAGAATCAGTGCGACAGTGACGTTTGACAAGTGACAGTGACACTTAGCGGCGGTGACGTCTGTCTGTGACGATTGACAAGTGATAGTGACACTTAGCGGCGGTGACGCCCCTAACTGACGTGCTGTCAGTCTGGCAGTGGTGAGGTGACAGTGTTGAGAGTGACGTCTTGACTCACTTTAATCCGTTTAACCTTGGACGTTGGATGTTATAACATACTACTTGAGACTTTTAATACCGCGATCTAGAAAACGGCAAAACTAAACAACGCCATCTAGTGAACGACCTAGAACTAAATAATCTGACTTTTATCTCGTGTGTTGTGCTGGTGCTCGCAATACATTATACGGGTTCTATTTGTTTATTTATTTATTTATTGTTTTCTCTTCTTTGTTTATACGTGCGTTTGGGGTATATTAATTGAATCTACCCCCTCTACTTCCCCTTCTTCAAGATGGAGGAGGATGATGACACCCGACGCTTGCGATTGGAGGATGAACTTCGGCTGCTATCAGAACGTGGCTTAGCATCGGGATTTATGTCCGGTAGAGCGTCACTAAGCAGGACCCCACCCCAGGGCTTCAGTACCCCCACGCACAGTCAGGCCGAAACCTTCAGCACCCCTTTGACTGCAGTTCCGGCCGCCCTACAACTACCGGCGCGGGAAAAACGACCACTTACATCTCCTGAAGACTTGCAGGAACAAAACAGGCGCCGGATCAACATTCACTCTAAGCGTCTTGGTGGAGGTGAGGCTCCCCCACTTAGTGGAATCCTCAGCACACCGTCCGGAGCTACTATCGTGGAGGGAACTGAGGCACCAATTACTACACCAGGAGGCAAGGCACAGTTAGAATCGGACCCACTGATGGCTGCAACACCGGATCAGCTGCAAAGCGCTGCAGCTGCTCAGACGCGCAGTATTATGGACGCGGTCCGTTCAAAAGGCAGCAAACTAAATAAGGAAGAGCTGACCATAATTGGTACCAGCACTGAACGCGTGGCCTCAATAGTGGCCCAATTGGCTCTACGTTTGGCAGCTGCGGAAGGCAAGGTGGCTCTTCTTGAGCGAACTAACTTCGTCTCAAGAATAACTGAACAGATGCCCAACTCAGCTGGCTATGCGCCCATTCCCAAAAGGGACTTCGCATCGGTTTTAAGATGCGGTCGACAGGCACCGCCCATACCGATGCCTGCATACATGGGACCAACCCTCGCTTTCGCGCCAGCAGAAGAAGGAACGCTCAAAACCGCCGAGGAGACAAAATCAGAATTAAAGAGAGCTATAAACCCAGCTACTATAGGCGCCCAAGTGGCTAACTTAAGGAAGGTAGGAGGTGCGAGAGTGGTTATCCAGACCACCACTGTGCAGGCTGCCAACCGTCTAAAAGAGGCGGCTCCGCCATCACTGAGGGTCACCGAGCTCAGCCGTCGTCAACCTTTGGTCTGCCTTAGTCCCATTGACGGCGATCCGTCATATGAGGACATTAAGAGTGCGCTACATGACCAGAATTTTCGGGACCATGCTAAGTGGACAAGAGAGTCCCTGGGTAAAATGGGAGGGTAAAAATGAGAGGTGCTTTTAAAAAATCAAGACGGGGAGGCGCGGCCGTTGCTGCTGTGTTCGAGTGCACTCCAGAGTTGCGACAGGAGTTGGTAGAGCGTGGAAAATTATTCCTTGGCTGGCAGGTGATTGAGGCGACTGACTACGTCGCTGTGACATGCTGCAATAAATGTCAGCAATATGGGCACCCAGAAAGACACTGCAGAATGACGGAACCTACCTGCTC
The DNA here is from genome assembly GCA_963662185.1 of Eilema griseolum. Classification (NCBI taxonomy): domain Eukaryota; kingdom Metazoa; phylum Arthropoda; class Insecta; order Lepidoptera; family Erebidae; genus Eilema; species Eilema griseolum. The sequence continues at coordinate 20,987,280 of OY759231.1, read as the reverse complement.
CAAGTGCGGGATAACTGGCCACCGGGAACCTGAGTGCACCAGCCAGACGACCAGATGCGCCACCTGCCACAAATTTGGACGCGGAGACGCCACCAATCATCGGACGGCCGCACCGGGCTGCCCTGCGCGGAAATATGCGGAAAACCGAACCATGTCCATGACCAACTATGGATAATCAACTGGTCATCAAGTGTGGGCAGATTAACCTAGGCAAGTCCATACGGTCCTCAAGGGAGCTCCCAGCGATTGCAGAGGATCACCACCTCGACATCTTACTAATACAGGAGCAACACCCAGGTTCACTAGGTGTTATCGAACATGGTACAACCCCGATGGCAGGCGTATACCTACACAGCAATACCCGAGCCTGTACGGTGTTAACACACCTTAGCAATGATCACTGCCTCGCGGTCACACTCGGCCCACAAAATATAACAATGGTTTCGGCCTATTTTCAATACAGTCAGGATGTAGGACCTCACTTGCACCAGCTCGACAATATCATGAGTGCTGCACCCGGGAAACCAATTGTGATTGGAGCGGACTGTAACGCACACTCGCCACAATGGCACAGCTTCCCTCGACATTACGTCGGCCGAGGAAGAGAAACGGCACAACGCCGCAACTTGGTTGAGGCCTTCATTGCCGCCCACGGCCTGCAGATTGCGAACGTGGAGGGCCAGTTGTCCACTTTCAATGGACCAGGTGGGGAGTCCAACATTGACATTACGCTGCACACCCGGAACGTCAAAATCATTAACTGGGCGGTGAGGGACTGTCAGAGCTCTAGCGATCACAGACTGATCACCTTTGACATAGTGACCGCCAATCATAGCCGGCCTCTCAACGATCGAACCACGCTGAGTCACGAACCGGTGCACTACAGGGACAGGGGGGTGCATTGGCCCGGCTTCCGATCTGCCATAGCCGCGCGCATGGGACGACTTCGTACCGACACACCAGCCGAGGCTCTGGCTGAGGGCTATACCAACATACTAATCCGAACTGCAGACGAGTACCTCGGCCGAAAAAAACCAGCCAAGAATAACCGATATGAGTGGTGGAGCCCCCAGTTGGACAACCTAAGAAGTAAACATAATCGTGCCCGCCGTAGGTGGCAGGATTCTAGACATGCAGGGGGTCGTAAGGAAGCAACATTAAGAACGGAATTTCATAGACTGAGAGCAGAGTATAGAAGAAGAATGGGAGAAGCAGAACTCGCCTTCTTTCGCACAACAGCGGAGACAGGCAACCAAGGCATATCGAGCCGCGAGCGGCAGGGTCAGGCCACCCAGCAACATACTCAGCGGGATTCAATTAACGTCAGGACACACTGGGACGGTGGCCGAGGCTATGAACGGCTTGCTGCGGGCGCTGTGTCCTGATGACAACAGCTCTCAGGATTCTGCGCACCACCAGCGGATCCGTATCCTGGCCTCGATCACCCCCACTGGAATCGATGCGTCTCCCCCAACACTTGGAGAGTTGGGGCAGATCATACGACGGCTCCCAAACACTGCTCCGGGATTGGATGGCATCAGCGCCTCCATAATAAAGCAGGCGTGGAGAGCGGCCCCCATGGAGGCCGCACACGTCTTTGCCAGGTGCATAATCGAGGGGATCTTTCCCACTACGTGGAAAACTGGCAGGCTATTGATCCTGCCCAAATGCAATGGTAAGCCCCCCACTGATCCAAAGGCATACCGCCCGATCACACTCTTGTCTGTGCTCGGCAAAATCTTAGAACGCGCACTTCTACAATGCGCCCCTTCAATCAGCAGTCAAATCTCCCCGAGCCAGCACGGATTTTCATTAGGTAAGTCAACTGTCACGGCGCTGATGACAATCCTGCGCACTGTAAGAGATAGTCCAGCTAAGTATGTCCAGGCTATTTTCCTAGATATAGCAGGCGCCTTCGACAATGCCTGGTGGCCAATGATACTAATCAAACTAAAGGGACGGGGCTGTGCCCCAAATGTGTTTAACGTGGTGAGATCATATTTCATCAACCGTCGGGTGGGTCTATTCCTTGGTGACCGGGTGGTGTGGAAGGACCTGACGATGGGCTGCCCTCAGGGATCGGTGCTGGGCCCCACACTGTGGAATATTCTAATGGATGATAGTATGCGCTTGCCACTGCCGCTGGGGGTCAGCATCGTTGCATATGCCGACGATATCACGGTCCTTGTCGAGGCGACATCGCGAGCCGAAATTGAGCGTAAAAGCGCCGTTTCAATGGGCTTGCTCAGTGATTGGGGTTCGCGAAATCGATTGTCCTTCTCGCCCAGCAAGTCATCAACGATGACACTGGGTGGCAGGCTCCAGCGGCCTCCCATTATCAAGATGGATGGCGCCACGATTGGGTCCGTGAAATCCACAAAGGTTCTGGGGGTGGTACTGGACTCTGGCCTATCCTTTGCGCAACATGCCCTTGATATTGGCGAACGAGCAGCCAAATGCTTCGGCAAAATGAGTAGGGTATCGGCATCATCATGGGGTGTTAAATATAGGGGTCTGTTCACGGTGTATATGGGCACCTATGTCCCCACGGTCACATATGCTGCGGCCGTTTGGTACGAACGAGCCCTTTTGCATGCTGTTCGCAGCCCCCTGTTACGAACGCAGCGGTCCAGTTTAATGCTGCTCACAAAGGCCTATAGGACGACTAGCACGAACGCACTAGCGGTACTTGCGGGTGTGCTGCCGGCTGACCTGGAGGTAATCCGTGCTGGTTCGCTGGAGAAAGCTAGGCTGAGTCTTCTGGCTGAGCATGGGGAATCGAGTAGGCAGCTGCAGGAGGAGCTTAAACAGTGGAGGGAGACCACTAGGGCTGACGCATTACGAACCTGGCAGACACGCTGGGATACAGAGGAGAAGGGAAGAACAACGTACCTTTTCTTCCCTTTGGTAGAACAGCGGCTTGCATGGCATTGGGTCGAGCCGGACTATGAGCTGTCCCAGCTCCTCACTGGACATGGATGTTTTCGAAAGAGATTGTATGACCTTGGCCTTGGTAGCGAAAGTGTATGTTTCTGTGGTTTGGAAGATGAAGACCTACACCATGTGCTGTGGGTCTGCCCCCTGTATGATGACATCCGCGACAACATGATGGGAGGTGTGGTAAGATCGGAGGCTGGGCCTATGTATTACTCGGACCTTGTAGGTACACCCCAAAACTTCGGACGGCTGCGGAGCTTTGCGCGAGTTTGGCACGAGAGGCGCAAAGCTCGTGAGGTCTCTAACGGCGACGAAGCCTGTTAGTGTGGCGTGCTGCCCCAGAAAGGGGAGAGAGCGAAAATGGTGAGGCACATAAAATAATTTGTAGGGAGTCAAGAAATGCGCGCCTGAAAGAGAGCAGACGCCAGTAGGGTGCGCATCTCCCAAGATTCGGCCCGTTATAACCAAGATGGTTGGTAGGGCCATGGGAAGGAGGTGGGAATAGATGTTGAGTCCGAAAAAGCTAAAATTCTACTAATATTAATGCGACACGGAAGTGCTAGTCTTAGCACTGCCATCCAAAACTACGCGGAGTTTAGTAGTAAGCTTATCTTCTCTAATAACTCCGTGGTGCGGGATAATGTACGAAGGCTGGGTCTCGTCAGTGTCCGCAGGCGCAGGTGAGATGTAACCTTTTTCTAAATATTCGTTAACAACCTCATCATAGGCTTGCTTTAACTTTTGAGACGCCTGCATCTTTCGTTCTAAACAAAGAAAGCGTTTTTCAGCGGATACACGGGAGTCACCGAGCGAAAAAATATCTTCCTTGAAAGGGAGCGCGACAACATAACGACCCTGCTCATCACGAGTAGTCGTGCGACAATAAATCTCCTCAGCCATCTTGTCATCAGGGCTTAGGATAGGTGGGACATTGACCTCTTCAATTTCCCAAAACTTGCGGATGGTAGACTCCAGTGGCGGCTCGACGGTGCAACAGAAAGAAGCAGTCGAGTGACTAAAACTATGTATAGAAGCGTGTGCGGAACCAATTATAACAAAACCAAGAACTGTTTCCAGTGCGTGGGGAGCGGGGTACGTCGGTCCCCCTTGAACCTTACGTGATAACTGGAGGTGCGGGAGAATCGAAGCGCCGATCAATACATCGACGACTCCAGGAACAGCGTAAGTCTCATCTGCTAAAGGCAAGTCTTTAAATTTCGTTAATAAAGACGTGTCAACCGGGACGGTAGGCAACTGTTCAGTTATTTTATCTATAACGAGCGAATCCAAATATTATTATTAAAACGAGATCCAAACCTTGTTCTAACGGTGCCCTGAACAGCTGACTGTAAGCCTCCAAAACCCTTCACCACTGAGCGGGTTGAACGCTTATTAACATTGAAACCAAGACGTTGACAACAATCTTGAGTAATAAAATTACTTTGCGAAGCGCCATCTAATAGCGCTCGAACAATGTGCGGTTTACCTAATGCATTGACAACAATAACGCGAGCAGTCGCGAGGACAACAGTAGTGAGCGCAGTACTAGCGGACAACGAACACAAGGTGACGTCATTCGCAGCGGTCACCGGGCGGGCCGGAGCGCGCGCGAGCGCGGGCTGCGGCTATGGCGCAGGCCGCCGTGTGTCACCGCTCGACGAACCAACTGTGCTCACATTGGATGCGGCATTACTATTTTCAAAATGAAGTAAAGTGTGGTGTCTCGCTGGACATTTGCGACAACTATTGCTACTATTACATAAAACAATGCGGTGTTTAGTACCGAGACAATTAAAACAAAAATTATTAGCGCGAACAAATTTATAACGATCATTAGGCGATAACTTTAGGAAACCCGGACACTTGTACAATTGCGAATGATGAGTATTACACAAAGAGCAAACAGGTGATTGTACATGTGCTGGTGCGGTATTAACATAAGTATGAGTTGACCTCAGTGACCTCGATGACGCATCTATTTTACGTTCGGAACTAACAACTTTCTTCGCGCCTTCATGTTTCGATGAAGAGCGTTGCAATATTTTTATATGCTCGCGAACAAAACTTTCTAAGTCTTCGAACTTAGGAATTTTATTGCCGCGATGATCCGACTCAAATAAACGAATGGTTTCGGAATCTAATTTCTTTAAACCCATATACAAAAATAAGAAGTCGCAGAAGTCTTCGATCTTTAGGTTCTTTACGGCGCGAACAGATGATGCGAAAGTATCTAGAAACTTCTCTAAGTTTTGATCGTTACATGCCGTAATGGCTTTCAAATCAAACATCTGATCCAAATATGCATTAGCTACCGATCTTTTATCCTTATACTTAGCTGTCAAAGTATTTAAAATTAAATTATAATTTTCGGCACTAAACGTAATTCCAGCGCAAACGGTTATAGCTTTACCAGTTAATTTTTCAACGAGATAATGCAATTTTTCGTGATCTGTTAACGAAACGTTCTTATCTATTGTATTCTCAAAACTATCTATAAATAAACACCAATTGCGGATGTTACCATCAAATTCGGGTATTTGAATTGGTGGCAACTTAGGTCGGTCGCGAGTGGGATTGGGTCGGTCAGACGGTTTCTCCAAACTCCTAGCGACGCGTTTGATACGACAATACAAATCGTCAAACGACGACAAGGCCTGATAACTCACTGAGTAATCGGGATTTAAATTTAACTCTAAAACGTTGATGTCATGTACTAAGGATTCGAAATCCGCGCGTAAACTATCTAAGTTTTCTATAGAACATAAGAACAAATCTTTAATAGCCAAATCAGAGGTTTTAAGTGCATTATCACAAATCGATTGTACGCGAGAGTAAATCATTTCTCTTTTAGCGTATAAAAGTTTCAATTGAACTTTACTATCGGTACTACCAACCTTTGGGGACATTTTTACAACTAAATATCAAACTAAAGTGCGGTAAACAACAAATGAAATGACTTAATCTTAGCGGTGTAGAACAGCGACGCGGCGCGAACGATATTCCGTAGGTAGGTAGGTACTTATAACTGCGAGTGCAAGCTTGAACAAAACGCGCATAACAACCAGATCGTACCTACGCGAGCTAGATCGCTGTCTAGGTTCAACTATTATTTCAGGGATTAAGTATTGCGTAATATCTATTCAAATTAAAATGCTTTCGTATGAATTTGAATGAAATGCGAGCGAGGTATAACCGCGTACCTACCTACGTAGGTATTAGGTAAATACGATGCGAGCTAGCGGCGAACGGACAACTTAGAAATTGAAACAAATAAAAACAAAAGCCAAATGCGTTAGGTATTACACTGTGCCTATGCACTAGGGTGTCTAGGATACCTAAAATCTAAACCTAAATGCCTAGATGCGGGGTTTTCTACTAAAATAACTAGGTATTTAGGTGCGGTGCGTTTATTCCCAATGGAATAAATAACAAAATGCGAGCTACGACTAAGGATCCGGTACGATAAGGACCAAAAAGAATGGTGGCGCGATTCTCATGCCACCTGAGCAAGTGGACTGTATTTTGCGGGGGTGAAGCTAACTGTTCCATATGACACTTTACACAACAAACAAGATAGGTGATCGGGTTGCCGCGGAGGTGGTTTAGGCATTGAATGCAACCCAAGAAATTAGGAGAGGATGCACTAACCTTTATGACGCCACGTGCTGTCGGAGCCGGTGCACCGGTCTTCTCTTCCTGTCTCAGGAGCTGCTGCCCACATCATTAAATCACTTGAGGGACACACGAGAGGCACAATCCGATCAGTAAAGGTCTATGAAAGCGGTTAAAATCCAACAAACATTATTAATTTCTGAGAGTCGCGCGCGCCGCCGCCATTGCTGATCTAGTTCAAACGGAAGACAAGATGCGGCTATTTCAACCATTGGCGGGGCGAAAACTATTGCTATCTCACTTTAAAGGTAGTGCGGGAGGGAGATGGGTATAGGGAGCGTGTGTTCGGTGTCAACCAATTGAGAGACGATTTGAATTTACTACTACTGGCGCAACCATACAGAATAAAAATAAAATAAAAAATATAGGGTATTTGTTGATAAAAATACCCTGTATTTTTTACTTTCTTTTGTTTTATTTAACACTAGCTTTTCCCGCGGTTCCGCCCGCGTGGATGTCGGTTATCGCGACCAAACATAACCTATGTCCTTTCTCGACGTCTAATCTACCCCTATACCAAATTGTGAATTGAGTTCGAAGTATAATCGACATTATTTTGAATTACAATTATAGTAAATGTTGGTTATTATTTTTAGTTATTGCAGTTTTGTTGACAAACTTTCAAAATTTTGAATTAAAACAGTTTCGATGGGATATTGATTTAGTCCATTTAATATCGTTATTTTTCAATCCAAACATTTAAAAAAAAAAGTTGTCATGTATAATAATTATACAATTAAATTATTGATATTATTTTTTCATTTAACCTATAACCTTACTACTTTCTAGCAATATTATTTTGAGTTACAACAATTTTGATGGCGTATTTTGGTTTTTACTTCTATTTCAGAAAAATGTCGAATCGAGGCCGTTTATTTGTGGAATTGGTGGACAAGAGTGATAAGGAGAATCAAATCAACATACACCATGATGGTGACCAATCGAAACCAAATATTAGCTTAAATGACTTCGCTAACGAATCAAATATTATGTCAAATTCAGAACCACGTAATCTGCGTACGACAAATATCATTTTTGAAATGAGCAAATTGTCATTGCATCCAGGGAGCCTACTACAACCGTGTACAAAACAGTCTTATTGCAGGAGTGTTTGGTTTCAAGCTTAAAGCAATCTTGCTTATATCCGTACCACAACCGTACATTATGCATACAATGTATTCCTGCTTAGTGCTTTTGTGACGTCACTTTAATTTTAGTTCATTCAATTCGTACCATGACGTGATTTTGGAGTAGTATTGTTTTTAACAATATTGTTTTTATGTCAAATTGAGCGATTTTAAAGAAGTTGCTAGGTACCCAACGGATATATTATTGTTTTGCAAAATACTGTTCAAGAAATCATTTTCCTAACCCAAAAAGCAAGTAAACCGTATTTATACACATTAACTTATAGAATAAATGATGGAGCTAACAATTTAAGTACCTTTTTTCGTGTTCCACGGGAACCCCACTACGTGGTCAGCAAGGCCGTTAATCGAACTCAAACCGACTAAAACAGCATGCGATTTCATTAAAATGGATCAATCAGGCAATTTCCTCACCCACGCTGTATCATCCCCAGGCGTTAGCTAGACCCCTCGATGTGGGAACCACGGTATCCCCGTCTTCTCCCTGCTTCTTTTAGGGTAGCGTCAACCTCAGGTCCGCACTCACAGAGGACGGAGCTCACTGAGCTATCTCCAACGCATGAGTCGCCTCCGCTGGACCACACCCATTTAGCGGGCTCGACAAACGGAATTGAAATTGTCTTAACTTTCTCCCGGACCTCCTCCACCATCTTCTTCTCGAGCATTACTTGCTCGTAGCGACAACCTACGCGCTTACATTACCCACCGTAACTGCGGGCTTGTCGCCCAGTGAGATAAGGTATTAGCACCTCGAGATACGCATATAAATGGAGGTATAATTCCATAGTAGTACTCATAGAAATTTATTCAATATTTAACAAACAAATTTAAAAATAAAGTACCTAGAAAATACGGGTACTTCAAAGTAAGAACTTATTATCTAAAATCCTTTTTTGAAAAAAAAAACTCCATGGTCTTTTAAAAAGAAATTAGTGACATTAGGTATAGGGCTTGACTACAGAGAAAATTTCAGTATCCGGTGATTTTCCTCCGGTTTTAAATTATCTTCGGTAGGCTCCGTGGATACTCCGGTAATGTTGAACTTATATTTAAAAGTTAAAAAAATAATATTTTCAAATTAATATAATTATAATATAATTATTTATTTATTCACAATATAAGTACAGGTGCAAAGCAATATGACATAAAATATTATATTATGAGTTGTACAGAGGCATAAAAACAATTTGTTCGAATTTCACCAATGGCACCAGCCGCAACCAGGCCGATCCGAGCAGGACCCTCCCGCTCCTCGCAATCGAATTCTTTGCATATATATACATATGTACTACAATTCAACCAGGGCGACCCGAGTGCTGCACCCCACCGGTGAAACTCGCTCATATTAAGGACACACCAACCCCAAACTGAGACATACTCGTATCTTGGGAGTTGGTGGCTCACCGTTCTAAAAGTCATTTGTGTAGTTACAATCACAAAATATTTGATTTTACCCATTTTATATAAAATGCATTGCAATGAATTAGATTTTCAAATTTCAATTTTTTTAAATTTACCATTATGTTATATATGTATATCTATAGTATATTTCATGCTATATAATTATGTTTCATGCTGGCCTTATATCAAGGATACAGTAATAGTTTTGCTCATTCAAGGATCTCAATAAGACCTTCGGTATCATCATAATTCTGTAACTTCAACCAGTTGATCAAACTGTGCTTAAAATCGTGCTTGTTCAGCTTATGCACCGAGATCTTCCTATTTATTTTGTTATAGAGTCTAGTACTCGTTGCGTCATATTGTCGCGCTGCAAATGCCGTTCTGCAGGGTACGGGGGAACACACAAGTGCACCACGTCTCCTTAATGGTATATTTGGATTCAGTGGAGCCTGTGAGTGGCGACGGAGCATGGTGCGGAGTATAAACAATTGTCGCACTGTTAGGACTTGGCATTCTCTATACAATTCTGTAGTTGAATAGAAGCGTAGTTTAAAGTTCATTACTTTGAGAAGAGCTCGTTGAGCTCTCTCCAGTTTTAATGTTCATCTGTTAGTTAAAATATTCATCCGTGAACATTAAAACCACCAATAGAGACACGGTGCTAATATTACTATCAAAATAATATTATTAAAATATGTAAAACGTCCAAATATTCAAACAAAACCATATATTAAATGTTTAATTAATTGTTGTTTAATGATTATTACACCAACACAATCAACTTATTACCCACTTAGTGCCCAGAATACTTTAATAGAGTTATCCCTTATTACGTGAAACCGAATATAATGATTGGTGCCATGTGGGTATTGATCCTCCGCTGCCTAACACTCCGAGGATTTAGGCGATTAAAATGTATTATTGTACATTTTAATGTACCTACTTATTAATAGTGTATTTATAAACAAAAAAATATAATTTCATTATATGAAAGAAAGAAAAATACTTGACTTAATCGCCGGAAGATTTGAAAAATAAAAACTGGGTTTTCGCAAAAACCTACGGAGGAGCTCTGACTTTTTTGTCTCCGCAGCACAGCTCTAATGTGAAGCAGGGAATAGACAACTATTATAAATAGTTCATTCATTTCTGTCAATAGGCAGGAATCAAACAAAACTTTGTTATATGCTCATGGTACCAATTTGAGTAATGTTATTATTGAGCCTGGAAACAAGGAAAAGAGACACCGCTATACGTATTGTATAGCACCATCTCTTTTTCACAGTAAATCGATTTTTAAGTAATTTATTAAATGTTCTAAGGAAATACTTACCTTTTTTAAATAACTGGCAGAATAATTATATAAAAACCAATGTATTAAAAAAATGTAAAAATAGCTGTCATCTGACAGAATAATTTTAACACGTGGACCTATAAAAATCTATGTAACATTTTATTTTCCAGCGCAAAAATAAAGCCATTAGTTAGTAGGTAATTTACTATGTTTATGTTGTGGGCATTTATGAGCATGTCACGCAAATATTATAACAAATGGTAGCAGAGAATGGTTATAAGCTGGAAATCCAAGAAGCAAGGAGCAACTGCCATTTCAACTGCTGAAGCACAATACTTATATGTATAGGTATATCGCCATCAGAAATTGTGAATGAAGCTCTCCATCTAAGGCTACTGCTGAAAAACATAACAGCAGTGAAGCAAGATAAAATAATGATATTCAATGACAACCAAGCAGTATTGAAGCTATGGGAAAATGCTATCATGAGGTATCAAACGAAACGTCGCCCTTAAATTCAGTTTTTGAAAGAGCATTTACAAAGTGGAAGTATTAGTGTACGTACAAAGACACATCAAATATGTTGGCCGATATGTTAACAAAAGGAGTACCAGGACCTCGACATCTGGAACTAAGTAAACGCTTAGGCTTATCATTGCGAGGAGGAGTGTTGTGTTGAACCTCTGTGACAAAATTCGATTCATATTCAATATCTTCTCTGACATTAAAACAATTGTGAATTTTAGGTGTATATGTAACATTTTATTTTCCACTGTAATTTTTTTCTTATATTTTATTAACTAAACCTTACAAAATATAACGCCATTAGTAATTAGATGTTTTTAATTGTCTGGGCATTTATAATCACATCACACCGACACACGTCCGACATAATACCATCCACAGGATTTCTATATAGGATGTCTATATTTGCACCAGAGTGAAGCCAGGGCGCGCAGCTAGTTTGATAAATTGTTATTTTAAAAAGATTGTTGCTATGAGAACCGAAATCATGTCGATGACGTTAAAATAGACATGCGCAGTACGTCTCTGTCACATCACCTACTCACTTTGAGACCATGCATGCTCGAGACTTCATTGACTTTTCTTTTGGATTGGCTTAGCCCTACCTCATTAAGACACCAAGCGCAGGCCTAGTTACTCCCTGTACAATGCCCAGCCTCTGAAGGCCGTCAATTCGAGTGATCATGGCGTCTGGACATTTAGTTCGTTTACGTCTTGATCTTAGGCATCGAGATACTTCTTCGTCTACGTCGTTAAGTAATGGTAGCTGACTGGCGGCTGAGTGAGCGAGGAGCAGTTCACACGTGTACATTATAGTGGTAACATTGGTAACGTCGCCAGGCCACCAGAGTATCCAGAAGTCACGTAGAGAGCTGTAGTACGTTGCCACGTTTCCAACTTTGCGGCGGCGGCGTTACCGTACCGTCGTCGCCAAGTGCCGGCGCATGAGACGTAGCTGGCGACATCGCCATGGTATCTTAATGAGGTAGAGCTATTATAGATCATCGATATAACAGCTCGAATACTAATTAAATAAGCCTAATAGATATTTGCCATGACCGGTAATCGAAACCGCGGCCGAACCACAGCGGTCGTTTGTAATGTTGGGGTTCCTAGCGAGATATTGAAGAAGACAACCAGTACGTACAAAAGTAGTTTATTCAGTCCATCACAATATAATGCGCATTATAAGTAAATGGTATGATCAGCAAAATACAATACCATTGTAAAGGAGCATACTGAATAGGTAACTTAATCATAAGGAACATACACACTTCACCTCGGGGGCAAAGGAAAAACATTTTTTTTTGATAACAACAATTAAAACAATTCAGTTCATATCTGATCAACTCACAAAATCTTTCTTATATACTTATTGATAATAAGGCCTACTCCTATTTTTATGCACTAACTCTATCTTGTTATTTTTATCTATTCTAATATTACAACCTAAATCTTCAACTACTCTATAGGGACCTTCAAACAATGCATCTAATTTTTTACCTGTCTCATTCTTTAATAATACCAAGTCATCTTTATCATATTTCACAGAGTTTACTGATTTATCATACATTTCCTTTCTTTTCTGTTTGTTACATAACAATCTTTTTCTTACATCAGCATGGGCTAACTGTAATCTATACTTTAATTGCAAAGGATAATTATCAGTATTATACAAAGGTTCAATATTGTTATCAATATAACTGGGTATGTTGCAAAATTTACCAAAAACTAATTCATGTGGTGTGTAATTTGTTTCAGAATGTACTGTGGTGTTAAAACCAAAGCACTAAAATGGTAGCCAATAACTCCATGTATCCGTGTGATTTACACATTGAGTTCTCAAAAATGCACCTATGGTTTTATGAGTATTTTCGAGAGCCCCAATGGATTGGTGATGATATGCAGTCGAGGATAATTTATTAATATTAAGAATTTTACAAACCTCTTCCATAGTAGCAGATATGAATTCGGTGCCTCGATCTGTAGCTATACTGCCGGGATTCCAAACCTTAAAATTAACTCTCTCACAAATACATCTGCTATAGTTACGGTTTCCTTATTTTTAAGTGGCTTGAATAAATTTAGTCAGCTCACACTGCATAGTCAATATATAACGATTATCATCGATGTCTATATCTAAAGGACCCACTATATCTAAATAAACCTTATCAAATGCCGAGGAAGCCGTTGTCGTGATTTCCATCGGCTCTTTTATATATCTATAATATTTAGATTTTTGACACTGCGTACAGTTTTTTACAAAATTTTGCACGTCTTTATCAATGCCTGGCCAGTAGTATCTTCTCTTTATATTGTTAATCATTCTTCGCACTCCTGCATGTCCACTAGAGGGCAGTAAGTACTAAGTTTTAAACCTATGCGGGTTTTATGGGTGCTTCTATGAGATGAACTAATGTAATAATATGGAAATAAATAAATAAAAAATTTTTTTTAAAAAAAGTGGAAGTCATTCATAATAATAGTTTTTTCTTCTTTGTCTATAATTCTTTTCACTCCTTGTAATATGCATATTCGAGGTCCGGACCATTTTTTTAATGACGTTATTTTTTTACATATATTTTCAATGAAATCTATATTATCTTTATTCTTTAATATACACACTTCTTCGATGTGTATCTTTTTACAAAAATAACTCAATTCTTGCACAAATTCGGCTCGCGAGAAATGCGCCTTGAAATCAAGATTTATATATAACGTCATCCTACTCTTCACAAAACCAAAACATTTAAATTCTTCATTAATTAAATTATCTTTACGTAAAATTCTGAGCTCATTACCTTCTATGAATTTCATCTCTACTGAGTCACATGGTTTCTTTAATATATCCACGACTCGTGGTTGATCAGACCATTTATCGGTGCATTTATTAAGGATCACGTTCTCATAGTCTTTCTTTGCATTAATTTCAACCCCTATCTTCTTCTTTTGAGCTCTAGTCATTACAAACATACATTGTGCATGTATACTTTTAAGATCATTTGATGTTATAGATACTCTGGACAGAGCATCTGCTACGACATTCTCTTTGCCTTTGATATAAACAATTTTAAAATCATACTCTTCTAAAACTAATCGGAATTTCAGTAACCTACTTGAAGGGTCTTTCATGCCAAACAAATATACTAATGGTTTATGGTCAGTCATTATTGTGAATTTTGTGCCGTATAAATAAGGCCTAAAATACTTTACGGCCCATACGATTGCAAGAAGCTCTTTTTGAATTGTCGGATAGTTCTTTTCCGCTTTATTTAAAGGTCTACTTGCATAAGCTATCGGTCTTAAATCTTTATTGCACAATACTGCTCCTATAGCACTACCTGAAGCATCCGTCTGAAGTATGAATTCATTATTTTTAGAAAAATCGGGATATTGTAAAACTGGTGGTGAAGTTAAAGCATTTTTGAAATATTCAAACGATTTATTACATTCCTCTGTCCAATTAAACGGTTCGTTTTTCCTACATAATTTGTTTAATGGAGTTGCAATTTCTGAAAATAATTTTATAAATTTTCGATAGTAGTTACAAAATGCTACAAAACGTTTAACTTCGTCTGCATTTTTGGGCACAGGATACTTTTTTTAAATTTCGATTTTTTCTGGATCAGGTAAAACACCTTTCTCTGAAACGACATGACCTAAGTAAAGAATTTCTTTCTTTAAAAATTCACATTTTTGCGCATTTAACTTCAAATTTACTTTTCTCAATCTCTCCATAACTGATATTAAATTTTGATTATATGATAAGAGGTTTCTGCCGAAAATAACAAGATCATCTGGGTACAGTAGACACTTATCAAATGTTAATCCTGACATTGCGACAGACATCATGCGACTAAAAGCATGTGGACTGGTCTTAAGTCCCATTGGTAAACGTTTCATTTGAAAATGTCCCAAGTTTGTAGAAAAAGCTGTAAATTTTCGACTATTACGGTCCAAGATCACTTGAAAATAGCCTTGGTGAAGGTCAAGGTGTGTGAAATAAACAGCACCTGATAAAGAGTCCAAAATTTCGTTTATATTAGGTAAGGGAAACTTGTCATCACATACCAATTCGTTTAATTTTCTGTAATCTACGACTAATCGCCATTTTCTTGTACCATCTCCGCTTTTCTTAGGTACTAATAAAATTGGACTGGACCATTCACTGTTAGACGGTTCTATGATACATAGGTTACACTAAAGGTTTCCGGAACTGGCCACTTACATAAACAATATTTAAAAATGTATTACAACATTTGAAAATAGAACTCTTTGGCTGTAGAATACAGTTTGTTTCATCTGACTGTCTTTTGTTTTTACCTTGTGGCGCCATTTAAAAAATTGTGTGTCTGCATCAACATGGATTTAACTCGGGAAAATTTTCGTAGTATGATTTTCTACGATTTTAAGTGTAATTTGACGGCTCAACAGAGCATCGCTCGGCTTGAAACAGCTTTTGGCGATGAAGCTCCATGCAAGACGACTGTTTATAGCTGGTTTGCAGAATTCAAGCGTGGTCGTATCAATCTCAGTGGTCTCGCAATGGTCGGCCGTCCACCGCTGTGACCAACAAAAACATCGATGCTGTGCGCCGTATGATTGAAACAGACAGGCATGTGACCTACCATGAAGTTCGCGCATCCTTAGAAATTGGCATGAGTCAAATACAATCAATCCTACACAAACATTTGGGTGTGAGAAAGCTGTGCTCGCGGTGGATCCCACATAACTTGACCGAGGATCAAAAAACGGACCGCGTCACTTGGTGCAGTGCCATGCTTACCAGATTCAACGAAGGTGCGTCAAATTTGGTGTGGGACATAGTAACAGGTGACGAAACATGGATTTATTGCTACGATCCCAAAACAAAGCAGCAATCGAGCGTATGGGTCTTTCAAGATGAGCCGAAACCAACCAAAGTGGCGCGCGTGAAAAGTGCATCTAAGCGGATGATTGCTTCTATTTTTAATAAAACTGGACACGTGGCTACTGTTGCTTTAGAAAATCGTCGTACTGTGAATAGTGACTGGTACACGACTATTTGTTTGCCGGAAGTTATTGACGAACTCCGTAAAAATAACCGTAAACGCCGTATCATCCTGCACCACGACAATGCTAGTTCTCACACGGCCAGACAGACAAACGACTTTTTGAAGGCGAAAAATGTAGAACTCATGAGTCATCCTGCATACAGTCCCGACCTGGCGCCTTGTAACTTTTATCTGTTCCCAAAAATTAAGAACCAATTACGCGGCCAACGATTTTCATCACCAGAAGAGGCTGTCGAGGAGTATGAAAAACACGTTACAGAGGTCACCACAGAGGAGTGGCACAAAAGTTTTCAAAACTGGTTTGATCGAATGAAAAAGTGCATAGACGCCAAGGGAGATTATTTTGAAAAACAATAAATTAATTTTGTACCTTTAATAGTATTTTTTCATATTCATTCCGGAAACTTATAGTGCGCCCCACGTATCATCCTCTATCATTTTATTAATATGTTTTTCTATTTCTGGCTTCACAGCTTGCGGCAATCTGTACGGTTTAGTGTAAATGGGATTGCTATTCGATTTTAATGCAATTGACTGATCTTAAATATTAGTTGCAGTTAACTTATCTCCATGAATATAGAAAACGTCTGAATATTTGGCACAAATTGCTTCTATAGATGCCCTTTCTTCGGTGTTTAAATAATCTAATTTTAATTCATTTAATAAAGTCTTAACTCTTTCCACGTTACTACCCGAGTTATTAAATTGGCAAATATTATAAATACATAAAGGCTCTAATTCTGGTTTAAATAATGATAATGTTATATCTTTGTCACTAACATTCAGTATTCTAACAGGTATTCTATTATTACGAATTGTCGCTATACTGCTCGCTAAAAACACTTCGTTCTCTAACTCTTTTCCACATATAATTACCTCATTATTCCACAATGGGTCGACAAAGATATAATGTATTGACTCTGAACGCGCCGGAATATTCAATACATTTTTTAACCTATCATTCTCTTCAATTAAATTTAAACAATAATGTATTCTATTGGAAATTAATGTTAAATTATTTGCACCTAAATTAATATTTGCTTGATATTTATTTAAAAATTATAAAGTTATGTGAAAAACATTCATGTTCAGTTTCATGCTTTAATTTTAAATTAACTACACCTTCAGACTGACGTTGACCACCTATTCCATTTATTAACGTATCATCCCTTTGTATATTGATGTTTAAGGGCAACGCTTCTTTTTTTATAATTGATAAACTAGCTCCCGTGTCTACTAGAAAATAATATTTAACGTTATTAATTTTAAAAACAATATACTTCGCGTTACCTTCAAAAGAAAAAATAAAATTTTTAGGAACGAAAAACTGGTCATATTTTACTGCTGTGTCCTTGTTAGTGTTTGGAACGTTTTGTGGAGTGGTATCTGTCTGTTCTACAGAATATATTCCTCTACCCTGATGCCTAAAATATCGACCTCGTTGAGACCCCCTATAATTCGGCGACACATAGTTGCGCCCCCTATGCATACTATTACCACGCGAAATCTGTCCTCGATTATAATTGTTATAATATTGACCACGATTATGCTGATAGCGATTGCCTCTCTGGTAAAAACGACCTTGAGAACGTCTGGCAAAAGATAAACCTCGACCATTGTTAGATGCATGCATGATATTACCTGATGGTGACTGTTGCGATGTTGTCTCCTCGTCCTTGGCGGCTTGGATGGCGTCAGTCAAGCTGTTATAATTTCGGGCAGAAATTATTGTGCCTAGCCTTGAGCTGCGTAAACCCTCTGAAAAACGTTTTACTGCCACTTTTTCATTTAAACGTTTCAAACCATCAAACATAGTTGAGTTTCCATCTGCTTGTACAATAGTTAGTTGAGTAAACAACTCCTCTATCTCGGTACCAAAACTATCAATTGATTTTGAACCTTGTTGTATATTCTGTAACTGTGTTTGTATGGCCATAAATGATTTTTTCGGAAAAAGATAATTTCTTAAATCATTAGTTAAAGCCTCAATAGTCATATAAGAACCTGAAATACGCAACTTGGCATTTTCCGACAATCTGCTTTTAAGAATAAATGTAATTAATAATGCCTTACCTTTGTCATTCAACATATTCGCATACATTTCGACTGAATCTATTAACCGTTTGGTAGTCTCATGGTTACCATCCATGACTGGAAGCAAACTACACGCCACTTTAAGGTCAAACTCCATCTTGTCTAAATCAATCTGAGGAAATATACACAAATTATTTATTTCGTTAAAAATATTTTTTATATCCTGAAAGATTTCTATCGCTGATGTAAGACAACTATCCTTGCTATTTTCTATTAATAATAATATTTTCTGACACTTATCAAAAACCTGTGTAGCTTCACCCAACTTATTCTCAATAACTTTACCCTTATATCTGTTTTGTCCCTTTTTAATCAAGTATTTTCGTATATCTACCAAGGTATTTGAATTTTGGGTTAAACTGTCTATCATAATTTATTTATATAAAAAAATAAATAAAAGAAGTTAGCTTATAATTCTACATAAAACTAAAACACATTATTATAATAAAATTATTCCCACACACTGCAGAATGTCTTACGCTGCAACTTTGCGCGCGCTCGGTATCATGTTCACAGAGTACTTGTGCACGATTATAGACGCTTCACGATATTAACGTAATGAAATACGATATTACTAATACGGAATTTTAGACACTTTTTGTACATAATATACGAATACGTTATCGGTTAATCACTCACGATCGCCGCCACCGTTTTCCACTCGTCCTCTCATAGAAGCTCGGATACGCTGCAGCGTGCTTAGGCCAATTTCCTCCTGGATCCATTGCCGATGGCAATTTCGGTACAATTTTACGGCGAAGTACGTTACCAAAATAGCTATAACGGCGAGGATAACTATTGTGATCGTGTTCAGCCGTTCCACGTGTCCACCAATGTCCTTCAGCGTAGAGTCGTTGTTCCCACCAGCAGCATTCTGGCTAAGGAATACCTCCTCTTTTTCCACTTTCGATTGACACATAGCTAACTACCAAAGTTGTTACTATATTCCACTAAAGCCCCTTGGCAGACCTTGATGGCAGGGTCGCCATGTAATGTTGGGGTTCCTAGCGAGATATTGAAGAAGACAACCAGTACGTACAAAAGTAGTTTATTCAGTCCATCACAATATAATGCGCATTATAAGTAAATGGTATGATCAGCAAAATACAATACCATTGTAAAGGAGCATACTGAATAGGTAACTTAATCATAAGGAACATACACACTTCACGTTAGATAATGATAATGTCCCCATAGTTTCAAATAATACACAGTTTGTACTTACGTTATTAATTTATAAGAACTTGTTATTTTAAATACAATAAAAAACAATTATATTTGTAAAATATTTAAATTAGTGTCTGGATCATCATAATGCAGCCTTTTCACCAACCGCTGAACTCTTATTATTGTTCTTGTTCCGTGGTTGTTCCCTCGGTTTGTCCTGTGACTCTGAATGTATCCGACTTCACTAATTATATCCGTATATTCGACTTCGCTAATCATATTGTTATCTTAGAATCAAAATGGTAAATAAAATGATAATACAATCAACACCTAGAAAAAATAACCATGTATAAGTATGAGTAGGTACATTATATATTTACAATAACAATAGTGCTTAATCACACATTACAATGCTTAAGTGTGTAGGTACTTAATTCAAGGTAAATATGGGCTTACCCACAGGGCTTACCTTAGACTTTACGAAGAACTCTGTAAATTTTCTAGGGCTTTTCAGCAGAGTGGCCTCTATTCATCACTCTGTGGGAGTCTGTTTTGCTTAATGAACCAGCATCGTGAAATGGAAGGAGTCGCATTCCTCTCGTAACTCCATACGATGCCGATTACGTGAATTGGCGTTAAGTATAATATTATTTATTCAATATTATTGTGTATTATGTATAACAGGTGACTTTTTAAAGAATGTCATATTTGACGCTGAATGAACAAAATGAACAAACCTATGGATGAAGTCACAAAACTGCTAGGTTTAAACGACATTATTGTAATACTGTTTTAAGACGTCGTGGTACCAAAACACGAAATAAGACTGAAATAATACTGCTTTAAGAGGTTGTGGTTAGGCCCCTGGATTGAGTGACATAATTGTAACAGACAATATAAATGGTCACACAAGTTCCCCTACTTCAACTACAGGTGAAATACAAACCGTCAATACTCTTGAAGTTGATAAGAACGACTGCATAGAAACTGATTGCATTGTTGCAAGTACATCTGCGGCAACAAAAGCTGAACGAAAGCAAATTAACTATTATATTTCGCCTATTCGAAGTGTTGAGAGTGATTTGGACGATTCTGATGCCGATCCTCCTTTTAATTTACGGAGAACACTTTCACAAACCAATGTCGTTCCTGTCACTTCTTTGCTCAGAAGCCGTTCGTCACCAAGCAGCAATTCGTCATCAAGCAGCAGTTCATCATCAAGAAGTAGCAGTCCATCCAGGTCCGTTGTCGGTAGTTCACGCGAGACTACTGCTGCTACGCTACTTGAAGTCCAAGAAGTGATTGCAAATGAAGAAGAAGAAAAAAAGGCAAAGAAAAGACCAAGACAACCTGAAAAGTGGAAAACTAACGTTACAAAAAAGGCAAGAAATTCTGGTAAGGCTTATGTATCAATATCTAAATCTAAGAAACAATTTCCTGCAAGAAAATTTCGCCATCTTTGCGGAGCAAGCTGTCGTCTGAAATGTAGTACAAAAATTGACGAACAAACTAGGCAAGATTTTTTGATAATTATTGTAATATGAAAAATCTTCAGCAACAAAGAGAATTTATACTAAGAAGAACCCAAGAATTTAAACCTAAATATAGATATTCTAGCACACAGAACTTCCGATCACTCAATACAGCATTTTATTTCATTGTGAATGGCGTACGTACACGTGTGTGCAAATTATTTTTCAAAGCTACACTTGACTTAAATTATATACCTATTAAAACAGCACTCACTAAAAAGTCTGATTCTGGATTCATGGCTGTAGACTTTAGAGGCAAACATAACTGTTTTTAAACATTTAGAAGAGGTAGAAGTACCGGAGAAGTTTTCATCATACGTGTTAGCAGGTTACGCATATGAAGGTTCGCGTATTCTTATATTTAGCTCATTAAAAAGTAAAGAGATAGTATCAAATATAAAAGAATTTTTTTATATGGAACCATTAAAGAGCTATCCGAAGCCGTTTGTTCAAGTATATACGGTGCTCGGTGATGTGGGTAGTTCATTCGAGACCACAAAAGTGGTTCCTCTAATCTACGCCTTATTACCAGATAAGACAGAGAAAACCTACAGAATTTTATTTTCTCTCATAAAATCGCAACTACCGCATTGGAAGCCGGAAATAATCCATTGTGATTATAAGATAGCGGCAATAAATGCAATCTGGGGAATATTTCCAGAATTACAAATTAAGGGTTGTTTCTACCACTGCGGTAAACTGAATAAAGCTCAAAAAAGGATTGTTGGTTTTTTTGCAGCCTTGCCGTTGTTACCGCCAACGCATGTTAAGGAAGGGTGGAACGATATTAAATCCGAAAGTGCAACAACTGAAATGTCCACTTTTATGAAATATATAGAATATTATTGGTTAAATAAAAAGATTGTCCGAATATTGAGTGTTTTTGGACAACGACATAGATCAAACAATGCCATCGAGGGATAGCATTCAAAATTGAACAAATGTGTAAATAAAAATACCGTGACATTGCTACGACCCCTGACCACCTTAAACAAATTTGACCTGGAAGCCACTTGCACATTAAAATATAAAATAAAACTGGGGGTTTTATTTTATATTTTAATGTGCAAGTGGCAAGATCGCAAATATTAATTAAAAATGACGACATCATTATGACAGTTCAGATGTAGCTTATAAATTCAGAAAGGAGATGGATTCGCTTTCACACATTCTTGGGCCAAAATGTAAAAAGTTGAGAGTGGCCTCAAATTAGAGCTTATATATTAATAAACCATCCCTGAAAAATCTGCAGATTTTGAACATCAGAGAGCAGAGTTATGAGAGATTTAGTAAGTGAGGTTATGCAAGAAATTAACATTTTTGAACTATCATTTCTATGTTTTTTTTAGAAAGTAGTTATTCTTATTGTAAAAGATTTATATTGTACTCAGGGATAATGTAAGAAAACTTACAAATAGATTTTAAAGATATGTAATTCAAAGATGTCATGTTAAAAAAAACTCTTTAAATAATTATTATATGTTATTTTTCTTCAATAATTATTAGAATATCGTCTAAGAAGTGCGCAGCGGGAATTACATTTCCTTGGTACCGCCGTATAGCCCAACCAAGGTACCATATAATTGACATTATGTGTGAGCAGCAGCCTACAGTTCGTTTACCTAAAATACAGTTACAGTAATGTCCGAGGATTGCTACTCTACCTCGTAGAGAGTTGTCGACTAAGATGTATACAAAATACGTCTTGCGACTTATATGTCTGGTCTGAATGCGTCCTCTTAGCATCCATGCAGAATTACAAGCCGACAACTCTCGAAGCAGGGTGCTGCTGACCACCTTACACACTTCTATAAAGAAGCCTTCATTACCTCTTAGATGCTCACCGTACTATAAACGTGCATTCATTACAGACAAGCTGGGGAAAATCATTTAAGTTATCATTGTGGACCGTAATTGTAATAACTTATTGACTTAAAGTCAGGGAGCTGTCAGTTGTCACAGCACAGATTAATACGACTTATACAGATGATAAACACGAGAATTATTTAATCGATTAACGAAAATCAATCCAGACTTTCTTATAATTACACTGTTATTATATTTTTTAAATGTGTATTATTGTTATTACTATGTTTTGTTCACTTTGACTGAAATAATACTACGATGAAAGTGTTTTTATTGACAATATTGTATGAATCGATCACAGTAATCGATATTGAATCATATTCGTGGAATAAACTTATTTTTAAGATTTCTCGTCTTCCTGATGTGCAATTGAACTGTTTTTTTTTTAAATTTTGAAATAGAAAATATACTGCTTTTTTTAAGTCATATCTCAACTCATTACAATTTGGCCCAGAAATTCCCGTCCCCTTTCTGTATTACATGCACTAGACAAGCTGCGTTAATTTGAGTGATACAACTCAAATGCATTAATTAATTATAATATTTATTTTATTTATTTATTCATTTAACCAACTTAGATAGATAGATAGGTACCGTAGTGTGTAAAGTCAGAAGCCTACAACAAAAAATCGTCTAAAAAACAAACAAAAGAGTGACTTCGAGATTCGGACAAGTTTAGGCATTGGTATTAGTCAAGTGCACAAAATCCTCCATGAACATTTAGCAGTCAGGAAGCTGGATACATCATAATTTGACAGAGGCCCAAAAGCTCCGTCGTGTTGATTGGTGTCGTGAAATGGTTCAAAGATTTAACAGAGGTGACTCAAATGACGAAGATGAAGAGACAGTCTGCAGTCTGGGTGTTTCCTTCCTATGAGTTGCCAACTAAAGTGAATAGAGGTCGAAGCGTGGGAAAAATGATGGTGGCCTCAATCTTCGGAAGGACAGGACATTACGCAACAATTGCTTTAGTTTAGAGGATCGCAAAACAGTTACTGCAGAGTGCCAGTGTCACCCTCGTACATGATATGTACATGATGTTTTCTGTTTTCATTTATTTTAACGAAGAATTTTTTGTTTTTCATTGTTTATCAATACATATAAATATACTATAAGAGTCTCTTTTATTTTAAATGTATATAGTAACTAACACGAAGTCGTGGGTTCAACTAGTTAAAAATAAAAAAACTTCGTTCGTGGTCCTACCAGTAGGACCAAGTAGTAAGACCACGGGCAACAAATGGTACTATTAGCGTGGATATAAAAGACGGTGTTAAAAAATTATAAACAGTATTCCGAGAGTCGCATCCCATTACTTAAGAGCTCAAACCTCTCGTGAGTATGTTCAAAGTGACAGGTCTCTAGCCGATTTATATAGAGACTATAAGGAAATCTGTGAAATAAATAACTTACCTACCTTTTGCAACGATGTCAACTTTTAATAGAATTTTTAATACAAAATTCAACATATCGTTTTATTTCCCAAAAAAGACTTATGTGAGTTATGCGAAAGCTACAAGAATGCAGACGAAGAAGGAAAACAGAAACTTCTTGAAAATTATGAAGAACACTTAAAAGAAAAACAAACTAGCAAGAACGGAAAGAAAAACAGATAAAAATAGAACAGATGTTAAGGTAGTTGTAAATGACCTTCAAGCAATAATGCAAGTACCAAAAGAACAAGTGTCCCAGTTCTTCTGTAAGTCTCGAATAAACTACTTTAACTTTACTATAAGTGATCTCAGGGCCAAAGAGGTCGATTGCTTTTTTTGGGACGAGACCGAAGCAAAACGTGATATTGAAATAATATTCTACTCCGATAATTGTGGAGGACAGCAGAAAAATAAATTTTTAGTATCTGCTTACGCATATGCTGTTTTTAAAATGGGTATAAAAAGTACCCTTCGAACTCATTCCTGTATTTCTTTCTCTTCCTTCATTTTAATGTAACTAATGCGACCGCTCTATTCCACCTAGTTACATCAATATAACTAGTACGACATTTTCATTCCAAGTAGTTACATTATTTAGAAATTTCATTTTAATGTAACTAATGCTACTTTTTTGTTCAATTACCTATTCAATGTCCCTACCTCTCTTGGTAAGCACTTATACTGACAACCTCTTTAGTGAGGAAATGTACGTACTGGCCACTTATAAATGATAACTACGACAAGGAAAATATAAGTTATGTCATATTAGGCACGACAATTGTTTACGTTGTGAAAATACATAAATTTTAATTATAAAATATGAACGAAGAAGTAAAAGTCATTAAAAGGGGAAGAGGATATGTAGCAATGTACCAAGGTTACCAGTATTATCGGCATTGTGCGTATAAAAATGGTAACACTATCTGGAAGTGCAAACAATACAAAAGTACTAAATGCCCTGGTTCACTCACACTGTCTGTTGTGACAGGTCTAATATTTTGGGAGATTATAAACTGATGAAGCGCGAATTATTGTAATTTGTTCAGAATTTGCTAGAGAGTTATTAGGAAATATAGACGAATATTATGCAGATGGGAAATTCCAAAGTACACCGCCTCCGTTTTCACAATTATTTACCATACATGGTAACTTAGGGAGTAACACAAATGACACCAGAATATTGCCACTTATATATTACCTGATGAGTGACAGAACCGAAAAATCCTACTCATTGGTGTACGAAATAATAATATCGAATTGTAGCAATTGGCACCCAAAAATAATGCATTGTGATTTTGAATTAGAAGTATTCCCAGAAGTTAAAATTAAAAGATGCTATTATCATTTCGTGAATGCAATATGGAGGAAGGCAAAATCCCTTTAGCTAAAACAGAAGAGTAACCGTCGCATAGTAGGTTTATGCACAGCTTTGCCACTACTGCCAGATGAATATGTACAGGAAGGCTGGGAATATGGGTAGGTCAAGGTCAAAGTAGGTCAAGCAGCTTATTGCTTATATGGAAAAGTACTGAATGAGAAAAGATTTTATAAGTGAGTGGTGTGTGTATAATCAGCTGCACAGAACTAATAATTTTGCCTAAGGTTGGCACTCTGGGCTGAATCGTATTATTAATAAAAATTATAAGACAGTTGCAAAACTTCTAGACGCGTTGAACGAAGATATTTGCATTAATAAAATGGCGGTAGCTAATTTCACGACAGGACAAGCACAGAATAAGCGCCGTAAAATGCAGAAAGAAAAGGATATGGACATTTTGTGTGCACAATTAAAACTGATCCATAAAGAAATAACTGTAGGACATTTTTTAGAGATGCTTAGATAAGCTTTTATGTCCTACGTCATAGTAATAGGTCGGGAAAAACGTTGTATTCCCATTAAATTGAACTCTTTGTTTAGTATAATTAATAAAACCCTATAAATATTTTTTATGCTATGTCCAAAATTATTTCCATATGTTTTTATAATCTATAAGATATGACAATTTAGAAAAACGGGTGCAAGCAATTTTGGACCTAATTAACAAAATTTCAAAATACATTATTCGTATAGTATAGTATAGATCAGTATCATGTATATCAGTATCATATACATGATACTGATCTCGAATTAAAAAAAAAAACCAAGTAATATCGTTGTCTGATCATACGATAGTCTTTTGTTCCGCCAACATTTATTTGTTTCGTCAACGGTCATTTGTTTTGTCTACTTTTTTTTATTTCGTTGTCGTTCATTTGTGCAACACGCACTCAGTTTTGCCATTCAAATAACGCGATCACACTTTTGAACGTGAAAGTCCGAATTTGAAGTTTAAACCTGTCATTTAGCTTGTTTTTGATATTAGGGAAAAGGTTTTATATATGAAAGATAGTGGGGACAATTTAACTATTAAAAGCATACGAAATTCGTATAGCTCCACCCTTCTTTACCCAAGGCTCAATTACTATGCTCATCGGAAGTACTCACGGCACTCTCGATTTCTCGACTTTCGATTCCCTTCTACTCAACTAAGATACCAACAACTCAACCCGGACACATGGCACAACTACTATGCCCAAATGATTGAGTGGTATAGAACTCGAAAAACAATCTACTTCTCCATCGCACAACTACCTACCTCTTATTCTATCAAGTACTGATAGTAAACCTTTTTATTAACTGACTATAATAATGGCGAAAATAGAGTTTTAAGCTTTAGTACACATGAATCAAGACTGCAACTATGTAATGTTAAGGAGTACTTTATTGATGCAACATTTAAAAGCTGCCCGAAGCCTATTACTCAGTTGCTTTCTATTCATGGGGACTTTGGCAGTCCACAAGATACGGTAAACGTAAAACTGCTTGTGTTTGCACTAATGCCAAATAAAAAGCTAGCAGCTTACGAAACGATATTCCATGTTATACAGTCACAGATTGCGCCAATTACTGAAGACGACAACTGTAAATGGACCATATCAAAATCGCATTGCGACTTTGAAGTTGCTATAATAAACACTATTGCTAAGTTTTTTCCAAAAGCCGCCATACGTGGTTGTTACTATCATTGGCACAAAAATATGTGGCGAAAAGGTAATTTTTTGGGCCACACGCTCAAGGCCGAATAACGAATAAGTAGATATAGGCAAACGACCTAACACTGCCACCGGGAAAAGTTTTACTTGTAGGGGAATCTAAATTAGTGATTCTAGTTTTCAACAGTTGGACCATTGGTACATTGTTTTTTTCAACAGATCGTGATTGATCATGATTGTCAACTGATGTTGTGTCTAGAAAGCACTGCAGCAATTGGGCCACAGTTACCTTTTATTTCCCAACAGAACAATCAGTTGAGTAGAAGGGAATCGAAAGTACTCACGGCAACGGGTAAAGAAGGGACTCCCGACCCATGGCCCAACTGCTATGTCCAACTGGTTGTACCGCGGGTATGTAAAACTATCCATGGTCCAACCGATTGTACCACGGGGAAGCAAGTAAATCTGTGGTCCAATCGGTTGGACTACGGGTATGTAAATTCATCAGAAGTCCAACACTTATAACGTAATTTACCAATGGTCCAATTGATTGTACCACGGAAATGCACACTTATCTATGGACCAACTAACTTAAAGGC
This sequence comes from Eilema griseolum, assembly GCA_963662185.1. Taxonomy (NCBI): domain Eukaryota; kingdom Metazoa; phylum Arthropoda; class Insecta; order Lepidoptera; family Erebidae; genus Eilema; species Eilema griseolum. Next base: position 20,959,522 of record OY759231.1, on the reverse strand, counting down.
GTAGACTGAGTATGACTCCATACACGCTTAAAAGCAAAAAGGTTATCTATTAAAGTTTTCTAAATTGCAATTAGTAGAAACTCATTTGATATTTGCGTCGATGATTAGTAATTGATACCACTACTGTCAAAGCATTCTTTTCATGGTTTGTTGAGAAAAATAACTTTTTTTTTAAATATATAGGACACGCCAACTTGACCTCACCTCGCCTGATTTTTTTTTATATACGACATGTAAATTAGACTTCGCCTTGCCTGATGGTAAGCTGAATGTAGTGTATAGACACGCATTAAACCTATATAAATCGATGTATCATTTAGATTAAGGCATTCATGGAATAAACCTACATGTAATAGCACGTGTATCTATTATTTCTCTTTCCCGTTACTCCGAACCGTACATGGCGACCCTGCCATTGCCTTGGATTACGCGCGACACATTCCTGTGACAAATATGGACAAGATGATTTCATTAGTGCCAATATACTTTGGACTTCTTTGTGATAAACTGTTTCGTGGTGCAGTGTTAAATAAAATAATAAAAAATGGGAAAACAACAGTCTAAAGAACAAGAGGTAATTATCGCTCAAACAGCATCTGGTGGAAATAATAGTGCCAACACCGCACAAAAGGACATATCATTTCACCTCAGCACACTTAACTCTCACTCGCACTCAGCGCACTTTTGAGTGCGTTATTAATTGTTATAACAATTGCGATGCTTTATGGAGTCTACCGAATCTATAAGAGATTCCACAAGAAAACTATTAGGAATGAAATTACAAGATACACTAATAGTGTTCGGAGGTTATTTGGATATCCCAGAGGACTAAATCGAGAAAGGGACGTACCCCCTGGCAGCGCGTCATACAGTATTCCCATACCTACCCCTTGATGACAACAGTGCCGGCCCACCGACTTTTCGATAACGATATGTTATTTAGTTGACAATTGGACAATACCGCGAGAGTTAATAGTGTGTTTGGTGCCATCTAACCAGTATAAGGTATTTCTAACTTTAATTAACTATATATTTACATAAACATATTATTGATTTGTTTACTCACTGATTTTATATAGAATCACTATATACTTAAAGTAATATGATTATCTATCAGTTAATATATTAAGTAAAATTTTGTATATTCTATGTAACCAACTTAAGATTAACAAATGTTAAAATGGTTTATAATAAATAATATAATGATTAATAATCTCAGAGAAATTTATGAAAAGATTTATAAATTAAAGGAAAATCTTTTAAAGTTGAATAAAAACAGAAGGACTGAAAAGATTTTAAATGAAAAGTTGTTCGAAGCGAATAATTTATACAAAAATTATCTTGTATGTTCTGAGGAATTAGATTTACAAATTAAAGCAAATGCTGTACAGGGGAGTGATATAATTACTATTAAAGAATTGTGTATACATATACAAACAATATATTCAAAGATAGAGGAATTTTGTAAGTGTAGTATTGTTGAAAAACAAAACACCATGGAAAAATTTGACCTTCGTACAGCGGTATCACTATTGCCCGTGATGACGGGAGAGGAAAATGTAACAAAAAAATTGATAGACGCAATTGAGTTGTATAACTCTATGATTGATGAAAACGGTCAAAAAATATTGATAAATTTTATTCTCAAAACCAGACTTTCAGAGACCGCGAAACTTCGACTTTCACAGTCATACGATAGCTGTAGGTTACTTATTGAGGATATGAGAAAGTGTTTGCTCACGAAAAAATCTAGTACTTCATTGCAATCGCAATTAATTCGAGCTAAACAACATTCAGATACAATTGACACTTTTGGCAAGAAAATAGAACAGTTATTTACCGATTTAACTATTACGCAAGCCGACGGTGACCAAGCCGCCTATAAGGTTTTAAAACCTATAAATGAAAAATTTGCAGTAAAATGTTTCACCGGCGGGCTGCGAAATCAAAATTTAAACGTAATTATTTCAGCTAGAAACTACTCTAACTTGAAGGATGCGATCAGAGCAGCTATGGACGAGGAAGTTGCTCAAATTCAACCTGAACCGGAAATGTCTATGTATATGGGATATCGAGGGCGATCAGGTAGGTATAATTATCGTAGTCAAGATAATAACAGGTTCCGAGGTGCGCGCAGAGGAGGCAGTTCTACTATGAGGACTGCTCCACAACTCGAAAATCAACCAGGTCCCTCACACTCTTATGAGACAAGAGGTCAAGGTCATTTTCCCAGGCGAGGGAACCCTAACAGAGGTAGGTACAATACCTATTACAATTCACGAAGGCGAGGAAACAACAGAGATGATATCCGTATGTTTGACGTAAGTGAGGAAGTTATAGAACCACAAAATGAAACGGAAAATTTAAATCTACAAGAATTTTTTCGAGGCCAAAATCAATAATTTGCATACGAGTAATAATAATTACATACATATATACATACATATCAATCAACACTAAAAATCACCGATGGCTCATAGATACAGGCGCCACAATATCGGCTGTGAAATATAAAACAGTATCTCAGATGAACATTCCAATCCATTGTCATCCCATCACTATAAATGGCATTGGAGGACAGCTAATTACGGAAGGCTTTGTTTACATTACACTTTCCATAAATGATTGCCAACTCGCTCATAAATTCCACGTACTGCGAAACTTAACATGTGCAAGTGACGGAATACTAGGATTAGACTTTCTTCATAAATATAATACGAACATAGACTTGGAATTTAATACGATTACATTTAACTTAAATAATTCACAATCTTTGTGTTTACTGCTTAGTTCGGGTATAAATAATAAAAATAAATATTTAACTATTCCGGGTCGTTGCGAAATTTTTTTTACATTAAATCGTGTTTCAGTGTGGAATGCGTGGTCTTACCAAAGGAGCTTTGTAAGGGTGTTTATTTAGCTGGAGGCATTTGTAGGTCTAAGAATGGTAAAATGCCAATACAAATAATGAATACTAGAGAAGAGGATGTTTGTATTAGTTATTTTAATCCAGAATTGGAAAGTTTGGAAAACTACAACTTATTTGAGTTTAGTAGTTCTGAAGTAAATGGGGAACGTATTAAAAAAATATTTTCTCAAATAGATTTATCGTATCTAAATAAAGAAGAACGGAGGTCGATACAAAACATTTGTGCGAAATTTTCTGATGTTTTTCTTACCAGAGATGCGAGCAGTATTCCACACAGGAGCGAATTTGTGTCTTGTATAGAAGACACCGCTGCTCCGGCGTGAAAAATCGTCTCACTCTGTTCAGGACTCCGAGTTTTCGTGAGGCTGTTTTGATGATACTTTCGATGTAATTTTTGTTATTCAGGTTGCAGCGAACATCCATACCTAGGATATTGAGATTATCGGACGCGAATACGGCGTCCCTGCAGGAAGCTAGCAACCCAGTTGCACAGCCTAGAAGGCAGACCAAAGGCAGGTAGCTTGGAAAGAAGCGGTTTGTGCCAGACTCTATCGAAAGCTTTGGCTATGTCAAGACTAATTGCCAGTGACTCGCCGTGCTTGTCCATAGCCTCACCCCAAAGATGGGTAACGTATGCTAGAAGATCACCCGTTGACCGTTTCGGCCTGAAGCCATATTGCTGGTCATTAATTCAAGAGTGATACTCTAGGTGCCGCATGAGCTGTTTGTTAATTATGTGCTCGAACACTTTGCACAGCACTGAGGTGACGGCTATGGGTCGATAGTTGGCTGGCTCCGAGCGATCCCCCTTCTTGGGAATCGGCTGAACATTCGCCTCTTTCCAAGGCAAAGGCACTATACCGGAACTGTAGGACAGCCGGTACAGGCGCGTAAGCATTGGAGACAACTCCGCTGCACATTTTTGCAAAACTACCGCTGGAATACCATCCGGACCACCGGCTTTCCGGACATCGAGTGATTGCAGCACCGCACGGACATCGCGTTGCCTGATATGGATATCAGGCATCGCGTGGTCACTGTCGGGTAGTGTCGGTGGCTGCGTACCACAATCATCGATTCGGGAGTTGGCCGCAAAGAGATTAGCCAGCAGATTTGCCTTCTCTTGCGGCTCACGGGCCAGGGATCCATCAGGGTTACGCAGCGGAGGCAGCGAAGGCTGACAGAAGTTGACTTGCACGGCTTTAGCCAGTCGCCAGTAGCCACGGCTTCCCGTGGGATGCATCACTAGCTCTTGACCAAGCCGCGCTATGCGCAGGGCATCCGCTCTGACGTAGGCCCTTCTACAGACCTTTGTGGCTCTGTTGTACGCCGCCTTAAAGTGGCCCAGATTGGGATGGCGCGTGGCGCGCGCCCTTACCCAAGCGCGGTACGCAGACTGTTTTTGTTCAACAGCTTCCGTGCAAACGCGCCCGAACCAAGGCCGCACCCCGCGGTCACCGGTGATGACGGTAAGTGATGGTAAGCTAAAGGCAAAGTCTCAGGAAAGAGGGTCACCATTACAGACACTAAGTGTTACAATGGTGGCACTCAGCTTGGTGGCCTCATCAGATGCTTTTTCACGCCCCGCTTAAAGGACCCGGGACTGTAGGAAGAAGGAAACACGTGTGCTGGTAATAAATTCCAGGTCTTGGTGGTGCGGCAAAGAAAAGTCTCCGAACCGCTTGGTTTTTGCTCGTATATTCTGCACAGTGTGAGGGTGACATCTAAGGCTTGCACGTGTTGTCCTATGTAGGAAAGGAGATGGTGGGATTAGTTGGAAGAGCTCATCAGAACACTCACCATGGTAGAGACGGTAAAATACAGCCAAGGAAGCAATATCTCTACGCATCTGCAAAGGCTCGATAATAATTGATATGGGTCACGATCCCGAGCCCGAAGAAGAAGAAATTCGGGCCGTGAGATCCCGGCGCCACAGGGAAATGGTGGCGGAATGGGAGCTATGACTTGGGCGAACAGGCGCAGGGCGCGCCGTAGTAGCGGCGGTAAGACCCATCATGGGGGAGTGGCTAGAGAGGTCCCACGGCAGCCAGCAAGGACCAAAAATCTGATACAAAGAGTACAGAATGCATGTGCTCGGTTTTGTTTTAAAATACCTCAACGCCAACATGTGACACCATTCATTAACGAGCATAACATATTAAAAATGGAGGCAAGGAGAAGGTTACTCTTAGCCTGCTTGTTATTTGATTTATTAAATAGGAAAAAGCCTACCTACTTGTACGAAAAAAATTAGTTGGTGAAGGAATACCTATCGTTACCCAATTAGGTTGGCAACAAGCGCTATTTCTGTGCCACATCACAGGACGACAGCATTCCGGGGCTGCCTTAAATATGTCGCAATGCGAATCTGGAATGATCTGCCACCTCCCATTAGGAACCTTCTTAAAGTAAAATTTAAAATATTTCTTTTAACTGAGCAAAAAGAAAATAAAAATGTTTAGGATTGCATATTATATATATCGGCGCAAAATAACATTTCACCCTAAACAAAACAAGTGACGTCACTTTGCACGAGTGGCGCGATCGGCGTAAACAACTCCCACTCCGGTCTCCCCGCCGCCGCTTTGCCAATATAAAAGGTCGCGCGCTGCAGTCGTGTGTCATTCGCTCGCCAGTGCTCGAGGTGTTTACACCTCTATGAGGGTAGTAGTTTTTGTATAAGTCTAGTAGTGTTTTTTATATAAGTGTAATAAGTGATTTTTATGAGAGTGAAGTTCACCACCATAAATTGTGAAGTGTAAGTGTAATAAATAATAATCTTAAACAATCCCGTTTAAATCAATCATGGAAAACACTAATATAATGGAAGGTGGTGACGTCACTACCTATAATACTGGGCAGGAGACTTCGTCATATATATAGAAAAAAAAATATAACAATCTATATTAAGTATCTATATAATAAATATTGCATGGATGTACATAGACAGCAATACCTTCAATATTCTGGCCCGCGTGTTACAGATCAACCCGGATTCGCACTGCGGCTGGGAGTGCTCTCTGGGTGCCTTGTATGATGTTACATACTTATATGTATCCCGTATGCCGTGCCTGTGTCGCACGTGTCAACGTGGACCTGTGGGATATAACTGTGAGAATGAGTGGTATAGAATGTTTAAATCTGCTGTCATTTATTATGTAAAATTAACTAAATTAAAGGAAAAAAAACTAACATTAAGCAACTAAGTTATAGTCACATAATTAACAAACAGCTCATGCGGCACCTAGAGGATCACTCCTTAACTAATGACCGGCAATATGGCTTCAGACCGAAACGGTCAACGGGTCATCTTCTAGCATACGTTACCCATCTTTGGGGTGAGGCTATGGACAAGCACGGCGAGTCACTGGCAATTAGTCTTGACATCGCCAAAGCTTTCAATAGAGTCTGGCACAAATCGCTTCTTTCCAAGCTACCTGCCTTTGGTCTGCCTTCTAGGCTGTGCAACTGGGTTGCTAGCTTCCTGCAGGGGCGCCGTATTCGCGTCCTTTGTGACGGACGAGCTTCGGAGTTTCTGCAGGTTAATGCTGGCGTGCCCCAGGGGTCCGTCCTATCACCCACTCTCTTTCTTCTGCATATCAACGACATGCTGTCTACCGGCAATGTTCATTGTTATGCAGACGATAGCACTTTGCATGGGAGTTATCATGGACATCCTGCGGCCAAGCAGTCGGATATCGCAGAGAAAAGGCAGCTTCTTGTCACTGAGCTTGACGGGATCCTGAATCACATTTCTCAATGGGGCTCTGAGAACCTGGTTGAGTTCAATGCCAAGAAGACGCAGGCATGTGCGTTTACAGCAAAAGTATCTTCTTTCCTTCCCCTCCCCACTCTTCAGAGCACGCCACTGCCACTGCAGGACAATCTCAATATCCTAGGTATGGATGTTCGCTGCAACCTGAATAACAAAAACTACATCGAAAGTATCATCAAAACAGCCTCACGAAAACTCGGAGTCCTGAACAGAGTGAGACGATTTTTCACGCCGGAGCAGCGGTGTCTTCTATACAAGACACAAATTCGCTCCTGTGTGGAGTACTGCTCGCATCTCTGGGATGGTTCAGCAAAGTACTTACTAGATGCTCTCGACAGGTTGCAGCGACGTGCGGTCCGCATCATTGGGAATCCCGAGATCACGAACACCCTAGAACCTTTACAGCTGCGTAGAGATGTTGCGTCCATGGCTGTATTTTACCGTCTGTACCATGGGGAGCGTTCTGATGAGCTCTTCCAATTAGTCCCACCCTCCCCTTTCCTACACAGGACAACACGTGCAGGTCTTAGATGTCATCCGCACACGGTGCAAAACATCCGATCAAGAACCAAGCGGTTCGGAGACTCTTTCCTCTGTCGCACCATTAAGGCCTGGAATTCATTACCAGCTCACGTGTTTCCTTCTTCCTACAGTTCCGGGTCCTTTAAGCGGGGCGTGAAAAAGCATATGATGAGGCCGTCAAGCTGAGTGTCACCATTGTCACACGGTATGTGTAAGTAATGGTGACCCTCTTTTCTGGGACTTTGCCTTCAGCTTACCATCAGGCAAGGCGAAGTCCAATTGACGTGTCCTATATTTAAAAAAAAAAAAAGTCTTTTTTCAATCAATCGTTGTTATGTAAATTATCATTGATCATTATTTGTCATGTAAACTTCAATGATTAAAAAAAAATAACAGTAGGCAACATTTAATAATCTTTGTTCGACATTTTCACAAGGAAAAGAAAGTAAAACTAGGACCTTACCCTATTATGTGCACCATTGTTTGTTTGATGTACAGGGAATGTTTTATTTATGAGGGGATGCGACACTGCCTGTCGACGTCAGGTGGCATCTAATGGTGGGAGCTGAAAAACGGTGCTGTGATGGATGGTATTCATCTCAGTGTGTGCCGAGCCTCCTTGCCACTTGCGCACACAACGTACATTTGAATATTTTGAATTTGATGGAGAAAATGTGCACAACTTGCCATGCCACATGTTTGCCACGTCAAATATGTACACGTCATCAGAAATATCTGAGGTTGCGAGTGTCATTTGCGTCAGACAATCGCGGGCCGCACCGCGCCGTGGTGGCTGGCGTGGGTGACACTGCGCAACCATAGATAACGAATTGTCACGGGTATGAGGAATTAGAATTTTTTTGTGTTTTAATTTCAATTTTTTTTTTAATTCTGTCTTCATTTTTTAATTATGTATATATATGTAATGTGTGTTGTGTTTTGCAATAAATGTATTTTCTTTCTTTCTTTCTTTCTTTCTTTCTTTCTTTCTTTCTTTCTTTCTTTCTTTCTTTCTATATGCATTTTTCTAAAAACTATGGAAAAACGCTAAGCAGTTAGGACATATCAAATGCAAACCAGAAAGAAGAGTTGTAGGAGTGTGTGCTGTACTGCCATTACTTCCACCCGAAAACCTTACCGAGGCCAGGCAATACATAAAAAAGGAGCTAGATTCTTTAAAATTTTTGAAAATGAACAACTTTGTCAGATATATGCACCGTGCTTGGTTAAACAAAAAAAAATTAAAAAAAATTAACCGTCTTTGGGGAACGCCATGGGTCTAACAATGTGGCCGAATCTTTTCACAGCGATTTAAAGAAAACGGTTAACAAGAACAATGTTAATTTGATGAGACTATTGCTAATGCTCTAAGAGAAAAAGGCAATTTGTCTAAGGGGGTCCCGGCACGGAAGAAACGAAATGTTGGTGTAAAAAGAAGGTCACAATATGTAATGACTAATGATTACATTAGACATATACAATTACAGTTAATGAATGGAGATATTACCATTGGCCACGCTATTGACAAATTAAGATAAGCAGATGTTTAGAATATAAGATTTTCACCCTTAACTACATTTCTTTCATCAGTATCAGAATTAAATACCTATACATTTCTATCGTTTATACCGAACTTGATTGAACTTGGACGACTGAAGTTGGTGTCATCATTTTGTCCACCTGGTCCCTAACAGTGGGCAATGAAATTTTAGTACATTTGGAACAATGTAAAAAAGAAGTTGTGTCATTGGATTGTAAGCCAGTTCCGTTACTTTACGAAAACTTTGTTACATCTGTGAAGGGTAAGGGTTTGCTTTTAATTGGCTCTATACCGGAATACGACTCTAAAAAGAGCGGCCTTTACAAGATGCGAAATTCTACATTAAAAGTACAGCAAACAAACACAAATGATATTAATAAGGTTGTAGTACCGGAAGTGCTTCAACATTTTTTGCTCGCAGAGTACAGACATCAGGATTCACTTATTTTAATATTTGGTTTGAAAGAAAATTTAAATGGCATTTCCGATATTAAACATTTTTTCATGGATGGGACATTCAAAAGTACGCCCACGCCTTTCCTTCAGATTTATACGGTTCAAGGAGATTTTGGGAGCACCGCTACCCACAACCATGTAAAACCCTTATTTTACCCCTCATTCGTCTTAGGACAGATTCTGGTTACGCTTGTTACGGCAGATTCTTGATACGGCAGAAGTAACATAGCCAACAAAAGTGAAAACCACACAATTTATGTAATGCTATATTTAAAAAATTAGAACGTAAAACCTTGTAATGCAATATTTAAAAAAAAAACAATTTCAAACTAGAAACCCATAACAACACTGACTGGTGAAAGTCTTAGCGACTTATTTTTCTAGGGTTGCCAAACGTTTAAGACATTCTAGTAAACTGATTTCGTTAGACTCTGTTTTTTTTATTATATTATTAAAACATTTATTTTTGTGTTTGTGTTCTTGGTCCGCCTGTTACTTGTGCAAGACATTTCATATTTTTTTATATTTCTCTCCTGCACTGTAGCTTCTTTTTTTAACAATTGTATGAAATGATAAATAGTTGGCTTGTGAGGAAATTTCGAATTTACTCTTCGATGCCACCCCTCAATCGAGTTAGTGGTCCTTACGTTTCCACCATAACAGCTAAAAGTCTCGCTTGTAATTACATTCATCCACTGTTTGACAAAATAATTATCAAATTTTGACCATTCCTCGCATTGTGTAGCTATCGCGTGAATAGACAAATAACCATCAGAGACAAGTCATGGATGTAAAAGTGCGAGCTGTACGTACTGTTTTAGTATAACCAATTAATTTACTATTTTTCCAAACAGCCTTAAAAAATGATAATAACAGCCTGTAATCTTTGCTTCAGGGTAATTTTTTACTGCTTGAGTCTGTGCCAATTCGTAATCACACTTGTAATGAGTTATCTCGACTGAGAACTGGTTTTTCAGTAGTCCAAACATTCTTGCATATATATATCTTCCGTCTTATTAGGAAGCAATATATATACCAAAGGTACGAAATATACATTTTCGTCTTCGTTAGACAAATTAACATGTAGCGTAAATATCTGATAGAACGGTTTTGGGACAATTTTAAAAGTACCATCCCCACTGTACTTTCGCAACTTCTTCAAATATTGTTTCGCTAACGCAGTATCAAAAAATAAAATTTTATCGTTAGATGCTCCATCATCATACAGAAAAATAGTTTTTACTAAGCCGTCGGGTAATCTTAAACTTTTAATGTTTCTACATGTCGTTCTATTTACATTCAGATATTTTTTCCTTATAGTATATAATGAATCTTTTTTCGAATTGAATGCTGGTATATCTTCCGCGTTTAAACTGCATGTATTAAAATAATTTTCGTATATTTTTGGGATCGATTCTAAATTGGCACAAACTTCTTTCTTGCAACCGTGTATTAACGCATCTACACTATTTCTAACCATGTCTGGAGTACAGGTATGCTTAGATTCCTTAAAAATGTAATTGGCAGCATTTAAAGTTATTGATTTATTGCATTGTAGCTTATTGTGGCACCAAGTTGTAGCGATACCCACAGTGGAGTATAACGGGTTTTCCTTTTTTACTTCTAATAATCTGCAAATCATGTTCACCACTCGGACCGGGTAAATCCATTTTGTATTCGATACACCCAGATACAACTAAATATTTAACTTGATACACTCAAGAATATCAACAAGGAAATCATAAACAAGAATGACAAGAAGGAAATTTATGATTTATTTATTTTAATTATTAACCAAGTAGATTTCCTACGAAGAAGGCTCATTTCCCTAATACTTTTTTTTTATTTATTTACTTACAAATTATAATACAATCGTTACACACATTGGCACATCCTAAAACCACTGGGGGTTTGTCTGGTGTGCCATTAAACAAGCACAACACACAATTAAACAAGCAGATATTACATTTCTTTACTTATTATAACAATATAACATAAACCTAACGTTAAAGCAGCGAGCGGGCGGTTGCATCGATTGAGTAAAACAGGTTATGCACGAGGCATCTACAGGCTGTTTAAAAAATGTGCTTTTAATTTTCTTTTTAAATTTATATTGGTGATGCTTTGTATGAAAGATTGATTTTAATTATTTAATAGACGGAGAATGATATATTCTGTAGTTCTTTCACCATAGGTATTTACTGCACGGACTATTTCCAACTTTATGTGGATTTTTTTCAGAGTTTGAGTATTGTCCGATATATCATGTTGTATGGACTTGTTAAAGAAACTTACTTACTTTGAGGAGAGAAAATGTTACTTTAGTATGGACTGGTAGTGTCTGGCAGTATTTATATAGTTCCATATTAAAATAAATAAATAAAATAAAAATAAAAAAGCCTTTTATTTCTTGCGTATTCCAAATACAAATAAATTATTGTTACAAATATTGGTGGCGCGATTCTCATGCCACCTGAGCTAGTGGACTGTATTTCGCGGGGGGTGAAGATAACATGTTTCATATGACACTTTACACAACAAACAAGATAGGTGATCGGGTTGCCGCGGAGGTGGTTTAGGCATTGAATGCAACCCGAGAAATTAGGAGAGGATGCACTAACCTTTACTACGCCACGTGCTGGCTGGGCCGGTGCACCGGTCTTCTCTTCCTGGCTCAGGAGCTGCTGCCCACATCACTAAATCACTTGAGGGACACACGAGAGGCACAATCCGATCGGTAAAGGTCTATGAAAGCGGTTAAAATCCAACAAACATTATTAATTTCTGAGAGTCGCGCGCGCCGCTGGCCATTGTTGCTTCTAGTTCAAAAGCGGAAGTGAATATGCGTCTATTTTGACAATTGAGCGGGGCGATAACTATTGCTATCTCACTTTAAAGGTAGCGCGGGAGGGAGATGGGTACAGGAAGCGTGTGTTTCAGTGTCAATGACTTGAATTACTACTATTGAGCAAAAAAATACAAATTCTACCATCGGCGCAACCATTCCCCCCGGCTTGACGGGTTACCTTCAAAACGAAAAATGCGGAACAAATCTAAAGTCTAATCTAAATCTAGGTTTGGGAAATAACAACTAAAATATAAACCTAGATTTGAACTCGTGCCTACTGCTGGCTAGGCAGAGGGCAGAGGCGAACAACCGGGCGCAGATACGATCCGGTTGCGGTTTTAACCCGTACAACACGAGTTATCCCGCGGGAATCGGGAAAAACTTCCTCTACTACCCCTAGAGGCCAATGTAAAGGAGGCGCATTCTCAGTCATAAGGACTACCACCGTAGCTACAGTAATTGGGTTGGATGGAGTATTCCATTTTTGACGCGACTGCAGCGTGTGCAAATAATCGGTTCTCCAACGATTCCAAAACGATTGGACTAATTTATCTAAAAGAGCGTGACGAGTTAGAAGGTGCATTCCATCGTCATCAACATCTATTGCGGGCAAATATTTTTGCGTACTTAAATCACCGGTCAACTCTATATGACCGCGCGTAGATAAAATTCTCAAAAATCGGCCTACATAAACAACACAACGCAACAGTCTCGACCAAGACGAGACGCGATTAGCCAACAACAAATAAGGGACTCTTCACGCGGGACCGATACAACAAGCAAGTGCTTCTTCTCCTCGGGTGGTTCGGAAACCGTAGTGGGATTGTATTGACTAACTGGCCACTTATCTAACGCGGCGTGAATCCAGGACGGTCCACTAAACCATAACGGGTGATCTAAAATTTGCGAAGGAAGCAATCCACGAGAGAGACAATCGGCTGGGTAGTCGGTGCCAGCAACGTGAAAGAGATTTTGTGGCGCTAATTCAGATTGAATTTTTGCCACTCTATTAGCGACGAATGTGTCCCAACGATGGGGCGAAGAGTGGGCCCAACACAAAGCGACTGTTGAGTCCGAAAAAGCTAAAATTCTACTAATATTAATGCGAAAATTTACAATTATGTCAAATAAATTACCTTAAAGATTTTGACCACAATACAAAATGTCATTAAGCGACACGGAAGTGCTAGTCTTAGCACTGCCATCCAAAACTACGCGGAGTTTAGTAGTAAGCTTATCTTCTCTAATAACTCCGTGGTGCGGGATAATGTACGAAGGCTGGGTCCCGCCAGTGTCCGCAGGCGCAGGTGAGATGCAACCTTTATCTAAATATTCGTTAACAACCTCATCACAGGCCCGCTTCAACTTTGGAGACGCCTGCATCTTTCGTTCTAAACAAAGATAGCGTTTTTCAGCGGATACACGGGAGTCACCGAGCGAAAAAATATCTCCCTTGAAAGGGAGCGCGACAACATAACGACCCTGCTCATCACGAGTAGTCGTGCGACAACAAATCTCCTCAGCCATCTTGTCATCAGGGCTTAGGATAGGTGGGACATTGACCTCTTCAATTTCCCAAAACTTGCGGATGGTAGACTCCAGTGGCGGCTCGACGGTGCAACAGAATGAAGCAGTCGAGTGACTAAAACTATCTATAGAAGCGGATGCGGAACCGATTATAACAAAACCAAGAACTGTTTCCAGTGCGTACGGAGCGGGGTACGTCGGTCCCCCTTGAACCTTACGTGATAACTGGAGGTGCGGGAGAATCGAAGCGCCGATCAATATATCGACGACTCCAGGAACAGCGTAAGTCTCATCTGCTAAAGGCAAGTCTTTAAATTTCGTTAATAAAGACGTGTCAACCGGGACAGTAGGCAACTGTTCAGTTATTTTATCTGTAACGAGCGAATCCATGTCAAACCAAATATTATTATTAAAACGAGATCCAAACCTTGTTCTAACGGTGCCCTGAACAGCTGACTCTAAGCCTCCAAAACCCTTCACCACTGAGCGGGTTGAACGCTTATTAACATTGAAACCAAGACGTTGACAACAATCTTGAGTAATAAAATTACTTTGCGAAGCGCCATCTAATAGCGCTCGAACAATGTGCGGTTTACCTAATGCATCGACAACAATAACGCGAGCAGTCGCGAGGACAACAGTAGTGAGCGCAGTACTAGCGGACAACGAACACAAGGTGACGTCATTCGCAGCGGTCACCGGGCGGGCCGGAGCGCGCGCGAGCGCGGGCTGCGGCTGTGGCGCAGGCCGCCGTGTGTCACCGCTCGACGAACCAACTGTGCTCACATTGGATGCGGCATTACTATTTTCAAAATGAAGTAAAGTGTGGTGTCTCGCTGGACATTTGCGACAACTATTGCTACTATTACATAAAACAACGCGGTGTTTAGTACCGAGACAATTAAAACAAAAATTATTAGCGCGAACAAATTTATAACGATCACTAGGCGATAATTTTAGGAAACCCGGACACTTGTACAATTGCGAATGATGAGCATTACACAAAGAGCAAACAGGTGATTGTACATGTGCTGGTGCGGTATTAACATAAGTATGAGTTGACTTCAGTGACTTCGATGACGCATCTATTTTGCGTTCCGAACTAACAACTTTCTTCGCGCCTTCATGTTTCGATGAAGAGCGTTGCAATATTTTTATATGCTCGCGAACAAAACTTTCTAAGTCTTCGAACTTAGGAATTTTATTGCCGCGGTGATCCGACTCAAATAAACGAATGGTTTCGGAATCTAATTTCTTTAAACCCATATACAAAAATAAGAAGTCGCAGAGGTCATCGATCTTTAGGTTCTTTACGGCGCGAACAGATGATGCGAAAGTATCTAGAAATTTCTCTAAGTTTTGATCGTTACATGCCGTAATGGATTTCAAATCAAACATCTGATCCAAATATGCGTTAGCTACCGATCTTTTATCCTCATACTTAGCTTTCAAAGTATTTAAAATTAAATTATAATTTTCGGCACTAAACGTAATTCCAGCGCAAACGGTTATAGCTTTACCAGTTAATTTTTCAACGAGATAATGCAATTTTTCGTGATCTGTCAACGAATCGTTCTTATCTATTGTATTCTCAAAACTATCTATAAATAAACACCAATTGCGAATGTTACCATCAAATTCGGGTATTTGAATTGGTGGCAACTTAGGTCGGTCGCGAGTGGGATTGGGTCGGTCAGACGGTTTCTCCAAACTCCTAGCGACGCGTTTGATACGACAATACAAATCGTCAAACGACGACAAGGCCTGATAACTCACTGAGTAATCGGGATTTAAATTTAACTCTAAAACGTTGATGTCATGTACTAAAGATTCGAAATCCGCGCGTAAACTATCCAAGTTTTCTATAGAACACAAGAACGAATCTCTAATAGCCAAATCAGAGGTTTTAAGTGCATTATCACAAATCGATTGTACACGAGAGTAAATCATTTCTCTTTTAGCGTATAAAAGTTTCAATTGAACTTTACTATCGGTACTACCAACCTTTGGGGGCATTTTTACAACTAATATCAAACTAAAGTGAGGTAAACAACAAATGAAATGACTTAATCTTAGCGGTACCTACAGTACAGCGACGCGGCGCGAACGATATCCGTAGGTAGGTAGGTACTTATAACTGCGAGTGCCAGCTTGAACAAAACGCGCATAGCAACAAGATCGTACCTACGCGAGCTAGATCGCTGTCTAGGTTCAACTATTATTTCAGGGATTAAGTATTGCGTAATATCTATTCAAATTAAAATACTTTCGTATGAATTTGAATGAAATGCGAGCGAGGTATAACCACGTATCTACCCACGTAGGTATTAGGTAAATACGATGCGAGCTAGCGGCGAACGGACAACTTAATTGAAACAAATAACAAAAGCCAAATGCGTTAGGTATTACACTGTGCCTATGCACTAGGGTGTCAGGATACCTAAGATCTAAACCTAAATGCCTAGATGCGGGGTTTTCTACTAAAATAACTAGGTATTTAGGTGCGGTGCGTTTATTCCCTGTGGAATAAATAACAAAGCGAGCTACGACTAAGGATCGATACGATAAGAGAAATGCGAGCGAGGTATAACCACGTACCTAACCTATGTAGGTATCAGGTAAACACGATGCGAGCCAGCGGCGAACGGACAACCCAGAAATTGAAATAGCCAAATGCGTTAGGTATTACGCTGTGCCTATGCACTAGGGTGTCTAGTATACCTAAGATCTAAACCTAAATGCCTAGATGCGGGGTTTTCTACTAAAATAACTAGGTATTTAGGTGCGGTGCGTTTATTACCTGTGGAATAAATAACAAAAGCGAGCTACGACTAAGGATCGATACGATAAGAGAAATGCGAGCGCGGTATAACCACGCACCTAACCTATGTAGGTATCAGGTAAACACGATGCGAGCCAGCGGCGAACGGACAACCCAGAAATTGAAATAGCCAAATGCGTTAGGTATTACACTGTGCCTATGCACTAGGGTGTCTAGTATACCTAAGATCTAAACCTAAATGCCTAGATGCGGGGTTTTCTACTAAAATAACTAGGTATTTAGGTGCGGTGCGTTTATTCCCAATAGAATAATAACAAAATGCGAAACTACGACTAAGTATCCGGCTCGACCAGGACCAAAAAGAATGGTGGCGCGATTCTCATGCCACCTGAGCTAGTGGACTGTATTTCGCGGGGGGTGAAGATTGACACTTTACACAACAAACAAGATAGGTGATCGGGTTGCCGCGGAGGTGGTTTAGGCATTGAATGCAACCCGAGAAATTAGGAGAGGATCTATACTAACCTTTACTACGCCACGTGCTGGCTGGGCCGGTGCACCGGTCTTTTCTTCCTGGCTCAGGAGCTGCTGCCCACATCACTAAATCACTTGAGGGACACACGAGAGGCACAATCCGATCGGTAAAGGTCTATGAAAGCGGTTAAAATCCAACAAACATTATTAATTTCTGAGAGTCGCGCGCGCCGCCGGCCATTGTTGCTTCTAGTTCAAAAGCGGAAGTAAATATGCGTCTATTTTGACAATTGAGCGGGGCGAAAACTATTGCTATCTCACTTTAAAGGTAGCGCGGGAGGGAGATGGGTACAGGAAGCGTGTGTTTCAGTGTCAATGACTTGAATTACTACTATTGAGCAAAAAAATACAAATTCTACCATCGGCGCAACCAAATATGTTATTATTGTGGTTCATTTAGTATTATTGTTTACAATTTGTTATTCATAGTATCATCAGTTCATATATCATATATGATGTATATATCAATGTTGTATCATTAATATTATGAACAATATAGTATCATATTATCATGATTTATAATTGCTAGGTACTACTGATTGTTTATTAATGAATTTATAAATAAATCCATTCAATAATTAATTAATTAATTTAAATTCCTGTAATAATAACATTATTTTCTCTAGTATTATTAAATTAAATTATAATTTACTGAACTTGTTTAAGATACTTAAATTTACTTGACATGCAATGAAAATACAACATTGATATATATTATATATCAATGTTGTATCATTAATATAATGATCAATATAGTATCATATTATCATGATTTATAATTGCTAGGTACTACTGATTGTTTATTAATGAATTTATAAATAAATCTATTCAATAATTAATTTAAATTCCTGTAATAATAACATTATTTTCTCTAGTATTATTAAATTAAATTATAATTTACTGAACTTGTTTAAGTTACTTAAATTTACTTGACATGCAATGAAAATCAATAAAATGAAATAAAATCATTACTGTGACATGCAAGAACCCCTCCTTGTGAGGGTGAAGGCCTCCTCCAGATTTTTCCACTTGTCCCTATCTTTGGCTTTTGTTTTCCAATGTTTTCCTGCTATTTTTATTAAGTCGTTTTCCCAGCGAGTTGTCGGTCTTCCTCTTTTTCTGATGCCTGCAGGGCCCTGCCATGACGTCAGTCTGGTAGTCCAACGGTCGTCCTCCATCCTAGCCACATGTCCTGCCCAGCGCCATTTTAATCTTAGTGAGAATTGGAGTGCATCTATAATTTTAGTATGTTTTCTTATAATACTGTGTGGGATTTTTTGTATTTTTCTCACATTTGTGATGCTTCTCTCCATACCCCGTTGACATGACCTAATCATGTTTTTCACTCTTAGTGTGTACTTCCATGTCTGGCACCCATAGGTGATGGAGGGAAGCAGGCAGGTGTCCATAACTTTTTTCTTTAAATTAATAGGCATAGTTCCTTTTAATATTTCCTTTAAGCTCCAGAATTTTCTCCATGCGCCTGAAATTCTTCTTTCTACTTCTAGTTCATTATTTTGATTATCGAAAGAGACTTGTTTTCCTAAGTATACGTAGCTTTCCACGTATTCTAATACATTTTGGTCAAGATACAAAGGATATTTTATGCTGTTAGTCATGATTTTGGTCTTATTTAAATTCATTTGTAAGCCTACTTTGACGCTTACATCTTTTAGCGATAGTATCATTGATTCTAGTTCTCTTGCGTCTTCGGATAGAAGAATAATATCGTCTGCGAACCTTAAGTGGTTGATGAATTTTCCATTGATGTTTAGTCCTGTTCTGTTCCAATTGACTTGGCTGATGGCCATCTCTAGGACCGCTATAAAAATTCTTGGTGACAAAGAATCCCCCTGTCTTACACCTCTTTTTATGCTTATTGGCGGTCCTATCGACTCAAGCTTCACTCAGCTACTGCAATTGTTGTATATATACTTAATAAGACCTCTATATATTTTTGTTCTACGTGCTGTGAGCTTAGAGCGGTCCATATGGAAGAATGTAGGATTGTGTCGAAGGCTTTCTGGTAGTCAATGAAAGCAACATATAGTGGTCTCTGGTACTCGTTATATTTTTCAATTATTTGTTCAATTGAGTGGATATGATCTATCGTAGAATATCCACTTCTGAAACCGACTTGTTCTATCGGTTGATGTACTTCAATACTCTTACTAATCCTCTTTTCGATAATTGATGAAAAAAGTTTGTAGAGTGATGGTAGGAAACTGATGGGGCGATAATTGCCTATGTCCTTTGGGTCACCTTTTTTGTAGAGTAGAATCATGAATGACTCTGACCATTGAAAGGTACTTGATTCAAGTATAGAGTTAAAAAGACATGCTAGAGGGCGTGCAAGATAGTGACAACCTTCTTTTATCGCTTCGTTTGTGATTCCATCTGGACCTGGGCACTTTTCAGCCTTCAAGCTTTTGATTGCTTTTGAGACTTCAAGCTCGTCTATCGTTTCTATTTCAGAGACATCTTTTATGATATATTGTAGGTTGACATTATCGAGTTTTTCCATATTATTTTTCTCTTGGCAGTCATACAATTTTTTGTAGAAATTTGTAGCAATTTTGATAATATCAGGCCTATTGCAAAAAAGTTCATTTGTCTCTTTTAGTTCCTTTATCCATGTCTTATGTGTATTGAGCTCTTTATATGCTCTTTTAACGCTACATGTAGTATTTATATGTTCTTCAAATGTCTTGGATCGGTGAAGCGTATAGTCCCTTTTTATGCTTTTACTTATGAGTTTGTATAAAGCTTTTAGTTGATTTTTTTGTGCTCTTGTTTTATGTTTAGATTCATGTAGATGTTTTCTTTGTACTATGAGACTCTTGGTGTATGCTGACAACACTCCTGGGTTAGTGGTGTGTTGTTTGGCATTATGTAGACTTCTTTCTATGCTTTGAGTGATTTTGTCGTAATTTACTTGGACGTTAGCATCATCTTGGAATTGAAGTTGGTCTATGTGTTTTCCTAAAAAGAGTCTATAAGTTTCATTCTCTGAGGTAGTCCTTAGTGAGCCTTTTAAATTGCTTCTGTATTTTATACGGCTTTTCTTTATATTTCTCAGTTGAAGAGAAGCCTTTAAAGGTCTATGATCCGAGGGAAAATTAATATTTAAAACTTGTACATTTTTAACGTTTTTATCTTGGTTGGTTAATATATAATCAATTTCATTTTTTGTGACTCCGTCTGGGGATTTCCAGGTCCATCTCTGGTTATTGGCTTTCTTAAAAAAGGTGTTCATAATACTCATCTTGTTTTCGTTTGCGAAGTCTATCAGGCGTTCACCTCTACTATTTCTAACTCCATATCCATAATTTTTCATTATTAAGCGTTCATCGGCTCTAGGTTGACCTATTTTTGCGTTGAGAAGTCCCCCATGACTATCACATTTTTTGCACAGTTCTTCAAAGTTTCGCTGACAGTGTTGTAGAAGAAATCCACCTCATCGTCAGTTGAGGCTACTGTAGGTGCATAGACTTGGAGTATGTCTAGTTGGTATCCATTCATATTGAGTCTTAGGAGAGCTATTCGCTCTGATATTCCACTAAAGCTCACAATGTTTCCTTTCAAGTATTTTTTGACTATGAAACCCACACCATATAATCCGCGGGTCTCTCCTGTATAACAAAATATGAAGCTGTCGTACTCCTGGATAGATGTACCAAGACGTCGGACTTCTGAAATACCGATTACATCGTATTCTGTATTCTTCAGAGAATTCATCAGCTCTAATAGGCGGTGGCTGGTTGACAACGTCTTTACGTTATATGTTATTACATGGAATAATTCCTCTTTTTTCTTTAGTCTTCTGCTGGCTGGCATTAGTTGATAATTTTGTTTAGTGTTGATGTTCCTTGGGATAGTGGTTATCAGTGGAGGGTTTTGGTCATAATCCTCCACGGTGACCAACCGGGTTGGAGGGTTTGTTGTGTTTTTTTTTGTTGTAATACTTCTGTACTGAATCTGTTCGGAGAGGGCCAGCTAATTGCTATGCATTGTTTTTGGAGGTTTCTTGATGAAGTGTACTGTTTTTATTTATTAAGTAGTTAAGCATACTCGGTTTAATTATTCCCTCTGAGATGCTGTTTGATCTTCTTGCCGGGGGGTCATGCTGTTGTGATTTGTTCTTCTTATTTGTTGATGTGTTTCCTTCTTTTGGCATGTCCTCGGTAGGTTTTGTTGGTGAAGGAGAAAGCTTTCTTTTATTTGTTTGTTTAAGTATGACCAGTTTGTCGTACTTTAGAAAAGCCATGTTTATTTTTCTCTCTCTGATTTTAACTGTTCTTGTAACTGGTTTCTCTTTTCTAAAACCTGATTAGGGTAGTCTTCCTTCATGTAGTAATTTGTGTCTCGCAGTGTTATTTTTTGTTTAAAGATTTGGATCTTTATGCCCAAACTCAAGAAGGATACCACCACTGGTCGTGGTCTGTCGCCTTTCTTCCCTATTCTTTTGACTTCTTGTAGGTCGTTTAAGGACAGTTTGATTGAGAAATGTTGTTCTAAAAATTTGAGCATATTTTTTTCTAAAGTACTAAATGAAGACTCCAATTCTTCGATGCCGAAGAAAACTATATTTCTTTGTCTCGCCTGCTTTTCTAATAAGTAGATAGATTTCTCCTGGTTTTCTACTATTTCCTTTAATTTTTCGTGTTTTTCTTCTAATACAATAAATTTTTCTCTAATATTTTATTGATATTTTGTGTAACTTGTTCAGTCACGGTTTTTCCATTTTCTCGAATCTCTTTCTTTTGCTCATCTAGTTCCAGTTGAATTTTTTTAAGAGCTTTCAGAATTTCATCCATGATTGTTATTTTGTAATTTTTTTTAGTGAAAGTTTGTTTATCTATATGTGTCGCCCTCTACTGGCGTGTCTCGGTATTTTTGAACTGAGAGTTAGATCGATGCGATGTCACAGAACCCACACAGTGTTGTTGGACTTTGAAGTAGTTCGTGCTTACTTCAACAGATGGCGTTACTAGTTTTATAATATTGTTGGATGACTTCGCAAATCGTGGTTCCTTTTTGGAAAAGAGGTTATGTCACTATTTTTCGCAAAATGTATTTAATAGCACTAATGTTCGTTTTTAATCACTTTTGAGCGCTGAATAAATGAACACAGACCATCCAATATGGCTTATATTGTATGGTAAACACGAAAAGTTTATATGAAAAAGTTCACAGTCACTGGATTTTGTTTATCGTTTAACTTTCTTCAGATTGTGTCTTTGCTGGTTTCTTCACTATATCACTGAGATTATCAAATTTACTTTCACAATATCACTTTGCTTTTGTTTAAAATGTTCTTTAAATATTTTTATTTGGATGTTTTTAACAGAGCCGATGTAAACCGTGGCACACTGCTGCAGTTCCATATTATTATCTTTAAATAAAACTTTTTTTTGCGCGGTGGGATAATGTTTTTAAAATTCTTATTTGTATTTGAAAGATATGGTCAAGGTAAGTTTTGAATGTTCTACCATAGTTAGTGATTCCGTATCCTATAATGGAGTCCACCAGGGCATTATACAGCATAAGTTTGACTTTAAAAGGAATTCTATTTTTGATGATATATAGGTTGGCAAGAAAAGCTTTTAGTTTGTCACATATTCGGTTAATTTGTGGTAACCAGTTAAATTTGCTGTCAATGATTAGACCGAGATATGTATGCTTGTCAACCATTTCAATAGTAAGACATTGACAAGTACTATTGTTTTTATGTAAGTATAGATCCTCGTGAACTACCAGCCTTTCATTTTTGGGATACTGTGTTTTGCTGTATGGAGAAAAGGGTTGTTGTTGAAAGTTTCATGAGTGCGTTTAACATAATAAGACGCGGTCGCGGTCGCGTGTTACTGGACATTGGCTTCGAGTATTACCAGCTCTCAAAATATAAATATTTACAAACATTATGAAGATGTGCAATGTACAAAAAAACTAAATGCTGCGGAACAGTTACCACTTCCAAAGTAATTTATGTTAAATAATTCATGGTATGGATCTAAATCGCACAAGGATTTTTTTATATCTACTGTATTTTTGTTTCCTATTTTAGGATGATAAGAAAATAATTAAACATGTGAACCATAACACTACCTGCATTGCTAATACTAACAACGAAGTCATGTCCGTTATAGTCCATAATAGTGTTGATAAAATAATAACAGGCTGTGAAACCGTACCGGCAGTGTACAAGAAAACAGTGGCTGCTTTAAAGACACGGGCATAGACCTCATTAAAGAGTTGCCCAGCTTTAATCATATTAAGTCATCGACTTACAGAAGGAGAAATAAATTAAATAAAGTTAAGAAAATGAGCTACCTAAATGACGGCGTAAATGCAGTAGAAATACCTGTGCCGTTTTCAAAATTCATGTTGGCGGATTACAACGACGGGGAAGAGGGTGTATATGTCATAATACTCGATTACACCACTTGTACCACCACTTAGAAGGACTGTTCTAGGTGCCAATTCCCCATGTTCGAGAATGTGTAAGGTTATTAACAACAATAGTGATCGAATTGATCTTCACTTTGACTCTGTGGCAAAGGTTAAATCTATCCTCTTGGGCTTACCCGATTTTGAGTGAATTATTAAATTCAGCTGTTTAAAAAACATAGATTTCTCTTTCTGTCTAATTAAACAGATTATTTTATTATTAACAATTGATATTTATAGTAATATTTATAGTAATATAGTGTAGTGTAAGGGTAACTTACTGTATATAGAACATGTAATTTGATACATGCGGTGTTTACCTATAATTAATTGTAACATTATTTTTTGTATTTTTTAATGTATTTGGTGTAAGTTGTTATGTTAACAATTGTTGGTAGACCTAAATAAATAAATAAATAAAAAAAAAATAATGTATCAAAATAATAATTTTATATGGCTAGTAGCGGCATCTCTTGTACCATGTAAAGGTTATATTGTATTATCTGTGTATATATATAACATCACTTACCCTTCGGACCACAGACCCATTAGAGCAGCTTTCAATATACTTTCAATGGCAAAAAATCGTAGCAAGTTTGGTCAGTGCCCCAGATTCCAGTTAAGGAACGAAAATGAAATACAAACCTACAAGGAATCACTGAACAGTTGCTGTAATAATTTGCTCGAACACTGGGATGACGCTGACACGGTTCAAAATTTCTATGAAAAAATAACAAATGCTATTGATACCAGCTTGAAAAAAACACACGAACTAACATCCAACATACGCATAGAGAAAAACCAAATACTATCAGAACGTACAAAGGCGCTAATCAAAAGAAGACAAGATATACACAAGGTCAAACCGAAGTCCAGAGCCATGAAAAACGAACTAAAGGCACTGTATAAGCTCATAAGTAAACGTATCAACCAAGACTATAAGACACATCGCACTCAAACTATTGAAAAATATCTTCATGCCACGGGAAGCGTCAAAAAAGCGTATAAAGAACTTAGAACTCATAAATCATGGATTGAAGAACTAAAAAAAAAATAATAACACGCAAAATAGAACAGAAATACTCAAAATAGCAACAGATTTCTACAGAAACCTATATAGCTCGCCAAATCAACCAGCATATAAATTACCGAACAGCTGTACAGAAGAGGCGAAATCAACCGTCGATGAAGCCGATGTTGTGAATGGAATTAAATCATTAAAAGCAGATAAATGCCCAGGACCAGACAGAATCACCAACGAAGCAATAAAATCTGGATACATGTACTTAACTAAACCTCTAACCAGACTGTTCAATATGATACTGAGTTGCAAAATCACCCCACGTCAATGGTCGGAGTCCGAAATAATTCTGCTCTATAAAAAAGGAGATCCGAATGACATTGGTAACTATAGACCAATTAGCTTACTACCTTCATTATACAAGCTCTTTTCCTACATTATAGAGAAAAAAATAAAAGAATCCACGGAAAAATTCCAACCCATAGAACAGGCAGGCTTCAGACGAGGATTTTCTACAATAGATCATATTCACGCGCTAGAGATGACGATAGATAAATACCAAGAGTTCAATAGACCACTCTATGCCGTGTTTATCGATTATCAAAAAGCCTTCGATACTCTACTCCATTCAACAATCTGGGAAGCTCTACTCTCACAAGGAGTGGCATTGGACTACATACAAGTTCTAAAAAACCTGTATAACAACAGTGCTAGCCGAGTGAAGCTAGAGACCGCTGGGCCACTGATAGAAATAAAAAGAGGGGTAAGACAGGGAGACCCAATCTCTCCAACAATCTTTATAGCCGTACTGGAGTCCGTCTTCCGCAACCTCAGCTGGAAAAAAGTTGGCATAAACATAAATGGTAGATACCTGAGCCATCTCTGTTTCGCTGATGATATAGTTTTGTTATCAGAAAACACAAACCAACTACAGATGATGATAAACTCTCTACACGAAGAAAGCCGTAAAGTAGGATTAGAAATCAACCTAAATAAAACAAATGTCATAACAAACTATACTAGAATACCTATATACCTTGATAATCTACCTTTAACTTATGTTGATACCTACATTTACCTAGGAAAACAGATTTCATTCAACCAAGACAACAACCTACAGGAAGTAGAGAGAAGAGTCAACATCACCTGGAAAAAATTTTGGAGTCTAAAAGAAATTCTAAAAAGCGACATGACCATCAAGCTGAAAAGCAAAGTCATGAATACCTGTCTACTCCCCTCACTAACATATGCCTGCCAAACCTGGAAATTCACTAGGAAAGTGAAAAACAAGATTATAACATGTCAAAGGAGCATGGAAAGAAGCATTTTGAAGATTAGAAAGATCGAAAAAGTCCGCCATACCGACATAAGACAAAAAACTAAAGTCATTGACGCTCTCAGCTATTCACAAAAACTAAAATGGCGGTGGGCAGGACATGTGGCCAGACTTAGAGACAATCGCTGGACCAAAGAAATCACATCATGGCGAGGACCATCAGGCAAATGGAGACAAGGTAGACCAAATGCACGATGGACGGACGACATTATAAAGATGGCCGGCAACCACTGGATGCGAGTAGCAGAGGATAGAACGAATTGGCTATCTCTGGAGGAGGCCTTTACCTTCCACTGAGAGGGGTTCTTACAGTAGAAATAAATATACTAAATAATTATACTACACATTTAATTTACAATTTACAATATTTTTGTTAACTCATTATGAAACCAGTAAGAAATAAAAGGCTTTTTTATTTTATTTATTTATCTGTGTATAACCTAAAAACCAGAAATAAAATTTTTAGTCTATGTTTGCGACATTCACGTGTTTCATTACAGGTTATGGGCTTATCCCGAAATTATCAGTTATTTTGTTTAAAATAGATAATTAGTGAAAGTTAGATCGCGGAAACATGACTACGAACTATATTGTCAGTGTTCCTAAACTAAAAGGAAGACAGAATTATGATGAGTGGAGCTTCGCGGCTGAAAATCTGTTGGTGCTCGAAGGGATGGACAAGTACATCAAACCGACAACAGATTTTGAAGTTAAGCCAGTGGAGGACGCAAAAACGTGAAGGCGTGAAAAAGCATATGATGAGGCCGTCAAGCTGAGTGTCACCATTGTCACACGGTATGTGTAAGTAATGGTGACCCTCTTTCCTTCAGCTTACCATCAGGCAAGGCGAAGTCCAATTGACGTGCCCTATATAAAAAAAAAAAAAAAAAAAATTAACAATTGACCCGTCATTGTACGTGCATTTAAAGAAAGCCAAGAACTCAGCAAATTATGGACTACATTGAAGTCTATGTATGATGATTCCGGTTTCTAAAGAAAAATAACTTTGCTGCGACATTTGATATCCATACGACTAGAAAACTGTGATTCTATGGAGACTTATGTGACTCAAATGGTCGAGACAGCACAGCGGCAATAGCACGGGTTTTACAATAACAGACGAATGGGTTGGCTCATTATTATTAGCGAATTTGTCAGATCATTATGCTCCCATGATCATGGCAATAGAACACTCGGGTATTTCGATAACTGCAGATGTCATAAAGTCGAAATTACTTGATATAGAAATGACCAGTGATAAGACAGCGCGGGAACCGGACTCCGGAGCTGCATTTGCCGCGCGAAATAAATTCTACTCTGGCAACACTAAGCCAAAGAAGTATGGCGGTTCCTCAACATCAAACAAGAAAACAGTGACAGCAATGCCAGATTCATCTGCGAAAATAATAACATGCTATAAATCTAAAGAAGATGGTCCATATCGAAATCAATGCCCGTTATTAAAAAAAAAAAATAACAAATGCGTATTTAATGTCGTTTTCCTGAATGGAAAATTTAACAGAACAGAGTGGTACGTGGATTCCGGTGCAAGCGCACATATGACGGCGACCGAATCTTGGATTAAGAACATGAACTACACACCGTGTTTACCTGAAATTGTGGTAGCAAACGAATCAAAAGTGCCAGTTGTTTGTTCCGGAGACATCGACATTGTTACCGACTTAAAATTTGACATCACTGTGAAAGATGTGCTATGCGTGCCTAGTTTAACAACAAACTTATTATCTGTAAGTGAACTTATTAAAAATGGCAATAGTGTGAGTTTTGATGAAAAACACTGCTATATACGAAACAAAAACAATGTTTTGGTAGCCACAGTTGATTTATCGGATGGTGTATATAAGCTGAGGTTAAACACACAGAATTGTATATTGGCTGCAACAGTGGTAAGTGGTAAACTATGGCACAGAAGGCTGGCACACATGAATAGTCAGGATATGAATAAAATGAGAAATATGGTGATTGGTTTGTCATATGAAAACAATTGTGACATAACCAAATCTCAGTGTACAACTTGCTGCGAAGGAAAGCAAGAAAGATTACCCTTTTCGCATGTGGGTGAAAAAAGCACAGAAACACTACATAAAATCCATACTTAACTTTGTGGACCGATGGAAAATAGTTCATTGAATGGGGCACGATATTTTATACTGTTTGTTGATGATTTTAGTAGAATGACGTTTATATATTTTCTTAGAAAGAAAAATGAAGCATTTGCTTATTACGAGATATTTAAAACAATGGTAGAAAATCAATTAAACAAAAAAATTAAAATACTAAGGTCAGACAATGGACTTGAGTACACCAATAAAGAGTTTGAGAATTATCTAAAGCAAGAAGGTATAATTCATCAAAGATCAAATAATTATACTCCTGAATAGAATGGTGTATGTGAACGAGCCAACCGTACCGTAGTTGAGAAGGCTAGATGCCTACTGTATGATGCAAAGCTGGATAAAAGATTTTGGGCGGAAGCAGCAAATACAGCTGTCTATTTGAAAAATACACTCGAGAGCAATGAATCCGGGTCACTTAAAGAATGTTAAAAATCTCGGAAACTAAAAATGATAGGTTAATGCAATAAATTGTATTTAATAGACAATGTAATACTCCTTAAATGAAAGTAAAAAAAATATGAGTCACCATACATTTTATTAACACAAAATTACATAAAGAAAAAAACTGCTGATCTCTCCTTAAAACAAAAATAGGAAACATGAAATTTTTGAACTTTATTACGATTTTCTTGAATTTTAATACTTCGTATTGCCTCCTCGTGCTTCCATTACTGCGTTTACGCGGTTTGGCATGCTGTACACCAAGTTCCTTATACGATTTTGGGGAATATTCTCCCATTCCTCTGTGAGAGCAATTTTGAGCTCACGAAGCGTGATTGGGGGAGGGTTTCGTTGTTTTACGCATCTGCCTGGCTCGTCCCAAGCATGCTCGATCGGGTTGATATCCGGGCTGCGCGCTGGCCACTCCATACGAGTAATGTTCATCTCTTGAAGGTAGTCATTCACAATCCTACCTGTATGAGGTCTGGCATTGTCATGCATAAATATAGCATCCTCACCTAAATTGACCATAAATGGACCAACGTGATCATTGAGGATTTCTTCCACATATCTTACGCTAGTTAAAGAGCCGTTTTCTATGATCACCAGCTCTGTGCGACTTTCAGAAGAAATTCCGGCCCACACAAGTACAGACCCACCACCGTAGGCTACTTTTTCTTCGATGCATGCTTGCTTGAATCTTTCCCCTGGTCTTCGATACACTCTGTGTCTTCCATCGTGCTTGTAGAGCATAAATTTTGATTCGTCGGAGAACATAACTTTTGACCAATCTTCAATACTCCAATTTACGTGGCTCTGGGCATAACTTAGTCTCGAAATACGATGCCCACGCTCCAGTTTAGGGCCGTTTGCAGGTCTAAGGGGTTTTAAGTTAGATTCAGCAAGCCGACGTCTTACTGTCCATGCACTTGGGTTACTTCCTCCGAGGCGTCGAAACTGATTGGTGAGTTCAGTTCCTGTGAGAAAGCGATTTCGAAGCATGGTGTTCACCAAGTATCGGTCTTCTCGTGCTGTGGTACACCTGGTTCTGCCCGTTCCTGGTCTGCGTAGGTTAGAACCAGTTTCTTCGTAACGTCGGAGAACTCTTTGTACTGTTGACAGCGACACACCGACAGTCCTGGCTGTATCGCGCTGACTCCGGCCGGTTTCCAGCATTGTAAGTATTCTGGTGCATTCTTCAGGCGTAAGCGACATAATTTCAGCTTGATTAATGAATATAGAGCACTATCAACATGGTTTATGTACCCACATAAATGACAGATTACAAACAAAAGCAACACCAAATGCTGTAATTTCGTAGTTCCATCTTCGAAAGTGGCCCTTTTTCAAATTTGATTTTTTTATGATATAACTTTACAATAACTAAGAAGTTTTAATACCTTCATTTAAGGAGTATTACATTGTCTATTAAATACAATTTATTGCATTAACCTAGCATTTTTAGTTTCCGAGATTTTTAGGATTCTTTAAGTGACCCGGATTCATTGCTCTCGAGTGTAGATCCATTGCATCGGGGGTTGAGAAAACCCCATATGAATTGTGGTATAGGAGAAAACCTGATCTAAGCCACATACGTTTGTTTGGATGTAAAGAGATGGTACATGTCCCTAAGGAGCGTCGTTTGAAGTGGGATAAGAAGTCTGCGAAGCACATATTAGTTGGCTATGGTGAAAATGTTAAGGGCTACAGACTATACAATCCTGTTAAGAAGAATCTTATTACCAGCAGAGATGTTATCTTTATGGAAGAAGAATTAGGTACTGCAGAAAAAATTCAGGATTCAGCTATCTGGATTCCTATCGAAGAAACACCTGCAGTTGGCCTACAGGAAGAGGAGAATGCACATTCAGTGGGGGAATCATTGCAGAATGTTTTAGACCTCGAAGACTGCCTTTCAGATTCATCTGTGTATGAGGATGGGAATGAATCATTGACGAAAACTTCAACTACTGGTGAATTAGTACAAGAAGTCCAGATGACACAAACAACAGAGCAGGAGCCAGGATTGTCTAGCACGCGAATCAGAAAACAACCTGATAGGTATGGTTATGTGTCTTTCCGGTTCTGTCGGTCTTGAAGTTAAAAAAGGCAATCTATGGATTAAAACAGTCTTCTCTTGCGTGGTATGACAGAGTTAAAGATTTGCTTTGTAACTTAGATTTCAAAAATAGTCATTATGAGCCTTGTTTGTGCACAAAAACAAAGGGTGAAACTAAAATTATTGTTGCCTTGTATGTTGACGATTTTTTAATTTTTTCTAATAATTCTATTGAAACTGATTATTTGAAACGTGTTTTGGGTGCAGAATTTAAATTGAAAGATTTGGGACCTGTAAGACAATATTTAGGCATCAGAATAAATGTGGATAAAAATAAAAATGTAATAACAATAGATCAACAGCAATATATTGAACAGTTAGCTTCTAGATTCAATATGTCAGATTGTAAAACATATAAAACCCCAATTGAATGTAAATTAAATGTTAAGAAAGCTGATGAATGTGTGTCTGATCTTCCGTATCAAAAGTTAATTGGATCATTGATGTATTTGGCAGTACTAACTAGGCCAGACATTTCCTATTCTGTTAGTTATCTGAGCCAGTTTAATAGTTGCTACAATCAGACACATTGGCATTACGCTAAACGTATTTTAAAATATTTGTTAAATACAAAAATCTATTGTTTAAGATTTTGTAAGGATGATAGCAAATTACAGGGTTTTGTAGATAGTGACTGGGCTAGTGACGTCTTGGACAGGAAGTCATATACAGGCTTTTGCTTCACCATGTCTGGATCTCCTATCTCATGGCAAAGCAGGAAGCAAAGGACGGTATCCCTTTCCAGTACAGAGGCAGAATATACTGCTCTCTCTGAGGCAGCTCGGGAAGCAATGTATCTTAGAAACCTTCTTCATGAAATTATAGGTAGTTTTTATGTGATTGAGGTCTATTGTGATAATCAAAGTGCATTAAAATTGTCAGTAAGCAATCAAAGTCACAATAGATCGAAGCATATTGATGTGAAATATCATTATATAAGAGATGTTGTTAAGTATAGATGTGTGAAGGTTTTATATTTGTGTACTGAAGAAATGACAGCCGATATTTTCACTAAAGGACTATGTCCTATTAAACATTATAAGTTACTGCTTAAATTGGGTATTGTACCAAAATAACTTTATTTGTTTATTTTGATAAGTGGGAATATCATAATAATGTATCAAAATAATTATTTTTATATGGCTAGTAGCGCCATCTCTTGTACCATGTAAAGGTTATATTGTATTATCAAATCAAATCAAATCAAATTCATTTATTTGCTAGAACATGGTGTATAGAGGTGGTATAATAACAGTGTAGTTCGCTCATATTCTGCCATGTGATGGCGTGCAAATTTATTACATTTGTCAATTTCTTAAATCTACATTAAATCTATTACCATTATGTATTTATTATTATTATTAATTAACATCATTATTTATGTTCAAGTGTCATTCTATAAATTTTTCATTTAAATATTCATGTACGTCATAATAATTTTTATTTAATAACATTTCAAACAGTGTCCTTTTAAATAATCTTACAGGTAGTTCAGCAACATTGTTCGGCAAATGATTATATATTTTTACACACATACAATACACATTTTTCTTAAATAACTCTAGTCTTATCAAAGGTAAACATAATTTATTCTTATGCCGAGTTCGACTGTTTTCTCTATCGCTGAACTTCTCAAACAATTCTATATGTTTTTTCACAAAAACACATATGTCTAAGATATAGAGACATGGTAGAGGCAGTATTTTGAGTCTTTTAAACAATGGCCTACAACTATCGAGAAAGTCTGCTCCACACATTGCACGAATACATTTTTTTTGTGCTTTGAAGACTCGATCGACATCTACGGAATTACCCCAGATTATGAGACCATATCTTATTATTGAAGATACGTACGCGTGATAGGCTGTAATAGCTGCCTCAATATTAACAGTTTGTCTAATTTTTTTCAATACGAAGACGAAGCGGTCTATTTTATGTAGTACTTTCTCTATGTGTGGTTTCCAGCTACAAAACTGATCCAACGTTATGCCTAAAAATACACACTCATTTGTATTGGAGAGCTTACAGTTTTCAAAACATATTTGAAGTTTGGGAGGGTTAGAGTTTACTGTTTGGAATTGAACTATATTTGTCTTGGCCATATTTATTTTTAAATTATTTTGCTTCAACCAATTTGTAATATCATTAAGTGCATTGTATATTTCATTTTCTAAATTTGTTTTATTGTCACCCTTAATTATTAGTGTCGTATCGTCTGCAAATAATATACAATTTTTGTTAGTCGCGTCAGGGAGATCATTGATGTACGTCAAGAACAGTAACGGTGCTAGTATACTCCCTTGGGGGGTGCCATAATTATTTTGTTTATATTCAGATCTAAACACTTTCTGATCAAATTTACAAATTCTTGATATTTCAACACTTTGTACTCTCTCCGTAAGGTAACTCCTGATCCATTCATTCGCATTTCCACGGATACCGTAGCAAGAAAGCTTATTTAATAGGGTCTCATGACAGACAAAATCAAAAGCCCTGGACATGTCTAGGAAAAGACCTACTATTTTAGATTTGTCATTAAGACTTTCCATTACCTGTTTAGTTAGTGAGAAGCATGCTAGTGTCGTAGAGTTAGCTTTTCTGAACCCAAATTGTTCATTCTTTAGGATGTCACATGATGTCAGAAAATTTTCTAATTTATTGTACATAACCCTTTCAAAAACTTTTGACAATATTGGAATCAGCGTTATTGGTCGATAATTACCCATGTCGGTTTTTGGTCCCCGTTTATAAAGAGGCTTAACGATAGATTTTTTGAGGCGTTCTGGGAACACTCCTTCTGTCAATGATAAATTTAGAATGTATGTCAAGGTATATCTGTGTATAACCTAAAAACCAGAAATAAAATTTTTAGTCTATGTTTGTGACATTCACGTGTTTCATTACAGTATATAATTGTTTGCAGTAAAGAAGCAAAAAATTTCTAAGCTCAAAAAAAATCTTCCTTGCAGAGGGCACTTTCAAAATTTGCCCAGTACCTTTCACAGAAGTTTACACTATCCATGCAGATCTCGGAAGCTCGGAAGATACTATCAGTGTGATGCCCTTAATATATGCACTTATAAGTCACAAAACTAAAAAAGCCTATACCACACTGTTCAATCTAACAAAATCACAGATTCCAATTTGGAATCCGTCCATTTTCATTACTGATTTTGAGGAAGCCGCGATGCAAGCCATTGCTGATGTTTTCCCAAATGCTGAACATCAGGGACTTTTTGGGTTACTACCATTTCTCTAATAAGCTGTGGAGAAAATCAAAGCAATTGGGCATTAAAGACAAACGAAAAAAAAGAACCGTAAGTTTGTGTAGTGTTCCCGATAACAAATTAAATACCAGTGTCCTTGGAATGGGAGGGAATACCATTTCCCCTATTTATGTGGTTGAAAACCTATCGGCAGAAAACAGGAACCTCCACGCTGCAGCCCGATTACGTGCAAAGGAATGCCACTACAAATTTGTTTGGGTACGTAACGGCCGCATATACATGCGTAAAACGGAGAACTCGGAAGCTATATATGTTCGCAACTCTGAGATCCTCAAGAAGCTCAATTAACTTTTATTTTAAGTAGATATATTTTCTCTTTTCTTTCTTTCTCTCTTTTCTTACTTGTGCCTTATCACTGTATTATTAGCATTCGCTTCGGAAATTAGTATATACTTTCAGAATGTCAGAGGACTACGTACTAAACTTATTAACATTTCCAACAACATAGCCGCATGCCAATGTGATATAGTGATACTCTGTGAGACATGGTTTGATGACAGCATCTATGACTATGAATTGTTTCATGATAACTATACAGTATACCGCCGGGATCGTAGTACCAGTCCTTATCAGCAGAACAAAGAAGATGGTGGAGGGGTGGTAATCGCCGTTTCCAAGGCAATTTGCTCAGCTAGATTATCACACTGTGAAAGCATGTGCGAAGATTTGTGGGTCTCAATTAACATTACATTAAAAAATAAGCCAAAGAGTATTGTTCTTTGCGGCGCTTACCTCCCCTCTCCGCTACAAAATGTGCAGTTGCAGCACTTTATGAATAATGTTAATCGTGTTTTGGAATCATATACAGATGTAATTATTGTGGGTGATTTTAACTTAAAGAAAATACAATGGGTTCCAGAATCGTCTGGTTCCGCCCTTTATGGCACCTTACATGAGGGGTGCACTATGTCACAGTCATTTTTGGATTTTATAACATTAAACAACCTAAAGCAGTACAATAATGTAACAAATGATAAAAATAGAAACCTTTGTTTGGCCTTGTCTAATATGGATTATATTTGTAACTTACAAAGCACATTACCTTTAAGTACAATAGACTCACACCACCCTCCTTTTGAATTTTGTTTATCACTACCAAAACCCCCTGCTAAATTAATAAAAAACCACATTTTAAAACCAAACTATCACAGAGCTGATTATGATAGTATCATCAATCATTTTAATCAAATCACTTGGAGCCAGGAGTTACCATGTTGCATGTCTGTAGATGATATGGTTCGACACTTCTATAGTCTAGTTAATGCAGCTATTAAACAATTTGTTCCCATAAGGAAACCTATTTCAAATAAATACCCTATTTGGTTTACACCGGAATTAAAAAAAATGTTAAAAGAAAAGAACAAATACCGGATTCGATTTAACAAATATTAAAACCCTTTAGACAATTTATCCTTCCAATTATTAAAAAAGAGATGTCTAACACTTACTACTCAATGCTTTATTAATTATATCTCAAATATTGAATCAATGATAACATCCGATCCCAAATACTTCTGGACGTTTCTTAAACAGAAACGCCGTAATAGTAGCTCATACCCAACCTCTATGCAACATGAGGGAAATACTGCAAACCATGGTACTGACATATGCAACGTGCTCGCTTCTTATTTCTCTTCTGTTTATGGTGGTACTGTGCCCGCTGCGGATGGCGAATACAACATCACTGCCGCCTATTCACAAGAATCTTCTTACGTGCTTGCATCGGTTTCTTTTTCAATTGAGCGCGTTGAAACTTCACTGAAGAGACTAAACGCGCACAGGGGAGCTGGAGCAGATGGAATCCCTTCCTTATTTGTACATAACTGTGCAAAAGTACTAGCGCCTCCATTAACAATAATTTTCAATAAATCCTTGGCGAGCGGCATCTTTCCGTCTGCGTGGAAGGAGGCACTTGTTGTACCGATACATAAATCTGGAGATACAACATTAGCTGAGAACTATAGACCGATCTCAATATTATCTGTTTTTGGTAAGGTTTTTGAATCGTTAATATGCCCTCTGATTTCATCCGTGGCAAAGCACTACTTATCACCGTACCAACATGGCTTTGTAAAATCTCGCTCCACTTCTACTAACCTGGTCTCTTTTGTCTCCGATCTTGCTGAGTGTATTGATAATCGGACGCCTGTTGATGTCGTTTATACCGACTTCAGTAAGGCGTTCGATAAAGTTAGTCATCATATCTGGTGGCGCGATTCTCGCCACGTGAGCTAGTGGACTGTATTTTGCGGGGGGTGAAGCTAAACATTTCAGATGACACTTTTCACAACAAACAAGATAGGTGATCGGGTTGCCGCGGAGGTGGTTTAGGCAGTGAATGCAACCCAAGAAATTAGGAGAGGATGCACTAACCTTTATGACGCCACGTGCTGTCGGAGCCGATGCACCGGTCTTCTCTTCCTGGCTCAGGAGCTGCTGCCCACATCACTAAATCACTTGAGGGACACGAGAGGCACAATCCGATCGGTAAAGGTCTATAAAAGCGGTTAAAATCCAACAAATATTATTAATTTCTGAGAGTCGCGCGCGCCGCCGCCATTGTTTGCTAGTTCAATGCGGAAGTTAAGATGCGGCCATTTCAACAATTGGTCGGGGCGAAAACTATTGCTATCTCACTTTAAAGGTAGTGCGGGAGGGAGATGGGTATAAGAAGCGTGTGTTCAGTGTCAATCAATTGAGAGACGATTTGAATTTACTACTATTGAGCGGGAAAATACAAATTTTACTATCGGCGCAACCAATATCCTCGTTGAGAAGCTTAGCAGAGTTGGTATTGCCGGAAACCTACTGAACTGGTGTGCTTCTTATTTAGCCAATCGTAAATCTAGCGTTGTCTGCGAGGGTTACATTTCCGCTCCTTTTTCAACCCCCACTGGTGTCCCACAAGGCTCTCATCTTGGTCCAGTTTTCTTTAACATTTTCATCAATGATATCACCTCCTGCTTTATAAACTCAAAAATATATATGTACGCCGATGACTTGAAAGTCTCTAAACCAATTTCCTCACTTAATGACCCCAAACTTTTACAGGACGACTTAAACAGACTTTCCCAATGGTGTACTAAGAACTACATGAAGTTAAACATTAATAAATGTCATTATATTCAATTCACAAGGAACACATGTCCCCCTAGGAATACCTACACTATAAATGACGTACCTCTCAATGAAGTAGATAATATCCGCGACTTGGGGGTGTTATTAGATAAGAAATTAAGTTTTATTCCTCACATTAAGAATGTTACTACAAAAGGTTTCAGGATTTTAGGATTTGTACTTAGAAATTGTAAGAACTTTAAGAAACAATCAACAAAGATTACCTTATTTAGGACGTTGGTCAGATCGAGGCTTGAATACTGTAGTCAGGTTTGGTCTCCTCATTACGAGGTCCACATTAATGCACTTGAGCGAGTTCAGAAGCGTTTCTTATACCATCTAACTTACCACCATCATAACGCTAAGACTCTAGCCTCATACAAAAAACGCTTAAAGCATTTCAATTTGCATAGTCTCAAAGATCGAAGAAAACTATTAGATCTAATGTTTCTGTACAAAGTGGCGAGGGGAGTCCATGATTGCCCGTCTTTTCTTGAAAATATTACATTTAGTACCCCCAAGAAACTTCCGCGTAAATCACGATTCCATTTATTTGTTCCCAAAAAAGCAAGAAGCAATCTAGGACTCCATTCGCCTATGAACCGGCTCCAACACACATACAACAATGTTTCGAAGGGGCGCGCTTTGGATATCTTCGGACAATCCTTGGCTAAATTTAGATTCTTGATTTTAAACCCATCCCACAACTACTAGTTTTTTTAGGTACCTACTCATATTAGTCTCAGTAATCTTAATTTCCATAATTTAGGTTTCTGTGCTAAACAGATAATTTTTATGTAATTACTTTAATCAATTGTATTCTTGCTTCTCAATGCATGCCGTGGCAGCTTGTAATTGAGGTAGCACCAAACAAATGTAAATTAGACTTAAGGTAAAATGTAATGTGGTGTATACCTTGTAAGCTGCTCTTAATAAATAAATAAAAAAAAATTAAAAAAAATCTTGGGATTGAGATATTATCTTGTCTTCAAGTTTTATACTATTTATGCTTTCATTTGGATAACTTACTCTAGATGTACGTATCACTTTCCACGTCGCTCTTGCTTTGTTTTTGGAGTTTCTAATGAAATATTCATTTTGTGATTTTTTCGTTAGCTGGATTACCGTTTTTAACCGTTTTGAAATGTTTTTAAATTTCTTTATTGCTTTCAGTTGGTTTTGACCTGAACTTCCAAAGTAATTGGCGTTTCTTTTTGCTGCACGTTCGAATACCTCGACTTAACCACTTTGGTTTTAATTTTGTGCGATTCTTTACTTTAATTTTTGGAAAACATATATCGTAATTTTTTTGGAATATGTCGTAAAATATGTTAAAACTTCTAGATGCATCTTTTTCAAGGTACACCTCATTGAAATTAACATCCTGGAGAAGTTCTTTAAATCACACCATATTATCCTGAGAATAATGCCTCTTGATAGAGAACCAGTAATCATAGCGACAGGTTTTTTTACAGGACACGTTAGCATCTGCGCTGTATGATCCGATAATGAAAGCTCCAATATTATGCCTTTACTCCTATGTACATTATGAATTAGATTGTCTATGCAATTACCACTACACAAGCGCGTAGGTGTATCTATTTCATATCTTAAATTAAAATCTTGTAAGATTTGTTTAAAACGTTCAGAGTTATTGGTTTGTTTTAAAAGATCGATATTAAAATCACCACAGATAATAATTTTCTTTTTTATGTTGTAGCAGAATTTTTCTAGAATGTCAATGAAATTATTAAAAAATATGTCAAATTTTCTGCTTGCGTCTTTATTCTGTGGATTCCTATACATGCATATTACTATTATATTATGGTCATTCAATTCAACAGCACAGTTTTCAAAAACATTTGGTACACAATATTTCCCTAAGTCCACTTCCTTGATTTTGAAACCATCTTTGACCAAAATACAGGTACCGCCGTCTCTAGTTAGCCTTGAAGAGTACGTAGTGAGACTATAGTTAGGAATAGAAAGCAAACTAGCATCCGTTGCAATCATATAATGTTCAGTGACACATATAACGTCGATTGTTTTGTATTTATCATTCAAACAATGTAACGCAACAGTAAAAGCATCTAATTTACTAAGTAAACCGTTAATATTTTGATGTAGTATATTTATACTATTGTACACGAAAA
Source organism: Eilema griseolum (assembly GCA_963662185.1). Lineage (NCBI taxonomy): Eukaryota > Metazoa > Arthropoda > Insecta > Lepidoptera > Erebidae > Eilema > Eilema griseolum. Next base: position 20,920,547 of record OY759231.1, on the reverse strand, counting down.
AAATCTTTTCCTGTTACATTACCACTCGTATTAATTGCAATGTCGTTCACATTTGGTAATTCCTCCGACATCATTGTCAGTTTGCGTACTTTTATCTATTGATTGCGACTTTATCCCAGTATTATATTTTCTAAGGTAGTTTCTAAAATTTTTGTGGTACTCAATTTTCAAAATTTCTTTTAATAAATAGCGACATGTAATTTGTGGTCTATTAAATATATGTGGCAAATACATAGAATAGTTCATTTCGACAAATGTTACATTAGAATATTTACTACATATAAAGCTGAATTCATAGTTAAGTTTTCTCTCATTCAGAGATTTATTATAGGGTATTTCGCCTACCAAGATATTTGGACCAGTTACAGACTGAAAAAAGTTATGAACATGCCTTTGAAAAACGTAAGGATTGGTATCATTAGTACCACCTAGGATGATAACAAAATCATCTTTAGTTAAAGAATAAACTTCTTTGGAGTTTAATACTTCTGAAATGCTAGCAGATGGTTTCCAGAAAGAACTAACAGCATATTTATAACCGACGAGAGCCTGCAATATTCCTCGAATATTTTTACCTAGATGATCAGCAACTATGACAATCTTCGATTTTTTGGAGATCTGAGTCTGTATTTGACTTGGAGTGGCAGCAGACGAAGGCTTGCTCATGGTTATAGCTTGAGCCTGGAAAACAGCTGCACAAAATTCAGCATCTTCGGTTTTTCAAGGACCTGAGTCTGTTTTTGACCTGTAGTAGCAGCAGATGATGGCTTGTTGGATATTTGTTCATTACTCATGGAAACGTTTTGAACTTGAGATATAAGCCGCATCTGATTTGAACTACTTTTTTCGAGATTCTGTCTTTTTATAGTTTTGTTTGGGATCCTTTGGTTTTCCTTTTTATAGTTTTTGAACCCATATTCAAAAACTATAGATTTCTTTATTGGAGTAGAAGTAAGACTATGAATTCTATGGGTATTTTTGAGATTACGTTTGGATACAGGTGTAATACATGTTAAATCTCTAGTACAAATCTTTTTATATATTTCTAATTCTTTATTACATTTGTCGAGGGCCGCTTTCAGTATACTGTTTGCACTATGCATATTATCAATCTCTTGATTAGCACTCATTAATTCACTCGACAACTTGGCAATTCGTTCCCTCATATTAAAGACTTCTTCATCTTCATAAGCAGAGGCCTCTGGTACACTCATTGTAGTAGCATCAAACATTGAAGTTTCGGAGAGAGAAAGGGATATTTGCTTTTTTTCTAATTGTTATGTTATCATCCCCCATAATAGAATAATAATAATCTTTCTTCTAAGCGCAAATTATTTTTCAAGTATGGTATCCCTTTTATAGGCGCTTTTATATTTATGATGTCCTCGATAAATTTAGTGTCAGTGAAATGTAGATAGTATTGTTTGTGGTTTTGACGAGAATGTCAGCATACTAATTGTTCGTTATCTGTTTGCACATCGAGCATTTCAGTTACTAAACAGGTTGTTGATGTTGGTAGAACTGTTTTGTGTTTCAAGTTTCAAGTTCAAAGGTGTCAAAATCAGTTGGTCTTGATTCTTGTTTACTTTTCAGATTTCACGTGTGTGTATCGGATAATATATATGTAACTGTGTGCTGTCAGTGGGAAGACTAAAGGCTTGTCCTGCTTTGTCTTCTGCTGACGGCACAGAAACTCTGTACTTACAGGGTTGGCAGCGCGACTGTGACTCCTCTGGTGTTACAGACGTCCATAGGTCACGGTAACCACTTTCCATCAGGTGGGCCGTGTGCTTGTCTGCCAACTAAGTGGTGTAAAAAAAAAAACTGCTGGAGAACAGCTGGTTGTCGATGTGTGAGTGTAGTTCAAATATGCTAACTGTTATATGATATTGAAATTGTGGTTTTAGTCACGGAATGGCCAGGTTTGACACTATTCTGTTCACACAAGAATTATAGGTTAAGTCTTCTAAACTTATAGCGTTATTTGCACTGAATTATTGTACTTTTCTCTTCTTTTACATTATGTAACAGCGTAATATCTTTAGTACGTGTTTACCTAGCCGGTGTTGCCAGTGCTAACCGTTTCAGAGGTGTATCGATAGCCTATGACATCCTAGAGATATGTAACCAACTTTTAATAAATAACTCTAGGCTTATTTTGCAGTGGGTCCCGGGTCACATAGGGCTAAAAGGTAACGAGGAGGCTGACCGTCTGTCTAAATTAGCAGTACAGGAAGGAATAATATTACCATATCTACCAGACTATTTTTTTTTTTTTTTTTTTTATTTTATTTATTTAACCAGAAAAAAATACATTGGGTCTAATGCCTTAGTAGTGTAACAAAAACCAGAAAGGTTTGTCCGTACACTACGTTCGTCGTCGAGTCTATATAATATTAATTCTGTACATCAGGTAGGCAAGCACTAAATCTAGGTATAACAATATAAGAATTAAATCTGCACAACAAAAATATGTTACATTGTGGGTACATATATGTTTATTGCAACAATATAATTTTACTTTCGTTCTGTGTTCGTAATATAATATTTTTTAAGTGTATAGTAAAATAATGTGCGGGTAGATTGGTAAATTTACAGCGCACAATGGCTCACAATATGAATAAGTTGCCGCTGCGACTTACCGCTCTGCTTACAGGATGTTTCATTACTTTTCGATTTTTTCTTTTCTTTGATTTTTAGTTTTATTTTCTAGCTACTTAATTATTTTAGTGTATTAATAAGGTAGGTTTTTAATGTAGCTTTTAGATTTCTACAATTTATTTTACTTTTTAAATGTTTAGGTAATTTGTTTAATAAGTTAGGGACTATATAGTTCAATGTTCTTTTTCCATGTAGGTTATTGAATCTTGGTATTATCAACTTTTTATTGGTCACGCTTCTGGTTAATTTATTGTGAGAATTAACTATTTGTAGGTCCTCGTTAAAGTATTGTTCTGTTAAGATATTATATTTTATTTTATCCTGAACTGGCATCAAAGAGCAGTATGAGAACAATTCGTGTTGATTATTTTTATACTCTTCCCTTACCTTCCGGGGAACAATGGTTTTCAGAATACGTAACTGTAGTTCATAGATTCTGTCTATTTTTGATTTAAAAGTGCGCCCGTAACTACTTAGTCCGTAAGATATCACTGATTCACCCAATGCTTTATATAATGATAGCAAAATTGGATATGGAATTTTATGCCTTAGTATAGAGAATTTGGCCAGTATTGCGCGCAATTTATCACATACATGTTGAATGTGATTAGACCAAGTTAATCTGTCGTCAATAATCACACCTAGGTAAGTCTGTGTATTCACTACTTCTAGGGCCTCACAGTCACAATTTATATTTTTATGTAAACAATTATGACTGTGCGATATTATTGTAATAGGAGATGTTTTCCTATTTTGATTTGTACTTATATACATAACTTTTGTTTTACTACTATTTAGGACGAGTCCGTTATCATGGGACCATTTAGACAGAAAAGTAAAATCGCTTTGTAATTTACCAAGAGCCATGTCAATATCCGAGTCGGCCGAGAGTAAACACGTATCGTCAGCAAATTGATAGACTTCGCAGTTTTTTATGACGTTTCCTAAATTATTAACGTAAGTTATGTAGTGTAAAGGTCCGAGTACTGAGCCTTGTGCTGTCCCTTCGCTAACGTGTACCTTATCACTGAAAGCGCTATGGACTTTCACCTGGTAAGTGCGGTCCTGTAAATAATTTTTGCACCATTCCAATAACGGACCACGAATCCCACTTTCTTCCAGACTATCTATTATTTTACAGTGGCGGAGTGTATCAAACGCTTTACTATAATCAATGAAAGCTGCAATTACATGTTGTTTGCCATCTAAATGTTTATTGACAGAATCCGTAAAATCCGAAAGTAGCTGTGTAGTGTTCCTACCTGGTTGAAAGCCATACTGTTTTGATGAAATGATGTCATTCTTTTTATAGTATGAATACATTTGATTTCCTATAAATTTTTCGACAACTTTATCAATTGTGGGGAGAATAGTGATAGGTCTATAGTTTTCATAATCTGTATGGCTGCCTTTTTTGTATATTGGCCTAACTATTCCGGTTTTCAGCTGGTCAGGATATCTACCGGTGACTATGCTCGTATTAATTAGATTGACAATAGTTGCTGTTATTTTGTCAATTATGCGCTTTATATCACTTGCCCGTATGCCATCTGAACCTGGTGCTTTTTGATTGTTCAGATTTTTTATAAGGGGTTGCACCAGGTCTGATCGGGCTTTAGTGAAGTACATTGTAACATTTTTAGGCATACTGTATGTTGATTTATCTAGCAATGGATTATCACAATTTGGTGAGATAGACTTCACACTTCTCTCAAATGTCTGTGCAAATTTATTCGCTATATCACTCGGCCCACTTGTGCTTTTTTCAAATGCTGCAACGATAGACTTGTCAATGGATGTTTTAATTCTTCCGGTTAATCTATTCAGTAATTGCCAGAGTCGTCTTATATTATTTTTGCTTTCATATATTTCTTGTTTTATGTGTTTATTTTTTGTTTTCTTTATTAAATTATTAGCAAAGTTTCTAGCCTTATTATATTTCAAACGCAATATGTTATTATTTGAATCATTTTTCCACTCGATAAATAATTTGTCCTTATATTCACATGCTTTATTTATTTTTTTACTAACCCACGTATTGTTTTGCCGAGACGATCTGGTATTACATTTAATATTGATTTCTGCTTGACTATAGCTTTTATTTATACTATCATTTATAAATGTGTATATATGTGTAGGACACGACATGTTATTAGTTGATTGCCAGTCAATGTGATGTAATAGTTTTGTTAATTTTTTAGAATCTGTTATTGTTTTAAAAGAAGTACATGAAACATCCTGTATCATCGGTCCAATGCAAGCTACCGCTATCGCCCGGTGATCGGCCAGTACAGTTCCGAGTGCGGCCGTAAACAGTTCCTGTGAGTGAGATCTCACGAAAATATGATCGATACATGTTTTACTTATCTTACCGTCCTTTGTTTCAATTCGTGTGTAATCGGATATCCCACTCACAAGACCACAGCCATACAAAGAAGTTTTGTATTTATGTTTCACAGGACAGTCAACCTTTAGGTCAATGTTAATGTCTCCCAGCAAGTATAGATCACAATCCGTATCAATACTAGACAGAGTATGCTGCAATTCATTTATAAACAAGTGTTTACTATATTTCGGTGGCCGATACACTGCACACACAGTCGCGGAATAGTGAAGTTGTGTATGTATTTTAAAAGTGAGGCATTCAAAGTGTTCTGTTTTAATTTTAAGTTTTGATATTTTATGTGTGTTATGTATATATACTATTATACCCCCACCCTTTCGAGCATTCCGTAACTCTGTTATCATGTTATAGCCGTCGATATTGTATAAGCAACTAAGATTTTCTGAAATATTAGCCTCAGTTAATATGACAACATCTATTTTTTGTGGGCATGAGCTAATGCATTGTTCTAATGTTGAGAAATTTTTAATTATTGACCGAATATTTATATGAAGACATAGTAACTTCATTAGTCCCTTTGGTATAGATTTTAAGTAATTTTGAATATTTGAGCAATTTTTTAATTCAAACACATTATCTTCTTCGAAAGAAGTCATTTTGGATGTGGAAAAGTTACATAATGATAATATATATCTAAATTAAACGAAACAAAAAACATAAAAAAAAAGCCTGCCAGATACCTACCTATTTTTCACTAGTTGCTATTTTTACGTCACTCAAAGATCTTACTATTATCGGTTTCTCATTTTCAGATTTTCGAGCTAATATTGTTCCTTTTTTGCACCAGATGAATTTGTAGGTATTCTTTAATTCTTGCTTCGCGTTCCATAGTAGTTTTTTGTTATGTGGTGTGAGAGCTTCGTTAACATATATTTTTTGCTCACCTACCCCATTTGCTACATTGGAGATGAAATTCTTTGCATGCAGTGGGATGCTTTTAGCTGCAACTATCCATTTCTCCTGCGTACTGTCGTCCTTCACTATGACTCGAACGGGGCCAGGGTGGTCTTTTCTACCACTCATTCGTTTCACACTTATAATGTCTGCTTTAGGCATCGATAGTTTTTTGGCCAGTGTTTCCGCTATATCTATTACATTTTCTTGGTCTTGTTGTGGCAAGTTATTTATATCGATGTGATTAGACAGTTGTTTTTGTTCCATCTGTTGGATATGTTGTTCGAGAGCGCCTATACGAATTTCTAAATTAGTATTTTTGTTAGTGACTTCCACAAGTTTCCGTTTTACGTCAATAATTGTTTGCTTAAGTGCGTGAACGCTTTCAAGCACTTCATCCATCTTGTCACTATGGAATTGCATGGACTGTCTCAGATCTTTCATCTCCTTGTTTATAGCCTTTTGTACTTCTGAGGTTATATTTTTTAGGAGTTTATTTGCATCAATATTAACTAATGTACTAGGTTCTGTAAACGATTCTTCATTCCCTTCTTCATCTTCATTCGGGATTATAAATGATGACTTTCTGCCCGAGAACTCTAGACATTCCTGACAAGTCCATTCTAGAGTCTCCGCAGCACGAAGTGCACTTATCTGCTTTTTCGAGAGACCGGAGCAGAGCTTGGTGCTATGAACAATCTTCTCACATCCAGCACATTCTAGTCCAGGGCTTTTGGCCGTGATATTTTTATTGCACTTATCACATTTATTCATCTTGAGGGTATGAATTTAATATAATTAATATGAAAAGATTATTTAGGCTTATTTTTTTGAATTGTAATTATAATATACAAATAAATGGAAATTAAAACGAATTATATTTTTATTTTATACACGCGTGATGGTAGACTGAAGACTGATTTTTTTTTTTTTTACTGATGTTTATCGATAGCAAAACATCGATGTTTTTTTATAAAAAATAAAACAACGATAAAATCACTCGTTTTTTAATCAACAAAAGAAATGTTTAAATTTGGGATATTAAGGCGTAAGAACACTTTATAAGTTCCAATACTTTTTGTCAATTGACTGTAAAAATAATAATTTTGAGAGCGCAGAACCTTTTAACCTGTTGCGTTGTTGATAAAGAGTTGAACCAGCGTTGGAAAATAGTCGCTCAGATGGCGTTGAAGTTGCAATAGTGCTCAAATATCTCACTGCAAGTTTTTTCAGCTTTGGGTAAGTAGATCCAATAACAGTGTTCCAAACTTGAACAGGCTCTTGTTTTAGATCAGTCAATGGATTTTTGGGGAAATAACTTAATTCCGAGGGCATGTCTACCTCGCTTTGTGAAGGTACGCAATTTTTTTCATATGCTAACTTGTAGTGATCGCTCCACAAATTAAATTCTTCTGTCTGATCACTCTGAGATTCAACTTCATCACGACGCTCTTCCTCCGTGACCTACAGTTCTGCAGTGGTAAGCAATTCCTTTACAATTCTTAGATTAATTAGCCGGCTTCCCCTTTGGTCAAACGTTATGAATAATATTTATAACAGCAATAATAGTACTCCAACATCTTCAAATGTAGAGTCTTATTTTAAAAATATAAAATCATTGATGTGTGGCGGAAAAACAAAATCACACAGATCTAGAGTTGATGATTTTATTATGCAACATCAGCAGTACATTTCAGGAGAAACGAAGTTGGCATTTGGTAATATGATAGAACCAAAAAAGATCGTAACTACCAGATTTGAAGAGAAACACATCAACCCTTTCCAAGAAAAAAACTAACAAAAACGATGACTCTGTGTTTATTGATAGTCCTACATTAATTGAAAATTGGAAGAACAAGGCTACAGAAATTCCAAAAAAGAAACGAAAAAAAATCCTTTGAAAAGGATCCCGGTCTTGCTAAATGGATCTCTTGTAAATGCTGAGAAAAACATAATTTCGCATAACACATGTGCTTTTGATTCTTTAACACAGTCAATTGCCATAGCATATACGGATGGTCTTCTTAATGATGCTGATCTAAAGAGTGATGATGACTATTTTAAGTTGGTAAGAAGTATTGCCAATGATGAACCAAAAAACCAAATCAACAAAGATCGAAATGATATACTAAAGAATAATTTCGAAACTATCACTGTCGGTCCCAATTTACAAATACGATGTGATTGTAATATTTCATATATCGTCGAACATGTTTTACATGACAAATTATATAGCGCTGATGAAACAAAATCCTGCACAAATAGTGAATGCTCTGTTCAAAATTATAAAAGACATTGTCCATTTTTACTATTAAATTTAAATATACTAAACAATAAAGGTATAACAGCACTTGGTGAGTCTGCCCAATCAATGTTAGATGATAATATAGCTATTTGTAACCAAAATAATTGCAACGGTGTTAAAACTATATCATACACATTATCAAAAGCAATTTTTTGGAGCTCACCGAAACTACAAAAATAAATATAAACGATGTACCCAAAACTATAACTTTAAACAAGCACCAATATCAACTCGCATCTGTGATTGATTATACACCACCGGTTCTCGGTGACATAGGACATCACAAAGCTAATTGTTTAAGATATAACAAATGGAAGTGCTACGATGATATGAAAACACGAATTGATAAATGTAAAACTTATGTGACTCCACATTGTATTATTTATATGAAAATGAAAACCAACGAATTTTAGTAATTTGATGATGTCATATTGTTTTCAATTAGTAATTGTGATTTCATTATTTCCATTATTTCCGATTTACATTATCATTTACATTATCAGCTTTCGTTTCTCCTATCCATAAAAGTGGATCTAGAAGCGCAGTTACAAACTATAGGCCTATATCAAAATTATGTTTAATTGCAAAAGTTCTGGAACGCCTTGTATTTGATCAGCTTTACGAGGCTGTGAAATCTGTGTTCATACCTCAACAGCATGGCTTTTTGCGGGCCAGGTCGGTTGTTACTAACCTGTTGGTATTTAATGAGTACCTAACCAGTAATATGGACTGTGGTAATCAGGTGGATGTGGGTGGTCTACACTGATTACAGCAAAGCTTTTGATCGTGTAGATCACTTAATCTTACTTGAAAAGCTTCTGGATATCGGTATCCACGGCGGACTCCATGGCTGGTTTTCTTCTTATCTGCTAAACAGATCTCAGTCAGTGGTGTTGAGTGGTTATAGGTCGTCATGGGTTAAAATCCCCTCTGGAGTTCCTCAGGGTTCCCTATTGGGCCCCCTGCTCTTTGTTATTTTTATTAATGATATTGGTATCTGTTTTAAATATTCAAATGTTTTGCTCTTTGCCGATGATATGAAGATATTCCGTACGGTTAACGATGTTCACGATGCCGTTTTTAATGCAGGAAGATCTCCAACGTCTTGATTCATACTGCTATTTAAACAAATTAGATTTAAACGTCTCTAAATGTTTTTCTATGAGTTTTACGCGTAAGCGTTACGCTTATGATTACGACTACGCAGTTAGGAACCATAACCTGGAAAGAAGGACTGTCTCTAGGGACTTGGGTGTGGTTCATGATGGCAAGCTTTTATTTAATCAGCACGTTAGCCAAGTGGTTAATAAAGCCTTTAGGGCTTTAGGTTTCTTGATCCGTTGCTCCAGGGACTTCAAAAATATGAAAACCATAAAAGTACTCTATTGCGCATATGTACGAAGTCACCTGGAATACGCTTCACAGGTTTGGAACCCATTATACGCTTGCTATTCTAATGAGATTGAGATGATCCAAAGGAAATTTATCAGATATTTAGGGTTTAAATTCAAACTGCCCCACCTAGCCGACCTCACCTATGAGCAGCGCTGTGTTAATCTACATATCCTACCGTTGTACGAAAGAAGAAGAATCTCTGATGTAACTCTTCTTCTCAGTGTTGCTCAGGGTGGGATTGACTGTCCTGGGCTTCTCTCTGAAATTAAGCTAAGAGTGCCAGTCAAAAGATTACGCAAGAATTTCTTATTGTGCAAGCCTCCGTGTCGCACCAATTTTAGAGTGAATAGCTTTCTACCTAGAATTATTAGTGAATTTAACCAATTGAATGTTGACAGTAACCTGGATCTCTTTAATACCGGTAAACATTCTGCCAGATCTTGTCTAACGAAGTGTTTTGTTGAAAGTTTATAGATGTTGATATTTCTATTGACTCAATCTTATTCCTGTCTTATTGCTCTCGGCTGTTAACAATTTTGTTTTATATAACTGGTTGATATAATTGTGGAAGCTTGTAATTGGCGTGTACTAACCTAAATGTTGTGTATATGTGAATGTAGCTGTAAGCTCCCCAAATGAAATCAAATAAAATAAAATAAAAAATAAAATATTAATTACTTAATGTTAATGAAAGACCGACTCTTGTAAACCATGTCTTAAAAAGGTAGCAAATAGGTACTAAATATCTATATTAATAAAGTTTATAAATAATAGACCGTTACATGTTTATTTACGAAAGGACCAAACATTATAATGGCGGGATCAGTGTTTTAATACAAAAGCCCAGTACATGCTGTACCCAGCCACACTTTTTACGTATTTTTCAAGAGTACTATTTAGGTACTAAATATTAATAAAACTAATCACAGCTAACACTGGCCGACACGAGTTATAATGGCGGGACCAGACTGTTTTAAATATAACTTTGAAATAGAAGAGGTACTAATTTTTTTACCAAAGGTAGCAAATAGTACCAATTTAGTACTAAACACTGTAATATGAATTGACAGAATTCAGGACTTGGTCCCGCCATTGTAATGGACATAATATTTTAAGAACACACATTGAGAAACAAGAAACAAATTTAACGATACCCATTATCATAACATACCTTAAGCAGACTGATGTCTGCTTAAGGTATGTTTTACGCTTTCTTCCGATTGTAGCACTTTGATTAACTTACGCACAAGGTGTTAAATACTTCTAGGTTGTTCAACATAAATTTTATCGATTATCGTCCCTTAGATAGAATAGCATAATTAAACAAGCTTGTATTTCAATATTCTTTATTTAAAAACTAGAAATAAGTAAATATTAACCATCTAAAATCCCAATTATTAAGGTCATTATTATCAGTCATTCATTATAAGAAAATTCTTCGAATTCGTCAAATTTCGATTGCCGCTGTTGCTGTGTTCTCGAAATAGGTTGTGGTATGTAAGGTGATGGTGGAGCAGAAGATGCTGTTGTGTTGGATATCGTGCCGTAATTTGTATGGTTGGGTGGCGTGGTTGAAGTAGGTGGTGGACAATAAGTAGTGGGTGGGATGTAAGTTGAAGTTGATGGTGAGGAATAAATTGGCTGTTGTTGTGTTCTATAGCAGTTAATCATTGATGATGGACTATCGATACTTTCCTCGGAGGCAAGTTTTACTTCTGCGTCAGTTACCAGGCTAAGTATTGCCCGTTTTAATTCAGCTTGAATTCGTATGGGCATCTTTTTTACTGATTTACTCATTGATAGAAAAAACGCATCTAATGGATCTTCTTCCTTTCCTTTGGCCTCGACATATTGTCTGAATAATTTCTGCGATAGAGGTAGTGTTTTATTTCTGATAGTATGATTTGATAATGCCGAATCAGAGCGTGAACTTTCCCCGACGTCAGATGTTTGTGACTCTATAATTGGGATGTCTTTCGTATCTATGTCTAAACTATTATCAGAACAATCAAGGTTTGATGTCTGTGATCTGTCCTGTAGGTGTGGCTTTAAAAATTCTAACTCCTTCTCAAATTTAATTGGTTTTTGAGTTTTTCGCGCAGAACCGCTTTTATATTGTCTCAAGAGCCTTTTTGTAACAGTCACGAAGTTTCTTCCAATGTTTCTGACATTCGGGCACCAGAAAAAAAAACAGTTTGAAGACTCTGATAAATCACGATACGCAATTGACAAATTAGTTTTACAAATACTTAATACAGATATTATCAATAACCAACACGTTCGACTTTTAATTCAATAAATGTTTCCTTTTCAATAAAGTTGACTTTCATATTGGTATGCTCTCCATAATCCTAATCAAGGAATCTACAATGAGACAACCCTACGATATTTTACTATTCACCCCTAAGGCGTGTTTATTGTCCCCTGATGGAAGGCAAATAGAAATCACCTATATTTTGTTCTAAACTTTTAATAAATTCAAACATATTTCAATAGAAATGCACAAAGTTCAATATTTTGACTTAAGACTCAATAAATAAATGCGATGAAGTGGGGTATCGATTCGGCCGATCATTCCACTCGACACCACCAGAACGATACACCAGGAGGTGTCGTATGGAATCACTATTCCGTTCGATACTACCGATTATTAGTGATGTCCTGCAAATTATCATAGGTGAATAGAGGTATTCACAGTAGTTTAATTAGCAGTGTGATTTTATCTGTTTACAATTTCATATACTTGGTTGTTGATAACTTTGATAACTCAAGGGTAGGTCGATGCAAGAAGTTCTAAACAGTATAGTACCTACATCTGATACAAAAAGGTCATACCATATTATTGTTTGATTATTGATTGATTGATTGATTATTTATTGAATTCGTTGTTGTTATTGTATCTCAGAACGATGAAGTTTCTGCAACAAAAGAGCACACTTGCGAAAGAGATCCCTACGTAAATGATCGTCTGCTATTTACTAAGGCCTTACAAAATGAAGTAATTGCATCAGATAAACCAATTCCAACTATATTCAATGATGCTGTGTTTGCATCAAAACTATCAGGACTTGATTTAGTAGATCCTGTTCCCAAATTTAATAGTATTAAACAGTCTCTTTATGATGCTAGAAATAAAGAACTTGGTGTTCCAACCACAATATTTAAATCACCCGGTCAAGTGACAGTGCCATTGGCATTTCAAGATTCAATATTAGCAGATTACTATTATAATGGTACTCGCATATTGGTGTTTTGTCCCTCACGTTGTCGTAGTATGATTAGTAAAATCAAAGAGTATTTCGCTGATGGAACTTTTGGGGTTTGTGCAAAACCATTCGGTCAAATGTACAACATTTTATGTGACACAGGCAGCAGCATTGATAAAACGTCAGTAGTACCACTAATATGTGCATTTATGTCGAATTGAAAAAAGAGCAGCTACCAATTATTATTTAACATGATTAAGTCGCGATTGCTAGATTTTCAACCGACTAAAATACACTGTGATTTCGAGCAAGCGGCAATGTGTGCCTTTAAAGAGGAATACCCTGGTATTATATTGAAGGGTTGCTATTATCACTGGAGTAAGAATATTTGGAAAAAGGCGAAAAACAACCAAACAAAACCAGAGAAAAGAATAGTCGCTCTAACAGCAGTTCTGCCACTATTACCACCACAATATGTTTTGGAAGGATGGGATTATATCAAATCTCTAATTAATAGAACAAATAAGATAAATATGAGCAGATTTATAAGCTATATCCAAGATTTTTGGTTGAAGATACATACTCCAAGCGTTTTCATTCAAAATTAATTAAACAAATAATCAAGACTACAGTTACTTTGCACCGAACCTTGAATATATTGAATAAACTTGTTGGAACGGAATCAAGTGCACGGAGCGGCAACGGTGCAGCAACAGTGCGGCGAGCCATACCGCGAACGCGCGACGACAGGACGGCAACATAGTAAGCTCCACGTATTATGACATGTTCATTTCGCTGTTATAGTATAATAGTGCGGTGACTGGACTTCAGAGCTAATTTCAACAACATTTCATGTTTATTATTTGCTTAAAATGGATGATATAAACGTGGAAGAACTTATAAATGAAATTGAAATACGTCCTGCTATATGGAACACCAAAAGCGACAAATATAGTAATCGCACGGAAACAAAAAATGCCTGGGAAGGTATCTATGAAACATTTATAGAGAATTTTGAAAATAAAACTACAGGTGAAAAAAACTTAGCAGGTAAATATTTATTTATCAAATTTTGTCATTTTGCCATGTTAATTGTCCTTCGTTAACAAAGTATTCTGCAAAGGATCATGCTCATCAACGGTACTGGTTTTTCTCATGCATCAAGATAAAAATTATATTACAATTATTTTCTTTATTTTTGAAGTCATTCTGCAATTAGAATTACAATTTTGTATAGGGGTTTATTTTGTAAACTAAAAAGTTATGAATTACCTACTGCCGGCAGTGCCGGCTATTCTTACGTTAAAGTGTTGCCATAATCAAAATAAGTAAATATATTGACAACTCTAATCGATTTTTTTTTGTATACGATTGGAAAGGTAAATCGCGGGGTTTTATATAAATAATAAAGTGAGATGATACTACTGTGGTGTGAAATAATTAGTATTTCACACACACAGTAGTCGTATTACTTTGCTTTCAAAACTTTTTAAAGCAATTTCACTTTGTTGCTAACGATACATAATATGAATGATTGCATAGATTTTTTTTTAATTATTTATTTATTTATTTATTTATTCAACTTTATGCACAGTAATTTTGTACAAAGGCGGACTTAATGCCAAAGGCATTATCTAACAGTCAACCTTAGGGTGATGCAGAGATACATTGAGGTAGGTGCAGTGCACTATGACCACAATAATAATACATACATTATACATACACACTATAATACATAAGAAATTCATACACATACTTTTAAATATATTTACTTACATATTACTTACTTATACTTACTACTTATATATATACTTATATATATACTTATATATATACTTATATATATTCGTATAATATATACTTATATAATATAAACTTACCTATACTTACATAATTATACATAATGACAAAGTATTTCTAACATTAAGGTTTTACATATTACTATGACTAGGGGCTACTGTAGTAGAGCTGACGTACTTTGTACTTGAATGTTGCACGGTTAGTAGTCATCCGGATTTCGAGAGGAAGCGCATTCCAGAGGAGAATTGCTTGCACGAGGAAAGAAGAATGAGTTAGGCTGGAACTATGAGTAGGACAGTGGAGAAGACGGTTGTCAGCTGACCGCAGATTTCTGTTGTGATGAGAACCAAGTAGCTGAATATGAGATGATAAATAAGAGGGGACATTAGGAGTGGCTAAAATTTTATGTATCATCATCACCGCCCTCAAGCTGCGTCGCTGACGTATCGGCAACCATCCTAACTCCGAACGATGAGCTGAGACGTGATCATATTTCCTAAGGTTAAAGGTGAATCGAATGCAATTGTTGAGAAGGCGGTCGAGTTTATTGAGCAGATCTGCATTCAGGTCGAGATAGCATACATCACCATAGTCCACGATTGGAAAGATTAGCGTTTGCATTAGCATTGCCTTGGTTTTGGTTGGTAGAAAATTTTTGAGGCGATAAAGACTACGCAGCATTCCTGTAACCCTCTGACAGACCTTTGTAACTTGAACTTGCCAGTTCAAGGTGGAGTCAACATTCAATCCCAGATTTTTGACACTATGCGTGACAGGAATAATTCTTCCGTTGAACTTTATTGTTGGCAGAGTTGCACTGTCTACCTTATTCATCCTATGGCTACTTCCAATTAAGATACTCTGGCATTTATCGGGGTTAACAGAAAGACAAAGAAATTATCTTGCTTCGGTTTGATATAAATCGAACCTTTTTGATAAATGAATGATTATACAACTAAATCAGTCATTTGAAATAATTATGTATCGAGTGTATTTATTCGAGTAATCAATTTTCATTTAAAATCTAAAATGGCAACATTGGTGTTGATGTCTCAAACATTCATTGCGAAATTGAAATTACGTTATAAATAAATATTACAGTTTTTTTGTGTTGATCGAGTCCTACTCTCCACAGTAATTGTAACTCCTACTCAGGTAAGCACATTCTATTGTATTGACGTTTTCATACCTATCAGTCTATTTCTTGATTTCTCAGACAGTTACTCAGACAACCTACCCAGTCATTCTCTCGTTTTTATATTTTAATTTTTACTTCTCATAAATCACATATTAAAAACTATAGACAAATGATAGCATAAAACCATTGTCACAATGCTGAAATTGGAAGCACTCCGTGCTGTAAGCACAAAATATAATTATGTTGTGCGGCCCATTCAGTTGGGCTTGAAGTCAGTGATTTCGACATTCCTTTGCTCATTCTATTTATACTATATTCTAATGACCTTTTTTTATATTTCATTTCAAATATATTTTTTGATTGTAGCTGTCTCCAGGAAGTATTATTTGTTCCGAGTGTTTTGGACTGCTTCAAAATCGAGTTAACACAATGAGCGAAGGAAGTGCTATGCCTTTGCCTGCTCTTGGACATAGAAGAATCTGCTTTCCTTGTGGAAATTCTATTTTACGAGCACCAAGAACATACCCTGTGCGACATGATCGACAAGAAAGAAACATGTTAATGAGACTGGTTCCACTGCACTTGGTAAATATTTATTAGTATGTTATTGAGAATATGGAGCTCTACTTGGGCTAACAGAAAAAATATTTAAGCACCTTATTTTTTTTAGGTTTCCAGAATGGAAAGAGTATGTGCTGCATGTTGGAGATCAGCTACGAGAGAAGTACAGAGGCAACAGCAGCATGAATCAAATCGTCCTACTGTAGCACATGCTGTGTCAAGTGATGATTTCAATATTCCTGAGCCACCTCCTCTTCCATCTTCAAGACCAGTAGCAGTTCAATTAGTGGCACCAAAAATCACATCATCTTTATATAGACGTGCTGCAAACACATCTGGCCACTGCATATTCGTTAATTGTTTTGAAAATGAACGTCTACTTGTACCATGTGCTATAAAAGATTTATTATTGTATCATTATAAATTTTATGTACCATATGGTGCATGTGTTTGTCGTCACCACTTGGATCATGGTTCTTGGAATGAATTAACCTCCCAATTGAGGGATTTTACTGGTAGTCAATTTGATAATATTATGACTATGATGCAGCGAGCAGCTAATAACAGATTTGATTTTTCAAATATTAGGATGATGCCTCTATATTTATGTCATTATTGGCTTGGATTCAATGCTGACCAGTTTTATGATTTACTTAACAGTATCCCAAATCTAACAGAACAGGTACCAAATGCTTCTATAGCCTTGTGCATATATTGAGTTAAGGTAAGAACTGGTGACAGTAATGAAAGGTTGGCTACTCTTTTTAATAAACCTCGAACCACTTTAGAACGGTGGATGTCAAAAGCAAGAAATTGTTTAATGAGTGATTTTGTCCCCTTGCACTTAGGGTTTAATCATCTTACTGTACAAGATGTTGCTTCTCGAAATAAGATTATACCAGAAGGACTGTTTAGTAATCCTGATTTGCCACCAGATGTTAAACCTGCAATAGTTATATGTGATGCTACCTATGTTTTTGTGCAAAGTAGTTCAAATTATTTGTTTCAGAAACAAACCTACAGTTTACAAAAACTAGACAACCTAGTTAAACCATTTTTGATTGTGTGTTGCGATGGCCACATTGTGGAATGTCTTAGTCCATACAAAGCCACTCTTAATGATGCTACAATCACAAGTTTAAACTTAAATAATGAGGGATCTTGTATAAGCTCATTTTTTAGAAGAGGTGATATTTTTCTTCTTGATAGAGGATTTCGAGATGTTATAAATGAACTCCAAGAACACGGTTTTGTCACCCACATGCCAGAGTCTCTCCTCGAAAATGAACACCAATTAACAACCCAGCAGGCAAATCGGTCTCGTCTAGTAACCATGTGTCGCTGGGTTGTAGAAATAGTCAATGGTAGGATAAAAAGAGACTATAGACTATTCCGTCATGTATTCAATAATAGAGCTGCTATGCACCTCAATGATGATTTTAGGATTTGTTGTGCCTTATTAAATAAGTTTCATGTTGCCATAGATGACCCACCGGAGGCTTTGGAATATGTTACAATAGCTAAAAGTAGACTTTTTCTAGTAAACCATCTGGCAACATATGTAGCACAAGAAAATCTTAACAGAAGGAGAGCTAGCTTCCAAACAATTGATGGCAATCATCCTCATTTGGATAGATTCCCACGACTCACAATTACTGACCTTAAGCGGTTTGCTCTAGGTACATATCAATTAAAACAGGCCAGATCTTACTTCGGGGAACATGTTCGTCAGTCTGGAATATATTCAGTGGAAGTGAATACTGAAATTGATGAGGATATTCCTCTGATTTTAGGCCTAAATAATTATTTGTTAAGAGGTAGGATTAAATCCAGGCATGTGAACAGTCGTACATATTACACGTATTTATTAATAAGCAGAGACGATGCTGTAGCAAATACATTACAAGCCATAGTAGGTTATTGTTGCAACTGCCTTGTTGGTAAGCGAACTGTTGGCTGCTGTGCTCACATAATGACAGTGGTGTGGTTTTTGAGTTGGGCTCGATACAATGATATCACTGCTCCAGCATCTTATTTAGATGATTTTTTTAATGAAAATGATGAATGAAGTCATTCGCTGTTTCTATATGTATAGGTACTTACCTACCTACTTACTGTAAGGGGTAAAAAACTATGATTGATTATATACCTACCTACGTGTTTAAATTGCTACCAGTGTCACTGGATTAAATTAAAGATCTCTTTGAATTCTGTTGTTTTTTTTACAGCTCTCCTTTTTTTTGTATTTGTAACTGTTTTAACAGGAAATATAAAGGCAAAATGCTGATTTATTTAAGTCTATCCCATCAGATATGCTAATTAATCTGCTACGACCTATAAACTTACCTCTATACACGACGGATATTTCTATTTTGAGGTTAAGTTACGTTTTCTAAAAAAACTTGGAAATGCGGGTTTTGATTCCAAAATGGCAATTGTAGATGGTTATTTGGTTAATTTATAAACCATCTAAAACAACTTTGGAATTGACGCAACCCTGTACCGTGGTCCATATTGTCGTGGTCATTCTCCTTTATCACGAACTAATGTTGCTGTGAAATTCTGTTCATTTTGAACCACCTGATCCATCGGCCGGTCTTGAATTAATTGATTACTATCAGACATTCCACTACAGTGACGTTGTAAGAAATTATGTAAAATACAGATAGCTTTTTATTTACTCCTTAAAACTTGCAATTTTATATCATTATTGAATATAAGACTAATAAAAGTAGGTACATAAAATATTCTATTATAATATACAATTACTTACAAATTAATATAAAACTATGCTAACTATACAATATATACAAAAATGGAATGGAGAAAAAGAGGGAGACTAATTTTAGGCATCGAAAAATTCCTCCCCATCGATCTCTACTGGTACCGTGCCCAAGAGGCTGGCGGCATTACCACGCTGAATGGCGATGCCAATTCTTTGAGCGAGGTAAAGGCCAGCCTTATGGTCACGGGAAGCGTCGATTAGTCGCTTCGCTATTTCTTTGATTAGTGCGCGCGCGCTTGGACCCCACGGACCCAACGTTTCGACTCCAAACGGCTCAAAAATATAATTACCAGTTAAATTGGTATATTTGCGCCGTTTGAGAGTCTCCGCTGATGCAGCAGCAGCGCATGCGCAGTCCATCGTACTTGGAAGATGGGAAGGCGCCAGGGTGTCGACGCAAGTTGCATCCCACACCAAAGGCCTACCCATCTTCCAAGGTATCAACGACATACCGTCCGGTCTCTTACCATCGTCGCGAGCCAAACCAACAGGTTCAAGTATAGCTGGCACGCCGGCGGTGACAAGAGCTCGACGGATAATATCGTTAATGTTTGCATGTCGGGACATGCGGCCTGCGCTCCTGTTGCAAGACAATCCGTGATGTCCAAGGCTATCGACGGCTTCTCCACAGAGACACCGATGCGGAGAAACACACGGTGCACCCAAACGGAGGCAAGTCGCAATGCGGAAGGTCGTGTCGTCCAACATTGTTCCAATGTTGGGCGAAGGAAGTGCCTGGAGCCATACACCAGATTCCCATTCACCCACAGCCAATAGACGAGCGCGCTCAGCAGCGCTGGTAGCTGTACTGATTAAAAGTTTTTTAACACCAATACTGAGCGGCTCATCCCATTGCTTTTGGGAAGATGGGTTGGAGGGCATGGCGGCAGTTGGACAAGTCATTTTCCAAGCATTTACAGCTTCGGCCTTACCTGGCACATCCGAATTAATCAGTGAAGGAGATAGAATTTTCCTGACTAATTCTTCAGTGCCATGGACCGACGACAAAAATGCTGGCATACTTACATCTGCAATTTTGCGAACGCCGAGGCCCCCGAGACGAACTGGAAGGGACGCCTGAAGCCACACTCGATCGTTCAAATTTATATTTAAAATTTTGCATAGAGTGTCTTGCAGCACTTTATCCACTTGACCTAAAAGTTCCAAAAATTTAAAAAGTTGAGTTGAACGCAGAGCATGTGTAAATTTTGGTACGAAAAGACAATGCCGAATAATGGTGAAAGCTGAATGTATATTAAATTGGTACAGTCGCTCCGAAAAATCACAAAAAAAATTTATTTTCTCTTCCACAAAAGACTCGTAAGCATCTTCAAGAATTGGCGACCCAAGGAGGCGGAGAGAACTTTTTTGTAAAACTTTTAAATTTGGAGCCAAAGCATTGAATTTTGAGAGAACCGAAAGATTGTCAATTTGATCACTGAAAAAAATTTCACATTTGGTGGGATTTAGTTCTAGGCCGATTGAACTAAATTCTTCTTTTAGAAACGCCAAATCTTTTAATACTGTTTCTACATCGCCTCCGAGAGTACCATCATCTAGATACCAAACGTTAAATTTAGAATTTAGTCGCTGAATTATAGGGTGAATTGCCAGGCTGAAAATGACTGGCCCAAGAGGATCACCTTGTTGACATCCTACTGCTGAATTTAAAATATTTTCCTTATAAAGTAATTTAGAAGGATGCCTATAGCACTGCCAGAGAAATTTAAAATAGCTTGAACAATATCCGTCGCAAACGATACATCTACATTTATTGGTCGATGTAATATTCGCCATTTGTTAGTCATAATTCCGAACGTACACTCTATGTATCTTCGAGCACGTGATAGGCGGTACTTAAATTTTTTTTTTTGATGATTCAAACTATTTCCACTGTAGGGGCGTTGTATGAAATCACTGATGCTTCATCACCGACAAAAACAAACGGTAGTGGTAAACCATTTACTGTTATTGGCGTAGAACTTGGTATATTCAGGCTGTTGTTTTGAAGTTTCTTGAAAAACTCACTGTTTTTAAATATTTGTGAACCTGATGCTTTCCCATATGAACAACATCGATGAAAATGAATTTAAAATTTGAATATATTATTAATTTGAATATAGTTGTAGTAAAGCGAACCGCTTTTAGGGGGCTTAATTATTCTTACATGTTTCCCATCTATAGCGCCCAAACAATTGGGGAAGTTTGCATTAGTTGCAAAACCATGTGCGATTCTTAACCAATCTTCTTTTTTGAGATTCCATGTTGATAAGTGAACGTTCGGGACGACGAAGAAATAATACACTTTTACTCGTAGGTACTTGGTGTAATTATTGTCCATTGACGATTCACAAAAACAATTTATTTTTACATCTATTTATAGGTGGCCGTGTAACGAAACCATAGCGCGAGCTAATTCGATCTTAACGCCATCTATCGAGCCACGCATCTATCAATATTTACATCTATTTATAGGTGGCCGTGTAACGAAACCATAGCGCGAGCTAATTCGATCTTAACGCCATCTATCGAGCCACTTGACAGTTACATTAGTACAATGACTCGAACGTTCTTAAACTAGATATACATTATTTGGACATACCGCCCATCAAGGACATAATGCACCTTGTCCTTCAAACAACCGCCCATCATGAACAGAATGCACTCTGTCCCTCAACCTGAGTACATGAACATACAAAAAAAATACAAAAGTGTTACAATTATGTGCTTAAAGGTAAGATACATAACTTTGAGGTAGGCCTCTTAATAACTGTGCCCTTTGTGCGTACTGTCACCACTCTAGTAACGTTATCTGGACCTGGATGTTTTTGCTCTATTCTACCTAGCAACCATCTACCTGGAGGCATGTCGTCTTCCTTTATTAAAACTACATCACCTAGTGATGGTTCTGGGTTTTTGTATTCCCACTTATGCCTCTAATTCTTCGCCTAACTCTTCCTCTTGACATCTCTTCACACACACTTCCAAAGCTGCATTCATTTCTTGAGCTATCAAATGCTTAGTGCAGTGCTTTTTCCCTGAAGTTTTCCTGAGATTCAAGAACCTGCGACAGTAAGCAATTACGCGAAGGAGTTTGGATAAGCAAGAGAACCTTTGCCATAGAGTAATATCCAAGACAGTGGTGTGCGTCTTCGTTTGTTCTTGACTTGTGACCAGGTGTTTTGGTTTCTTGAAATCAATCACTTTGTGCCTCAAAAATTCTGGCCCATCAAACCAGATTGAGGTCGTTGATAGTTCTGTTGGAGAAATACCGCGAGACGCGCAGTCAGCTGGATTTTGCTTGGACGAAATATGGGACCAATGGTGAGTATCTATAGTGGTTAATATCTCCGAGACCCTATTTGCAACGAAAGTTTTCCATCGGCTTGGGTGCTGATTCAGCCATGCCAGCACTACCTCGCTATCCGTGTAAGCGTATAGGTTGGCCTTGGATATTCCTAATACTTCAGCCACTTCAACAATCAATTTCGACAATAGAACTGCCCCACATAGTTCGAGCCTCGGGATCGACACCTGTTTTATCGGAGCTACCTTTGTTTTCGACGTCACTAATGATACATGAATATTTTCCTTTTCGTCTATCACTCTGAGGTATACAACAGCGGCATATGCTAGTTTCGATGCATCCGCGAAACCATGTAACTCCAGCCTTCCTGTCTGGTGGGTATGCAACCATCGTGGGATTCTCACATTTTCTAAAGAGGGTAAATCTTGACGGACTCCATTCGGTCAATAAAATGATGGGAACTTCTTGATCCCAATCAATACCAGCCAGCCATAATTTCTGAATAAAGACCTTGGCGCCAATTATACATGGCGCCAACCATCCCAGAGGATCGAACAACCGTGAAATATCGGAAATAACCTTCCTTTTCGTAGCAGGTTCACACAGCGGAGCAAGATTAACAGTGTATCGAAAGACGTCCTCCCGTGGATACCAGGTAAGTCCTAGAATTTTTGTTATTTCATCCAACTTTATTCTCAACACTTCGTCCGAACTATCATTCTCATTTTTTATCTTATCCAATAATTCCTTGCTATTAATAATCCATTTTTGCATTTGAAACCCGCCTTTAGCCAGTACTCGCGTCAGTTCCCTGTAAATCTTATAACCGTTATCGACATTCTCAGCCCCAGTCATAAGATCATCCATATAGAAGTCGTTTCTTATTATTTTTGCTATTTCAGGACTATCTTGGCACTCGTCATTAGCTACTTGTTGCAGGGCCCGCACGGCAAGATATGGTGCTGCGGCCGTTCCGAAAGTTACCGTGACCAATTCGAATTCTTCTATATCTCGTTCAGGACTTTCTCGCCAAAGTATTCGCTGAAATGGAGTATCTTCTTTATGTACTAGAACTTGTCGATACATTTTGATTATGTCTCCAACTAGACATATTTTATATTTTCTCCAGCACATAATAGTATGACGGAGTTCGGCTTGCAAAGATGGACCAATCATCAAGTTATCATTAAGGGATATCCCGTTCATCCCCTTACAGGATGCATCAAACACAACCCTTACCTTGGTCGTGTCCTTATCCTCCCGGACTACAGCGTGGTGGGGTAAGTAAACAGCTTCTTTATTGGTTTTTTCTAAATTAGTGACCTTTCTCATATGATTAAGTTCTAAATAATCCGTTATAACATTAGTGTAATCTGTTCTTAGTTTAATATTCTTTCCTAATTTAAATTCTAACCCTCTTAATCTTTGTTCAGCTATTTTCCTTGACTCACCATACTTGCAGTCCGGATCAGCGTCCCGAAATGGTAACCGTACGATATATCGACCATGACTATCCCTTTCTGTGGTGGCTGTAACAAGCTCCTCACATCTTATCTCTTCTTCCGTGAGCATCTTCTTGATTCCAGTTGGTTCGGCTTCCAATTCCCAGAATCCTTTCAAGAACTCGTCAGCGCTTAGACAAGAATGCATCACCGTGATATGAGAAGAGACATTAGCCCGATTATCCACTTCACAGGCGCCAGACAATATCCACCCGAAGGCAGTATCTTGCACTAAGATTGACCCACTCGAATCCCGGCTAATACCTGCCTTTATAATGTGGCTGTATATCTCAGCACCCAACAAAACGTCAATTTTGTTGGGCCTGTGATACTCGGGATCAGCCAACTCACCCACAGTCAATTGTACCCGTTCTACTCTAGTTACTTTCGTAACTGGTAGAAGGGACGTAATCGACTTCAAGACGTAGGCATTAACCATAATTTGAAAACGGGGATCAACCCTAGATCTTATGTTTAAGTTGACAGTGGACCTTGAGATCACACTTTTGTCACCACCTACACCACTTATAGTGTATTTAGCCGCAAATTTCTTTAACCCCAAATACTGAACGATAGATTCCGTAATAAAAGATCCTTGCGACCCTTGGTCTAATAAAGCCCTAACCATACGAAAAGTCCCGTCTTTCGACTCAGCTTGTACAACAGCTGTCGTTAACAGAACTGTTTTATTACAGTTCCCTGTCGCAAGACAAGATACCAGTGGCTCGTTAGACCCCTCCGCTTGCGCGGCCTGCTTCTGACTACCGGAAGCAAATTCCTCCTTCATCGACCCCGTCGATGAGGCTGTTTCGTGAACCGTCTCCTCGTCTACTGACCCAGAAACACCACTAGGGTGTAATAAAGAATGGTGGCGGCGTTTGCACGCCTTACACCGGGTGATGTTTTTACACTGTTTGGCAGAATGGTTGCTATGCAGACAAACAAAGCATAATTTTTTATCCATAGCAAATTCGCGTCGCTTTTCGTTTGATTCTTTACTGAATGCCTTACAAGAAACTATTTTATGATCGGCAGCACAAAACGCACAGGAATTAGGACCTTAAGCCTTTACAATATGAAAGGATTTCGTGTTGACTTTTTTATCACCACGGGGTTTCAGGTCTAAATACTCCAGACCCCTGAAGCGACCTATTAGAAACTCTGAGAATTCTGTATAGGTAGGTAATTCATCAGTCTGATCTGATGACACCATCAGTTCCCAAGCCTTTCTAGTTTCTGGATCAAGTTTGGCACTAATAATATAAATAATTAAAATGTCCCAAGAGGATGTATCTACCCCCAGAGTTCTCATTGAGTCCAAACATTCAGATGTAGTATTTACCAGACCTTTAATTTCTGAGGCTGACTCTGAAGTTAAAACCTTCTGGCTTAGTAATCGCTTTATAATACCCTTAGCTAAATACCTTTTGTTGTTGTACATTTTGTTTAACGTATTCCACGCTGTTGCGTAATTATCAGAAGCAATTTTAACATTTCTTAATAGTTGCTCTGCCTCCCCAGTTACGTGACCTTTTAAATAGTAAATTTTTTGAGCATCATCGATTGTTTTGTTTTCGTGAATTAGACTTACAAATAGATCTCTAAAAGTTTGCCACTCCGAGTATTTTCCCGAGAATGTTGGTATTTTAATGTCAGGCAACTTTACTCTACTTACTACTAGTTCACCACACGGCTTTGGGTTCGCAGATTCAATAGTAGCAGTTACTTTAGATTTTGATAAAATTACTTCTTTTAATTCGCTTTTATATTGTACATAAAACTCTTCTACCTCATCATACAAGTCGGTTTTAACATAATCGGAATTACTAAGGTTAGTCTTATTTACTGTGCTTAAGATTGTAGTATGGGTATTTGTGAACAAGGCCCACTGTTTATCTAAGTTCTCTAACCTTGTTTCTAGATATGTAATCGTTAGGCGATCCTTTGAGGACTTCTTAAAATTTGTTTTTGCTTTATGCATTTTTGCCTTAATGTCCGCCTGGATGTTGCTTAACGATTCCATTTTTATACAACAAAAATCCCAACTGATTACAAATTTCAATTACCAAGTCTTACAGCCAACAATAAAGTACAGTTAGACCACAATGTAGCTTTAGGCAATAAATCTTAACGAAATATTCTAAGTCACAAATGACATCAAATTCTAAGTCCTAAAAAATCCGTAAAATTTTACAAGTGTTTTGGACCAGTATTCTATATGAAATCGGGCATGGATTCCCCGTCTAAACCACTTTTTACTTAAAATTAACACAAGTCCTAAACAACTAAATATTTTCTAAGTCCAAGACTTAATACTAATTTCTTTAAATTTTTCTTAAGTTCCAGTTATCTTGAATTTAAAGTTCAAACTTCTATGCACTTTTTTAACTATTTAATTTAATTTTCTTCAAAGAAATAAGTTTGAAAATGTACTCACAATTTGATCCGGCACTCACTACCACCTGTTCCTGGCTTGTCTCCAACGACGTTCCCTAGCGGGACTTTGCCGTAACTCTGCCGCCGTAGCGTAGTTCCCTCCGCTTCCGCCTCACCTCCGGAAATGGCACCACTGGCCACTCGGTACCCGCCAACACTGCAGACTGCAACGCTTCGCACCCAGCGCCTTGCTTGCAGGGGGTCTTGTTCTGAACCGCAACTCGCCGTCCAGCTGAGACGAAAGGGTAGATAGTAAGGATGAAAATGGCGAAAGATACTCATTTGTTTTTTTCGCAACTTTGAAACTTTCCAGTAAAATACATGTAACTTTGTAATAATACAAATTTAGGGCTATTTTAAAAATAGAAATTTACATGTATAATACATGTATTAATCAATGTATTTTTCATTGTGAATGAAAAAAGAACGATGATAATGGCAGTGTTTATTATAATTTTACGTTATTTATTATTAACTATATATACAAAAAAAGGTTTCTATAATTCAATATCACTACTGAACCTGAACGTCGTCGTCTGGTTCATCAATTGGGACACCATTGATACCGTCTTTAGCATGGACAAATTTTAGATTCAGCTGTCAAACGGTTCCGGTCTTTGGTGTGTGTCCGCCCAAACAAAGACCAATTTCTCCCACTAGCGGCTGATGATGGTGGATTACTCAAAATTCTTACGGCAATAGCAGACAATGACTTTGAGTGACACAGTCCTAGCCACCAGTCACGTGGGTGAAGTTTGGTACGTGACGAAGATGAATTATTTTCCATACTCCTAATAGGACTCCACAACAGCTCGTTACTCCAAAATTGACTTCGTGCCCTATATTTCGCTAAATTCTGAAATACTAAAGTATTGTCAATAGACAATACATCCGCAACCTTTGATATAAAATGTGTAGCAGAGCAATATTCATCGTCATTAAGGCTTATACATGTATTGTTCACAAGAGGGTGGTACGTGGGATCAAGTAAATAGGCTGCTAAATGGATTGGCTTCAGACAGAATGACCGACGACTATCGCAATAGTTTAAAATTTCTTCTTTTATTTCTGTAGTTAAAAAATCACAGACTTCAAGACTGCTGATACTGTTTTTTGTAGTGATGAAAGCCTCTAAAACGTCAGATAAAACTGAGTCATCAGATTCTATTTTTGCTATAGAATTTGCAATGGGAGAAAGTAACTTCTTAGCATTTCCAATATGGATCCAAGTTTCTTCACACATCAAGTATCTTTTTAAATTTGGTTGCATATTTGCCTCTCTTGAAATTAATAAAGCTTGTAACACTTCCTGGTTTTCTAAAAGTGATTCAAACGCTAAATAAGCTCCGGCCCATCTTGTGGTGGATGGAATTTTTAAAGTTCTAGCTTGAACGCCGTACTGATCGTTTTGTTTCTGTTCGAATAAAGCCAAAAGTGTGTGAATTTTTTTAATTTGTGAAATTATCTTCTTAAAAATGGGTTTTGGTGTTGTAACAAGAAAGTTGACCAATCCTTGGCTGGCTGGTCATATATTAGTCCATCCATCTGTTACAAACCCCAAGTTAGTACTTTTTTGTAATTTTCGATCAGTGTCTTCTTTTACTCGTACATATTCTGCATTTAATAATGTATTGCTCATCGCATATTTATTCGGTGGAATGTAGTTTTCATTTATAGCTTTTATTGCCGATTTCCAGTAAGGTGATTCAAATAATGACAATGGTAAATTTGTAGCATATACTGCACGAGCTAATGCTGCATTAATTTTGTCCACAACATCTTTATTTTGCAAATTATCCACTCCTGTTGATGTAGTTTATACTACATTGCCATGATTTTGATCATTCGGCCGAGCAAGAGAAACAGTACTATTACTTACAGATTGCGAACTTGTCGATCGTGAGTATCGTGACATAGGAGATACTCTTGATATGTTGCTATATTTTTGCCTCAAATCACTTGGACATTTATCACAGTTCGCTATATGTTCTTCCATACGCGTAGCACTTCTATAACCATATTGTTTTAAGCAATAATTGCATTTCACACTTTTATTACCGTCCGTCACTTCACAGTGCTCCCAAACACTGCTTTTTCTTCGCGGCATATTAACTCTTGCTTCTCTCAGTAATATTCAGAGCGCAAAGGCAACACAATAAACTATCCAGAATCTAGTTGATAACAACTATCACGATGCAACGG
This sequence comes from Eilema griseolum, assembly GCA_963662185.1. Lineage (NCBI taxonomy): Eukaryota > Metazoa > Arthropoda > Insecta > Lepidoptera > Erebidae > Eilema > Eilema griseolum. The sequence goes on along the minus strand of OY759231.1, from coordinate 20,891,951 downwards.
TACTAGAGAGTCAGTAACTACAGAAACATATCAATGATTGCGCGAATCCATAAGAAAATAAATTATAACTACCCACTAATAAAAAAGTGTCTTAATTAGTTAAGTCTGTCATTCATGATCGTTAAAACATCAGTAGGTACCATATTTTGTCCTTTTCATTATAATAATAAAATAATGATCCGAATAATCGTGCAAATACAATTTGTTGGGAGAACAGCGAAACATACAATGTAAAATACATGTAAAAAACGGAAACTTCCGAAAGATACATCGTAAGGTCTCATTGAAAGTTTCTGTATTTTATTGAAAAATACAAAGTCCGATTGAAAAATACACGTATTGTACTTGTGATTTTCATCCCGTAGATAGCCACTACCACCACCGATGACTACCGATGACACACCCGGTCAATCCGGCTCCGAAGGACCATGAACGTTCGGGACGATGAAGAAATAATACACTTTTACTCGTAGGTACTTGGTGTAATTATTGTCCATTGACGATTCACAAAAACAATTTATTTTTACATCTATTTATAGGTGGCCGTGTAACGAAACCATAGCGCGAGCTAATTCGATCTTAACGCCATCTATCGAGCCACGCATCTATCAATATTTACATCTATTTATAGGTGGCCGTGTAACGAAATCATAGCGCGAGCTAATTCGATCTTAACGCCATCTATCGAGCCACTTGACAGTTACATTAGTACAATGACTCGAACGTTCTTAAACTAGATATACATTATTTGGACAATAAGAATGATTGAATTCAGTCCTACTGCAACCAGCGGATAAGTACCTGCAATATTTTTTTTTCAGCTATGGCACTTCAAAAGAAATGGAGACATATTAGAGACGCATATGCAAGAGACTTAAAAAAGCAGCGAGAATCAAAAAGTGGATCCGAAGCAAAAATACAACGCAAGGTCACGCCATCGCTTGGTATGTGTCAACTTATTTATAAAAAACCTATTTCGTATTTTTGATTGTTGATTATTTTTGTTTATTGAACTAATTAGTAAATTAATTAAACTAAATTCTTCCCAATATTAATTTTTTTTATCAAAAAAGTGAAAATAACGCTCTATTCCACTCTAATCCACTTCTCAAATCCATGAATGGATTAGATTCCGCTTTTAAGTACACTCTAATCCATCAATGGATTAGATTCCGCTTTTAAGTACACTCTAGTCCATCAATGGATTTGATTCCGCTTTTTATTCCACTCTAATCCACTTCTCAAATCCATGAATGGATTAGATTCCTCTTGATGGTACATAAACTCACGTCTATTTCCCACTGGGATAACAAAACCGATGGATTGCCTTTTGTTATGAATCTGTATGAATGACATAGGTACCTACTTGTCTTTTTTCTTCCTTGTCCATTATTCACATGTACATATGCGTATCGGAAGTAGACCGTACTTGACCTTTTTAAGCGTGACTCTAATTTCGTAAAAATATGTTTAGTTTTTCCTCTGTGTGTAGGATCGGGTTATTTTCTTATTCTATCAGTATGTTACTACTTTCATGCTGCTTTTGCCATAGGTATCTAACATTCACCGCAATACATCATTGAAGGTATCATTACGACCACTCTTGCCTCTGGGGACAACTATTTTCTACTGACCACGGCAGGTATGGCCCTATCTAATGATTTACCCAGTTCAAATTTTTCTCTACATCTTCACTACACTACTTGTCATTTTTTTATACACACAACCCAAACTTAGGTAATGATACATTCAGAAACTTCCTCTTGTTTTTCTCCCTCACATTTACTTTCACTTCTATTTTCTTTTATTTACAATTTATATCATCATCATTTTACACATTTATCTTATTTACATTATATCAACATTTTATATCTACTACAGACACGAAACCATGGTTCGGACATACGTGAAAAAATTTACAAATTCACGCAATGGCAAAAATCACTGTCCCTACTTAAGTTATTCAAATGAGGACTTACAAGAAGCCATCGAAGCTATTCAAAATGGTCTACTAAGGCTAAAAGGTGCATCTGAAAAGTATAATATTCCTAAAAGTACTTTAAGTAGAAAGTGTCGTAATTTGAACTGCACACAACAGAAGCCCGGCCTCCAACCCTTTTTTTCAAAAAACGAAGAAATGGCATTTTTGGAATATATTAAAATATTGAGTGCTTGGGGATTTCCTCTTGATTCCACTGACTTAAGAGTATTTGCACAACAGTCCTGACTGCCTATCATGGATTTGTCGCACCAAATATAAAATATGGCATAATTTTCCGGGGAAACTCTACTGATGTGGAATATGCGTTTAAAGCGCAAAAGAAATGCATAAGGGCCGGGCCATCTGCAATATAAAAACTATTGATAGCTGTCGTCCCTTTTTCATTAAATTAAACATTTTGACTCTCCCATACGTACACTTCACCTTAGAGACAGTTATCTTTGTAGAAAAGAATATTGATTTGTTCGAGAAGCTTAAAACTAAGAGACATAACTTAAAAATTTCTATTCCCTCCAACTTCACTGCATACTTAAACAGGAGCATTTTCTGTATGGCTCCTAAAATATTTAATCACCTACCAAAGACAATTCTTGAAGAGCCTTGTATTGACTTTGCAAAAAAGTTACTTAAAAAATGTTACTAGAGAAATGTTTCTAGTCTGTGGATGATTATTTGAATGATTGTAATTTGTTTTTTTTTTTTTTTTTTTTTTTTTTTTTTTTTTTGTTTCCGGTCCTTGTATTGTGAATATCATAGTGTTGACGCCCCGGGAAGTTTATCAATAATAAATACATCATATCCATAGTTCGCACAACTGAAGCACATCCAAGTCAGTAAAAAGTGAAGTTACAAAGTTTAAAATAATAATCACATCACATATTGATCGATTATATGAAGAATTTTGAAAAAACAACATCAACAAAACTTTGAGGTTAGAAATATTATATCAATAGACATCATAGAATACAGCAGTGGTACCAACACAATAAAACTGATAGTCAATGTTGCCAGTTAAAAGCTACTAATTTACGAAACATCCTCAGTGTAGTCAGTTAAAAACTACTAACATACGTAACGTTCCTTTACACGTAAGAAGTAAGAACAGAATAAATATGGAAGAGCAATTCCAATTACTATTCGATAAAATGAAAATCGAAATGGAAAAGCAAACAGTGGAGTTGAGTAACACAATAATGGAAAAAATTGATGAGAAACTAAAACCTATCGTAGAAGAAAATAAAAATTTGAAACTTAAAGTCGAAAACTTGGAGAGAATAGTAGAATATCTAGAAAGAGAGAAAAAAAGTAACAATATAATAATTCACGGATTACCTGAAAAGGAAAAGTCTACATTGGAGCTACTCGAAAACTTGAAAAAAACGTTTCTAGACGAATCAGGTATATCAATAAAAGACTATGACGTAAACAAGATACATCGTATCGGAAAAATAAATAAAAACGAGAAACCAAGACCTACGCTTCTTGGATTAACTAGTGGCTGGAAAAAGAGTGAGATAATGAAAAATAAGAAGAAACTTAACAAAATATATTTAACAGAAGATTACTCAAAAGAAACTATAGAAAAAAGGAAAGCACTACAACCTAAGCTTATGGAAGAAAGGAAAAAAGGTAACTTTGCTTACTTAAAATTTGATAAACTTGTCGTCAAAGAAAACACAAGTTCCAATGATAAGAGAAAAAGAGAAGCTTCAACATCACCTCGAGCTGACTCACAGCCACGAAAACAGCAGACAGTGATAGGACCCAAAAACAACCGAATAAACGCATTTGAAAGAATGAGGGGGAGATCCAACTCCCTTTCTACTATAACAACAGAGGAAAAAATATAGCAACTAAAGAAATGTGATTGGAAACGGAAACCAACAAATACAAATCAGAACAAGCAACTAATACAACAAAATCAAATTATCCTCCCACCACGGCTGGTCACCGAGGGAGTAATAGACCATCACCCTCTAACAAAAAGAAAAAAACTATACATTGCAACCCTTAATACTAGAACCCTGAGAACACCAGAAGCTCAGCTAGAACTGGAAAAAGCACTGATGGACCTGAAATGGGATATACTAGGCATGTGTGAAATTCGAAGAGCAGGAGAAGCAATAGAAGAATATGCAGGTTACATATTGTTCTATAAAGGTGAAACCGGAGGACAAAAAGGAGTTGGATTCATGGTCAAAACACACCTCAGAAAGTATATAAAAGGCTTCATCGGGGTAACAGACAGAATTTCAATACTACATCTAACTATACCCAGTCATAAAAAAACATGGACCATCATACAAGTCTATGCGCCGACTGAACTAGCCGACAAAACTGAACATCAACTATTCTACGACAAACTAGGCCAAGTTATATCAGAACATTCAAAAAATATTCTCATACTAATGGGAGATTTCAATGCCCAAGTAGGAGCCAAACAAAACAATGATGAATATGTGCTGGGCAAGTTTGGACATGGCAAAAGAAGCGAAAATGGCCAAAAACTAATAGACTTCTTACTTGAGCATAATCTTTTACTTTTGAACAGTTTATTCAAGAAAAATGTGAACAACAAATGGACCTGGATTTCTCCCGATGGGAAATATAAAAACGAAATTGACTACATCACAAGCAGTCACGCAAAATTTTGCACAGACACATCAGTAATATCGAGACTAAACTTTAACACAAATCATCGTATGGTAAGAGCTTCATTCCATATAAACCCACCTAAAAAGACGAGAAAGCTCGCTGTCAATACTGCCACTGCAACTACACTAGGAATCAACAATACAAAAACAACTTCCATGGTAACACTTCTCAGCGAAATAATAAACTCAGATATTAAACAGGTCGAATCTAGTTACAACAAACTTCATAATAACCTTACTTGTCTCAATACTAGAAAAACCGACCAACAAAAGTACAACTTAAGTGAACCAACAATGCTATTAATAAATGAGAGAAAACATCTATTCAATAATAAAATGAAAAAGCAAAATATCCAGAAGATAACTGAACTAAGTAAAAAAATAAGGGAAGGCATCAGAAAGGATAGAAAAACGAAGCGACTCCAAACTCTTGTAAAACACATTGTAGCAACAGGCGGAACCAGGAAAGCTCTTAAAGAATTACGGGAATCAAGCAATTGGATACCAACCTTGAAAAACCACCAGATGCACGTTACGAGTCGAAAAGATATTAACAAAACAGCAACACAATTCTACCAAAACCTGTACTCTAACAGAGACTCCGCAAACAAGAACAGGTGTGAAACCTCTCCCCCAATCCTGAGTTCCGAACCTGAAATCTTACCTAGTGAAGTGAGACATGCAATACTTAGCCAGAAGCTAGACAAATCGCCAGGCCCTGACAAGATCACAAATGAGCTATTGAAAGGAACCTTGGAAGAACTTATCCCGATATTAACTAAAATCTTTAACGACATTATAATATCCAAATACATTCCACAACAATGGGAAACATCACATATAATACTAATACACAAGAAGGGCCCAAAAGAAGACATAGACAACTATAGACCAATTAGTTTGATGTCCAATATATACAAAGTATTTTCGAAAATCATCCTTGGGAGAATAACCACAATATTAGATGAAAACCAACCCATGGAGCAGGCTGGCTTCAGGAAAAGTTTCTCCACAATAGACCATCTACATACAGTGAAACAAATTATAGAAAAACACAAAGAGTATAACAAATCTCTGTACATGGTCTTTATAGACTACACCAAGGCTTTCGACAGTATCAGTCACAAAGCCATCTGGGAGAGCCTAGAGAAACAGGGTATCCCCTCCACCTACATCAGAATCATACGAAGCATATACTACCATAGCAAAGGAAGAATTCAATTGGAAACTTTGGGTGACGAGTTCAGAATAGGAAGAGGGGTCAGACAGGGAGATCCACTGTCTCCCAAGCTGTTCTCCGCGGTATTGGAAAATATATTCCGTAAACTAGACTGGGATCAATACGGCCTAAGCATAGATGGAAGAAAACTCAATCATCTGAGGTTTGCGGACGACATCGTCCTATTCGAAAGAGATCCATATAATCTAAAGAAAATGATTGAAGAACTAAGGAAACAAAGTGAAAGCATCGGACTATACATGAACCTGACCAAGACAAAATTACTAACAAATAGTATACATCAAGAGATTAAAATAAATAACCACCCTCTCGAATACGTAGAAGAGTATACCTACTTAGGACAAATCATCTCACATGCAGACCAATCAACCAAAGAAATAAATAGAAGAATAGCCAACAGCTGGAAAAAATACTGGTCCTTGAAAGAAGTAATGAAATCCATAGACATCAGCATAGGAATCAAACGGAAGGTCTTCGATACCTGTATCCTACCTTGCCTCACATACGGATGTGAAACCTGGTCACTCACTAAACTCCAAAGAGACAGTATAGTACACTGCCAAAGAGCCATGGAGAGGAGCATGCTTGGCGTAAAAAAGCAAGATAGAAAAAGACACACCTTCATAAGATCAAAAACAAAAGTAACAGACGTGCTAGATAAGATAGATCAACTAAAGTGGAGGTGGACAGGCCATTTAATGAGATGTCCCCAGGAAAAATGGAGTAAGATATTAACTGAATGGTACCCTAGAGATGGAAAAAGAAAGAGAGGAAGACAAGCAAAAAGATGGGAAGACGAAATAAAACTAACAGCTGGACCCAACTGGAGAAGAGTTGCAAAAGATAGAAAGCAATGGAAAATGTTAGAGGAGGCCTATGCCAAGAGGCACACTGAACTGAGAGACATTCTGTGAGAAGACACTAATAAAAAAAAATAAAAAAAAAAAAAAAAAAAAGTTCAGGATAAAAGGCTGATTGATTGATTGATTGATTGAATTTGAACTAGCATGTACATAAGTTATAATTTGATTGATATGTTAATTTATTTGCTGTTAATGTGTTACATTTATATTTCTTAACTTTTAAGGTTAAAATATTGCATGCCGCAAGGCTAAATACAGTGTTACCTTAATTTAAGAACATGACATCCTGTATCTACCTGTATTTGCAATTTATGTTAATAAATAAACTAGCCAAACGTCTAGATAGTGGTCATAAATGCTTGACTGTCTTCTTGGATCTCAAAAAAGCATTTGATACCGTCTCTATACCTAAACTTGTAAGAAAATTGGAACAGGTCGGGATAAGAGGTACTGCCTTGAATGTTTTTAAAATTATCTAGCAGACAGGAAACAAAGGACAAAAATAGGTGGCTTTGTAAAGCTTTGGTCTGGTGATCATGACGCACAACGCTGCGCTATGTGCCGCAACGCAGCGTCATGACGCAGCATTTAGCGTCCCTGCGGAGAGGTGGTCAGTTGATTATGCCGCAGCTACAAAGGTAGACGTGAACATGAACAATTTTTCTGTAATTTGTGCTTTGCTTGAAGAGGAGGAAGAAGAAGAATTGTTACTGCTTCTGAATAGACAAAGAAAATCTCCGAGGAACATGTTTTTACAACGAAGGAGTGAAGGTTGTTACGAAACCTTAATAAAAAGGCATTTAATTGATTGTGAAGAAAAATTCATGGGTTACTTTCGTGTTTCAAGGGAGATCTATAACAAGATTTTAATGGCCATAAAAGATGATATTAGTGACACACAGTCTAGAACCAGAAATCGGTATTTTGCTATTACGGCACAAGAAAAACTATTCCTAACGTTAAGGTAAGTTAAATGAATTTATTTCGGTAATTAAATAAAACAATTCATAATCATATTATTTTTATTAATCGAATACAGTAACTCGGTATAACATCAAAGTATGTTGAATGATTGCTGTGGGGATGGTGTCTCTCGTTGCGAGTTGTATGCGTGGATTAGATGCTGTGGTGTGTTGAATGATTGTTGTGGGGATGGTGTCTCTCGTTGCGAGTTGTATGCGTGGATTAGATGCTGTGGTGTGTTGAATGATTGCTGTGGGGATGGTGTCTCTCGTTGCGAGTTGTATGCGTGGATTAGATGCTGTGGTGTGTTGAATGATTGCTGTGGGGATGGTGTCTCTCGTTGCGAGTTGTATGCGTGGATTGGTTGCTGTGGTGTGTTGAATGATTGCTGTGGGGATGGTGTCTCTCGTTGCGAGTTGTATGCGTGGATTGGTTGCTGTGATGTGTTGAATGATTGCTGTGGGGATGGTGTCTCTCGTTGCGAGTTGTATGCGTGGATTGGTTGCTGTGGTGTGTTGAATGATTGCTGTGGGGATGGTGTCTCTCGTTGCGCCAAGACCAATAATTCCATTTCAGTAACGATGTTACAAACTTGTGCTCTGATTTGAGCTATTTTGTCCGGAGGAAATTGACAAACTACGTCGGCCATACTCCTAAAGAATATGTGTACTGGAATATTGCCCTTTTCTGTAATTTGTCTCAACATGTTTGTTCTTTCTTCTCTATTCTTTCTAAACTCTTCGACAATGCTGTCTCTTTTTTTCTTTTTCACTTGTGATGTACCTTGAGTTTTGTTTTGTGTTATTGAATGTCCTTCTTGCGATGGTTGTTGTGAAATAGATTCACATGGTGAATACGGCGTTGAACTCGGCGTTGAAGAAGTTGGTCCTGAACATACTGGCAAATTGTTTTCTTCATCAACCTCAAGAATATTTCCGGGATTTAGATTTGAAATAGAGTCCCTTTCTTCAAAGCTGTCATTTATGAATTTAAGTCTTTCGTCGTCATACTTTGAAACGAAAGAAGAACTTCCGGTTTTCTTCTTATTCTGATTTTTTCTATAAATGTCGCGTAAATTACGCCATAAAGCGTAAAGCCGGGGTGTGCGTGTTTGTTAGGGCGGATGTTTGCTGTCGCCGTTTGCGCTGCCTAGAGGACCCATCCTTCTCCGTCCTTTGGGTACACGTAGACCATGGCCCTACGAGTCAGATCTATGTGTGCCTCTACCGTTCCCATACAGGAGATGCTGAGACAACTCGACTCTTTGAATATCTGAGTCAGGCGGCAGATGATGCGCAGGAGCGATTTCCGAATGCCGAAATGGTATTTTTGGGGGATTTTAACGCCCACCACGAGATCTGGTTGGGCTCCTCCAAAACAGACCATGCGGGAAGAGCCGCCCACGCATTTGCTCTGGCGCACGGCCTGACCCAATTGGTGCACGAGGTCACTAGGATACCAAGAAGGTCGGGCCAAGCACCTTCTCTGCTAGACCTTCTGCTGACGAGTGATCCGGACCGGTACAGTGTATCGGTGCGAGCCGCGTTAGGCAACTCTGACCACTGCCTGGTCTGTTCCACGGTGCCTATTATGGCGCCTCCACGACCAGTGCGGGGGAAGCGGCGTCTCTGGCACTACTCGTCAGCGGACTGGGATGGACTTCGTGACTATTTTGCGTCCATCCCGTGGGTTGAGCGCTGCTTTGAAGGTAAGAACCCATCGGATTGTGCTACTGCTGTCGCCGGTGAGATCGGTCTGGGTATGGAATACTATATCTCATACACTGATGTCACCGGTGACCGCGGGGTGCGCCCTTGGTTCGGGCGCGAGTGCGCGGAAGCTGTTGAACAAAAACAGTCTGCGTACCGCGCTTGGGTAAGGGCGCGCGCCACGCGCCATCCCAATCTGGGCCACTTCAAGGCGGCGTACAACAGAGCCACAAAGGTCTGTAGAAGGGCCTATGTCAGAGCGGATGCCCTGCGCATAGCGCGGCTTGGTCAAGAGCTAGTGATGCATCCCACGGGAAGCCGTGGCTACTGGCGACTGGCTAAAGCCGTGCAAGCCAACTTCTGTCAGCCTTCGCTGCCTCCGCTGCGTAACCCTGATGGATCCCTGGCCCATGAGCCGCAAGAGAAGGCAAATCTGCTGGCTAATCTCTTTGCGGCCAACTCCCGAATCGATGATTGTGGTACCCAGCCACCAACACTACCCGACAGTGACCACGCGATGCCTGATATCCATATCAGGCAACGCGATGTCCGTGCAGTGCTGCAATCACTCGATGTCCGGAAAGCCAGTGGTCCGGATGGTATTCCAGCGGTAGTTTTGAAAAAATGTGCAGCGGAGTTGTCTCCAATGCTTACGCGCCTGTACCGGCTATCCTACAGTTCGGGTACAGTGCCTTTGCCTTGGAAGGAGGCGAATGTTCAGCCGATTCCCAAGAAGGGGGATCGCTCGGAGCCAGCCAACTATCGACCCATAGCCGTCACCTCAGTGCTGTGCAAAGTGTTCGAGCACATAATTAACAAACAGCTCATGCGGCACCTAGAGGATCACTCCTTAATTAATGACCGGCAATATGGCTTCAGACCGAAACGGTCAACGGGTGATCTTCTAGCATACGTTACCCATCTTTGGGGTGAGGCTATGGACAAGCACGGCGAGTCACTGGCAATTAGTCTTGACATCGCCAAAGCTTTCGATAGAGTCTGGCACAAATCGCTTCTTTCCAAGCTACCTGCCTTTGGTCTGCCTTCTGGGCTGTGCAACTGGGTTGCTAGCTTCCTGCAGGGGCGCCGTATTCGCGTTCTTTGTGACGGACGAGCTTCGGAGTTTCTGCAGGTTAATGCTGGCGTGCCCCAGGGGTCCGTCTTATCACCCACTCTCTTTCTTCTGCATATCAACGACATGCTGTCTACCGGCAATGTTCATTGTTATGCAGACGATAGCACTTTACATGGGAGTTATCATGGACATCCAGCGGCCAAGCAGTCAGATATCGCAGAGAAAAGGCAGCTTCTTGTCACTGAGCTTGACGGGGTCCTGAATCACATTTCTCAATGGGGCTCTGAGAACCTGGTTGAGTTCAATGCCAAGAAGACGCAGGCATGTGCGTTTACAGCAAAAGTATCTTCTTTCCTTCCCCTCCCCACTCTTCAGAGCACGCCACTGCCGCTGCAGGACAATCTCAATATCCTAGGTATGGATGTTCGCTGCAACCTGAATAACAAAAACTACATCGAAAGCATCATCAAAACAGCCTCACGAAAACTCGGAGTCCTGAACAGAGTGAGACGATTTTTCACGCCGGAGCAGCGGTGTCTTCTATACAAGACACAAATTCGCTCCTGTGTGGAGTACTGCTCGCATCTCTGGGATGGTTCAGCAAAGTACTTACTAGATGCTCTCGACAGGTTGCAGCGACGTGCGATCCGCATCATTGGGAATCCCGAGATCACGAACACCCTAGAACCTTTACAGCTGCGTAGAGATGTTGCGTCCATGGCTGTATTTTACCGTCTGTACCATGGGGAGTGTTCTGATGAGCTCTTCCAATTAGTCCCACCCTCCCCTTTCCTACACAGGACAACGCGTGCAGGTCTTAGATGTCATCCGCACACGGTGCAAAACATCCGATCAAGAACCAAGCGGTTCGGAGACTCTTTCCTCTGTCGCACCATTAAGGCCTGGAATTCATTACCAGCTCACGTGTTTCCTTCTTCCTACAGTCCCGGGTCCTTTAAGCGGGGCGTGAAAAAGCATATGATAAGGCCGTCAAGCTGAGTGTCACCATTGTCACACGGTATGTGTAAGTAATGGTGACCCTCTTTTCTGGGATTTTGCCTTCAGCTTACCATCAGGCAAGGCGAAGTCCAATTGACGTGTCCTATATAAAAAAAAAAAAAAAAAAAAAATTATTCTTACATTCTTCAGCTGAAACAATAACATTGTTAGTTAATATAGAACTACTATATAGTCTGTTTTAGTTCGATGTTCTGTGGAGGTAAACATAAGTAGTGATTTTAAACGAGATAATCCGAATAAATAAAGTATTTTTCTTCATGGAAAAATAAGATTTAGTTAGATGGATTCATAATTGATAATTCACTATTCTGATTACCTACATGGACCACTGAACTTGAACCTTTGCACCGATGTTTGACACATTAATTAAGTACCTACTTTTTTTTACAGGTATTTGGCGACTGGAGAAAGCTATAGATCTTTAAGTTTTCAATTTCGAATTAGCCATAATTGGATATGCAGAATTGTGCCTAAAGTCTTACAGAGTATATACTTGAAACTTTTAAACGTTGCACTTCCTGAACCCACCGAGGAAGATTTTAAAAGAATAGCCGAAGAATATTGGTTTTTATGGAATTTTCCTAATTGTATCGGGGCAATAGATGGTAAGCACATACGTATCGTGTGCCCAAGTAACAGCGGGTCCTTATTTTTTAATTATAAGCAGTTTTTTTCTATTGTTTTACTTGCCGTGGTCGATGCGAATCGAAAATTTATAACAATAGATGATGGTTCTTATGGCAAAGAAGGTGACGCAGGCATATTTATGAAATCTGATTTATTTAAGAAAATTCAAAATGGGCAGCTAAAGATTCCCGCGCCAACAAAGTTACCGGAAGCTGACATAGAAATGCCTTATGTTTTCGTAGGTGCATTTAGTCTCACCAACTTTATGATGAAACCATACTCAAAAAATCATGCGTCTCAAGATAGGTCAAAACAAATTTTCAACTACCGCCTTAGTAGAGCAAGAAGAACATCTGAAAATGCTTTTGGCATATTATGTCAACGATTTCGAATATTTTTTTCACCTATTGCAGTAAACCCTCGTGTCGTAGACAAGTTGGTTATGTCAGCTTTGAGTTCTTTGATCATACACGATTCAGACAGAAATACTCTTGAAATGCCTTCTGAAAATGTAATTCCTATGGCGCGTATACCGGGAAGAGGTTCTAACATAAATGGTTCGGTGACACGTGACTTATTCAAGCAGTATTTCAACAGTGCTCGTGGTAGTGTACCTTGGCAAGACAGTGAAGTAGATAGGACAAGTTAAGTGAGTAATTCAAAACTTATTGCTTATTTTCTATAACTCTAAATAAACACCACCAAGTTAAATTGTTCATTAAATTTAAATTAAATTGTTCATCAAGTTTCCAACCTCAGAAATCATCAAAATGTTTCATGTGTCACTAGTAATGTTTGCCATTTGCATTTGGCAAACGGCAAATGTTTATTCGACAGCGGTAGGTACCTACCTACCGCTGTCGAATAAACAATTAGAAATATACAAAATACTCACGTGTTTTATTCAACTTTTCAGCAATCTCCCTCCAGCAATTTTCTTTAACTATCAAACTTTTATGTTTTTTGTCTTTATTTTTATATAAAGAAGGATAGTTGCGAACTAATTCTATTAAATTATCTTCGAAAAATTCCATACTGACTCAGTAACGCACACCGCACACCGCAGTGTTGAACCGAGGTAGGTACCTACCGCTGTCGAATAAACAATTAGAAATATACAAAATACTCACGTGTTTTATTCAACTTTTCAGCAATCTCCCTCCAGCAATTTTCTTTAACTATCAAACTTTTATGTTTTTTGTCTTTATTTTTATATAAAGAAGGATAGTTGCGAACTAATTCTATTAAATTATCTTCGAAAAATTCCATACTGACTCAGTAACGCACACCGCACACCGCAGTGTTGAACCGAGAATGACGCCGCACTGTGCGGCAGTACACCTCCCCACTTCACCGCGCTTGCCCCTCGCCGCTGACGCATACTGCGATGGAACAAGAGAACATTCTCGACGTTTTTCATATGATTGAGTGTCCGGCAACGCATACCGCATACCGCAGCGTTGTGCGTCATGATCACCAGACCAAAGCTTAAGTGAGAATGTAGAGGTAATACATGGCGTGCCCCAAGGTAGTGTATTGGGCCCTACCCTCTTTTTGATATACATAAACGACCTCTGCAATATGAAAATTAAGAGTGCCGAAGTATTCTGTTACGCCGATGATACAGCTGTAGTTTTCCACGGAAAGTCCTGGGTCGATGTTCAACGTAAAGCTGAAGCAGGTTTGAACTGTATTGCTGGATGGTTAAATTCCAACTGACTCACATTGAATACATCTAAAACCAAATACACATGTTTCAGTATCTATAATAGTACCCAACCAAATTATGACTTTAAAATTAAAATACATTCATGTAATTTCAATTCAATGATGCAAACGGTGGAAATTGTAACTGCCTAAGTATCGATAAAATCACAGAAATTAAATATCTAGGCATAGTAATCGACCAAAGATTAACTTGGTATCCTCACCTGGAACGACTAGAGTACCTAAGCTGAGTTGGATTTTTAAGACTTTAAGACATGTGTTGCCGCGAATTAAAAGTGACAATGGTAACTCATTAAAAAACGTTTTATCACAAATATATTTAACCCTTGTGCAATCGGTCCTGGTCTATTGCATTCCTGTATGGGGAGGAGCGGCGAAGACAAAAATTATAAAAGTGGAGAGAGCGCAACGAGCTTTGTTAAAAATAATGTATTTAAAAAAATTAGATTCCCTACTGATAAACTTTATCAAATAAGTGATGTGCTCTCTGTCCGAAAATTATATATATCCCAGACAATAATGAAAAAACATAAGACTTTAATTTACGACTCAAACATGAATAACTCTAAAAGAAGATCATATAAAGTGGTCCAAGTGCCTAAAACTAGAACTACCTTTGCTTCTATACAGTTCAATAAAAAAACAGCTCAATTGTATAATGCAATAAACAAAGAGCTTAATATTTATTCAAAAAAGTACTATGAATGTACATACATACATACATAAAATCACGCCTGTCTCCCATAGGGGTAGGCAGAGATCACGGATCTCCATTTGCTACGATCCTGACATACTACTCTCGCTTCATTCACTCTCATTACATTCTTCATGCATGCTCGTCGGTTTAGAGTACTCCTGACCTGCCCCTTTTCTAAAACTTCCCCGATTTGGTCCAGGTATGTGCGCCTAGGTCTTCCCCTTCCGACGTTACCATCCACACTCGCCTCATACACCTGTTTTGTTAGTCTTCTTTCATTCATTCTCTCAACATGACCAAACCATCTCAACATTCCTCTCTCAATTTTCATCACTACATCTTCTATCACTCCACATCGTTCTCTTATCACGCTATTTCTCACTCTATCTTTCAAGGTCAAGCCACACATACTTCGCAACGCACGCATTTCTACTGCATTCACTCTACTCTGATGCTTTTTCTGCCACACCCAACTTTCACTACCATACATAAGAGTCGGCACCAATACTCCTCCATGTACAGCCAGTCGTGCCTTTTCGGACACTTTCCGGCTGCGCATAAAGTTGTGTAGTGCCCCATTCACTCTATTTCCAGCCATCACTCTCCTTTCAACATCTTCTTCATGCTTTCCATCTCTCGTAAACAATGTGCCCAAATATATGAACTCATTCACTTGTTCCACTTTTTCTCCATCTATACAAATCCTACACTCTGTCACGCATTCATCTCTTTCAAAAACCATAACTTTTGTCTTACTAACATTCACTTTCATTCCTTTCCTCTCAAAAGCTTCATGCATAGTTGTTACCATCTCCTGCAACTCATCTGCCGATGACGCCAGTAAAACCTGATCATCAGCATAAAGAAGACATTTGACGAGTAAATTCTTCATTCTTAAACCACATTCTTTATCTTTCAAATCTTGCAAACAACTGTCCATGAATAAGTTAAACAGCCATGGTGACGCTACCCATCCCTGTCTAACCCCCTTTTGGATACTAAACCATTCAGTGTATGACCCATGTATCCTCACGCAAGCCCTGGAGTCCTCATAGAGAGACTTCACACCTCGAATAAGGTTGCTGCTCACCCCATACATAGACAGTACCGACCAAAGTTCATTCCTCACCACTTTGTCATAGGCCTTTTCCAAATCCACAAATGCGCAATAGACCTTTTGACTCTTGGCCAAAAATTTCTCGGCTATGCTTCGCAATGAAAAGACCTGATCCGTACATCCCATTCCCTTTCTAAAACCCGCTTGTGCATCCCATATTTTCTCATCGGTTTCTTTCATAACTCTCTCAATCAACACTTTCGCATACAGTTTGCCGACGACGCTGAGTAGGCTAATGCCCCTGTAGTTTTTGCAGTCTTGATGCGAGCCCTTTCCTTTGTAAAGTGGAACTATAACGGCCTTACACCAATCACTTGGTACACGACCGCTAACCCAACATATGTTGAAAAGGCGGCACAACTGACTTGCTACAAGGCCCTGTCCAGCCTTCAGCATCTCGACTGTCACCTTATCATATCCCGCTGCTTTACCAGCTTTCATACTTTTTAATGCACTCACAACAACTATGAATGTAAACAGAGTATAATGAAATGGATAAAGCTACTGACATATGAAGATACGGAAACGCTTTTACAACCTACTATTTAGATACACATATGCACGCTCACACACGTACATGCATACACACATACAGGCACACGCGTACACACACACACACACACACACACATACACGCACACGCACACACATGCCTACTCATATTCCTATACAAGGAATATTATAAACAAAATAAATTTAACAAAATTGTAAGTAAAAAAATTAAAAAAATACTTTGTAACTTTATTGATTAGCTTAACATTGTATTGTGTTAATAGTTACAACCTATGAAATGGAGGAGCGGAGGCTCCTAACACAGGCATTTCTTGCTTAAACGGAGTCTTCAAACACCATCTATGTAAACCATGTTTATTGACACAATAAAATATGTTTAAATTTTTTTTCAATAAATAATATGTTACAAGGGTTGTGACGCATCTCATGCATAAATGTCCATTCTTCTGTTTAGTCCGCCATCTTGGATTGCTCAATGGATTTCCAAAAATATTAAGGAGCACGCTAAGCCGTTGGTCCGGTTGTCATAGAAATATCTATGGCATTCGTTAAATGAGAATTTGGTGAAATGGCCTCAAACAGGGCTGATCACCAGTCTGGTCAAACGGCGTCCCCGTTGGAATTAGGAGTAGGGATATTATTAAAACGGATATTGGGTAAGATTCTAAATTCAAGGATTGATGCCATACTACAATTTCTGCAGATTTTAATAAATACATTTCATCATTTCCAGGTACCATAGACTAACAGAGGAATTTTAAGGATTTAAAGAGATCTGCAGAATTAACCCCAAGAAAACAAACTATATTTAAGGTGTACAAAAAAATTTAATTCAAGTTATTTGTATATCGATGGTCATAAGTTGACAACTCGTAACCCTCATTTTTTTCGCAAAATGAGTTTAATACGGTAATTTCTTTTTAATTTAGCGCTAATTCTTCCTATTGACAACTCATAATTCACAAAATTTGTCGCTCTAACAATTTATGCCACAGTTGACAACTAACATGAAACAAGTAACAACTTGAACTCGCTAGCGCGCTAGATACGAGGTGTCAATGCAAGTGCAGTTCGCAGAAAACCAGTGACAGAGCGGGAGTTTTATTATTAAAAAAATAGTTTTATTTTTAATTATGGCTTTAAATACGTCTGTTTATTACTGAAAAGTATCCCTGAATTGATATTGGTAAGTTTTTATTCTATTGTTTAGGGTTTATTAATTATAATATCTATAACGAGACACAAATTTAACTAGGTACTTATGAACTTACATTATTAATTGATGTAAGAATTGCTTTGAACGTTAGCTTATTAAGACAAGTAGGTAACTTGGTTTATTTTTCTTTATCGACAAAAATCAAGACGTTTAAGTTTTATTTATCACCTTACTAATATTATTTTGAATATTTGTGAGGACGGATGGATGGATGAATGAATGGATGTTTGTTATTCCTTCATGTTTAAACTACTAAAAACTGATGAAACTGGCGTTTACATAATAACATCAAATAGCTAGTGGATCAGGTAGGCAGGCAATGGGGTAATTAGGTACTTAAATAGTTTTATTTGTTTTAGTATCTATTATCATGGAGGAAAACAGTGAAGAGCATCTTTTCAATGAAGTTGTAACAGGCTTGAAGGAGCAAGGTTTTTCTGTTAAGGTTTCTCGTAATCAGAAGAGTGAGTTTGTCAATGTGAGTCAATCACAAGAATCTATTCTTATGTCATGTGAGTACTGAAACTATACCTGGTGCAATATCTCCGACAATTTTGAATCCATCTGATTTTGAATTTGGAACTTCTCACGTTATGGAGGAAATAGACACAACGTGATACAGACTGTCCTACTATTTTGAATTCATATGATTTTAACTTAGAACCTGTGCCATCAACATCTCATGTACCCACGAGTGATAAACTTACTTATGATCCGGATCACACGTCTTGCTCTTCTGAAGAAGATGATACTTCTATAAATAATGAAAATACTACTGCAAGGAAGTCAAAGAAAAGAAAAGGCTAAGCTGAACCAGAAATTTGGAAAGCCCGCATGAATAAAAGTTTACGAAAACATGGGAACACAATAGTACATTGGATGTAGAAGAAATGAAAATTCATGTAATACTCATAATGTACCACGATCAGCGAGAATATTAAAAGAGACTAGCAGTTCTGCATTCTTTCGCTCGTCCAAAGAACGCCATTGCCATGAATTCACATCAGAGTGTAGACAGCGATTGTTTGACCTGATTTGGAGTTTAAAGTTGGGATCAAAAGAAAATGTTTGTCATTAACACTACTGACAAAATAAAAACTAAGATGTAACGGATCTACCAGAAGAGGAGCGTTACTTCAATACTACTTAAAACAAGGGGATATAAAATTGAGAGTTTGTAAGAAAATGTACTTAAACACGTTAAATATTGGAGAATGGTCGGTCAGAAACTGGATTAATAAATCTGATAGTGGTATATTGGCAAGAGAAAGTGTTGAGCAATTAGAGAGAAAAAGGGAAAAAATAAAGACTGTCACGTCAATTTTTAGTCGAGTTTATAGAAAACTTGTCAAAGCTTCCATCACACTATTGCCGCAAAGACACCAGTAAGGCGTACTTAGAACCTATTCCCGGAGGTATGGTAGAAGTGTATAGGACCTAATACCGAAGCGAGTATTACAAATAACCTGGTTCCTTTATGTCGAACTATGTTTGATAAAATTATAAAAGAAAAAAATATTGGCTTTCAGCAGCCGAAAAAAGGTTTATGTGATGCGTGCCTAAGTTATCACACTAAACAAATTACAGAACAGCAATATAATGATCACCAGCTGAGAAAAGAAAATGCTAGAAAAGAAAAAGAAAAGGATTTAAAGGAAGCAGATGAAGGAAAATGTATTGTATTGGAACAGGATGTTCAAGCCGTAAAAGTATGTCCTTATATAAGAGCCAGCAGTGCCTATTACCGAAGAAATTTGATAAACCACAATTTTACTGTTTATGAATCCGTCGAAAAAAGTAAGATGCTATTGGTTTTCTGAGGTCAACTCCGATACACAAAGCCTCAGTTTTTGTGAGCTGCATATTAGACTACATAGAAGATTTGATTTCGAACTCAGAAGGCGAATCTGTGACAAAGACTATAATTATATGCAGTGACGGTTGCACTTACCAAAATAAGAATGCGGTGTTGTCAAATGCTCTATATAACTTTGCTGGTATGGAGAATGTTGATATTTACCATAAATACCTCGAACCTGGACATACGCAGATGGAAGTAGATAGTGTTCACGCAGCCATCGAACGTAGTATCCAGAAATATGATGCTATTTATGTTCCGTCGCAATATGCGGACATAGCTCGAAAATCACACAAAGATCCATACGACGTCAGGATGTTAAAAACTGACTTTTTCAAAAAAATTGATGAACCTAAAATGATGCGCTATGAAAGTATTAGGCCTGTGAAGAAAAAAGGAGATCCTTTGGTCACAGATCTTAAAGTTTTATTACATAAACCAGATGGTAACATTTATTTTAAAATTAACATTTGCGATGAAAATTATTCATTGTTGCCAAGTAGGTCTAAAAATATAAATTTTCCAATTACAAACTACGAGCAACTTTTTAAGGACCCCCCTAAACTTACTTTATGCAAATTTAATGACTTGCAAGCTCTAAAATCTGTTATACCTTCAGATTACCACTCTTTTTATAATAATTTACATGTAACTATATTCATTTAATAAAAAGTGTTTTTTTTTTAAATTTACAACTTGTAAGTAATTATCGACTACTCGTAACTCGTTAGTAGTGCAGTTTGCGCCTCCTTTTGCGAGTTTGCGCCTCCTTCTGCGAGCAAGTAATGCTCGTGAAGGAGGAGGCGGGGCGGGAGCGGCAGCGGGAGCGACGAAGGATCGCAAGACAAGCTGCCCGCGTACGAAGGCAACTCGGGCGTCGGAGGTCGATGAACGACCTCCGCCCCCCGTGAGCGCCGGCCTGGGGGTGACAGGTGAAGCCGCCTGTCACCCTGGCAGAAGTAGGCCGCGGCGGTGGCGCGCGTGACGCGCCTCCCCGTTTCCGGAGACGAGTTGGGGACTCTGTAGTCCCCACACCCGAGAAGAGGGCCAGATTGTGAGAGATGGCCCTGGGTCGGCCGGGGTGCGAGGGATATGCCTGTCAACCTCACCTTCGGCAACCAAAGCGACCCACAGGCGGCGTGCGTTTTGGTCCGACATAACCTCCTCCACCGGCTCCGGTGGGGAGGTATCCGAGGGGATTTTGCGCACGTAAAAAAAAAAAAAAGTAGTGCAGTTTTATTAATATTCTTTCCTCGTTATGGTTTGTGTGTGGTTTCATTGTTTTTAATTTAATCAATAAATATTTCGATTACCTACCAACCACTTTTTTGTTTTATTTTACTGGGTTATAAAATGTTTTCGGAACAACTTTTTAAAATATGATATAGAATATTCTCAAGTACTGACTGTACAATGATGGGAAACCAGTAACAGGTAATTTTGACAGTTATTGCTTATTCTTTGAACTACTGTGATAATGAAGACATTAAATTAGGATAAGATATTGTTCATATTCAATGAACGGGATCTATGATCAGAATAAAAAGATTACATTTCAAGAATGTAATTTTTGCGAGTTGAAGACGTATGGGGCATTTTCACTTTGAATGACACATTGTTGTTTTGGAGCTGTCCCTAGGAATTAGCATTTTTTATAAATATTTAAATAATTGTTTTGGTAAAAAATTAAAGACACATTGAAAATATATGAAACAGGCTACCTTTATTTGTTATTAACATAAATATAGAACAGTTAAATTATAAATAAAATATAATTGAAATTTCAAGAATTTTTAGTTTCATACTGTCCCATTTGTATACTGTCAACTTTGGATAGAGTTTTTAATGTTTTTTTATATGATAGATTATGTAGCGATGATTGCAATGCATATAAAAGAAAGCTAGTTGTCACTTTATCTCATTTTTTGTATTAGTTTTTATTATAATTTATTTATAATATTATTTTTTATCTTGTCCCCCACTTTTTTGCATTCCGGACATTTCCGGTTTTGTAACGGGAATTTTTCATTAAATTTTTTACCAAAATGTGATATTTTTTATTAATATGGTAATTTCGGGAATTACGATTATTATGGGAGTCAGCCATTTTGAAATCAGTATCAAAAAATATTTTGTGAAGGTTGACGTGTTTGTGCTTCAAATTTAGCGTCGGTGTTTGTCTGGTAAGTAACGTCTTTATTCTTATTTTTTAGGGTTTAATCATAATATCTGTTATATTTAATGCATGCATTGGACTATATTCCATGAGAAAAGCATTAAACATGAAAGGATTATTCGTTATAATTGGTATTATTTCTAACGGTCGCATTTTTGTAACGTCTGTTTTGTAACGTTACAATATGCGGACTAAAAACATTACAAGACGAACACGTAAAGACTAATGCACAAAGGCAAATTAATACTAACCGACTGCGTTGAAGCTTAAAAGAGGGTTATTTGTTTTAATAATCTTGCATTTTTTACTTGAAGCTTATATTTAGTTTCACCTGTCTCGGTGTCTGTCTGTAACCAAATCTTGTAAGTTAAATTTAATCTACTTATCGGTTACCGATTGAGCTGAAATTTTGCAAGCATGTGTGAATTGGATGACAATGCAAAATTATTGACACGGAGCTGTTCCGATGATGGAACAGGGCGGTGGCCATAGGAACTCAGAAGTTAAACGACAATATGCATCGTGTTTGGACTCATTTGATTCGTGTTGATGAGTACTTTGGTGCTAGTTGGTAACCAGGGTCTGATGATGGAGCCGGAAGATGGTCATAGAACTCAGTAGTGAAACAACCCAATCCCATCGAGTTTGGACTCGTTTGATTCGTATTGACGAGTGCTTAGGTGCGAGATGGTTAGTTTAATTCGGAACATACTAAGTAGTTTCACTTTTTAATTTTTAGGCAACAATGGCGTTAACATCAGCAGAAAGGGTTAGAAGGTGTTTGTGAATTAAAGATTGGAAGTATTCCAGTTTTATTACTGTTTTAATTGGAAATTAATAAGTACAGACACGTTTACTTTGCTGTCACACAGTAGAAGTAAATATCAACCACAGACTAAAAATAAGTAGTAAGTGTTAGAGAAGACGGGTAATTTAAAATTCAATACTCTATCTAAATTAAAGCCTTCCTATAAAGTAAACAATTTACATATTTCAAAACGATTTTCCATTATTTAACACTATTTAATATTTAACATTCCAATGCAACTTCTCATTGACTTAAATTTATCTCTAGACAAAGCTTTGGTGAAAACATCTGCAAATTGGTTGTCTGTGCTGACATAGTTTAAGTTTATGATTTTTTCATTATATTTTTCTTTTACAAAATTATATTTTATATCTATATGTTTGCAACGCTTATGAAATTCACTGTTTTTGATCACACTTATTGCACTTTGATTGTCAATGTTCAAACATACAGATTTTTGCTTAAACTCTCCTAAATCACTGAATAATTGCTTTAACCACTTAAGTTCTTTAGTGGCAGCACAGGCAGCCATGAACTCGGCCTCAGTTGTGGACAATGCTACACTTTGTTGACGCTGACTGGACCATGTGTAGCTTTTTATGAATACATATCCGGTCATTGATCACCTAGTTGTTAAATCATTGGCAAAATCAGCATCGCTGTAACCTATCAAATCTGTAATTTCAGACTTAGATTGATAACAAAACTAAACTCTTTGGATTCCTTTAAATATCTTCTTCACTGCATTCCAATGAGACCGATTATAACAATGCAAAAATTGACTCACTAAGTTCACTGCATACATTACATCAGGTCTGCTAACAGTTGCCAGGTAAATTAATGACCCAACTGCCTCTCTGTATGGTATGCTCTTTTCAGGTATGGGGGGGTCACTTTTCTGCAACTTTACATTAGGATCAGCAGGAATACTATTGGAATTGGCATTACTCAAATTGAATTTATCTAACAGCTTCTCAATATATTTACTTTGATGAATAAAAATGTATTTCTCATTTCTTATAACTTCCATACCAACAAAGTTTATGAGAGGAAAAGTTTTTTGTCCAAATTTACTTTTAATTCATTTATTACTTCTGTCAAGGTAACTTTTTCTTTTGAAAGAAGTAAGCCATCATCTACATACAGACACAGAAAACATTTCATTCCTTTAACTTGACCCACATAAACACACTGATCAGCTGAACTCTTTACAAAACCAAACTTTTCTAAGACTGAATTAAATTTGGCATTCCAGCACCTGGGGGCTTGTTTTAAACCATACAATGATTTGTTTAGTTTACATATTACATTAGGCTCACATTCTAAACCCTCAGGTACAGCCATAAAAATATCTTCTTTTAAGTCACCATATAAGAAAGCTGTTTTTATATCAAATTGCATAATATTTAAGTTTTGTTCAGCAGCAATTGATAGAAGTGATCGTATGGAATCATACCTGACTGTTGGTGAGAAGGTTTCATTATAGTCAATGCCTCTAGTTTGTGCATACCCTTTTGCACACAAACGAGATTTATAGCGCAGACCCGTTGGCTCCTCTTTTATGCGAAAAACCCTCTTACATCCAATGAGTTTAGCATTATTAGGCTTGGTAACCAATGTCCACGTTTGATTCTCACTGTGAGATTGTAATTCTTCTTTTATGGACTGAATCCACTTCTTTGAAATGTCAAAGAACCACCAATGGGTGATGAAATTACTTCATTGTAGTTCAGGGGTACATTATTTAAAACTTCATCCTAGCAAAAATAACTATTTTCTGAGTTCTCACTTGCTGAAAAAATCTTTTTATTTCTTGGTCTTAGGGTAATGTTTGAGCTTCTTGTATCTCTGATTACTCTATCTGGTACATAATCACTTTCATTTGCTGAATTATAGTCTGATTCAGACTCAGGTGTGTTTGTTATGACTTACACTTATGACAGTGTTTGTGGATGTTGACATCTCATTTGAGGAGTCAGAGCAAGTGTTCTCTTCCGGTTGTCTCATTTTTGGACTCTGATAATTCCACCGAAACAAAGTTTGTTTGTTAACAGTTGATTCTAAGAAGACTCTTGATTATAACACCAGATGTAGGGATAATGAACCGATATTCCTTTGTGGTGTCACAGTAACCAATAAAGATGGTCTTACTTGCTTTAGGATCCCATTTCTTGGTTCTTTCCTTAGGTAGGTGGATCATCGATTCACATCCAAATACTCGTAAGTGACTGACATTGGGTTTTACTCCACACCATATTTCTTCAGGAGTTTAATATTTTAATGATTTGCTTGGAATCCTGTTGATAAGATATGCAGCTGTATGTACAGCTTTAGCCCAGAATTTCTTTGGCAATTTTGCATTAAGATTTAGAATTCCAGTTGATTTTCTACATAGTTTTTGAATTGATTCAACCTATCTATTACTTCTGACTTTTTCTTTAAGAAGTAAACAAAAACTTTCCTTGAGTTTATCGTCAATGAATGTCAGAAAATATTTGGCCCCACCAAAAGACCCTGTTTCCATAGGACCACATACATCAGAATGAACTAGTTCAAGTAATTGTGTGGCCCTTGAACCTTTATTTTTGAAAAGCATTCGAGTTTGCTTACCTTCAAGGCATGATATGCATGTCAAATTGTCTTTTTTCTTAAATGAATTTACACCTTCAGTATTTTCAGTCATTTTTTCTAGGTCTGAGAAATTTAAATGGCCCATTCGCTGATGCCAGAGGAATGTATCTTTTTCATCAACATCAGATATGTAAACATGTCCACCATGCATGTTCAATCGGTACATATTGTTGATTAAAGTAGCTGTTGCCACTTTATTGATACTGTTCATAATTAAACATCCTTTGCTATCAAATTTGACTTGACCACCATTTCTTATGATTTGACTGACTGTTATAAGATTGGTTGCTAGTTCAGGCACATATAAAACATTCTGAAACAATACCTTTTTTGGACTTGCCTTTATCATAGCAAACATCCAGGCTTAGATGACCTGAGCTCTTCACAGATAAGCATTAGTCATTGGCAACCTTGATTGTTATTATGCTTGGATCCATCTGATTTGTCAACAAGTTGTTATGCTTGGTCATATGCATAGAAGCTCCCGAATCTACAAACCATGCATCATTGTTATTGTGAGAGGCAATGAATGTAGCAGCATAACTGCTTGAGCTTTCTGCTTCATTTTTCTTTTTAGATTTGCAATCTGTGCTGATATGACCATGCCTGTTACATACAAAACAGCGAGATCCTTTCCGAAAAGGTTTCTTCTTATTGTCATTCCGAGTTGCAAAAGCTGAAGTTGGGCTGTCCATCCTAACATCCTGCAAGATTTTAGATTTGACTGAATCTGCACTTATCTTCAGCCCTGAGCTTTCTAATGCAATTATCATGGGTTGGTAAGTTTCTGGTAAACCGGAGAGAAATAAGGTACCCAACCACTCATCGTCTACTTTAACCCAATATTTCTCAATTTATGTGCTGTAGTCATTATTTTGCTCACATAATCTTCTACGTTTTAACAGCTACTGAGTGTCGTAGTACACAGTTCCCGAAGTAATCCAACTCTGCGTGTTAGCCCGGAGTCATCAAATGCTTTGGCCAGATTGTCCCAAACTCTTTTTGCTGTTTCTGCTTCTTGTATATATACATAGTTTATGGGATCGACGAGAAGTATAATTTTAGACTTAGCTTTGCGATCCTTTTTGGCGTCTACTTTATTGCCAGCATTTTCAATGCAATCCCACAACTCTTCATGCTGTAGATGGGTTTTAACAGCGAATCTCCATTTTGAGTAATTGTCACGGCCTGTTAATTTTTCAATTAATGCCAATGTATTATTCGAGGACATATTCGCAGGATACAACAATAACTTGTAGATTTTCACTCGCGTGTTCACTTAGAGGTTATGAGTTCTGCCAATTTTCGTAATCACTGGCAGTTCTGTATATTTCTAAAAGATTTTATATTTATTTGATCACTTAGGCTCTCTGGGCCCAGAACCTGTTAAAATTAAAGATTGGAAGTAGTTTTATTACTGTTTTAATTGGAAATTAATAGGTACAGACACGTTTACTTTGCTGTCACACAGTAGAAGTAAATATCAACCGCAGACTAAAAATATGTAGTAAGTATTAGGGAAGGCGGGTAATTTGAAATTCAATAGAAGGTATAGAGAAAAATTAAAAAACAATCCAGAAAAAGCCGAAGAGATAAGAAAATATTAGATCAAATTAAAACTAAAAAAAACAAAGTTGCTGAGATGAGTGAAATCGAAAAAATACAAAACGTCAAACTTGGAGAGAGGAGAAAAGAAAACAACGTACTTCAAATTGTAATCAAGTAAATGCTACTGCCGGAACCTCAATTAATACAAACCCTGCAGTTTCACCTTCTAGAAATCAATTAAAAGAAAATCTTAGTATAAGTAAACATTTACGGTACATTCAACAAAAATACCAAATTTTAAGTCGTAAATATAAAATAGCTTAAAAAAAAATTCAATACTCAACAAATCCGTCGTAAGACTGAGAAAAATATACAGTCGCCTTAAAAAATCTACTTCAATAATAATAAATAATCAGAAAGACCTACTTGACAAACAAAAAGCCAGGGAAGAGATATTGGAACTGACATTACGGCGGACTTATGCACAATGTGAAAAACGTGTCGACAAACCGATTTTGAAAAAGTTGATAAATAACTCTCAGCCTGGTAAAAAGACATATGTAGCAAAACTAATGGGACTTGGTAGTAAACAACGGAATAGAAAGGAAAAAAAGAGATAGAGATGTTTGCAAAGAAATAGAGATGTTTTGGTTAAGAGATGATGTCACCAGAGCAACTGCTGGGAAAAAAAATGTAGGTCTTTTGAAAAAAAAAGGAACAAATAAGGTATACAGTTGATACATTAGCAAATTTATATAAAAGGTATAAAGAAGAGGGTGGAAAATTTGGTATGACATCATTCTGGAAATACAAGTCGTTTTATGTTCTTTCTCCACAACTAAATTCTAGAAACACATGTTTATGCATAAACCATGCAAATATTGAACTTTAATTGAAGGCTTTAAAATTATATGGGCAATTGACACAACAACAATCTATTAAAGATATTTTGAACGAATTAACTTGTAACCTTTTATCATATTCCTGCGCGTCCAATGTTTGTAGTCAGTGCAAACATTACAAAGTACGATATAATTACGGAGGCCCTGACTTCAAAACAGTAACTTGGTGGCAGTGGGCATGAGTTGATCACGAATATGTAAAGAGTCACAGAAATGAAACCAAAACTGTAAAGACTAAGAAAACTGTAAAATCCCTAAAAACCACTACACTTGCTGAACTGAAAGGTGCTTTTAATAAAGAAATAATTACATTTAAAAAACATGTGTTCGTCATGAGACACCAGCAGGAGCAATAACATAAGATAATAAATAATTTAAATGAAAATGAAGCAGTGATAATTTGTGACTTCAGCGAAAACTATGAATGCAAGATGAGAGAAGAAGTCCAAGCCCTTCACTTTGGATCATCAAAAAACCAGGTAACTTTGCATACTGGAGCAGTTTTTTGGAAAGCGTTTTGTACTATTTCCGAAAACAATAGCCATAAGCCAGAAAGCATATGGACTCATTTTAAATGTTTTAAATGAGACACCCTGTATATTATAGTTGAGTAAAAATAAAAAATAGGGTTCATTTAATTGGTTTCGGGGGTCAATCGTTCAATTATGTGTATCGATATGTTTGATCACTTTGGGTGTTTAGTTACTATTGACGCTTTGCCTGTAGCTATAATAATGGCGGCTAGCGTGTATCAATATATTTGACAACACGGTGTATCGATATATTTGAACAGGCTGGGTGGGTGCACTCAATAAATTGACCACTTTGGCTGTATCGATGCTATTGACCACTTTGGCTGTATCTAATGACAGCCTTGAATGTCGTTATCTATTTGCTGCTGACTGTACAGTCAGCAGTAACCAAACACCCAAAGTGGTCAAACATGTCGATACACATAATTGGACGATTGACTCCCGAAACCAATTAAATGAACCCTATTGGGTTTAATTAGATCAGATCAGTTTTTCCTGACTATGTTAATTTAATGGGAAGTTCACCATTGGTGGGACTAGTCGGTGGGGCTTTGTGGAATAGATCAGATTTTTTTATATTGCTATGTTATTTCTTCATACTTAAATGGCTGGGCGGATTTGGTTGAAATTAAGCCTACGGAGATAGCTTAACAGGCTATTTTTTATTTTTACTCAACTTTTATACAGGGTGTCTCATTTAAAACGGTCAGTAGGAGAAAGTCAGAAACGGTAAGACATACGAAGATCTGTTCTTAGAAACCATGTCATCGATTTTAGTAAAAAGAAAAACTGCATTCATGAATTTCAGAAAAACCCTTTACTCGGCGATTGTTTATAAAAAAAAAACGATGTAGTAACATAGGTATGCTATCTTTATTTTGAACCACGCGAATGAAGTCGTCTCATTGACTATTTAAACTAATAACCTATACGTTAAATTAATACTTTAAAAACATTTACATGTTCCGTTCTAATTTAATTTGTTAATTTAAGGTTCAATTTTCAAAACGCATCTCTATCGCTACCTAATAAAAAAATAGTGACACAAACAGACAGTTTATTTTATTTTATATATACATGATATGTGAAATAATATGTTGAAATTGGTATTCATATTTTGAGATATTATTAGAATCTATTGAACTAAAAACAAAACACATGACAATGACGTCACTCACGAAATAAAGATAGTTACATACAAAGTTTTACAGCAATAGCGCACTTGCGGCTTGGCCGCAGCGGCCAGGTCGCGGCGGCCATCGAGTTAGATACATTAGTATGAAATCGCCATAGAGCACGCGCACCTGGCCCCACGCGGCCAGCGGCCACACCAAGCCGCAGCGGCCAGCGAGATCGAAGCGACGCATTTGCGGCCCGGTGTTCAGTCGCTGGCCGCTGCGGCCACTGAGATCAATTGCATTGTAGTTAAATCACTAGTGTGCGCGCACTAGCTGCGGCGGCCGCACTTAACAGCGTGATTTAAATTGTGATCATCGCGATGACTCGGTAAGTAATGTTTATTTTATATATTTATTTATATATATAAAGCTACTCGATTTTATAATAATAATAATAATTTATTCATAAATCACAATTGTAGCTTCACAGAGTAAATAATGTTGCACATTTGTAAACATAGGGTTGTTCCTCTACAATAGGTTGGTTGAGTTACTGCTCTCCTAAATAGACTATAAGTAACCTGTGTTAAGGAGATACAGATTTCCCCCTAATATTGTAAGAGTTATAATAGATATCTTTATCAATTCAGGATTACAACACCATTTTGGAAAAATTTCATACAACATTCAAAGAAAATAAAATAATATTAAAATAAAAAACATCGTACATAATTACCTGTGTGTATGCAAGGGTGTGTATGTGAGTGTCTGTGTACGTGAAGTTGTGTATGTGTTTGTAAGGGTGTGTGCATATATGTGTGAATGTGTGTGTGTTTAGGTTTGATTTAGGTGTGAATATATTTTTCAGTCTGGTCATGGGTTACATTTGAGAGAAAAATTAGCAAAGTCTCTTTCGCGTCAAAGTGTGAAAGTCCGTAGATTGGGCATTTTAAATTAATTTCATTGTAGAGGTATGGTGCAAGATATTGTGAAAACTTTTTAAAGAAAGAGGTGCGTTGGGGTGGTTTGGAGCAGATTTTGTCTTTGTGACGTTTAGTAATAAGGCGGTATGGTGTTCTTGAGTGTTGTAGAAGAAGAGTGTGCAGTATGTACAGTTGACGAACATTTAGAACATTGCAGGCTTTATAGAGTTCAGGGTTGGGAATAAAATAGGACGAAACGTGGAAACCTTAAGTATGTGAAATGTGCGAAAAATAATGTGCGAAAGTTTGGAAATTTCTTAGAACCCTGGGAGTTGGTAAGTCAAGACAGGAAGTAGATCCCAAGAATATCGACCTCGACGCCTTGAATCGACATTTCTCCGCTTCTTCTAGTTTTGACGATACTACCAAAACTAATACATTGAACCATCTTTCACAGCTTCCAGCTCCCAATTATCCACCATTTATCTTTAATCAATTCACTGATTGTGATGTTAAAAAAAGTATATTATCTATTACATCTAAAGCTGTCGGCAATGACTGCATCAGTCGAAACATGATCATGCCAATCCTTGATATAATACTTCCTATCATATGTCATATCCTTAACTCTTCCATCTCTAAAGGTATATTTCCCATGATGTGGAAGGAGGCTCAAATTATACCGCTACCTAAAAGATCTAGTCCTTCTTCTTTCTCTCATTACCGTCCTATCTCTATCCTACCATTTCTTTCTAAAGTCCTTGAACGCCTTGTCCACACGCAACTAAACTCCTTTCTATGTAAAAATAATCTTTTGAATACATTCCAATCTGGTTTCCGGCCAGGGCATAGTACTGTCACAGCGCTAATTAATGTCACGGATGATATTAGGATGGGTATGGAGAATGGAAATCTTACATTACTTACACTACTTGACTTCAGTAACGCTTTTAATACCGTGGATTTCCATATTCTACTCGGGATACTTGACTCTATTAACATATCTCCAACAGTGATTGATTGGTTTCGCAGTTACCTGTCTGGTCGTCGACAGCGCATTCGCATTGATGAGTCGATATCTTCTTGGTGTGATATTACTGTTGGTGTGCCGCAGGGTGGCGTTTTATCTCCTTTACTATTCGCTATATTTATTAATTCTATATCCAAACGACTTGTTTCATCCTACCACCTTTACGCAGATGATTTACAAATTTACACACAAGTTCCGTTCAATGAAATACATGAAGCTTTTGCTATCATAAATAATGATCTGGAGCACATATGTGAGTGGAGCAACAGCTATGGTTTACAGGTAAATTCTGCGAAGACACAGGTCATCATTGTAGGTAGCCCTTGGATGATTGCTCGTGTAGAGTGGGCAAAACTGCCACAACTCATTTTTAATGGTATGGCGCTTCCTATAAGTGATAGTGTGAAAAACTTGGGGATACACATTGATCGAACGTTATCCTGGAATACCCAATTGAAGGAGGTTAGTCGCAAATTGTTTGCTTCAGCAGGTTCCTTGCGAAGATTGCGAAATTTTTTGCCAATGGATACAAAAGTTTCGCTTGCACAGTCACTTTTACTCCCGATACTAGACTATGCAGATGCCAGCTATCTTGATCTTACTGAGGCTCAACTTGACAAGCTTGAGCGCCTTCAAAATTTTTGTATTAGGTTCATATATGGTTTACGCAAATATGATCATGTATCCAAATATCGCAACATGCTCAAGTGGCTCCCAATTCGCTTTCGACGGAATACTCACATCCTTTTTCTACTTTATAATATCCTGTTTAACCCTCTCACTGCCCCTTATCTTAAAGAACGTTTCAAGTTCCTACGTGACACGCATTCGAGATTCTTGAGATCTTCGGAGAACTTGAGACTGCACATTCCAATACATTCTACAAACTTCACTGACAAATCGTTTACTGTAGTGGCTGCACGCCTATGGAATGCATTACCTGTCTCTATTAGGCAAGCTCAAACATTGGAATCTTTCAAAAGACTGGTGACTGAATATTATCTGTCAATATAAGACGTCTGTAACTAGGTGTGTATTATATATTTCATAAGTGTATGTCTGTACGAATATAAGTTGTTTATAGGTATTTTATGTATTCTAGTATGTAAGTATTGTGTGTATTGTATATGGATATGGTGTGTATTGTATGTAGATCTAGTGTGTATTGTATTTGGATATAGTTTGTATTGTATGTAGACATTGTATGTAGTGTATAAGTATGTATTATTATTTCATCTGAGTAATTTTTATTAAGTAAATTTCGTCTGTAAATTGATTTTTACACCATAAACCCACT
Source organism: Eilema griseolum (assembly GCA_963662185.1). NCBI lineage: Eukaryota > Metazoa > Arthropoda > Insecta > Lepidoptera > Erebidae > Eilema > Eilema griseolum. Next base: position 20,859,703 of record OY759231.1, on the reverse strand, counting down.
TTTATTTCTATACACTCCTGTCCATCCAAAGGTTGCCTGGAAGAGATTGTTGTTTGCAATAAGGCCGCCCATTGTACATTTATTATATTAAAATTCATGTTCATTTGTGTATTTTGGTGTACAATAAAGAATATTTATTATTATTATTATGTGTGGTGGGCGATCTCCACTGGCTTCATCACTGATTCGCAAGTACCACCCCAAGAGGAATACAGTAGGTAATGAGAGAACGACATAGGACTAAGTACACACTACAAATGACAAAGGGGTTTGCGACATGTCTTAAGTTTTAAAAATGTAGATTTATTTCCGTATACGACCCGAGAGAATATTAGTATGCAACTTGAAATTAAGATGGCTGTCAATAGTTATTCCTAGGTATTTAGTGTTATCAACTGAATTTAAGATATGACACCGACAATTACGTTGAGGTATGGGAGAGCAGGAGTGTGCTTTTAATGATAGTGGTTGCCTTGGCTGGGTTTTTGTAGTTATAGAAAAGGTTATAAAGTTAGTTTTTGCAATATTAAGTGTTAGAGTGTGTGATAAGAGCCAATTTATTGCCAGGAAAAGTACAGTGATCCACCTGCCGAAGACTGGATTATGTGATCAAACTGTAATGGGCTCATGAGAACTGCACTGCAGGAACTTCTTCTAAAGGCTTTACTTGTGATTTTTGTCTATGATGTGGACCTAGTCCGTAAATACCCCATGCTGTCCGTAATTAACCCAGGGTCAGTCCGAATTTACCCCGAGCGCTACGGATAATTACGGACAGACAAGGTTATGTTTTTACTAAAAATATTCTATTTGTTTATTGATCTCGTTTAATAATTATAATTGGTTTTGTAGATGTGTAACTAAAGATTAATAATTAATAAAGACAGACTGATTATTATTGATAGTACGAATGTTGTGCGTTATTTCCCTTCAGCGTCCACAATTCCCCCATCCTCCCCTATCATGAACAGATAGTGCTATATACATACATATGAGTACAATTATTGTAAGTCCGTACCCTTAGCATACCTACCATTTTTCAAGTGACGGATGTACGATTACAGACGGTTCTTATCTTAGTGCACTTGACTATAGAATACTTACCTGTTTATTACAATTTCCTATTTTAATACATCCTATTTTACTGGAACATACAAAAGACTTTATTTGAATTTCGAATATAAGTTGTTGTTTCGTCTACTCCTTGTTTCTTTTCACGAGATTTCTTTTGTTTTCACGAGTTGTCAAAATTATATTTCATCGCGTTTCGGAAAAACTCTCCGTATCTCTCATCTCATATATAGTAAAATCTTGGAAATGCAATGATGAGTGAAAAACCAGAATTACGATATTTATCTAGAAACGGTGGTAAAATACTACTTTTTGATGGCTATCAGTATTATAAACAAAAGATATATAAAAATCAAAATACGTATTGGATTTGTTCCCAACGAAAAAAGGCAAAATGTCATTTATTCATTCATTCATTACAAATATGGGTTACATAAAGGTGTTATATCCAGTAGGTACATAGTTTCGCCATATTCTACCATAATAGGCATGCAATTCTAATAGCTAAATCAGTAAATGTGTTATCGTTCAAAACTCATTCATTCGTTACAAATAGTCATTTCAAAATTCCTTCAATTTCAATTAACAATGTCAATAATATTAATAAGAACAATATTAAGATAGAATAGAAATAATGTAGATGATGTCAGTTTATAATGTCATTTTAGATTTCAATGTCTATTCAATATTATGATGTCAAGATATAATTAATTTACTTTGTCAAAATAAAAACTTACCTATATCGAACACTGTATGAACCGACCACATCACAACTAGGGCACCTTGTACTGCTGTAATGTCCTATCTGTTAGGAAATCTTTCACAGAGTAATAGCATTTTTCTGTTAATAGGTCACGGAGTTGTTTTTTAAACAGTTGTAGCTTAGATACAGTTCTAATATGCTCTGGTATACAATTGAAAATCCGCGGGGCCAGGCAAAAGACGCTCTCATGCATCAATTGCGTTTTACTAGCAACTATATGTAGTTTAGATATTCAAATAATTCTGGATTATTTTTCACAAATATTGCGACCTCGAGTATGTATATAGAAGAAGAAGAAAGAAGAAAAAACATTTATTCACGAACACACAACGTACAGAGAGTCAGACAATATATATATATATATACACAACAAGAAGATATCACAAAAAACACTCTCACTGCACATCGTGCGCACCCAAATGGGCCACCATCTCAGCATGAATGCCCCGCACACCAGGGTATGCGAAGCGCTGGTTTTCAGATGGCGCCGCTAGTGGCTCCGCCGCCACGCAACGAGTCAGTGACGCATGAACACACGACAACAGATCTCAGTACAACACTTAAAACACTTAAAAATAGAGAACACAATGACCAAACAAAACAATGACAAAAACAACAAACAAAAATGAAAGAAAAATGCATAACTGGATATCTTCCTTTATAAAATTAAATCATCACAGATAATCTGTGGTTGTCTGTGGTTCACTCACCGCTCCCGCGCAGTTATCGATGACATAAACTCTTTGTTATTGAGTAACATCTTAGGTAACATGCGTTGCATACAATTGCGCAACATCATAAGATGGCCGACAAGCAAGAATCAATTATTGCACCATTCCGTCCGTAAGAATGCCATATATTCACTGTGCAATACGCCAATAATAATCGCTGTGCAAGAACAGTGATCATGAATAAATTAGTGCAATGTGATGTGTGTATTTTAGTGTATATTTTCAGTGTTTAAGCCATGTTTATGCAAACAAGCACACGGTGTGCAACCAGTGCAACGCGGAGAATCTTCAGGGACAATAACCACACCCACTGATAACCACGAGCGACCAAGGTTGGACCAATGGAAATGTTAATAATTTCATCGATTTAAAATATGGTAGACAGGATTCAGGTGCATAAAAATTAAAAATTGCTCTTATGCAGCGTTTTTGGGCTATGAACACACGTTCGTGGTCAGTGCTGTTACCCCAGAATATTACCCCATACCTGAGAGTTGAGCTAACATAGCCGTGGTAGGCTGTTATTAAGGTAGGAGTATTTGCTACCTTCCTTAATTTCTGAAGAGCATATGAGAATTGGGCCAGTTTTTTACACACATATTCTAAATGAAGTTTCCAATTTATTTTATTGTCTATATGCAACCCTAGAAATTTTGTGGTTTCTACTTCTTCAACGTCATTGTTCAGGTAATGGATTTTTAAAGATTCTGTTCTATTAATTCTTATTTTGAAGTTCATTATTTTGGTTTTGTCAATGTTGATTGTTAGATTATTTGTCTTAAGCCAGTCCATAATTTGTACCAATGATTGATTAATGTCAGTTTCTAAATTTATTGTATTGTCATTATTAAAAAGTACTGTACTGTCATCAGCGAATAGCGTAATGTCATGTTGTGTTATTAAAGGCATGTCATTTATGTATATGAGGAAGAGCAAAGGGCCCAAGATACTTCCTTGTGGAACACCGAATTTTGTAGTACTAGTCTCAGACGTACTGATTTCTTCGGTTTTTGTTAGAGGATTGACCCATTTTATTTCCGTATACTGTTGTCTGCCCGTAAGGTACGATTTTACTAAATTGTACACATTACCTCTAACACCATATGCATACATTTTATTTAGCAGTATACTATGATCGACACGATCAAAAGCCTTTGACATGTCCATAAATAATGCCACAGCTGGTAGTCCATTGTCTATGTTATTCATTACTTTGCATAAGAAGTTGTATATAGCTACATTTATGGATTTACACTTTCTGTACCCATACTGACATTGTGTAAAAATATTTTGGTTTTCAAAGAAAGTATAAAGTCCTTTATGTATCACCTTTTCAAATATTTTTGCGAATATAGGTATTAAAGATATCGGCCTATAGTTACTCATGTTTTTCCTATCACCTTTTTTATATATCGGCTTAATAACTGATATTTTTAGTTTGTCTGGGAAAATGCCTTGTTCTATACATAGATTTACAATATAGCTTAAGGGTTCAGATATAATATGGGCAGTATCCTTGACGATGCAAGTCAAAATGTCATCAAAACCAGTACTGTTCGAGTTTTTTAAATTTATAATTATGTATGTACTTATGGGATTACAACATTTTCGGTTAGATATTTTGAAGTTAAATTATTTTCTTTTTATTGTAACTATTTGTTCACTTTACTAATTATTCACGTTATTAATTATAGGATGAGACTATCACAAAAAAAATTGAACATACATGTCTTCAAGACTTTAGTAAAAATGAGCTGGACTTAGAACTAGATTCATGTGTAAAGAAATGCAAGATATCAGATGATGTGCCTTTACCTCAAATTTATCAAAATGTTGTCGGTTCTCTTCAAGATAAAGGAATAGACCTAATATGCAAAATCCCTGCGTTTCGCAATGTAAAGACACGTATGTATTATAATAGGAACAAAGAAGCAAGAGTATCTAAAATCGTACATAAAAATGTGGTGGATGCAACGGTGCCGGTGAAGTTTGAGACTTTTTTGTTAGCAATCCGCCAACAAAAAAGACGATCTCGAAAGAGTTCGTATATTAATTTTTTGTTCGAAATTTTCGCGATGTCTTATGCCAAAATTACGTCGTATTTCAGTGACGGCACCTTCAAGAGCTGCCCTCCACCCTTCGCACAGCTATATGTATTGTTTGGTGATTTAGGGAGTACTGAAAATTCTACAAATATAATACCACTTGCTTACGCTCTACTATCAGACAAGTCAAAAAGTACATATCAAATATTTTTTATTTTAATTAAAAGCACCGTACCAGAATGTAAACCCGAGACAAGACCGATTATGAAGAAGCAGCCATGCAGGCTTTGTTAAACGTAGAATTGATCTGCATGGTTGCTATTATCACTACAACAAATGCATTTCGAGAAAAGCTAAAGGTTTCGATTTTAGTTCCGGAAAGCTGACACGACGAATAATTGCTTTATGTGCTGTGCTGCCTCTGTTGCCTTATAATAAGATACTAAGTGGCTGGGACTATATAAAAAAGGAATCCCTTGAACTGGAGAATGATACGCGTTTGCAAAATTTCTTCAGCTACTTTGAAAGCTATTGGCTTCGTAGCGAAGAGTTTTCCAAGATTTGGTCAGTCTTCGGCGAACGTCATCGTACAACGAACTTTGCCGAAGGCTGGAATTTCAAATTGAACAGCAATATGGGAAGAAAACGAGTGAATATTCTTTAATTGCTTACAGAACAAGGCGAAAATTGGCACAAGTGCAAAAGATGACGTACTCCGAAGTAAAAGACGTAGAAGTATCTGGTGTTTTTAATGACTTCATTCTGACAGATTACAGTGATGGCAATGAACGTATTTTAGTTTTCGCTCTTGAAGAAGCAAGAGAAATATTAAAAGTCGGTAAGTTGTTTTTGAGTGATGACACCTTCAAAAGCTGCCCTAAACCATTTACTCAATTATATGTTATTTTTTGTGACTTGGGTAGTACTGAAAATACAAATAATTTAATACCGGTGGTGTATGCACTACTTCCGAATAAATTAAAAGAAACGTACATCATTCTGTTAGAACTTATCAAGTCACAGGTCCCAGAATGGGAACCAACAATATTCATTACGGATTATAAACAAGCGGCTATTAGCGCTATTAAAACTGTCTTTCTGCAAATTGACCAAAAGGTTGCTATTTTAATTTTCAAAACAAATTGAAAAGCGAAGCAATTATTGATATTAAAGAAAAAGAAGAAAAGTAACAACGTGAATTTGAATAAAATTGTTGGTTTATGCACTGTTCTTCCCCTTTTGCCAGAACAAAAAATTTAAGAGCGGTGGAATTATGTGGTAAAAGAAATCAAACTTTTAGGAAAGGCCAAAAACCTTGATCAGTTTTTAATGTATATTGAGAAATTTTGGACGCCAAAAAGAGCAATGTGGTCCAATTTCGGAGAGAGACATAGAACGACAAATGCATGCGAAGGATGGTATGGACAATTCAATAAGAGTTTTAAAGGAAAGCCAACGACAATCAGTCATTTCTTGAAAAGACTAATGGAGGACGCTTCTTTTAATTCTGTTAAAGCTTTAACAACTGAGCCGCACAGAAGGCGTTCACCAGCCGTAATTGACCGCAACACATATATCCATGACGTGCAAATGCAGCTCGTGAACGGCGATATGGGTTATGATGTTGTCGTTAGGGAGTCGAATTAAAAGACGTCCATTACTTGCCAAATCCCGTTTATTACTCTCTAATAAGGTGACACAAATAAGTACTTATACAAGGAACTTACAACTATAGCGTTTCCACACACATACTATAACATTAGGGCTGTACCACACCATACGCCCTTACCACAAGAAAAAAAACACAAAGTTTTTTTTTTTTTAACAATAAAACGGTTTCGTGCGATTTTTGTATATTATTTCAATATTTCCATTTCGATCTATTTTCGCATTACAACTTTAATCTTCAATTACCTCAAAAGGTCCTAAATACACTGGTTCAAATTTGTTATCCTTTTCACTTTTTACTAATAACATATCACCAATATCGTATATGACTGGATTTGTGTAGATATCATAAACAGACTTACGTTTGTTTTTACTACTAATTAAATTAACTTTTGCGTCATTTTGGGAAACCTGTAATCTATACTTTAATTGTTTAACATAATCATGATTATTATACAATGGTTCTACAATTCCTGAATTCAAATTACTCGGTATATTAAATTTTTTGCCAAAAACAAGTTCAAATGGTGTGTACTTTGTTTCAGAGTGGACAGTTGTATTATAAGCAAAACAAAAATATGGTAACCATGTACTCCAATATTTTGGATTATTATCAGTTTGGATTCTCAAATAAGCATTCAAGGATTTGTGTGTATTTTCTAAAGCACCGATTGATTGGTGATGATATGCGGTGGAAGACATTTGACTTATATTTAACAGTTTGCATACCTCTTTCATAGTAGTTGACAAAATCTCTGTCCCACGATCCGATGCTATTTCTCGGGGTATTCCATACCTTAAGATAAAATTATCAACTAAAGATTTCGCCACACTAACACTATCCTTATTTTCTAAAGGATAAGCTACATAGCGCACACTGTAGGGTGAGTATATAGAAAAATTATAATAATTCTTACTTAAAGGCCCAACTACATCTAAATATATCTTATCCATAGCTAACTGCGCAGTGGTTGAAATCTCCATTGGCTGTTTGGTAGGTAAAGAATGTTTTTGTCTTTGACATGTTATACATTTCTTTACGTACATTTTAACATCGTCCTCCATATTTGGCCAAAAATAATATTTTTTTATATTATTTAGCATTCGTCTTATCCCACCCAGCATGGCCGCTTGTCGGCAATAAATGAAAATCATTCAGAATTGCTAGTTTATCATCGTCATTATTTATCCGTATCGCTCCTTTTATAACACAAACTCGTGGAACGGTCCACTTTTTATTAGTATTGGTTAACCATTTAATATATTTCATTGTATCATTGTTTATTTTTACATATACTTCTTTAATATTATTTTCGTTACAAAACCATCCAAAATCTCTCACGAAAACGTCTCGCGCTTGACATGATCGAGAATTCAGATTAATACATGTCGGAGATGGAGACGGATTGCTATCTGGATGGCCGTCGTCGTCGTCCGACATGTTGTATCAGTCAGTGCGCACGTCCGGCGCGGGCGTTGTTTCGAAAGCAAGTCAGTTTGGCAAAACGATTATACGCGCTACTGACAGATACGTTGACATTGACTTGACAACTGACAAGCTATATGATGTCAACCACATTGTGTCGTATTGCCATTCTAATAAAATAAGTGGCGTCGTATATCCGCGTAAATCGACTATCTCTCACACGGCCATTCTGCTCTTCAACGCGCTCTCGCGTTGATTTATCGACGTCAAGTCCAGCCTAGACGCCACAGCGCATAGCACACAAGTAAAGCGTTTACAAACAGCTTTCAACCTTCCACAATGCAAAGCGTAAAAGCTTTCAGCACGTCACAGCCCTGGCGTATAGCAAAGCGTTGGGGCTTTCAGCATTGCTCAGAGGCAGCACTTAAAACACGCTGCAAAGCGTTGCAGCTTTCAGCATCGACCTTGGGTCAAGACAGATGAGCCCAACCTTACTGCAAAGCGTAATGGCTTTCAGCAGGACATCAGGACAAAGCGATAAGGCTTTCAATCCACCCTTCAATAAAGCGTAGTAGTTTCAAATAAAACTTTCGGTTAAAATAAAACATTTTATCAATCAGCAATGAACATAAGTCTTTTATGAACACAGGTTTACGTTAAACAAAACAATGTAATTATCGTTTCAGCTCAAACAATGATCATGATTCAATACAGTAATTCAATCCAAATTACTAATTACACCAAATTAAAATACCAAATTAATCAATACAATTTCATAATTAAATAAAACTATTCAATTATGGGTTCTACAGGATCAAGACATTCTGACAATTCAGGTAAACTAGCTGGATATTTACGTAATCGTTCATGGCACACATATTGGGCCCGTCCCCTAGATAATGGTTCAACCAAGTAACGCTCATTCGGATAGACGTTAGTAATTTTGCATGGACCATTAAATTTTTCACTCTACTTATTAATTATTCGGGGATTTTCCTGAATTAGAACTAGATCACCAACTGCGAAAGGATGAATAGCGGCTTTATTAGCATCGTAACGAATTTTGTTGGTTGCTAGTATCGGGATGTATCGCAAAATAGTTTAATTTGGGCGGTGTCTTATTACAGCCAAACAACAACTGGAATGGACTTTTACCCGTACTTTTCGATACAGTACAATTCAGGGCTAGTTGGACTTCGCCGATAACAGATTTCCAGGATCTGTTTTCATGATTCTCAGCGACTGTAAAACAATTAGTTAGAACAGACATTAGACGCTCTACCTGCCCGTTGGCACGGCTCACACTACTGGCGATTTCGTGAAACTCAATACACCATTCCTTACAAAGTTTTTGAACATCTTGTCCTGTGAAAGAAGTACCCTGATCAGAGATAATACGCTTGGGTGTCCCAAATACGTGAACAAAATTTCTAAGGGCCTCACAAGCAGATCAAGAAGTCAGATCTTTTACAGCAGTTAAGTGACAGAACTTGGTGAAAGCGTCGACTATAACAATCACATATTCCTTGGAAATCCTACCACCAGTCAATTTACCACTCGTATCAATGTGAATAGTGTGAAATGGCTCTGCAATCTTCTCTATGGGATGTAACGCAGATTGCTTTTTACCAGAGGGATTCTTGTTAATTTTGCACGGTAAACAATGGTCAACATACGTCCTTACAGATGAAGTCATGTTCGGAAACCAAAAATACTCTCTAATTTTGGACAAAGTCTTATCCCAGCCTAGGTGTTTTAATTCGTCGTGAAACTTTTGAATTAATTGCCAACGAAAATTTTTGGGGACAATCACGCGGCTAAAGGTTTTACCATCGACTTGAAAATTTCTATACAATAAATTATTTTTATAGGTGTAAGACGATCTAAGATTGGCGTCGATAGTATCGTTTTCTATAGAGTCTATAATATTCTTAATGTCGGGATCTAACTTTTGTTCAGCCTGTAACCATTCATCACTTACACGCGAAACGTTTGCTTGCTTACAGTTAGTGGGGTTACGACTCAAGTAGTCTACGTGCGGGATCCTTTCACCCTTTCGATACTCTATCTCGAAGTCGAAGGTCTGCATGTACGCCCACCACCTATGTACGCGAGGTAAAAGTTCCCGTTTGTGACGTGATGCCTTTAAAGCGTTGCAATCTGTAACGACTTTAAATTCCCTACCAAGTAAATAGTGTCGAAAATGTTTCAGCGCCTTAAATACTGCTAGAGTTTCTAGCTCATAGCTATGGTATCTACTCTCTGCATCCGTCGTCCTTTGACTGAAATAACCGACAACTTTCAACTGATTGTCGACCTTTTGAAATAAAATTGCCCCATATCCAATCGAGCTCGCGTCTGTGTGTAGTTCGATCGGTTTGCTAGGATCAAATATTGTCAATACGGGTGCGGAAGTCAGATAGCCCATTATGGTAGCATGAGCTTTTGTATGCTCAGAGGTCCAAATCCATTTAACTTCCTTTTTAGTAAGGGCGTACAGAGGCGCCATAATAGAGGAAAAGTTAGGTACAAACTTTCGAAAGTACCCAGCGAGGCCGTTGAATTGGCGCAGCTCCTTCACATTGGTTGGTAAGGGAGCGTTTGCTAAAGCCCTTATCTTATCAGGATTGGGTTTGACACTATTGTTACCGACAATATAGCCTAAGTACTCTACTGAAGACTTCAGAAAGGTACACTTCTTCCAGTTAAAAGCTAAACCGGCTTGCGATAACGCAAATAATATCTGATCGAGGTCCCGCAAAGCGTCTTCCTTGGTTTTCGAAAATACTAGGACATCATCCATATAAACAAGTGCTATCTTGTCTTTTAACCCTTTTAGCGCTTTGTTAATAGCCCTTTGGTATACGGAAGGGGCGTTGCAAAGCCCAAACGGCATTTTTAAATATTCCCATACACCATCCGGGGTAATAAACGCGGTTTTTTCGATATCGGCCTCGGATGCCATCAAAATCTGGTGAAACCCAGAGGCCATGTCTAAGCTTGAGAAGTAACACGCTTGCCCAAGGGCATCAATTTGTTCCGATATCAATGGCAGAGGATAACTATCACGCACGGTATTGGAGTTAAGCTCCCTATAGTCAACACAAAGGCGGTCAGATCCGTCCTTTTTCTTAACGAGCAATGCAGGACTAGAAAAAGGGGAAGAGCTCTCGCGCACTATACCCTTACTTTCTAAATCAGCAATAATCTCTCGCATTATGGTTCGTTCAGAAGGGGCTAACCTGTACGGGTGTCGTTGTACAATTTTGTCGGGGTTTTTAAGCTTAATTTGCATCGTTCCCGTATTCACGGTAGTTTTAGAATTGCCGCTAGTAAAATTATCTTTGTATTTCGCTAATACGGACCCCAGCCTATCAATATCATTAGCTTCGGTCAAATCAGTCTTAATTTTATCTAACTCTGTATCCATGTTTAAAGTTCGGCACGTATTGACACTAGCATCGCGTATAATTTTAGCACCGTCGCTATCGAGGGTGAAAATCAAACCAGGGGTCTTAAATATTTCTCTACCTAAGATAACATCATAGGGAAGCAAATGGTATCTGTCAGAACCGCGGGTGTATGACTTTTGATCAGATCGAAAATATACTGTATAAATGTACGAAAAATGTACGTTTTTGTACTAAGATATGTATAAATGTACGTTTATGTATGCGTTATAAACATTATTTAAAAGTGAGCCGCCATCCTGACGTCAGGTTGGCGGGTGAATTTAATTCATACAATTATTTTTTAAATTTGACATCACTAATTAAGTGTACGTAAATTGTACGTATAGGAACATTAATTAAAACCTTCTTAAATGTTGTACAAGCACCGGTATTGTAAAACGCATGCGAGCCGCCACTCTGACATCAGAATGGCGGGTGTATAACTTCAAAATAGGTCAAAAATTAACTATATGAATGTGCGAAAAATGTACGTTTTTGTACTAAAATATACTATCAAGGTTGATATATTTATTAGGCTACATTCAAGGTAATAATTATATTATTAAGTATTAGTATCTACCATTGAATGTTATTAAACATAACATTGTCAATAGTACAGACAAATGATTCCTTTTCCTCAACAATAGCCTACAATACCTACTACACTACGTATCAATTAGCCAAATTGACTAGTAATTTGTTGTCATTATTTTGAATAAACAGGATTAATATTTTAGTTAGAGGTTTTGAGATTTCACATTTTTGTAGGTAGGTGAGAGATTCCTTGAGCAATTCATTTATTTATACCCAAGTGCAGTGTTAAGTGTGTATGAGTTTGAAATAATCTGAAATTAATACAGTGCTAGTGACTATTAATTAAATATAATTCGAAATGCAGCGAGGGAAGTACGGGCTCAAACTCCAAATGAAACCTATATTCGTCTTGATGTAAGCCACTTTGTTAAAATAATATGCAACTTAAACTGCTTTAAAAATATTGACGTAAGACTTAAGTCGTTTTACAGTCGATGCTATCTTCACATTATGTCCCTTGAAAATTACGACACTGTAAAAGATATTATTGCAGACATTGTAACTGTAATGTTGAACGAATATGATTGTAATGGATCAAGGTGTGAAAAATCAATATTTAAACTTAAAAAAATAATAAGCAAACATCACAATGTAGATGAGCATCAAACAGAAGACAACGAAGACTTAAACGCCAAAGACGATAAAACCGATGATTCAGTCTTTGCGAGTATTACAAAAGAATTTAATAAGCCGCCTGAAAAAAATATTACAAATATCCCGAAGTGGTATACCTCTTTAGTAGAAAAAGAACAATTAGTAGTCACATTGTCCAAGGTTGAAGAAGGTCATGATAATTTATATTTTAAGCCATCACTTTTACCGACATTAACAAGATTAGTTAGTCAACTGCCTCTTTGGTCTAACATCATGGTACCAGTGTATAACTCCGAAAATAAAAGACCAGAAGAGAAGTTATCTACAGAGCGTCGGTGCCATTATTGTAATAAGATAGGCCATTTGAAGCGACACTGGTGGCGCGATTGGCCACGTGCGCTAGTGGACTGTATTGCGGGGAAGTAGCTAACTGTTCCATTGACGCTTTACACACAAAAAGACAGGTGATCGGGTTGCCGCGGACGTGATCCAGGCAATGAATGCAACCCGAGAAATTAGGAGAGGATGCACTAACCTTCACGACACCACGTGTTTTCATCGCAGCCGGTACACGGATCTTCTCTTCCTTGCTCAGGAGCTGCCGCCAGCATCACTAAATCACTTGAGGGACACACGAGAGGCACAATCCGATCGGTAAAGGTCTATGAAGCGGTAAAAATGCAACAAATATTATTCATTTCTGAGAGACGCGCGCGCGGTCCGCCTTTACGCTGGCTAGTTCAAAGAGAGAGTGAGTGTCTATATATCACAAATGGCGGACGGAAACTATATCTAGTACTATACTATGGTTAGTGCGGGAGGGGAGATGGGTATAGAAGGAGTGTGTTTCCGCGTCAAAAAATACAGTTTCTACATCGGCGCAACCATTCCCCCCGGCTTGAAGGGTTACCTTCGAAACGAAAAATGTGGAACAAATCTAATGTCTAATCTAAATCTAGGTTTGGGAAATAACAACTAAAATATAAACATAGATTGGAACTCGTGCCTACTGCTGGCTAGGCAGAGGGCAGAGGCGAACAACCGGGCGCAGATACGATCCGGTTGCAGTTTTAACCCGTACAACACGAGTTATCCCGCGGGCATCGGGAAAAATTTCCTCTACTACTCCTAGAGGCCAATGTAAAGGAGGCGCATTCTCAGTCATAAGGACTACCACCGTACCTACAGTAATTGGGTTGGATGGAGTATTCCATTTTTGACGTGACTGCAGCGTGTGCAAATAATCGGTTCTCCAACGATTCCAAAACGATTGGACCAACTTATCCAAAAGAGCGTGACGAGTTAGAAGGTGCATTCTATCGTCTTCAACATCTATTGCGGGCAAATATTTTAGAGGAGTCGTATTTAAGAAGTGAGCTGGCGTCAGCGCTAATGGCTCTGACGGATCGCTAGATAGAGTCCGACACAGCGGACGCGTGTTCATCACCGCCTCTACTTGAGCAAGTACGGTACTTAACTCCTCGAACGAGAGAATCTGTTCGCCTATGACGCGAAACAGATGCGACTTAAGGCTTTTAATATTCGCTTCCCAATTACCACCAAAATGACTAGCTGCAGGCGTGTTAAAGTACCATTCAATGCGATTTTCGGCTAAGATGTGAGCGAATTCACTTTGGTAGTACTTAGACCGTAAGAATGCGTGCAATTCCGAAATACTACGTCGGGCCCCTACATAGTTTGTACCGTTGTCCGAATACATGCGCTTAACCGGACCCCGACGCGACAAAAAACGTTTAAAAGCGGACATAAAATTTTGCGTACTTAAATCACCGGTCAACTCTATATGAACCGCGCGAGTTGTCATACAAATGAACAAACAAACATAAGCTTTCGTGGAGCGAATGCCACGACCACGAGCAATGGTGACTTTGAAAGGCCCAGCAAAGTCCGTGCCGGTGTGTACGAAAGGTTTTGCGGATTGAACAACACGACAAGAGCGATGATCGGCCATTTCAGGCGCGATAAAACGCGGGCGGAGTTTAAAACAAGGTACACATCTGTGTACTCTAGCGCGAATCAAATTACGAGCGGAAATTATCCAGTATTTCTGTCTCAAAATAGACATTAACAAATCGGGACCAGCGTGACAATTCACCTTATGCTGATAATCTACTAACAAATCTAATACGTGGTCCTTACGCGGGAGAACTACTGGGTGCCTTTGTTCAAATCCTAAACCTGAATTTCTCAAACGACCACCTACTCGAATGAGTCCATCTTCCAAAAATGGTTTCAAGTGTCGGAAAGAACGACTACAAGGTTTGTTAAATTCTAAATTTTTAAATTCAGAAGCAAAATAACATTTCTGCAACTCGCGAAGTATGACCAATTCAGCTTTATCTAAATCAGCGGCGGTTATATGACCGCGCGTAGATAAAATTCTCAAAAATCGGCCTACATAAACAACACAACGCAACAGTCTCGACCAAGACGAGACGCGATTAGCCAACAACAAAATAAGGGACTCTTCACGCGGGACCGATACAACAAGCGAGTGCTTCTTTTCCTCGGGTGGTTCGGAAACCGTAGTGGGATTGAATTGACTAACTGGCCACTTATCTAACGCGGCATGAATCCAGGACGGTCCACTAAACCACAACGGGTGATCCAAAATTTGCGAAGGAAGCAATCCACGAGAGAGACAATCGGCTGGGTTGTCGGTGCCAGCAACGTGAAAGAGATTTTGTGGCGCTAATTCCGATTGAATTTTTGCCACTCTATTAGCGACGAATGTGTCCCAACGATGGGGCGAAGAGTGGGCCCAACACAAAGCGACTGTTGAGTCCGAAAAAGCTAAAATTCTACTAATATTAATGCGACTACTACAAGCATTGGCGATAGAGGTGATCAATCTAACTAACAATAGTAAAGCGCATAGCTCGAGGCGTGCCAGAGAGACGACCTTACGGGGAGAGACCTTTGATTTCGCGCTTATAAGGCTAATTGAAACCTTACCTACATTCGAGACATGAAAGTAGACTACTCCTCCATACGCCCTCTCACTAGCGTCCGCGAAGCCTACTACCGTAACAACACTATGTTGCGATATACCTACATGACGCGGAATTTGTATTTGGTCAAGCACAGAAAGTTCTTTTCTAAAGCGAGCCCACAACTTAGCAATGTTGTCGGGCGCGGTGTCGTCCCAATCACAATTGGAAAGCCAAAGCTCTTTTATAAGTAGTTTGGCGTACAAAACGACAGGAGCTACGAATCCCATTACGTCCCATATCCGTGCCACACACGACAGGATAATGCGTTTAGTACAAGTTTGCGGGGTCGAACTAATTCTCAAACTAAACGTATCAGATGCGGGCGACCAGCTTAAACCAAGCACCTTGTGCGTATCACTTTCATCGAATTCCTTAACCGAAGACAATCGGTGCGACGGTGGAATCGACTCTAACGCAGTTTGCGAGTTGCTCGTCCATTTCACGAGATCAAATTGACCAGCCTTCATGAGACTTATAACTTGAGCGGCCGTCTCGACAGCCTCTGCCTCGCTATCTACACTATACACGAAGTCATCCATGTATAAGCCAGTCTCAATGGTGGCTCTCGCTTTCGGAAATGCATCGCCCTCGTCAGCGGCCAACTGCTTGACGGTGCGAAGTGCGTGAAAAGGGGTAGATTTAAGCCCGAAGCAAACACGATTAAACTCGTAAACCATTAAAGGTTCTTGCGGTGAAAATCTATACAAAAATCGTTGAAACCTACGATCGGGTTTGCGCACTTCAAGGCACAAAAACATTTGTCGAATATCTGCAGAGAGTGCAACAGCGAATAAGCGAAAATTTACAATTATGTCAAATAAATTACCTTGAAGATTTTGACCACAATACAAAATGTCATTAAGCGACACGGAAGTGCTAGTCTTAGCACTGCCATCTAAAACTACGCGGAGTTTAGTAGTAAGCTTATCTTCTCTAATAACTCCGTGGTGCGGGATAACGTACGAAGGCTGGGTCTCGTCAGTGTCCGCAGGCGCAGGTGAGATGTAACCTTTTTCTAAATATTCGTTAACAACCTCATCATAGGCTTGCTTTAACTTTGGAGACGCCTGCATCTTTCGTTCTAAACAAAGAAAGCGTCTTTCAGCGGATGCACGGGAGTCACCGAGCGAAAAAATATCTCCCTTGAAAGGGAGCGCGACAACATAACGACCCTGCTCATCACGAGTAGTCGTGCGACAATAAATCTCCTCAGCCATCTTGTCATCAGGGCTTAGGATTGGTGGGACATTGACCTCTTCAATCTCCCAAAACTTGCGGATGGTAGACTCCAGTGGCGGCTCGACGGTGCAACAGAACGAGGCAGTCGAGTGACTAAAACTATCTATAGAAGCGGGTGCGGAACCAATTATAACAAAACCCAGAACTGTTTCCAGGGCGTGCGGAGCGGGGTACGTCGGTCCCCCTTGAACCTTACGTGATAACTGGAGGTGCGGGAGAATCGAAGCGCCGATCAATATATCGACGACTCCAGGAACAGCGTAAGTCTCATCAGCTAAAGGCAAGTCTTTAAATTTCGTTAATAAAGACGTGTCAACTGGGACGGTAGGCAACTGTTCAGTTATTTTATCTGTTACGAGCGAATCCATGTCAAACCAAATATTATTATTAAAACGAGATCCAAACCTTGTTTTAACGGTGCCATGAACAGCAGACTGCAAACCCCCAAAACCTTTCACCACTGAATGGGTTGAACGCTTATCAACATTGAAACCAAGACGTTGACAACAATCTTGAGTAATAAAATTACTTTGCGAAGCGCCATCTAATAGCGCTCGAACAATGCGCGGCTTACCTAATGCATCAACAATAACAACGCGAGCGGTCGCGAGACACACAGTAGTGAGTGCAGCACTAGCGGAGAACGAACACAAGGTGACGTCATCCGCAGCGGTCACCGGGCGGGCCGGAGCGCGCGCGAGCGCGGGCTGCGGCTGCGGCGCAGGCTGCCGTGTGTCACCGCTCGACGAGCCAACTGTGCTCACATTGGATGCGGCATTACTATTCTCAAAATGAAGTAAAGTGTGGTGTCTCGCTTGACATTTGCGACAACCATTTCCACTATTACATAAAACAACGCGGTGTTTAGTACCGAGACAATTAAAACAAAAATTATTAGCGCGAACAAATTTATAACGATCACTAGGCGACAATTTTAGGAAACCAGGACACTTGTACAGTTGCGAATGATGAGTACTACACAAAGAGCAAACAGGTGATTGTACACGTGCTGGTGCGGTATTAACATAAGTATGGGTTGACCTCAGTGACCTCGATGAGGCATCTATTTTGCGTTCAGAAGTAACAACCTTCTTCGCGCCTTCATGTTTCGATGAAGAGCGTTGCAATACCTTTATATGCTCGCGAACAAAACTTTCTAAGTCTTCGAACTTAGGAATTTTACTGCCGCGATGATCCGACTCAAACAAACGAATGGTTTCGGAATCTAATTTCTTTAAACCCATATACAAAAATACGAAGTCGCAGAGGTCATCGATCTTTAGGTTCTTTACGGCGCGAACAGCTGACGCGAAAGTATCTAGAAATTTCTCTAAGTTTTGATCGTTACATGCCGTAATAGATTTCAAATCAAACATCTGATCTAAATAGGCGTTAGCTACCGATCTTTTATCCTCATACTTAGCTTTCAAAGTATTTAAAATTAAATTATAATTCTCGGCACTAAACGTAATTCCAGCGCAAACGGTTATAGCTTTACCAGTCAATTTTTCAACGAGATAATGCAATTTTTCGTGATCTGTCAACGAATCGTTCTTATCTATTGTATTCTCAAAACTATCTATAAATAGACACCAATTGCGAATGTTACCATCAAATTCGGGTATTTGAATTGGTGGCAACTTAGGTCGGTCGCGAGTGGGGTTGGGTCGGTCAGACGGTTTCTCCAAACTCCTAGCGACGCGCTTGATACGACAATACAAATCGTCAAACGACGACAAGGCTTGATAACTCACTGAGTAATCGGGATCCAAATTCAACTCTAAAACGTTGATGTCATGTACTAAGGTTTCGAAATCCGCGCGTAGACTATCTAAGTTTTCTATAGAACACAAGAACGAATCTCTAATGGCCAAATCAGAGGTTTTAAGTGCATTATCATAAATCGATTGTACGCGAGAGTAAATCATTTCTTTTTTAGCGTATAAAAGTTTCAATTGAACTTTACCGGTCTTATCAACCTTTGGGGACATGTTTACAATTAAATCTCAAACTAAAGTGCGGTAAACAACAAATATGAAATGACTTAATCTTAGCGGTACAGAGCAGCGACGCGACGCGAGCGATACTCTGCAGGTAGGTAGGTATTTACAACTGTGAATGCACGCTTGAACAAAACGCGCCTAGCAACAGCCAGATCGTACCTACGCGAGCCAGACCGCTGTCCAGGTTCAACTATTATTTCAGAGATTAAGTATTGCGTAATATCTATTCAAATTAAAATACTTTCGTATGAATTGGAATGAGATGCGGGCGAGGTAGGTACAACCACGTATCTACCCACGTAGGTATTAGGTAAATACGATGCGAGCTAGCGGCGAGCGAACAACTTAATTGAAAAAAATAAAACAAAGCCAAATGCGTTAGGTATTACACTGTGCCTATGCACTAGGGTGTCTAGTATACCTAAGATCTAAGCCTAAATGCCTAGATGCGGGGTTTTCTACTAAAATAACTAGGTATTTAGGCGCGGTGCGAAAATTGCGAACTACGACTAAGTGTTGATACGATACCTAACCTATGTATGTACTAGGTAGGTACGATGCGAGCCAGCGGCGAACGGACAACAAAATCTAATCCTAAATGTCTAGATGCGGGGTTTTCTACTAAAATAACCAGGCATTTAGGTGCGGTGCGCTTATTCCCATTAGAATAATAACAAAATACGAACTACGGCTAAGAATCCGGTTCGATCAGGACCATAGAATGGTGGCGCGATTGGCCACGTGCGCTAGTGGACTGTATTGCGGGGAAGTAGCTAACTGTTCCATTGACGCTTTACACACAAAAAGACAGGTGATCGGGTTGCCGCGGACGTGATCCAGGCAATGAATGCAACCCGAGAAATTAGGAGAGGATGCACTAACCTTCACGACACCACGTGTTTTCATCGCAGCCGGTACACGGATTTTCTCTTCCTTGCTCAGGAGCTGCCGCCAGCATCACTAAATCACTTGAGGGACACACGAGAGGCACAATCCGATCGGTAAAGGTCTATGAAGCGGTAAAAATGCAACAAATATTATTCATTTCTGAGAGACGCGCGCGCGGTCCGCCTTTACGCTGGCTAGTTCAAAGAGGGAGTGAGTGTCTATATATCACAAATGGCGGACGGAAACTATATCTAGTACTATACTATGGTTAGTGCGGGAGGGGAGATGGGTATAGAAGGAGTGTGTTTCCGCGTCAAAAAATACAGTTTCTACATCGGCGCAACCAGACACTGTTTATTGTTGCGTAACAAAAACAAAGATGAGAGTACTCATTCTCGCACGTCTGTCGATAAATCTAGTGATAAGTCAAATGTTACACAATGTTCCTACTGTCACAGAACTGGACATTCTGAATCTACTTGTTTTAAGAAACAACGCGAAGAAAAGTCGAAGGACACTAAAGATTCTACATTGCAAACAAAGTCAGTCAATGTTTGTTCATCCTCTAAAGATTCTTTGATTGAAATATGCATCGGTGGCTATACTTTGCGAGCACTGATTGATAGTGGTTCAGAATGTTCATTGATTAAAAAGGAAATTGCTGATTGTTTACCTGATAAGAAAGAGATTTCATTTACTCGTCTCACAGGTATTGGTTCCGTGCCATGTTTTTCATTTCGTAAAATGACAACGTATGCTGAGTTCGATGGGTTACATACCGAGGTCACGTTTGTGATTGCTGACTCACATTTGCTTGTATCTGTCAGAACCGTGGGTGTATGACTTTTGATCAGATCGAAAATATACTGTATAAATGTACGAAAAATGTATGTTTTTGTACTAAGATATGTATAAATGTACGTTTATGTATGCGTTATAAACATTATTTAAAAGTGAGCCGCCATCCTGACGTCAGGTTGGCGGGTGAATTTAAATTATACAATTATTTTTTAAATTTGACATCACTAATTAAATGTACGTAAATTGTACGTATAGGAACATTAATTAAAACCTTCTTAAATGTTGTACAAGCTCCGGTATTGTAAAACGCATGTGAGCCGTCCCTCTGACATCAGAATGGCGGGTGTATACCTTCAAAATAGGTCAAAAATTAACTATATGAATGTGCGAAAAATGTACGTTTTTGTACTAAAATATGTATAAATGTACATTTTTGTACCTACGCATAATAAACATTATTTTAAAGTGAGCCGCAATCTTGATAACGGGTTGGAAGGTGAATTCCAATGCGACATTTCTTTTTTAATTTGAGATTACTAATTCTATGTACGAATAACAAGTGTTACTTACATGAGCACGACAATGAATTCTTAAATAATGGGTTAGGTATGTATTGAGCACCTCGAGTAGTAGTAAATAATACAAAAGGGTACATTGATAACAATAATTTTATAACATTTGACCATAAATAATGAATCACCTTTTCTGGACTCCTGTTTAACCTTGGCTTCAAATCATCATAGCACATCCATATACCATCACCACTATATGAATGCGCTTTGTAGTGCCCAATCGCATCATTATCTAAGCTGAAAGGTACATATTCAATAACTCCTATAATATAATAAGTTATATTGCCGTTGAGTGTTATTTGTAACGGAATATTATCAATAAAGATATATGCCGATTGACTATGTTCAAAAATTATGATGTTGTGGAGTATATAATCAAACGTTCGCATACCTTTACAGCCATTGCGATTGCATAAGACCAAATTGTCGTCGCCCCATAATATGGATACAGCTACCTCGTTTAATTGAGAAATATATTTTGCTGGGTCAAATGAAAGAAACGTCAATTTTCTTCGCACATTATTGGTCACACAAGTCTCACTTGTACAGGTTTCTATCCTGTCGACACTCCAGATAATATCCGCAAAGAGTTTCTCAAAAACGTATGTCACGCTACATTCACAATGTATTGTCCTTGTTTCTCTTAATAAATTTGTTCTAAAATAATTATTTACAACTTGAGCACGAAATTTGTAAAGATCGTCGACAGAATTATTTTCATCCAACATACTTTTTATAAAAAGACAAATCTCATTTTCACTAAAAAGTACTTTAGTATTGAGCGCAAATCCATCAACGCAAGCTTTTGCAATCAAGTAACAAGCGGAATCAAAGGCACATGTATTCGTTACCCTAATATTAGTTGAAGAAGATTGTGAAAGAAAGCCATTAAGTAGTAATGGAATATTTTTATTAGCTTTCTGTTTTTCATCCGTTTCTGTTATTTTTCGGACTTTCATGTCGTTTTTAATTTCATTTAAACTTTCGTCCTTTATGCATTCTGTTAAAAAAAAATCAGTTTTATCTCTTTTGTCGAATTTTGTTTCTTGTTTCTTGCCTTTACGAAATTATAGTAGGGATTTCGCTCTCTAAAAGAAAAAATAATAAGGAAATGATGTTATCAATTCCAGTTCAAATAATTTTTCGGCATGTTGCACTCGCGCACTTTTTTCGCACTTCTGCACTTTTTACACTTTTGCACGTTTTCGTAGTAGCGAATATGTTTTTTTTGCGAGAACTAGATTACAGAAACATGGTTGATTATACAGTTGCCTCACTTGAAGGCTGAATCTGGAGCCTTCTAAAATAACTTGCAGATCGCTTCTGCGCGAATTCGCGTATTTGTTTGCTCTGTCCAATCGCGATGGCATTTCCGGTACAATTTGTACCCCAAAAATAAAAGAACAACGCCCAAAAAAACACAAATGGTTACAAGTATATAGTTGGTATTGGCTGCATGTTGTTGTAGCTGGTCGACAGCCTCTGAATTCGTGCCTTTTCTACAGATTGTTTGTTCCCCATTTTCGACAAAGAAAATCCAACTTGGATACACAGCACCGTACATACGAAAGCACCACAGAATTTTTACACATTGTCACAACGCAGAACGATGCACAGGGCCACTTAGTTCACACGAAATTGTCCACGCTGCAAAAATTGCACCTGCCTCGGTTCTAGTTACGGGCGCCAAAGCGATGCGCCGCCGCCGGCGCCGTAACGTGATAGCGTGTCGCTGGCAGGGTCACCATATGATGTCGTTAGGGAGTCGAATTAAAAGTCGTCCATTACTTGCGAAATCCCGTTTATTACTCTCTAATAAGGTGACACAAATAAGTACTTATACAAGGAACTTACAACTATAGAGTTTCCACACACATACTAAAACATTAGGGCTGTATCACACCATAAGGTGTTGAATTATTCTTAGAAAAATTGCGACGATGATGTTTGGAAATAATGTATCCAAGAAAATTGTTCCTTATTTCATACATTTATAGTTTTTAATATTAGTATTTAACTTAGTCATTTGTTTATTGTAATAATAATGTTGTTTGACATTATTATTTTTCCAGCCCCCGTGCCAGTAGTACTACCAAGAAGTACAAATGACACACCTTTGTATATTTAGTACTACTAGTAGTATTAGTGACATTATGCAGCTTTGGTAGTACAATTGAACATTTATCATGGATTAGGAGTGGGTTGTCCTCAGAGCAAAATGTCCACGTTGATAAAAACGACAATAACGTAGTTAGTCATGGGAGCAAAGCGTCCGCAATTTTAAAAGGCCTCAAAAAGCAACAAATTGTCCTCAAATATAAAAGCATTTAAAGTAAACTGTCACTAATTAAAAATGCCATGAAAGCGTCCTTAACGTATTACAACCTTTTTAACTCATTAGTTGTAGCGGGGAATAAAATCTAATTAAAAGCTGTAAATATTGACAGCTGATATTTTCATTAAACGAAAATAAAGAATTATGAGGAAAATGACATGACATAAGCTTACTTGCTTTGTATGTCACTTTCTTTGACTAATCGCATTATAATGAAAATTTGTTCTGCTTCAACAAAAAAAAATTTTATTTTTATAGACAGTCAAAAGAACAGGCCTGCTCTGCTGTTTGGTGGTTACAGGTATAACAAAATTGTTACTAACAAAGGTGGCTCTTCAAGATCGCGATGTGCAAACCGAGATATTTGTAGTACCTAAAATGGGGTGAATATGGATTGAGAGGTGAATAGGGACAAAACCAGGAAAATATTTCAACGCTCAATATTAATTCTAAAATCCGTTAAAAATTCTTCCATTTTTTGTGGTGTAATAGTAGAATGTTGAAAGTTCTTATGGCAACACTGAATATGCATGGCATATACTCTACTACGGAATATTACCGTTGAAAATCATTTGAAAATAACTGCTGGTGGTAGTCATTATTTTAGTGTTAGAAACTTTGCTCTCGTAAATTGATTTGGTAGTAAAAGAAGACGTGTTTGAACGTTAATTAATAGCTGTGTCACTAGATGGCGCTCATCTTATTTGTTGTGAATCGCGCTAACAAGATCCGCCGCAAAGAATATAAAATGTCTTAGTTTTAGTTCACGTACGTGCCACTAGATGGCGCTTAGTGCATATTGACATTATTGTAAATGGCGGTGTTAAGATCGGCAGCAAGCTATTTATAATGTAACCTTAGAAAATAAATTTTGAACTCGCTTGTAATGGTTGTTTCACTTCAACAATTCATTATAAAGGTGATTTTGGAGGATACGTCCTTACATAATTTTGGTCATTCGAACCGGAAGAGTTGAGTTGATTGGCAACTTGCTCATTTGGAATAGCCATATATTGTTATTGGTTAAAGTACCCATGTGTGGTCAAGATACCTGGTTAATGAAATTGTTTGAAGACTAGTGGTATGGTGATCAATTCCGACGGCAGAGGGCACCACCAGTAACTTGCAATTGGACGGTGTTGCCAGAGTCATTTCGATGATACATTGAAACCTGGACCTGCATTTGGATTTGCATAACGAACAACGGAGAAGTGATATCGATGACAGTGACAAGTGACAAAAGGGTTTGACAGATGCAAAACTGTGAGTAAAGTGAACTTTAATTAATAAACAGTAGTGACATTTGGACTTAGAAAAATTTATCGTAGCGAAGTAGAAATATTTGAGACTTGTAGTAAATTTGCTTTAATCTTGAACTTAGAATATTTAACGTAGTGCAGTAGAAATATTTAGATACTTGTAAAAATTTAGTTCTAGTTTTAGACTTAGAATAGTTAAGCTAATTTTGTTCATACGGGGAACCTATGCCGGATTTTGGTCCGATGTGTATTGATTCCTAAACACTTGTAAAAATTTTCGGTTTAGTGTTTCAACTTGTATTATTTTTGTGATCTAACTTCTGTTGTCAGTGCTTGCTTTTGTAGTATAGTGATAGCTTACGTAATTGCTTTGAACTGTGATTTATTTACAATGGAAAAATTAGTTAAAATACAAGTAAATTGTAAAAGAAACATTGAAAAAGCAAGAAGTAATTTTAAAAAGTCACCAAAGGATCGCTTAACTCAAACATACATAACAACTAGACTTGAAGCTTTAGATAAACAATGGAATGAATTTACTGATACGCATAGAAGTATAATTGCGGAGGCTTCTGATTCTGACTTGGAGAAAAGTGTTTATTTTTCAACCGACGTATACAGTGAAACAGAGGATATATACATAACATATAAGTCAGAGTTAAAAGCACTTCTTGCACCGACTGTGCCTACCAGTAGTGTTCAAGAGTCGGCAGAGTCTACTAATGTATATTTACCAAAGATAAGTATTCCGAAATTCTCAGGATTGTACACTGAATGGATTTCGTTTAGGGATTTATTTTTGTCACTCATTCATAATAACAAACAGTTAGATGATGTCCAGAGACTTCATTACTTGAAGAGTCATTTGTCGGGTGAGGCGGAACTATTGTTGCGAAGCACTCCAGTAGCCGCTAGCAATTACTTAAAGTGTTGGTCGATATTAACCAAAAGGTACAGTAACAAACAATTTTTGTCACAAAGCATAATAAAACGATTTTCAAAGCAACCAGTCATTACAAAGGAATCATCAGTTGCCATCAAAAACCTTTTGGATACTACGACCGAATGCTTGCATGGTCTGGAGGCCATAGGTATTGACATAAGTGCTTGGGACTCGATTGTCATATATTATGTGAGTGAAAAATTAGATACCGAATCCCGTAAATTATGGGAAGCAAAGATTAGCACAAATGACAAATTAGCTACGTTCTTTGAATTTCAGGAGTTTTTAGAATCAAGATTTCGATCCCTGGAATTTTTGGACCCTGCCGTTTATACCCAATCTACTACTAATAATCGCAAACCAAATGTAAAATCCTTTCACGTCGCTTCTCAAACTTGTGTGTTATGTTCGGGAGATCACAAGTTAGGTAATTGCAAACAGTTTGAACAACAAGATTGCGACACTCGTCGCGAGTTTGCTCGAGCCAGTAAGTTATGTTACAATTGTCTAGGTAAGAACCATGCCGTATTTACATGCCGTTTGAACACGAAATGTAAACATTGTAAAAAGAGGCACCATACACTACTTCATCCCAAAACAACCAATACTGCTGCTGAAGCATCTGATAGTTCAGCAGGTAGGAACGTGGTGGCCGTTGCGACAGCCGCTTCTTCCCAAACAAGCAAAAGTTCCAATTCTGTTTGTTGTTTCGCAGATGTTAACAATCAAGGTTTGTTAGCGACTGCCTTGGTCAATGTCAATTCGAGGACTGGTACTGCAATGGTTTTAAGAGCCTTAATGGATCAGGGTTCTCAGGTCTCCTTTATTACGGAGTCCACAGTACAGTTGCTCGGATTGAAGAAAACACCTGCTCACACTGACATATTTAGACTGGGCGATGATGAAGGTGGTTCGATGCCATCCAGGTGGACAGTGAAGTTTGATTTACGTTCACGCTTAGATCCTAGTTTTATTTTGTCAGTTGATGCTTATGTTTTGAACAGGCTCACATCCCGACTTCCTGAGAGGAAGATTGTTCAGGTACTACCATCACTCTCTTCATTAGAACTAGCTGACCCCACTTTCGATACTCCTGGTAACTTGTTGGGCACACGAGTAGTCAGTGAAGTTTTATTAGAAGGTTTGGTCAAGGATTCTCCTGGAACACCAATAGCTCAAAAAACGAAACTTGGATGGATTTTATCCGGTGAGATTCGTACTCCGTTGAACTTAAGGCCAGTGTGCTATAACGCAATCGAGTGCACTGATAGTAACGGACTCTTGAAAAGATTTTGGGAGCTTGAGGCGGAACCTGCATCTAATGAAGTCATTTTCACTAAAGAAGAGCAGGAATGTGAGGATTACTACTCCAAAACGACCAAGAGAGATGCAGAAGGACGATATGTAGTCAAGTTACCTTTCAAAACAAAACGGCAGAGTCGTGTTTATGGTAACTCTGAGTTAATGGCTCGAAAACGGTTTCATCTGCTGGAAAGGAGACTTGCATCTAATCCTGAACTAAAACTGCAATATAGCGCAGTAATTGGGGAGTATGTCAAAATGGGACATGCGGAAGTGGTTCCTCAAGCATGTCTACGGAACAATGCATTTTATTTACCGCATCACGCTGTATTACGTGATGACAAGTGTACTACTAAGGTTAGGGTGGTTTTTGACGCTTCCTGTTCGGGATACAATGGAGTGTCATTGAATAATGATTTATTAGTAGGCCCAACTTTACAACCTGATTTGCGTCATACCATTATGAGATGGCGATGCCATCCCATAGCTTTAGTAGCAGACATCGTTAAGATGTATCGTCAAATCAAGGTGGCTGAAGAAGACGTTGATTATCAACGTATTTTGTGGCGTGACGATTCAAGTGCTGAACTGCAGCATCTGAGATTGTTACGTGTAACTTTTGGTGTATTTTCAGCTCCTTATTTGGCTATTCGATCCTTACAACAGCTTGCTCGCGATGAAGGAAAAGATTACCCTTTCGTTGCAGATCGTATCTTCAGCGATTTTGATGTAGACGATTTTCTATCCGGTTGCGAAACAGTGGCTGAAGGTGAACTGATTTATTACCAGATGAACGAGTTACTCGGGCGCGGTGGTTTTCAATTACAGAAATGGTCAAGCAATAATGATGAGTTGTTAATTAGGATGCAAAAGGGAAAAGAAATGACAAATGAAGGTATAGAGTTTAAGGTAGACAAAGTTATGAAAATTTTGGGCCTAACTTGGGATAGAAATACGGACGAATTCTGCTATACTGTTAACCTTCCGCCGTTGCAAACTCCAGTGACTAAGCGAAAGGTTGTATCTGACATCGCCCGTCTGTTCGATCCTCTTGGCTGGTTAGCTCCAGTGGTAATAACGGCCAAGGTGTTTATACAACGCTTGTGGCTTTCGGGAATCGAATGGGACGATGAGCTTCCTGATCCTCTGTTGAAGGACTGGTTGGAATACAGAAGTAACCTTCATATTCTGTCAAGTTTCCGCCTACCGAGATGGATACACACTAGTCGGTGCGAGGTGCACCTTGAATTACAAGGTTTTTGTGACGCCTCTAACACTGCTTATGCAGCCGTGGTATATACTCGGTCCATAGATTCCAACGACCATGTACATGTCAGTCTAGTGGCATCCAAGACCAAGGTGGCTCCCGTCAAACAGGTTACCATACCTCGTTTGGAATTATGTGGAGCGGTGTTGCTTTCAAAACTTCTGCGTGAAGTTTCTGCGACCTTGGGAATTTCAAAAGAAAATATTCATGCCTGGACAGACTCGTCAGTGGTGCTCGCTTGGTTGAGCAGCCACCCCAGCCGTTGGAAGACATTTGTTGGGAATCGAGTTTCTGAAATTCTCACCGTGACAGATCGAGATCGATGGTCTCATGTTAGATCTAGGGATAATCCCGCTGATTGCGCATCGCGAGGGGTAAAGCCTAGCGAGTGTGTTGAACACGACTTGTGGAAGCAAGGACCTAGTTGGCTAAGAAATAAAACAGTAGATTATAGTAAAGGAGAAATGATTACAACAAGAATAGAGGAAAAACAATCAGCTGTTGTGTGTAATGTCATGATAAATGAGAAGGAAGAAAATGACATCATGGCAAGATTTTCTTCCTTGAGAAGGTTAACTAGGGTTATTGCGTATTGTAGACGATTGAATTGACGAAGAGTACGGAGAGTAATTCTAAAGTAAATAGTTGTTTAACATTTTCTGAAATTAATGAAGCTGTAATTACATGTTTAAAAATGTGTCAAAGTGAACATTTCAAAGAGGAAATCGATAGCATAATTAAGATAGGTAGAGTTGACAAAAGGGGAAAACTCACCACGCTCAATCCTTATCTCGATCAGGATAAGGTTTTGAGAGTTGGGGGAAGGTTGCAAAGAGCTGGCATCCACGAGGCATTTAAGCATCCAGTTATTCTGCCTCATAAATCACATTTCACAACACTTGTGATAGCTGATGCTCACGAACGCACTTTGCACGGTGGGCCCCAGTTAATGCTCAATTATCTGAGATCCAAGTACTGGATCGTCAATGCGAAGGGATTAGTTCGTCAGTATGCCCGTAAATGTGTGAATTGTATTCGCCATTCGGCCCGAGCCATTCCGCCGTTAATGGGACAATTGCCAGCCGCCAGAGTCAATGTTAGTCGACCTTTCTTTAAAAGCGGGGTAGACTATGCAGGCCCTATTAGTGTTAGGCCCACAAGAGGTCGCGGTTATCGTTCCACAAAGGGCTACATTTGCTTGTTTGTATGTATGGCAACTCGTGCCATTCATTTAGAAATTGTAAGCGACATGACATCACAGGCATTTTTAGCAGCCTTTAAAAGATTTACAGCTAGAAGAGGTCACTGCGGTGAGCTCTGGAGCGATAATGGCACAACCTTTGTGGGGGCTAACAAGGAATTGAAGGCCCTACTATCTCAAGAAAGGTCGAGTGTAGCTTCCGATGTCGCTGACTGGTTAGCGACAAATGGTACAGATTGGCACTTCATTCCACCTCACTCTCCAAATTTTGGAGGGCTTTGGGAAGCTGGAGTGAAGTCCACTAAGCACCACCTCAAGAGAGTTGTAGGCACCAGTACTCTTACATTTGAAGAGTTGAGCACGGTGCTTACGCAAATCGAGGCTTGTCTCAATTCTAGGCCGTTATCTACAATTAGTAGTAGTCCTGAAGACTCATGTCCACTGACTCCAGGTCATTTTTTGGTAGGAGAACCATTGTTGCTTTCACCTGAGGCAAATTTCGAACACGCCAATATCAGTCCCTTGAAACGATGGCATTTAACTCAACGCATGGTTCAACAGTTCTGGCGTCGATGGTCCAGGGAATACCTTGTTCAGTTTCACCATAGGTACAAGTGGTCGCATCATACTGCGGAACCTGAGTTGGGTGATGTAGTGTTGGTGATGGAAGATGATTTGCCACCTGCAAGATGGCTTTACGGTCTAATTGAACAAAAACATACTGGCTCGGACAACGTTACGAGAGTAGTATCCTTGCGCTGCAAGGGATCTTTGATTAAAAGGCCAGTCTCTAAACTAATAGTGCTTCCAATCGGGAACTAATTTGTCGTTGTACTTTTATCTTTGCTCACCAATCGTGTGTTCTTATGTTAGATATAGATGTAAATTGATAGCAGGTATTTATGTAATGTAAATCAATACAGTCCATTAGCTCTGGCGCACACCATATTGTATTTGTAGTTTGTTATCATGGTGGGCTGTCACTGATCTTATTATTATTCTGTTTAGATAAGTTGTTATGGACATTCCGTCCATGGTGGGCGGGATGTTTGAACGTTAATTAATAGCTGTGTCACTAGATGGCGCTCATCTTATTTGTTGTGAATCGCGCTAACAAGATCCGCCGCAAAGAATATAAAATGTCTTAGTTTTAGTTCACGTACGTGCCACTAGATGGCGCTTAGTGCATATTGACATTATTGTAAATGGCGGTGTTAAGATCGGCAGCAAGCTATTTATAATGTAACCTTAGAAAATAAATTTTGAACTCGCTTGTAATGGTTGTTTCACTTCAACAATTCATTATAAAGGTGATTTTGGAGGATACGTCCTTACAAGACGACTGTGATTTAGAAACATTATTTAGTGTTTGGGCCATCATACATATTAGAGGTAAGTCTCAGTTGTTAGTTTATTTTAATGTTTTTTGATAAATTAGAAATACATGTAAAATCTGTTGTTTTTGGGGCGAATGGGGACGACTCAGGTATCAATAACAACGAAATACAGGTCAATTGGGATGAGAATAAGTTGAATAGGAACGCCATAAGTATGGATAGGTACAGGTTTGTAGGGTTGTCACTAAGTAGTTTTAACATTCTTTTTTATATGTGTAGGTAGGTATGCAAGAATTTGGTTTATTCATGATGTTTAATGTCTAAAACTTTTATTTCATTATAAATGCAGTGTTATTTTATTATGTGGCAATTATATTAACAGTTAGGTATTTACGTATTGTTTTCCATTTTCAGATATGCCTCGCGTGTACATATCCAAAAGTGCAAAGCCTTATAAGAGATATGATCCCTTGATATTAAAAACAGCAATAGAAGCTTATGAAACTGGGAATAAGTCTATAGTTGAAATAGCTAAGCAATTTAATATAAGTAAGTCAGTTCTGCACAGACATCTAACAAGAAGAATGAAAACTCAAGGTGGACAAAAATGTCTAAACGAAGAAGCAGAAAAATACATAATAATATATATTAATATTTGTTCAGAGTGGGGGTATCCACTTGATACTCATGACTTACGCATAATAATAAAAGGATATTTAGATCGAATTGGCATAGAAATAAAAAGATTCACTAATAACTTACCTGGTGTGAATTATATTGACAGTTTTTTAAAACGTCACCACCAAGAAATTTCACTAAGAATAAGCCAAAACATCAAAAGATCTAGGGCTGCAGTATCACCACAAATTATAGAAGATTATTTTATACAGCTCCAAAATTCCTCAGAAGGTGTACCTTTAAGCAACATAGTAAATTATGATAAATGGCCTTCGTAAATATGACCATGTCACGGAATATCGTAAAAGATTGAACTGGCTCCCTATTCGACAGCGCCGTGACCTACACATTCTAACTCTTCTCTATACTATTCTTCACAATCCTAATACTCCAACTTATTTGCGGGAACGCTTCAATTATCTTGAGCCTAGGAGCCAACCCTGTCGTCTTTCTTCCTCTCTTCTGCTTCGCACACCTGCACACAGTTCCAGCTGTTATGATGGATCCTTCACGGTACAAGCTGTACGTCTTTGGAACGCACTACCTCACACCATTCGCAGTAGTAATACTCTGGACATTTTCAGAAGAAGAACAAGGGAACATTTTCTCTCACAATAATGAAGACTGTATATTTATCTATGTATGCTTTGTATATTTATATATATTTATATTATATATGTATATATATATATTTATGTATATATGTATATGTATGTAGGTATATTATGTATTATGTGTAGGTGTAAGTATGTATTAATATAATACTATGTATGCTATGTTTGTGTGAATACATGTACCTACCTGTTCAGGTAGGTACACTTCACATCCCCTTTCATTATTTTATGCTTCTCTGCTACTCAAAGGTTTGCTGGGAGAGAACTCATTTTGAGTTAAGCTCGCCTTTGTACAGCTTCTTTGATGTGTTTTGTGTATGATCTCTGTACTGTATGTGCAATAAAGAATTAAATAAAAAAATAAAATGAATCCAACTTAGCTGATGACCCTGGAAAAAAGAAAATTTTAACTAAAAGGGGCGTCAAATACCCTGAAAGGGTTATGAACCACACAAAGTCGTCGACATCACTTATGTTGGCTGCATCCGCTGATGGTACACTGTTGCCTTGCTACGTCGTGTACAAAGCCGCCCATCTATACAATACCTGGACTACAAATGGCCCCCCTAATTGTCGTTATAACCGTACGTCCTCAGGCTGGTTTGACGGCAATACGTTCGAGGATTGGGTGGAAACCGTGGCTCTTCCATACTTCAACAATAAAACTGGAAAAAAATATTGATAGGGAACAACCTTTCTTCACACCTGTCATTAGATATCATAAAAAAATGTCAAGAACGGGATGTACACTTTGTATTTCTTCCACCAAACTCAACCCATTTGACGCAGCCGCTGGACGTGGCCTTTTTTTGGGCCATGAAAATTGCGTGGCGTGATATCTTATTCACATGGAAAAAAACTGAAGGACGCGTACTGCCCACAATACCGAAGAATGTTTTACCTAAATTACTTAAGATGTTAGAAAAAATGGAACCAAATATAAAACCAAATATTTTAGCTGGATTTATGAAAGCGGGAATAAGTCCTCTGAATAAAGAAAAAGTACTTAATAGATTACCAGGAAATCATACAAGACACGAATTTAGTACAGAAGAAAAAGAAGCAATTGATGAGTCAGTTTTGTCATTATTAAAAGAAAAGCGATATGGATCGCAAATTACAAAAACTACAAACAAAAAGAAAAAAATTAAACGTTATTGCCGGAAAAAGTGTGGAGGACAGTGACTACATAGATACTAATATTTCAAGCTCTTACGCAATATCGGACATTGAACCAAACCAGCCATCCAAAAAAAAAAAAAAAACCCAGAATAAAACCATCAATAAAAACCCAACACATAAAAAAGAAAACTTAATAACACAAGTAACAAGTCTAAATACTAAAGGAAAAGGTATTGGAAAAAAGTCTAAACCACAAAAAGAAATAATAGAAGAAAAAAACATATTAAAAGAACAAGAAAATTTAAATATTGATGATATTGACATGAATAAGATGCCTGTATTAGAAGACGATTTTCTTGTAACAGAAGAAATTACAATCCATTCAGAAATAAATCCATTTTTAAATGAGAAACAGAAAGAAGAACTAAAAATAAAACACTGTGATGAACCATTTTCAAAAGTAACTGTTCATAACAATATTCCAATCACTGAGAGAAACGCTTCCGATGAAAAAAGTTTAGAACTTACTGATATACAGAAAGAAGAAGTGATACAATTTGAATTTCACAAACCACCAACCAAGAAAAAAATTGCTGAAGGAAAAAGAATACATATTTTGTCCGATGAAAAAATTATATACAAGAGTAATATGAAAAATTCTTTAACACTTAAACCTAGTACTAGTCGCCCCAGAAAAACCAGAGATTATAAAAACAATGACTCTTCACAACCAAAGCCTGGTCCAAGTGGCCTTAGAAGACCTAGTTATTACAAGAATGACACAGAAATTCTTCGAGATTTGATGGGTTCTGAAGATAGCGATTAGGTAGGTAGCTGTTTTAATATTTGTTTTTGTTTTAAAGAGTTTAATGTAAGTTTTTGTTTTTTTTTATAGTTTTGGTATCATACCAAACCACGTGTGATCTCATATCCTTAGATAATTAAGAGTAAGATTTAGATTATAATGATAAATCCGGAAGATGGCAATTACCTGTTTTTTTTTAATTTTATTAAGTTTTTTTTTTGGAAGAGTTTTAATTTTTGTTTTTAATTTCATGTGTGATTCTGTATCCTACGACAACTGTACGATTTTGATTTATTTTTATATGTAGGTATCTGTAACATTCCAAAATGTATGGTCTCATTACGGTGGTATAACCAAACGATTTAAATTTTTTTTTGTGTCAATTAATTAAATTTAATTGTTTTTTAATCTACCCGTTAAAAAGTGCATATGTGTTTTGTGAATATCTCGGAAATATTTCGTTTTAAATATACTTAATTACTCTATTTCAGTATAAAAATAATGTTTTCGGGTTATTTGCGACCTAAAACAATAGTGAAAGTGTTATCTTGCGGATCTTTTGCGAGCTTAGCAGTGACGAACTGTCGTAAAATTCTGTAAACTCTAACCACTGTATTTCAAATAAATTTCTATCAAAATGCCGGTTTGCCTGAAATGTATCAAGGATATACCTAAAATCGATGAAAAAAAACCCTAAAATACAGTGTTACGGTTGCGAAAGGCGTATTTGTGTGAAGTGTAGTGGGTTGCTTGCAACGGAGTTGAGAGTTATTGTGCTGCAGTCACCTACCCTTAAGTATTTGTGCCCTGATTGCGAGCTCGGAGTGCGTCAATTGCCTGCACTAATAAACACCGTCTCTCAGCTAAAAATAGAAATCGAGGCCTTAAAAGCGAAACAAAATCAGGGTACAAGTATGGAATGCATTCTCGGTGAGTTGGCGGAGAGAGGGAAACGCAGCGCGAATGTCATCATGTTTGGCATTAATGAGTGTCGGCGGCAGAACGGCGATGCTGATCGGGACAAAGAGGTACGTGTCGAACACGATAAAAAGCAGGTACAGCAAGCCCTGACTGATGTATCGGTCTCAGACTCATCGGTGGCTGTGATTCGTCTTGGCAAACCTAACCAAAGCTCTTCCCCTCGTCCCCTGAAGGTAATATTTGCCAGCAAGAAATCTGCAATTAACGTGCTACAAGAACCTACCGTCTGGGATATCCGCTAAGAATGATCTTACGCCCTATCAACGCGAATACCTTAAGAACCTGAGAGAAGAGCTAAACAGCGGACTGACAATGGTGAAACTGACTTGACCATAAAATATGTCAATAACACTCCCAAGATTATTAGTACAAAAAAGTTATAAACACATACAATAGTATTGTGAAAATTACAATTTTCTATACAAACCTGGCATCCATTATGGCTAAACGAGATTTGCTTATTGTTGAGGTTAATAGGCTAAAACCTACATTTATTGAAATAACTGAGACACATTTAAAACCGTCAATACCTAACTGTCTGGATGACATCAAGGGCTATATACTTTTTCGTCACGATAGAATCAAAGGTACTGAATGGGGTGGAGTTGCTGTTTTCATGTCAACAGAATTTCAAGGCAGGCCTATTCAGGCTACCCTACACCCCACATACAACAATAACACACAAGTGGAAGCTTTATGGTTGAACATAAAGTATGAAGATTTCAAAATGGTACTTGCTGGTGTCTATCGTCCCACCCATTACACGTTTGAAGAGACCGACAAATTGTTATTTGAAACTATCAAACTGGCTTCTGACGGAAATGACCCCTTGCTAATAATGGGCGATTTTAATCTCCCAGAACTAAAATGGCCGTTAAATAATGTAGACACCGATAAATACAATACGCTCCATGAACGGTTTATTGACATGTACGAGAACAGTAACCTCAATCAAACTAAACTAAAAAAACTGCTTCGACTGTCGGAGTGAACGGACGCTTCTATTACTATTTATTAAATTTATTAATTTATTTAAAGTTGCAAAGATTCAATTGTGAACCTTAT
Source organism: Eilema griseolum (assembly GCA_963662185.1). Classification (NCBI taxonomy): domain Eukaryota; kingdom Metazoa; phylum Arthropoda; class Insecta; order Lepidoptera; family Erebidae; genus Eilema; species Eilema griseolum. The sequence continues at coordinate 20,823,933 of OY759231.1, read as the reverse complement.
TTCTAATTAAGTGAAGTGTTAATTTCAAACTTGTGCCAGTACAAACGGAATCTATTCTTATCGCATATACCACAGATCTAGGAACGAGATAGACGTGACTCTCAAAAATGCCAAAGACAACAGGTGAATCCTCCATTTCAGTCACAGACCTCACGTCTGAAAAAAGCACTTCCGAGAAATGCACTCGCCGCAAACGTGTTCAAAATGATGAATTTGCCGAAGCATTCGAGCTATTCAGTACTAAAATGATGGCGAAATTGAACACATGGAAACTTGAACTCACTCAAGAAATTACTGATATGAAGGGTTCACTGAAAAGCATAATTGAAACATCTTACGAATTAAAGTCCGAGATTAACCAAATCAGGGGTGAATACAGTACAATTAAGAAATCGGTCGACGAACTGAAGTCGAAACATGGCGTGATGAACGAGGATGTAACCTCTATAAAAAAGTCAATGCAGTTTCACAGTGACAGTCAAGATGATCTCAAGACGGAATTAGAACTGTTGTCCAAGAAAATGGATTCCATTGATATTCTTCAAATGGAAGTAGCAAACCTTAAGACTGATAACATGCAATTGAAATCTGAGATTAACCTTAGAGAACAACGTGATCGCCTACTAAATATTGAGGTTGTGGGAATACCGGAACATACCGATGAAGACCTAATTAAAATCATCCTACAATTGGGACATCATACTGCCACAAACATTTCACGTGATGATATCATCTATATCAACAGAGTTTCCTCTATTTCTAAAATCCAGGGTAGACCTAAAAATATAGTACTAAAACTGAGAACTCGACAAATCAAAGACAATTTAATCTCACAAACTAAAAAATGCAGATTGACTACAGCCGATCTAAAAATACAGGGTAAAGTCAATCCAGTATTTGTAAACGAACACCTGACTCTTTTCAATAAAAATCTGCTCAAAGAAACCAAGGGAATTGCCTCTTCAAAGGAGTACCAATATACATGGGTAAAAAACTGCAGAATCTACGTGAGGAAGGCCGCAACACTGCCGGCGCTTCAAATCCTGGACGAAATGGATCTGAAGAAAATAATTTTAAGCCATTATCTTATATTCTACACCTGGTATCGTACACTTGCATTTACACCCTTCTTCATTTCGCTAACAAAATAGTACTTGTTTTTGTCTTATGTAATGGTTTATTGCGTATATGTATACTAAGTGGTAGCTTATTTAATATGTTTCATTTTCGCAAAAGAGTTGTTTGCATGATCTCGCGTGTCCTATCTGAACGTTATGAGGTCTATAAGTTGTCTACTTTCGAGCGGTGCTACTCCGAGGTGGTACCTGCGCACCAAATGTCGATGCGGTCTGCAAGGGTGCAGTATTTTATGAATGTTATGATCGGTGTTTTTATTGTCGGGGAAGATGAAACTCATTTCATTACTTGCATACACTCAATTTTAAAGCATTTAAGAACTACAATTCACGTTAATAATTGTAGTCAAAATACTCTCTTATGTATTGCCAATACATTCATGATATATCTCCATGTGCACTTCTCTAACCTGCAAATATTATTATTCCATAGTTCCTGCGTTCTATATAATTGTAAAAATACATATTATGTTTAATTTGATATAAATCATCTGAAATCGATCGCACTGGACTTAAGTGCACTCTCGCGTGCTGTGTTGACTTTACCGATGGGTTGCCTATCACTACCGCACAATATTTATTTCTACAAACTTGTAGCACATTCATTTGCTGCAAAGTCATGTTTTTACCTTAACAAAATGATTTTGCTTAGTACAAGTTTGGAGCGCGAATCATTGCGGAATGGCATTGTGTGTAGCATTAAGCGGATCAAACATTATTTATTGCATTAAAAAGAACTATGGGGTTACATTCATGTTGTGATAACTTTGTGTTATTCATATATCCATTGCGACAGTGGTTACCTTTGTGAATTTCTTCGTTATGGCGACTTGTAATTTAAATGTGTATTATCAGAATTGTCGGGGTCTTAGGACTAAGGTTTTGCAATTTCAACAAGCCATTTTGGCGAGCGATTATGATTTAATTATTATCAATGAAACTTGGCTGCATGGCGGCATTTTGGATGGGGAATTATGTGATCACAAATATGATGTGTTCCGACAAGACTGTGACTTAATCGCCGCTAATAAAACTATAGGTGGGGGTGTCATGATACTTGCGCGCCACACTCTTGGCGCGTGGTGTATTGAGCGTGAACCTGGTACTGCCATAGATATGCTGACAATAGTAATTCCATCTAGCCACTCAAACGTCCGAGTGTGACATCTGTCAACACCTTGTACGTCCGCGCGCGCGGTCGGTGTAAAACCGCGTCGAGCGTCCCATGCCGCTTCTGATTCAAAATGTATTTTCTAGCCTACTATTGCCACTGCATCAAATTAAAAAATACCAGTATAAAGCTGAATTATTAAGGAATCAAATGGTATCCTAATTAAAATGCAATAATTAATCAGTAGTTTATAAAAAAAATGTTGAACTTAACAATAAGGGTTAAATTTAAGTAAAATACTGGTTTTCACAAGTTTTGACGATACATTTTATTACTTTCCTCAAAGTTTTTTTTACCCATTATTAAACTAGATTATATAACCTTTTTTTTGATACCAATAAGTCATTACTTGGAACGAGCAGTGTTGTACATTAAACCAAAATAACCAACACATTCCTGCAGTAATCTGGTATCGCTCCTGATAACGAAACGCCCACTTAAGGGCTAATAACTCTTCTCGGTATTATTCTTTCGCTTACATTTATTTTAAATATAAATTATGCCCCTGGTCTTCCAAATATAAGAAGAATTTCAATAAAATAGTATAATATATCACACAAAACTTAACGAAAAACCGGCACACAAAGACGAAGTTTTCTCATGTCGACTTTATTTACATGTAAAGACAATTTATCAAACTTTGTATTGATAATACTTATAATATTTTGAAACAATGAATCTTGAGGATTATTTCAATATATAACACTAATTTAGAAAGATAATAAATAAATTATTACTTGAATGTTAAATGCAGAGTATGAATACACCTCGGAGCACTTCACACAACGTTTGTATAACAATTTTTTTTTAATGTTGGATGCTTCTTGCACACTGTTTGACCACAACATAGACGCGTTTTTTACTAAAGAGCCATCTAGTAATCCACTCATGAAGCTTTTAAAACTCTATCAAGCTCGTTTTTCAATATAAAGTTTACGAGCCAGAGAGGCTGCCATAGTCGCCTTAACGTACAACTCCAAAAAGTTTTAGGCTACTATAGTCGCCCGGACGTTTGAGTGGCTAGGTGTCTGTCTGCAACTGCCGATCTATATGTTAGTGTCGTGTACATACCGCCCGATGCACATCTCATTCCCTCCGGCGTTGAAGCCGTTTTAGAAAATGTGAAGGCGACGGTCACTCGGAGTGCTAAGTCCTGTAACTATTTGTTGCTGGGTGACTTTAACCTCCCATGCATAAAATGGATTTCCGGCGGTCCCATATTCCTGAAAAAAGGGTCAGTGGAGGAGGTTCAGGAGGCAGGTATGTGTCTGGTAAATAAACTAGGTTTTCTGGGTTTCTTGCAGTACAATACGCTAGTTAACTATGCAAACAACACATTGGACTTAGCTTTCTGTAATCTACCGATACAATTAGATGAATGCTCAGTTCCCTTTACGAAAGTTGATCTAGCACATCCCGTATTTACATTGGAAGTTCTTGACCTAACTGTTACTCCCTTTAGGGAAAAATTTACACCTATAATATTTTTCACGTAGCATGGGTACGGTGACATTTGACTAATTCCATTTCATGCATGATTCATTTCGTAACAATTTACCTAACGCGGAATACAGGAAACAACACTTAATACGAAGATAAAAAGAAAACTGTTTTATTTTGCATTTTTAACTTAAAACTATTTTTATTTCTCCGTAATTATTTAAACTTTAAATATAAACATTCCAAATACATAATTCTTGATGCGTGAATCGGAACAGGTTGCGTTAGAGATTGACATAGTAAAATCGTTATAATCGATAAATTGTCGAATAAAGTATCATAAATCGTTAGTTGTATTTTTAACTAAAATACGATTATAAAATATAATTATGTAATAATAAACTTTAAACAAAGCATTTTTATCTTTGTGGAGCTTTATTATAATATAGCAACACTGCTTAAGCATGAGCTGGCAGCCATCTTGTTATATCAACTCAGTACGAGTGCATCTGCCTTGTATGCGGTCTGTTTTCTTTGTTTTGAGCTTGCGTGGTGTTTTTGTTACTTGTTTTTGTTATTGACTATCCTGCCGTGCTTATGAAAAACGCATCAACTCAATTTTTGAGTAAAATGAGTTCTATACATATTTGAAATCAGGAAAACGAGATCTACAACTTTGCTTAAGTAACTTTTTGTTAAATTAATAGTATCCCGGTTTTTCAGATTTTATAAACGCATTATCTAAAACTTTTATAACAGTTTTACCTCTGAATAATGCATTAACTGTAGATAGAACAAGCTTTTATACTAATAGTGATAGGCTGACTAGTCATAAATGCATTATCTTTAAGTTGATGCGTTTATTGTTAGCAATCGAAGGGATCAATATTCTTGGCATACTTATAATAATTGCATTAATTTGAGATAATGCATTTATTATTAGGATTACACGACTAGATTTAATTCCCGTACATAATAAAGCGCACTAATTTTACAAGATAGTGCGTTTATACAAAGTATCACGTACGTCGCGTCGGGTGTTAGTGCGTTTATTTTAACGGCTTGTTACCGTGCACGGGTGTTAGCGGGGAAGGGTAAGGACAGTTCGGGTGTCGACCCGCAGTCGCGGCGCTACCACCAAGCTGGACCCACGTTTGTTCATTCAAAAAAATACGCGGTAAGTTATTTAAAATATCTATAATTTAGTACTTTGCTAACCTGATTGTTTTATGTATGTTAATATTATTGTTACTTATTTATGTAAATCATTGATAATATTGTTGTTAGTGCGTATAAGTATGAGCGTACATGCGCATGCGTTTTTTTGTATGAGTGTATATGTAGCTCGCTCGTGTCACACACTGTCTGTCCGTCTGTGTACTACGTTTCTTCGAAACGCAGGAACCGATTTAGATGGTTTCCATAATAGCCTACTTTATAAAAACTGTTTATTTATTTAGAAAATAAATATAGAATATTCTTATTTCAGGTAAACATGACGAGTAGAAAAGATAAAATAATAGCTATGGCTATCAAAAGCTATAAGGGGAACGAGCCTGATTTATCAACTACTAAAAAGTTACAAACTGTGAATTCCCAGAGTCCGACTTGCAAGACAACACAAAAAGAACCAGTCTCTACAGATATAGACAGATTATGGTCGCGTTCACTAGATTTCAATGACTTCCAGAGCATATTTGATTTTAAGAATGAATATGGTAGCTTCATACCAACTGTGCAAGAAATCAACACTACACAGTTATTTGATATGCGAGCGCAAGAAATAACACCACCTCGTACGCGTCCTTCTTTGAAATGCTACGAAATTATGCCTGAAGAACCGGACTTGGATGCAAGCTTTATGGACTATGACAGCGACGATAGCGTCATGGACAAAGATTATGTGCCTGAAAGCGTGATAAAAAAGACCAAAGATACCTTTGCCATCTTCGACATAGAACAAGTCACTTGTAGTCCGATTACAGAACAAATTGTGGTGCACGCTGAAATTCATAATGTTACAAGTACGTCAACACTTGCCTGCGATCAGACTAGTTCTAGTATGCTTGTAAGACCTCAGCCTACCGATGAAATAAGCGTATTGAACTCCCCACTTTTAATGGAAATCCAAGAGTCGGAGGCGGCTGTTACTTCTAATAAAGAGGCAACGTCTACACCATCTGCGACAACGTCTGTAAATGACAAAGGATTAACTAAAATAGGTTTACCCTCTAAAAGACGCAAGTTTGAGCTCCCCTTTTCAGTACGTGTATAACTTAAAAAAGAAAATGATGACGAAAAACTATCGCTCAAGCCTCCATGTGATGATAAATGTCGAAGAAAGTGTACGTCTAAAATAACCGACCAAGAAAGACAAATTATTCATAATCAGTACATAAATTCAAGCTATGAAACAAGAGGGGTTTATATAAAAAGCACGGTAGAGTCGTATAAGCCAAAAACAAAGACAGTTTCATCTGAGGATGGAAACTATAAAAGAGGGCTATCTTACAGATACTATTTTACTGCCAACGATGTTAAAATTGAGGTATGTAAAAAATATTTTTTAACGACACTCGGCTATAACGCTACCAATAATAGGCGAATTTATACTGCGCTACACAAAGAACTACATGAACAGAAAGACAGACGAGGGAGTTACGTGCATACAGATCTCATAGACAAAGACGTCATCAAAGCCCATATCCAAAGTTATAGGCCAATGATTTCCCACTATCGTCGAGAGCATGCGCCGAAAAAGTATTATCTGCCCAGTGATATTAATATTACAATAATGTATCAAAACTTCATGTCTAAAAATCCTACCATGACCGTATCGTTTGAAACGTATCGCAAAACATTGAGAGGTATGAACATTTCATTTGCTCACCTGGGCCATGAAGAGTGCGAAGCATGCGCTATATACGAGTTGCATGCAAAAAATAGCGAATGCAACCTAGAGGCATCCTGCGAAATATGCATTCGATATAAATTGCATAAAGAACGATACACCACCTCTAGGGCAGAATATCAAAGGGATGCAGTTGAACTATCTGCAACAGATAAAGATTCCATTTATTTCTCTGCTGATCTGCAAAAAGACATTATGCTTCCGCGAATGGATCAGTACAAAAATGCTATTTTTTGCCCCAGGATAATAGTTTTCAACGAAAGTTTCGTTCCCCTCGGTAAAGCTAAGAATGACAATAATATACCATGTGCAGTAATATGGAATGAATCTATTTCTGGACGCCGCCAAGAAGATATTATGTCCGCATTTAATGCTTTTTTTAAAAGTAAACGAGATGTAAAAAATATAATTATATGGACTGATAATTGCGCAGCCCAAAATAAAAACTGGGCATTTCTGTGTTTTCCAGTTTACATGGTTAATAGCGTGACCATTGCCACAGAAACCATAACAATAAAATATTTTGAGCCAGGACACACTTTTATGTCGGCGGATCACTTTCACCATCAGGTGGAAATGACTATGAAAAATAAGAAAATTTATGATTATGATGATTTTGTAGATTCTGTTAAAAGATCCAATGCTAGAAATAATACCGTGAAAACTATGAATGTAGATGATTTTTTTTATTTTACCGACGTGTCGTCTCAACATAAGATAAAAAACACAGTGCCCAGAGTATATTTGAAAGATGTGATGTCAGTCAAAGCTGAGAAAGGTGAATTCTCAATAAAGTACAAAGACAGTCATCAAGCAGAGTGGAAAATTCTGGACTTCCTTAAAATGAAAATAATTAAAAATAAATCTTTTCCGGAAGTCACAAGTAAAACGTCGGTTAGAGGGGTCAGCAAAGAAAGAAAAGCTGAAATAATAGCCAAACTATTACCTTTAATGCCAGAAACTAGGCGACACTTCTGGAATGCATTGCACAGTCTCTGATTCAGTCGATGATTTAGAAATCGAAAATTAATAGTTTAGTTAATAAGGTTTAGATAATAAAAGTGAGACTGTGTTTTTATAAATATAGATATAGAATTAAGATTTAATTTAATTTAATTGATAATATAGATATGTATTAAGATAATTTTATGTCAACTCAATGACCTAACTGTGATGGTAAGAACCTAAAATAATTTAGAACTGTGATATTATCACAATAAAGTAAATGTTTGATCTCTTTTAATAAATTTAAGAATTTAATTAAGTATTTTGACTGCTTTAGTGTGATACTCGTACTCGTACTACAACTATGTAAATCTATAATTATGGTTTAACCTAATTATTTAGAGTTATAAAAGATAAAGTAATTAAGATAAGTAAAGTTTCTATTTTAGATAAACAAATCTGCAATATTGTGTTTTATACTTGATGTAGATGTTTTCCTTAACGATGTTATTGCCTTATAGATGTTTTACTATTATTTTAATATTTTAAATGAATCTATGCCATAGTTTTATACATAAAAACTATAATTAATGTGCCTTGAAGTTGCTATTTTGTTTAATTTGAGTCAAGTTTTATATTTTAATTCATAATATTTTACGAAGAAGTGCTCACTTTTGATTGTTATTATTTTACTACGATTATTAGATATAAAAAGTTCTCAAATAAACAACATTATAAAATTAATTGTTTTTTATTATTACTCTAATTCTAAAATTCCGCATAATATAAACGCATCAAGTGATGATGTTGATGCACCTATAGGGTGTAATAAATGAAGGGTTGGAGTAACAATGACTACACAAAATCGCATTATATTGTTTTACTAAGCATATATGCATCAAGTATGCTAGTTAATGCGTTTTTGACTAGTCGACGTAAGTTCTTCGAATTAGAGGCTGCTAACGATAAGTACCTTTTTCAAATTATATGCTAAACCTTACTATAATTTGAATATATGTTTCTATAAACACATTTTTGACAATTTGTTCTTTATTTGGTACATAGATCATATGCTTATCAGACAAATAGTTTTGAAGTTACAGCAAAAATAAAAATAAAAACTTTAGGCGCGGATTTCTCGAAAGTGTCCAAATCCTAGTTAATGCGTTTTTCATAAGCACGGCAGTATCGTTGTGCTTTGTTGTTTTCGTTACCGTTTTTTGTTATTGACTTTTGTTTTGTTGTTTTTTTTGGCAAAATGCCAAAATGAACGAAAAAGACTGTGCTTGGTAGTCAAGCCCGTGAATTTGTAGTTCGATTGCGGGATTACTTTGAGCGGGAACGTGAGAATGGCGGAACGCTATTGCCTGTGTCCAACGTTTTGGATCGAGTGGCAGATGCGTTAGACATTGGGCGGAACACGGTTTCTCGAATCACTCTAGAAAAATATGGTGCTCACGATACAGAAGAAAATAAGTTGTCCACCCCTAATAAAAAGCGAACCAAAAAGGCATCTGTAACAGATGTAGACAGTTTTGCGGCCGATGCTATACGGAGCCACATTTATAACTATTACCAGAATAAAGAATTACCGACGCTTCTAAAGCTGGTCAAGTCTTTAAAAGATGCTGATTTGTTTACTGGAAGTCCTACATCCTTGTGGCGCGTATTGAAGGACATTGGTTTCCAATTTAAAAAAGTAAACAAAAGAAAAATTGTCATGGAGAGGGGCGATATAGCACTTGCGCGGGTTACCTTTTTGAAAAAGGCTAAAGCGATTACCGATTGGAGCAATGTCGTCTTCCTGGATGAAACTTGGCTGAATGCCAATCATACGGTCGGTAAAATGTGGACTGACGATACACCTCATGCCTCGACCAAAGTGCCAGAAGGAAAAGGGGAGAGATTGATTATTTGTCACGCAGGCACATCGAAAGGATTTGTAGAAAATGGGCTACTTGCTTTTAAATCGAAAAAGACTGGAGAATATCACGAAGATATGAATGCGGAAGTATTCACGGAGTGGTTTCAAAATATGCTTAGCAATTTAGAAGAACCCAGCACAATTATTATGGACAATGCCCCATATCACTCCGTGCAATTGAACAAACCGCCGACTTCTTCCAATAAGAAGAGCGAGTTGATCGAGTGGCTCCAAGCCAATAATGTGGAAGCCGATGAGACGAAATTAAAGGTGGAGCTAGTGAAGCTCGTAAAAATGCACAAGCCCCAAACGACATACAAATTAGAGATCTTGGAGTCACGATAGCACAAAATTTAAAATGGGACGTACACATCACAAATATTACGAAACGGGCAAATTCCATGCTTTATATGATCAGAAAGGCATTCTATACTATCACCAAAGAATTATTCATCAAATTGTACAAAACATACATTCGTCCATTGCTGGAATATGCATTTCAAATTTCGTCTCCTTATTTTAAAAAAGAAATCGAAATGTTGGAGAAGGTCCAAAGGAGAGCAACAAAAATGGTAGCATCCCTTAAAAAGAAGTCCTACGAAGAACGCCTCCTGGAACTCAACTTGACAACACTGGAGCAAAGGCGGAATAGAGGAGACCTCATAGAAACGTACAAAATACTCAGCGATCACTACAACGTCAGAAACATAAAAGATTTGTACATGATGAACCAAAACACACGTCTTAGAGGCCATTCCTTGAAGTTAACCAAACTTCCATGTGCTAGCAACCCCAGAACACACTTCTTGCCATATCGAGTGATGAACTTGTGGAACTCTCTCCCAGAAACTGTAATAAGTGCTCCAAGAGTGAACTGTTTCAAAAATAGACTTGACAAACATTTAAATAATTAAGAACACAAGTGCAGTGATATACACGTATCAGCTCGTAGAGCTGCTAGTGTATCAATAATAATAATAATAATAATTAAAATAACTCTTTTGCATTTGATTTGCTAAATTACAAAATATGATTTTTTATTATGTTGATTAATTTTGTATAAGTATTATAACCATGTCGATATTATTTTATTTTTTTTAATTTATAAATATTAATTTTTTTTTATAAAAATAAAACAACATCTCACTAACGAACGATATTAATTTGTCTAAAGAACAAACTTTTTAAAATTTTGTGCACTTCCATTTACTTTAGTAAACACCATAAGCAATAATTACTTATAAGTAGGTAGGTACATATTCTATTCTATTCTATAGAGATACTTTTGTTTTAGAATGACCAACTTATTAAAGAAACAGCTCATGCTCAGCTATGTATACAAAATCCATCATTAAACATTATAGCCCAAAAACTTGACATCTGTAAGAAAAAAAATAAAGCTCCCGATTGCACACCGATACCCACGTTTTATAATCAAACAATAGCTAAACTTCAAGATACAGGTTTAGATATAATTTGTGATGTTCCATCGTTTGATAAAGTGAGGTCTGGGCTTTATAAAGCCAGAAATAAGCACTATGGAGTAGACAAACTTATTCATAAAGATGCGTCTCAAATAACAGTACCACAACAATATGCTTCATTTTTATTGGCTGATTATAACTGTAACGGTATTCGAATACTATTATTTAGTTGGAAGAAGCTAAAATTAATATGAATCAGGTAAAACATATTGTTACGTGCACGGGGTACAATTAAATGCCGTTTACTAAACGAAGAGATTTATTAGCTCACCACAAACTAGACAATTCAATCACTAGTACACACAGTACTTCTTCAACAGTTCCAGTCGCTCAGTAGTTCAGAATGGTCCACAGTCGTTGCTCAGGTCGCAGGTAGAATCTTCTTCGGTCGCTTAAGTTCGCTGTGTTCGTTATCGATCTTAAAGACAGAATCAATCGTGTTGCTATGCGAGCATATTTTTATACCTCTCAATTAGGAGGATCGAATTATCTAGAAAGTTCGCGAGCGATAAAAACCTATTCTTTTGATCTTGCCGCCGTCGCTGACCTTCGAGTAATTTCTCGATATTTACCTAATGTTTGTTTTTATTCAAAAAGAGTGTGTAGGTACTCGTAGGTAGGTTGTGACTTTCTGTTGACGATTCTAGATTTTTATGCCATTCGGTAGAGTACCTCGTCACTAACAATGCGTTTTTATTTCTTGAAGATTCGATTATTAGTTTTCGAGATATGGACGGCTGTCGTAACATTACCCCCCTTTTAGTCATGCTCGTCCCGAGCATCATTAGTTCCATGATGACGCGTCAACCTATCCACATGGACTACCTTTGGTTTTCCCCTAACCCCCTTCCTAATGCGGTAGGTAATGTCATTGATTTTCGTAATAACCGTATAGGGCCCTTCCCAGCGAGCTTGGAGTTTTGGAGATTTCCCCTTCTTGCGTAGCGGATTATGAAACCATACCAGTGTTCCTTCTTCGAAACCGTTGGTGTTTGCATTTCTATCGTACCGGGTTTTCATCCTTTCACCTGTCTTCAAATTGTTTTCCCGTACTATTCTGTGCACCTCGTCCAGTCGGCTTCGAAGATCACTCACGTAATCCGTCACGGGCTTAGGACTATCAGGTGGCGTACCGGTTATTGCATCCACTGGTAGCCTAATCTCTCGACCAAAGTTCACTTTCGCTGGGGTGTGTCCCATACTGTCATGTACCGCAGATCGATAGGACATCAGGAATAGTGGGATGTACTGGTCCCAATCTCTTTGGTGTTCGTCGACAACTTTAGCCAATTGATTTTCCAACGTCTGGTTAAACCTCTCGACCATTCCATCTGACTGCGGATGCGCTGGAGTCGTACGGGTCTTGTTCATTCCAAGGAGTTTGCACATTTCTTGAAATAGAGCAGACTCGAAGTTCCGTCCTTGGTCAGAGTGGATCTCCATAGGCGCGCCGTACCGGCAGACCACTTCCTGAACCAGTTTCCTTGCCACCGTGACTGCTTCCTGGTTGGGTGTCGCAAATACTTCCGGCCACTTAGTGAAGTAATCTTGGACTACTATTATATATTTGTTACCTTCTTCAGTCGTTGGAAAAGGTCCAGCAACATCAATAGCGATACGTTCCCATGGTGCTCCGACGTTATACAGTTTCAATTTTCCTTTGCTTCTTGTCGGCGGTCCTTTAACTGAAGCACATGCAGTGCATTTACGGCACCAATCCTCGACATCTTCCCGACAATGAAGCCAGTAAAACCGCTGTCGTACTTTAACTAGGGTTTTCTTGACTCCGAGATGCCCGCCAGAGACACCATCGTGGCTGTGCCGTAAGAGAGTAGCCACCTTGCTTCGTGGTACCACTACTTGTAGGGTCACCTCTTTGCCGTCATTGGATTCCCATTTCCTATACAGCACGTCGTCTATCACAGTTAAGCTGTCCCACTGGGCCCAATAACTTTTGGTAGTGGAACTGTAAGCAGATATATCACTCCATTGCGGTTTGCTTCCAAGCTGCTTCCAGTGCAGTATAGGCTGTAGAACATCATCATCCTCTTGCGCCTGCTTCATACTGTTGCCGGGCCATTCGTCGTCAAGTCCATTCACCTTTATGACTTTCATATTTTCATGGGCTCCGTTCTTCTGACAATGCTTGCAATCTTCGGCACACGGCCTACGAGATAAAGCATTACAAAGGGAAATTCCTGTAGTTGCTCGATCCATCTTGCTACTTGACCTTCCGGATTCTTGAATTGCAGCAACCATTGTAGTGCAGCATGATCTGTCCTTAGTGTAAACTCTCGTCCTATAAGGTACTTATTAAAATGCTGTAAGGACTTCACCACAGCGAGAAGTTCACGACGAGTGACACAATAATTTCTTTCCGGCTTGGATAGTGATTTGCTGAAGTATGCTATTACAACATGGCGATCTCCTTGCACTTGTGACAACACTCCACCTATGCCGGTGTTGCTGGCATCCGTATCCACAATGAATCTTCCTTCCCTGGTAGGATAACCCAAGATAGGAGCTTCACACAACCGTTGTTTAAGTGTACTAAAAGCTTGCTCGCAATCTAAGTCCCAAACGAAGTCTCGTTTATCTTCCGTTAGTCTGTGTAGTGGTTTGGCAATATCCGAGAAATGCTTAATAAAGCGTCTGTAATACGCGCATAGGTAAACGTCGAGGTCTCTGTTTTATGGGCCTGGAGTCACCTGTGTCAATCCGGGGTTTCACGAGCCCAGTCCTTCCACAGTCATTCCCGGTTGCAAAGATGTCTCTGAATTGTAGCAACAGGTCTCTGGCTTGGTGCAATTCTGATGTTGTTAAGTTTTCCTTCGAGTTCTCAAGGAGTTGTTCGATGTGATCTTCGGAGATTTGTGTACCGTTTTGTTTAGTTGAAGTGTTGTTCAACCGCCTCAGGCACTTTACTTCCTCACATCTTCCGACCACACTATTCTTCTTCAGGAGAACCATTTCATCACTGAGGTTGAGAATTCTCACTCTAGCGATTCCGTTCGGTATTAGTAAGGTTCTTGCTGTTATTAAATTTCGATGACTGCCGGCATCTTCCACAATAAGACATCTTCTTTGTTCAGTCTTCGCGGAAAACTTCACTTTGACTAATGTTTCCGATTTAGGAGCTAACGTTGTATCTGTTAAACAGTAAAGAGTGCACGGGTGCGATCCTTGTAAACAAACTTCCTGATCAGGGAATCTCAGTACTCCTCTAGGTATATCCAAGATACATCCGTGGTTCCTCAAGAAATCCAGTCCCAAAATGCAGTCATCAGTAATATTAGCAATGAGCACTGACTGCTGGTATATTTGGTCGCCAAATCCTACCTCCATTTCAGTTTCACCGAGAACGGTCACTGACTGGCCAGTAGCTGTCTGAAGCTGGCACCTTGGAAATCGTTTTTCCCACCTTATGGTACGTTTCAGTAATTCTGGTCTAACATCTGTACGTGAAGCTCCAGTATCCAGTGTTAAACTACAAGGTTGATTGTTTAAGGTGGCCTCGATGATCAAACTATTTCCATTGCACACTTGAGTTACAGTGATGGTTGGGGCCTCATGTTGACCAGCCAGCGCCCGCCCCGCGGCCCTGGCGGCATTTAGTTTAACGGAACCTCTTGATCAACTTGGGTCCTGGAGTCCGTGACCCTCCTCCGTTTTCTCGAAGGACACTCTGATAGAATATGGTCCCTTCCTCTACAGGAATAACACGTTGGGACATACCGTGGCTTCCTTTCTTCTGCAACCACCTCTTTGACCTCCCTGACCTTACTTATTCCGGCATTCTGCCGTACAGTTTCCACCTCGAGAGCATAAGCCAGTGCTTCTTTCAAGGTCTGATGGTGACGCAACTGTACACTAGCTTTCACTTCTGAGTCCCGTATACCGTTTAGGAAGGCCTCCAGCAGAGTGGTCTCGATCATAATGGGTGTCGATGAGTAGGCCCGACGAACGAGTCTTTCAACTTCTACAGCCCATTCCTGGAGGCTTGTCACCGTAACGTGTGTCTAGAGCTTCCATCAAAGACCCCAGAGTCCTTCCTTCAGGCAGCAGGTTTTCCAATATTATTAAGGCATCTCCTCGTAATGCAAGTGTCAAGGCCATAAATGACTCCTCGTTGCTCCAGGCTTTAGTTTTTGCCAATATCTCGAACTGGTACTTGAAGGCTGTCCACGAGGAAGTTCCATCAAAGTGTTGTAGGTCGAACTTTGCTGATGATGGTGAGGTCACGGTAACAGGTCCGCAGGTTTCCAGCTTGACGATCTTCTTTTCGAGAACTTGCAAGCGGTCGTCCATGGTCCCAGACTTCAAAGCCACTTCATTACTCAGCATTTGCAAGCCATCTTCGAGGTTCCTCACTTTATCTCCCAGTGCATGGATGCCTGCATCGATTTTACCCAAGACGGCTTCCTGGCTGGCCTGCAGCATCTGCTGCATAGAAGCCTGCATCTCTTCCTTGGAGGCCTGCATCTCTTGCTTGGAGGCCTGCATCTCTTGCCTGGAGGCCTGCATCATCTGCTGCATAGAAGTCTGCATTATCTGCTGCATAGTAGCCTGCATCTCTTCCTTGGAGGCCTGCATCTCTTGCCTGGATGCCTGCATCTCTTGCCTGGAGGCCTGCATCATTTGCTGCATAGAAGTCTGCATCATCTGCTGCATAGAAGCCAGCAGCGTTATCATGTTGGTATCTGACGAGGTTCCATCTGGTGCTGCCGTAGTTCCCGCTGAGACAGCAGCATCGGCCTGACTCTCTTCCTCTTCGAGGGTCCGTTGACGTGCGGCATCCATTTCCACTTGACGTCTGGTCCGTGGAGTACGCCCTTCGTCTTCACGTGATAATAACGGCATTCCGCTTCTGACACCAATTGTTACGTGCACGGGGTACAATTAAATGCCGTTTACTCAACGAAGAGATTTATTAGCTCACCACAAACTAGACAATTCAATCACTAGTACACACAGTACTTCTTCAACAGTTCCAGTCGCTCAGTAGTTCAGAATGGTCCATAGTCGTTGCTCAGGTCGCAGGTAGAATCTTCTTCGGTCGCTTAAGTTTGCAGTGTTCGTTATCGATCTTAAAGACAGAATCAATCGTGTTGCTATGCGAGCATGTTTTTATACCTCTCAATTAGGAGGATTGAATTATCTAGAAAGTTCGCGAGCGATAAAAACCTATTCTTTTGATCTTGACGCCGTCGCTGACCTTCGAGTAATTTCTCGATATTTACCTATTGTTTGTTTTTATTCAAAAAGAGTGTGTAGGTACTCGTAGGTAGGTTGTGACTTTCTGTTGACGATTCTAGATTTTTCTATGCCATTCGGTAGAGTACCTCGTCACTAACAATGCGTTTTTATTTCTTGAAGATTCGATTATTAGTTTTCATTTTGGACATTTGATGCAAGCCTGGAAAGAGATACAAAAAGGACCAGGGGTTATGGTTGAAAATGAAACCAGTTACTCAAGAATACAGTGGAAAGAAGAATATGAAAAAACCATGAACAAAGAGACACTGGAGTGGTACATTTCTCTTAAACCTAGAGTGTCCCCTTGTGGCAGATTTGTTCGAGCAAGTCCTGGGATGTTAATGGGAATGTTGAATGCAGCTTCAACTATAGTTGGTCTGCTACCAGGCAACATGAATTGTGATACCACAAGAATGAGAGTGGTATGTATGAGATCAAGTGATGATTCAACTACAAAATACCTATCCAACAACCCTGATGACAATAAGAGATGTGTAGTGCAGAACAAACAAAACCTCTCTCTCGCAGGTATTAACTTGAGTCCAGACAAGACGTTCTTTTTTACAGAGAACATGGGAGAATACACGTCATGGTATTTTTACGGGAAATTTGTATCACAATATGGAACTGAAGTCCCCAGCATCCGACCACAAGGGAAGAGTCCTTCAGACGATCTGTATGTGGTGGCAAAAAGCACATCAACTGCTCTTCAGACACTCACAATAAATCACGTCGGGGTCACCAGTATGGGGTTTATGTTTGTACTCACAATTAAACACTCACCAACAGAAGAAAGGAAAATTTATTTTAAGCACAGGCACAGAAAGTCAGTTTAAGCACAGGCACAGAAAGATAGGTACAGTTCACTATAGTTCGGCAATAGAAAGCACGGAAGACAGATTGGGCGATAGGCGATAGGTACAGACAAAGACTATATTTAGGTATATACTACACTTAGGCATATAAGCAACAAGATCGATTAAAGTAAATAAACATGCGGTTTAGCGGCAGGAAATAGCAAGCGCTTCGCGTCGTGTATGGTTAGCGACTGGCTGTGTCCTCTGCGCGTGCGCATCGGTGAAGCGGGTACCTATATAGAACTTATACATCTACATGGCAATGAGTTGAGACACTGTCGATAACTTAATATCGATATTTATGATATCGACAAGTTACATCGACCAACCAATATAATTGACATAAAATAATATTAGATAATATGTAAGTTGTGTAGATTAAGTAAAATGTACAGTCTGCAAATAAAATAAGTACACATGTAATAAATAATATTTATGTAAGTATTGTATATATTATGAGGTACGTTAGGTACCTTACACCACCCCCCACCAGAGACCGTCAAGGGCGATAATAATCGGGAAACCTTACACGTCGCCCAGAACAGGTCACGTGGTCGCGTTGGTCATCTGCTTCTGGTTTATTTTGAACAGACAGTGTGAAAGCCGGTTTAAGGCGGTTTATTGACACTGTCATCTCTTTGTTATTAAAGAGTATTTTAAAAACTTTATCTCCTCTGGCGAGAACCTTGTGCGGTCCAGAGTATGCAGGTTGAAGGGAACCTCGTGACGCGTCTTCACGCAGGAAGACGCAGTCAGAAGTCTCCAACTCATTGTATACAAATACCGTCGGTTTACCATGACGGGCAGCTGGTACGGGTCGCAGCTTATCAACGAAATTTCTAATTCTAGCAGAAAAGTCGGATAAGTCGGTGCTACCAGTAACAGTAGGTTCAAAGAATTCACCAGGAAGTCTTAACGGCTCTCCATAAACCAGTTCGGCAGAGGAAGCCTTCAAATCTTCTTTAAATGCCGTCCTAATCCCTAATAACACCCAGGGTAAAGACTCGGACCACCTATCATTCGCGTGGCACACTATTGCGGCTTTTAGTTGCCGGTGGAAACGCTCAACTAAACCATTACAGGCTGGGTGGTATGCTGTGGTCCGCCTATGCTCGAAACCAGCCAGCTTAGACAGACATTGGAACAGAGCCGACTCGAACTGTCGTCCACGGTCTGTCACGATGTCTGTCGGACAACCGAATCGAGCTATCCAGATGGACAAAAGAGCCTTGGCTACCGTTTCGAACCCACAGAAAGAAGAAAAATAGTCTTATATTAGAAGCTCTATTGCCTGAGAAAGAAAATAAAAGTGTGCATGACAACAACTATAAGAGAGTATTTGATACATCCCAAACCAGGAGCCTCTCCATGATAAGCGCACTTTATATATACACTGGAACACCTCCACATGGTTATGGAACCCAAGCACCGAAAGTTGCAGTTACTGTAAACAGGGCAGAAGAATACAATAGAAAAGAAAAAAGAAGGCAGATTAAAATAGGATTGTGGGAAGTTGCAAGATTGAATTGGGAAAAAGAAGATGGAACTTTTCCTCATGACAAGGTACACGGAAATTATGTGACAAGTTTTGTGAGAGAAAGTGCCGAAAAGTTTCTATTGAAATATTACACACTAATTGATGCAGCAGTGGAAGCCACAATGCAGGAGGTTACTATGTGTAGTTCAGATATCCTCACACGTGGTAGACAAACATTTTGTCCCTTTTCAGAGCAAAGTGTTACTGCAGCCCAAGCCTACGAGAATGCGTACAATTTCTTCGAGGATAATGGTATGCATGAATGCTACAGCTTAATAGAATGGTTGAAGAGCACCATGGCCTGCTGGGAACTAAATAGTTTGAAGCACAAGAAGGTTGTAGAGACATATGAAACAAAGCATGTGCTTGACAAGGAAACCAAACAAAAGACCACAGTACGAAAAAGCATATTAAGATTGAGATACAAGGAAACAGCCAATGTGGAAGAAACGCGTGAGAGAATGAGAGAATTAGTGTGTAGGTTTGCATCCTATATCAAGCATAAGGAAAGAAAGACAGAAGGGCAATAGCATCTGGAACAATGTTTTTGAGAGCCTTTTACATATAATTGAGTTGAATTCCTTAAAACTTTCTGAAAATCTACCTGGATCAACAATATCTATAGGTGGAGAAGAAAAGAAGGCTAAGATCACCAACAACCTGGAAGAGTGTATGCTCTTTGATCATGTTGCTACCCATATTTGCCAAGGGACTGAGGATGCAACAAAATGGAACGAGTGCCTCTCTCCAGGTATATTTGCCCTGATGCACTATTATTTATATGATGAAAACACAAGGATAAAACTTGGATTGCCAAAGTCCTCTGAGTATGGTAAGCTCTTTCAAAGAATATGCATGATGGGACATTTGATGCAAGCCTGGAAAGAGATACAAAAAGGACCAGGGGTTATGGTTGAAAATGAAACCAGTTACTCAAGAATACAGTGGAAAGAAGAATATGAAAAAACCATGAACAAAGAGACACTGGAGTGGTACATTTCTCTTAAACCTAGAGTGTCCCCTTGTGGCAGATTTGTTCGAGCAAGTCCTGGGATGTTAATGGGAATGTTGAATGCAGCTTCAACTATAGTTGGTCTGCTACCAGGCAACATGAATTGTGATACCACAAGAATGAGAGTGGTATGTATGAGATCAAGTGATGATTCAACTACAAAATACCTATCCAACAACCCTGATGACAATAAGAGATGTGTAGTGCAGAACAAACAAAACCTCTCTCTCGCAGGTATTAACTTGAGTCCAGACAAGACGTTCTTTTTTACAGAGAACATGGGAGAATACACGTCATGGTATTTTTACGGGAAATTTGTATCACAATATGGAACTGAAGTCCCCAGCATCCGACCACAAGGGAAGAGTCCTTCAGACGATCTGTATGTGGTGGCAAAAAGCACATCAACTGCTCTTCAGACACTCACAATAAATCACGTCGGGGTCACCAGTATGGGGTTTATGTTTGTACTCACAATTAAACACTCACCAACAGAAGAAAGGAAAATTTATTTTAAGCACAGGCACAGAAAGTCAGTTTAAGCACAGGCACAGAAAGATAGGTACAGTTCACTATAGTTCGGCAATAGAAAGCACGGAAGACAGATTGGGCGATAGGCGATAGGTACAGACAAAGACTATATTTAGGTATATACTACACTTAGGCATATAAGCAACAAGATCGATTAAAGTAAATAAACATGCGGTTTAGCGGCAGGAAATAGCAAGCGCTTCGCGTCGTGTATGGTTAGCGACTGGCTGTGTCCTCTGCGCGTGCGCATCGGTGAAGCGGGTACCTATATAGAACTTATACATCTACATGGCAATGAGTTGAGACACTGTCGATAACTTAATATCGATATTTATGATATCGACAAGTTACATCGACCAACCAATATAATTGACATAAAATAATATTAGATAATATGTAAGTTGTGTAGATTAAGTAAAATGTACAGTCTGCAAATAAAATAAGTACACATGTAATAAATAATATTTATGTAAGTATTGTATATATTATGAGGTACGTTAGGTACCTTACACCACCCCCCACCAGAGACCGTCAAGGGCGATAATAATCGGGAAACCTTACACGTCGCCCAGAACAGGTCACGTGGTCGCGTTGGTCATCTGCTTCTGGTTTATTTTGAACAGACAGTGTGAAAGCCGGTTTAAGGCGGTTTATTGACACTGTCATCTCTTTGTTATTAAAGAGTATTTTAAAAACTTTATCTCCTCTGGCGAGAACCTTGTGCGGTCCAGAGTATGCAGGTTGAAGGGAACCTCGTGACGCGTCTTCACGCAGGAAGACGCAGTCAGAAGTCTCCAACTCATTGTATACAAATACCGTCGGTTTACCATGACGGGCAGCTGGTACGGGTCGCAGCTTATCAACGAAATTTCTAATTCTAGCAGAAAAGTCGGATAAGTCGGTGCTACCAGTAACAGTAGGTTCAAAGAATTCACCAGGAAGTCTTAACGGCTCTCCATAAACCAGTTCGGCAGAGGAAGCCTTCAAATCTTCTTTAAATGCCGTCCTAATCCCTAATAACACCCAGGGTAAAGACTCGGACCACCTATCATTCGCGTGGCACACTATTGCGGCTTTTAGTTGCCGGTGGAAACGCTCAACTAAACCATTACAGGCTGGGTGGTATGCTGTGGTCCGCCTATGCTCGAAACCAGCCAGCTTAGACAGACATTGGAACAGAGCCGACTCGAACTGTCGTCCACGGTCTGTCACGATGTCTGTCGGACAACCGAATCGAGCTATCCAGATGGACAAAAGAGCCTTGGCTACCGTTTCGAACCCACAGAAAGAAGAAAAATAGTCTTATATTAGAAGCTCTATTGCCTGAGAAAGAAAATAAAAGTGTGCATGACAACAACTATAAGAGAGTATTTGATACATCCCAAACCAGGAGCCTCTCCATGATAAGCGCACTTTATATATACACTGGAACACCTCCACATGGTTATGGAACCCAAGCACCGAAAGTTGCAGTTACTGTAAACAGGGCAGAAGAATACAATAGAAAAGAAAAAAGAAGGCAGATTAAAATAGGATTGTGGGAAGTTGCAAGATTGAATTGGGAAAAAGAAGATGGAACTTTTCCTCATGACAAGGTACACGGAAATTATGTGACAAGTTTTGTGAGAGAAAGTGCCGAAAAGTTTCTATTGAAATATTACACACTAATTGATGCAGCAGTGGAAGCCACAATGCAGGAGGTTACTATGTGTAGTTCAGATATCCTCACACGTGGTAGACAAACATTTTGTCCCTTTTCAGAGCAAAGTGTTACTGCAGCCCAAGCCTACGAGAATGCGTACAATTTCTTCGAGGATAATGGTATGCATGAATGCTACAGCTTAATAGAATGGTTGAAGAGCACCATGGCCTGCTGGGAACTAAATAGTTTGAAGCACAAGAAGGTTGTAGAGACATATGAAACAAAGCATGTGCTTGACAAGGAAACCAAACAAAAGACCACAGTACGAAAAAGCATATTAAGATTGAGATACAAGGAAACAGCCAATGTGGAAGAAACGCGTGAGAGAATGAGAGAATTAGTGTGTAGGTTTGCATCCTATATCAAGCATAAGGAAAGAAAGACAGAAGGGCAATAGCATCTGGAACAATGTTTTTGAGAGCCTTTTACATATAATTGAGTTGAATTCCTTAAAACTTTCTGAAAATCTACCTGGATCAACAATATCTATAGGTGGAGAAGAAAAGAAGGCTAAGATCACCAACAACCTGGAAGAGTGTATGCTCTTTGATCATGTTGCTACCCATATTTGCCAAGGGACTGAGGATGCAACAAAATGGAACGAGTGCCTCTCTCCAGGTATATTTGCCCTGATGCACTATTATTTATATGATGAAAACACAAGGATAAAACTTGGATTGCCAAAGTCCTCTGAGTATGGTAAGCTCTTTCAAAGAATATGCATGATGGGACATTTGATGCAAGCCTGGAAAGAGATACAAAAAGGACCAGGGGTTATGGTTGAAAATGAAACCAGTTACTCAAGAATACAGTGGAAAGAAGAATATGAAAAAACCATGAACAAAGAGACACTGGAGTGGTACATTTCTCTTAAACCTAGAGTGTCCCCTTGTGGCAGATTTGTTCGAGCAAGTCCTGGGATGTTAATGGGAATGTTGAATGCAGCTTCAACTATAGTTGGTCTGCTACCAGGCAACATGAATTGTGATACCACAAGAATGAGAGTGGTATGTATGAGATCAAGTGATGATTCAACTACAAAATACCTATCCAACAACCCTGATGACAATAAGAGATGTGTAGTGCAGAACAAACAAAACCTCTCTCTCGCAGGTATTAACTTGAGTCCAGACAAGACGTTCTTTTTTACAGAGAACATGGGAGAATACACGTCATGGTATTTTTACGGGAAATTTGTATCACAATATGGAACTGAAGTCCCCAGCATCCGACCACAAGGGAAGAGTCCTTCAGACGATCTGTATGTGGTGGCAAAAAGCACATCAACTGCTCTTCAGACACTCACAATAAATCACGTCGGGGTCACCAGTATGGGGTTTATGTTTGTACTCACAATTAAACACTCACCAACAGAAGAAAGGAAAATTTATTTTAAGCACAGGCACAGAAAGTCAGTTTAAGCACAGGCACAGAAAGATAGGTACAGTTCACTATAGTTCGGCAATAGAAAGCACGGAAGACAGATTGGGCGATAGGCGATAGGTACAGACAAAGACTATATTTAGGTATATACTACACTTAGGCATATAAGCAACAAGATCGATTAAAGTAAATAAACATGCGGTTTAGCGGCAGGAAATAGCAAGCGCTTCGCGTCGTGTATGGTTAGCGACTGGCTGTGTCCTCTGCGCGTGCGCATCGGTGAAGCGGGTACCTATATAGAACTTATACATCTACATGGCAATGAGTTGAGACACTGTCGATAACTTAATATCGATATTTATGATATCGACAAGTTACATCGACCAACCAATATAATTGACATAAAATAATATTAGATAATATGTAAGTTGTGTAGATTAAGTAAAATGTACAGTCTGCAAATAAAATAAGTACACATGTAATAAATAATATTTATGTAAGTATTGTATATATTATGAGGTACGTTAGGTACCTTACACCACCCCCCACCAGAGACCGTCAAGGGCGATAATAATCGGGAAACCTTACACGTCGCCCAGAACAGGTCACGTGGTCGCGTTGGTCATCTGCTTCTGGTTTATTTTGAACAGACAGTGTGAAAGCCGGTTTAAGGCGGTTTATTGACACTGTCATCTCTTTGTTATTAAAGAGTATTTTAAAAACTTTATCTCCTCTGGCGAGAACCTTGTGCGGTCCAGAGTATGCAGGTTGAAGGGAACCTCGTGACGCGTCTTCACGCAGGAAGACGCAGTCAGAAGTCTCCAACTCATTGTATACAAATACCGTCGGTTTACCATGACGGGCAGCTGGTACGGGTCGCAGCTTATCAACGAAATTTCTAATTCTAGCAGAAAAGTCGGATAAGTCGGTGCTACCAGTAACAGTAGGTTCAAAGAATTCACCAGGAAGTCTTAACGGCTCTCCATAAACCAGTTCGGCAGAGGAAGCCTTCAAATCTTCTTTAAATGCCGTCCTAATCCCTAATAACACCCAGGGTAAAGACTCGGACCACCTATCATTCGCGTGGCACACTATTGCGGCTTTTAGTTGCCGGTGGAAACGCTCAACTAAACCATTACAGGCTGGGTGGTATGCTGTGGTCCGCCTATGCTCGAAACCAGCCAGCTTAGACAGACATTGGAACAGAGCCGACTCGAACTGTCGTCCACGGTCTGTCACGATGTCTGTCGGACAACCGAATCGAGCTATCCAGATGGACAAAAGAGCCTTGGCTACCGTTTCGAACCCACAGAAAGAAGAAAAATAGTCTTATATTAGAAGCTCTATTGCCTGAGAAAGAAAATAAAAGTGTGCATGACAACAACTATAAGAGAGTATTTGATACATCCCAAACCAGGAGCCTCTCCATGATAAGCGCACTTTATATATACACTGGAACACCTCCACATGGTTATGGAACCCAAGCACCGAAAGTTGCAGTTACTGTAAACAGGGCAGAAGAATACAATAGAAAAGAAAAAAGAAGGCAGATTAAAATAGGATTGTGGGAAGTTGCAAGATTGAATTGGGAAAAAGAAGATGGAACTTTTCCTCATGACAAGGTACACGGAAATTATGTGACAAGTTTTGTGAGAGAAAGTGCCGAAAAGTTTCTATTGAAATATTACACACTAATTGATGCAGCAGTGGAAGCCACAATGCAGGAGGTTACTATGTGTAGTTCAGATATCCTCACACGTGGTAGACAAACATTTTGTCCCTTTTCAGAGCAAAGTGTTACTGCAGCCCAAGCCTACGAGAATGCGTACAATTTCTTCGAGGATAATGGTATGCATGAATGCTACAGCTTAATAGAATGGTTGAAGAGCACCATGGCCTGCTGGGAACTAAATAGTTTGAAGCACAAGAAGGTTGTAGAGACATATGAAACAAAGCATGTGCTTGACAAGGAAACCAAACAAAAGACCACAGTACGAAAAAGCATATTAAGATTGAGATACAAGGAAACAGCCAATGTGGAAGAAACGCGTGAGAGAATGAGAGAATTAGTGTGTAGGTTTGCATCCTATATCAAGCATAAGGAAAGAAAGACAGAAGGGCAATAGCATCTGGAACAATGTTTTTGAGAGCCTTTTACATATAATTGAGTTGAATTCCTTAAAACTTTCTGAAAATCTACCTGGATCAACAATATCTATAGGTGGAGAAGAAAAGAAGGCTAAGATCACCAACAACCTGGAAGAGTGTATGCTCTTTGATCATGTTGCTACCCATATTTGCCAAGGGACTGAGGATGCAACAAAATGGAACGAGTGCCTCTCTCCAGGTATATTTGCCCTGATGCACTATTATTTATATGATGAAAACACAAGGATAAAACTTGGATTGCCAAAGTCCTCTGAGTATGGTAAGCTCTTTCAAAGAATATGCATGATGGGACATTTGATGCAAGCCTGGAAAGAGATACAAAAAGGACCAGGGGTTATGGTTGAAAATGAAACCAGTTACTCAAGAATACAGTGGAAAGAAGAATATGAAAAAACCATGAACAAAGAGACACTGGAGTGGTACATTTCTCTTAAACCTAGAGTGTCCCCTTGTGGCAGATTTGTTCGAGCAAGTCCTGGGATGTTAATGGGAATGTTGAATGCAGCTTCAACTATAGTTGGTCTGCTACCAGGCAACATGAATTGTGATACCACAAGAATGAGAGTGGTATGTATGAGATCAAGTGATGATTCAACTACAAAATACCTATCCAACAACCCTGATGACAATAAGAGATGTGTAGTGCAGAACAAACAAAACCTCTCTCTCGCAGGTATTAACTTGAGTCCAGACAAGACGTTCTTTTTTACAGAGAACATGGGAGAATACACGTCATGGTATTTTTACGGGAAATTTGTATCACAATATGGAACTGAAGTCCCCAGCATCCGACCACAAGGGAAGAGTCCTTCAGACGATCTGTATGTGGTGGCAAAAAGCACATCAACTGCTCTTCAGACACTCACAATAAATCACGTCGGGGTCACCAGTATGGGGTTTATGTTTGTACTCACAATTAAACACTCACCAACAGAAGAAAGGAAAATTTATTTTAAGCACAGGCACAGAAAGTCAGTTTAAGCACAGGCACAGAAAGATAGGTACAGTTCACTATAGTTCGGCAATAGAAAGCACGGAAGACAGATTGGGCGATAGGCGATAGGTACAGACAAAGACTATATTTAGGTATATACTACACTTAGGCATAT
This sequence comes from Eilema griseolum, assembly GCA_963662185.1. Taxonomy (NCBI): domain Eukaryota; kingdom Metazoa; phylum Arthropoda; class Insecta; order Lepidoptera; family Erebidae; genus Eilema; species Eilema griseolum. The sequence goes on along the minus strand of OY759231.1, from coordinate 20,797,366 downwards.
AAGCAACAAGATCGATTAAAGTAAATAAACATGCGGTTTAGCGGCAGGAAATAGCAAGCGCTTCGCGTCGTGTATGGTTAGCGACTGGCTGTGTCCTCTGCGCGTGCGCATCGGTGAAGCGGGTACCTATATAGAACTTATACATCTACATGGCAATGAGTTGAGACACTGTCGATAACTTAATATCGATATTTATGATATCGACAAGTTACATCGACCAACCAATATAATTGACATAAAATAATATTAGATAATATGTAAGTTGTGTAGATTAAGTAAAATGTACAGTCTGCAAATAAAATAAGTACACATGTAATAAATAATATTTATGTAAGTATTGTATATATTATGAGGTACGTTAGGTACCTTACACCACCCCCCACCAGAGACCGTCAAGGGCGATAATAATCGGGAAACCTTACACGTCGCCCAGAACAGGTCACGTGGTCGCGTTGGTCATCTGCTTCTGGTTTATTTTGAACAGACAGTGTGAAAGCCGGTTTAAGGCGGTTTATTGACACTGTCATCTCTTTGTTATTAAAGAGTATTTTAAAAACTTTATCTCCTCTGGCGAGAACCTTGTGCGGTCCAGAGTATGCAGGTTGAAGGGAACCTCGTGACGCGTCTTCACGCAGGAAGACGCAGTCAGAAGTCTCCAACTCATTGTATACAAATACCGTCGGTTTACCATGACGGGCAGCTGGTACGGGTCGCAGCTTATCAACGAAATTTCTAATTCTAGCAGAAAAGTCGGATAAGTCGGTGCTACCAGTAACAGTAGGTTCAAAGAATTCACCAGGAAGTCTTAACGGCTCTCCATAAACCAGTTCGGCAGAGGAAGCCTTCAAATCTTCTTTAAATGCCGTCCTAATCCCTAATAACACCCAGGGTAAAGACTCGGACCACCTATCATTCGCGTGGCACACTATTGCGGCTTTTAGTTGCCGGTGGAAACGCTCAACTAAACCATTACAGGCTGGGTGGTATGCTGTGGTCCGCCTATGCTCGAAACCAGCCAGCTTAGACAGACATTGGAACAGAGCCGACTCGAACTGTCGTCCACGGTCTGTCACGATGTCTGTCGGACAACCGAATCGAGCTATCCAGATGGACAAAAGAGCCTTGGCTACCGTTTCGAACCCACAGAAAGAAGAAAAATAGTCTTATATTAGAAGCTCTATTGCCTGAGAAAGAAAATAAAAGTGTGCATGACAACAACTATAAGAGAGTATTTGATACATCCCAAACCAGGAGCCTCTCCATGATAAGCGCACTTTATATATACACTGGAACACCTCCACATGGTTATGGAACCCAAGCACCGAAAGTTGCAGTTACTGTAAACAGGGCAGAAGAATACAATAGAAAAGAAAAAAGAAGGCAGATTAAAATAGGATTGTGGGAAGTTGCAAGATTGAATTGGGAAAAAGAAGATGGAACTTTTCCTCATGACAAGGTACACGGAAATTATGTGACAAGTTTTGTGAGAGAAAGTGCCGAAAAGTTTCTATTGAAATATTACACACTAATTGATGCAGCAGTGGAAGCCACAATGCAGGAGGTTACTATGTGTAGTTCAGATATCCTCACACGTGGTAGACAAACATTTTGTCCCTTTTCAGAGCAAAGTGTTACTGCAGCCCAAGCCTACGAGAATGCGTACAATTTCTTCGAGGATAATGGTATGCATGAATGCTACAGCTTAATAGAATGGTTGAAGAGCACCATGGCCTGCTGGGAACTAAATAGTTTGAAGCACAAGAAGGTTGTAGAGACATATGAAACAAAGCATGTGCTTGACAAGGAAACCAAACAAAAGACCACAGTACGAAAAAGCATATTAAGATTGAGATACAAGGAAACAGCCAATGTGGAAGAAACGCGTGAGAGAATGAGAGAATTAGTGTGTAGGTTTGCATCCTATATCAAGCATAAGGAAAGAAAGACAGAAGGGCAATAGCATCTGGAACAATGTTTTTGAGAGCCTTTTACATATAATTGAGTTGAATTCCTTAAAACTTTCTGAAAATCTACCTGGATCAACAATATCTATAGGTGGAGAAGAAAAGAAGGCTAAGATCACCAACAACCTGGAAGAGTGTATGCTCTTTGATCATGTTGCTACCCATATTTGCCAAGGGACTGAGGATGCAACAAAATGGAACGAGTGCCTCTCTCCAGGTATATTTGCCCTGATGCACTATTATTTATATGATGAAAACACAAGGATAAAACTTGGATTGCCAAAGTCCTCTGAGTATGGTAAGCTCTTTCAAAGAATATGCATGATGGGACATTTGATGCAAGCCTGGAAAGAGATACAAAAAGGACCAGGGGTTATGGTTGAAAATGAAACCAGTTACTCAAGAATACAGTGGAAAGAAGAATATGAAAAAACCATGAACAAAGAGACACTGGAGTGGTACATTTCTCTTAAACCTAGAGTGTCCCCTTGTGGCAGATTTGTTCGAGCAAGTCCTGGGATGTTAATGGGAATGTTGAATGCAGCTTCAACTATAGTTGGTCTGCTACCAGGCAACATGAATTGTGATACCACAAGAATGAGAGTGGTATGTATGAGATCAAGTGATGATTCAACTACAAAATACCTATCCAACAACCCTGATGACAATAAGAGATGTGTAGTGCAGAACAAACAAAACCTCTCTCTCGCAGGTATTAACTTGAGTCCAGACAAGACGTTCTTTTTTACAGAGAACATGGGAGAATACACGTCATGGTATTTTTACGGGAAATTTGTATCACAATATGGAACTGAAGTCCCCAGCATCCGACCACAAGGGAAGAGTCCTTCAGACGATCTGTATGTGGTGGCAAAAAGCACATCAACTGCTCTTCAGACACTCACAATAAATCACGTCGGGGTCACCAGTATGGGGTTTATGTTTGTACTCACAATTAAACACTCACCAACAGAAGAAAGGAAAATTTATTTTAAGCACAGGCACAGAAAGTCAGTTTAAGCACAGGCACAGAAAGATAGGTACAGTTCACTATAGTTCGGCAATAGAAAGCACGGAAGACAGATTGGGCGATAGGCGATAGGTACAGACAAAGACTATATTTAGGTATATACTACACTTAGGCATATAAGCAACAAGATCGATTAAAGTAAATAAACATGCGGTTTAGCGGCAGGAAATAGCAAGCGCTTCGCGTCGTGTATGGTTAGCGACTGGCTGTGTCCTCTGCGCGTGCGCATCGGTGAAGCGGGTACCTATATAGAACTTATACATCTACATGGCAATGAGTTGAGACACTGTCGATAACTTAATATCGATATTTATGATATCGACAAGTTACATCGACCAACCAATATAATTGACATAAAATAATATTAGATAATATGTAAGTTGTGTAGATTAAGTAAAATGTACAGTCTGCAAATAAAATAAGTACACATGTAATAAATAATATTTATGTAAGTATTGTATATATTATGAGGTACGTTAGGTACCTTACACCACCCCCCACCAGAGACCGTCAAGGGCGATAATAATCGGGAAACCTTACACGTCGCCCAGAACAGGTCACGTGGTCGCGTTGGTCATCTGCTTCTGGTTTATTTTGAACAGACAGTGTGAAAGCCGGTTTAAGGCGGTTTATTGACACTGTCATCTCTTTGTTATTAAAGAGTATTTTAAAAACTTTATCTCCTCTGGCGAGAACCTTGTGCGGTCCAGAGTATGCAGGTTGAAGGGAACCTCGTGACGCGTCTTCACGCAGGAAGACGCAGTCAGAAGTCTCCAACTCATTGTATACAAATACCGTCGGTTTACCATGACGGGCAGCTGGTACGGGTCGCAGCTTATCAACGAAATTTCTAATTCTAGCAGAAAAGTCGGATAAGTCGGTGCTACCAGTAACAGTAGGTTCAAAGAATTCACCAGGAAGTCTTAACGGCTCTCCATAAACCAGTTCGGCAGAGGAAGCCTTCAAATCTTCTTTAAATGCCGTCCTAATCCCTAATAACACCCAGGGTAAAGACTCGGACCACCTATCATTCGCGTGGCACACTATTGCGGCTTTTAGTTGCCGGTGGAAACGCTCAACTAAACCATTACAGGCTGGGTGGTATGCTGTGGTCCGCCTATGCTCGAAACCAGCCAGCTTAGACAGACATTGGAACAGAGCCGACTCGAACTGTCGTCCACGGTCTGTCACGATGTCTGTCGGACAACCGAATCGAGCTATCCAGATGGACAAAAGAGCCTTGGCTACCGTTTCGAACCCACAGAAAGAAGAAAAATAGTCTTATATTAGAAGCTCTATTGCCTGAGAAAGAAAATAAAAGTGTGCATGACAACAACTATAAGAGAGTATTTGATACATCCCAAACCAGGAGCCTCTCCATGATAAGCGCACTTTATATATACACTGGAACACCTCCACATGGTTATGGAACCCAAGCACCGAAAGTTGCAGTTACTGTAAACAGGGCAGAAGAATACAATAGAAAAGAAAAAAGAAGGCAGATTAAAATAGGATTGTGGGAAGTTGCAAGATTGAATTGGGAAAAAGAAGATGGAACTTTTCCTCATGACAAGGTACACGGAAATTATGTGACAAGTTTTGTGAGAGAAAGTGCCGAAAAGTTTCTATTGAAATATTACACACTAATTGATGCAGCAGTGGAAGCCACAATGCAGGAGGTTACTATGTGTAGTTCAGATATCCTCACACGTGGTAGACAAACATTTTGTCCCTTTTCAGAGCAAAGTGTTACTGCAGCCCAAGCCTACGAGAATGCGTACAATTTCTTCGAGGATAATGGTATGCATGAATGCTACAGCTTAATAGAATGGTTGAAGAGCACCATGGCCTGCTGGGAACTAAATAGTTTGAAGCACAAGAAGGTTGTAGAGACATATGAAACAAAGCATGTGCTTGACAAGGAAACCAAACAAAAGACCACAGTACGAAAAAGCATATTAAGATTGAGATACAAGGAAACAGCCAATGTGGAAGAAACGCGTGAGAGAATGAGAGAATTAGTGTGTAGGTTTGCATCCTATATCAAGCATAAGGAAAGAAAGACAGAAGGGCAATAGCATCTGGAACAATGTTTTTGAGAGCCTTTTACATATAATTGAGTTGAATTCCTTAAAACTTTCTGAAAATCTACCTGGATCAACAATATCTATAGGTGGAGAAGAAAAGAAGGCTAAGATCACCAACAACCTGGAAGAGTGTATGCTCTTTGATCATGTTGCTACCCATATTTGCCAAGGGACTGAGGATGCAACAAAATGGAACGAGTGCCTCTCTCCAGGTATATTTGCCCTGATGCACTATTATTTATATGATGAAAACACAAGGATAAAACTTGGATTGCCAAAGTCCTCTGAGTATGGTAAGCTCTTTCAAAGAATATGCATGATGGGACATTTGATGCAAGCCTGGAAAGAGATACAAAAAGGACCAGGGGTTATGGTTGAAAATGAAACCAGTTACTCAAGAATACAGTGGAAAGAAGAATATGAAAAAACCATGAACAAAGAGACACTGGAGTGGTACATTTCTCTTAAACCTAGAGTGTCCCCTTGTGGCAGATTTGTTCGAGCAAGTCCTGGGATGTTAATGGGAATGTTGAATGCAGCTTCAACTATAGTTGGTCTGCTACCAGGCAACATGAATTGTGATACCACAAGAATGAGAGTGGTATGTATGAGATCAAGTGATGATTCAACTACAAAATACCTATCCAACAACCCTGATGACAATAAGAGATGTGTAGTGCAGAACAAACAAAACCTCTCTCTCGCAGGTATTAACTTGAGTCCAGACAAGACGTTCTTTTTTACAGAGAACATGGGAGAATACACGTCATGGTATTTTTACGGGAAATTTGTATCACAATATGGAACTGAAGTCCCCAGCATCCGACCACAAGGGAAGAGTCCTTCAGACGATCTGTATGTGGTGGCAAAAAGCACATCAACTGCTCTTCAGACACTCACAATAAATCACGTCGGGGTCACCAGTATGGGGTTTATGTTTGTACTCACAATTAAACACTCACCAACAGAAGAAAGGAAAATTTATTTTAAGCACAGGCACAGAAAGTCAGTTTAAGCACAGGCACAGAAAGATAGGTACAGTTCACTATAGTTCGGCAATAGAAAGCACGGAAGACAGATTGGGCGATAGGCGATAGGTACAGACAAAGACTATATTTAGGTATATACTACACTTAGGCATATAAGCAACAAGATCGATTAAAGTAAATAAACATGCGGTTTAGCGGCAGGAAATAGCAAGCGCTTCGCGTCGTGTATGGTTAGCGACTGGCTGTGTCCTCTGCGCGTGCGCATCGGTGAAGCGGGTACCTATATAGAACTTATACATCTACATGGCAATGAGTTGAGACACTGTCGATAACTTAATATCGATATTTATGATATCGACAAGTTACATCGACCAACCAATATAATTGACATAAAATAATATTAGATAATATGTAAGTTGTGTAGATTAAGTAAAATGTACAGTCTGCAAATAAAATAAGTACACATGTAATAAATAATATTTATGTAAGTATTGTATATATTATGAGGTACGTTAGGTACCTTACACCACCCCCCACCAGAGACCGTCAAGGGCGATAATAATCGGGAAACCTTACACGTCGCCCAGAACAGGTCACGTGGTCGCGTTGGTCATCTGCTTCTGGTTTATTTTGAACAGACAGTGTGAAAGCCGGTTTAAGGCGGTTTATTGACACTGTCATCTCTTTGTTATTAAAGAGTATTTTAAAAACTTTATCTCCTCTGGCGAGAACCTTGTGCGGTCCAGAGTATGCAGGTTGAAGGGAACCTCGTGACGCGTCTTCACGCAGGAAGACGCAGTCAGAAGTCTCCAACTCATTGTATACAAATACCGTCGGTTTACCATGACGGGCAGCTGGTACGGGTCGCAGCTTATCAACGAAATTTCTAATTCTAGCAGAAAAGTCGGATAAGTCGGTGCTACCAGTAACAGTAGGTTCAAAGAATTCACCAGGAAGTCTTAACGGCTCTCCATAAACCAGTTCGGCAGAGGAAGCCTTCAAATCTTCTTTAAATGCCGTCCTAATCCCTAATAACACCCAGGGTAAAGACTCGGACCACCTATCATTCGCGTGGCACACTATTGCGGCTTTTAGTTGCCGGTGGAAACGCTCAACTAAACCATTACAGGCTGGGTGGTATGCTGTGGTCCGCCTATGCTCGAAACCAGCCAGCTTAGACAGACATTGGAACAGAGCCGACTCGAACTGTCGTCCACGGTCTGTCACGATGTCTGTCGGACAACCGAATCGAGCTATCCAGATGGACAAAAGAGCCTTGGCTACCGTTTCGAACCCACAGAAAGAAGAAAAATAGTCTTATATTAGAAGCTCTATTGCCTGAGAAAGAAAATAAAAGTGTGCATGACAACAACTATAAGAGAGTATTTGATACATCCCAAACCAGGAGCCTCTCCATGATAAGCGCACTTTATATATACACTGGAACACCTCCACATGGTTATGGAACCCAAGCACCGAAAGTTGCAGTTACTGTAAACAGGGCAGAAGAATACAATAGAAAAGAAAAAAGAAGGCAGATTAAAATAGGATTGTGGGAAGTTGCAAGATTGAATTGGGAAAAAGAAGATGGAACTTTTCCTCATGACAAGGTACACGGAAATTATGTGACAAGTTTTGTGAGAGAAAGTGCCGAAAAGTTTCTATTGAAATATTACACACTAATTGATGCAGCAGTGGAAGCCACAATGCAGGAGGTTACTATGTGTAGTTCAGATATCCTCACACGTGGTAGACAAACATTTTGTCCCTTTTCAGAGCAAAGTGTTACTGCAGCCCAAGCCTACGAGAATGCGTACAATTTCTTCGAGGATAATGGTATGCATGAATGCTACAGCTTAATAGAATGGTTGAAGAGCACCATGGCCTGCTGGGAACTAAATAGTTTGAAGCACAAGAAGGTTGTAGAGACATATGAAACAAAGCATGTGCTTGACAAGGAAACCAAACAAAAGACCACAGTACGAAAAAGCATATTAAGATTGAGATACAAGGAAACAGCCAATGTGGAAGAAACGCGTGAGAGAATGAGAGAATTAGTGTGTAGGTTTGCATCCTATATCAAGCATAAGGAAAGAAAGACAGAAGGGCAATAGCATCTGGAACAATGTTTTTGAGAGCCTTTTACATATAATTGAGTTGAATTCCTTAAAACTTTCTGAAAATCTACCTGGATCAACAATATCTATAGGTGGAGAAGAAAAGAAGGCTAAGATCACCAACAACCTGGAAGAGTGTATGCTCTTTGATCATGTTGCTACCCATATTTGCCAAGGGACTGAGGATGCAACAAAATGGAACGAGTGCCTCTCTCCAGGTATATTTGCCCTGATGCACTATTATTTATATGATGAAAACACAAGGATAAAACTTGGATTGCCAAAGTCCTCTGAGTATGGTAAGCTCTTTCAAAGAATATGCATGATGGGACATTTGATGCAAGCCTGGAAAGAGATACAAAAAGGACCAGGGGTTATGGTTGAAAATGAAACCAGTTACTCAAGAATACAGTGGAAAGAAGAATATGAAAAAACCATGAACAAAGAGACACTGGAGTGGTACATTTCTCTTAAACCTAGAGTGTCCCCTTGTGGCAGATTTGTTCGAGCAAGTCCTGGGATGTTAATGGGAATGTTGAATGCAGCTTCAACTATAGTTGGTCTGCTACCAGGCAACATGAATTGTGATACCACAAGAATGAGAGTGGTATGTATGAGATCAAGTGATGATTCAACTACAAAATACCTATCCAACAACCCTGATGACAATAAGAGATGTGTAGTGCAGAACAAACAAAACCTCTCTCTCGCAGGTATTAACTTGAGTCCAGACAAGACGTTCTTTTTTACAGAGAACATGGGAGAATACACGTCATGGTATTTTTACGGGAAATTTGTATCACAATATGGAACTGAAGTCCCCAGCATCCGACCACAAGGGAAGAGTCCTTCAGACGATCTGTATGTGGTGGCAAAAAGCACATCAACTGCTCTTCAGACACTCACAATAAATCACGTCGGGGTCACCAGTATGGGGTTTATGTTTGTACTCACAATTAAACACTCACCAACAGAAGAAAGGAAAATTTATTTTAAGCACAGGCACAGAAAGTCAGTTTAAGCACAGGCACAGAAAGATAGGTACAGTTCACTATAGTTCGGCAATAGAAAGCACGGAAGACAGATTGGGCGATAGGCGATAGGTACAGACAAAGACTATATTTAGGTATATACTACACTTAGGCATATAAGCAACAAGATCGATTAAAGTAAATAAACATGCGGTTTAGCGGCAGGAAATAGCAAGCGCTTCGCGTCGTGTATGGTTAGCGACTGGCTGTGTCCTCTGCGCGTGCGCATCGGTGAAGCGGGTACCTATATAGAACTTATACATCTACATGGCAATGAGTTGAGACACTGTCGATAACTTAATATCGATATTTATGATATCGACAAGTTACATCGACCAACCAATATAATTGACATAAAATAATATTAGATAATATGTAAGTTGTGTAGATTAAGTAAAATGTACAGTCTGCAAATAAAATAAGTACACATGTAATAAATAATATTTATGTAAGTATTGTATATATTATGAGGTACGTTAGGTACCTTACACCACCCCCCACCAGAGACCGTCAAGGGCGATAATAATCGGGAAACCTTACACGTCGCCCAGAACAGGTCACGTGGTCGCGTTGGTCATCTGCTTCTGGTTTATTTTGAACAGACAGTGTGAAAGCCGGTTTAAGGCGGTTTATTGACACTGTCATCTCTTTGTTATTAAAGAGTATTTTAAAAACTTTATCTCCTCTGGCGAGAACCTTGTGCGGTCCAGAGTATGCAGGTTGAAGGGAACCTCGTGACGCGTCTTCACGCAGGAAGACGCAGTCAGAAGTCTCCAACTCATTGTATACAAATACCGTCGGTTTACCATGACGGGCAGCTGGTACGGGTCGCAGCTTATCAACGAAATTTCTAATTCTAGCAGAAAAGTCGGATAAGTCGGTGCTACCAGTAACAGTAGGTTCAAAGAATTCACCAGGAAGTCTTAACGGCTCTCCATAAACCAGTTCGGCAGAGGAAGCCTTCAAATCTTCTTTAAATGCCGTCCTAATCCCTAATAACACCCAGGGTAAAGACTCGGACCACCTATCATTCGCGTGGCACACTATTGCGGCTTTTAGTTGCCGGTGGAAACGCTCAACTAAACCATTACAGGCTGGGTGGTATGCTGTGGTCCGCCTATGCTCGAAACCAGCCAGCTTAGACAGACATTGGAACAGAGCCGACTCGAACTGTCGTCCACGGTCTGTCACGATGTCTGTCGGACAACCGAATCGAGCTATCCAGATGGACAAAAGAGCCTTGGCTACCGTTTCGAACCCACAGAAAGAAGAAAAATAGTCTTATATTAGAAGCTCTATTGCCTGAGAAAGAAAATAAAAGTGTGCATGACAACAACTATAAGAGAGTATTTGATACATCCCAAACCAGGAGCCTCTCCATGATAAGCGCACTTTATATATACACTGGAACACCTCCACATGGTTATGGAACCCAAGCACCGAAAGTTGCAGTTACTGTAAACAGGGCAGAAGAATACAATAGAAAAGAAAAAAGAAGGCAGATTAAAATAGGATTGTGGGAAGTTGCAAGATTGAATTGGGAAAAAGAAGATGGAACTTTTCCTCATGACAAGGTACACGGAAATTATGTGACAAGTTTTGTGAGAGAAAGTGCCGAAAAGTTTCTATTGAAATATTACACACTAATTGATGCAGCAGTGGAAGCCACAATGCAGGAGGTTACTATGTGTAGTTCAGATATCCTCACACGTGGTAGACAAACATTTTGTCCCTTTTCAGAGCAAAGTGTTACTGCAGCCCAAGCCTACGAGAATGCGTACAATTTCTTCGAGGATAATGGTATGCATGAATGCTACAGCTTAATAGAATGGTTGAAGAGCACCATGGCCTGCTGGGAACTAAATAGTTTGAAGCACAAGAAGGTTGTAGAGACATATGAAACAAAGCATGTGCTTGACAAGGAAACCAAACAAAAGACCACAGTACGAAAAAGCATATTAAGATTGAGATACAAGGAAACAGCCAATGTGGAAGAAACGCGTGAGAGAATGAGAGAATTAGTGTGTAGGTTTGCATCCTATATCAAGCATAAGGAAAGAAAGACAGAAGGGCAATAGCATCTGGAACAATGTTTTTGAGAGCCTTTTACATATAATTGAGTTGAATTCCTTAAAACTTTCTGAAAATCTACCTGGATCAACAATATCTATAGGTGGAGAAGAAAAGAAGGCTAAGATCACCAACAACCTGGAAGAGTGTATGCTCTTTGATCATGTTGCTACCCATATTTGCCAAGGGACTGAGGATGCAACAAAATGGAACGAGTGCCTCTCTCCAGGTATATTTGCCCTGATGCACTATTATTTATATGATGAAAACACAAGGATAAAACTTGGATTGCCAAAGTCCTCTGAGTATGGTAAGCTCTTTCAAAGAATATGCATGATGGGACATTTGATGCAAGCCTGGAAAGAGATACAAAAAGGACCAGGGGTTATGGTTGAAAATGAAACCAGTTACTCAAGAATACAGTGGAAAGAAGAATATGAAAAAACCATGAACAAAGAGACACTGGAGTGGTACATTTCTCTTAAACCTAGAGTGTCCCCTTGTGGCAGATTTGTTCGAGCAAGTCCTGGGATGTTAATGGGAATGTTGAATGCAGCTTCAACTATAGTTGGTCTGCTACCAGGCAACATGAATTGTGATACCACAAGAATGAGAGTGGTATGTATGAGATCAAGTGATGATTCAACTACAAAATACCTATCCAACAACCCTGATGACAATAAGAGATGTGTAGTGCAGAACAAACAAAACCTCTCTCTCGCAGGTATTAACTTGAGTCCAGACAAGACGTTCTTTTTTACAGAGAACATGGGAGAATACACGTCATGGTATTTTTACGGGAAATTTGTATCACAATATGGAACTGAAGTCCCCAGCATCCGACCACAAGGGAAGAGTCCTTCAGACGATCTGTATGTGGTGGCAAAAAGCACATAAACTGCTCTTCAGACACTCACAATAAATCACGTCGGGGTCACCAGTATGGGGTTTATGTTTGTACTCACAATTAAACACTCACCAACAGAAGAAAGGAAAATTTATTTTAAGCACAGGCACAGAAAGTCAGTTTAAGCACAGGCACAGAAAGATAGGTACAGTTCACTATAGTTCGGCAATAGAAAACACGGAAGACAGATTGGGCGATAGGCGATAGGTACAGACAAAGACTATATTTAGGTATATACTACACTTAGGCATATAAGCAACAAGATCGATTAAAGTAAATAAACATGCGATTTCGCGGCAGGAAATAGCAAGCGCTTCGCGTCGTGTATGGTTAGCGACTGGCTGTGTCCTCTGCGTGTGCGCATCGGTGAAGCGGGTACCTATATAGAACTTATACATCTACATGGCAATGAGTTGAGACACTGTCGATAACTTAATATCGATATTTATGATATCGACAAGTTACATCGACCAACCAATATAATTCACATAAAATAATATTAGATAATATGTAAGTTGTGTAGATTAAGTAAAATGTACAGTCTGCAAATAAAATAAGTACACATGTAATAAATAATATTTATGTAAGTATTGTATATATTATGAGGTACGTTAGGTACCCTACAATATGTTTGGAGACGGAACTTTCAAAGTGTGCCCACAACCGTTTTTGCAGTTGTACACGCTTCATGGCGATGTGGGAAGCAGTTCAACGTGCCCAAAAATTGTGCTAGTAGTTTACGCCCTCATGACACATAAAACATATGAATGTTATGTTATTCTTTTTGAGATGCTGAAATCGCAATTTCCTTATTGGAATCCATCAAAGTTTACAACTGATTTCGAGGAGGCGATGATGAAGGCCGTAGTTGCCGTTTTACCAGGGATTGCTTTAAAAGGGTGTCATGTTCATTTTACGCGATGTATCTGGCGTAAACTGGAATCATTAAAACTAAAGAAAGATAAGCAGAGCCGACGCTGTGCGTCACTGTGTAATTCGTTGCCGTTCTTCCAGAAAACTTAATTTCTTAACTACATAATAAACGAGTATGAAAAATACCCAGAAATTCAAGGATTCTTGACATACTTCCAAAAGTTTTGGATGAGGGCGTCGATGATTCCGATTTGGTGTATTTGGAGAGAGCGACATCGCACCACGAACAGCTTGGAAGGATGGCATCACAAAATCAATAGCGTAATGCGTCGTAAAAATTATAATATTGTACATTTACTCAACGTTTTACAAAAAGATGCGGCGTTTTATAAACATTGAGACGTGTCGTCAACTCACCGAAGAAGATTCGCCGCCAAGCACTATTCATCACAATCGGTCATTTTTTAGTTAAACTCGTTGAACTGTGTATTGATATTTGAAAACTTTTTTATTACAATCATTATAAAATCTTAAAACCTATTATATATACAGTGTATATTTTTGAAACGGGGCAGTAAGGGCAAGTACCTTAACGGTTGCAGTTAGAGCAAAACGTTCTTAAAAGACCTTCCCTAACTTTTTGGGACATTTTGAACTGCATTCACAGATTTTGTAAAAAACTTACAGTTAGCAAAAAAAAATGCAAAAAGTTCAAAATTATTTTTTTTATGCCAATCGATTCTATTTCATGTGGGGATCAAAAAACTCTATGGGACCATTTTAGCTTTCAGTACTAGAAAAGACAGAAATTGCCAAAAACGTTTCCCATACATTTCGTACGGAAATATGATAAATCAACTCGAAACTCATAGGTCAGGTAAAATTTTGAACTTTTTTAAATAAAATAAATCATTTAAACATTTAAGAAATTGGTTTATGAAATAAATTGCTCAAAATGATTTCCATTTTCACGAATACATAAGTCTATCCTTTTTTGCACTGAACGAATGGCGGCTAATAATGTTCTGGGATGAATATTACGTAAAATGGTCATTAATGCATCCTTGAGCTCTTGAACACTGGCGTACGTCGTCTTATACACCTCGTTTTTCACGAAGCCCCAGAAAAAAAATCAAGTGGTGTTAGATCGGGGCTACGAGGTGGCCACTGTGTTGGACCATGTGTACCTATCCACTGTGTACCGAATAGGCGGCTCAAATTGGAACGTGAAAGGTGACTGTTATGTGGCGGAGCACCATCTTGTTGAAAATGAACTTTTCGCAATTCCGACAGCCCCTGTTTTCGTTTCGTCCATCTCGTTTTCAAGATGGTGTAAAATGACTTCATTATACATGGCAGAATTCAGTTTCCCTTCATAAAATTCCACCATTATGAGTGTTGTTAAAAGGCTCGAGTCTACCGAGTCTTCGACTCATTCAAGGCTCGAGTCTCCTATGAAGCCTCGAGCTACAGCCTCGAGCCTTATGTCGAAGGCTCGAGCCCAGTCTCGAACCCTAGTTCCGAGGCTCGAGTCGCGACTCGAGCTCTGTTTCAAAGGCTCACTACACGACGTTATGCTCCAAAATAATATTTGTTATTAAAATAATGTATTTTTATATACAAACACACTTCACTACATAATAACATATTTTTATTATAATTTTGTACCTCCTCCTATAGAGGAAACTAAACGCGCCGATCCAGTGTTGTCGCTAGTTATTAGAACTACCCACATTACTATTAATATTATTGTAATAATTACTTGTATACGCCCATTCATGTAAAAATCAGTGTGCAGTTTGCTTGGTTTAAAATACGTTTTCATCTTAGTTCTTAGTGAGGAAAGTTTGTTAGATTTACAAAATGAATGAGGAAGATAATGTAACATCGGAAGACAACGTCTTTGATACTACTGATACTTCGCTTACAGAAAATGATGCTTTAGCATCTTCTATGGTGACGAAAAAGCCGCGTATTAGTTGGAAATGGTGTCATTTTAAGAAAGAAACCAACAAATTGTTGTGTAAGGTATGCCGTCATACATTTTCTATTAAAACATCGCACTCCATTTTGAAAAGGCATCAGTCGCGTCATGGTGATGTTGATTCTATACAGAGTGAACAAAACGAAATGGCGTCACCTGGGTCCTTAAAACATAAAAATCAACAAGTGGACATTAATGACCTTTTGATAAAGTTTATTATACACGGCCAGCATTCTTTCCGAATAGTAGAAGAACAGGAGTTTATATCATTTTTATCAGCACTTAATAACATGTATCGTTTACCAAGTAGATTTCAAATTACATCTTCCATACAAAAAATATACAAAGAAAAAAAACAGCAAATAGTAAATATGATCAAAAATTTGAAGCATAAGATTGCTTTGACATTTGATTTTTGAACATCTATAACCAACAAACCATATATAGTTGTAACTGCTCACTATACATCTAATAATGGGGAGATGATTTCTATGACTTTGGAATTTGATCTCATACCGTTTCCTCACAAAAGCGAGCAAATTGTTTTCGAAGTAAAAAATATTGTTCAGGAATTTGGCTAGCAAGGTAAATTAATATCCATTACAACAGATAATGATGCAACAAATATTAAAACGCTTCGACTGCTAACTTTGTTTAATGAAGAATTGGAGGATATTATCCATTTAAGATGTATGGCTCATGTATTAAATCTGATAGTTAAGAAAGGTGTGGAAGAAGCCAAAGAAATTATCGTACCGGTCCAAAAACTAGTAAAATTTATAACGTTTTCTCCTAAAAAAAAACAACTATATGAAGAATGTTGTACGTCCTTAAGCATTTCTCATCTGAACTTGATAAAAGATATGCCTATCAGGGGGAATTCTACTTATATGATGTTGGAAAGAGCTTTGAAAATGAAAAGAGTGCTTAATTGTATGTGTTTGGATTACACGGAGTTTTCTCCATACACTATTGAGAATTGGGAGATGGTAGAAGCATTGGTAGATTTTCTTCAACCATTTTATGAAGCCACTGTTATGCTTTCAAAACACAATTATCCAAGTTTGTACTATGTGGTGCCTATACTTGATGTTTTAACAGAGCATCTTATTAACAGACAAGAAGATGGACCAATGAAAAAATCTGCAACGGCCATGATCGAAAAATTGAATGTATACTCCGAGATTTTAAACAGTGATTTGGCTCAACTTGCCGTTCTATTAGACCCGCGACTTAATAATAATTATTTCATAGCAAAGAACAACACTCAACCATTAAACAACTTGAAAACCCTTTATGACAAGCTTAAAGATCAAAACATACAAGAACTGCGAAGAGACAATTTGTCAACACATAATTATGAACACAGTGAAGTTTATCCAGTAAAAAAAGTTTATTTGCATCTATCTACAAGCAACCGGAGACTATAAATATCGCAGATGAAGTGGATATATACATAAATATGCCTATCGAGCCTGAAAACACAAATGTATTAATGTGGTGGAAAAAACAAAAAGAATTGTCTTTGTCAACCTTAGCTCAAATAGCATTTGAAGTTTTGTCTATACCAGCGACGAGCGTTCCTAGTGAACAAGCCTTTTCGAAGTCTGGTAATTTAATAACAAAAAAAAGAAACAGGCTGAGCATCAAAAATATCCAGGCATCAATGTGCTTATCGTCATGGTTAAAAATCGAATAATTTATTCATTGTATATTACAGTTTCCTTTTTTCTATCTTTTTATTTCATTTATTATACGTACTGGTACTTACCACATTAAAACAAAAATATTTCATTTTGATATTATCAAGCATATAAATAAAGTTCGAGCTTCGACTCGAGTCCTTCATTTAAGGCTCTTGAGCCTTCAAGGTTCGAGCCTTTAGGGCTCGAACCTTTTAGACTGACGAGCCCTCAGAGCTCGAGCTTTGAAGACTCAGTAGCTTCGACTCGGAGCTCGAGTTTCCGCCTCGGAGCTCATTTTTCACAACACTTATGACTCGATTGGACATTATACCACACCAACAGTTGAATGAGAAGCGAACCTGATTATGACTTGCCGTAACTCTTAGTGGATTTTCTTTGGACCAATAGTGGTGATTTTTTCTGTTGTACATACCGTTATTGAAAAAAATCGTTTCGTCTGACCACAGTATGTAATTTAAAAATTCATGATCTCTGCTTATTTTTCCTCTTAGCCTTCTGCAAAAAGTAAGCCTTCGAACATCATCACACGGATGTAACACTTGAACTATGCGCCCATATCGATAGCACTTGTAGCCGTATTTCTTCCATATCTTTATCACAAGGGAGTGGGATACACCTACTTAAAGGGCGACTTGCCTGGACGATACCTCTGGATATGCTTCGACATAAGTCAGAACCGCAATCTCCGTGTCCATGTCCACACGAGGCTGCCGCTTTCTTTTGAAAGAACCCTGCAATTCCAGGTTTTTCAAAAGATTTGTAATAACCTTTCTTGTTGGCACATGCTGCAACGGATACTTATTGCGGTACCACACTAATGCAGCTCCCGCATTTCGATTATTGACAAAATACGCTTCTAATAAGTCAATTTTTTCACGATTAGAAGACATTTTAGCGAAAATCCTTAATTAATAACTCATACGAAGTTTCTCAGCTGAAACTAAGTATAACACACAGATTTTCGAATCAAATTCGAAATTTGAGGGTAAACATTCTTTTTATTTACTTTACAGTCAATTCTACCCACTTCTTGGCCATAACAAAAAGTTAGACCATCGTAGAAATTTGTTTCTGTTGCCGAAATGTATGGGAAACGTTTTTGGCGATTTCTGTCTTTCCTAGTACTGAAAGCTAAAATGGTCTCATAGAGTTTTTTGATCCCCACATGAAATAGAATCGATTGGCATAAAAAACAAATTTTTGGACTTTTTGCATTTTTTTTGCCAACTTTAAGTTTTTTACAAAATCTGTGAATGCAGTTCAAAATATGTCAAAAAGTTAGGGAAGGTCTTCTAAGAACGTTTTGCTGTAACTGCAACGGTTAAGGTACTTGCCCTTACTGTACCGTTTCAAAAATACACCCTGTATATTTTTTTTTTATTATTGTAATAAATAACTTTAACTTGATGTTATTTATTACAATCATCAAATCACTAACTATTTAAACCGGGTGATTTAAGGAAACAAATAATTTAAAATCATGTGGAATTTAATCACCCAGGTGATATAGGGAAACAAATAAAATATTTTAAAATCATGTGGAATTTGATCACCCAGGTGAATTGTCAGCAGGTGATTTAAGGACACAAAAGTTGTGGAATTTGATCACCCTTGTCATATAACCCAGCTGATCATAGTGGAATAATTCGACTAATAATGTCTGCGAGGGTTAGAACGATGAATTTAACCTTTAAGTATGGACGTGGAGTCTCACAGGCTACTCGGTGTTTGCGTTTTGTTAGTTTCACCTAGTTCCCCCCGCTCCCCGCGATTGAGCGTCTCTGTAGCTATTGTTTTAGTTGTAAAACTACCAACAAGGTAGGAGGTTGCGTCTGCCGATGAATATCACGTGAGTAATAACCATCAAAATATAGACCGGAGCCTGTCAGGCTACACGTCCCTTGTTGCCCTGTGATATATCTTATAAGGGCGATTATGTTTGTTTCAGATTTTGTAGTGCAAAATGTCAAAAAATAACATAGCGGTTAGTTCTAAATCAAAACGACCATCAACGAGTTCTGATCAGGGCCCTGTGAGAAAAATTTTTCGTGCAGAAGATCCTTCTTTCGAACAAGAAGTGAGTGATTTGTTGTTAGCTTTGGATCAGTCTGACGATGAAGATAACATTGAAGAGTTTTTTATATCGGAGTCCGAACTAACACAAAATCACGAAAGTGATAATGATGAAGATCAGGACCAGGACCAGGACCAAGACCAGGAGCTAGGAAAAGGATCGAGTAGTGATAGTTCGGCCAATATTCCACTATCGGAGTTTGTGACAACTAACTATCACTACGGCAAAAATAGGTATAAATGGGCCAAGACGCCGCCTTCCACTAGGGTACGTACAGCGCAACATAATATTATAACATCTCGTGCCGGTTCTTCAAAATTGACTCCTGAGGATGGTAAAGATCACTATGGTATTTGGAATAAGCTTTTTGATGAAGAAATGCTCCAATGCATTCTAACTTGGACCAATGTTAGAATTTCTAGCTACAGAACCAAGTTTTTGCGTTATAACAAACCTGAATTGAACGAATTGGACATGGTGGAACTCAAAGCCTTTATTGGTCTATTGTTTTACTCAGCTGTTTTGAAATCAAATGATGAAAACACGAGTTACTTGTTCGCTGCAGATGGCACAGGTTGTGAGATATTTAGATGCGGAATGTCAGAGACAAGATTTCTGGTTTTGCTATTGTGTCTACGATTTGACAACCCAGATAATCGTGAAGAGAGTTTGAAGTTGACTGATAAGTTGGCTGCCATATCCTATATTTTCAATAAGTTTGTGAGTAATTCTCAAAAGTTGTATGAATTGAGCGAATGTGCCACAGTGGATAAAATGCTCGTCAAATTTCGAGGAAGAAGTCACATGATATCATACATGCCTGAAAAACCTGGTAAATATGGATTGATAATACGAGCTCTGTGTGATGCCAATAACTATTATTTTTATAATGGGTATATTTACTCTGAAAAAGACTCAGATGGTACCGGATTGACCCCAGAAGAAAAAAAATTCTAGTTCCAACTCAGTGTGTCCTACGCCTCACTAAACCCATTCAAGGAACCAACCGTAACGTCACAGCTGACAATTGGTTTTCATCTATACAGCTTGTAGACGAACTATCATCACGGAATCTGACGTATGTTGGGACGCTGAAGAAGAACAAGAGGGAAATACCGATTGAATTTCAGCCAAATAAGAATCGAGAAGTAAATACTACTTTATTTGGATTTACGGCCACAAAAACGATATGCTCATATGTGGCAAAGAAGAATAGAGCTGTGGTGCTTGTTTCTTCCATGCATCATAGTGACCAGGTAGATGATAATACTAACAAACCTGATATTATTATGTATTATAACTCGACTAAAGGGGACGTCGATGAGGCTGACAAAAAATGCTCGATTTACTCCAGTAGCCGTCGAACAAGGAGGTGGCCTATGGTGGTACTACATTGTGTCCTAGACTTGAGTGCCATGAGTGCGTACATTTTATATAACATGCACCAACCAAAAGCTGTGGAGAGAGGAGATTTCCTGAAAAAATTAGCACGTGTGCTGGTGGTGCCTCATGCAAAGACGTGTTATAAATACACGATTGCCAAGAGAGCTGAGGTTGACCATGACTCGAGTTTTAGGTAAGGATATGGTTACAGAAGATGTCCAGGCTCAAGAAACCAATCAAGGAACCAGAAGAGCTTGTAGAATATATCCTGCGAAAAAACATAGGATGACTATCTATGTTTGTGTTGGGTGCAACAAGCCTGTGTGCCTACAATGTTCGAGACCTTTGTGCACGGACTGCCAATAAATTTACCTTATTAGACGGTTGTCAAAATTTTTTATATTTGTTACCTGAAGTAGTAGAAGAAGTTTTTTGTTTTTGTTTTCTTCTATACCATATTTGGAGAGAAAAAGACTAATTTTGTACTAGTAATAACTTTGGCTGTTATTAATACCTAAAAATGTAACCTAAGTAGATTTAGACTGAAAAGTGCCATAATTTTTGATTTTTTAAATTCTATAATTTTCTAAATAAAAAATTATTATTATAATCACGTTATTTGATTGCTTAATCCCATAACTTTAATATTTAATCACTTAAAGCGATCTAACATCAATATCCCAAAAATAAATGTGTGTGCATATAGGAGCCTATGAGACTCCACGTCCACAGATGTGTAAAAAAAAATGACGTCCATACTTAAAGATTAATAAACTTTTTAAAAGAAGACCAACAATAATGCATAATTTGAAAATGATCAAGGAGGATGCAGAATTTCACGCTGTAAATTCTTTAACATTAAAACCTGCATAAAAGTGTTCGAGGAATGTTATAGAACGAAATACTTATATTACTCACGTTCAAATGCAGCTAGTCAATGGAGAAATCGACGTACCTCTCTTTTTGGAAAAAATACGTTAAGGGAAAAGACAAGAGCGTGTTCAAACCATTTTCGAGCTTGTTTACCTTTTAGGTATTGTTATTTTATACTAAAGATATAATTTTTCTGTTGTTTTTAGGGTACAGTACTTTAAATACATTTATGTATCATTTGTACTACCAGTTGAACTTATTAATTAATTAGAATTAAAAACCGAGTGAATATACATGTATTTTTGTAGTAGTACTAAAGATACAAAGGTGTCATTTGTACAACCAGTTGTACTTCTTGGTAGTACTACTGGCACGGGAACAAAGAAACGTACATCATTCTGTTAAAACTTATCAAGTTACAGGTCCCAGAATGGGAACGAACAAAATTCATTAGGGAATATGAACAAGCGCCTCAATCGCAAAATACCAGATTCACAAAACACCAGATTCGCAAAACACCAGATACGCAAAACACCAGATTCACAAAACACCAGATACGCACAATACCAGTTTCGCAAAATAACAGAAGTACAGTCGTTATCAATTGAATTCAGACTATACTGTATGTCATGTTATGTTACATGTGTGTCGTCATGATTTTATATATGTGCTCAATACATTCCCTTTACGAATACCTACGAGAGTTTAATACTTGTCAGTATTGATAATCACTTATTAAAATTATTGACTAAAACTGAATGCTATGACTAAACCAGAACATGACCAAATCAGAATATGACCAAGGGTAGAACATGACTAAAGCCGAACATGACTTCCATCTAACAACCCGTATTCCCTTGGTAACTTCCTCAGAGTAAGAAGTTTTGCTACAATACATAAAATGAGATCGTTATATAGATAAGGTCGTAACCTTATTTATTATAAACTGCACTGGCCCCTTTTGCGACAATAGATAAGACGACAGGATGACGACTTGCATTCTTGTCAGTATATTTTTGCAAATATTTTGTTTGTTAATTTATATTAAAATGAATAGAGAAAGTTTAAAGTTTATAAAAACTATAAGGGAAAGCCTG
The DNA here is from genome assembly GCA_963662185.1 of Eilema griseolum. Lineage (NCBI taxonomy): Eukaryota > Metazoa > Arthropoda > Insecta > Lepidoptera > Erebidae > Eilema > Eilema griseolum. Next base: position 20,775,181 of record OY759231.1, on the reverse strand, counting down.
CCCTACTCTGTGATGGGTACCACTATAATTTTGTATTAAAAAATAAATCCGGATCTACAAATTGGCGCTGTCATAATCAAAAGATTTGCAATACATCCATTACTTTAAATAAAGACAATGAAATTGTGAAAAAACCTAACCATATTTGTAATGCTGATAATGCAAGAAACTTAGTCGACGAAACCATTGACGCATGCAAACTTGAGGTATGTTCTAATTTTCAGTCAGTCAGTCCCAAAAATATTTGAAAATACCTTTTTTGATGCACTATCTACATTTAAAAATATAGAAGCTGTGATGGAACGGAACGCATCTAGCTAGCTGTCAGTTTGACAGGGCGGGGTTCGCCTGCTTGACTTTGGTATCGTGTGTTCTTTATAATAGAAATAAATAATATTCTCATGTTAATTGGTTCGCGTTTTAATTAATAACATCACCAATCATTGGATATTATACTGGCGACGAGGCCCATGGATGAAGAGATAAAAAAAATCATTGAAACAGGAAAAACAGCGTGGATTCAAAATTGCACAAAGGAGAGGTTATTTTCCATTGCCGCGGAATTATCTCTGGAAATTTCCGAAGATGCAAGCTTAGATGAAATCAGGAAAATTGTGCGAGCGTTTGTAAAGAATAACACTGTAAAAATGGCATCAATCATCTCAAACATTGAAGTCTTCATAGGTGGCAACTTCAAGGCATTTATAGAACAATTTACATGCTTCACTACCTTGAATGAAATTCCCGCAGAAAAATATGTTACATTGCTAATAACTAAACTAAACAGCGATGTTTATGAAATATTGAAAGGACTAGTGGCACCTAGAAAACCATCAGAATATAAACTGACATATTTAGTGGATAAACTGACTGAGTATTACCACCCACTAAAAAGTATTCACATAGAAAAATCTAAATTCAGGAATAGACGACAGTTAACAAGCGAAAGCGTGGAAACTTTTGTACTGGAGTTAAGAAAATTGGCTGCAAATTGTGGTTTTACTGATGAAAGTGAACAAATAAAGGAACAGCTTTTAGAAGGAGTTTTAAACGAACAAGTGAAATTTGAATTGTTGAAAGAAGGAAACAAGAGCTTGGAAGAGCTAGTCAACTTAGCAAAGACTGTTGAGTGTGCATATAAATTGTCACACTCAGAACCAGCTGAAGTATTCAAAAAGGTCTCCAAATCAAAATAAACCAGGATATCCACTGAGGAGACAGCAAAACTGGTCACAAGGAAAATCTGAAGGCCAGGTTTGTTTCTGCTACGGAAAAAAGGGGCATATGAAGACTTCATGTACACTACGGTATAAGTATTGCTCGGAAAGCGGTCAACAAGGACATATTTTTCGTATGTGTGATAAAAATAAAAGTGTGAAAAAAGTGAATAGTTTGAAGAAAAATGAATCGACTGATAACCAAAGTGACAATGAATCTGGTGTGTTTCATGATTTGAAAAATTTGAACTTAGTGGAAAATTCTGATCAGGACTCCGGAGAGGAATATCAAGTGTTGTCTTTTAAAGGCACCAATAAGGTGAATCCAATGACTTTGACTGTCAAGGTATGTAATGAACCTATAACTTTTGAAATTGATTCAGGATCTGAGGTCAGTACTATAAGTGAAAGTACAAAAAATTCATTTTTCAGTCACTTGGAACTCTTACAATCAAAAACTGTGTTTACTAATTTTGATCAAACACAGTTAAGGCCATTGGGTCACATTATGGTTTCAATTCAATTAGGGTCACATAGTGTAGACAAAATAAAATTATTTGTTATGAAAGACAATTGCCCACAAGTCGTGGGTCGTGATTGGTTAGCAGCCCTAGGTGTGTGGCCATTGGGAGTAGAGCAAAAAGTGTTTAACAGAACAAAAATACATGTGAAAAATAATTAATAGACAAACTTAAAGTTGAGTTTGAACCAGTATTTACACCAGGGTGGGGCAGTTTTACAGAAGGAACAATTAAATTAAAGTTAAATGATAATGCAGTACCTAAATTTCTACCAGCTAGACCAGTGCCTTTTGCACTAAAGGAAAAAGTAAATAACGAGATTAATAGATTGTTAAAAAATAAACGAATCGCTCCAATAGAATATAGTGAATGGGGAACACCAGTGGTGCCTGTAATTAAAGGTGATGGCTCAGTACGTCTGTGTGGGGATTACAGATTAACCCTGAATCCTCATCTCAAAATTGATCACTTCTTCCTTTGTTTATTGTAATAATAATGTTGTTTGACATTATTATTTTTCCAATGGTACTTCAGCGAGTAAACACGGGATGGAATATATTGGATTTTTTTAATGGTACCAGTAACGCATAAATGTGTCAGTAGTACCATCAATGGTACTAATAACGTAAAAGTGTGTCAGTAGTACCATCAATGGTACTGATCAATGGTACTACTGACATAAAGGGGAAATTATCAATAGATTTATTTCGTTTGAGTAATGTCTTTCCAAATGTTTTATGCCCTTCGGACCAATTCTCCCGTAGTATACTTAAAGCACTCAGATTGATGCACCTAGGTGAATCAACTACACTAATAGTAACCTTTATTCACTTTGTGCACCCAGTACGTGCGTTAGATTACTAAAAGTTGACTTGATGCACTCGGGAGCGGGCATGTGTGCATCAAGTCAACTTTTGGTGAACTTTATCTATCAATAAACGTGAATACTATAAGTACAATCTTTTGTGACTCAATATTATGTAGGTAGGTGTCCAAAGTAAAACTACTTAAGGTATCTACACACCAAAGCCACTGGCCCCGCGGCACGAACCCGGCGGGCAAGGCCAGCGGCCTAGTTTTGAAACGACCAAAGCCGCCGGCCCGGCGGCATGCGCCCGCACGCGGCTCGCCCGGCGCCTCCCGCTCAGTTGCCCGCCGTCTTTCGAGGAGTAGTGACGTTGTGTTTTTTATCAACTAAAACAATATGGAATGGGAAGACGAAAAAGTGATAAAACTATAGTCTGGCAAGCTCGTTCGTGACACTCCCATGGTCTGCGGGCGCGGGGGGGGGGGGTAAGAGACGAGCGCGGGGTGGAGGCTGGCTCTCAGAGCCGTCATTCAGTTGCGCGTCGTCGCTGTTGACGGCAACACATATTGAGTACGGTCGCACGTCACAAAACGCACACGATATTAATATATGAAGATGAGTCCGCCGATAGGCAAAGTTATTGGACGTCAAGCTAAATAAATTACTTACAATGTATATAACTATATTAAAAATCGCAAAGATGATCCAGCTTCGTTTGAATATCAAAACGATGTTAATTTGGCAAACTTAGTGGCTAATGTAACAGGTTTATCGAATACTACAGTTAGGAATATTGTTCGCCAAGGAAAATTGCTGTGTGAAAATGATGGTACTGCTACTTTCAAATCTCCAAAGAAAAACAAAATTGCAAAGAAACGTATTATAATTGATAACTTTGCGGAAGGTGTTATTCCGAGGAAAATAACACAATTTTACACCGTTTAGAAATAGGTCCCTACTTTAAGAAAAATAAACGCTGATTTAAAGGAAGATGGTATATTAGACTGTTCTCGGGAGTATTTAAGAAATACTTTGCGGAGGCTTGGTTTATCATATTAAAAATGCCAGTCCAAACGAAAATTGCTCATCGAGCGCCCTGACATTACGTCTTTAAGGTGGCACTATCTTTTAGCTATCAAAAAATATCGAAATGAAGGTAGAGCAATATTTTATCTCGACGAGACATATGTCAATCAATAGCATACTGTGTCTAACTGCTGGCAATCTACCAATGAACGTGGAATATTGACAAATATTGGCAAAGGACTTAGGTTAATTATTGTACATGCTGGTGGACGAACTGGGTTCGTTAAAAATGGCCTGTTGATATTTAAATCGCATTCCAAAAGCGGTGACTATCACGGAGATGTGAACTCGGAAAATTTCGAAAAATGGTTAAAAGAACAACTGCTGCCTAAAATTCCAAGTCATTCTGTGATAGTCATGGATAACGCAGCGTACCACTGTAAACAAATAGAAAAAAAACCAACAATGAGTTGTACAAAAAAGGTAATGCAAGATTGGCTAACAAAACATAATGTTCCATTTAACGAAACGTTGCGTAAATGTGATTTAATTATTTTAATTAACAGCCAAACATTACCAAAACAATATACAGTGGATGAAATTCTAAATCAGGGTGGACACATAGTACTTCGTTTACCTCCATACCGTCCTGACCTCAATCCAATCGAGATGGTATGGGGTGATATAAAAGGCGACTTGGCAAGGAATTATGTCAATTCTACATTAGATCAGAAGAAAGACGCTCTTGTAACCTTGTTTGCTAATTACACTGCTGAAAAATGGAAAAAATGCGATGATCACATAATTAAAAATGAGGACATACTACAACGACGATCGTATATGTGACAATGAGTTGGACAGGTTTATTATATCATTAAATGATGATTCTGATAGTTCGGATTACGACAGCGAAGGTAGTTCGGAACACGACATGGACTGTGATGACTCTGATTAAATGATGTATGTGTATTCTGTTTTTTTTTAAGATTGGTATTGAAAATTAAAACAAACCATAAAATGTTTAATTTTTCAGATTTTTTCAACTACTTACAAATGAACAATGCTCCTATTTTTTAATTTTTTTCCAAGTAGTAGTAGTTTTTTTAAACGCTTCACGCAATGAAAGTCGCGGGCCAAAGCAAGTTATATGAAAAAACAAAATCAATTGATTTAGACAATGTAAGATATTTCACAGGGATATCTTTAGACATATTCGTAACGTAATTAGTACCGTGTGTAACGGTCATCGATAATTACGTCCCCCACCACCCGCGCGGACCATGGGAGTGTCACCAACGAATTTGTCAGGCTATAATAGAACTATATCGTTCAAAACAATTATAAAACGCTTCGACGCATTTAATGACATTGCGACTGAATTGTCTACATCTGTTACTGAAGTAGAAAGAAAAATAAAAAAAATGACTAGTCAATATTACCGCGAAAAGAAAAAATTTAACAGTTGGAATAAATCCGGAGCGGGCACCGAGGAAATATATGAAAGTAAATGGTTTGCCTACAAACCATTACATTTTCTGCGCAATAAAAATGTGCTTACTGGAACAATTGATACTGTAAGTATTATACCTAAGTAATATTATTTGTTAATTAAAAGCTGAAAATAGTAATAATAATTAATAACGAGATTCGAACTCACTACCTTTGGCTGACACATTCACTGCACTGAGCAATCATGGATTCGATTCCACCTGTATTTCACACTTTTACCTTTTTAATTTGAATATTTTTTTTGGCAATTAACCTTGATTTCTTAACAGAGAATTTTCATTGTAATTATTGACTATGCAAGGCCAATTGTCAATAAACACCCGCATACATATATACTTATACTTACCTCACTTATTTATAATAAAAGGATTATATATAAATCCTAATTGTGTACTCTTTCATGCGATACTTTGTTATATGCTAAGTTAAAGCTTAATAATATAATATAAATTATAAATTATCTGCTCATCCAGGACAAGCCGGCGGAACAACATTCACAACAGGATTCAGATTCACAATCAACAGAAAATAATTTATCACAGTCGACAGAAAAAAATCTATCAGAGTTGCCAAGACCAAATAAACGTCCTAGAATTAATCAAAAAGATGAGATGGTGTCCGAAGCACTGACTATTATGAAGAATATCTCCGAACGATAAAATGCCTCAAAGATACTAGAAAAAGATGAGGATGGTTTGTTTGGAGATTATATTGCGGGCCAGTTAAGAAAAATGGAGCGGTCAACGAAAGCTATTGTAAGACATCGGATCAATAATATAATATTTGAAGCCGAAACTGACTGTCGAGCCGATATGTTTTCGGATTTTTCAAGATCGTCAATACACAGTCATCCGGGATACTATTCGACTGCACCTACAAACTACTCAACACCCGTATACTCCGCCCAATCCCACGAGACAGTTTCACCTCCAGAAAGATTTCAGGAAGAAAACTCACCTCTAACTCATAATAGTACCCAGGATATTGAAAATATTTTAACATCCTTAAATCCATAGGTTTAAGAATTAAATTGCCTTTTTTCTCAATTTATATTGTTTGTATTTTTATCGGAATCTGCATCGCTTATTGAATAAAATTATATAAAAACACTAAAAGAAAAATTTGCCATGTGTTCAGAATTTATGCTATTACTATTTCATACATTTGCTAAAAATGTATAATATGTGTGATTTTCAAGTATAGTGTTATGTATGCGTGTATTAAAGTACTTCAAGATAATTGTATCATTTCAAGTCAATAATGTTTGTGTTTCTGTATGTTTTATCTAAATTATAATATCACTACTTATAATTGTCCATACCACTCTAATAAATGGTGCATAAATTCTGAACACAAGGCAATTTTTTTGTCATTATATCATTTTATTCATTAAGCGATACAGATTCCATATGAGGAATAAAAAAGTTTGCTACTAATTGATTTATAATAAGAACACATTTCTTACTTTGATAAAAGCTTTATTGTTCAAATGAAAGGAAAAATGTATCTCGTCAAGAGACTTATTGGACACTGTTTATAAAAATATTAAAAAATAAATCAGAATTATGTTATGAGTTTTACTTTAGTTTACTATGGGGCGTTTATTGGTTATATTGCCATTCTAATGTACCGACTTCAGAAAGAAAATAATGTGTCAACTCTATTCTTGTATCCCTCGGTGGTGAATATTGCATCTGGGCCTGAAGTAATATTATTGTCTTCTCTGGGGATGTTAACTAAACAACTTTCATGTGCATTCCGTCGCCACTCACCTGGAATAACTTCTTCATAATTTTCAGTATCGTTTTCATTTTCTGGTAGTGCACCGGTTTGTTTTATATAATTGAACAAATGTATACAGGCCAATGTTACAATAGTAGCTTTTTCTTGGATTAGTTCAATAGGTTTATGGAAAATCTGAAAATTTATTTGCTAAGTGCCCAAACACATTTTCAACTGCCCTTCTCTCTCGACATACACGATAGTTAAGAATCCTCTTTGAGGAGCCTTTCGTGTGATTCCCATCATAAGCTTTCATAATATGGGTTTGCAAGGCAAAAGCGTCATCACCCAAAAAAAAGAATGGTATTGGTGTATTCCGTCTGGATAAAGGATTTTTATCTGGTAAATTCAAAGTATTATCATTCATTAACATCCTGCATAATGCAGAATTACTGAAGACACCGCCGTCTGAAATCCGACCCTGACATCCCACATTAGCGTACAAAAAATTGTAATCAGCATCTACTGAAGCAAAAAGCACAATAATGAAAATCAAAAAAATGGAATAATTAAGATTTACGCCCTGGCCAAATCTGGACGACCCGACCGTCGTGTCGTCCAGATGTGGCCGGGACCATATCGCACCCTTAGTAATATAGGGGCACAATTCAAAATTTCGGTAAAATAAGTTTTGTATTACAACGGACACAAAATGAAATTGTCTACCGGTTGGCGTTGACAGAAAGAGACAAAACACAAACATAACGCACTGACAATACTTGTGTCTCTCTCACACACGCCCCCCACGTCCCGCGCTCTTGCTGTTAGAAAGGCGAAATTAGTAACGTGTCGGTACTTGTCCGAGGTGGATTGTTGTTACGCTGTGCGATTCGTTATTGTGCCCATATATGACAAAAGATACGGGTAAGTTTGTTTAAAATATTTAGTATTATATGGAACAGTTTGTAGTTGATCCTTTGTGTTACGTAAATGTAGCAAATTTATGGGTCTGATTAATAAATAGTTCTTTATATGTGAAAATAATAAGATTTTATTTTTGTTTAAACCGCAATGTTTCGTTTTATTGCAAAAATAATTGATGTTCACTGTAAAATACTTTGATTTATTTACTTTAATAAAAACTTCGTTAAAATATTTGATTTGGATCCATTACACATAATTTCAAAAAGAAAATCGGTTCCGTATTTCGTGTTTGTTTCATGTAATGAATGTTGTAATGTTATAATGATTGTATTATTTTTTATATATTAGTGACATTTCAAATGTTTTGCTCAATCTGGATTACCCTTTGTGTAAAAATGCGATAATTGTTACTTGCGAAGTTATTAATATTACATTACATTGTTTATTTGTAGAACTATGGCATCTCGGTCACAAAAAATTATGAGCCTGTTAAATCAACCAACACAGCGTCAATTTGATGGTGATAATGAAGAGGATAAACCATTGGATAATGAAAATGTAAGTACCTATTTCACTTATAGTAATAGACATAATGAATATTGTTTTTTTGGTTTTATATAATAAAATATTATAATTTATCTTGTAATAAATAGTAAAATATTATATTTTAATACATTTTCAGAATTTTGGTATCCAAGACAAAGAAAACATACCATTAAAATCCAATAGTCCAAAAAAAATCACAACTGACGTTACCCAGCTAATGGCATCCAGTCCCAATAATTATCAAGAAGAGAGAAAACCTCAGAAAGGCAGTCCATCGCGCCATCGCTCATCTAGCTCAAGTTCCTCTTCTAGCTCCAATTCCTCTTCTAGCTCCAGTTCCTCTTCTAGCTCCAGTAGTTCAAGCACCACGTCATCTTCAAAGAATAATACGAGAGCACCTTTACCTGCACAAGACGAGCCGCAGCCATGTACATCCAATGCTAATGTGTCTTCAATATCCATTAGTGAGGAGATACAGTCAGTTAATTGCGCCAGTACGTAATTATAGAATTTCTCCCCTTCATTCAGAGGAAAGTGATGTAGACCTGAGCGATGACGATCCCACTTACAATCAAATAAACCTTACCCAGCGATCACTAAGCAGAGCATCTTCAACATCAAATGATAATGATAACATAAGTATGCCAATTAATGAAGTTAAAACAAATGTCAGAAAACGTAAGGCTGATCCAAATAAATGGGTGCAAAAAATTAAACCAAATTTAGGTCAAAGCTATCTGTACATTCGAAGAAGCCGGTCCCTGCTCGTAATATGAAACCAGCTTGTAACCAAAACTGTAGATTAAAATGCAGTGATCGTATTGACGAATCCAAGAGATTGGAGATCTTTAATTCATTTTGGGCAATGGGAGATAGACAATTGCAAAGAATGTATATTTTATCTAACAGTACAAAGATTACACCTAGGTACAAGTACACCAATGCTGCGAGCAAGTAATGCTCGTGAAGGAGCAGGCGGGGCGGGAGCGGCAGCGGGAGCGACGAAGGATCGCAAGACAAGCTGCCCGAGTACGAAGGCAACTCGGGCGTCGGAGGTCGATGAACGACCTCAGCCCCCCATGAGCGCCGGCCTGGGGGTGACAGGTGGAGCCGCCTGTCACCCTGGCAGAAGCAGGCCGCGGCGGTGGCGCGCGTGGCGCGCCTCCCCGTTTCCGGGGACGAGTTGGGGACTCTGTAGTCCCCACACCCGAGAAGAGGGCCAGATCGTGAGAGATGGCCCTGGGTCGGCCGGGGTGCGAGGGTGCCTGTCAACCTCACCTTTGGCAACCAAAGCGACCCACAGGTGGCGTGCGTTTTAGTCGGTTCGAGTCCGACATAACCTCCTCCACCGGCTCCGGTGGGGAGGTATCCGTGGGGACTGTGCGCACGTAAAAAAAAAAAAAAAGTTCACCAATGCTGAGAAACCTCGTAATCCAAACCGCAGTTTTTATTTTCTAGTTGATGTTGCAAAAGTAAGGGTATGCAAAACATTTTTTATCAATACTCTAGATATTTCACATAAGATGATTCGAACCATTCAGGAAGAGAGCAGAAGCAGTGGTGGTTTCATAAAAACTGAATAACGTGGCAAACACAATCATCACAAGGTAGTAAGTGAAGAGATTGTGAATGATGTTATTAACTTCATCAACTCCATACCCCGCATTGAGTCACATTATCTAAGGTCATCTATCAGTAGAGAGTACATTAGCAGTGGTAAAAGTATTCCAGAACTCTATAGAGATTTCGAAGCTATACAAAAGGAAAAGACTCGCTTACCTGGGAGCTTTCGCACGTTTTATGGGATTTTTAACACAAAATTTAACCTTGGTTTTTACCAGCCTAAAAAAGATCAATGCGATCTTTGTTTGCAATTCCACAACTCTTCTGAACAACAAAAGCGAGAACTGAGAGATGAGTACAATAAACATTTGGAAGGAAAGGAACTTAGCAGAGAGGAAAAGAAGAACGACAGAAAGAATATAAACAAGAGTACTATTTGTGCATGTTACGATGTACAAGTCATTATGCAAAACCCTAATGGCGAGACTTCAGCATTCGATTATAAGTCCAAACTAAACAGCTACAATTTTACAGTAACTGAATTAAAAAAAAATATGAAGAAAACGTGTCAGTAATGGATATCTCAAAAAGCTATGGAAGATAGTATCAAAATGTCCATTTATTGTTAATTTCTAAAGTATTAAAAAGGTAGTCACAGTATGTGGAAAGAATCCTTGTACTAATGATTATACGTGGGTATTATGATCCTTGTAATGAGAGACACTTATCGAGCAAGTTTATTACAGATATATGGGTTGTTTTCACCTCTTTAGATATAAAACCACTTTATGAAATATGTAGCACTGGCCACTTGAAAAATGATTGTCAAGCTCAATGTCAGTTATAGTCCGAAATCCTTTTGGTTCACATATTTCTTTATTTCCTTTTCACACTTTATAAAATGTCTATTGAAGTAATTAAAAACCAGAAAGGCAACTACTCAGTCTTACGCGACAGGTTTAGATACAATTTAAGCGTAAGAAACAAAAATACAAGTTTTTAGCGCTGAGTTGATAGGGATATTTGTTCTGCAATCATCACTCTGAATAGAAGCAAAACTGTAGTATTGCGCGAAAAAAAACATGTTTGTTCTTCACAACTAATAAGAAATGAAGTGACTCGAACTTTAGCATATTGTAAAAGGGCAATGTGCCAAAATTTAGGCCCCATACAAAAAAATTATAAAGAAGCATTTGAAGAATTAAAGCGTAAGAAAGGAGATTACTTGATACATATACCAACGTTCGAATCTGTAAAGAATACATTTTATAGAAGAAGAAAAATTTTAGCTACTGATAAATTATATTTCAAAACTATGAAAGAAGTCAATATACCAGAAACGATAGCAAAATCTTTTTTCTATGTCAAGATGGAGACTTGGGTAAAATATTATTGTTTTGCTCACGCTATTCTCGAAAAATGTTACGAAACGACTTAGCTTATTATGGCGACGGGATGTTTAAGGCTTGGGCCATGCCTTTTTACCAATTATTTACGGTACACGTGGATGTTAAATCAAACACAGAGTCCATAAATGTATTGCCCGTGATCTATGGCCTATTACCTAATAAAACAGAAAATACCTATATCCGGTTCTTTATGTTAGTCAAAGAAAAATTGGGAGTCACAATTGCCAAATATAAATGTGACTATGAGAAAGCACAGAGAAATGGGATTTTGGAAGGGGAGGGTTATTCCGGAAGTGCAACTAAGCTGTTGTTATCATCATTATAACGACGCGATCTGGAAAAAATGTGATGAGTTAGAACTCGATAAAACCAGGAAAGGGAGAAATTTTGTTCGAATGTGCTCTACGTTACCACTTTTGCCGAGAAATTACACAGAGGAAGGATGCTATCAATTATTAACATTGCTCCAGACTGTGTTGAGTTTGATAATTTCAAACGCTATTTCCATCACCAGTGGTATCCAATATTATCAGAGATAAGCTGCGCCGATGACAAACATCGCACTACGAATTCTTTAGAAGACTGGCATAGAAGGTTAAATTCACGAGTGCCTAAAACGCCGAATATTTTTATTTTCATTCAATGTTTGATAAAGGAATCTAAATATTACGATTACAAAATGAAAAGAATGTTATTTCATCATCTAAGAAAAAACAGAAAGCTCAGGGATATTCATTTTGACAAGAAATATAAATCAAAACTGAAAAAATTTACTTGTTTAGAATTTTGTCCCCAATGTCTTTTATAAGAAAAATTATCTATCTAAAGCTCATTTATTGAACCTTTAGTTTTATAATTTTTAAGAATTAATCTGATTATTAGAGAGATGAATTTGTCACTATAGTTGTAAGAATAACAATTTTGTTTGAATATTTACATAATAATTATATTCCATAGCAAATAAACCAATTGCACTGACTGGTTCCACTCGAAAATAAATTAAGATTTAGGTCAATAAAATATCACCATTCATCATATCACATTCATTTTTTATATACAGACAATTTAAAGTGGTCATTTCCGATAAATATACATTTTGATACTATAGACATTTTGATATTTTAGACCTTATGAACCTGAAGGGTATGTAAGTATCTTATTTTATTTATTTATCTTCACGCTAGATTTATTTAGAGTTTTGGCCTCTAAATACTCTAAAAAACTTTTCTATTACTATTTACAGGACGAACAAATAATTAAAGAAGTAACTCATGTAGATTGCTGTAAAGCAGACTTGGTTAAAAATGTTTGGGCTGAAAAGTTAGAGAAATGTAAACAAGAAGTTAAATCTACTAATGAACCTCTACCAAAATTATACGAAAAAGCTGTAAACGCTTACAGAGATAGTGGCTATGACCTGGTTTATGAGAACCAATCCTTCGAGGATGTTAAAGTTCGTCTATATAAAAACAGAAATAAGAGCCTTGGAGTTCACAAGGTAGCGTACCACCAAGATGCAGCAGATGTTGTTATACCTCAAAAGTTTCATGATTTTGTTACTGCTGATTATAATTCAGACGGAGTACGAATCATCATGTTTGGCACGAAAACTGGAATTGAAATGATGCAGAAATTGGACCATTTCTTTGGGGATGGGACTTTCAAGTCGTGTGTCTCCATTCTGCCAAATATATTCAGTACATGGAGATTGTGGGAGTAACCTTGACAATACCTATATAAGACCACTTGTTTATGTGTTAATGTCTCACAGGAATAATACAGCATACAAGGTTTTATTTGAAATGCTGAAATCTATAATGCCGAACTGGAAACCGAAGAAGAAGTTCTCCTGTATAACGGTTTTCAATTTTACAAAAACACTGATGATAAAAACAATAGTTATTGGAGATGTAAAAACTACAAAAATGTTGACTAGATTCATACACTGCCGATGTAACAATGCTTACCTACCTACTTAACATACTATTTTGTTTACAGAAAGAAGACATGATTACCAAAGACAGCTGTGACCATACTTGCCAACAGAATGAAACGCAAAATGAACTAGATTTGTTACTAAATTACTGCATGGATGAGGCAACAGAAGGAAAAGAAGCGTCCCCAAGAGTGTTTCGGAAATTTAGTCTAGCAGTAAGATCGAAAGGCTTAGACTTGGCGTCTTCTAAACCGATACCTACATTCTATCAGAAAAAATGACAATATTTCGGAGAATACGTACCGTTTCAGGAGTCAGTAAACTAGTCAGCACAAACTATGATGATGTAGAGGTGCCTCACGAATTTCATGGTTTTTTACTTGCCGATTATTATGATGGTAAAATCAAAATTTTAGTATTTTGTAGTAGCGAAGCACGACAGTATCTAACATTTGTAAAAGAATTTTTTATGGATGGTACTTTTCGTGTTTCACCCAAGCCTTTTTCGCAACTCTATAGTATACATGGAGATGTAGGGAGCGGAACGCAAAACATTAATGTAGTACCTTCAGTTTATATTTTTATGTCCCATAAATGTAAGAAATCGTACGAAATTACATTTGACTTAATAAAGTCGCAGATTCCTGAGTGGAAACCGGCACAAGTTCATGTGGACTTTGAGAAAGTTGCCATTAGTGCTTTGAGGCACACGTTCAAAGACGTGTTGATAAATGGCTGTTACTATCATTTTCGAAGTGCGTTACAACGAAAAGCTAAATCCATAGGATCTTACTCTAGACGTGACAAGCATATCATTTATGATTAAACGAACTTACCCTAAGTGATGTTCTATCATAATTATACGAGGTGCTTCGTCCGAAGAGATTAGATATCAATTTGTAGTACACGTATTGTATCGCCATTCCTCCACACAAGTTTATAGTAGGTAGCTATAAAAAAATATCAACATTGTGCGGGTATCTACCCATACAGCTTGCCACAGCCACCTACATTTTCATTTTGTTGAAAGAGCCGACATAAAAACAAATAGTATAGGTAATATTTCACCTTAATGGGATCTAAATAACGCTGCATGCGTTGCACCTTGAGGTGGGTGGGATCTAATCTCTTCGGACGAAGCACCTCGTATAATTATGATAGAACATCACTTAGGGTAAGTTCGTTTAATCATAAATTATACTCATGCTTCGTCCTCGAGATTAGATATCAATTTGTAGAATTTGAAAGCTCAGTGAAATATTAATAAGATTATTATTGTTATTATCAGCCAAATAAAAATACATAATTCTCGTAACCACATTTCTGTTTTATTTTAACCAAAATAAACTATTTTCGTTCATTACATTTATGAATTTTAAGAAGTTAATACAGAAAAAGCAAAGTCATTGCTATCATCTTGTACAATATTCCTATTGTAAAATTTAGCAAAAACGTCTGAGCTACCGCTCCAACCAGCTGTTTTTCTTATAAGGTCAATGTTGATGCCTGACCTCTTTGCCGCTGAGGTCGCGGCGTGCCTGGTGGAGTGGGCGCTAAATATCGCAGTATCTATACCACTCTTAGACAAGGTTTGCTTTATCCACCGACTAATAGTAGATGGGGATACGACGGCATATGGCTTTTTATAACTAATAAATAAATATTCTTGATTAGTTCTCAAGTGGGTCGTTCTGTCGACATACGCTAACAAGGCATCAGCTGGACAAATCGCAGAACGTTGTCTGAAGAATGGTATATTTAAGTAAGGCTGATTTGCCCCTAATCGTGATGTTTTAATCATATCTGGTATTTTGATTTTCAATTGATCAGATCTGAACTCAATATTTTTAACAATAATTTTGGATAATGTCTGCACCCTATGGGCAGTTATAAGTGCCAGTAATGTAACTACCTTCTTCGTCAATTGCTCCAAAGGAATGTTATTGTTAGGGTACAGGTTCGCTAAAAACTCCAAGACTTGTGTTGGAGACCAAGTAATATTATATTTTGGTAAAGGTGGCCGTAATCTGTAAAAACCTTTGAATAACCTAGTGATTCGGTCGTCAGATCCGACTTTTGCTCCAATCACGAGCGACAGTGCTGAACGGTATGAGTTCAGCGTGCCATAGCTAGCGCCCCCATTATACATATCAGTTAAAAAATAAATAATATTGGGTATGGAAGCTTCATATACATCTATATTATTTTGACTACAGAAAGCAGTCCAATGATTAAGGCCTGATCCATATTGTTTGAGGGAGCTACTTGACAAGGACGCCATCATTATATTTATCGCAGACGGTGGCACACTTCTTCTCAGTAGTGCCGTCCGGATAACCTCCCTGCTATCAGAGTAAGTGTTGGGTGGCTGTTGGAAACAGATAGCAATACATTATCATCTGGATTAAATGTAACTACATTTGAGCACAAAAGTGCCTGAAACATTGGATACCACGGCTGTGTTGGCCAGAATGGGACCACGACTATGCCCTCTGCTTTATCTATCACTAGTTTTTTTAAAACCTTTAATATAATGGCAAACGGCGGAAAGGCATAGAAATAAGTATCTTGCCAACTTAAGGTGAACGCATTTATAGCGAATGCACCTGGATCTCTATGCCACGACACATATTTGTCACATTTTCTGTTGATCCTAGATGCAAACAAATCAACCTCAGGTTTTCCTAATGTGTCTCCAATAGTTCTAAAGGCATAGTGGTTGAGCTCCCATTCTGTATCAGGATGCGTGCGCCTTGATTCTCTGTCAGCTACTTCGTTCTCTTGTGAACTGATATAAGATGCGAAAACGAAAATGATTCTATTTTCGCACCATTGCCATAACTCCTTAGTAACTTGATTAAGATGGGGAAATCTTACTCCGCCCATACGGTTTACGTATGATATTGCGGTTGTATTGTCGATTCTAAGTATGATCTGACAATTACCTAAGTCTTTAGCAAATATTCTGAGGCCAAAGTATGCTGCTAGTAATTCTAGATAATTAATATGCATATTTGATTCTTCAATACTCCATGAACCACTGGCAGTTGCATCACCACATGCTGCCCCCCACCCTTTTTTACTGGCGTCAGAGAAAATCTCTAATTTATAACTGTCATCTCTAATAAGGTTGGAAGTGTATTTAATCGATTGTAACCACCAACGAAAATCCTCATTTAAAGTGGGGGGTATAGTCATATAACTGTTATAGTCATCATTATTTAACAATGCAAGGTATTTACACCTTTCCATTGACTTTGTGTATAACCAGCCATATTTGACTGCGGGGCAGGATGACGTAAGAAGTCCTAGTAACCTAGCAAAATGCCTGATTTTATACCTATCTTTATTAATAAATAGCTTTAATTCGCTTTGTATTGTGGTTCTTTTTTCATCTGGAAGCCTCAATTCATATTTTTCCGTATCTATAATGAATCCTAAGTACTTGCAAGTTGTCTTAGGAACAAGACAACTCTTGGTCTCATTGATAATGAAACCAAGAGACTCTAAAAGCTCTTTAGTTAATTTAATATTTTTCTCGCAATCGGAGTAAGACTTCCCTATCATACAAATATCGTCTAAATAAATTGTTGACATTAATCCTAACGATCGAAGTACTGACATAACTGGTTTTAATAGCTTTGTAAAGACAAAGGGTGCAGTACTTAAACCAAACGCCAAAACGTTAAATTCGTACATTTTGTTCTCCCATTGGAACCTTAAATATTTTTTAAATGACATATGTATAGGCACTAAAAAATAAGCATCTTGGAGATCTAGACTTGCCATATAATAACCTTTAGAAACTAATTTCAAAGTAGTTCTCAGATCCTCTATTTTAAAATGTTCAGTTTTAATAAATTTGTTCAGAGACTTCAAATTTAAAATGAATCTATTTTTGCCATTAGGTTTTTTGACTAAAAAATAACTCGATAAGTACTGTCCAACACATGGTTCACATTCTGAAATGGCACCATTGTTTTGAAGATCATAAATAGCTTGTCTATACTCGCATTTTTCGGATATGGATAAATTATGTACAAGAGGGACTCTTGTTTGTATAACTGGTCTATTGAAGGGTATACTGTAACCTCTAACCCAAGACAATATCATTGGATCGTTGGTTATAAGTCGCCATTGGTCGTAATAGTGCGAAAGCCTTCCTGAAGTACATACCGTTGCTACCCGCGGCGTTGCGACGGCGGCGGCGCGCGTGGCTGATAGCGCGGCTGCGGCGGCGGCGGCAGCAGCGGCGCACGGCGGCGCGGTGGCGCTGGGTACTGCGCACTCGGGGGCTCGGCGCGCCGAGGCGCAGCTGGCGGTCTGCTGTTCGGATACTGCGGCCTCGAGTTTTTTGAAGGCACTGTTTGTTTGTTCTTAGGCGCCGAGGCTTTTGTCGGTAGCTTCATATCAGTTGCCGATTTGTTTATCGCCTTTGCTGCCTTGAGGGTCTCGGAGAGTTTCTCACCATAGAGATATTTATCTATTTCGGTGTCATACAGCTGATCCCGAAGTTCTTTTCTAATCATAGAACCTATAAAGCCACGGCGAGCCATTGACTCACTAAACTGTGTGTCACACATAATACGACCTGGGGGCCTACTACAACCGTGTACAAAACAGTCTTATTGCAGGAGTGTTTTGTTTCAAGCTTAAAGCAATCTTGCTTATATCCGTACCACAACCGTACATTATGCATACAATGTATTCCTGCTTAGTGCTTTTGTGACGTCACTTCAATTTTAGTTCATTCAATTCGTACCATGACGTGATTTTGGAGTAGTATTGTTTTTAACAATATTGTTTTTATGTCAAATTGAGCGATTTTAAAGAAGTTGCTAGGTACCCAACGGATATATTATTGTTTTGCAAAATACTGTTCAAGAAATCATTTTCACAACCCAAAAAGCAAGTAAACCGTATTTATACACATTAACTTTTAGAATAAATGATGGAGCTAACAATTTAAGGACCTTTTTTTGTGTTCCACGGGAACCCCACTACGTGGTCAGCGAGGCCGTTATATCGAACTCAAACCGACCAAAACCGCATGCGATTTCATTAAAATGGATCAATCAGGCAATTTCCTCACCCACGCTGTATCATCTCCAGGCTTTAGCTAGACCCCTCGATGTGGGAACCACGGTATCCCCGTCTTCTCCCTGCTTCTTTTAGGGTAGCGTCAACCTCAGGTCCGCACTCACAGAGGACGGAGGTTACTGAGCTATCTCCAGCGCATGAGTCGCCTCCGCCGGAAAACACCCATTTAACGGGCTCGACAAACGGAATTGAAATTGTCTTAACTTTCTCCCGGACCTCCTCCACCATCTTCTTCTCCAGCATTACTTGCTCGTAGCGACAACCTACGCGCTTACATTACTCACCGTAACTGCGGGCTTGTCGCCCAGTGAGATTAGGTACTCGCACCTCGAGATACGCCTATAAATGCAAGTATAAATTTCATAGTAGAACTCATAGAAATTTATTCAATATTTAACAAACAAATTTAAAAATAAAGTACCTAGAAAATACGAGTATTTTACTTCAAAGTAAGAACTTATTATCTAAAATCCTTTTTTGAAAAAAAAAAACTCTATGGTCTTTTAAAAAGAAATTGGTGACATTAGGTATAGGGCTTGACTACAGAGAAGATTTCAGTATCCGGTGATTTTCCTCCGGTTTTAAATTATCTTCGGTAGGCTCCGTGGATACTCCGGTAATGTTGAACTTATATTTAAAAGTCAAAAAAATAATATTTTCAAATATTCATCCGTGAACATTAAAACTACCAATAGAGACACAGTGCTACTATTATTATCATCATGATCTTATTAAAATATGTAAAACGTCCAAATATTCAAATAAAACTAAGTATATATTAAATGTTTAATTAATTCTTGTTTAATGATTATTACACCAACACAATCAATTTAGTGCCCACTTAGTGCCCGGAATGCTTTAATAGAGTCATCCCTTAATACGTGAAACCGAATATAATGATTGGTGCCATGTGGGTATTGATACTCCGCTGCCTAACACTCCGAGGATTTAGGCGATTAAAATGTATTATTGTACATTTTAATGTACCTAATTATTAATAGTGTATTTATAAACAAAAAAATATAATTTCATTGTATGAAAGAAAGAAAAATACTTGACTTGAATCACCGGAAAATTTGAAAAATAAAAACCGGGTTTTCGCAAAAATCTACGGAGGAGCTCTGACTTTTTGTCTCCGCAGCACAGCTCTAATGTGAAGCAGGGAATAGACAACTATTATAAATAGTTCATTCATTTCTGTCAATAGGCAGGAATCAAACAAAACTTTGTTATATGCTCATGGTACCAATTTGAGTAAGGTTATTATTGAGCCTGAAAACAAGGAAAAGAGACACCGCTATACGTACTGTATAGCACCATCTCTTTTTCACATTAAATGGATTGAATTTTAAGTAATTTATTAAACGTTCTAAGGAAATACTTACCTTTTTTAAATAACTGGCAGAATAATTATATAAAAACTAAGGTATATAATTATTCTGCCAGTTATTATCTGCCAGGTAGGTAAAAAGTAAAAATAGCTGTCATCTGACAAAATAATTTTAACTCGTGGACCTATAAAAATCTATGTAACATTTTATTTTCCAGTGCAAAAATAAAGCCATTAGTTAGTAGGTAATTTACTATGTTTATGTCGTGGGCATTTATGAGTATGTCACGCAAATATTATAACAAATGGTAGCAGAGAATGGTTATAAGCTGGGAATCCAAGAAGCAAGGAGCATCAGAAATTGTGAATGAAGCTCTCCATCTAAGGCTACTGCTGAAAAACATAACAGCAGTGAAGCAAGATAAAATAATTATATTCAATGACAACCAAGCAGTGTTGAAGCTATGGGAAAATGCTATCATAAAGTATCAAACGAAACATCGCCCTTAAATTCAGTTTTTGAAAGAGCATTTACAAAGTGGAAGTATTAGTGTACGTCCAGAGTCACATCAAATATGTTGGCCGATATGTTAACGAAAGGAGTACCAGGACCTCGACATCTGGAACTAAGTAAACGCTTAGGCTTATCATTGCGAGGAGGAGTGTTGTGTTGAACCTCTGTGACAAAATTCGATTCATATTCAATATCTTCTCTGACATTAAAACAATTGTGAATTTTAGGTGTATATGTAACATTTTATTTTCCACTGTAATTTTTTTTCTTATACTTTATTAACTAAACCTTACAAAATATAACGCCATTAGTAATTAGATGTTTTTAATTGTCTGGGCATTTATAATCACATCACACCGACACACGTCCGACATAAAACCATCCACAGGATTTCTATATAGGATGTCTATATTTGCACCAGAGTGAAGCCAGGGCGCGCAGCTAGTTTAGTAAATTGTTATTTTAAAAAGATTGTTGCTATGGGAACCGAAATCATGTCGATGACGTTAAAATAGACATGCGCACTACGTCTCCGTCACATCACCTACTCACTTTGAGACCATGCATGCTTGAGACTTCATTGACTTTGGTCTTTTGGATTGGCTTAGCCCTACCTCATTAAGACATCACGGTGACGTCACCAGGCGCAGGCCTAGTTACTCCCTGTACAATGCCCAGCCTCCGAAGGCTCATGGCGTCTGGACATTTAGTTCGTTTACGTCTTGTTCTTAGGCATCGAGATACTTCTTCGTTATGTACGTCGTTAAGTAATGGTAGCTGACTGGCGGCTGAGTGAGCGAGGAGCAGTTCACACGTGTATATTATAGTGGTGACACTGGTAACGTCGCCAGGCCACCAGAGTATCCAGAAGTCACGTAGAGAGCTGTAGTACGTTGCCACGCTTCCAACTTTGCGGCGGCGGCGTTACCGTACCGTCGTCGCCAAGTGCCGGCGCATGATACGTAGCTGGCGACGTCGCCATCGAATACTAATTAAATAAGCCTAAATAATAGATATTTGCCATGAGCGGTAATCGAAACCGCGGCCGAACCACAGCGGTCGTTAGATAATGATAATGTCCCCATAGTTTCAAATCATACACAGTTTGTACTTACGTTATTAATTTATAAAAACTTGTTATTTTAAACACAATAAAAAACAATTATATTTGTTAAATATTTAAATTAGTATCTGGATCATAATGCAGCCTTTTCACCAACCGCTGAACTCTTGTTATTGTTCTAATTCCGTGGTTGTTCCCTCGGTTTGTCCTGTGACTCCGAATGTATCCGACTTCACTCATTATATCCGTATATTGGACTTCGCTAATCATATTATTATCTTCGAATCAAAATGGTAAATAAAATGGTAATACAATCAACACCTAGAAAAAATAACCATGTATAAGTATGAGTAGGTACATTAAGTATATATTTACAATAACAATAGTGGTTAATCACACATTACAATGCTTAAGTGTGTAGGTACTTAATTCAAGGTAAATATGGGCTTACCCACAGGGCTTACCTTAGTCTTTACGAAGAACTCTGTAGATTTTGTAGGGCTTTTCAGCAGAGTGGCCTCTATTCATCACTCTGTGGGAGTCTGTTTTGCTTAATGAACCAGCATCGTGAAATGGAAGGAGTCGCATTCCTCTCGTAACTCCATACGATGCCGATTACGTGAATTGGCGTTAAGTATAATATTATTTATTCAATATTATTGTGTATATGTATAACGGGTGACTTTTTAAAGAATGTCAAATTTGACGCTGAATGAACAAAATGAACAAAACCTATGGATGACGTCACAAAACTGCTAGGTTTAAACGACATTATTGTAATACTGTTTTAAGACGTCGTGGTACCAAAACACGAAATTAGACTGAAATAATACTGCTTTAAGAGGTTGTGGTTAGGCCCCTGCTTCTATCATCAGTTTAATGATTTGAGGATCTTTGTACTCAGAAGATAATAATAAGGTTAGGGCCTGACCAACACAAGAAATTGCAGCAGTATATTGCTTCTGCTTATTTTCTATGGCTTTATCTTTTTTAAGTAAGGCCTCGGAAAGAGCAGCTTTGATTTCAGGGTTCAACAAGGGTGCTTCAATTTTCTTACAGTTGTCTGGTGTGAGGTGTTTCTCTAGCAACTCCTTTCTGGCTTCTTTTGGCAAACCAGAAGTGGAAATATGTTCCCAGCGGATAGCTATATCCTTCTGTATGTCAGGGCCATATTTTTTATCTTTAGAAGGTGCCTCACCCAATAACATCATGATCTCTTCATCGATTTCAGGTTCGACGGCATCAATAGGCAGAAGTGTAACATCCGATGAACTAGGTTGAACATCGGGTACATCTGCCAATTTATTCTGGCCTGAGCTAGATTCGCATTGTGGTTCAGGCTGTGGTTCAGGTATCGGTTGCGTCTCGATCAACTCAATAACCTCTTCAGGTTCTGGTGCTTTCTCTAGGTTCACGTCTGAAAATTTATTTATTTTATAACACTTACATAACATATACTACTGCGATCAGGTAGGTAGGTACATAGGTATTATCCTATAAAGTCGCAGCCGATGTATCATAAGTATAAAAGATATCGTAACTAGGCAAGGTCATAGTCCCGTAAACTATACACAGGCCTTTTTGTTACTCTGTGAGGGTAACATCCCGTTCAGATGTACACAACACATTTATTTTGCACGGCGATAGTCCGTTCAACTACCCACATTGCATGGATTGAAGTATGGAATTTTTATGAGAGTAACATCCCTTACAGATATACACAACATTCTTCCGTACTTCTTAATTAGATTATAATATTTACCCTGATGATGCGACGGAACTGGTGAAAGCTGGTAGTTTACGCTCGACGTTGAACTATGGCTTGAACCCGCGCGAACTTTGCGACGACGGTTCAATTTTCTTTCCAGTTTTCGTAATTTTCGTCGAATATATTCTTCACTATCGTGATCACTTCGTTTACGCTTCGGCATGATTATATTTTACCCAAAACCAGCACTATAAAACTTTATATAATTTTAAAATGTTTTTCGTGTGGTAAACGGCGGAGCACAAAAACGCTAAATGAAAATGTAGGTGGCTGTGGCAAGCTGTATGGGTAGATACCCGCACAATGTTGATATTTTTTTATAGCTACCTACTATAAACTTGTGTGGAGGAATGGCGATACAATACGTGTACTACAAATTGATATCTAATCTCGAGGACGAAGCATGAGTATAATTAGTTTGGTTTGTGTACTTCCATTGCTGCCTATAGATAAAATAACAAGATGGATGGCAATATATATCCAACGAGATACATAGTGAAAATGATAAATTAAAAAATTTAAAAAAGTATTTTGAAAAAACATGAATGAAACATGAAATGATGAAAATTTGGTGCAATATTGGCGAACGTCATCGCACAAATAACGTTGTCGAAGTTGTCATGTCATTTTTAGATGAATCACTAACACATGAGTGTTCACTATTTTTTATAATGCGAGAATCCTGTAATAGAAAATCAGTCACAGTTTTAGTCGTTTCGGTAAAACCGCGACAATATTTATACAAATATAATAACATATTATGTACTAAGAAACCTCTTTTTTGCAGTTAGTACAAATAACGAAAGACAACTTACATGTATAGTAACAGTACCACGGCATTTTTCTGCATGTTTTTTACTACACGCCCAGACAACTGACCCGTTTTTAAATTTTTTATTCTTGTGGAATTGGTATCCACTGTAGAGCAACACCGACCCGCCTTTACGTTGTATTATGAACAATTGTTCATTATGTTCCATATTATTTGAATATTGACAGAAAACAATTTTATATGACAACTATCTATTGCTAGTACCAAAGATATCTTGATAGATAATTGACCTATAACCTTTTTTCTATGACGATTTAAGAAAATAGACTAATGTACTCGTAGATAAACTCCTTTTACGTGACCTATCAGTCGGACGAGCCGGAAAAAATATTCCACGTCCTCCGATCAGTCGGAAGAACCGGAAAAAATAGTCCGCGCCTTCCGATCAGTCGGACGAAGCAGTCGGACCACGCGGTCAGGATTTATTCCCAACGGACCCCGGATGTCTGTCCCCTCACGGGGTCCGTTGCGAACTGAAGATAATTTCATGTCCAAGGGACCCCCTAGGACTTCCCGTTGGGAAAAAGAATTCCCTACGGACCCCAACTCTCCTCCCCCGTTAGTAAAAAAAACGAAAACAGAAACAAAAATCTTACAAAAAAAGATTTGATTCATCAAAATTTGTTGTAAGTTTGTAAAATTCGCGCCTTCTAGACTTTAAACTGATACTGTTTATTTATAGTCATTGCACCTCTTTATAAAATAAAGACGTTTTTGTTGATGTGTTTTCTGTGATACAACATGGAGTGTTTAGTTTAGATAGTTAAAATTAAAAATTGAGGGTGTGGCGATGCCACATGTACCCAGCGCCATCTAGCGACAGCAAGCAGAACTCTTGCGTAAACTACGAATCCTACATCGCGCAAGTAATGTTCTCGCGCTGGGACAACATGTATACTTCAACCCAACGACAATCGTTGGGCCGTGGCCCGCCAGGCGTGATCACCTTGCCTGGTCGGAGGATCCTCCCTTTGTGTTGGAGGAACATCACACCTCGTTCCTCCACAAGGGTAGTTTTGTTTTTTTTATACTGCCAATGCATTATATAGTCAATTATTTTGTGTGATATCTTACCTATGCAGTGTCTATTACTTAAAACCTGTTAATTGCGTGTTATAGTGTTTATAACTAATTTTCCTTGTTTTCATTTGTTTATTACGGTAAAACAGGGTGCTCAATAAAATGTAAGTATTTGTTTTATTTTCTAAGGACAAACTGTTATTTTATTGTGACGTGTAAGTTTCCACATCTTATTTCTCTTATTGGTTATTTTCAGAAAGTCTAAATAATGAGTGATTGTGTTGCTCAAAGTTCAACAACTTATAATGAACCAGATTATGTGATTATGAAAAAAATATGGTGGAGAAATAAGACTGCAGGCTGGACAAAAAGGAAATTTAAGGATGACTCATGGCAATGGGAGTGTGTAAATAGACGAAAACCTAAATGCTATGGATCTATAACAATAAAAGTAGGTATACATAGATATAATTTTTCTTTCGAAAATTGTCGGTCAGTCACTACTGTGTTAAAACGCTCCGTAACAAAAAATATTTTTTCCCTGTGTAAAAGTGAACTTTTTGCAGTTTGAAGGTTATATAGATTGTGCAAAACATAGAAGCTGTAAATGAACAATAGTTATTGAGTGCAAATAGTGTATTATTCATATAAAACTACAAAAAAATAAAATCTAACGAATACAATAAACACTAGGTGTGGGTACATTGTTTCTCGGCACCTGCCGACACCGCGCGAGCCATTTACAACGGTACGGGCAATAAGTTAAAAGTGAAAGTCGCGTGCAGTGCGTGTGGGGTGCCGGCATCGTGTTATTGCAATTCGTTCGTCATAGACTAAGTATCACAGAATAGCCACTTGTGTAATTATAGAACTCATTGCCGCGGTGAAGCAAACAGAAAAACTATCATACAATATGAAGTGTGCTGGATGTACGAAGACTATTAAAGACACTCATGCAATTAGATGTACATCTACTGCTTGTGAAAAAAGCTTCTGTACGTTATGCATAAATGTTACATCTCTAACGGCTGACCGCAGGAAGCAATGGAAGTGCCCTGAGTGCTGTGCCTCGCAAAAGAAAGGTGGCGACAATAACCTTACCCCGGTGAGATCAGGCTCTGACAATATCACGATCCGAAAAAAGTCGGAAGCAACCCCGAACTCCTCGGAACCAGACCTTGACAAGCTCACTGAACAACTGCGGCAGCTGACTAATGCCTTTTCCGCCCTTAAGTTGCAACTGGAGGATGTGACTATGTCCCTATCTAGCGCCCATGAAATTATGAATGAACTTGCGCTAAAACTTGGGAGTCGCCGATGGCCGGTTGAAATACCTAGAGAAACGAGATGAAGAGGTTATCACCTTGCAAACTACAGTTCTCCAACTACAAAACGAGCTGGGAGCACAAGCGCAATATAATCTGCGTAATGAAATTGAAATAGTTGGAGTGCCTGAGAATGCCAATGAAAATGTTCATCACATTGTACTTGTTGCAGCCAGAAAACTGGGAGTCGAGCTGGAGGATAACGATATTGATTGGGTAGCCCGTGCAGGACCACGTCGCCCTCCTATAACCACAGTCTTACCCGAAGATGGAGCTACAGTGCCGCGACCAATCGTAGTCAGACTTCTTCGTCGATCAAAGCGTGATCATTTCCTCAAAGCAGCTAAGCCTAGAAAGAATATTAACAGCTCTGACCTGGAGGTGAGCGGCATGCCAGCTCGAAGAGTTTTCTTTAATGAAAGATTAACTAAGGAAAACAGGGTATTATTTCGTGCTACTAGATTGCGGGCCAAGCAACTGGGTTACGCGTTCTGTTGGTGCAATCAAGGTGCTATCTACGTCAGGCGGAAAGAAGGCCTACCAGCAACACTCATACGATCGCATACTAACCTGGACCGCCTTCTCCCTCTCTCATCAACATCTGGAGAGGCTAAGAAAGGCGAAGAGCTCACCGCAAGTATCCCTTAACCACATGTATACAGCCTCGTCTCAATGTTGCTTACTTTGTTCAATGAAAATCGTTTATTTGCAGAATAATCTCTATGACTCACCTTTTTCATGTAATAGTAATGACGTATATTTTTGTTATAATCATCGCGCTACTAAGTTTCCCTTACTCAATAATTTTAGTTTTATTGTAACTTTGCTGTTGTTCTTAAATCCTGTAGATCTACTGCATTCATATCACTGTGTTGCATAAGACAAACATTTAATCCACCATTGGTATGTACTAACTCAAAGCTATACGCTGTAAATGCTAATACTCAGCGTTGTTGCTCTTACTACGCCTGTTCCACTAGTGTGTCCATGCCGTCTACTGATGCTATACCAATGCGTAACACAGTTTGTACTGTGCTTTACCGGAATTCTTCTCATCTCTGGAGCCACAAAAAGCAAATAGATCTAGTATTGTACCTAAACCTGTCACTTTTCGACTATAAAAATAGAAAGCAACATAAATACACCTTGTGTAGCTACTTTAGATGTTTATGTGAAGATGATGATTCAAACTGGACTTGGATAAATCTCTCAATGTTTAAATGATGTTCATAGATGACTTGTCATTAAAATTAGACTCAATAAAGATAAATTGTGAAACTGTCAAAGATCCATATACATGTAAACAAATCTTCACATCAGAACATAACTTTAAAATACTCACAATCAATATTAGAAGTATACAAAAAAACTTTGATACCTTACTTGTGCCTTTGAAACGCTTGGATATTTCTATGGATGTCTTAGTGCTAACGGAATGTTGGCTACATGATTCATCAATTATACCTGAAATACGCGGCTATAACTCATTTAACACACATGAACAGACTAACCAAAACGGTGGTGTAGTGACATATGTAAAAGATATCTGGAACGCCACAGTTTCAGAACCTCCCTTAGACGAGGCAGACTGTTTGACCATAAATATACATAAAATTATTACTATCCTCGCAATTTATCGTTCACCGTCATTCAGGAATATAGACAACTTTCTATCTTCTCTCGAAAATTATCTCGATGAAATAGCTGATCTGCCACTAATAATTATCGGTGACATAAACATTAATATAATGGATACTTTCAGCGATCCTCAAAGCTTGGAATATCAATGTTTTATGGCTGAAAATTGCCTTCTTCCAGCTATAACCCAGCCCACTAGAGGGTCATCATGTCTTGATCATATTTATGCCAAAAATGTGGGTAGCTGCGATACAATGGTTGGCATTGTATGTCAAACTAATATTACAGACCATTATCCAATCTTAATCGGCCTACGCGTTAACGAATCGAAACCTACCCGACCGAGCCGCTTTATCAAAAAAAGAGATTATGATGCCATTAAATCTGATCTCGCATCAATCGACTGGTCGACTGTTTGCAATAATACCGAAGTTGACCAAGCAAATGAAATTTTTACTAAGATCTTGCTAGGAATTGTCAGTAAACACACGAAAGACGTGAAATTAAGTCGATCAAAATATACACTGAAGCCTTGGATAACTCCGGGACTGATGCGATGTATGCGTCATCGTGATAGACTACACCTGCAGGCTAGAAATGACCCTGATAATTTAATCCTCAAAAAAATCTACACACGTTATCGGAATTTCTTTGTCAATTTATTAAGAAAACTAAAATTAGATTGCGAAAGCAAGCAACTAGAAGACAGCAAACATAATCCGAAAAAACTTTGGCGGACAATAAGAAACATTTGCAACTTAACCAAAATTAATAAAGACCCTGTTGAACTTCTCACATTACAAGGTACTTCAAATGCCCAACAATCTATCGATTCAACAAACAGCCATTTTTCCACAATAGGAAAAACATTGGCCGATCAGATACTGTCTAGGATCAACAAAAATGAAGACGAGCTTGCACAAAGTGTCTGTCTCAAACATTCCCCTGTCGACTCATTCTTCATTAGTCCTACCGACCACATGGAAATCGAAAGGATAATTATTAGCCTGCAAAATGATAAAGCCCCAAGCATTGACGGTCTCAGTAACTCTCTCATTAAACACATTAAGGAGGAAATCATACTTCCACTTACACACGTATTAAACCTCAGTCTCTCACGGGGAATCTTCCCACGGGAGTGGAAGACTGCATTGGTTTGTCCAATACATAAAAATGGACCGAGAGATTTTCTCAACAACTTTAGACCAATTTCTCTTTTAGGAGGCTTTTCTAAAATACTTGAGAAAGTGGTAAACAAACGACTCTTAAGCTTTTTAGAACCCCGTAACTTGATCTCCCCTAAACAATTCGGTTTCCGAAAAAACAAGAGTACTGAGGATGCTGTTACGCAACTAACTACACTGGTGTCTTCGCACCTGGACAGGAGGCAGTGTTGTGTTGGTGTGTTCTTGGATCTGGCGAAGGCCTTTGACACTGTCTCCGTTTCTATACTCCTGAAAAAGTTGGAGGCCCTGGGAGTCAGAGGAGTTGCCTTGAATTGGTTTACGAGTTATTTAATGGAACGAAGACAGTGTGTAAGGATTGGCCAGATAAGTGGCCCACAATACATCCATTTTGGCGTGCCGCAAGGGAGCATACTCGGCCCAACACTGTTTCTCCTGTACATAAATGATATACATCATGTCCCAATCAACAGTGCTGCCATGCTCTGTTATGCAGATGACACTGCTATAATTTTTCATGGACCCACGTGGCCAGCAGTGTGTTCGGCGGCTGAAAGGGGAATGTCTCAAATCTCACAGTGGTTGCAACAAAATCTTCTTACATTAAATACCAAGAAGACTATGTACTTATGTTTTCACAAGACCGCTGCCTCAGCTCCAAGCACTGAAATAAATATAAAAATTCACAATGGGTGATGAGTCTTCTTGTACCTGTGAAATACTAACACGTATAAACGTAATTAAATATCTCGGCGTACATATAGATGAAAACCTATCGTTCAAGGTACACATTGGTACCCTCTCGGCCCGAATTAAAACTCATTAAAGTTGTGCGAAGTCTGCGTGACGTTACGTGTTTGGATACCCTAAGGTTAGTATATTATGCACTGTGCCAGTCGCTGATAGTCTATTGTATTACGTGCTGGGGTAGTGCAGCCAAAACTACTTTGATTCAGGCCGAGAGAGCTCAACGGTCATTGCTAAAGGTCATGCTGAAAAAACCTTTTAAATACCCTACTGTAGATGTTTATAAGGAGGCGAGAGTTCCCAGCGTGCGCCAACTGTATATACTTAAAACCTCACTATCTGTACATAAGACAGCTATTTCATCAAGCGATTTCGAATCTCTTACAAAACGAAGGGTTTACAGACTTGCCATCCCATCAGTAAATACTAAGTTTGCGCAACGTGTTGATCGGTTTGTTTGTGTCCATGTATACAACAGAGTCGCCAGGCATTGCGATATTAAAAATAGGTCTGTAAATGAGGCTAAGAACATTATATATAAGTGGCTAAAGTCATTGAATTATAACGCTGCAGAAGATCTTCTAAAAATAGCATGCTAGTATGTAAGCACATATACCAATCCTTCTGTTGAAATCTATTATTCGAATTATGCCTACTATGTAGGTAATAATCTATTAGAATTGATTGTTTGCTGAGGTGAGAGACAATTTATTAATAGTGATAAAGCAATTATATGTTTAAATAGGTTTCCTCGATACAGGCTTGCCTAGTGAGGAAACCACAGATAGATCTAGGTTAAGTTAAGTTGGTTTTCTGCAAAATGTTTCTCATTAGATCATAATCATTGTTTATTACACTAAACTTGGTCAGTTACTCAAAATGACTATACTTGTTGTGTTATGAAACTGTGTACATATATAATAATCTATGCTGTGTACCTATGTAACATTTTGCATCAATAAATATTTTTTCATTTTCATTTTTCAAAATTAATGTGTCCCGCGGTATCACCTGCGTTCATTTGAGAAAAAAACCGACTACAACCCCCCTTCCCTCGTTGTGAAAGGTTTTTTTATTTTAATGTACTGATAATAATTAATACGCTTCGTGAATTCTAGTTCGAAAGAAAGTTTAAAGATTTCTTTTTTTATAGGATCAAACAGTAACGAAGGTCTAAAAAGGCCACTTTATTGGTATCATATTAGGATAATATTGTATTGCGGCGATATTTACACGCAATTAGAATCTGCTTAGTACTTGAATTATTGTAATTCGGCTCAAATGAGTAATCATTTAACGAATTTTATAGAAATCTATTAGATCTACTGGAAATTCATGAAATTCTTAGTTTTAAGTAGAATCGCTCAACGTGGCCTTTTTAGACTCGCTGATGTTTGCTTCCATATTATTTGGTTATTTCTTGATATTGCTATACAACCTATTTTACTAGGTTTATGGATATAGCCAAATATAAATGTTGAGGTGATTTTTTTTTTAATTTTGACATCAGATGTCACTTAAACATAAAAGAGATTTTTGATGTTCGGTGAGATATATAAGAATTTGGAAAATATATGCTATACCTACCTAACCTATACGAAAAAAGACTGTTTTCATTAAATCTGGCATTATTTCAGAGAAGATTGGTTGAGATCTATTAAAAGAGGTATGTTAAAGACTATTTACATCGTGTATCTTTCCTAACTTACAATAATAAAAATGACGTCTTCTCCATCTGAGTGCTAATCCCAGGTGCATTCAAAACAAAGTTCGCACTTTGGAGCCCAAGGTCTTCTATTCTGTCCCTATTAATTTCTTTAGGTTTAGTTTCTTCTCAGATCGTGTATGAACACTGATAATTGCCTACCAAAGTATTCCATATTAGTATGTCACAATACTGTGACTTGATTGATTTTAATTTTTGGAAAAACAAGCCTAAATTTTGTAATATTAATTTAATGAATCTTATTTTTACAGTTGGAACAATAAATAAATGGAAAAGCCATATGAATAAAAAATGATAACAAAATCGATGCCAATACTGATGAATAACCTCTGCAATATTCTAACCTGACTGGCTATGTTAGGTTGAATTCTATAATTATAGTTAATAAATTTTATATTTTAGATTTATTTTGGTAAACTTCTATTTTCACAAAATTTTCCCTGTTTTCTTTTCGAAGTTAATCACCAAATTTATAATATATTAATAACAAACATCTGCTAGGCAGTAGACCTACTGCTGATTAATGGACGAGACCCCGGTGCAGTCTTTCCTCTCGGGGTTGGGGAGTCACACGACAGTGTCACACTCGCCCCAAAGAGCCAAGATAAGCGAAAACGTTTCATCGAAAGTACAAGCTTTGGATGTAACCGGAACTAGTTTTGAATTTTGAGTGATAAGTTACCGTGAGTGTGTTTTGGTTTATGGTATTTATCAATTGTATATACAAAATTGTAGGTACTCAATCATATTAAGAAAACTAATACTTTTTCATATTTTAAAAATATTTAATAATATAATTGAGTTTAAATATGGGTCGTTAAATAATACATGTATCTAATATTATTTCATAATAAAAGACAAGTATTTCATTTTGCTACGAGACAGCTGTCCGGCCTCCTTTCAAATGTGTGCAGTAGAGTCAAGGCCAGAAAATGAGCCCCCCAAACTTGAAACTAAAAATGACATCGCCGCCATAGAGCCACACGGGAGAACGTAATGGTATCCTATTGGTTAAGCCATATTTAACATAAACCAAAACACTTTTACGGTAACGTATCACTCAAAATTCAAATTTTCAAATAGTGCAATGACACCCACACGAGAGCACGTAATGGTTTCCTATTGGTTAACACATGAACTCCGAAGTTTATGGTTTACTGTAAGAGTGGTGTTCGTTTATGGTAACCATGGATTACCCAATAGGGTACCATTACGTGCTCTCGTGTGGCTGTCACTGTACAATTAGAAAATTTGAATTTTGAGTGATACGTTACCGTAAGTGTGTGAGTCCTACATGGATAAGATGGTCTGGAATTTTTAATATTTAATAAGTCGATAAATTTGGAAATGTATGCTATATGTACTAAATAAACCTGTTATAAAAATCTTTCATTATTTAAGCGAGGACTGGCTAAGATCTATTAATAGGTATGTAAAAGAATATCTACTCCTAACATAAATAATGTCTTCGTCTGAGTGACAATCTCGCTATTTGGAACCCGTAGTCGACTATTTTGCTCCTCCTTTTAGATTGTTAAGGTCTTTGTGTGACTGCCGTCTTCTTGTCCTCGAAAGGAAAGTCTGTACCAGAGCCTGGGCCCGATGATTTAGTAGGGCTCATATCCAGTCAATGTGTGGGTACATATCCAAGGTAAAGTGAAGAAGTGTTCTCAAACCTCATTGTATGAAATCTAATCTTAGCAAACAGTCACATTTTAAAAGATATGAAATATGTAATAAATTCTATTTACAGTTGGAGCTCGGAGCAATTATAAAAGGAAAATCATTCGAATAACAATTTATAACAAAATCGATGCCAATACTGATGAACAACCTCTGCAATATTCTAATCTATTTCATAGCGAATTCTTTATAATCACATGTGTGTACTTTAAATAACAACAAAAATGTCCATTTTACTTTGCTTTACTTAAAAAAAAAGTCTCACACGTCCATTTTAACGACATTCTCTTCAAATGCCATATTTCATAATTATAGGTTCCTACAGCAAACTTTATTTGCTTTACATACATACATACATATAATCACGCCTTTATCCCTAGAGGGTTAGACAGAGAGGTTAGACACCCACATTTCACCAATAATTATTGTATTTGGTCCCTCGTAATAGGGGGTGAGCCTATTGCCGTATTCCGGGCACTATTAAAATAAAATAATAATTAAAATAAATATTACATTAAAATAATCGCACAAAATAATGATGAGTGTGATGACACTGACATTGAGGAAAAACATTATAAATCATTTGCGGCCAGCAAACAATATAAAATAACAATAAGGAGGATGATATGAAACTGTTTTACAATTGTATTAGTGGGATAAATCGGTGCCACTTGTACCATCAAAGATACTGGGTAATGGTACAGGTGGTCCAGCGACATATTTTGGTATCATTTGTACCATCAATGGTACTAGTGGGATACTTCAGTATCATTTGTACCATCAATGGTACTAGTGGGATACTTCAGTATCATTTGTACCATCAATGGTACAGTCTAATGGTACTGGTGGTCCGGCGTGTTGTTGACTTGAGCCGTGCATCTAGGGCTGAATCTGGGCTGTACATATCCGTATGATGTTTAACAGCCCTATCCCTTAGTCGCCTTGTACACCACATGGGAAGAGGTGGGGTGGCCTTAATTCTACTCTGCCGGAAACCACGCGGCAATATTATTTACGTTAGGAATCTATATGTTCATATAACTGCTGAGTAATGGAGTTTTTAGCGCAGTCTCCTCTTGGGGTTTAGAACATTGTATTTGACGTGTTGATTCTCGGTGGAGTAGAATATGTAGGACTATCCCATCTGTTCCCGTGGGTTAGAAGGTGGCCAAAGGATAGGGAGGTGCATAGTTAACATCTGTATAATCACAGTATTCACTCCCTTTATATCGTTCTCCAGCGTTATGTCATCACTATTCGTCAATACCTAATTACTTTCATCAAAACATGGATTTAATAATATAAATAGGTGCCAAACCATACGCCTAACAGCTGATTATAAGAAAGCCGCCATTTTACGGTAACGATATTCCGTTACTGTCAAGTATTCTAAGAAATTATACGTATACATCAGCTAGTTCCGTTAACACGAGAGCCACTACGGTTTACAAAGCTCATGACAGTCCAACTACCGTAAATGTAACCACGTGGTCCCTTTACCACTCTCGTGCACGTATACGACTCACGTTTAAGAACTCATGGTAGACCTACAGGTTAAACGAACAGAGAATACTTTTCCGGTTAAACTCAGACTATTTTTTGGACGTAAATAACATACCGACGCCTAAACATGTAATTTATAAAACTATTGAAAAGCAGACACAAAATAGGATGACTGCAAAAGCTCTATACACTTATGTGCGAAGGAACTACAATTATTTTTTGGCAACCTGGTAAATACATTATAAGATAATGCTTCACTATTAGCAAGTCAAGACCCATTTGCAAACTAATTATGGTGAGATGTGTCTAGAAATGATCAAAATGAAACTCGTTATTCATGATTTTAGCGGTGGTGAGTGCAGTCCCCATGGACACATCTACTTACGACGCAAATAACGGTTTGTGCACACGGAGTTTTGTGATCAATTTTTTTTATGTTTTGCGGTTTTGTATTTATTGTGCTTTATGGATGGTGTGGTGTTTATTAATTAAGATAATTTTGTTTTTCAGTATTAAATAATTTAATTAAAAATAAAAATATTTTCAAATGTGTATTTAAATAAAGTTTTTTTTTTCACTTTCATGCTGAAGCAGTAATCAATATCTGTATCTAAAAAATAAATAAAAGAAAAAGTAATCATAATTTTTATTTTTATTAATATTAACATGTAAACTAATGTAATAAGATATAAACTTTTTTTTTAATACATTAATACATTACAAATAGACAAAATAATTAAAACATAAATACACGACACAAACTCGCGATCATGTCGCGTCAAAGGTGCCCATGATGCTGGCTGCGTTGCCCCGCTGAATCGCAATAGCCAACCTTTGCCCCAGGAACGAGCCGGATCGGAAGTCACCGCCATGGTCGTGGATGCGGCGGCCAATTTCCGCGATCAACATCTTCGTGTCCGACCCCCAACTGCCCATAGTCTCCACCGCAATGGGCACAAAATAATATTGTGGCTCCATTGCGGCGTATTTCGCCCTTTTTTTGCTCGCAGCGTCCTCAGCCGCCGACGCCGGGGCACCGATGGTGCGACCAAGATGCGTGGCCGCGACTGTGCTGACGCATGTGGCGTCCTACACCAAGCACCTGCCGTTTTTCCACGGCACCAAAGTGAGACCATCAGGTCGCTTACCGTCTAATCTGCAGAGACCCGGGGGCTCCAGCACGCATGGTACATTCGCCGATATTAGAGCCCTTCGGACTATGTCGTTGAGGGCATGGTGACGTGGGAACCTGTCTGTGCAGCGACGACAGCTCAGTGCATGATGGCTGTCCTCTTATATTAATATATTTTTTTTAATAGTTAATGCTGAAAGACGAATGAAAATCATTAATACCATATTTTGAAATAAAATTAAATATTATCATAATATCATATCGACTCGAAACGTACGAAAATATCCCCTATTACCCGTGGTCCCACCGGAACGTCCCACTGGTGGGTCCACGGGGAATTTTTTTTACCCGTAGTCCCACTGCCTTGTGGTGGTACTATGGGGAAAAATAATTACCCATAGTCCCACTGCTGTAGAGATGTGCCGCAAAGAGTTTAATATTAACATACTTACCTCTTTGCATTTTCCTGTTGTTATTTTCCTCTGTGTCACTTTTACTCGTAGGTTCATTTCTAATTATGTTTTCATCATTTTCATCATTTTCTTTTTTAATATCTACACCAAAGTGTAGATATTAAAAAAGAAATAATATGGGTGACGAAATTAATATCATTAAAAGAAAAAATGGTTTCGTAATGCTATATAATGGTGAACAATATTATAAACACAAAGAATATAAAAAACACCTACATCTATTTGGACATGCAGTAAGAACCGCAGTGAGTAATGTAGCGGTTCAATTACTATAAATGATGTAAGTTATCTATTTATGACATAAATTGATTTTAAGCTTATCGCGGGCCTTGAGCGTGGAGACCGAATCCAGAAATTCCGTAACGAAAAATGGTAACACCTCCGAGCTCGCACGAAAAGAGCCGAGCTGCTCCGAAGTAGCTTCGCTTAACGTAAGTAATTATAATTGCATAAGTTGTTAGTTTTCAAATTCAAATTCAAATTCAGACTCGGACTCGGACTCGAAGTCAGAAGTCAGAAGTCAGAAGTCAGAAGTCAGAAGTCAGAAGTCAGAAGTCAGAAGTCAGAAGTCAGAAGTCAGAAGTCAGAAGTCAGAAGTCAGAAGTCAGAAGTCAGAAGTCCGAAGTCCGAAGTCCGAAATCCGAAATCCGAAATTCAAATTCAAATTATTATTCATTATAATTGCATAAGTTCATAAAAAATGCTATGCAATAGCTTTATCGCGGCAGTCCCCGAGTGCCACACGTCTTTTTTTTTATTATATAGATAATGCTAAAGTTCTCACTTCTTGGGGTCACCTATTCGCTTTATTTTTATTGATATTTTTTCCATTTTAGCAATCAATATTTTTACCATCGGCACTTATTGACTACACTTTAAATTCTTTTTACAGAAAATGCAGATAGTAACACAACGTACTCACACGTGTGTTGAAAAGTTGCTTCAAAATGAAATGAGTATTGTCATGAATGAACTGAAAAATGATGCACAAAGAACGGACGTTCCAATACCGCAATTATATGATGAGGCTTTAAATAACTGGCAACAGAAAGGATACAACTTAGTTACACCTTTACCAAAATTTGAAGATGCAAAGCATAGTTTATACGACTCGCGCAACAAAGCTGTAGGAGTAACTAAACTTAATTTTAAAATTCAAAATATCCTGGTAACACTGGCTGATTAAACACGTATTTTTAAACCGCTGTGATAAAAATTTCAAAATTATTTTTATTTTTTATTTATTTATTTGGTTTATCAACAATTATTTACACTAAAACAATTACAAATTACAATAAAAAACAAACAACGGACAGTGCAATAATTACTTATAGATAAACACCACATGCAAATTACAAATTAGAGAAAATGAAAAAGTTAAAAAGAAACACAAAATCAATCAACTAAAAGAAAATGATAAATGCGCCAAAATTAATTTAATTGACGTCGTCGGATAGGCTCATTATCAGCTTGCGAATGGGGTCAAAATTGAAGTCCACCAGGTCGCTGACACTGTTCACAATTTTGCTAAGTCTAGCATAAGGAGAATTAGAACCTAGAACTGTTCTCCTTAACGGTGGGCAAAGAGGAGTAATTGAGCGTCGAGGTAATCTCGTTGGAGCATTAAACCTGAACAATGCCAACAACCCAGGACTATCAATTTGGTGTTGAAGAATTTTATAGGCAAATAATGCATCATTTAGCCTTGCACGGTACTCTAGGGTTTGAATGCGGAACCGCTCCAACCTACCCCTATAAGAGCGTATTTTTTTTGTAACACCGACCGAGAATGCCAGATGCCAAACGAAACGCTTCTGAATACGTTCGAGGCGCAATGCATGTGTCGCAAAATGTGGCCGCCATACAACACTACAGTATTCCACGGTGCTACGAATTAAACTGTTGTATAGCAAAATTTTCGTATAGGTATTGCGAAAACTTTTACAATTTCTGAGCACAAAACCTAACAACTTAGAAGCTCTCGCAATGACCTTGTCTAAATGTGGCGTGAATGTTAATTTCTTATCAAACAGTACTCCAAGGTCCTTGATAGTCTCCACCTCAGTTATTTTGTCACCATCGATATAATAACTGTTATTTTGAATTTTAAGTTTTCTCGTAAAAGTTATATGATAACATTTTTTTGCATTTAAAAGCATCCCATTATTTTTGCACCATGAAACAAGTCTGTCCAAATCACTTTGCAGGTGAGCCACATCTAGATCTGATTTTATTATTTTTACAAACTTGAGATCATCTGCATACATAAAGACCTCAGAGAAATGGAAGCATTCGGGAACGTCGTTTATAAAATAATTGAACAGGACTGGACCGAGATGCGAGCCTTGAGGAACACCGGAGGAAATATGCTTAACATTTGACTCATATCCATTAACTACAACTGAGAAAACTCTTTCACTTAAATACGATGCTAACCAACCAAGCAAGGATCCCGAGATGCCATAGGCCTGTAACTTTGCAATTAGAATACTGTGAGACACTTTATCAAATGCTTTTGAAAAATCTGTATAAATGGCATCGGCTTGACAGCCCGAATCTACAGCATTGATCAGTAGCACTGTGAAAGGGACTAGGTTTGAAGTTGTAGATCTGTGTGCTACAAATCCATGCTGATGATCGCTCAAGTAGAGCTTTAAATGGTTTCGCATAATTGGACAGATAATGCTTTCAAAAATTTTTGCGAAGGATGACAAAATGGATATGGGCCGATAGTTGCATATAGCTGTAGCGTCTTCTGATTTGTGTATAGGTATGACTTTAGCTGTTTTCCATTTATCGGGGAATACACCGGTCTCTAAAGACTTATTGAAAATTAACATCAACGGCCTGGTTAACTCAGAGTAACATTTTGCTATGAATATTGGGTGTATACCATCAGGACCCGCCCCCTTTTTAGTATCAATATTCTTCAGTGTGTTCTGCAGCATGTCTTGGTTTATAGATGGTAAACTGAGGCATAAGCTGTACTGGTTTAAAATCCGTAGGTTTTCTGACATGTAAGCTGTATTCGGAATAGCATCATTGGTGCTGTATACCGAGGAGAAATAATCAGCGAACATTTCGCATATTTCAATGCCGTCAGATGCTGTAACTGACCCGTTAGACATAGACTTAGGGTATGGGCTAGATCCTCCTCGTTTAACTTTAACGTGTGACCAAAACAGTTTAGGATTTCGCTTAAGATCATCTTCAAGTCGCCTAGTATAGTTATTGTAGCACTCAGTAGCCAAAATATCACAACGTTTGCCTATATATTTTAATCCTACTCTATCCATTGGGTTTTTATACTTTTTATATCGCTTTCTAAGCCTATTTTTTTCATTTAATGATTTTATTAAATTTTTGTTAAACCATGGTGGAAATTTATTACCTTTTGGTATACAAGACGGTACAAACTTTCCCATCACAATGTCTAGATTGTTATAGAAAACCTTCACCATCTCATTAACGTCACCAAGATCGTCAAGCAATTCATTCCAGTTTAATTCACCCAAAAACGTGCATATAGCCTGATAGTCACCTTTGAAGAAGTTGGGTCTTTTATTAGAGACATTATAAGGAAGCCTAACTTCCTTTGCAAGTGAAATAGTGACTTCCAAAGGGGGGTGAGGCTTGTGAACCTTACTGATGGGAGTGAAACATTCGCTTACAGTGCATTCAGATGTTGTAGAGAGAATTAGGTCTAGTGTTCGGCCCATATGATTGGTAATGAAATTATATTGGGTGAGTCTACTAATCATTAAAAATTCTAACATCAGTTGGTTTTTATTACTTAGCTCATCAACGTCCGACATGCTCGCCCCTTGCTTCCAGTCGAGATCCCATAGATTAAAATCACCCATAATACACAGTTCTGAGTCTTTCATTTGTTCCATTGCAGAGTTACAGCTATCAATAAAGTGTTCTAGAGATGAACGCGGTACTGGTGGTGGTAAATATACTGCACAAAGAGCTATTTGAGATAAGTCACGAACTAGATGCATTCAGTACTACCCAGAGATCCTCACAATCACTTTCCCACGCTCTAATACGTTTAGATTTAATATTATTTTTTACGGCAATTAACACCCCACCCCCCTTCTCCTTGCTAGAGTTAGAGGAGTCCCTGTCCCTTCGGTACACTACATACCTACTGTCAAATAACTCACTGCTCATTATGGAGCCATCAAGCCAAGTTTCACATATTATAACAATATCATAATCATT
Source organism: Eilema griseolum (assembly GCA_963662185.1). Classification (NCBI taxonomy): domain Eukaryota; kingdom Metazoa; phylum Arthropoda; class Insecta; order Lepidoptera; family Erebidae; genus Eilema; species Eilema griseolum. Next base: position 20,734,735 of record OY759231.1, on the reverse strand, counting down.
GCAACAAATATTACGATAAAAATCAATTAAGAAGAAGTCCATGAAATTGGTGTAAATAAGTTTGAAAGTAACGATACCTAACCTACAAATGTGTATATCAAGAAAACAAGAACAGTACCTACCTGGATAATCCGTGAGTAAACTACAAAATAAGTTCATCTAAACAGTTGAGCATTTTGAACTACACTCACACATAGAAAACAGCTGTTTCATATACTTGCCGATACATTCACACATCAAAAGAGAAATTTAAAAGGAAGTTTCTAAGTTTCTGAGTTACCCACCAGTTGAATGAGAGTTGAGACGCGCTCAGCGTTACTATTGTAAAATCGGGGATCGTCAACATTTTTTTTTATTTTTTTATTTTTCGCTCAACGTAAACATTTATTAAACCGATAACATGAGCAAGTGTGCATTATGCGAGATGTCATTCACGGATGGCGTTCAGTGCTCTACCTGTGGGAACCAGTTACATTTCAGCTGTGCGGGCGTGACCAAGGGGGGATGCAGGAAACTGGGAGCTGATCGTAGAACGACTTGGAGATGCCCATCTTGTCGAGCATCCTCACCTGTACCGAAAAATCCCAAGGAAGAAGTGACATTGGAGAGCCTGTTGCGTGAGATTCGCGATATCAAACACAAACTCACTAATATTCCTGAGTTGTTGGAGGACATCAAGAGCATCAAGAACGAGATCAAAGATCTAAAGGATTCGTGTGAGTTTTCTGGAGCGAGACTCGAAGAGTATGCGGGTAAACTGGTCATCGTCGAGGGTAAGGTGTCGGACATAGAAACTAAACAGGCCAACCTGGAAAAATCATTACTTGATATGCAGAACCAAATCTACAACAGCGAACAGCGTTCGCGTCTCAATAATATCGAGATAAAAGGGATACCCTATAAGAAGGACGAGGATCTATTCCAGATAGTGGTGAAGCTCTGTACAAAGGTCGGCTACAACTTTCCTAAAACTGCGATTAATTATATTTCACGAATTCCAACTTTCAACCCGAAGGAGAAGACCATCATAATTAGCTTCATCAATAGATATGTTAAAGAAGATTTTATAGCAGCGGCTCGAGCAGTTAAAGCGTTCAAGACCGAGGATCTTGGGTTCACGGGTGACCAAGGACGGATTTTTGTTAATGATCATCTAACGGCGGACACCAAGCAATTGCTTAACAAGGTCAAACAGTCTGCAAAAGAGCATAGCTATAGTTACGTATGGGTTAAATATGGAAAAATTCATGTTCGGAAAAATGACACTTCACGGTCTTTTGTCATCACCAATTTCTCGGATTTAAACAAAATTATATAATCAGCTTTTGTATCTATTTTATCCCACCTTGCTGTCTTATATTTAGAATTATTACGAAAATACGTGTTGACTTATATGTCCTATTTACGCTCATGTTAATTGTTGGTGTAATACTAAGCTACTGCGAAAGGTTGTGCAGCCCTGACTCGATGTGCATGCGAAGCTACCGCTTTTGTTCTCAGACTGCATTATTTTGTATGTCTTATAGCGTTGTTTACTTTAAAGTAAAGGATGTTAATTGTATATTTGTCTCTTTCCCTCCAACGTATTTTTCATTACTTGCGGTGGATTGGATGCGTAACTCACTTTATTCTAATAGTTTTACACATTTTTACTTAAAGAAACATTCTCTCACAAATATTTTATTATACCTTCATAATGTTACTATGTTGATGAGTCGGATTGTGTTGATACATGGGTGGGCTACTAGTGATTATATTTTAATATACGTTCTGTTGCTAATTTTACATAAAAGCAATGTCTTTAACTAATTTAAAGGTGTACTACCAGAATGTTCGCGGATTACGTACCAAAACATATCAATTCTATCGAAATTTATGTCTTTCTCATTACGACATAATACTGCTAACGGAAACTGGTGATTACCTTAAACTGTGTGCTAAATTCCATCTCCTCCCATTAGCATATCGACGCAAAATTGCTGACGTCATTTATATAATAAAAATCCTATGCAACCAAGTCGATAGCCCTGCCCTTCTGTCTAGAATCAATATTAATGCACCTGCAAAAGTTCTGCGTCACTACACGCCCCTGTATGTGTCAGTCGTGCCATCCAATTACCGCCAAAATACCTTTTTGTGGAGGGCGTGCTCTACGGTGAACGCGGCAAGCTCTCAACATAGCATAGACATATTTAATGCCAGCATAACGTCAGTCAGGAGGCTGCTCAGCCAAGAATTTTTCCAACAATTTGAAATGTTTTAAAATGTAAGTATTACATTTGCTGTTGTAGGTTTAAATTGTCAACACTTCCTCTTTCCCCTAACCTAATACATTATTATGTGAATTAATATTGCCTAATGTTCACAGTGTACTTATATATTCAGCATTGTAACAGCGAGGACCTATTATTGGCTTTATGTAACTAAGATGCAATTTATAAAAAAAAATTTTCATGGCTGTTGGTCCTCCGAATAAATTTAAAATAAAAAATAAAATAAAAATAAAAATAAAATTTCGACGAAGTTCAGGTACCAATGCAGCACTCGCAATATGTAGTAGCAGATTACTATGATGGGCATACCAAAATTCTAGTTTTTTGTATGGAAGAAGACAGAGCCTTCATTAATGATATTAAGGAAGTTTTTGGTGACTCGACTTTTAAATGCACTCCATATCCATTTGCTCAGGTGTTTATCATGCATGGTGATTTTGGTAGTACAAATAGTACCACACATGTAAAGCCGTTACTGTATGCTTTACTCAGTAATAAAACCAATGAAACTTACAATATATTGTTTAGGTTAATAAAAAGTCAATTTCCGGATTGGAAACCGCAAATTTACCATTGTGATTATGAGCTTGCTGCGTTGAATGCCATTTTAGATGTGTTTGCTGATATACACTCGAGAGCAATGAATCCGGGTCACTTAAAGAATGTTAAAAATCTCGGAAACTAAAAATGATAGGTTAATGCAATAAATTGTATTTAATAGACAATGTAATACTCCTTAAATGAAAGTAAAAAAAATATGAGTCACCATACATTTTATTAACACAAAATTACATAAAGAAAAAAACTGCTGATCTCTCCTTAAAACAAAAATAGGAAACATGAAATTTTTGAACTTTATTACGATTTTCTTGAATTTTAATACTTCGTATTGCCTCCTCGTGCTTCCATTACTGCGTTTACGCGGTTTGGCATGCTGTACACCAAGTTCCTTATACGATTTTGGGGAATATTCTCCCATTCCTCTGTGAGAGCAATTTTGAGCTCACGAAGCGTGATTGGGGGAGGGTTTCGTTGTTTTACGCATCTGCCTAGCTCGTCCCAAGCATGCTCGATCGGGTTGATATCCGGGCTGCGCGCTGGCCACTCCATACGAGTAATGTTCATCTCTTGAAGGTAGTCATTCACAATCCTACCTGTATGAGGTCTGGCATTGTCATGCATAAATATAGCATCCTCACCTAAATTGACCATAAATGGACCAACGTGATCATTGAGGATTTCTTCCACATATCTTACGCTAGTTAAAGAGCCGTTTTCTATGATCACCAGCTCTGTGCGACTTTCAGAAGAAATTCCGGCCCACACAAGTACAGACCCACCACCGTAGGCTACTTTTTCTTCGATGCATGCTTGCTTGAATCTTTCCCCTGGTCTTCGATACACTCTGTGTCTTCCATCGTGCTTGTAGAGCATAAATTTTGATTCGTCGGAGAACATAACTTTTGACCAATCTTCAATACTCCAATTTACGTGGCTCTGGGCATAACTTAGTCTCGAAATACGATGCCCACGCTCCAGTTTAAGGCCGTTTGCAGGTCTAAGGGGTTTTAAGTTAGATTCAGCAAGCCGACGTCTTACTGTCCATGCACTTGGGTTACTTCCTCCGAGGCGTCGAAACTGATTGGTGAGTTCAGTTCCTGTGAGAAAGCGATTTCGAAGCATGGTGTTCACCAAGTATCGGTCTTCTCGTGCTGTGGTACACCTGGTTCTGCCCGTTCCTGGTCTGCGTAGGTTAGAACCAGTTTCTTCGTAACGTCGGAGAACTCTTTGTACTGTTGACAGCGACACACCGACAGTCCTGGCTGTATCGCGCTGACTCCGGCCGGTTTCCAGCATTGTAAGTATTCTGGTGCATTCTTCAGGCGTAAGCGACATAATTTCAGCTTGATTAATGAATATAGAGCACTATCAACATGGTTTATGTACCCACATAAATGACAGATTACAAACAAAAGCAACACCAAATGCTGTAATTTCGTAGTTCCATCTTCGAAAGTGGCCCTTTCTCAAATTTGATTTTTTTATGATATAACTTTACAATAACTAAGAAGTTTTAATACCTTCATTTAAGGAGTATTACATTGTCTATTAAATACAATTTATTGCATTAACCTAGCATTTTTAGTTTCCGAGATTTTTAGGATTCTTTAAGTGACCCGGATTCATTGCTCTCGAGTGTAGATGTCATTGGTTGTTATTACCACTGGTCCCGTGCAATGTGGAGAAATGGCAAAAGTATATTTGGAGTCGAAAAACAAAATCTGAAAACAGATTGATTGGATTGTGTTCGGCACTACCTTTGCTACCCCATGAATATCTTTTAAGCGGCTGGGAATATGTACAGAAAGAATATAGTAGCACAAATGGTGATAAAATTAATAAATTTTTACGTTATGTTAAGAAACAATGGCTATCAAGGGGTGTATGTAAATTTCTTAGTGTTTTCGGAAAAAGACAACGCACAAATAATGTATGTGAATCTTGGCACAGCAAAATAAATAAGAAATTAAATTTAAAAAAATACTAACATACTACGATTATTAAATGAAATAAAGATATTGACAATTTTTTTTTTATTAATTTAAATTTTTTTCATTTCATTTTTTCTTTCACTTTTTGGCACATCTCTAGTTCAGTGGGTCTACCGAATTCGATTACCCGTGGTACCACTGGAATTCGCCGATTGAATAAATTTGAATTTTCTTCAGTGCGGTGGGACTACGGGTAAAAAAAATTCCCCGTGGACCCACCAGTGGGACGTTCCGGTGGGACCACGGGTAATAGGGGGCAAATATAGCTATGCATTAGAATGCCAGAGAGAGAAGAAAGAAAAGATAATTCATTGTAAGCTAATTATAATAAATTATTATTATAATGAGCTTACATGAACTGTTATTTTTTTTCATTTCCCACTTATTGCCAGCCACTGGTGTTGCACGTATTGGTTTTTGATGTGTGGTATTATAAAAGGTTGATGGTGCTTAGTATACGCACTGATAGGGAGTCAGTAATATGGACAACTTTCACATTTGGACCAACTGCAAAATATAGAATAAAATACTGCTGTTGCTCAACTTGTTTACCTTCACGAAATATATAAACAGCTGATTCTTCTTCTCGTTCTTGAGGTCAGTCTCATGGTAAAAGTGATTCATAATACTATATATAGGGCCAGTCATCCACTAATTACCCGTCATCCCATATGTATGCGTTAAGAATATCAAATATTACGTGTTATGCTGTAACATTATCATTTATAAATTACAGTGACGAAAATGCCCAAGTGGAGGCGCAGCCGTAAGTAAACACTTTATTTGCTCTTTCAATTAGTTTTACCTCTATTGAAAGACAAGTACAGGACAAGTAATGAATTGTCATAAAAAGTAAAAATAATTATTTTAGTTCGACAAGTCGAGGAACCGGACGTGCAAGAGGACGTGGACGCGGACGTGGACGTGGACGCGCCCACGGGCGCGGACGTGGTACATCCAGGCCGGTGGAGACTCAGCCGTAAATATTATTATTGTTTTGTTGTGATACGAATATGTTTTTCGGTTTAAATTAGGTATCTATATTAAGTTGTCTTATTTTAGCAGTCAAGAGTTGATAAATATCAGGGCGCAGAATGCGCTCACTAAACGCCGCCTGAACACCATGTCCGCTGAAGTTCGAAAGGACTTTACACATCGCAAGCGACAAGCTGAACTTCAGCGAATTCTCCTGCCTGATGCGCCCCCGTGAAAAAGACAAGCACGGTATTTACTATATTGTTATAAATGCGTTCAATATTCTTGTTCAGTTTGGAATGTATGCTATTTTTAATGATAAAATTATCTAACAGAAATCCATCCCCGCCGCGTGAAGCTTGCCCCTTATTGGAGGAACTCGAGCTCGCCCCCGAGCCTCAACTTGTTCCCGCTCCCGAGCCTCAGATTCAGCCCGCTCTCGAGCCTCAGTTTGAGCCCGCTCCCGAGCCCGCACCCGAACCTCACCTTGAACCTGTACCGGACGACGCCGCAGCTATCCCCTACTACGACGACGACTATGGAAATATGGGTACGCCAGAGGCCGATACAGTCCCAAATTCCCCCTATAGTTCGCCTAGCCGATTATCAACGGCGCTAAATTTAGAATGGGCTTCCCGCACACCTAAGAAGAGGCAACATTATTCTTCATCATCGTCTGAATAAGTAATGCGCCAACAAATCCGTAATCATTTATCATCTTACTCACGCGGATGTTATAATAAGTCTTATTATTTTTTAATAGATTCATCATCGTGGGAGAAGAGATTGAAGTGGAGGCAGTGACTGAGAGAACTACCGAAACCTCAAAAAGAAAGTACTAGCTGCCTCTCGCGGCGTAATATACATAGTTTAAATCCCCGCCAAACATAGTAATAATCATTATTATGCACCTATTCTATTTGTTCGGATTAATTACGTATTTTATTTGTTTCAGATATTACAGATAAAAACTATGAAGATATCTTAGAAGACTAGCTGCTGGCAGAGAACGACAGTGACGCTGACCTAGACCTGGACTTGAACTTGGACTTAGACTTTGACGACGGTGGTATTCTGCCGGTCATGCGTAACGCTGTGACAGAACCAGCATGTAACACTGACATGACGGAACTACAGACTCAAGTGTTTCAGACTGAGGACGAAATAAATGACAGAGTTCTACGTGACATAGTACCTAATGACGACTACTACCAATTTGACTTGAAGAAGGACAGGACACATTTTACTGGACGACGAGAGACTTTTACTGGACAAGCCGGACCGACATTTGACGTGACGGACAAGACTCCTGTCGACGTTTTTCAAAAAATGTTCGACAGTAGTTTTATTGACCGACTTTGTAGGGAGACTAACCGCTATGCAGAGCAGAAGATAGCTCGCTTAAAAGCGGAGAACAAGCTGCTTCCGACATCGCGTTTGCATAGATGGACTCCGACTAACTGCAACGAAATGATATCGTTTTTAGCAGTGTTAATACTGCAAGGCCGTTACCCATTACCAGAGGAGGAAAATACTTCTCTTTTAACGGTTATGGGACTATGCCGTATTTTTCCCATATTATGTCGTATAATCGGTTTGCACTGCTAAAATCGGTATATCATTTCGTCGACAACGAGACTTTGGCTGACACTGACAAGACAAAACTTTGCAAAATAGAACCGGTAATTAGCTATCTGAATGACAAATTTTTAACCTTATATATGCCTGCCCAAGAGATAGCCATTGATGAGTCTCTGCTTAAGTGGCACGGGCGATTGAGTTTTGCTCAAAAAATTGCCACTAAAGCCGCCCAATTTGGTGTAAAAACCTATGAGCTTTGTGAGTCTCGCAGTGGCTACTTTTGGAAGTTTTTTGTATGTAGGGAAAAATACTCAAGCTGCACCGACCAATGATCGACCTACTGAGATAGTTGACCGACCCGATGACATATTACATGACCGGCCAGAAAATGAGACGTTTGACCGACCACAGGACGAGACTGTTGACCGGCCAGATGACAATTTTGCACGTCCTACTAACGCCACAGCTAAAATAGTATTCGATTTGGTAGAGCCGCTACTTGACCGTGGACATACAATAATAATGGTCAATTTTTATAATAGTCCATTATTATTGCGATGTCTAAAAAGACATCGAACCGACTGTTATGGAACATTACGTTTAAATCGTGAATTCGTGCCCGACTCACTAAAGACTTTAAATAAACCTGACCTTCGACCGGGTGAGGTAGTGGCAAGCTACTGTCCCGACTTGTCGGTGATGGTATGGCGACATGCTAATTTGGTTAGTATGATCTCGACATACCATCACTTACAAGTGGGAATTCAAAATAAACATAACCGGTTAACGTATAAACCTAAAATTGTACTTGACTGCAACAAGTCCATGGGTGGAGTGGACAGAAAGGATCAATTTCTGTCTGCTCAGCCCGTGGAACGACTTAGAAATAAGGTGTGGTACAAACAGGTTTTCTGTAGATTATTAAACACTGCTGTGTTTTATGCAGTTATATTTTCAACAAAGAACCCGAATATATCACATAGGCAATTCCGAGTCATTATGGCACAAGACCTTCTTAAAATATATAAAGACATTGACTTGACGACTGAACCTAGACTTATTACAAACAGGACTGGACAAGAATTGACTATACGAAGTAACCAGCGGCCAAAACTTAATCACGACCACTTTCCGATGCGATCTAACATTAAAAAAGCGCGTTGTTGGATGTGCACACGCCGAAAGAGAGACACCAGGACGATCTGGAAGTGTATTCAGTGTGATATAAGTTTATGTATTGAGCACTGCTTTAGAGAATATCCATAAACAATTATAAATAATTCTCTACATGTACACAAGACAAAAACGATAACCTGTCTAGTGATATAAGTATTATACAGATCGTTATATTGATTTTAGCAAGCAGAAAAAGTCACCAGTATGTTCTACATAAATGTGTGTGTAACAAAACTCGTTTCCTCACTCACACACACTTATACACTTGCAAATTACAATTGATTCAAAACCATTCGTATTTATTTATCATCAGTTACACTTTCTTTGGTAATAACAAAAACTCATAAAATTCTTATTACTGGTATATGAACGTAGTTTTTGTTAAATTCTTGTAAGTGTCCGTGACCCCAGGGTTTACAGATTCGCTTTTTAAGTGTTAAAATCCTGCAAAGTTTTGAGTTCGAATCCCAGTCAAATTTTACTTTTTGAACTTTTAAATATTTGTATATCTCCATGTTAATTACTTACCTATTAAGGGAATGTTGAGGTAACATCACAAAAGTATCTTGATATTTTAGTTATTTTTTATAGTAACTTAAATCAGTAGTATTTTTATTATTACTGAGCGAGTATTGTTGCACACACATTGCATTAATGTTTCTCGTATTGGAATTTATGCTACCCTCATTCTCATGATTAAAATAACATGATAATTTTATTTTTAACTGTCAACAATTGGATGCATTGTGCTTTCCACACGGTTAATTAACAACTTAAACATAACATAACATAAACTCACGCCTATATCCCCGAAGGGGTAGGCAGAGGTGCTAGTACCCACATTTCGCCAGTTCATGTTTAGGTCCCAATGTAATAGGTGGCGAGCCTATTGCCATTAACCGGGCACTTATAAACCTGCGATAACAACTTAAACGTTCTTTAATATCACAAACAAAATAAAGAACAAAAACAAAACTATTTATTAACGTAAACGACTACATCAATATAGTAGCGGTTCGAACTCGCTACCTTCGAAATGTCTTTACGCCTGTAATACCACTCAACTACGTGAGCCTGTGCTAAAATGGTGAAATTTACTTTCTCATTCGGTGGCAGGCAAATCACTCACACATATTCAAACGTTCACGATTCACGAATATTCATGATCATGCACACTGGCACACATAAACGTATTACACTAATACGCCATTAACGATGACGCACACATGTGACTTCAAAGTAATGAGTTATTGTTGTGTAAACACACATATGTAAAGCATACGGGTGCTTCCACTTGACCCAGATCATAAATAGATTTTATTAGATGGATAGGCTATCTTTTTTGTCTTGTGTACATATATATTAGACGACGACTCTCTGCGGGTGGCAGTGGCGCTCCGCCTGGGCTGCAAGGTGTGTGAATCACACAGATGCATCTGCGGCTCCACAGTGGAGGAGGACGGCCATCATGCACTGAGCTGTCGTCGCTGCACAGGCAGGTTCCCACGTCACCATGCCCACAATGACATAGTCCGAAGGGCTCTCATATCGGCGAATGTACCATGCGTGCTGGAGCCCCCGGGTCTCTGCAGATTAGACGGTAAGCGACCTGATGGTCTCACTTTGGTGCCGTGGAAAAACGGCAGGTGCTTGGTGTGGGACGCCACATGCGTCAGCACAGTCGCGGTCACGCATCTTGGTCGCAGGTCGCACCATCGGTGCCCCGGCGGCGGCGGCTGAGGACGCGGCGAGCAAAAAAAGGGCGAAATACGCCGCAATGGAGCCACAATATTATTTTGTGCCCATTGCGATGGAGACTATGGGCAGTTGGGGTCGGACACGAAGAGGTTGATCGCGGAAATTGGCCGCCGCATCCACGACCATGGCGGGTGACTTCCGATCCGGCTCGTTCCTGGGGCAAAAGTTGGCTATTGCGATTCAGCGGGGCAACGCGGCCAGCATCATGGGCACCTTTGCGCCGGGAACGATGCGGAGTGGGTTGTTTGAAGCGACATGATCGCGAGTTTGTGTCGTGTATTAATGTTTTAATTATTTTGTATGTGATAAATCATATATATATATATATTTCTAAGAAAGATGATATTTTAAACTAATGTTTACTAGATATTAAATTTCAACCGAAATTACAGTGCATCTTTTATTTCACCCATATTCATTATTAATAATAATTCTATTTCATATTAATACAAATATTATTAATATTCATATTCAATATAAATATTATTAATTATATATTTAATGTAACTTGAAGTTAATTAAGTAAATCTCGTAACCGTGTGTGGGCGCCGTTAGCCGCCATCTTATCACATGTTTACGTTTAGGGAGGCCACTTCACCTGCGTGGAGTACTTCGATTTGTTTTTTTTTGTTTGTCGAAAATCTGAATATTTGTATTGAAATTCTGGTGTCATTTTAAAGAGTATATCATGTAGTTTGTAGTATAAAATAATTGTCGCAGTTACTTTCATATTTTCGTGTAAAACTCGGAATAAAAACAAAATATGTATTTTTTTTGCATATCCCTAACTTTAAGCTTTATTTTCTTCCCTTATGGTTAATTAAGGAAATTTATTCTAAACCTAATTAAATTCTTGATTTTATGAACTTTTCGGGAGTATTTTTTAATCGAGTGTAGCTACAGTAGTTTCTTAGTAGTAATTGTTTTTGTAGAGAGGGACTCGCGCGATTGTAATAACGAAAGTGACGTTTATCGCGCGGACAGGTGAGCCGAGTGTCGTTCGCGCGGGGTGGACGCTACAGTGGTTATCACTTTTCGAGGTATGTAATACTTTAATAACTCATATAAAAGTTAACCATATTGTTTTGTACGATTATGTCCTCTAAGTGCATATTTTCAAGTATAAATTCTGAGAGTTTTGTTACTTTGTCGTCAATGCATTTAGTTTTAGGTAAGGTTGAATGAAATGAACAGGTGTAAGGCAAAGTGATTACGGGCAAAGTGGATACGGTACCTATTCGCTTTGCCCTAGTTGGCTTAAGTACAAGTCATTCAGATTTTTTAAATTTGTTTTAGATGGTATATAAATACAAGAGGAAGACAAATCAAGCCTAATGGAGTGAGGACAGTATGATGCTTGCAATAGCAGATTGCAATTCTGGCATTGCTGTGAAAACGACAGCAAAAAAATATGGTCTACCTTACGCCACTCTTTATAGGCATTGGAAAAAAGGTAGTTCGACTGCTCAGCTTGGTCGTTTTCGTAAAGTTTTCAACGATGAACAAGAGGGAGATCTTCGAACGTACTTGTTTAAAATGGATAGTGTTTTTTATGGGTTAACTCGAGAAGATTTTAAAACATTAGTTTTTGAATACGCAAAACGCAATAATGTCACTTATCCACCTAGTTGGGACAAAAATGAAAAAGCTGGTGATGATTGACTAGCAGGATTTATGAAAAGAAATTCACAAATTACTCTTAGAATTCCAGAAGCAACGTCAATCGGCAGAGTTAAAGGATTCAATCGTCCTCAAGTAGAGAGATTCTAAGAACTGTTAAGTGAACAAATTGAGAAGCACCACATTGATGGTACTAGAATCTACAATGTAGATGAAACTGGCATTTAAACCTCGACAAATAAACCACCCAAGGTTCTTTCAGTTAAAGGTAAGAAGCAAGTTGGAGTAATTTCCAGCACTGAACGCGGACAAACTACGACAATCGTGTGTTGCTGCAACGCTTCTGGATCATTCGTTCCACCGTTTATGATATTTGCATGTAAAAGGATGCAAGATCGCCTTTTAGATGGTTCTCCTCCAGAGACTCGAGGAAGTTGTTCGGCTTCGGGTTGGATAAATGGAGAAATATTTTTAGATTGGCTTAAATTTTTTGTTGGCCAGGTACGTCCGACTGCAGACCAGAAAGTTATTTTAATATTGGACAACCATGAAAGCCATAAATATTATCCAGCTTTAGAGTACGCAACTGAAAATAATGTCATCATTTTGTCTTTACCACCGCATACCTCAAACAAACTTCAACCTCTGGACGTGGCTGTTTATGGTCCACTTAAAATATTCTTCGAGCAAGAAATCAATAGGTTCCAAAAGACTCATCCAGGTAGGATCATCAATCAATACGATGTAGCGAAACTTTTCAGTCCAGCTTATCTGAAATCTGCTACTCCTAACAATGCTATCAAAGGCTTTCAACCAGATGGTTCTTCTCCCCATACATCTTTATTTGTTGGCCAGATACCAGATGGTATCTGGCCAACAAATAAAGATGTATGGGGAGAAGAAGATTATGCGCCATCCTCAACTACAATGATAGACCGTAATCCCACTGACCAACAGGAGACTGTCATAGCTTCAGCCAGTCAAGATGATGAAATTACGATGGACATCGAAAGGCCTTCTACATCAGGGCTCCAAAGTAGGTCACAGCAAAATGCAGTTACACAAAGGCTGTCCGAAATCCAAACAGCAGAGAAAATATCTAATTGGTTGTCATCATGGAAAGATGACATGAACTCTCAGAATGAAGTTATCGTAGATGATTCGGCAGCTTTAATTAGTGCTGTTGTTCAAGTATTCAACAACTGTAACTCCACAAAACATTACATCGACAAATGTTTCCAAATTCTGAACGGTGCAATATCCACTGAAATGTTAAATTGCTTCGTTAGGCTCGATACTTCTCATTATATAAAAACACTCTGGAATCTTCCCTGTTTCAATCAGTCTACATATCCTGTGAAACAATTTTATATTAATTGTTTTAAACTAATAAAACAAAGTACAAATTATTTACACATAAAAGAAATTAGTCTTCATGTGATTGTAGTATGTTTGAATAAATATACAGGTAAAACAGAAACTGGCAAGTGGTCTTCTTGCGCCGTATCCAAAGTTTTTTTTGCAAAATTGTATAGAAAATACAAAAAAGCTCAAAGAGATGTGAAAAATGAAGCAAGTGTGAATTACGAGATTGAAACAATTGGTTTTATATAAGTATTTAAACTATCATGGTCACCGACATCAGTATCTTGCAACAGCGCCGAAATATCGGAAACTCAAAATAATGAAACATGGTAAATAACCCGTTTATTCTGATACTGAAATTGGTTTTATCCCTGTATCTATTCTTTTTTCCCAAATTCTCAACAGAGAGTCAAAAAACAACACAGAAAATATATCTTGGCTTACAGATTTTATTGAGAGACAGAAACTGATCAAAATTTTGTGTAAAGAAGATATGATCGGAGACCAGGTGAATAGCTCTTATATTTGCCAGAGATATGTGACGTATTAACACATATTAATTCAAAACTTCCTTTGAACTCAAATGTAATGTGTCGTCACTTTCAAAACGACAACTATTCACCTAGCAGTTCTAATGTTGAATCATATTTTAAAACAATCACTCCTTTTAAAAAAGAAACACGCAGACCTCGAGTTGATCGATTTCTAATTAAACATCATGATTTCTTACAAGGACAACTTAAAATAGCAATTAATAATCAAAGGCAAACAAAAAATTACACAAGTGCGAAGACAACTATGACAAAAGAGAAAAGCAACACCAACTTTAGATGATGGTTTGATAAAAAAAACGCATATTGTCCATACACAAAGAAGACGTAAAATACAAAAATCCTTACGAAATAAAAAGACAATTCAAACGAAAACAGATCATGCAAGCACCAGCTGTGTACTATTTCCCGAAGAGTCCATTCTGAGTGGTAAACCTGAACAAAGTATGACTAAAATCGTTGAAAATTAGGGTGGACTTACTAGAAAAACGACGAAAAGCAATCCAAAAAATAAAGAAAAATGCACGTAAAGTTTTCGTTTTGCAAAATGGCAGTATTAGTAACAATATTTGCGTGTTCAACACCCGTGCTTTTGATTCAATAGCACAATCATTTGCAATCGGTTTAACTGATTATCCACATGTAGAACAATTATTCCAAGACAGTAATGATAATTTTGCAAATATGATTTCAGGAATTGTTCATGGGGATACGAACGATACCTACAATTTAAGGTTTTCTTTGTTAAAAACAATATTTCCCATCGAAAAATTCAATTATTTTTTTATTTTTTTACACATAGGACTTGGACTTCGCCTTGCCTGATGGTAAGCTGAAGGCAAAGTCCCAGAAAAGAGGGTCACCATTACTCACACATACCGTGTGACAATGGTGACACTCAGCTTGACGGCCTCATCATATGCTTTTTCACGCCCCGCTTAAAGGACCCGGGACTATAGGAAGAAGGAAACACGTGAGCTGGTAATGAATTCCAGGCCTTAATGGTGCGACAGAGGAAAGAGTCTCCGAACCGCTTGGTTCTTGATCGGATGTTCTGCACCGTGTGCGGATGACATCTAAGACCTGCACGTGTTGTCCTGTGTAGGAAAGGGGAGGGTGGGACTAATTGGAAGAGCTCATCAGAACACTACCCATGGTACAGACGGTAAAATACAGCCATGGACGCAACATCTCTACGCATCTGTAAAGGTTCTAGGGTGTTCGTGGCCTCGGGATTCCCAATGGTGCGGACCGCACGTCGCTGTAACCTGTCGAGAGCATCTAGTAAGTACTTTGCTGAACCATCCCAGAGATGCGAGCAGTATTCCACACAGGAGCGAATTTGTGTCTTGTATAGAAGACACCGCTGCTCCGGCGTGAAAAACCGTCTCACTCTGTTCAGGACTCCGAGTTTTCGTGAGGCTGTTTTGATGATACTTTCGATGTAATTTTTGTTATTCAGGTTGCAGCGAACATCCATACCTAGGATATTGAGATTGTCCTGCAGTGGCAGTGGCGTGCTCTGAAGTGTGGGGAGGGGAAGGAAAGAAGATACTTTTGCTGTAAACGCACATGCCTGCGTCTTCTTGGCATTGAACTCAACCAGGTTCTCAGAGCCCCATTGAGAAATGTGATTCAGGATCCCGTCAAGCTCAGTGACAAAAAGCTGCCTTTTCTCTGCGATATCTGACTGCTTGGCCGCAGGATGTCCATGATAACTCCCATGTGAAGTGCTATCGTCTGCATAACAATGAACATTGCCTGTAGACAGCATGTCGTTGATATGCAGAAGAAAGAGAGTGGGTGATAAGACGGACCCCTGGGGCACGCCAGCATTTACCTGCAGAAACTCCGAACTGCAGGAAGCTAGCAACCCAGTTGCACAGCCTAGAAGGCAGACCAAAGGCAGGTAGCTTGGAAAGAAGCGATTTGTGCCAGACTCTATCGAAAGCTTTGGCGATATCAAGACTTATTGCCAGTAACTCGCCGTGCTTGTCCATAGCCTCACCCCAAAGATGGGTAATGTATGCTAGAAGATCACCCGTTGACCGTTTCGGCCTGAAGCCATATTGCCGGTCATTAATTAAGGAGTGATCCTCTAGGTGCCGCATGAGCTGTTTGTTAATTATGTGTTCGAACACTTTGCACAGCACTGAGGTGACGGCTATGGGTCGATAGTTGGCTGGCTCCGAGCGATCCCCCTTCTTGGGAATCGGCTGAACATTCGCCTCTTTCCAAGGCAAAGGCACTGTACCCGAACTGTAGGACAGCCGGTACAGGCGCGTAAGCATTGGAGACAACTCCGCTGCACATTTTTGCAAAACTACCGCTGGAATACCATCCGGACCAGACCAGACCATTGAATTGTCATTGTAATGTTACTCAAATATTTGAAAGAATTCTTGTAAATAATTTCCCTAGTGCGAATTTCACTAACATTAAATGCCCAAAAAAAGATCAAGGAAGTCCAGCAGTTCCACCACTACTGTCTCAGACTCCATGAGTGTGCACAGTGATTCCGACCTACTCGATGTTGACTTTGGGGAACACAGCTCTGATGTACACGATTACAATAATTATAATGTGACTGAAATTAAAAATAATTTTGATGGCAAAAGTCAAACAACAAAAAATGACAACGAAGCTGTTAACAGCTTTCCACTTTTCTTTTTTGAAAACGAGAGTGGTGCAGATGAGGAAATTGTAGTTGGAGAGGATTTTAATGCAACAACGCTAATATCAACTGATGAGAAAGTAATCGATACTGCAAATAACATAGTTGAGAATTCAGAAAGTAAAATTAAGTTAAAAAAAAATTATATAATTAAAGATGAAACTATAAACAATGTATTACCAAAGAAGAAAGTTATGTTTAACAACTCAACTGTCCCCATACAATAAAATATACACATACCCCACGCCCATCATGTTTTCTTTTCTGTTAGGTTTAATTAAAATATATGTATTGTAAAATAATATAATTTAATAAAATGATTAATGTTTTGTATTGATTTTCTTTATTTTATTTTATGATTCATGAGCGTGGGGTAAAAAAAATATTTTTTCCTAGGTTCAATGAGTCACATTTGCACATAAGAATTGTAGACAACAAATTGTATGATAAAAGAGTTTGATTTGTTCTGTCATGATTATTATGATACCTACCCTATTTAAAAAAAAAATTCCATTGTCATTGGAGCAAAGAGAAAAATAAGTAATTTGGAGGTTATAATTACATACTAATTTTCAATTCTAAATAATTCGCGAAAATGGCAAGACGACATTTCAGTGACCAAGAATTGCAAAGATTTTTAGAAAACGACTCCGACGAAGAATTATTCAGTGGAGTAGTAGTATATTATTGGGCACTCTACCCCACATCGTTCGGCCAGGCCTCACTCTGTGAGGTATCGTTCCCAATAATATACCACTTTTACAACAGATGAATCGGTAAATAATATACTATTTACAACATTAACACATTATTATTTACAACAGATGAAACGAACGCGATGGCATGCAACGCATCAGTCTGTTTAACGCTTTTATGGGTTTCCGTTCAACGATCTACGTTTTTCGATTAACGCTTCCCGTGCAAACGTGAAACAGACTCAGGCCTAACACTCAAATAATCTAATCATTGATTTTATGGGATCGAACCATAATAATTAACCAAACAGACTCATACACAACAAAGTAAACCTCATGAGGTTTTTATCAAATTGTACTGAATCAATGATCAACGCTTTATGGAATCGAACCACAATAATTAACGCAACAGACTCATCTCAATGCCTAGGCCTTACTCTGTGAGGTATCGTTCCCAATAATATACAGATGCACGAAATGATTGTCACTGCAGATGAACTCAATCAATTCAACGTTTCATACCCATCGGTTGATCTAGTTTAAATGGTAATGTCGTGAACGCGCTCTCTCATTCAACGTTCAACTCTAAACACATACTGATCATGGAATTTGTTAAACAGGCGCAATCCTTGCATCTAAACACAATCTGCAATGATTTGCCAAAGTTTCATGTTCGTCATAGCAAGTTATTACCCAACGTAATACGATGCATTATTTGCGGACCGTCAAATTGTGGTAAAACGAATTTACTTGTAGGTCTTCTAATACATGAAAATGGATTGAAGTTTCAAAACGTCTATGTTTATTCAAAAACTTTACATCAGCCTAAGTATATCTTTTTGGAAAAAGTTTTGCAACGGATTCCAAGTATTTCACTTCAGAAATATACGGGAAATGAGGATGTATTGAGTGTACAAGATGCAAAACCTAACTCTGTTATTATATTTGACGACGTTGCTTGTGAAAATCAAAACAACATGCGAGATTATTTTGCCATGGGTCGACATAAATATAACGGCGCGTGTTGATTTTGGCAGTGTTGCTAGTGAAGTTTGTTAATTTAATCGATTTAGTTTGTGTTATATTGTCTATGATAATTACTTTTATCAAAGTGGAGCGGGTAACACCGAATAGAGTTGCATGTGTCATAGAGACGGTCGAGTAGAAAATGTCATTTTTGGGATTCGGTTGACGGACGACGGCTTGTGAGCACATGCAAACCTATTGGCTCCTCTAATCTCATTACATTACAGTAATCACCTCATATTTTGTACTGCATTCCAATTTGTTACTTTTAATAGACGTTGCACAGTGTTATCGTGGTATTATTTTTACGCCCACTGTGAATAAACGCTCAAGATGGCGGATACACACCAAGAGGTTGTATCAGAGGCGCTCGGCGATCCGTCAAATATATTGACTGTTTTTATCTGAACCAAACATATAGTAAAATTCCTAAACAGGTGGTTAGAGATAATGCAAATTTAATAGTACTGTTTAAACAAGATGACATAAATTTAAAACATGTTTATGAAGAGCATGTAAATTCAGATATCACATGGCTTGAGTTTCGTGAAATGTGTTCAAAGATATGGAGTGAGCCTTTTAATTACGTAGTAATTAATAAGGAATGCTCTAAAAACAATGGATGTTATAGAAAGAAATTTGATACTTTTGTTGAATTTGATTAAGAACTTAAGACCGTATTTAAGACCGTACGTCGTCGTTGCGATGTCATTATTCTTTACAGTCCTTAACCGATAACAGACCCTTGTATCATTATGGATAAATCATTAAAAAGACAAATTGTCATAGCTGCAGAAGCTGTAAAGAAAAAAGTTCGTAACGTGAGGAATATGGAGATTGACAATAAGCAAGCTCTGGAAACAGTTTTTAAGCCCGTGACGGAATCGTTTACCTTATTAACCAACACTAGCAAGCAATCACCTCTTTCTAGTAGTGCTGTAAATGATGAAACTGATGTACCGTTTTTGAATCAAACATTGCAGAAAAAAGAATCGCTGACAGCTGATGCTGTAGGCTATAGTGATGAATCTAATATTGATAGTGATACTTCATACCAATCATTGGTCGATAACAAACAAGACCATGATACGTCATCTTGGTCGCTATCTTCAGAGGTGTTGACTGAGGTACCCTTTGGTGTTCGAAGAGATCGAGGCAAATTAATGCTTGGTTCTGCTACCATAACCTTCGGCAATGAATACATAATAATAATATAATATAATAATATAGCCTTTTATTCAGATCAATTAATACAATGGGTTCTTAAACTTATGTAAAAAACTAACATTAAAATCTTAAAGTTAATAAACAATTTAAGCTAATATTTGTTGCTTGGTTATCTTTCCTAGATCTGTTTGCCAGTCGGCAAAGGCCTCCTCCAACCTTTTCCATTCCTTTCTTTCTTGAGCCACTCTGTTCCACGTGACTCCTGCCACTTGTCTAATGTCATCATCCCACCTTTTCTGTGGTCGGCCTCTCTTCCTTTTGCCTTCCCTTGGGTACCACCATGTCACCCTTTTGCTCCATTTGTCGTGTCCTCTTACCAAGTGACCAGCCCATCGCCATTTGAGTCTTTTGATTTTATTTGTTACATCGGTAGTTTTTGTTTTATTTCTAATAGTGATATTTTTAACTCTGTCAGACTTTTTAATATTTAGCATGCTCCTTTCCATTGCATACTGGCAAGTTGCTAGTTTGTTTGAGGTCTCCTGATTTAAGGACCACGACTGACACCCGTACGTAAGGACGGGTAGTATGCAGGTGTTAAACAGTTTGCCTTTTAAGTTTAGATGGAGCTCTTTATCTTTCATAGCCTCTCTTAAACTCCAGTATGTCTTCCAGCCATTTGTAATTCTTCTGTCTACTTCCTTCTGCATAGGATCTTTTTGAGTTATGAGCTGACCTAGATATATGTACTCGTCTGTATAGTTGATTTCAGTGTTTCCAAGATCTATAGTATGTTTGTACCCGTTTGTCATCACTCTAGTTTTTTCCGGATTCATTGCCAACCCTACTCTCTCGCTTTCTTTCGCAAGTTCCTTTATCATTCTGGTTAGGTCTTCTGCTGTTTTTGCCAGTAACACTATATCATCGGCAAATCTTAAATGCGACAGCAGTACACCGTCTATATTAATTCCGAGACGTTCCCAATTAAGTCTTCGGAAGATTGATTCTAGTACTGCGGAAAATAATTTCGGAGATAGTGGGTCTCCCTGCCTGACGCCTTTTTCAACTCTGAAAGGAGCACTTATCTTTTCTAGTTGAATTCTTGCTCTGCTGTAACTATAAATGTTTCTTATTAATCGAATGTACTTGTGCTCAATCCCTTGTTCTAGTAACGCCTCCCATATTTTATCATGTTGTAGAGAATCGAATGCTTTACTATAGTCAATAAATGCAATGTAGTATGTTAGTTGGTACTCGTTGTATTTTTCCAAAATTTGACGCACTACGTGGATGTGGTCGATTACTGAGTAGTCTTTGCGGAATCCTGCTTGCTCTATAGGTTGGTGTTCGTCTAGGGTTCTTTCGACCCGTTTCAAGATGATCTTAGCAAAAATTTTATATACATTGGACATAAGGCTAATAGGGCGATAATTTCCGATGTCGTATTTATCCCCTTTTTTATACAGTAGAATGATGTGAGACTCGGTCCATTGCTGGGGGATGATTTCACTATTCAAGATGTCGTTGAACATGTCTGTGAGGACAGGTAGCAGGATCTCTTTGCTATATCTTAAAATTTCATTGCTTATGCCGTCAGGCCCGGGTGCTTTCTCATTCTTTTGGGTATCGATAGCCTTTCTGACTTCAGCTTGGAGGTACCCTTTGGTGTTCGAAGAGATCGAGGCAAATTAATGCTTGGTTCTGCTACCATAACCTTCGGCAATGAATACATAACTGTAGGTGAAAATAAATACAATAGTACGCCTGGTTTAAGACAATTGTTACTAAACAAGGACATCGATTTAAGTTTGGTTACAGACAGCGACATGCAGCAATACAAGTCGATGTTACTTATAACAACAATCGACTCATATCAACATCGTCGGGATTTTGATCCAAATAAACCAATCAAAAGTAATAAAGGACAAAAATATATGCAAGTTATTAAACCTCTTTTCACACTAGCGAGTTCGAGTTCCATTCAGTCCACGAGAAAAGGTTTACCTGTGACTAAACTTTGGAAAAATGATGTAGATTTCATATATTGGAACGATCCAAACGAACTGGTGGATAGGTTAAAGTTATTATACGCATCTCGAGATGCTGGTAACACTGGTTTGGATAATGAAATTATATCTATAATTGAAGAGTTACGTGAAAGTAGGGTTATTAATAAATAATATGTTATCAGTACTCTGCTTTTCATTTTACTTTATACCTTTCAATATATTACACCTTAACCATGAATGTAGACAAATTCGGACATCATATTCATAAAAGAATGCGTTTATCGGAATTAATTGAATTCAATAATAATTCATTACTAAAATCAGAAAGCGGTGAATTTGATTTGAAGACAGTAAGGCTAAGAGGAATCAGATCTCCAGTAGAAGCTGATGATGCAGTAAATAAGGAATACATAGATCAAGTAACAAGGAAAATTATACAGGATTTGAAAGAAGATTTTCATAAAATTATGGATACACTGCATACCCAAATAGACATAGATGTTCAAAACACTGTTGAAATTATCTTAAAAGCGGTGATATCTGAGGCTTTCACTCATTTAGAAAACAAGTTTTACACTAAGGAGGATATAAATAAATTACTAGTGCTTAAAAACTCTTCATAATGTCGAAATTACAAATTGTTAATGAAATACACAGGCCTGCGCGAAAAAATTTTGCCAGGCGTTCTGTAATTTTAAAGGGAATAGATGAATTATGGCAGGCTGACCTCATAGATATGCAGGCTTTGAAAAAAGTTAATGGCGGACATAATTATATTTTAACAGTGATTGATTGCTTTTCCAAGTTTGCTTGGGCAGAACCACTAAAAACAAAAAATAAACTTGACGTCACTCGCGCCTTTCAAAACATACTTACTCTAAGCAAACGCGTGCCAGTTAATTTGCAAACGGATTCTGGTAAGGAGTTTTATAACACAACTTTTCAAACGTTTATAAAGAAGTATAATATTAATCATTACTCATCATTTTCAACAAAGAAAGCATCAATTGTTGAACGACTGATAAAAACTATCAAAAGTATGTTATATAAATGTTTCAGTCTAAATGGAAACTATAAGTGGTATGGTTCGGTATTGAAAGATATATTAAATACATATAATACCACAAAACATCGTACTATTCAATGCAAACCTATAGAAGTACATAAATATAATGAGTTAATAATAAGAGCCAGTATACAAAATTCCCATAAACGACCATCTGTTCGGTGCAGACCTAAGTTCAAAGTAGGTGATAAAATTCGCGTCAGTAAATACAAACATATTTTCAAAAAAGGATACACCCCTAACTGGTCAACGGAATTATTTACCATAAAAAAGGTTAATGAAACTTTACCAATAACGTATCATATAGAAGATCAGCGAAAACAAAAGATATTAGGAAGCTTTTATGAACAAGAGCTTCAAAAATCGTACCATCCTGATGTTTATTTGATTGAAAAGGTTTTAAAAAGAAAAGGAAATAAACTTTTTGTAAAGTGGCTGGGTTTAAGCAATGAAGAAAACAGCTGGATCGACAAAGCTGCAATAGTTAATTGATATATTAATCAATCCTTATAAGCATTCACTTTGTTATATTTATTTCATTTTATTTTGAGGAATGCAAGGCGGCGGACTAGTTAACAGTGTAATTAATAATTTACCATTTGAACTTCATTTGCCTGGTTACAACTATTGTGGACCTGGTACAAAACTTCAGAAACGATTACTTCGAGGTGTTAATAAGTTAGACGAAGCTTGTATGCATCACGACATTGCTTACCAAAATCACGCAGATTTATCCAATCGTCATAAAGCCGATTTGCAGCTTTTAAACATGGCCAAACAAAGGCTTACCTCAAAAGACGCTGGCAAGGGTGAAAAACTTAGCTCATGGTTAGTGAGCAAAGTGATGAAAGCGAAACTAAAGTCCGGTGCAGGGATTAAAACGTTTAATACTTTTGTATCGAAAATAAGATCAAAAATTAAAAAACTGAAATCTAAGGACAGCAAGACTCTCATCAATGCAGCTTACTTAGCGGCACGAAAATTATTTCCATGCTTAGCGAATATTCGAGTACCTCGAGTTATACCTATACCGAAGACTGGCGGTTTTCTACCTTTGATTCCAATATTTGCTGGTTTATCAGCGTTAGGCTCCTTAGCCGGTGGTGCCGCAGGCATTGCAAAAACAGTTAACGATTATAAAGCGGTACAAAAAAAATTACAAGAAAATGAACGTCACAATAAGACTATGGAGGCTTTAGCATTGGGCAGGGGCTTGTACATAAAGCCTCATAAAAATGGTAAAGGGTTATTTATAAAATCATCAAAAAACTGAATAAGCTACCTAATCGACCTTTAACTAATTTAGACATTCAAAAATATGCTCGTGACATACCTCACTTTAGAGGTGTATATATGAAGGATCAGTTACCAAGAACACCAAAACAGATGGAATGTGCTATAGTCAACTTGGACGACTCAAAAAATGAAGGTACGCATTGGGTAGCATATGTTAAAGTAAATAATTATTGTGAATACTTTGATAGTTTTGGTGACTTGAAACCGCCATTAGAATTAATAAAGTATTTTAAAAACTGTAATATTTCCTATAACTATACAAGATATCAGAAATTCAATACTGTAAATTGTGGACACCTATGTTTAAAATATCTGTGGAACTTTTGGAATAATAAAATTATATATAATTAGTCTTTCTTTTATTTTATTCATTCTCAAGATGTCTCTCACTTTGTCGATAACTGGCAACTCCTCAGATTAATCCACCTACTATCCCAACTCACTACAGTTAGATGGACAGTATGAGTGTGCTTTATTGCATTTCTCAACGTTCAATTCTATTCCGAACATTGATAAAACGAATAATAAGATATATTATGACACAGATGAAGTTATAGAAATACCAGAAGGTTCCTATGAATTGCAAGATATCAGCGACTATTTAAAGTCCAAAATAAAAAATGCTTCAATCAAACTACTGTGTAACAATAATACTTTAAAAACGTCTATACACTGTCCAAAATCTATAAACTTTACTAAAGAAGACACACTTCGAAGTTTATTGGGTTTTAATAAGCAGATTTTAGAAGGTAATAAATGGCATGTCTCCGAGTTTCCAGTGAACATTTTACCCACGACCGTTATCAGGGTTGAATGTGATATTGTGAATGGTTCATATATAAACGGAATACCTAGTCATATAATACATGAATTTGCACTCAACGTTCCTCCTGGATACAGAATTATAGAAATTCCTACAAACTCGATATACTTTCCTATTAATCAAAACAATATAAGCTGTATACATATACGGTTATTAGATATAAATAATCATTTGATAAATCTCCGTGGTGAAGAAGTGCAGCTGTATTTACACCTAAGAAGAAAAAAATGATTGATTATAATAAATATGCACCTCAACCAATAAAAAGTTACAGTTCAACGCATGCTCTCAAGCCTCTAAGAACTATCTCGAAAAAGAAAATAAAATTGACTAAAGAAAATAAAGCATTCCTTAAAGCGATCGGTTTACTAAAATGAATATCTTAGATATTGTATCCACACCAAGCTATGATAATACTGTTGAAGGAATCGAGTACCATTCCTATAAACCATACGTTACAAGTTTCAACAGGAATGACGAGATACGTATACCCATCAACCAACAAGATTTGTACGTACTACCGTTAGCCAGCACCTTATATTTGGAAGGAACTATCGTAGTAAGAAAAAATGATTTAAAAGAAAGAGCCAGTAGTGTTTATTTTACGAACAATGCTCTACTTTACCTGTTTCAAGATATTAGGTATGAGCTCAATGGAGTGGAAATTGATAAAATTAAAAATGCTGGTATAACAACTACGATGAAGTCATTAATTTCAATGAATGAGTGTGAATCGAAAATGTCTAATGCCTGGAGCTGGAATATCGATGGCATAAAAAATATTAATGATGGCCGATTTTCTGCATCTATACCGCTTTGTAACATCCTCGGTTTTGCAGAAGACTTTAAAAAAGTTGTAATTAATAGTAAACATGAGTTAATATTGCTAAGGAGTAACACTAACTTAAACGCAGTGCTACTTAACACTGGTGAAATTGTTGAAGAAGTTCTCATCAATAAAATCAAATGGCGTGTACCACATGTTAAGGTATCAGACAGGGAAAAATTAAGTATGTTAAAACTATTAGAAAAAGACAGGCCTCTCCAAATGATATTCAGGAACTGGGATTTATATGAATATCCTGCGTTACCTAAAACTACAAAACATACATGGTCAATAAAAACTTCGTCTCAAATAGAAAAACCGCGCTTTGTTATCATGGGTCTACAGACAAACAGAAAAAATAATGCAAGTGCTGATATGTCTCAGTTCGATCACTGTCATATTCGCGATGTTAAAGTGTATCTCAATTCCATGTACTTCCCATATGAAAATTTGAATGTAAACTTTAAAAATAATAGAATTGCTTTATTATATTATGAACAATACACTAGATTTCAGCAGTCGTATTATGGACGTCGCTCGGAGCCGTTGTTAAGCGAAAAACAATTTAAGGACTTAGCACCGCTCTTTGTCATTGACTGTTCTAGACAAGCTGATAATCTGAAAACAGGTCCCGTCGTTGATGTAAGGGTAGAAATCGAGAGTGATTTCGACATACCAGATCAAACTTCTGCATACTGTCTTATACTGAATGATTGCATAATTGAGTATAAACCTCTAAGCAGTACTGTCAGAAAAATATTAAGAACCCGAATACTATGATAGTAGACGTTCAAGGATTTAAAGATCTTTACAATAACTTTATAGTTAAGGAGTTAGCTTTAGCCACTCGTGATTATACCCAAACGTTCTTAGTAAAACCTCCATACTTATTTAAATATTTAACTTGTGAAGAAAAGAAAGAAGTTACATGGTTGGAAAAAAACAGAGGGATTTACTGGAATGAGGGTTTTATAGATTATAGAGAATTCCATCGTGTGATTATTCCGTATCTAGAAAATAAGGACATTATTGTGAAAGGCTTAGAGAAAGTTAAATGGATTAAAAACCTTTGCAAGAATTGTATAGTGACAGAACTAGATCAAGAGAAGTGTCCAAAAATGATTGTGTTGCATGCAAAATATTCAAAAAGTGAAACTAATTTTAAATGTAATAACCATTTTAAGCAATGTGCACTTAAAAATGTTTTATGTATAAAAAGATATTTGGAGGAGAAAAATGCTTTATAGGTTAAAAGTTTCAATAAATAAACATTTTTTATATAAAAAGATTTATATTATTGTTTTTTTACACAACCCTAAATTAATTTTAAAACTATTTTATATAGGTACATTAAATAAAGAACAAAACATGATGAATAATTAAAATATAACACAGCTCATATTACATTTATTATTATTCAGTATATTATAGATATTATTTTATTGTATTTATTATCAAGGAATAATAATAAATATATAAATATTGTAGATTCTACACAGGGCTTCTATACCTAAAATAAGCATACCTATTAACTAACATTTTTAAATTAAAGATCAAACACTATAAATTAAGCTTAACTATCTTAAAATCATAACCCTAACAACTATGTTATAAGTATATCCCTAAATATTTACAAAATAATAATAATAACTAGCTTAATTATTTAAGTAGGTACCAACTAATAAAGTCATAGATCACTGTCTATTAATGTTTTTGAAATTTTTTTTACCAAACACTCTGTTTCGTCCATTACAGAATCCAACGCGTCTTTCACAATATATTGCGCACTTATTATAACATTATCACTATCACTATCACTGTCACTGTTCTGAGTGTTATTGCATAGGTCAATGACCGATATTTTAATCAATTTAATCCCTCGCCTATGAGCCTTGCTCATGACGAAGGACTGATTGATTTGTTTTTTCTTGGCGTCCCTTCGACGCTTTGAGCGGTTCTTAGCACTGCTTTTAGCGGCTGCTGCTTGTTGCTCTGTTGCTGCTTGTCGTAGCATCTCGTTGTAGTCCTCGTTAGGATCTTGTGCGTATTGGCTGAAGATAATATGATCGGGCTCCGAAAACTGAAACAATTTTACAGATATTATCAAAACTGTTGTATTTTATCATATGTACATAATGTGTATGTGGTAAGTACAAAAAATATATCTTAAAATAGAATAATGATATTACTAAAAATGGTGTAGAGATATTTATTATTTACTTACCGCTGACATGATGTATGATGCACTAAGATTTTTGTTTGAAGATTAAAATAAATTTAACGACTTGCTCTGATAAAACAAATACTAATTAAGTTATTACTTTTCAGTGTTGTATGTATTTATACGAAATTCATTTAGGTCATGCTTAGCTAGCACTTACACAGACACACATACCCACTGAATTGCATCACTTACCTTTACGTAAATGTTGTATTAAATTGCTATTTAGATGTGTTTCTCCGTAGTTCTTATAAAAATGACAATAATAGGAAATATGAGGAAATAAGGGTAAACTTAACCAACAACTGTGATGATTGTGCTCTCATATAATATAGTTTCAATTTTATTATGAAATAAAACAAAACAAATTGATAACATAAATATTTATATATTCATAAAATTTATTTGAACAAATAAGCATTAGCTCTGTTGAGATAGGTACATTTACTGGTGGTAGAAACTTGGTGGCACAAATTTGTCTCAAGTTTCGACCGGGTAGGTACCACCGTGCACTATTGCGAAAAACCCTCCATAGCAATTCAATCTCGGTTGGATTGTGTTCAGGGGTCAGCAAGTGCATAGCCGGGCAGAGGTGGTGGTTGTCGCAGCACTAGTGGGACCAGTGGGTCTTGGCGTAGTCTAGTGGGGATGGCGCGGGGCGATGCGCCGAACAGGGAGACCTGTAGAAACGGTGGTGCCGCTGGCCGCCCGCGGTATAGTACAGGGGCCCAACTGGGGTTAACCACCTTGGGAGGCTGCCTCACCAGGCCGCGCATAATCCCGATATGGTTCGTCGTGCCGGTTGGTGACCGGAATTGGGAGCCCGGCGACCATACTCGGGGGGGTACGGGGGCCCTTCCGTTCGGCGCGTCGGCTCTCGCCATGCCTCACATTCATAGATAAAACCAATATCCCGCGCTTTGTCACACGGTGCTGCGGCGGCAATCACCTCTTTTTTCACGCCTTCTCCCACCCAAACTCATGGCAGCGCAATTCAAGGAAATAGGCAACACAGCGGCTCGACACACTCCCAAAAGCTTGCTATTTGAGGTGGAGTCCACTAACATCTGTGGGCTCCATGCAAACCTCAACGCCGTCCACCAACACCTAGAGACGGCGAAACCTGCCATGTTTTTTCTAACGGAGACGCAAATACACCGCCCTGACGACACGACCTACTTGCTCTACCCTGGCTATGTTCTTGAGGAAAGTTTTCGTGCAAAAGCCGGGGTGTGCGTGTTTGTTAGGGCGGATGTTTGCTGTCGCCGTTTGCGCTGCCTAGAGGACCCATCCTTCTCCATCCTTTGGGTACACGTAGACCATGGCCCTACGAGTCAGATCTATGTGTGCCTCTACCGTTCCCATACAGGAGATGCTGAGACAACTCGACTCTTTGAATATCTGAGTCAGGCGGCAGATGATGCGCAGGAGCGATTTCCGAATGCCGAAATGGTGTTTTTGGGGGATTTTAACGCCCACCACGAGATCTGGTTGGGCTCCTCCAAAACAGACCATGCGGGAAGAGCCGCCCACGCGTTTGCTCTGGCGCACGGCCTGACCCAATTGGTGCACGAGGTCACTAGGATACCAAGAAGGTCGGGCCTAGCACCATCTCTGCTTGACCTTCTGCTGAC
The DNA here is from genome assembly GCA_963662185.1 of Eilema griseolum. Taxonomy (NCBI): domain Eukaryota; kingdom Metazoa; phylum Arthropoda; class Insecta; order Lepidoptera; family Erebidae; genus Eilema; species Eilema griseolum. The sequence goes on along the minus strand of OY759231.1, from coordinate 20,705,447 downwards.
GAGTGATCCGGACCGGTACAGTGTATCGGTGCGAGCCGCTTTAGGCAACTCCGACCACTGTCTGGTCTGTTCCACGGTGCCCATTATAGCGCCCCCACGACCCGTGCAGGGGAAGCGGCGTCTCTGGCACTACTCGTCAGCGGACTGGGATGGACTTCGTGACTATTTTGCGTCCATCCCGTGGGTTGAGCGCTGCTTTGAAGGTAAGAACCCATCGGATTGTGCTACTGCTGTCGCCGGTGAGATCGGTCTGGGTATGGAATACTATATCTCATACACCGATGTCACCGGTGACCGCGGGGTGCGCCCTTGGTTCGGGCGCGAGTGTGCGGAAGCTGTTGAACAAAAACAGTCTGCGTACCGCGCTTGGGTAAGGGCGCGCACCACGCGCCATCCCAATCTGGGTCACTTCAAGGCGGCGTACAACAGAGCCACAAAGGTCTGCAGAAGGGCCTACGTCAGAGCGGATGCCCTGCGCATAGCGCGGCTTGGTCAAGAGCTAGTGATGCATCCCACGGGAAGCCGTGGCTACTGGCGACTGGCTAAAGCCGTGCAAGCCAACTTCTGTCAGCCTTCGCTGCCTCCGCTGCGTAACCCTGATGGATCCCTGGCCCATGAGCCGCAAGAGAAGGCAAATCTGCTGGCTAATCTCTTTGCGGCCAACTCCCGAATCGATGATTGTGGTACGCAGCCACCAACACTACCCGACAGTGACCACGCGATGCCTGATATCCATATCAGGCAACGCGATGTCCGTGCAGTGCTGCAATCACTCGATGTCCGGAAAGCCAGTGGTCCGGATGGTATTCCAGCGGTAGTCTTGAAAAAATGTGCAGCGGAGTTGTCTCCAATGCTTACGCGCCTGTACCGGCTATCCTACAGTTCGGGTACAGTGCCTTTGCCTTGGAAAGAGGCGAATGTTCAGCCGATTCCCAAGAAGGGGGATCGCTCGGAGCCAGCCAACTATCGACCCATAGCCGTCACCTCAGTGCTGTGCAAAGTGTTCGAGCACATAATCAACAAACAGCTCATGCGGCACCTAGAGGATCACTCCTTAATTAATGACCGGCAATATGGCTTCAGACCGAAACGGTCAACGGGTGATCTTCTAGCATACGTTACCCATCTTTGGGGTGAGGCTATGGACAAGCACGGCGAGTCACTGGCAATTAGTCTTGACATCGCCAAAGCTTTCGATAGAGTCTGGCACAAATCGCTTCTTTCCAAGCTACCTGCCTTTGGTCTGCCTTCTAGGCTGTGCAACTAGGTTGCTAGCTTCCTGCAGGGGCGCCGTATTCGCGTCCTTTGTGACGGACGAGCTTCGGAGTTTCTGCAGGTTAATGCTGGCGTGCCCCAGGGGTCCGTCTTATCACCCACTCTCTTTCTTCTGCATATCAACGACATGCTGTCTACCGGCAATGTTCATTGTTATGCAGACGATAGCACTTTGCATGGGAGTTATCATGGACATCCTGCGGCCAAGCAGTCGGATATCGCGGAGAAAAGGCAGCTTCTTGTCACTGAGCTTGACGGGATCCTGAATCACATTTCTCAATGGGGCTCTGAGAACCTGGTTGAGTTCAATGCCAAGAAGACGCAGGCATGTGCGTTTACAGCAAAAGTATCTTCTTTCCTTCCCCTCCCCACTCTTCAGAGCACGCCACTGCCACTGCAGGACAATCTCAATATCCTAGGTATGGATGTTCGCTGCAACCTGAATAACAAAAACTACATCGAAAGTATCATCAAAACAGCCTCACGAAAACTCGGAGTCCTGAACAGAGTGAGACGGTTTTTCACGCCGGAGCGGCGGTGTCTTCTATACAAGACACAAATTCGCTCCTGTGTGGAGTACTGCTCGCATCTCTGGGATGGTTCAGCAAAGTACTTACTAGATGCTCTCGACAGGTTGCAGCGACGTGCGGTCCGCATCATTGGGAATCCCGAGATCACGAACACCCTAGAACCTTTACAGCTGCGTAGAGATGTTGCGTCCATGGCTGTATTTTACCGTTTGTACCATGGGGAGTGTTCTGATGAGCTCTTCCAATTAGTCCCACCCTCCCCTTTCCTACACAGGACAACGCGTGCAGGTCTTAGATGTCATCCGCACACGGTGCAAAACATCCGATCAAGAACCAAGCGGTTCGGAGACTCTTTCCTCTGTCGCACCATTAAGGCCTGGAATTCATTACCAGCTCACGTGTTTCCTTCTTCCTACAGTCCCGGGTCCTTTAAGCGGGGCGTGAAAAAGCATATGATGAGGCCGTCAAGCTGAGTGTCACCATTGTCACACGGTATGTGTAAGTAATGGTGACCCTCTTTTCTGGGACTTTGCCTTCAGCTTACCATCAGGCAAGGCGAAGTCCAATTGACGTGTCCTATATAAAAAAAAAAAATACTATTAATACATAATAAATGTTTATAACACTACATTTTTAACTCTTTTTAGTATAAACTTGACATAAGTAAGTTTCAACTATCAAAATATCCTAATCGTTAGTAATGGCGTCACGTTGACATTGTGTTTAGTGTATACACAGGATAAATCAAATACATTCATTTTTAAGTATCTGAGCTGATCTACGAACAGTAACTACTAGATACTACATAATAATAAAATCAATATAGATTTGAAGTTACATACTTTCGATTGCAAAGTGTACATTATTTACCACTAGACCATCGTTCGGTATTATAACTGCAGTGGCAGCATTCGGTTACATAGGTATCAATATCATGCAAATACATCATTTATATTACGTAATACTTCATATTAAGCTGTTGTTTTGTCATTGAAAGGTACGACAGAGGTGAATAACCTGAATTTCAATAATTATCTTTACATTTAACCATGCGTAATCTGAAGTAAACCAGTTGTATATTATATCCCTTAGCTTATCTACGGCCACACCCAACCTGCTATACTCTACCCGATTATTAACAAATAAAGTCGCTCCCGGAGAAGCCGAATTCTACAAACTCATAATAGGGTTATTATAACAAGCAAAAGAACTTTGAATACAACAAAAATAACGCTATGGAGATTATGTTGTCACGTGGTTAATGCATTTAGTGTATACATAGGATGAATCAAATACATTCATTTTTAAGTATCTGAGCTGATCTACGAACAGTAACTACTAGATACTACATAATAATAAAATCAATATAGATTTGACGTTACAGTGTATAAGTAATATAATACAGTGTATAAGTGTATAATTAATCTAAATTTACTACAGGACTATGCAATATTTTAGGACTCGTTCCTACTAACATGAGAGAGTCACGCCAACGTTACAACGTTTATAGCAAAAGTTGTGTGTTATGTGTGATGGAGGGCTGCTATTTTAATTAATTATTTTTAAAAATACATGAATGACCCCAGGCTCTAGTTGATATTTTATCTACAGAGAGTGAACGCTTGTCATCATTATTGGACAAGGCTATTTTGTCAACACTCTGAGTAAAAATTTCGTGCTTGATCGATTTAAATATAATGTTTTTTTTACGAATAACAATATCTTTAAATAAAACATCTTTATACTCGTTCATACTAATCCCTCTGACTAAACAAGATTTCACGCCTTTTGCCTTTTTGATAACATTATCGGGAGTTCTTAAACAATAAAGTTTAGATCTCAAACCCACAAATGTATTGACCTCCCATTTCATCCTTAAACAGACCAGGAACTTTTTTGTTCTTTATTGGAATATTGTATTGATTTTGCGCATCATAATTACTGCTATCAAAGTAGTGTAAAAATTCATATTTTAAATCTTGATAAAAGTCATTAGTGTAGATTTTATAGATAAAAGAATCTGTATCTGTATAACACAACTTCACTTGATCTTTGTAAAAAGGTTTCACGGTGTTGTAATGAAAATCGTACATATGAGACTTAGAAAGTTCTAATACAGTGAAACCAATATAAATAGGTTTATTTAAAATAATTTGATCGGCTTTCATTTGTATTGCAACTAAATTTTCAGTCAGAATAGATGATCGATGGGAACACATACACAAACCGCCTCGTATACCATTTTGAATCATACGAATAATAGATAAATCTGATATGAGCTCTAACTGAACATTTGTTTTAAGCAACATTGCGTCGAATGACAAACTAGGAGCAGTAACGTAAAACGCGGGGTCCAGACTATAATGTTGTTTACAAGTTTTTCGAAAATTTTGAAATATATCCGTCAATAATAGTACATCAGTTTTCAGATACAGGTCTGTATATTCGCCTAAATTGTTAATATTGAATTCTTTCCAAACAGTTTGAGCGTGAAAATAATCTTCATCGCTGATGTCATCATTGGTCAATGAGTTATGAAAACAAGATTTAGGTGGTAACGATTTTTCCTCATAAAATTTCCAATCCGACATATAATCATACGGATATACTCCTTTTCTTGTAAGTAAACTGAATTGTCTTTCATCAGGATATTGATAGCGGAGATTTATAAAATCTTCTACTCTCATTGTTTTAGCGAGTTTGTCTAAACTTGTTCCTAAAAAGTTAAAGGAGTCCAAAAATCTTAATTGTATATACTCATTTTTTGAAATAGGAATAAATTTTGTAAAAGTAATATATTTTTCCTTAGTTTTAGCTATTATTTTAATTTGACCGGGAATTTCTCCTAATTTTTTAATAAATAAATGGCAATCGTATCCAGACAAATTATGAAAAAATATGGGAATAAACTTAGGTATTTTATATTGCAGATTACAAATTGAATGAGCTGCGCCGCGATATTTTCCTGAAATATGACAGTGGTCTCTAACCTTATTATTCCATAACATATTTCCACATATGTGACATATTGTCGCATGTTTAAAATCTAACGCATCTTTATCTGTAAATATCATAGTTTCAGATTTAGTAAGAATTTTATGAATTGCGGTCACATCCTTTATTAAGAAATCGATAAATTTAGAAACACAATTTTGACCCCGGTAACTTCTATAGCCTTCTACTGTAGTAGAAAATGCTGACACTATATTATATGCGAATGCTACTGGAACGTGTCGTTGTAAATATGATGTTTTAGCACTTTCTAATTTCTCGCCGGAAATCGGGTTGAGTAATGTTTCAAAATCTGCATATATCACAAAGGGAATATCTTGTTTTCTCTCGTAATTTTTAAATTTTAAGACAGAACCTTCATCCGGCAGAACTGTAACCACCCCTCCACACAGATGATTTTCGAATTCAATTAAAGTTCTAAAAAATAATAAGCATGTTTCACAGAAGTATAGTTTTCCATGGTGTTTAGTCAATTGTTTTCGAACTAAACGCGGTAAATCTTTGATAAGACAAAAATGAGAATGCGTGCTGTTTTCTAAAAATAAAAGATGAACGCTTTTTGATTTTCTATTCCTTGTAGTATACAAAGGACCAATTATTGTTTTGTTATTTCTTAACCCATAAACAAATATATTTAAGGATGGGTTATTTTTCTCAAATATAGCTATATCGGATAACGCAATTGGAAATGATAAATCTTTTATATTCAAAACATTTCGAAAATGAGGATATGATGTAACTCTTTCAGAATATTTCCTGGCAGGATACAATGCCGCGACTATGCTCCATAAAAAACAATAATTATCTTTGTTCATAATATTTAGACATGCTTTTTTATTTGCTATATTTTTTGGTAACGAGATAAATCTAGAACCACCCAAAGGTTGGTATTTATTAATGTTTATTTCTATATGAGAATTAGACAAAAATGCCCAGCCACTGTCTTTTTCTTGAAAACCTTCAATTTTGTTTTTGAGAAACTCCACAGCTGTCTTATAAATCAAATCAAAATCATGGTGCAAATGTATGATATAGTTTTTTGTAGCAAATGATTTCAACTCCTGTTGATCACTTTTGTATATAACAAAAAAAGAAAACTGTTCAAAATTGATCTTGATCGATGTGTGTTTTTTTAACGTTTGATCTATTAAATTTTTAACTTCATCTCTAATGGCATAAAGAAAAATATCTGGGAAATTATGTATTTGTCCGTTAGTTGCAATGATCCGATAGCTTACGATTCGCTCTTTAAAAGAAGACTTAATCATCTGAACGTTATCAGTCATCGTGATCGCGCTATTATTTTTATGAGCATTACTTCGTAAATGCCCAGCCCATTGACGATTAGCTACGAACAATTTACAACCCGTACAGTGAGGCATTTTGAAGTACCTAAGTATATTGTATAAGATCGAGAGTAAATTTAGATTACAAGTATCTACTTACAAACAGCCTCCAGCTGCGTGGCTCAAGTCAACAATAATTCTTAGAATAAGTGTAATACACAAATCTTACAATTATAAAATAATATATAATGGTAAACAGATACACGCCGGTTACTTTGAACGTTTGAAGTAGATACTTGCTTCGGATTGTTGCGGATCTAAAAAAGAAAAAAAATTATTTATATCACATCCTATTTATTATTTAATTTCACATTATACTAAATCATTTTTAAAATATGGTAGAATAAAATATATAAGAAAAAAAAAATTATGATGTATGTATCCATAATACAGAAATATAAAAAAATATTTTAGATTAAAAAATGTGAAAAATTACCTGTATATGTTTTAATTTCCAATTAGATGTGCGCAGATAATCTTCAAAGATCTATTACTAGCGTTTGCTATTTAATAAAAGCATCGACACTTCCTTCGCAGCTTAGTGTAATAACACTCCTAAAAATCGAAAAAAAAAATATGATGTATGTGTCCATAATACAGAAATATAAAAAAATATTTTAGATTAAAAAATGTGAAAAATTACCTGTATATGTTTTAATTTCCAATTAGATGTGCGCAGATAATCTTCAAAGATCTATTACTAGCGTTTGCTATTTAATAAAAGCATCGACACTTCCTTCGCAGCTTAGTGTAATAACACTCCTAAAAATCGAAAAAAAATTATGTTGTATGTATCCATAATATAGAAATATAAAAAAATATTTTAGATTAAAAAATGTGAAAAATTACCTGTATATGTTTTAATTTCCAATCAAATGGAGTATTTTTTAAACTCACACAATACGTTAATTTAATAGTCAATTTTTTTTTAAGAAAAAATATGTATTTTAATATTAAATTTGTTTCTCGTGTGAAACCTAGTGCTTATTCTGTGTAAATGAATACATGTAATTTGAATAATTATTTTGCATTAAATTTTTCACAATAATCAATTCATCAATTTTCGATATCATCAATTTTCGATAGGGTTGATATGCATTCGCATTATGGTACTTAATGTAATTATCAATGTATGCAAATTACGTGTTACTAGTGTGTCAGCCCTAAGTATTTATGAAGCATTAACAAAATTGCACGCTTCCGATTATGCTGACTTAGGGCACGTGCAAATCAATGGGTGCGTTTCAATTAATATAATACTTACAAAAAGAAATGTCAGTTTATCGTTATTTGCTAATTTTGTAAGGTTATTTATAATATATCCGCATAATACTCGTAATACGGTATATAATTTACTTGGTTTTGTCAACATTTTATACATCACTCAGAAGTAATCAGCGTCGGTATAACCGTAACAGTACCTACCTACTTACCTAGTGAGAAACAGTCTCCGAGACTTTCGTCTAAAATGTGAGTATTAAACAAATTTATTTATTACTATTTTCTATGATTTGTTTCTTTGTTTTGGTTTGTGTGTGGGTGTACCTATTTTAGATAGCTATCCATCGAGCTCGGTCCGTACAACAGCGACTTGAATCGATAGCAACTTCTCGGTGAAGTTAAAATCAGCGTATGTACGTAAAGCAGCGATTTACGTATAAACGTTGACTTTAAACATTGCCCACGAATTACTATCGAATCAAATCGCTGTCGCAGGGGACCGAGCTTTAGATAGCTTCCTTCCATACACATGCTCCTGCTATCGTTATTGCTCTCGGAAGCGATCATGATTTCCTCCGGTATGGGCATGCAGCACATTACTTTGTTTTGCCATCGTAGTGTAGTAATTAGTTTCATGGCGATGCCGCTACTTACGGAGGGGCTCAAGCATAGGTATCGCTCTACGAGAAGGCTTACTACACCCTCCTAGTACTGGACTGGCGTATTGAAGAATAGATTGATAAATGTACGGAATTAACTTGACGCGTATTTTTGACATTTATGACAGTCGTCAACGCTTGTCAATTCCATACATTGATCAACGTATTCTACAATATGCTACAAAATTTATTGTCGCTTGTCTAGAGGAGCTTATCTAACAGTCTTGTTTTATTTAAATGTTTCAGGTCTGACTCAGAATTTGACCATCCGCTTCACAGCTCAACTACTAATACATTAAAGAGTAGCAAGAAACGCAAACAAGCTACAAAAAAACCTTCGGCTACTAAGAGGTAATTGACTTGGTTTTTAACTAAATAATTTTGTGTATTATCTTAGCATTGCACTGTTGTTAACTTTTGTGAGAGCGACTGTCGGTTGACGATGTACTCTCAACTTCGAGAAGGGGTCCTGCATCACAGCCTCGATTGTCAATCAACAGGTGTATCGACTAGCAGATGAGGTTGACTTGGTCAGGAGTACTTATATTAGGTATAGGCACAGGTATATCTTAATATTATAACATGTTGATGACGGACGACCGTCTATATGACGTCGTCAACAATGTGATTTAACAATCCTCAAGGTAATTAAATATTTATTGTTTCAGAAGTAATACCCCAAAGACTTCCGATGTGTTCGGAGTCAGTCGTCGGACGGCAGACTCTGATTCAGCATCATCAACATCAGCGGTGCTGTCTTACTTCGTGAACAGAGTGGCCAACGGGACGGAGCGGCGAACAGCAAACACCGTTGGTCACTATCATGTGGACTTAAAAGTTTACGCCACCAGCGACGTCGGCACAACGGAGCCGACGGAACTTTGGAAGAAAGCGCTGGTGCGCATCAAGTTCCAGACCGACGACGACAGCACTCAGTGACGTAAGCTTCAAAACTTGGTGGAGTCCCTTGACGAGGTGTTTGAAGGGTCTCCACCTAGGTTTAGCTCATAAGTACAAAAATAAATAAATATCGTATATTTCAGTAATCGTGTTGTTTTTATTTTTATTTTTTTCTGTATCGTGTCGTGTTATGACACTGTATCGCTGAATATTATGGTTCGATCCCATTAGCGGTGAACAGTGATTTTATTTGATGATAATTTACTTTGGATATGAGATGAGTCTGTTGCGTTAATTATTGTGGTTTGATTCCATAAAGCGTTGATCATTGATTAAGTGCAATTTGATAAAAACCTCATGAGGTTTACTTTGTTGTGTATGAGTCTGTTTGGTTAATTATTATGGTTCGATCCCATAAAATCAATGAACACTATTTGAGTGTTAGGCCTGAGTCTGTTTCACGTTTGCACGGGAAGCGTTAATCGAAAAACGTAGATCGTTGAACGGAAACCCATAAAAGCGTTAAACAGACTGATGCGTTGCATGCCATCGCGTTCGTTTCATCTGTTGCAAATAATAATGTGTTAATGTTGTAAATAGTATATTATTTACCGATTCATCTGTTGTAAAAGTAGTATATTATTGGGAACGATACCTCACAGAGTGAGGCCTGGCCGAACGATGTGGGGTAGAGTGCCCAATAATATACTACTCAGTGGTGGCAGTGATAATGAGTATCAGCCCGGCGATGACGATGAAGACAGCGAAGATATTGAGGTAATTTCGAATTTATTGCAAGTAGTTCAAGAGCTCGTCAAGAACCAGTATCATCACAATCGCGAACTCCAGGAAGTTCATCTTCACCTGTTCTACCTGTGTCGGAATGGAAATCTGATGTTTTACCCATAGGTAGGCAAACTTTTACAGGTACTTATGGGTTACAAAATATAGAGGCTATTTCAGACAATGGAAATGTTTCGTTGACAAAAATAGACGAAATGGTGATTCATACGAACAATTATGCCCATCTTTTGAAACAAGTACGAACTTCACAATTTAGCAGAATGACAAGATGGAAAGATGTGAATAGAGAGGAGCTGAAGATTTTTTCGGTGTTATTATGTACATGGGTCTCAATCCTAAGCCCACAATTGAACATTATTGGAAATTAGATGTGCTATATTACAATCCTCTTATGCATAGAATCAATATGTCGTATAATAGATTTACTACTATACTTAGATGCTGGCACTTTACTGAAGTTCAGATTGGTGTTATTGGAGTGCAACGAACGCATAAAATTGATCCACTAATACATAAAGTAGTAGATAATTTCCGTAGCCTGTATTTACCTGACGGTGTGATAGTGGTTGATGAGTCCATGGTAAAATTTCACGGAAAATTGATTATTAGAACATATAATCCCTCCAAAACTGATCGATACGTCATGAAAATCTACAAAGCGTGTACTGTAAATAGCTACACTTGGTCTTATCAAATTTATTTCGGTACATCAGAGCAACTGCTCTGATGTACCGGAATAAATTTGCCTTCTAACTAGAAGGCTTGGATAAACCTAGAACAACTGTTATCCAACTCACTGAACCGCTTCTGAATGAAGGTCGCCTGATAGTCGCTGATAATTATTACACCAGCGTTCCACTGGCAACGTATTTGAAAGAACAGAAGACTGACCTTTGTGGTACTCTACGCAAAAACAAGAGGCATCTTCCTTCTTCGGAAGTGGTTAAAAAAAAACTGAAAAGGGGCGAGCAAATTGCAATGCAAAAAGATAATCAGTATACAGTTCTGAAATGGCGCGATAAGCGCGATGTTCTCATGATCTCGACTTGTCATGGAGATGGAATGTCAAATGTAACCACAAGAAGAGGTGATGTTATAAAACCCGACGTCATTATCGACTACAATAACGCAAAAAAAGGTAAAATATTAGATTATCAAAATAGCAGATTCTCAATATAACCGAAATAGGACATTCAACGTGAAAAATTAACTTCATTTATTACTACGATTGTTTTCCTAGCTAATCTATTTTAGTTATATTTCCTAAGTATATGTAGAACTATCCATTGAACATAAACAATGACATTACTCATAAAATGATATAAATTCTATTTGCTATTTGTAATGCCATATTTCCTATAAAAACTATTTGCTATTTGTAATACCTAACTGGTCGTCGCATTTGTCATTTCATTACACATCAAATATTTGTTTTGATAATAATATTGTGCAATAATGGATTTAAATTCATGTGAGGAGTCTGGTGTTGAAATTATGAAAAATCAAAAAAACAAGCCCACCATTTTACATGATGGCTATAAGTACAACTTTTTAATGAAAAATAAGTCGGGTACTACAAACTGGCGTTGTTGCAACCAACGTGATTGCCGTACATCAGTTACGCTCAACTGTAAAAATGAGATAGTACGTGTGGGTAAGCATACGTATGCTCGTGATTTTGAACGGAATTTGATAGCTTCAGTTACTGATAGATGCAAAAAAGAGGTATGTGAAAATTTTGAGTCCATTCCTAAAATTTACGAGAAACAGTTTTTAAAAAAACGACTCATTTACGAGTAAAGAATATGCTATTCCGGCGTTTACATCAAAGAAAGATTCACTATACAGAACCCGGAATAAATTCATGATAGTTGGGCATTCAAAATGGTCAAAGTCAAAAAATGTTAGATTGCCGCAACATCTTGTAGAAGATTTCTTTTTATTTGATGACTACAATACTGAATCAGATGATAGAATTATAATTTTTTCAACATTGCCAGGTCCCAAACTCCGCGAACGTTTTCAATCAGTCACAACTATTTACGGTGATGGTACTTTTAAAGCAACACCGACTCCTTTCTATCAATTGTACACATTACATATTAATGTTGCTAGAGACAACGACACGATGGATTTCGTTCCTATTGTGTTCGCTTTACTGCCAAATAAGCACCAGAATACTTACATGCGATTATTCAGTATACTGAAAGAACAATTTCAGTTGAGTATCCGTACATATAAATGTGACTACGAAATCGCAGTTAATAACGCAGTAAGAAAGGTGTTTCCGGATATTAATATTAAAGGATGCTATTATCATTTCATGAATGTTGTATTCAGGAAGAGCAAAAAGTTGGGTTACGATAAAACTGCAGAAGACCGCAAAACTACATATATGTGTACCCTTTTGGCTTTGCTGCCAACAATATTAATCCCAGAAGCATATCTATATATACCCGAGACGGAATTGTCTCAAAATTAATTTGCATATTTTGATAGCCAATGGTTGCAAAAAATAACTTTAGGCATATTTAGCTGCCACAACGAAAAAAATCGTACGACTAATGCGATTGAGGGTTGGCGCCGTAGAATCAATACTAAAATTACATCTAAACCAACCCTCTTTCAGTTTATAAAAATATTGAAGACTGAAGCAGAAACACAGAGCATTAGACTAATAAGAAATTCATTTCATTGCCTTGGTAAAAAAGGGCAAGAAAGCAATTAAACAAAGATAATCAAATAGCCAATATAATATCTAACTGCACCTCAAACAACATTACCGTAAAAACTTGTTTAAATATGTTATCGGCATTAAAGAAAAATTAATAATTTTGATTGCTTTGCACATTGCCATGTTTTAAACGTACCGTTGCCATTGCATTAATTTTTTAAGTAAACATTGATTGTATTTATTGTTGTGCCTTCAAATTAAAAAAATAAAATTAACAAAATATATATGTTTTTTTTCCTTGATTGTACTTTGGCTTTATTGAGAATCTGCTATTTTGATAATCTAATATTTTAAGAATCTAATATTTTGAGAATTTAATATTATGCGAATAAGGGTTTTTAATGTCTGTTGATACTATTTTCGGTGACGGCACATTTAAAGTGTCGCCAAAACCATTCTATCAACTGTACACCTTTCATGTGGACTTAGCACGCAGTGACGATACAATTAGTTTTGTACCATTAATTTACGCGTAGCTCCCTAATAAAAGTCAACGCACGTACGAACGACTATTTTCTATACTAAAAATACAATTTGGGATGGAGTTGTCACTGTATAAATGTGACTATGAAGTTGCCGTCATACAGGCAGTGAAGAAAGTGTATCCGAATGCAAAAATCTAAGTTTTCTATTATCATTTCTAGAAAGCCGTCGAAAGGATGGGCGATAAATTGAATTTCAGTGAATCCCAAGAAGGTCGCGAGATAACACATTTTTGCTCACAATTAGCATTGCTTCCTCCAGTTATTATTCCCGAAGCGTACCTCGTTATAAGTGAAATTGCGCCAAAAAATGAGATAACAACGAAATTTCTAGGCTATTTTAATAGCCAATGGATACAGAAAATCACGAATGAAGTGTTTAGTTGCTACGGAGAAAAAAATAGAACAACTAATGCTGTAGAAGGTTGGCACCGAAGAATTAACGCCTTAATTCCATCCAATCCTTCGCAATTTCAGTTTATACAGAAAATGAAATAGCACAAAAGAATATAATTAAAATAAGAAGAAATGCTCTCTACTGTCCAGATAAAAAAAGAAGGGCAAAAGACAAAACAATTCAGAACATTATTTCTGATTGTATGAGTAACAAAATTACAGTTACCGGTTGTATAAATCTTTTAGCTACAATAACGTGATTTTGAAGAAACCGTTTCTCACTTGTCACACCCCGGAGTATATTTACGAGTATAAAAGATACTTTTAGTTTTTCTGTATGCATTTAAGTGAACTTCTGGTATATTGAGAATCTGGTATTTTGCGCATAAAGGGGTTGTGTTATGACTACTGAATGTTCTCACAACTCTAGACAAGTACAATGTTGTTGCAAAGGATCTATGTTCAAGTGTCCGGAAAGCCGAATATAAACACCTCAACAAAGTCTAGGGAACAAGATGACCCCAATTATTTTTTTTTGTGTAAATCTTGTTTTGCAAATAACTGGCAGCAAATAAATAAAAATAGAATATCATATATATCAATAATACGTCTTTTACGTATGGTTTGTGCAATTTTCTGACTGTAGTCATCATGTCACGTCGTCACTTAAGTCGCGAAGAGATGTTAAGGGCTGTTGGTATGCTGCAAGCTGGACGAACTCAACGCGACGTAGCGGATGCTGTCAACACCCAACCAAGCGTAATTTGCAGACTATGGGCACGCCACAGGTCTACAGGGGATGTTGCCGAACGTCACAGGGGACGAAATAGGGTTACTACCCCGCGACAAGATCGTTTCTTGCAAAATTCCGCAAGGCGGCAACCCACGATTACTGCTCGTCAGTTGGTCGCAGGCCTGCAGTCTCAGCATCAAGTGGTTATTAGCGATCAAACTGTCAGAACAAGACTACACGAAGCCAATCTTTATGCTCGCAGACCGCTTAGGGTTCCAGCTCTTCGACGTGGAAATCGAGGTCGTCGCTTATTGTGGGCTAACGCACATTTACAGTGGACCGACCATCAATGGGCACGGGTTCTGTTTTCCGACGAATCTTGCTTCGGTTTTCATCCTGATTCGAGAAGAGTGCGTATATGGCGAGTTCCTGGACGTCGGAGTCGTCTCCAGAATCCGCAAGAAGTTCATCCTTACCAAGGTGGAACAATCATGGTATGGGCTGGAATTCGCCTTGGTGGAAGGACCGACCTCGTTTGGATACGGGGCAATTTGAATGCAAACCAATACATTCAGGTTATACACCCCATGGTAATCCCTCATCGACAGCAGTTCGGTCAAGATTTTATGTTCATGCAAGATAATGCACGGTCACACACCGCGAGGGTAGTGGTCAATGCGTTAAGCGAGCACAATATGACGACGTTGGAATGGCCTGCTCAGTCTGCCGACCTCAATCCCATAGAGCATGCCTGGGATTTGCTTGGGAGAAGAGCTTTCAGTGATTCTTTGGAAAATCTGAACACTGAAGAACAACTTTTTTTACACCTTCGCAGTGTATGGAGCTATATTCCACAGACGATGATTGACAATCTCATACTAAGTATGCCACGCCGTTGTCGAGCTGTTGCTAATGCTTTAGGAGGTCCTACAGATTATTAAAAACGTTTAAAGTACGGTTAATTACTGTGTTTCTTACTACCTCGTTATTTTTGTGCCTAATCATAGAAGGTTGTAATACTCAATATTGGCACTATTCAATTCTTTCTTAAAAAAAAAAAATTGGTATGAAAATGTTTTTATTAAAATTAAAATTAAAAACGGTATAAAAATACCCTTCTATTGATATAAAACACTCACTATTACAAGAAAGGGTTTTTAAATAAAAACTAGAAATGTCCTTGTTCCCTAGACTTTGTTGATGTGTGTATCATTAAAGACGAATATATTCGCGACGTACAATTTCAATACATTAATGGAGTAATCACTTTAGGGCATGCACTAGATAAGCTTAGATAGATCTCGAAATTTCGGCTCCAGGACTGATGGTTCCATTGGAAAGTTCCATTGATGGGCCCAACAGGATTTTTTAGTCCTTTTGTCCTCACTATTAGGGTGAGTGGGTCCAACAGGATTTTGACGGTACTTATGTCTCCATGTGGGTCCAACAGGATTTTGACGGTACTTATGTCTCCATGTGGGTTCACAAGGATTTTGACGGACTCGTGTCTCCATTGTTCGAAATAGGTGGAGCTGTTAGGATTTATTTAGTAAGTAGGTATTGTAATTCCACTGTTAAGATACTGTCCATGTACAAAGCGTAATAATTGACATTGATTGACATTTGATCTAATAGATTACTCTAATATTGTATTTGCTTTGTAGATTACTGTAATCTATTTGTAAGTAATGCAATATTCACACTTATTTGTAATTTTTTACTAAAATGGGCCAAAACCTGCGTTTTTTGAAAAGAAAGAGTGGTAAAGTTTTGATCTACAATGGTTACCAGTTTTATAAACACACGGTTTATAAAAATACCAGAACTCGTTGGATTTGCAACCGTAAAAAGAAGGATAAATGCCCTGGTGCGATTACAGTTCATGTGAGTGTAAAACTATTTTTTTTTAAATTTATAAATATTAAATACAATAAAAATAAAATAACTATTATACAAGTTATGGCTAAGAACAATTAAAATGCGTCGTAGAATTCCTCCGCATCGCATGCCTCTTGTGGTAGCGTTCCCAGAAGACTGGCAGCATTGCCACGTTGTATGGTAATGCTTATTCTCTGACCTAAAAAGAGGCCAGCCTTCTGGTCACGAGAAGCGTCGACCGTACGCTTCGCAATCTCACGGAAGAGGTTGCGAGTGCTCGGACCCCATGCCCCCAAAGTCTCGACTCCAATCGGCACAAATTCATAATCTCCGATGAGATTGGAGTATTTGCGCCGCTTGAGAGCCTCTGCAGAAGCAGCAGCAGCACCAGCACAGCCGTGCTAGTTATATGGGTAGGAGCCATGGTATCAACGCATGTGGCGTCTCACACCAGAGTCCTACATTTCTTCCATGGCATTAACGACATGCCATCCGGTCTGTTGCCATCGTCACGCGCCAAACCATTTGGTTCTAGTACAGCTGGTACACCGGCGGTGACAAGAGCACAGCGGATTATGTCGTTGAGGCTAACGTGCCGTAGAATTCGCCCAGCGCTCATGCAGCACGACAGACCATGGTGTCCAAGTCTGTCAACGGCTTCTCCACAACGACATTGATGCGGAGAAACACACGGCGCACCTAAACGGAGAACTAAAACTAATTTGATTTAGCCTTTATGGACATTTCGGTGGTCTCTCGAGAGGAACACCAGGATAGTGATAAGAGATAGCGCTGTCTTCGGATTCTTTCTTCTAGATTTTTTTCACATTTTTTATAACTTTTAACCTTTCCTGAAGAATATTTCAAGACTAACATGGTTTTTGGAATTTTGACTAATAAAATGTATGTAAAATCTGTATTTTAATTATTTGAGGGTGAAAATATAGAAAAGATTATAGAGCACGCTACTGAATGGTTGCCGGATGAGGCTAGAAATATGGTAGCATTAGCTCTTGATTATGTAAAAGCAAGAGCAGCAATTACAACAGAACCAATCCCTGTTATCTTCAAGGTAGTCATGGCACCATTGTATGATATGGGACTTGACAAAGTTACAAAAACTTCGTATGAGAGTTCAAAAACATCCATATATGCTAAAAGAAAACAAGAATTTAAAGTTAAAAAATTGATCTACAATAATATCCAGGACGTAGAAATCCCGGCAAAATTTATATCATTTTTAAAGGCAGATTTACAGTGATGGACGGAGAGTTATGGTTTTTTATACAGAATATTTTAAGCAGCTATTGGAAAATATGGACGAGTATTATGGGGATGGTACTTTTCGAAGCACACCCGTTCCATTCTCTCAATTATATACCTTACACGGTAACTTTAAAAGTACGTCAGAAACAACAAATATAGTACCGCTGATATATTGCCTTATGAGTAATAAAACTGAACAGTCTTATATTGTACTTTTTGAATTATTAAAAACACAATGTCCAGAGTGGAATCCAAAAGTTTTCCATTGGGATTTTGAGACAGCAGTAACAAATGCGTTAAGAAAGGTGTTTCCAACTATTAAAATTGTACGGTGCTATTATCATTACATAAATTCCCTGTGGCGAAAAGCAAAATGTCTAGGTTTGAAAGCCAAAATCGCATAGTAGGTTTGTGTACAGCACTTCCATAATTACCTGTGGATTGTATGTACGAGGAATGGAATTATATCCAGTCAGAATGCAATGAGATGCTAAAGTTAAAACCATTTATGCATTACATGAATACATTTTGGTTTAAAAATGAACAATTTGTCAAAGAATGATGTGTATAATATAATCAACTTCATCATACAAATAATTTTGCGGAAGGGTGGCATGCTCGAATAAACCGTATGATAAATAAAAATTATGTGACGATCGCTAAGTTGCTTTCTGTTCTAGAAAAGGATGCGTCTATTAACTGATTCAGTGCGGATGGCGCCGGGGAGGCGCCATGTAAATTTTTTGAGCCCATAAAACTTGTAGAAATTTCAGTTTAAAGGCTTCACTTAGAACAAAAGTATTCTAATTTGACACGGAGATCATGCCAGTGGCATCGTTTGTGGCATATTGCATGAATTTGAAATCTTCAGATGCTGTAAACCTTTTTTCAAGGTCTACCCCTATACCAAATTTCATTGCAGTATCTTAAAAAATGACAAACTTTACTGAGGCAGCAATCATCTCATTCGTTTTCATCATCGTCATCATTATCACCAACATCATTTACTCATTATCATCATCATTTCATCATATCATCATCATCTTTGTGACGGACGCGCTTCGGAGTTTCTGCAGGTTAATGCTGGCGTGCCCCAGGGGTCCGTCTTATCACCCACTCTCTTTCTTCTGCATATCAATGACATGCTGTCTACCGGCAATGTTCATTGTTATGCAGACGATAGCACTTTACATGGGAGTTATCATGGACATCCTGCGGCCAAGCAGTCAGATATCGCAGAGAAAAGGCAGCTTCTTGTCACTGAGCTTGACGGGATCCTGAATCACATTTCTCAATGGGGCTCTGAGAACCTGGTTGAGTTCAATGCCAAGAAGACGCAGGCATGTGCGTTTACAGCAAAAGTATCTTCTTTCCTTCCCCTCCCCACTCTTCAGAGCACGCCACTGCCACTGCAGGACAATCTCAATATCCTAGGTATGGATGTTCGCTGCAACCTGAATAACAAAAACTACATCGAAAGCATCATCAAAACAGCCTCACGAAAACTCGGAGTCCTGAACAGAGTGAGAAGATTTTTCACGCCGGAGCAGCGGTGTCTTCTATACAAGACACAAATTCGCTCCTGTGTGGAGTACTGCTCGCATCTCTGGGATGGTTCAGCAAAGTACTTACTAGATGCTCTCGACAGGTTGCAGCGACGTGCGGTCCGCATCATTGGGAATCCCGAGATCACGAACACCCTAGAACCTTTACAGCTGCGTAGAGATGTTGCGTCCATGGCTGTGTTTTACCGTCTGTACCATGGGGAGTGTTCTGATGAGTGTCCGTGAAAAAGCATATGATAAGGCCGTCAAGCTGAGTGTCACCATTGTCACACGGTATGTGTAAGTAATGGTGACCCTCTTTTCTGGGACTGCCTTCAGCTTACCATCAGGCAAGGCGAAGTCCAATTGACGTGTCATATATTAAAAAAAAAAATATCATTTTAAATAAGAAATCTCTTCTTCATCATAGCGTTATCTCAGTCGCATCCGAAGCCAGTAGCTTGGAGTCTGAGGTCCGCTTTACCAGTCTAACTGCGGATTTGGCTGAACTTCGATATTTTCTGTGAAATGATTGCCATCCGACGTCCACAACCCGAATATCGGGTGATATCGAAGCATTGCAGCTAGACCAGCAGTCGCACTCACTAGCGCTACGCCACGGAAGCTCTTAAAGAAATATTAATATAAAATAAGTCTTGACACAAAGGTCTGGATACCAGTGTCATAAAATCATTATAAAAAAAAAAACATTTTGTCGGTGAATGCGGCGACTGCAGAGACTGCGGCGCGGATAGATGAGCGAGGCCATTAACAAAATGCGATGACTGCGGGTATTGCGGCGCGTGCGGCGCGGCTAGATGCGCGCTCACCTTAAATCTCCCTACTATAACAACAGTACTTTTAATCACGTGATTTCAACAAATACTTAATAAAGCAGAAGCCTCTGGGACCCACAATACCTACCTATTCGGGTAAAGTCCATTTCACTACACAAATCATCGACTAAAATTTGTATTGTTTAAAAATAAAACTACCCACTATTCATAATTGTTTGCGCCGCCGACTTTGCTTGTGCACTTGGACTCCGTGATCTTACATATGTGACGATATTTTCTTGTGTTATTGGACTCTTGCACAGATTACACCTGTTACTGAACCGTCTTATGTTACAACTAGGAAGAAACAATCGTCTCCTATTTCTAAAATAGATAAATTACCTAATGTGTCACAAACGATTCCGCATTGTTCCACTCCCTCGACACCCGTCCTTGATCTGGATGATATATCCACCGATCAGGTGGTAGTGCAGCATGATACTTTTCTTACCATGGAACAAACGTTGTCAAGGAGTGTAGATTACACAATCATTGAGTTTAACTCAATTCCGGAATTACAAGAAACTATTACGCAGCTTCAGTCGGATTTATACGGTTCTCAAAATCAGTTAGAGAACATAATATTAGAGAATAACGACCTTCGTAATCAAGTCATAAAATTGACCAAGGAAAACATGACATTGAAAAATTTTCTATCAAATTCTTCAGTAAAGAAGAATGACTTCCCAGGAGGTGTGCAAAAACGTAGACGCTCCTAGCGGCATGTGGATATAAGTACATTTGTTACACCTCCTAAACGTGAGATCGAGACTGATGTGCGACTTAACGAGAAGATTTTAAAACAACAACAACGACTCAATACCCTAGAAAAATAATTAAAACAGGCCAAATTGGAAATAACAAATTTAAATAAACAAATAGAGTGCCTGCAACGTGCATTGAAAAGTACAAAAAGTGAAGAGTCTTCATTTGCTCAACGCATTACTGACACAACTTCAATGGGTAGGACACATAAACGGGGAAAATTGTGCATTTTGACTAACAGTAACACTTCCGGTACCTTGCAAGTGGTCGAAGATACTTTTGGCCAAGAATTCGATTACTGTAGGTGTGTCTTGCCTAACTGTGACTTAGAACGAATGCTCAAAAATATTGACGCTAAATTAGTAAATTTTGAAGAAAATATAGACAAAAAAATTTTAAGTATAATATGCAAGATTACGCTACATTAGTAAGAAAAATTAGAGATTCTTTGGAACATATAACGCATACAAATATAGTAATATGTGCTCCCACGTATGTATGTGGGGCATAGATTTATGATTATAAAATTGATTTATTTAATAATTTATTAAATTTAGATTTGCAAAATAATAACTATGTACACTTCATTGATACAAATCGTAATTTATCTTTTGACATGTTTTCATATAATAATGGCAAACTGAATAAATATGATATTAAATATATGTACAGAGATATACTGGAGATTATACAGAATTGTCGCAGCCCTATAATCACTTCACATTCTGTTAAAAAAGATCGTCAACCTCTGCAGTTTTTTCTTGAACAACAACTATGCTGGGAAAATAGTGTTAAGTTTATAAGTTTTGTAACAAAATATAACTAATAGAGTAGCGCCGTCTATGGTCGTTCTATGTACAACTTAATTGTCTATGATGTGAATAATAACAGTCTGTAGTTGTCAAGCCAAGCTGCGTATCATTTATAAATAGTGACCAGTAAATGTTCTTCTCGTAATGAACAACGTACCTTTGGGTCCAAAATTAAAGCACACAATAAAAAAAATTTGATTTACTACTAGAATGTCAGAAGCCTTCGCACAAAAACTACTGACTTCTATAATAATGTTTCCATATGTTGCTATGATTTTATATTTCTCAATGAAACCTTCCATCGATTCAGTATACGATTCGGAACTATTCCCTTCGGATTATATAGTGCTGCGTAAGGATCGTGCTGGCAATACCGGATGGGGTGGTGTCCTACTTGCAGTAAAGATATGTTATACCGTAAAATTAATAGAAGATATAGATGATTTAACTGTGGATAAAGAAATATTGTTTGCTTTAATAAGTTGGAAAAATGTAAGGTTACTGGTATGTGTTGTGTATTTGCCTCCGAGTTATAATGATCAAAAATATTTAGATGTCTTAACCTGCATGGAGAATGCTGTTTCTAAATACTCCAAGCACCATTTTCTGATTATTGGTGATTTCAATTTATATTCTTGTAGTGCCTATGTGAAACTGCAGTTTGATAACTTTTTGAACTATTGTAAATTGCGGCAATGTAATAACATCTGCAATAAACAGGGACGCATCTTGGATTTGATTCTTACTACTCTGGATACTAATGTTGTGACTGTAACATCAGATATTGAACCAATGGTAAAAATTGATACTCTCCATCCACCCTTGGAAGTGTTGCTTTCCATGTCGAGAGGCACTTCGACTGGCGGTGGGCGGGTCGTGAGGCAGGAACACGTTGTTATGTCCGTTTGGAATTTCCGAAAAGCAGACTTTTATGGCCTATACTCAGATATTGCTGGTACTGATTGGTCAGATTTAATACAACAGCGTGACGCTAAGGTGGCTGTGGATACGCTGTATAACAAATTGAACAACATAATCGAAAAGCATGTTCCTTTAAAAAAATATCCATCTAGTCATAAATATATATATCTAACTTGGTACACTAGTGAAATAATATATTATATAAAATTAAAGTATTTTCACTTGAAAAAGTTTAAAATTTATGGACTACAAGTTAATGGAGAAGTGTTCAAATATTATAGGACCAAAGTCAAGGATCTCATTGATATAGCTTTTAAGAAGTATGTATATGCCGTGGAGAATAAAGGTTGGACCTCATCTGGCAGCACGGAATCGCCTTTTTCCGTCGCCCTTTCTCTTTCTGTCGCTTAGAACTGCCATTTGCTAGACCGAGACAGAAAGAATAATGCGATAGCACGCGGCGGAATCCTCGAGGCGATCGGCATCACGGACAAAATGCAATGGTCGGCAGGGAGACTCCGGAACGCTAACGCATACTTTCACCGCCGATCACTTGCTATCGCATGCTGTCTCACTCTATCGTACAATGGCGCACGCGGCCGCTCGCCAGCTCAGTGCAGCCTGCCGCATGCCGTACGGAGGGAAATAACAATGACTGATGAAAATTTGATAGTTTTAGTGCAGAAATATCCTTGTCTTTATGACATGGAGTCGGCGGAATACAGTGACCAACACCGTAAAGAGAATGCTTGGGAAGAAATAGGGAAAATAACAAATCTCAGGGGTAAGTATTTTTATGAATTCGATTTATTTTTTAAAATTTGTAGGTAAACACACATATTAAAGAGAAATGTATTTATTATTCTAATAGGTACATATTATTTATGCTAGACGCATTCATAAACTTTCTCCCAAATTGAGAATTTGAGAAAATTCCTGCATCACTATTTTTACCGTAGGAACCAACATCCACAATAACAAAATTATTTTCTGCATCTACAACTGCTAGTAGTACTACACTGAAAGTTTTTTTGTAATTAAAAAACATGCTACTACTATTTTGAGGTGCTTGGCACACAGCATGTTTCTCATCGATTGCGCCGACGCAATTAGGAAAGTTCCAAATTGTTGCAAATTTGTCTTCTATTGCTTTCCAATCTTCTGTAGTTGGTGCCTGTACTACTATCGGCGATAATATATCCCATAATGCTTGACTTGTTTCCAATACAATTTGACGAGCTGTTTCCTTCCCCATTCGATAATCATATAGCTATGGGTATACTAGTAATATAGCGAGTACAACGACGTCGTCTATGGGGTATGCATCAACTGCAACGACGTCTTCTGCGAGATATACACCAACTACAACGACGTCATTGGAAGGGTATACACCAACTACAACGACGTCGTTGGAAGGGTATACATCAACTGCAACGACGTCTTCTGCGAGATATACACCAACTATAACGACGTCGTTGGAAGGGTATACACAAACTACAGCCACGTTGTCGTCGACATACAATGAACAGTTTGATGATTCTATCTACTAAGAAAATGGCAAAATTATGTGTAAATCTACATCAAACACTTATTTGATATTAAAGTTGTGATTATTAAATTATTGTTGTTGTTTCCCATGGATGATTAAACTTGTGATATTGTTATTTGAGGACTTTTCTCCTTACTTATTGTAGTTGTGATTATAAAGAAAAAGTTGTTAATTGTTTCTCAGATTTGATTAAAGGATTAATTAATAATAGTGTATTTTACTTACTTTAGACAAACACACAATCTTTGTTTCACTGAGATGCACTTCCGGAACTTTGTGTTTTGCTTTTGAAGAGTAGGCTGCAGTAGGTCAACTAATTCATTAAAATCATTTAAAGTCATTCCATAATAATCTACGAAACTATCTGGATATGTTACTAAATCCGGAAAATGCGTAACATATTGTCCATGAACCGCTCTCTGCTTCCAAAAAGGATGAACCCAGTATCTCCGTTTTATTTTGCGAATGCGTTTCTTTTTATTATTTTGATTTTGCATTTCTTGCAAAATACACGTTAGAATCACTGCTCTCTCTCCCGTGGTCCTATCCATCTCGCGCTTGAAACTAAACTGATCATGAAAGAACGCGGCAGTATGCCACCCATGCTGCAGCATGCTGACGCGTGCGATCGCCTTTCATATATTAAAAAAAAAAATATCATTTTAAATAAGAAATCTCTTCTTCATCATAGCGTTATCTCAGTCGCATCCGAAGCCAGTAGCTTGGAGTCTGAGGTCCGCTTTACCAGTCTAACTGCGGATTTGGCTGAACTTCGATATTTTCTGTGAAATGATTGCCATCCGACGTCCACAACCCGAATATCGGGTGATATCGAAGCATTGCAGCTAGACCAGCAGTCGCACTCACTAGCGCTACGCCACGGAAGCTCTTAAAGAAATATTAATATAAAATAAGTCTTGACACAAAGGTCTGGATACCAGTGTCATAAAATCATTATAAAAAAAAAAACATTTTGTCGGTGAATGCGGCGACTGCAGAGACTGCGGCGCGGATAGATGAGCGAGGCCATTAACAAAATGCGATGACTGCGGGTATTGCGGCGCGTGCGGCGCGGCTAGATGCGCGCTCACCTTAAATCTCCCTACTATAACAACAGTACTTTTAATCACGTGATTTCAACAAATACTTAATAAAGCAGAAGCCTCTGGGACCCACAATACCTACCTATTCGGGTAAAGTCCATTTCACTACACAAATCATCGACTAAAATTTGTATTGTTTAAAAATAAAACTACCCACTATTCATAATTGTTTGCGCCGCCGACTTTGCTTGTGCACTTGGACTCCGTGATCTTACATATGTGACGATATTTTCTTGTGTTATTGGACTCTTGCACAGATTACACCTGTTACTGAACCGTCTTATGTTACAACTAGGAAGAAACAATCGTCTCCTATTTCTAAAATAGATAAATTACCTAATGTGTCACAAACGATTCCGCATTGTTCCACTCCCTCGACACCCGTCCTTGATCTGGATGATATATCCACCGATCAGGTGGTAGTGCAGCATGATACTTTTCTTACCATGGAACAAACGTTGTCAAGGAGTGTAGATTACACAATCATTGAGTTTAACTCAATTCCGGAATTACAAGAAACTATTACGCAGCTTCAGTCGGATTTATACGGTTCTCAAAATCAGTTAGAGAACATAATATTAGAGAATAACGACCTTCGTAATCAAGTCATAAAATTGACCAAGGAAAACATGACATTGAAAAATTTTCTATCAAATTCTTCAGTAAAGAAGAATGACTTCCCAGGAGGTGTGCAAAAACGTAGACGCTCCTAGCGGCATGTGGATATAAGTACATTTGTTACACCTCCTAAACGTGAGATCGAGACTGATGTGCGACTTAACGAGAAGATTTTAAAACAACAACAACGACTCAATACCCTAGAAAAATAATTAAAACAGGCCAAATTGGAAATAACAAATTTAAATAAACAAATAGAGTGCCTGCAACGTGCATTGAAAAGTACAAAAAGTGAAGAGTCTTCATTTGCTCAACGCATTACTGACACAACTTCAATGGGTAGGACACATAAACGGGGAAAATTGTGCATTTTGACTAACAGTAACACTTCCGGTACCTTGCAAGTGGTCGAAGATACTTTTGGCCAAGAATTCGATTACTGTAGGTGTGTCTTGCCTAACTGTGACTTAGAACGAATGCTCAAAAATATTGACGCTAAATTAGTAAATTTTGAAGAAAATATAGACAAAAAAATTTTAAGTATAATATGCAAGATTACGCTACATTAGTAAGAAAAATTAGAGATTCTTTGGAACATATAACGCATACAAATATAGTAATATGTGCTCCCACGTATGTATGTGGGGCATAGATTTATGATTATAAAATTGATTTATTTAATAATTTATTAAATTTAGATTTGCAAAATAATAACTATGTACACTTCATTGATACAAATCGTAATTTATCTTTTGACATGTTTTCATATAATAATGGCAAACTGAATAAATATGATATTAAATATATGTACAGAGATATACTGGAGATTATACAGAATTGTCGCAGCCCTATAATCACTTCACATTCTGTTAAAAAAGATCGTCAACCTCTGCAGTTTTTTCTTGAACAACAACTATGCTGGGAAAATAGTGTTAAGTTTATAAGTTTTGTAACAAAATATAACTAATAGAGTAGCGCCGTCTATGGTCGTTCTATGTACAACTTAATTGTCTATGATGTGAATAATAACAGTCTGTAGTTGTCAAGCCAAGCTGCGTATCATTTATAAATAGTGACCAGTAAATGTTCTTCTCGTAATGAACAACGTACCTTTGGGTCCAAAATTAAAGCACACAATAAAAAAAAATTGATTTACTACTAGAATGTCAGAAGCCTTCGCACAAAAACTACTGACTTCTATAATAATGTTTCCATATGTTGCTATGATTTTATATTTCTCAATGAAACCTTCCATCGATTCAGTATACGATTCGGAACTATTCCCTTCGGATTATATAGTGCTGCGTAAGGATCGTGCTGGCAATACCGGATGGGGTGGTGTCCTACTTGCAGTAAAGATATGTTATACCGTAAAATTAATAGAAGATATAGATGATTTAACTGTGGATAAAGAAATATTGTTTGCTTTAATAAGTTGGAAAAATGTAAGGTTACTGGTATGTGTTGTGTATTTGCCTCCGAGTTATAATGATCAAAAATATTTAGATGTCTTAACCTGCATGGAGAATGCTGTTTCTAAATACTCCAAGCACCATTTTCTGATTATTGGTGATTTCAATTTATATTCTTGTAGTGCCTATGTGAAACTGCAGTTTGATAACTTTTTGAACTATTGTAAATTGCGGCAATGTAATAACATCTGCAATAAACAGGGACGCATCTTGGATTTGATTCTTACTACTCTGGATACTAATGTTGTGACTGTAACATCAGATATTGAACCAATGGTAAAAATTGATACTCTCCATCCACCCTTGGAAGTGTTGCTTTCCATGTCGAGAGGCACTTCGACTGGCGGTGGGCGGGTCGTGAGGCAGGAACACGTTGTTATGTCCGTTTGGAATTTCCGAAAAGCAGACTTTTATGGCCTATACTCAGATATTGCTGGTACTGATTGGTCAGATTTAATACAACAGCGTGACGCTAAGGTGGCTGTGGATACGCTGTATAACAAATTGAACAACATAATCGAAAAGCATGTTCCTTTAAAAAAATATCCATCTAGTCATAAATATATATATCTAACTTGGTACACTAGTGAAATAATATATTATATAAAATTAAAGTATTTTCACTTGAAAAAGTTTAAAATTTATGGACTACAAGTTAATGGAGAAGTGTTCAAATATTATAGGACCAAAGTCAAGGATCTCATTGATATAGCTTTTAAGAAGTATGTATATGCCGTGGAGAATAAAGGTTGGACCTCATCTGGCAGCACGGAATCGCCTTTTTCCGTCGCCCTTTCTCTTTCTGTCGCTTAGAACTGCCATTTGCTAGACCGAGACAGAAAGAATAATGCGATAGCACGCGGCGGAATCCTCGAGGCGATCGGCATCACGGACAAAATGCAATGGTCGGCAGGGAGACTCCGGAACGCTAACGCATACTTTCACCGCCGATCACTTGCTATCGCATGCTGTCTCACTCTATCGTACAATGGCGCACGCGGCCGCTCGCCAGCTCAGTGCAGCCTGCCGCATGCCGTACGGAGGGAAATAACAATGACTGATGAAAATTTGATAGTTTTAGTGCAGAAATATCCTTGTCTTTATGACATGGAGTCGGCGGAATACAGTGACCAACACCGTAAAGA
The DNA here is from genome assembly GCA_963662185.1 of Eilema griseolum. Lineage (NCBI taxonomy): Eukaryota > Metazoa > Arthropoda > Insecta > Lepidoptera > Erebidae > Eilema > Eilema griseolum. Next base: position 20,677,446 of record OY759231.1, on the reverse strand, counting down.
GAATGCTTGGGAAGAAATAGGGAAAATAACAAATCTCAGGGGTAAGTATTTTTATGAATTCGATTTATTTTTTAAAATTTGTAGGTAAACACACATATTAAAGAGAAATGTATTTATTATTCTAATAGGTACATATTATTTATGCTAGACGCATTCATAAACTTTCTCCCAAATTGAGAATTTGAGAAAATTCCTGCATCACTATTTTTACCGTAGGAACCAACATCCACAATAACAAAATTATTTTCTGCATCTACAACTGCTAGTAGTACTACACTGAAAGTTTTTTTGTAATTAAAAAACATGCTACTACTATTTTGAGGTGCTTGGCACACAGCATGTTTCTCATCGATTGCGCCGACGCAATTAGGAAAGTTCCAAATTGTTGCAAATTTGTCTTCTATTGCTTTCCAATCTTCTGTAGTTGGTGCCTGTACTACTATCGGCGATAATATATCCCATAATGCTTGACTTGTTTCCAATACAATTTGACGAGCTGTTTCCTTCCCCATTCGATAATCATATAGCTATGGGTATACTAGTAATATAGCGAGTACAACGACGTCGTCTATGGGGTATGCATCAACTGCAACGACGTCTTCTGCGAGATATACACCAACTACAACGACGTCATTGGAAGGGTATACACCAACTACAACGACGTCGTTGGAAGGGTATACATCAACTGCAACGACGTCTTCTGCGAGATATACACCAACTATAACGACGTCGTTGGAAGGGTATACACAAACTACAGCCACGTTGTCGTCGACATACAATGAACAGTTTGATGATTCTATCTACTAAGAAAATGGCAAAATTATGTGTAAATCTACATCAAACACTTATTTGATATTAAAGTTGTGATTATTAAATTATTGTTGTTGTTTCCCATGGATGATTAAACTTGTGATATTGTTATTTGAGGACTTTTCTCCTTACTTATTGTAGTTGTGATTATAAAGAAAAAGTTGTTAATTGTTTCTCAGATTTGATTAAAGGATTAATTAATAATAGTGTATTTTACTTACTTTAGACAAACACACAATCTTTGTTTCACTGAGATGCACTTCCGGAACTTTGTGTTTTGCTTTTGAAGAGTAGGCTGCAGTAGGTCAACTAATTCATTAAAATCATTTAAAGTCATTCCATAATAATCTACGAAACTATCTGGATATGTTACTAAATCCGGAAAATGCGTAACATATTGTCCATGAACCGCTCTCTGCTTCCAAAAAGGATGAACCCAGTATCTCCGTTTTATTTTGCGAATGCGTTTCTTTTTATTATTTTGATTTTGCATTTCTTGCAAAATACACGTTAGAATCACTGCTCTCTCTCCCGTGGTCCTATCCATCTCGCGCTTGAAACTAAACTGATCATGAAAGAACGCGGCAGTATGCCACCCATGCTGCAGCATGCTGACGCGTGCGATCGCCTTTTTTGTCTGCAGAATGCGATAGCGCGCGTCCGCATGTGGCAGCGTACTGCAGCACGTGGTACCACAGGCGAAACAAATGCGATTCCGTGCTGCCAGATGAGGTCCAACCCTAATATTACTCGTGACCCGGCCAGTTTTTGGAAATACGTGAGGGACAAACGTAGAGATATGCGCCAAGGCAGGGAATATAACTACAATATTGTAACTGTCGAAGGTCAGGAAGCGGTCGATGCTTTTGAGCAGTATTTTAGTTCTGTCTTTCATCCAAACATACCGGTGCTGGATCCTGAGGTAGCTGAGCGAGAAGCAATTGACGCAGGCTATAATTACACCGACACTTATAATTACACCAACTTTAACGTGGGACACATAAATGCTTCTGACTTAAAACAGGCGGTTCGGCGACTGAAGCCGTCCTCTGCGTATGGTCCCGATAACATACCCACGTTTTTTTTTATTTATTTATTAAGAGCAGCTTACAAGGTATACACCAGCACATTACATTTTACCTTAAGTCTAATTTACATTTGTTTGGTGCTACCTCAACTACAAGCTGCCACGGCATGCATTGAGAAGCAAGAATACAATTGATTAAAGTAATTACATAAAAATTATCTGTTTACCACAGAAACCTAAATTATGGAAATTAAAATTACTGAGACTAATATGAGTAGGTACTTAAAAAAACTAGTAGTTGTGGGATGGGTTTAAAATCAAGAATCTAAATTTAGCCAAGGATTGTCCGAAGATATCCAAAGCGCACCCCTTCGAAACATTGTTGTATGTGTGTTGGAGCCGGTTCATAGGCGAATGGAGTCCTAGATTGCTTTTTGCTTTTTTGGGAACAAATAAATGGAATCGTGATTCACGCGGAAGTTTCTTGAGGGTACTAAATGTAATATTTTCAAGAAGAGACGGGCAATCATGGACTCCCCTCGCCACTTTGTACAGAAACATTAGATCTAATAGTTTTCTTCGATCTTTGAGACTATGCAAATTGAAATGCTTTAAGCGTTTTTTGTATGAGGCTAGAGTCTTAGCGTTATGATGGTGGTAAGTTAGATGGTATAAGAAACGCTTCTGAACTCGCTCAAGTGCATTAATGTGGACCTCGTAATGAGGAGACCAAACCTGACTACAGTATTCAAGCCTCGATCTGACCAATGTCCTAAATAAGGTAATCTTTGTTGATTGTTTCTTAAAGTTTTTACAATTTCTAAGTACAAATCCTAAAATCCTGAAACCTTTTGTAGTAACATTCTTAATGTGAGGAATAAAACTTAATTTCTTATCTAGTAACACCCCCAAGTCGCGGATATTATCTACTTCATTGAGAGGTATGTCATTTATAGTGTAGGTATTCCTAAGGGGACATGTGTTCCTTGTGAATTGAATATAATGACATTTATTAATGTTTAACTTCATGTAGTTCTTAGTACACCATTGGGAAAGTCTGTTTAAGTCGTCCTGTAAAAGTTTGGGGTCATTAAGTGAGGAAATTGGTTTAGAGACTTTCAAATCATCGGCGTACATATATATTTTTGAGTTTATAAAGCAGGAGGTGATATCATTGATGAAAATGTTAAAGAAAACTGGACCAAGATGAGAGCCTTGTGGGACACCAGGAAGCGTTAGTGAATGACGCGTAGCTATCAGCGCGCACGGTGGTCAGCGCTGATAACTACGCGGCCGTACGCGTCCCGCGTCGGCCCCGCGTAGCTGTCGGCGCTGACGATCGCACGAGCGCCTCTGCTTTCAGTGACCGTTCTAGTCAGGCATGGGACACTTCCCTACTTGGACTCAAAACTTGGCGTCGTGAAATTCCAACCAATCAGCTTTTTTCTGTAACCAATCAGAGGAAAGTAGTAGTTGTCTCTGATTGGTTACAAAAAAAGTATACTTGCCTAAAGAAAATAATCGATTTCTTTCAACAGGCAAACTTCCCTTCTTCTGATTGGTTAATTGACGTATTTGACATTTCTGCTGATTGGTTCATTTTTCTGGACGCCGAGTGGCGATTGGCGAGTTTATAACGTTGTCATTTTTCTCCTAGACGCCATATTCGTATATTTGTTTTGAATTACTTGTCAATTTGCGAAATTTTACCGGTGCTCTGTTTTCGTGTCGGTGAAAATATTGTTAAAATTGTCGATTTCTGCTTTAAATATCAACTGCTTACGTTGAGTTGAGTGACTACTCCTCCGTAGCGTTGGATACTGCTAGTTTATACTGTTTTGTGTGAAATTGACTCCTTGTGTTTTGTGAGAAATTGACTCTGTTTTGTGAGATATTGACTCTTATTTAGTTTTTTGAGATATTGAATCTATGTTCAGCGCCAATAGGTTTGTATTGCTAACCGATTATTACATATTATATCATCAGCAGTTGTGAACTGAGCATAATTGAGTTTTACGTAACGGACAACGTTATGACAACATCTATTATCATAGAGGCCGTTACTTTGTATAATTTAGTGAATCCTGTTTTCTTCTTCCTCCGAGTATTAATCCCAATCGTATCCAAAGACTACAATAGGTCAGCTTTCGCTTATCACAGGGTACGCTCTCCTGCTTCTTAGGAGTGCAGAACTCCTTTGCCAGTGCCGCATCCGTCAATTAATAGGTGTTTAATGCACAGCATTATATATGATAGATGGCGCTAGTTGCCGTGTTGACATCGACTCAGTGTATAATAGTACAAAATAAATAGTAAAAACTGACTTATTGCAACAAATCATAGTCAATCTAATAGCTAAAGTGATAATACCGAAGGTCAAATGTTATCTTCGTGAAATGTGAAGTGTATCAAATAAAATAACTCATCGACAGTGACTAACTATTTGAGTATTTTGTGTTGGAAATTGAAACTGTACCTGCTTGGACGTTGGTTTATACTGTTTGTACCATCACAGTTAACCCTAATTACAGAAAACAATCGTACCTTAGTGCATATTACAGTGATTTCAATAATTGCAGCATTTTTCAGCCGTTATTTTTCACATATTTGAATGGTCGATCAAACATTTTGACTTAATTTGTAACAGCGACATCTAACGAAGTAAGGTTGCACTCGCAGTACTCTGAACAATATTGATTGTATTGTAAATGACTTCACTACAAACTAAAACATTGGTTGGCAAACGTCGCAAGATGTCATTAGTGACCTGTAAAAAATGCAAAAAACAAGTCGACCGTGTGAACTCGATGTCGTGTGCAGAATGCAAGGAATTTTTCGATTACGACTGCATTGGTGTTGAGATCCAGCACAAAAACTCCAAAATTAATACCTGGCGGTGTAATCTGTGTAAAGTAAAGATAATGTCGAAAAATAAGCCCAGTACAGAGCAGTCCTTTATAACCCACAGAAAAAAAACAAATTTAGTGTCGCCACAGGTGAAGTCTCTTCGGTCGCCCAATGGTCCCAATGCAATCCCACTCACGAGTAGCCCCATTGGGGCCGCAGACGCAGATAATCACTCAGACTTTGTATCTACTGGCACCTCATTGAACACGCTTGTAAATGTAAATGTAGATCAACCTCTTTCAAGAAGTATGGACTATACTGTAACAGACCTATTGTCTATACAAGAAATGCAGGAATCAATTAACAAATTACAATCAGAACTGGAGAGCTCTCAGAATGAACTAGAAATTATTATTCTGGAAAATAACGACCTCCGGCAGCAAATTGACAGGTTATGTAGGGATAACCTAACTTTGAAAAAATTATTAACCGAAAAGGTGAGTCAAAATGCACCGAAAAAAAGATGTTCCCTTCAAAGAACTATGGTAAGCGCCATCTGCACACCTTCCCGGCGCTTTACCTTAGACCCTATTGTGTCAGACACCATGGAAACTGTAACATCAATGCAGGCATCTATCATGGATTTGGAACAGCAGCTCAACGAAGCCAAAAAAGAGATAGATCGCCTTAATATACTAATTATTTCGCTGCAGAAAGCTGTAAGTGTAACTCGCCAGGATAACGTCAGCTGCCAGTCACCAGGTAGCAAAATCAATAATGAAGAGACCTACCTACCAAACCCAGTTAAAAGTAAAGTATGTATACTCACCAATATTAACTCTCCCGGTACGCAGAGAATGATTGAAGACACCTTCGGTCGTCATTTCGATTATTGTCGCTATGTGTTGGCGAATTGTACTGTTAAGCAACTTTTAAATAATATTAATGGCAAATTGCAAGACTACAACATGAATGACTACTGCATAATTATGTTGGGTGGTAATATTTTCAAACAAGATGACAGTGCGGAGCTGGCGATGTTTATAAGTGAATATCTGAAGCATGTACATTATAGAAATATTGTGGTATGTTGTCCCACATATATATGTGGGGCGCCTATATACAATTATAAAGTGGAATCATTTGGCTACCAACTACATAAACAGCTCCTCCACTCCACCAATGTATATTATTTTGATACTAATAGCTACCTTTCACTTGACATGTTCTCCTATAATTCTGGTATAATTAATAGACAAGGATTTAGATCAATATACAATGTAATAGTAGATAATATAAAAATTTACATATGTAAATATTCAACTCTTCCGACAACTCATTGTACTAACTCTGACTCTTTGAAGTTTTTTCTTGGGTAGAAATATCGTTACACAGAGGTATATAAATAAAGTTAATATAAATGGTATGAAAACGAATAATACGCGGTTTAAAGTAAAGGCTAAGAAATGTATAATCTACTACCAAAATGTAAGGGGTTTACGATCTAAAACTACAGTTTGACACAATAATGTACTCGCTAACTCATATGACATTATTACTCTTACGGAGACGTTTCTTGATAGTTCTGTGCATAATGCCGAATTATTTCCGCCAGACTATATGGTATTTCGGAAAGACAGAGCTGGAGATACAGGATACGGTGGTTTATTGATAGCTGTTAGAGACTCTTACGTGGTAAAAAGAATCACGGATATAGATGGGTTAACGGAGGATAAGGAACTATTATTTGCAATTATATCAAGTAAGGGCATTAGGTTGTTTGTATCGATCACTTTCACCAGGTCGCGTTCTCCAATAATGACAACATATATGCTTGCTGGAGATGCGCTTGAGCGGGTCACTTCAATACGTGATCTTGGGGTGACATTCGACCCTGGTTTAAACTTTCGCGACCATATTATAAATACTGGTGCAAGGCAGCAAGTAAATCCCTGGGTTTTATAATTAGAACAGCTTCCCAATTCGGTAGCTTACATATAGTGAAACTTCTCTACAACGCGTATGTAAGGAGCAAACTGGAATACAATGCCATTGTTTGGTATCCCCATGAGAAGCTGTACATAGATATGATTGAGAAAATACAGAGAAGATTCGCACGCTATCTCTACAAGCGAGAGTTTGGATATTACCCATTTCTTTATCCATCCTTGTTTGTTTCGGGGATGATAGGGCTGGAAACACTCGAAATGAGACAAAAAGTCACGCATATTATTCACTATTGTCTTCTTCTATCCAATAAAGTAGACAACCCATCAGTGACTGAGTGCATTTGTCTTTTTGTGCCGGACATGTATGTACGCGCTACTAGGCGTCGGCAACATCGCCTGTTGACCACTCCGCCATCGTGGCGTTTGCCGCAGTCGGCCAATACTCCTACCGCGAGAGCTATGGTGCTGATAAATGGTCTGTTGCGCACATATCCCAAAGTAGACTTATTCTCTGATAGCATGAGTCAGATAGCGTTATGCGTCACTAACTACCTGAATGCAATCATGATGGGAACGGAGCCACAGTAGAAGGGTTCATGAGAATTTTATAAAAATAATAACAATTGAGAATCTGACATTATTAATTTACCTATCAAATCGATTTTAATTTCTTGTTGTTTGTTCTGTATTCATTTGTTATTGACATTGATAAAATTAAAATGTAACGACATTGACATTACTGACATTTAGAATTATTATTTTTTATATATTTTTTTTTTTTACATTTGTTAATGACATTGATAAAATTTAAAGTGTGACGACATTGATATTATTGACATTCTGAATTATTAATTTTTATATTTATATAAATTTTTGTAGTATGAACTAATATTGATGTAAATGAATCAAATGATTGACGATTGATGAATAATAATATAATAGTTGGTATTTTAATGTATTGTATAATAAGTAAGATATGGAATTTAATGGTTTTTTTTTTTGTAATTAGAATAACATTGCAAGCTCACTGTAAGCTTGCAATGTTCACTGTTTATATATGATTAAATGATTAAATGGGCCTATCATTAAAATGACTGATTAACCAGCAACATAAGCCTTACAAGTTTATGAGTATGTGTAATAATGTTTTTCTAAGGTAACTAATACCTAGTAAGAGAATTAATGATTCTTTATTGTAATCATCTCAGGTCCACCATAGCAAAATGAATTTTATGAGTTTTATGATTTTCAATTATCTCACCTGGTTGCGCCGATGTAGAAGCTGTATTTCTTGACGTGGAAACACACCCTTTCTATACCCATCTCCCCGCCCGCACTAACCATAGTGTAGTTCGTCCATCCGCCATTTTGTGATATAGACACTCAGTCTCGCTTTGAACTAGCCAGCGTAAGGACCGCGCTCGCGTCTCTCAGAAATGTATAATATTTGTTACATTTTTACCGCTTCATAGACCTTTACCGATCGGATTGTGCCTCTCGTGTGTTCCTCAAGCGATCCAGTGATGCTGACGGCAGCTCCTGAGCAAGGAAGAGAAGATCCGTGTACCGGCTGCGATGAAAACACGTGTGTCGTGAAGGTTAGTGCATCCTCTCCTAATTTCTCGGGCTGCATTCACTGCCTGGATCGAATCCGCGGCAGCCCGGCCACCTGTCTTGTTTTGTGTGTAAAGCGTCAATAGAACAGTTAGCTACTTCCCGCAATACAGTCCATTACCGCACGGCCATGCGCCACCATTTTTTGGTCCGGATCGAGCCGGATTCTTAGCCGTAGTTCGTATTTTGTTATTATTCTAATGGGAATGAGCGCACCGCACCTAAGTGCCTGGTTATTTTAGTAGAAAACCCCGCATCCAGACACTTAGGCTTAGAATTTGTTGTCCGTTCGCCGCTGGCTCGCATTGTACCTACCTAATACATAAATAGGTTAGGTATCATATCAACACTTAATCGTAGTTCGCAATTTTCGCATCGCACCTAAGTGCCTGGTTATTTTAGTAGAAAACCCCGCATCCAGACATTTAGGCTTAGATCTTAGGTATACTCAGACACCCTAGTGCATAGGCACAGTGTAATACCTAACGCATTTGGCTTTGTTTTGTTTTTTTTCAATTACGTTGTTCTCGGCTCGCGTCGTATTTGCCTAGTACCTGCGTGGGTAGACACGTGGCTGTGCCTACCTCGCTCGCATCTCATCCCAATTCATACGAAAGTATTTTAATTTGAATAGATATTACGCAATACTTAATCTCGGAAATAATAGTTGAACCTAGACAGCGACCATCGCGTAGGTACGACCTTGTTGCTATGCGCGTTTGTTCAAGCGTGCATTCACAGTTGTAAATACCTACCCGCCGCCTCGCTGCTCTGTACCGCTAAGATTAAGTCATTTCATATTTTTTGTTTACCGCACTTTAGTTTGAGATTTAATTGTAAACATGTCCCCAAAGGTTGATAGGACCGGTAAGGTTCAATTGAAACTTTTAAACGCTAAAAAAGAAATGATTTACTCTCGCGTACAATCGATTTATGATAATGCACTTAAAACCTCTGATTTGGTCATCAGAGATTCGTTCTTGTGTTCTATAGAAAACTTAGATAGTCTACGCGCGGATTTCGAAACCTTAGTACATGACATCAACGTTTTAGAGTTGAATTTGAATCCCGATTACTCAGTGAGTTATCAGGCCTTGTCGTCGTTTGACGATTTGTATTGTCGTATCAAACGCGTCGCTAGGAGTTTGGAGAAACCGGCTGACCTACCCAACCCCACTCGCGACCGACCTAAGTTGCCACCAATTCAAATACCAGAATTTGATGGTAACATTCGCAATTGGTGTCTATTTATAGATAGTTTTGAGAATACAATAGATAAGAACGATTCGTTGACAGATCACGAAAAATTGCATTATCTCGTTGAAAAATTGACTGGTAAAGCTATAACCGTTTGCGCTGGAATTACGTTTAGTGCCGAGAATTATAATTTAATTTTAAATACTTTGAAAGCTAGGTATGAGGATAAAAGATCGGTAGCTAACGCCTATTTAGATCAGATGTTTGATTTGAAATCTATTACGGCATGTAACGATCAAAACTTAGAGAAATTTCTAGATACTTTCGCGTCAGCTGTTCGCGCCGTAAATAACCTAAAGGTCGATGACCTCTGCGACTTCGTATTTTTGTATATGGGTTTAAGGAAATTAGATTCCGAAACCATTCGTTTGTTTGAGTCGGATCATCGCGGCAATAGGATTCCTAAGTTCGAAGACTTGGAAAGTTTTGTTCGCGAGCATATAAAGGTATTGCAACGCTCTTCATCGAAACATGAAGGCGCGAAGATAGTTGCTGATTCTGCACGCAAAGTAGATGCGTCATCGAAGTCACTGAGGTCAACTCATACTTATGTTAGTACCGCACCAGCACATGTACAATCACCTGTTTGCTCTTTGTGTAGTACTCATCATTCGCAACTGTACAGGTGTCCTGGTTTTCTAAAGTTGTCGCCTAGTGATCGTTATAAATTTGTTCGCGCTAATAATTTTTGTTTTAATTGTCTCGGTACTAAACACCGCGTTGTTTTATGTAATAGTAGAAATAGTTGTCGCAAATGTCAAGCGAGACACCACACTTTGCTTCATTTTGAGAATAGTAATGCCGCATCCAATGTGAGCACGGTTGGCTCGTCGAGCGGTGACACACGGCAGCCTGCGCCGCAGCCGCAGCCCGCGCTCGCGCGCGCTCCGGCCCGCCCGGTGACCGCCGCGGATGACGTCACCTTGTGTTCGTTCTCCGCTAGTGCTGCACTCACTACTGTGTGTCTTGCGACCGCTCGCGTTGTTATTGTTGATGCATTAGGTAAGCCGCGCATTGTTCGAGCGCTGTTAGATGGCGCTTCGCAAAGTAATTTTATTACTCAAGATTGTTGTCGGCGTCTTGGTTTCAATGTTGATAAGCGTTCAACCCGCTCAGTGGTGAAGGGTTTTGGAAGCTTACGGTCAGCTGTTCGTGGCACCGTTAAAACAAGGTTTAGATCTCGTTTTAATAATAATATTTGGTTTGACATGGATTCGCTCGTTATAGATAGAATAGCTGAACAGTTGCCTACCGTCCCGGTTGACACGTCTTTATTAACGAAATTTAAAGATTTGCCTTTAGCAGATGAGACTTACGCTGTTCCTGGAGTCGTCGATATATTGATCGGCGCTTCGATTCTCCCGCACCTCCAGCTATCACGTAAGGTTCAAGGGGGACCGACGTACCCCGCTCCGCACGCCCTGGAAACAGTTCTGGGTTTTGTTATAATTGGTTCCGCACCCGCTTCTATAGATAGTTTTAGTCACTCGACTGCTTCGTTCTGTTGCACCGTCGAGCCGCCACTGGAGTCTACCATCCGCAAGTTTTCGCTCGGTGGCTCCCGTGTATCCGCTGAAAAACGTCTTTGTTTGGAACGAAAGATGCAGGCGTCCCCAAAGTCGAAGCGGGCCTATGATGAGGTTGTTAACGAATATTTAGATAAAGGTTACATCTCACCTGCGCCTGCGGACACTGGCGGGACCCAGCCTTCGTACATTATCCCGCACCGAGGAGTAGTAGAGGAAGTTTTTCCCGATTCCCGCGGGGTAACTCGTGTTGTACGGGTTAAAACTGCAACCGGATCGTATCTGCGCCCGGTTGTTCGCCTCTGCCCTCTGCCTAGCCAGCAGTAGGCACGAGTTCCAATCTAGGTTTATATTTTAGTTGTTATTCCCCAAACCTAGATTTAGATTAGACTTTAGATTTGTTTCGCATTTGTCGTTTCGAAGGTAACCCTTCAAGCCGGGGGGAATGGTTGCGCCGATGTAGAAGCTGTATTTCTTGACGTGGAAACACACCCTTTCTATACCCATCTCCCCGCCCGCACTAACCATAGTGTAGTTCGTCCATCCGCCATTTTGTGATATAGACACTCAGTCTCGCTTTGAACTAGCCAGCGTAAGGACCGCGCTCGCGTCTCTCAGAAATGTATAATATTTGTTACATTTTTACCGCTTCATAGACCTTTACCGATCGGATTGTGCCTCTCGTGTGTTCCTCAAGCGATCCAGTGATGCTGACGGCAGCTCCTGAGCAAGGAAGAGAAGATCCGTGTACCGGCTGCGATGAAAACACGTGTGTCGTGAAGGTTAGTGCATCCTCTCCTAATTTCTCGGGCTGCATTCACTGCCTGGATCGAATCCGCGGCAGCCCGGCCACCTGTCTTGTTTTGTGTGTAAAGCGTCAATAGAACAGTTAGCTACTTCCCGCAATACAGTCCATTACCGCACGGCCATGCGCCACCATCACCTGTTCTGAATGTTGTTTTATAATCTTGTTGTTTTTTTTTCCTATGTAGGTACATTTTGTCCAGAAATTCATAATAGGTATATTGCTGACCATTAAAATTTATAAATACAATACTTTATCACAAGATCATCCCTACATAATGTCTCCATTTTTGAAATTTGTATTATAGTGAAATAATAATATTAATAATTTTTCAATGCCATAGTAGACTCATGTCGATAAAATCTCTTTCTAGTCAATTAAATAACTTATTTTATTTTAGTGACTTCAAAGACTTTTTATCATATATTTATTTTGATATTGGAATACCAGAGAGACATGAATCGGTGATACACAATGCTAGGAAAATTAAACTAATTAAAAATTCTACAATGTGAATTTGCTGCAATTTTTTTTCAGGAATCTATGATCAATGATAGGAATTGATTTTATAATGAATTCGATAATTATGTTGGTTGAATACCCTCTCCTATAATAATCCAAAGATGTATCTTAATGTGATTATTATAAAAAATATCTTCGTAATCATGTAAGTACTTATGTGTAACAATTCTGTGCATATTTCAATTAAGTGAAGATCAGCACTATTCTTCTATTTTTGCTTGTGCTTCATGCTTTGTGTGGTTCATTTGTTACTTTTCCCCTAAATAATATCTGCTTCCTACAGCAACCTGCGCTACAGTATAATTCTAAATGTGAACATGAAAAATATTAATATAGATATAGTATGGAATCAAATAAAATGTTATTTGAGTTACTTATCCTAAATGTATACTACTATACCGACTGAAAATGTAATGTTGTTTATTGTTTTAAAAATATAACTCCCATACATTATTCCATTTACCTGCACAATGTAAATAATAATACTTCCTGACGATTTTGACATTGAAACTGCCCAAGTATTAAGTTCGAGAAGAACTCAGCTGGTATAGTTGTATTGTAAAGTGCTTGTGTCCAGACATTGGAATTTAATAGAAATTATAATAATTGGAATGTTGTACTAACAGTAATGAACACATAAATAATATTACACAAATAAATAATACTACTATACATGCTACTTACTTTACATAACGAACAGAAACCTTTTCTGTTTGTTTGAGATTAATTCTAATTTTATTTGGATATTAATGTAGTTTTTTGTTTTGAAAAGTTTTGTACAGACTCAAAATCTTCAGTTGTATAAATTAAGTCAAAAAAGCAAAAGTCTTATGGATGAATTTTATAGTTTTGTTCCATGTAAATAATTATTTTTACACACTATTGTGTAAATAATTAATCATGAATAAAAAAATTGTGATTTTCATTTTTTTTATACAGGGAGGATAATACAATAACATGTATTGTATTATCCTCCCTGTATAATGAAATTTTACACAAAATTTAGATTTCTTCAAGATCATTCTTTGGACGCATTTTTATTGCTTGTTACATCTGACCAACTGTGTAAATAAATTGTAACGGAAATAAACAAATGGCAACATTGACTGGTGACGTGTTGGTGCGGAGAGGTGGGAGCGATGGAGGGGCGAGCCGAGGAGAGGAGAGGTGTAGTGTGGAGTCTATAAAAGGGGTGTGATTTGGTGTCTCGGGGCATTATTATTGGAAAAATCAACTGTTAATGTTTAATAAAAGTAAAAAGTATTATTGTGTTAACGGGTATTTATTTCACTTCCAACAACGTCGTAACAATCAGAAGTGGGATTTACTGAACTTGGCAGAAGACAACGCAAGATGAAGAGGTTCCAGGACAGGTCTAGCTGTTCTGAAAACAGCAAAAGGAGCAGAAGTAATAATTCTCACGTAAGTGGAAATAATAATTCTCCTTCATGCTCAGCAAAAGACATAATAAAAAAGAAAGTAGAAGCTGCTGTAGAAAGATGTTTAAATAATGACGATAATATATTACATAATCGTATGGCCAGAATACAGAATACTGCTAAATTAGTTCCCGATTTTGATCCGGATAATCGTGATTTAAATATAAAAAGTTGGATTAAGAAAATTGAGCAGTTAGGCTCAATTTACCACTGGAACGACGAAACTAAATCATTTATATTACAATCAAAATTACAAGGTCAAGCTAGACGATGGTTTGATAGATTAGAGTCTTACGATTATTCGTGGGTAGAATGGAAATCAATGGTCATAAGGGCGTTTCCGCGCTATATTGACTACGCGTCCCTATTAGATGAACTAATTGATCGAAAAAAACTCTCAACGGAAACAATGACTAAGTATTTTCAGGAGAAATTGGCCATGTGTTATAGATGTCAACTTAGCGATCAAGCTTCTGTGTCGTGTATCGTTCGGGGACTGCCGACCGAATTACGTGCGAACGCACTAGCGTTTCAATGCTCTACTCCAGATGAGCTGTATGAGGGTTTCTTGTCCGCTTTTGATTCCTATCAAACTAATGCGTTGAAAATCCAAAACTCATCCGTGAAGTCGTCCGTAACACGTAAAGATAGCGAAGGATCTAATAGCCAGCCCCAAAGAAGTATTGATGGAAGGAAACCGCCTATTTGCTACCGATGCAAGGAAGTTGGGCATGTGGCAACCACATGCAAGATGCCAGATAAACGCAAATGTTTTAGATGTGGAAAGGTGGGCCATGTGGCAAGTACATGTATCACAATGGAGGATAGTCAGGCTAGCATCAAGTCCAGTTATTGTCGCAATTGAATGATATGTATAAGAAGCAGGTTAAGGTCAATGATGTATTTATGAAGGCTTATTTAGATACAGGAAGTGAGCTCAACGTGATTTCTCAAGAAGTTTCTAATGCTTTGAAATTGAAAAAAGAACCCTCTAATACTGTCTTGAAGGGGTTCAATGGTTGCTCGGTGCCGACTTCTGGGGTGGTTCAATTTAATTTATTAGTAGACAACGTATACATTACGACTACTGCTATAGTGACTGTAGACCTGGGTGACGTTGTTTTGATCATTGGGCAGACAGTCATTAATAGGGAAGACGTCATGCTTAATGTGTCGAAGCATGGTGTCACCCTATGCAAAATACTGAACTCCTCAGATGACCTGATGAGTATTGGCACTTTTAATGAAGCGACTAGTTTCAGAGTCCAACTTACCGAAGATACAACCATATCTGTCGGAGACAACCTTGTACGAGTGTTAGTTCAGGGAGCTGACTCCGGAGACTACTGCACTAAACCAAGGCGATTCTCTATGGGAAACGTCGTGTATGCAGTAGCCAGTGCGGTACTACGAAGAGGCGGAGGCTATGTCAGAGTTTGCAACATCGGTGTCGGCCCCATCATTTGGAAGAAGGGGATGACTATAGCCAGAGCCGAAAAATGTGAGGTGAGTTCTAATTGTCTAACTATGAGGAGAGATGAGTGTGGTGAGAATTTTAATCGTGAGTTGGCAAATATCAATGTGGGTGATATTGGTGAGAAACATTTTAAAAGCTTAACAACACTTTTAAGAACGTACAGTGACTGTTTTGCTACTACAAGCAAGGAAATAGGTTGCACAAATTTAGGAGAAATGACTATTGAGCTTAATACTAATAAACCTGTTGTTCGAAAACCATATAGATTAGCGCATTCGGAAAGAAAAGTCGTAAGAAATTTAGTTAATGATTTGATAAATACCCCCTTCGATGATACCCCCATCATTCGGGAATCTAACTCTCAGTATGCATCTCCGATAATATTAGTACGTAAGAAAAACGGTGACTATACATAGATTATGTGTGGATTACAGGGATCTGAATGCAATTACGATTAAAGATCGATTTCCTATGCCTCATATCGACGATCAGTTATCACAATTAGCGGGTAAATCTTATTTCACCAATTTGGATTTATTTTCTGGCTACCATCATATTAAAATAAGTGATGATTCAATTTCTAAGACTGCCTTCGTTACCTCAGACGGATTATACAAGTATATGATATGAGGGTACCCTTTGGATTAGCAAATTCTCCATCAGTGTTTATGCGGGTCATCCAAAAATTAGTGAAACTTGTGGGTAGTGATGAAATGTATATCTGACGGTCTTAGTTTACTCGAAAAAGTGCTTGTTCAGTTACGTAATGCTGATTTGAAGTTGAATATGAAGAAGTGTGCATTCCTAAAATCCGAGGTGACATTTCTCGGACATGAAATCAGCGCTAAAGGGATTAGGCCGGGTAACCACAAAATAAGCGCGGTGATTGATTTTCCTAAGCCAACAAATTTGCATCAGTTACGTCAGTTTTAGGTTTGTGCAGTTATTTTAGAAAATACATTAATCAGTTTGCCTTATTGGCGAAACCGTTAACCGATTTAACAAAAAAATCTACCGATTGGTTCTGGTGTGACGTACATGACCATTGCTTTTGTATGTTAAAACAAACTTTGTGTTCTCGCCCTCTTCTTGCTTTATATGACCCTTTGTTACCTTGCGAAATTCACACTGACGCGAGCAAGATGGGTATAGCCGGTATACTATTTCAAACGAACGAGCAAAGTGAGTTGAAGCCTGTGTTTTACTATAGCCGAGTAACGTCGCGTGAGGAATCAATGTATCACAGTTATGAACTTGAGACATTGGCGGTCGTAGACTCTTTGAAACATTTTCGCGTTTATGTACTGGGGACTAGAGTCAAAGTAGTTACAGATTGCTCAGCGGTTAGGTATACCTTGTAAAAAAAAAGATTTAGTCCCGCGTATAGCTCGTTGGTGGCTTACGATTCAAGAGTATGATATTCAAATTGAATATAGACCGGGAGATCGTATGAAACATGTGGTTGCCTTGAGTTGTAACCCAGTAAATGGTACTAATGAGGTAGGTCAGGTAGGCGATGATGAGTTAGAATTTCACACTGTACATTTAAATATTATATCGAGTGATGATTGGTACTTGAGCATACAGTTACAAGACGACAAATTGCATAATATTATTTTACAATTATCGGAGGGTAATGTTTGTACAGACGTTCAAAATAATTACAAAATTAAGAATAATCGATTATTTAAGAAAACATTGCATGGTGATCGGTTAGTAGTACCTAAATTCGCTAGATCGAAGTTTATGCAAAAGTTTCACGATCAGATAGGGCATGTGGGTATTAAACGTTGTGAAGAATTAATAAAATCTGATTATTGGTTTCCTAAGATGACCCGTTTTATAAAAAAATATATTACTAATTGTTTAGAGTGCGCATACGCGAAAGGAAATCATGGTAGGCCAAGTGGTGAGTTGCATCCTATCCTTAAGCCTTCAGCCCCTATGGAAGTAGTACACATAGACCATCTAGGCCCCTTTTGTAAAACTAATAAAGGTCATCAATATGTACTAATGATTGTCGACGCCTTCTCAAAGTTTATGTTAGCTCGACCAACTAGAACTATTAACTCTTTTGAAACTGTCACTGTACTCAAAGATGTATTTAGTTTATTCGGTTTTCCTAAACAAGTCATCTCTGATAGGAATTTGGCATTCACTAGTAGAGTTTTCAAAGAATTTTCTATAAAATATCAATTTCATCATACCTCAAATGCCATAGCATGCCCACGTGCTAACGGTCAAGTCGAACGATATAACCGAACGTTGTTAAATGCTATGCGTACTCGTAATATAGATCCGAATATGTGGACTGAATGTATACCGGATGTAGTTTGGGGTATAAATAATACCATAAATGAAAGTTTGGGCTATCATCCCTATGAAATTATGTTTAGCTGTAGAGGTAGACTTTTGCCAAACCTTGTTGGGAATGAACAAAATATAACCAGTAGTGAAAAGCGTAAAAATGCTTCTCAGCGACTGAAGTTGCGAGCAGAAAAGATGAAGCGAAGTTATGATAAACGTCATAGGGCCGAACAAGTTTTCAATAAAGGAGACTTAGTTCTATGGGAACAAGCGCCCTCTGGGGGGGAAGTTAAAAACGTAAATAACAAACTGCAAGTTTTGTATTCTGGGCCCTATGTCATTCAGCAGGTTCTTAATAATGGTAGATATGAAATTAGAAGTGTGGAGGGTATGCGTGGCTACAAAAAGTTGACCGGCATAGTGGCTGCAGATGCCCTCCGTGCATACAAAAGTGGCCCAGATTGTAGTGAAAGTAGTAGCGACGAGGATGTAGTTACTAGGGACGATTTAATTGATTTACTTGAGAGTTAACATATTGTGTGCACCAATTGCGGTGCAATTGTTCCAGGATGGCCGACTGTAACGGAAATAAACAAATGGCAACATTGACTGGTGACGTGTTGGTGCGGAGAGGTGGGAGCGATGGAGGGGCGAGCCGAGGAGAGGAGAGGTGTAGTGTGGAGTCTATAAAAGGGGTGTGATTTGGTGTCTCGGGGCATTATTATTGGAAAAATCAACTGTTTATGTTTAATAAAAGTAAAAAGTATTATTGTGTTAACGGGTATTTATTTCACTTCCAACAACGTCGTAACAAAATAGTAGTTTCTTTTACACACAATTGTAGGTATATAAAAAACCATGTGTTTAAAATTTGTCTAAGATTTCATGTTCAAATTTATGAAAATTTTAAATTCTGATTAAAAACTGAAATAGGTATCCCTAGAACCTAATTGTAATGCGATCACAGATTATATTTTTAATGCATGAAGTGTCATTATTTCAAGTAAAATAAAATAACTATCATTTCTTATTAATGTACAAAATTATTTTGAAATACTTAAGTGTGTTTCTTAGTCTAATCAACAAACTTGTTTATTCAAATAATGATTGAGTTGTTACTTGATTTGAAACTGCCTGTAGATGAAATTGAAAATATAGCTTTTTGACCTAATTGCCACAGCTTCTGTAGCACAGCAGTAGAACGTTCGAATGCTACGCAGGGGGTGTGGGTTCGATTCCCGGTCAGTGTATATATTTGTAAAAGTACTTGAACATGTATATTTGCTATGCTCTGGGTGTTTCTATATATAAACATATAAGTATTTACCATAAAAAGTATTCAAGTATGTTTATCCACATTCTAGATTCCATAACACAAGCTAGTTAAGCTATGCTTACCATGGGTCTAGATAGCGTTGTGTTGAATTTAGTGTAATGAGTATTATTATTGCAAATATATACTAGTACTTTAAGTGAAAGGTGAACACCCAAATGCCATACTAAAAACGATTAATTTTTCAGGTGTCTATTGATCTTTTTGACCATGGGTTAAAAATCAAAATAATAAGCACTGTACTATATGCAAAAGACGAAGATCAGACCAGAATATTAAATTATTTTAGTTCCCCAATGAAACTGACCGGTGAGCTTATCTTATATTTTTAATCTAGTTTTTGTGGGTGGTGAGCATATTTTAAGTTAAGTATTGAGGCAACCTCAAAGTTTCAGTCGATTGTGACGTCCCGAAGCGCACGCGTGCGCATTTCCGCCAATTTTTTTAAATATATTTTTTTATACCACTTAGGTGGCAGACAAGCACACGGCCACCTGATGGAAAGTGGTTACCGTGGCCTATGGACGTTTGTAACACCAGAGGAGTCACAGTTGCGCTGCCAACCCTGTAAGTACAGAGTTTCTGTGCCATCAGTGTAGAAGACAATGGCGAATATAATGTTTTCTTGAAGTATGACTAGTGAGAATATAACATAATGACTACAGCGATTAATTACAATGATTTTTGAGGCGCTGCACAGTGTCACGATCGTGCCTTTATCATAAATCCATTTTTGCAACATTGTTATTGGTGATTTATTGATATGGCAACATATTCTACAATACTTACTTCATCAAATGTAGGTATTTATATTTTTTAAACAATAATATTTTGGTAAATATGGGTAAGTAAACTTTGTCATTGTTGATGCAACAAAATAGTTAGTGCGCGCGTAATTAACTTTCCTGCTATAGTTACAAGTGATATTCAACTTTTATCGGTGTTATATCGCTATAATCGTAATTAGTTTGTAATCTGTCTAATTTGGTGTTATAATAATTCAGAATGTGTGACATTGGTAAGTTATTCATATTTTACTTAATACGAAAAAAAACATTTAACTGAGACTTTGATTTGACTTTTAAAAAAATCACATCATATCACATCTCTATTTTTTAAAATATGCTAGCTTTATTAGTAAACAATATGTTAGGTAACTTTTTTTGCTAGGCCATGCTAAAATTGAGTTATTTCGTTTTAGGTATGAGTACTCGTCAAATAAAAAACGTTGAAGTTTTCGAAGTCTGGCGTTTAGCGGACTTGCACGAAAAAAACAATGCCGTTTATCAACATATTTTAAATTATTATGAACTTGAGGAGTCTCCACAATTAATTAAAGATAGTGTCAAAAAGACAGCAAGATTATTTTGTATGAGAGCGAGTACATATTAGAGATCGAGTAGTAGAATGCCCGAAGTGATGAATACAAAATACAAAACTTGTCTTGATAACTATTTAGCTACTGAAACAGTGAAAGATTACTGCTTTGGTAATGAAACGGTGGGCACATCATCGGCAGGTATTCAATCAAAACGTGGTAGACCTAAAACTAACTTTACTGACTTAAATTTAGCTTCAAAAAAACGACGAGTTTTGGATTTAGTTCAAACCCGAGACAGTAGTGAATTAGAATTTGCGACTAAATGGTCATCACATAAGTCACCTGATAAGGAGAGTTTATCTTCATTATAACCTTTTGATGCATTGGCCTTGTATATAGACTTAGATTTATCGTATCGGAAATATAATAGGTTAAGAGAGGTCGTGAATTTATTGCATCCTAACACCTTTCCGAGCTATTACAAGATAATGAAAGTTAGAGATGAGATATTACCTAACGCCATTAGTAGTACTGAAACAGTAGCAGAGGTCAATTTACAAGACTTACTATACAAAACAGCCGAATCTATTGTGAAAACTGCTGAAAAGAACAAAGAAATCTTTACAGTAGGTTCTTCATTAACATTGATCTGTAAATGGGGATTTGATGGATCATCTGGTCATAGTACTTATAAACAGAAGTTTCACAATGACAATGCCTCAGATGAATTTTTGTTTTTAACTGCCTTGGTGCCAATTAGATTAGTTGATAATGAAACACAACTTGTTAAATGACAAAATAAAACACCGTCTTCTACATATATTTCTGCCGACCTATTAGGTTATTATTTAATAAAGAAACGACCAATCTTATAAAAGAAGAAGAAAGAAGAGTAGGTCAATTAATAAATGATTTAGAAAGCTCTGTGATAAAATTACAAGAGCCTAGCAGTGCGGTAACAATTTGATATGATATAATATTTACAATGATTGATGGTGCTGCTTCTCACACAATGAGTGGTGTCAGTTCTACTCAAACGTGTTATATATGTGGAGCAACTCCAAAATTAATGAATTCGCCATCAGTGTTTGATAGGGTCCCTTTTTTTTATACCTCTTAGTTGGCAGACAAGCACACGGCCCACCTGATGGAAAGTGGTTACCGTGACCTATGGACGTCTGTAACACCAGAGGAGTCACAGTCGCGCTGCCAACCCTGTAAGTACAGAGTTTATGTGCCGTCAGCAGAAGACAAAGCAGGACAAGCCTTTAGTCTTCCCACTGACAGCACAAATTCTCCAGCGAGCTCTAACTCCCTAACACAACAACATACAAGTATGGTTTATCAACTCTTCATAACTGAATCAGATCTTTTGAATACCTACTTCATGTTGCGTATAGATTGCCTTTGAAGTGTTGGCAAGTTCGAGGTCAGACACAAAAAGATATATTCAATAAGAACAAAAAAAGAATTCAAAACGAATTTAAGCAAAAGATGGGCCTTATAGTTGATAAACCTAAACCAGGGTATGGATCCACGAATGACGGCAACACAGCCAGAATATTTTTTAAAAACAGTACATTATCAAACGAAATAACTGGCATCGATCAGAGTTTAATTGAAAAATTTTATCTTATTAACAGAATTATTACAAGTGGATTCAAAATTAATTTAGATAAATTTAAGGAACTCCTGAAAGAAACCAATAGTTTATATTTAAGTTTATATCCATGGTACAATATACCAACATCTATACATAAAATTTTAGTTCATTCGACCGAATTAATACAATCTTTTCCCTTACCAATTGGCCAACTTTCTGAAGATGCTTTAGAAGGAAGACATAAAGATTCTAGAAATTACAGAGAACACCATACACGCAAAACTTCGAGACCGAATACTAATCACGATCTAATTACCATAATGTTACTGACTTCCGATCCATTAATATCTACAATACGATCAGGCAACAAACATAAAAAAAATATACTAGATCCTGACTTAAGCCAATATTTAGATCTATAATAAAAATATATCACCTATACTTCTATGTTTTAATCACACATATGTATATTTGTAGGTATATATATTATATTAGTTTAAACGTACAGTTTTCCCAAAATAAGATTTATGATAAACATTTGTATAGAGTAGCGACACTGTGCGCTGGTTTGATCCCCGCTCAGTGCAAATATTTTGACTTTGCCTCGCTGAGTGTGTTCTACCGCCTATACAATGGTTTGTGCTCAGATGAATTGTTTGACATGATGCCCACAGCTATATTCTGTTATCGCACCTCTCGCCATACGCAGGGAATTCATCCTTACACATTGCGAACTGAGACGGTGCGCACTGTGCGGTATGAAAGAAACTTCGTCCCACGCACACTCAAGCTGTGGAATGACCTCCCTGCTACGGTTTTCCCAAGCACCTACAATATGGGGTTCTGGCCGGTGGGACTTCGGGAAGCACTTCCGAAGTCTGGGCCCCAAATTGGCGGGCACAGCCAACGCTCTGGCGCGGCTACTGCCCAACCTGAGGGGCCCGGAGGACTCCTGCAGGAGACTCTACGCGGGTGTCGTGCGGTCCATGGCCCTGTACGGGTGTCCCGTGTGGGCGGACACCCTGAGTGATCGGCACATGCTTCTGCTGCAGCGTCCGCAGCGGAAGTTGGCGTGCCGCATCATAAGGGGGTACCGCACGATATCATTCAACGCGGCGAGTCTCCTCGCCGGATCGCCACCATGGATCCTGGAAGCGAGATGCCTTTCGGCGCTATACCGGTTCCGAAGGGCGGCGGGAGCGGGGTCACGATCCCGAGCCCGAAGAAATTCGGGCCGTGAGATCCCGGCTCCACAGGGAAATGGTGGCGGAATGGGAGAGACGACTTGGGCAACCAAACGCAGGGCACGCCGTAGTAACGGCGGTAAGACCCATCATGGGGGAGTGGCTAGAGAGGCCACACGGCAGCCTCTCGTACCGTCTGACGCAGATGATCACCGAGCACGGATGCTTCGGAAAGTATCTGCGTCGGATGCAGAAAGAGCCAACGTCCGAGTGCCATCACTGCGACGCGAGCGAGGACTCAGGTCCGCACACGCTCACCGAGTGTCCGGCGTGGGAGACGCCGAGGCGGGAGCTTGTGGCGGCCCTGGGAGTGAGGGTTCTCACGCTCTCCACCTTGCTCGCGGCGATGGTTCGCTACGCGGATGCGTGGGCGGCCGGCGCCTCCTTCTGCGAGCAAATAATGCTCGTGAAGGAGGAGGCAGGGCGAGAGCGGCAGCGGGAGCGACGAAGGATCGCAAGACAAGCTGCCCGCGCACGAAGGCAACTCGGGCGTCGGAGGTCGATGAACGACCTCCGCCCCCCATGAGCGCCGGCCTGGGGGTGACAGGTGAAGCCGCCTGTCACCCTGGCAGAAGCAGGCCGCGGCGGTGGCGCGCGTGGCGCGCCTCCCCGGTTCCGGGGACGAGTTGGGGACTCTGTAGTCCCCACACCCGAGAAGAGGGCCAGATCGTGAGAAATGGCCCTGGGTCGGCCGGGGTGCGAGGGATATGCCTGTCAACCTCACCTTCGGCAACCAAAACGACCCACAGGCGGCGTGCGTTTTAGTCGGTTCGAGTCCGACATAACCTCCTCCACCGGCTCCGGTGGGGAGGTATCCGTGGGGATTTTGCGCACGCAAAAAAAAAAAAAAATATATATATGGGGTTCTTCCAAGTGGGGCATCAGAAGGTTTCTTTGTGGTCGGCAGCACGAGTGTAACACCCCTGGTGTTGCATACGTCCATAGGCCACGGTAACCACTTCCCATCAGGTGGGCCGTGTTCTTGTCTGCCACCTAAGTGGTATAAAAAGCTGAAGTAGGAGGGTCTGCTGAACAGAAGATGCATACGTGATCCGGAATCTCCATGCGATGCACTCTGGGCAACGAAGAGGGCAGTGCCTCTCACCAAGGGGAGGCGCTGCCACCTACAAGAGCAGGCAAGGGGAGGGCTGGTCGCTTCCGCCGCCCCGAACTTCATGTCCGCCTCCCATCCCCCCTTTAAAGAGTATAGGTAATTAGGACTGTGTGAAGTGTGGAAGGCTCATATCACAATACTAAGCGATAAACTAAGGGCAGTGCTGGTCAAATTCCATCATCTGAAGTTAGTTCTAGATAGGGAGACCCTGTATGCCGTCTATTATGCGCTGGTAGATTCAATGCTTTCCTATGGGCTGACTATTTATGGGCAGACATTTAAGTCACATTTGGATAAAATTAAATCACTACAAATCAGGTTTATGAAACTATTGGTAAATGATAATACTAAAAGTCGCTGTAAGGGTACTGATTTTGAACAGTTGTTTGTTAAATGTAAAATGCTCCCAGTCCACGAGTACATAAAGCTTCTTTTAGCCACGGAGCAATATTGTAGTAACGAATTCAAGATATATAAGACTCGCCCGGGGCAAACAAACACTAACGTGTTCGAAAAACCAAGCTGTCAGAATTATTTTGGCGAAAGAAATAGAAGCTACATGATTCCGCATATATTCAACTGTTTGCCATCAACTCTGATATCTAGTATCACAAAAAGATCATTTAGGAATAAAACAAAACAGTTTCTTTTAGATAGTATAAACATGTAATGGATGGGGGTACCTATGCGTCTCTTGCGAGTTGGCATGACGCTTGGTTTGAGAGCATCCCCGCTCCCCGCATGAGTCCCCGCTTTCGTCCTACGGGCGGCGCGGCGTCCGCCAGCATTATGAGTTATGACCGATGCATGTTTGCATTTTAAGTTTCGTAGTTATCTGTTAACGGATTTAGAATGAGGTTAGATAGGGACACCGTGCTTCCCACTATCTTAAACAATAAATAATCCAGGGTCAGCCGGGGACCGTAAGATGATCTAGGCAATATAACACCCCGGCATGCGGTTTTTCTCGGTCCGAGTCCTACATAACCACTCCTAATATCCGACAGGGGTGGTATCCGAAAGAACTACAACACGAAAATGAAAGTGGAACGAAATCAGATTCCCACGCGTGTGGAGCCGCGGGCAACAACTACTTATTAATATTTGCATTTATTTCAGATGTTATCTTTGGATAAAAAACGCTGGTTTAGTAGATCTCTTAAAATTGCCGATGAAATTTATAAAAAGTAATCGCTACATATGTAAATCACACTTTGCATCATCGTGCTTTAAGAAAACTCGAAAACGAGTATTACTTGTCCCCTCTGCCATCCCAACACTAAATCTGGCACACCCACCTTTACCTGATGAGTGGTTATCTCGGACTCCACTACATGGTAGCAATGAAAATACGAGCATAGGTACGTTGTGTGTATAAAACAGATATATTTTATTTTAATAACGAATAACGTACGCGATTATCAAAGTATTTTTAGATCACTAATAATATTATTCACTATGATTTAAACTTATTGCAATTTGATTTTTTTCAGTATTACCATTAGCAACGCCTGTACCATCCACTTCGGAGGCACGAACTGTTGGTAAGTATTTAGCATCAATTGTTAACTTTTATTAAATATAACACGTGATTGTCAACGTATTTCTCAATCACATTGTTCCAGGTATATTTTGTGCACTATGATGTAAACTTATTGCATTTTGATTTTTTCAGCATTACCATCAGCAATTCAAACGCCTCTACAATCCATTTCGGAGGTTCATACTGTTGCAGCAAAAATTAATATTGAAAATGTAGAGCATCCTAAAGAAGGTATATGTGTAGATTAACTGTTTGATTTAGGGCTAAAATGAAAGTACAAAGTGCTCATTATCTAATCATGTTTTAGCTTACAACGCCCTGTTGGAACATGACTATGCAGTTAAAGGAGATATTGAAAATGTAGGGTACCCTGAAGAAGGTATCTCTATAGTTAAATAAGCTTTCATTTAGGGCTAAAATCCAAATACAAAATTCTCATTAATTAATCATGTTTTAGCTTACAACGCCCTGTTGGAACATGACTATGCAGTTAAAGGAGATGTTGAAAATATAGGGCACCCTGAAGAAGGTATCTCTATAGTTAAATAAGCTTTCATTTAGGGCTAAAATCCAATTACAAAAAACTCATTATTTAATCATGTTTTAGCTTACAACGCTCTGTTGGAACATGACTATGCAGTTAAAGAAGATGTTGAAAATATAGGGCACCCTGAAGAAGGTATCTCTATAGTTAAATAAGCTTTCATTTAGGGCTAAAATCCAATTACAAAAAACTCATTATTTAATCAAGTTTTAGCTTACAACGCCCTGTTGGAACATGACTATGCAGTTAAAGGAGATGTTGAAAATATAGGGCACCCTGAAGAAGATATCTCTATAGTTAAATAAGCTTTCATTTAGGGCTAAAATCCTATTGCTAAATTCTCATTAATTAATCATGTTTTAGCTTACAACGCCCTGTTGGAACATGACTATGCAGTTAAAAGAGATGTTGAAAATATAGGGCACCGTGAAGAAGGTATCTTTATATTTTAATAAATTTTAATTTTTATCTTTATCTTTGCCATATACTGGTATTTAATTTGCTATAAATAAATGTATCCATATTATTATGTATTTTTTTATTTAATTATTTATTCATTACGAATCCATAATTCTACTTATATTATAAATGCGATAGTATGTCTGTCACTAACGCTTCATGCCTAGTTTTTTTTTCAGCTATACGACCAGAAACTCTAACAACGGGAACGCCTCTACCATCTACTTTGGATGCAGTTAATTTTATGCAACAGGAAATGCAAACTGTTGGCAAGTATTAAGTACCAACATTTTACTTTAACAATGTATAACGTGCGTGATTGACAAACTATCGCGCACGTGATTAACAATGTATTTCTAAATCCCATTGTAACTGGCATATTTAGTCCACTATCATATGAACTTATTGTAAATTTCATTTTTCCAGCATTACCATCACCAAGTCGACGTCCCGTAGCATCTACTTCAAGGGCGCCTATATTTATGCAACAGGAAATACAAACTGATGGTAAGTTACAATATGTGTCTTACTAACGTATAACTTGGTTACTTTATGCTTGGACCTGACGTCGACGACGTTATAGTCAAAACCCAATTTTAGTTTGAACCTGTTTTCCCTAGTTAAAACTAGTTTTACTATATGCCTATGATAAAACTGACAATACTGCCATAACCGGAATAAACCTATTGCGGGTGTGAAAAGAGATATCACAGTTGGTTGATCAGTTTATTCACCGACTCTTATTAATACTTATAAATACTGACT
Source organism: Eilema griseolum (assembly GCA_963662185.1). Classification (NCBI taxonomy): domain Eukaryota; kingdom Metazoa; phylum Arthropoda; class Insecta; order Lepidoptera; family Erebidae; genus Eilema; species Eilema griseolum. Next base: position 20,649,940 of record OY759231.1, on the reverse strand, counting down.
TGTTTTATATACTAAGGGTGCTTATATAAACAAACAGGTTACGGATGCTTACATAGAGAAGCAGGTTACCGGTATCACACCACGATAAACGATCTATTTCAATTTCTGAGGAGGTAGGACACGGCGGTATATCCGCCCGATTGAGCAGTCCGACTGGGGAAGTACCTCCGCCCTATAGAATACCGCGGTTATAGTAACTTCGTGTTGTGTTCCCAGCGGTGAGTAGGGTAGCCAGAGCTCACTGGAGAATTTGTGCCGTCAGTGGGAAGACTAAAGGCCTGTCCTGATTTGTCTTCTACTGACGGCACAGAAACTCTGTACTTACAGGGTTGGCAGCGCGACTGTGACTCCTCTGGTGTTACAGACGTCCATAGGCCACGGTAACTACTTTCCATCAGGTGGGCCGTGTGCTTTTCTGCCAACTAAGTGGTATAAAAAAAATATTTAATAGATAAATATTTTTTTAATGAAAAACTACTACCTATTCCTGTACTGAGACTAGTGCGTTCAACAAGAAAGGAAATCACAAGACAGGTATCATGAAAAATATAAAAACGTGCAAAGTCGTTTACATCCACCTCACTCTGTGTGCACTTTACCGGTTACGACTACGACAGGTTTTAACGTTATAACAACAAAGCCAAAACGCATGTATAGTTTGTAATGTTCAATTACATTACATACTACACACTATGGCTGCGTTTTGGCCTGATTCCTAACGATGCTATATCACTTAACTGATTGACATACTATAAGCCGTGAGAGCGAACGATGCGAACTCGTGGCCATCGTGAGCTCCCTGAATTGCGTAGACCTCTATTTTCGGTAATTTGGTGCAGAAAAAATGTATCGAAAGTATTATGTTTATTCTTTCCGAATGTTTGTGTATTTCAGAATCTACAACGAAGTCTGTTGCTGTACGTGCTTATAAGAGAGCAACAAGTCGTAAATTGAAAGGTAAATTATAATATATATCTATATTATTACACAGGGTGGAGGATTTCGACCTTACATGGAGGGAAAATACACTAAATTCTGCAGATAGCAAATTTCTCTCAAAGAAAACATTACTTTATTTTTAAAAGGAAAGAAATTTACATTCAAAGATTTTCCAATTCTCACTTGCCACATCCGGTAATCGAATCGACTAAAATCCGAAATAATAACATTCTGTATTTTATGACATCAATTAACAGGGTCAATAATAATCATAAGGATCAAAAACAAAAAATCTCTAACAAACATGATCAAATAATGAAAGTATATATCATTATTATTATATAGGGAATTTCTGAAATCTAGGCAAATAAATTCAATTTCCTAACATAAAGCTCTTTTACTCATAGCCTTCAGATATCATATTAATAATTAAAATCCATACATAAATTATTTCTTGCACCATTTTTCGAGTTTTCAAAAATCTTTAAATGCAGTTTTATATATTTTTAAAAGTAAGGGAATGTATTGACTTGAATTTCACTTTTTTCGGTATTTAGAGCACTTTCCCTCCAAGTAAGGTCAAAATCTTCCACCTTGTATAGTAGAAAAATAGTCTCTGTACATTTTAGATAAAAAAAAATAAACTTGGATTATGTTTACGTTTACGATACTGAACACAATTTTTTTTATTTTGTTATTCGTCTGTACGAAATAAAACTACTGAACGGATTGTGATGCGGTTGTTTTTTTGTAATAGATTTGTACACTAGTAAAAATATACATGTACGGAATACAAAATGGAATGTGTAAGCAATATAATATGTACAAATGACACCTTATCGCTAAATGCGATTTGTCACAGGCAACTTTTAGATAGTTTATGAAACTTATTTGTATAAGTTCGTACTTTAAAAAAATATATAAATCAGAAAGTAACTAATTTGTTCTGTCAGTGGGAAGACTAAAGTCTTGTCCTGCTTTGTCTTCTGCTGACGGCACAGAAACTTTGTACTTACAGGGTTGGCAGCGCGACTGTGACTCCTCTGGTGTTACAGACGTCCATAGGTCACGATAACCACTTTTCATCAGGTGGGCCGTGTGCTTGTCTGCCAACTAAGTGGTATAAAAAAAAAAAAGTAACTCTGAGAACTTGTATAAGGACATTGCCCACGGGGACAACACCTAGTATACATAAATGACTTCTTGATCAGTTATGTTGGTTTGATATTTACAGTTGGGGAGACTACTATCACAGCACGAGAGAAAAGTCTTCTTAAAAAGTTGCAAGCAGCAAAAATATCTTTAAAAAATTGGTTGCCTGTAAAGTCGGTATACGGGCGAAAGTTTTACGTGACAACGACTTTGAGTGGTAAAATAATTTTAATGTGAATATTCATTCGTATAGTAGGAAGAAGGATGAAATAATAGTAACAATTTAAAACATTTATTTATACAAAGAATTATATTTAAAACAATCTCTCTCACTCTCTCTCTCTCGCTCTTAGGCGGGCTAACTGTGCTCGAGTGGAAGGGACGCGTGCCTTTCACTTTTTATGTCTGTCTCTCTCGCTCTTAGGCGGGCTAACCATGCCCGAGTGGAAGGGACGCGTGCCTCTCACTCGCTCTCATTGTGAGCGCATAACGTGAGCGGAGCGTAACGCAGTTTCTTGAAGTGTCACCCGGCAAACCAATTTATAAGACGTTGTCACGTCAAAAACCCTTGCTAAAAGTACACTTAATTTTGATAACTTGGACTCGGACATGTTGAAAGAATTTGTCGCTAACATGTTAAAAAATAAAAATAAAACACCTACTGGTAAAAGGTGGACAACGGAAACGAAAATTTATTGTTTAGCTATATGACGTGCTATGCGTCATAGGCAAAGTACACTATAACTAGGAAATAATATTATATAAACAGCACGTATCAATAAACAATAATGTCAGCACTAAACTTATATGAGTAAAACCCCACTCTTAATCTCAGTAAAATCATGTAGAATAATTAGTATATAAGAGTGTGTAAATAGTAAATAAATTAATCTTGTTCCAACTGGTAAACCATCTTTTACTCACCTCCGCAATATTGGTGACCCCGACGTGATTTCCTAGTGCTGATATAATTGCAGGCCAACTGCAGCCCTGAAAAGGTTTTCAGCAGCAAACCTAGGAACTATCACAGAAACGGTGGAGCCATATAAGGAAAAATTTACCCAACAGCCCACCAGCTTACTGACCACCACCATCAGCGAAATAGCGAAATAGCACATTTCAGTTGACTTCCCACAAGCGGGTCCAAACCAGCTGAAATATCAAGAGGCTAGAAAAATGGCACCGATAATTCCAGGGACACCTCAAAAAAACCCCGGTACATCGGCTGAATCAATCAGCGACAGCCAGGTGGTGGCTGCAATTAGCATTACGGAGAAAATACCAGCGTTTTGGACAGATTCACCGCGCTTATGGTTCGCGCAATTCGAGGCCATCGTAGCCTCCCAAAAACAAGGTGACGAATATAAATATAACAGCGTCATCGCAAAATTACCAAAAGAGGTCATACATCAAGTCAGCGACATCCTGACGTCACCGCCAAACGCAGACAAGTACCTTAAAATCAAGGAAAGATTAATTGCGTGCTATGAGGAAAGCGAGCAACGACGCTTCCACAAATTGCTTTCGGAGATGGACCTAGGTGACTCAACACCATCACAGCTGTTGAGAAAAATGAAAGAAGCCAGCTGCGACAAAATGACCGAAGATACCATCAGATTATTATGGTTCAGACAGCTTCCGGTATCAATCACCTCCATATTGGCAGTCTCCGAAGACCTCGACCTCACAAAATTATGCGAAATGGCGGACCGAATTTATGAAAATATGCGCTATAAAACCAAAACAAACAACTCGTCACAGGAATCCGCCGACGTTAACTTAATAACAATGCTGACGTCACAAATTGCAGCTATGCGAGTTGAGATAAACGAGCTCCGCGGTATGAGTAATCGCCGACCGATGCAACGCAGCAAATTCCGAGCAAGGTCGCAATCACGCTCACGGTCACGTACACGGCTATGTTATTATCACAGACGATTCAAAACAAAAGCATATAAATGCGATCAGCCGTGCTCGTGGATAAATAAAACCGATAAAAATTCGGGAAACGAGAACTAGCGCAGAATAAGACGGGACTCTGTGCCATACACCCCGCCAACCGTCTAACTATAACCGACTCAAACAGTGGTTATAGGTTTTTAGTAGACACGGGAGCAAATATTTCTGTATTACAAAACGCACAGGGTAAGAAAAACCCAAGCAACTACAAACTGTATGCCGCAAACGGGTCAACTATTGAAACTTATGGCGAAAGCACATTAACGCTAAATCTGGGGTTACGCAGACCTTTTACTTGGACGTTTGTAATCGCCGATGTAAAAATGCCTATCTTAGGAGCTGATTTCCTAGAGCACCACAGATTATTAGTGGATCTATACGGCAAAAGGCTGATCGACCAAGAAACAAAATTAACGACGCATGCGAAAATTGCAAGAGCAACACACATGCCTTCAATTAGATCCATCGACGCGAAATTACCCGAACATATAAAGCACCTGCTAGAGAAATACGTAAACGTCACTAGACCAACACCACTTAAAAAACCCACAGAACATGGAATACAGCATCACATCATAACAAAAGGTCCTCCAGTTTATGCCCGCGCGCGCCCACTACCACCCGACAAATATAAGGCAGCAAAAAAGGAATTCCAAGAGCTAATAAACTTAGGAATATTAGAACCTTCCAGTAGTCCTTGGGCATCGCCTCTCCACATGGTAAAGAAAAAGAATGGGGAATGGAGGCCATGCGGAGACTACCGCGCGTTGAATAAAATAACAGTTCCCGACAGATATCCCTTGCCAAGACTGTTAGACTTTACATACATCGCAAGTGGAAAAACAATATTCAGCAAAATTGATATAAAGAAGGCGTTCCACCAAATCCCTGTTGCGGAACCAGAAAAGACCGCAATAATCACGCAAATGGGTTTATTTCACTGGAATTACATGCCATTTGGCCTCAGAAATTCAGCCCAAACGTTCCAGAGGTTTATGGACTCCCTGTTTAGAGACCTGGACTATATATATGTTTTCGTGGACGACATACTCATAGCAAGTCAAAATACCGAACAACATTACGTTCAACTAGAGGAAGTATTCACTCGCCTAAGTAAAAACGGCATCTCAATCAATACGAGCAAATGCGAATTCGAAAAGACAGAGATAGATTTCTTAGGTTATCATATAACGAGCCAAGGAATCACCCCCACGTCTGAGAAAGTACGAGTAATAAACGAATACCCAAAACCAAAGGTGGTAAAGGAGCTACGTCGATTTTTGGGAATGATGAATTTCTACAGAAGTAGCATCCCACACGCCGCCGGACACCAAGCTCCGCTCAACAAATACTTAATAAACTGCAAAAAGAATGACAATACGCCAATCGAGTGGAATACGGAAGCTAACCAAGCATTCGAACACTGCAAACAGGACATAAGAGATGTCACAACACTCGCATTTCCGGAAACAGACACACCACTAGCCATTATGACAGATGCTAGTTTAAAATGTGTAGGCGCCGTACTTCAACAAAAAGTTCAAGGAAAATGGAAACCCATATCATTTTTTTCAAAAGGGTTAAGCGAGACACAAACAAAATATTCCACATACGATCGAGAACTACTCGGTATTTACATGGCAATAAAAAACTTTAGACGACTAATAGAAGGTCGCACATTTACAATATACACTGATCATAAACCACTGATTCATGCATTCGACAAGAAGCAATCAGTGGATGAATCCCCTAGAAGAATAAGGTACCTAGAATATATTGCACAATTCAGCACAGACATAAGGCACGTCACGGGCAGCGAAAACGTGGTAGCCGACGCACTATCACGGGTAATAGAAACAATAGAACTACCCCAAATTCTCAACTGGCAAGAGGTAAAAAAATACCAAGACTGTGACCCGGAGTTAACAAAACTAAAACAAAATAGGTCACTAAAAATAACACAGGTACCAGTACAAAACAATAATACCAAAATTTATTGTGATATATCCACCGGTACAACAAGGCCATACCTACCACAAAAGTTCAGAAAAACAATTTTTGATAGTTTTCACAACATGAGCCACCCAGGGAAAAACACAACAAAAAAGTTGATAACCGCAAAATACATCTGGACTAGCATGCACAAAGACATTTACGAAATGTGCAAAACATGTTTACAATGCCAGCAATCAAAAGTTCAGCGGCACACAGTATCACCCCTGGGCAAATTTATGCCAGCAGAACGATTTAGCCACATACACATAGACATTGTGGGCCCCCTACCGACATCACAAAACAAAAGATACATCGTCACTATGATCGATCGTTGTACGTCATGGCCAGAAGCATATCCTATTTCGGACATCACAGCAGAAACTGTAGCCAAAACCCTATACGATGGCTGGATCACACGTTTTGGATGCCCCAATTATATAACAACGGATCAAGGACGACAATTCGAGTCTGAGCTATTCAGAAGCCTAACCAAATTCCTGGGTATACAAAAAATCCGTACTACACCATATCACCCTCAATCAAACTCCAAAGTAGAAAGACTGCACAGAACCATGAAAGCAGCTTTGATGGCAAGAGGAAATACCGAAAATTGGACGAAAGAATTACCATCGGTATTATTCGGGATACGTACCAGCATTCGACAAGACACTGGATACTCAGCAGCCGAATTGGTCTACGGAACAACAATAAAATTACCAGCAGCATATTTTGGCGACTGTTCTAAAAACACAACGTATGCAGAGTTTGTGGAGAAAATTAAAGATAACATAACGCACATGACGTCAATTCCACAACGACAAAGCTCAAACAAAAACATATTCGTACACCCACGCTTAGCCGACTGTACACACGTGTTTCTACGATGCGATAAGCTACGTCCTACGCTCACAACACCTTACGACGGACCGTTTCTCGTAGTCAAACGTGACAACAAAATAGTCACGATCAAGCGAAACGGCAGGGAAGTGAACGTGTCGATTGACAGGCTAAAGCCAGCATTCACGACGAGCGACGACAAGATAGAAGCTCAAAATCAAGAGCAAGATAAGGCAGAGCCAATTCAAAACATAAAAAGAACACGTTCGGGAAGAATATCACGACCCACGGTCCGTTTCAAACAATGATATAAAAAGGGCAAAATGAAAATAAAAGTCACTCCACAGCAAGCCACAAGAAACAACACACAAGATGGGAAGCAGTCAAACCCACGAAAAGGAGCAAATAAACATGGTGCAGAACAATAACCTGGCAGCAAAGGCAGAAAAGAACACACACATGGCAGCAGAAATTGAAAAAATAAAAATCTGGATCGGAGTACTCATCGCTATAATTATACTAGCAGCAATAATAATAACAATCGCCAGACTCGTACGGAAAACTAACAAAGTCATGGACAAAAAGATAAACAAAATAATCAAGGAAATGCAACAAGTGTAAACAACTGCAGAAAAAGACAACTCAGCAAACAGCGTGCACGGACAAGGTCGACGCACCACAGCAAATAATAACTAGAATTTTTATAAAGGGGGGAGTACTATGACGTGCTATGCGTCATAGGCAAAGTACACTATAACTAGGAAATAATATTATATAAACAGCACGTATCAATAAACAATAATGTCAGTACTAAACTTATATGAGTAAAACCCCACTCTTAATCTCAGTAAAATCATGTAGAATAATTAGTATATAAGAGTGTGTAAATAGTAAATAAATTAATCTTGTTCCAACTGGTAAACCATCTTTTACTCACCTCCGCAATAGCTATTTATAAAAGGTCTCCAAAAGCTTATAAATTCATGGCCAAATTCATATCATTACCGAGTATCAAAACATTAAACAGAATGATAAAAGAAATACCCATGGAGCCTGGTTTTAATCGGGCTATAGCAAGTTGTTTAAAAACAAAGGCCAACAAAATGAAATAAAAAAATGGATAAATTTTGCAGTTTACTTTTTGATGAGATATCTTTAAAAAAGTGTTTAATTTATAATGAGGTCACAGACAAAGCAGAGGGCTATCTTGACCTTGGACCTGGGGAAGACATGGGAAGGGCCAATAAAATAGCTGATCATGCTTTAGTTTTCCTCATCCAAGGTCTAAAAATAAAATACAAACAATATGTAGCCCATTATTTCGTGAAGGGAACTATTGCTACTAAAAATCTAGCTACAATTATAATGCATGTAATAAATTCCCTTTACGAAGTTGGGTTCAATGTAGTAACCACTGTTTGTGACCAAGGTTCCACAAATATAGGAGCCTTAAATACACTTAAAAAACTTCATAGTGGAACTGCAGAAGATAATTTCTTTATCTGCAATGGGAAATAGATTTTTACCGTATACGATGTGCCACATTTATTTAAGGCTATAAGGAACAACTTTTATAACGCAGGAAAAATAAAATACGACGGTAAAACTGGTAAATGGTCCCATTTGGTGGTTGCTGAAGAACAAAATAGAATTTTTTTGAATTTTCCCAAATTAAATTCAATAATTGTTAATCCCTCCTTTAAAAATAAAATGAGAGTGAAATATGCTGCTAATGCTCTTAGTAATACTATGTCGGCGATACTGAAAATGATGGCCTGGAAAGCAGAATTAACAGAGAAAAATGAATTAACTAAAACGGCATATATAATTGAAGAGCTAGATAAATTATTTGATTGTACAAATGGCCCAGCATCGCCGAAAGATACTAAGAAGGGAATTCGGATAATGTTTCCAATAGAAGCAATCATGTAGAGTCTTGGAATTCTTATTTAAGGAAGTTAGAAAATACTGAATTTATAATAAATGAAACATTAAAATTAAAAAATGTACGATGTATAAAAGGATATATCATTACATTAAAATCTTTAAAAGATATTTGGGGTTTATTGAAGAATATGGGGTTCGAATATTTAAATTTGAGGCAATTGAATCAAGACTCTCTTGAAAATTTATTTGGAATCATAAGACAACACAGTGTAACAAACAGAAACCCCACAATTACACATTTTACTGCAGCACTTAAAGCAAGCATGGTTTCTGGGTTAAGGGCTCCTCATAGCAAATCTAGTAATTGCCAAATGGATAACAATAAAGTCCTGATAGAGTATAAGGATTTGCTTAAGGAGCCAGAAATACCGGAAACTATAGCTGAAGTGCCAGAACTAATGGAAGTGGAAGGTGAAATTTGTTACCCAGTGTTGTCTATACCCGATGAACCTGAGCATATTGAACAATATTTGGAAGATGTAGATGTATTTGAAAACCAACCGATTGTGTATGTAAGCGGATATTTAGCTGCAAAGCTATTATCAAAAAATAGCTGTGAAGACAGCAAAAACTGTTTCTCTGTCCAAAATCCCGACAACGATGAAATGTATATTTATATGACATTTAAAGAATGGTGGCCAGACAAACATTCATTAACTTATCCGTCAAAAAAATGCTCCACAGTACGAAGTGCCACAAAATATTATAATGAATCTTTGTCTGACCAACTTTATAAGGATAACATTGGGCAGATAACTTTTTTGCAGTTAAGTAGTACATGCTATTTCGAGTGGTTTAGCTGCCAGCAACATTTTAAAGAAATCGAAGACAAATTAATTCGCAGTATCAGTACTCTGTTCATAAGAAAATCTTGTAAAAATTTTAAATAAAAGCATAAAATAAAATACCATCATGTGTTGAAGAAAGAGAAAGAAAGAGCATTAACTGAGAGATTATAACTTGGTTACGCACATGTATAACATGTTACGCGGCGTCCTTTGTGAGCGATTTTGAAGCGAACGCGAAGCAGTGCTATTCGGCACTAAATCAACAAATAGTCGATAGGTATTGAATGCCCTATGTGACCATATATCTGCACGTCGTGGAGCGGAGCGACGCGATTTGAAACGAATGCGATTATTTGATTTGATAGTTTCACGTGAAATGAAGCGGCGGCGGTTTTAATGTCATTTTATTTGACAGTGGTGTGTAATGGCGGGGGATCTTTGCGCGCACGCAGGTCAAGCCCGCTGCATCGCATTGGATTCGCGGAAATCGCATAGATTCGCCTCAAAATTACGTTCGCTTTGAATCGCTTACGTAGGATGATACCTTTATGTTACGCGTCAGTCAGTTTTGGCGTTACAGAATGGTAACTGAAAATTTTTCATGCCATGTCTCGTTGAGAATGCGAAATAATTTTTCTTCAAATAAAATGAAATGGGTGTAGTAATAACTTTGTGAATAACTATCATTATGTAATTATGTGCAAATTATTAGCAAAATAGACTTTAAAGAACCTTGAGTGACACCGTGCAAATCTTCCCGTAGCTTTGTGAATGACTAGCATTTTGTAATCATGTGCAAATTGTTAGCAAAATAGACTTTAAAGATCTTTGAGTGACACCGTGCAAACCTTTCCGTGTAAAAATATGTTTGTAAAAAATTAGGGTGACCCAATTATCCAAAAATCAATTGCAAATATATCATCATTTTGTCATCGCTTCGATGTAAGGTAGGACTTCGTAGGACGTGGTACGTCGATAGATTGCAAATTCCGAATTGCAGCGCAGTATTAGTGTTGATTTATAAATATTAACGTTATATAAGGTGTTATAAAATTATGGGAGAGCCGGTTATATTGGACCACTTTTAACATAGACTCGGATATTTAGTTTATAAAAGTACAACGAACAGAATTGTGAGGCGATTCGATGCGATTTCACGCGAATCCAATGTAATGCGACGGACTTGCCCTGTGTGCACGCGAAGAGCCCCCGCCACTACACACCACTGTCAAACAAAATTATCGCCGCCGCATCAATTCACGTGAAAATATCAAACCAACTGATCGCGTTCGTTTCGAATCGCATCGTAGGACGCCGCATTATGCTCCTATCTCTGGCGCTGCGCTCTTGTCTTATGTCCTCTCTGTTTGTCCCGCGCCTAAAGGAGTACTTAGTTTTAGTTTTCTGTTATTGGTATTATACTTATTACGTCTGTAACAAATAATGCTAATGTTTTGCATGTTATTCGTACATGGAGTTAATTAATATCAACTTACTATACATTCATATATATTATTTTTACAGTATTATTTAAACTCCCCGAGCCACGTTTAAATTTGGTCAATGACTTCCTCCCTGGTAATACTTCGCATAATGGTTAAGGAAGTTGAATTATAAATTTTCGGGCTTTTCTGCTGCGACTTTGTTGGTGGGGTAAGTAGCGGTGATTGCTCAAACTTGTAAAAAATTCAGTCATTTCCTCCCGGCTGGAAATTGGTTTAATTACAGTTAAATCAATGTCTTGAAGAGATAAAAAATAGGTAAAAAAACTTTTTAAGTTAAGCGGTTTTATGTTAAACATACATTGCAATGTTTAAGATAAATGTACTAAAAACCAAAAAATAATAAAATAGATACAGTCGTGGGAATTATAAACATATGCATAGACTAGACTAAAATAAAATACATACCGCGGTGGAAAATGCGTCAGCTGGTGACCTGACCAAATTCCGTCATTGCCACTGTATTTTAGCCCATTTTGAGCAGGGAGGTAAAAACTGACATTTTAAATTTTCATCGTTATGACATTAACTCTAAATAGCCAAATTGACGGAACTGACGGATTTTTTAAAAATTTTGAGCGGTCACCGCTGCCTAACCCAATAACAAAGTCGCAGCTGACAAACACAAAAACGTATAGTTCAACTTCCTTAACCATTGCGCGAAGTCACAAGTCAAATTCACCCAGGAGTAAGTCAACGACCAAATTTAAACGTGGCTCCAGGAGTATAATGAAAACTGTAAAAAGAATATTTAATATAAAAAGGTAAACAGCTTTTAAAAAATAATTTCTTCCAAATATTGTTCACAATTCAAAAATTTCTGTTTATTTCTAACCATTTGTCTTTATTTTTTTTTACAAAAAGTACAATAGTTCACTACAGATAGATTTATCAGGGCAAGAATTAATATAAATGTTGTAGGTCTATAGCTTTATTTTGAACCATCTTTCACATGATACTAAATTTTCGAGGATAATCGGTAAATCTGGACTTTTGTATTTTTTTTCTAATCTTTTAGCTTTTTATTTTTTAGCTTTTTAATCAAAATAATAACTATTGATACTTCACTCATTGGTATGATCACTTTCTACCAATAAAACTAATTCTATCTATCTATTTGATATGGTATTACAATTTACATTTAGCCGAAAAGTTTATCAATATATTCTTATTTACATCTTATTTCGATGCTGCAACGAAAATACCATTTTACATATGTATAAAAATGCGATGTGTTTTTGTTAAGAAAAGGTTATAAACTGAGAAAGAATCAATCAGCCTTTCCCAATCTGGGGTTTAGCCTTCTTTTTCCACGCTGACCAGGCGGGTAGGTACAGGGTTTTTTCTTTCGCAAACAGAATACCATGTTTCTATAGTATTCCGTACAATATACTATAGAAACATAGTATTCTACATTTTTATAAACATACTATATTTCTATAATACTGCATTGTTGTGGATTAACGTTTTATTACTGTAATGTATTTTATCTCAATAAGGATAATAAAGACTTCTTATGTAAATAATGAATAATGTCCACAGCATTTTAATGTAACTTAACTAGTTATCTATCTTTTTAGTTCCATGCATTTCCTGGAAACTTTCCCAACAGAAAAGTTTTTTTTTCACTAAATAGTATTGTTATTCTCTGCACCACTTATTGGGTTGACTGGTAGAGAATGCCTGTGGCACTAAGCCCGCCTGTGTACGTGTGTGCCTGAAGTTTAAATAAATAAAAAATTAAATAAATAAAAATAGACTATTCATATTCAACCGATATTAATCCTATTTAAAAGAAATTGCATTGTCGTTTCAAAATGTGTAGAAGTAAATTTCACAAATTGCATGTAAAAGAGACATCAAAGCTATTTTTACATGCAATTTGTGATGCCGATAAAAGTTGTTTTTTTTTTCAATTTTTCTCGAAAGCTATAAGGTTATGTGAAAAACGGTTCATACAGAAGTTATAGCTCTTATTATCATGTTGTTGAGTTGTCATATTTATTTCATTTATTTTAAATTATGTGATTTGTTTTATCTCATCTTATCTTATTTTAAATATACTATGTTATCTTATATTATCGTATTTTAGTGTATAAAGTACTTTCCCTCCAAGTAAAATCCACTCTGTATATATATTTTATTATATTTTGCTTTCACCCTTAAAGTGCCACACTATTTCACACTGTACTGTCTCATATTGTAATTATTTTTTCCCTCTTTAACCATTTTTGGATCTACTGCATTGGGCTAATTATTTTATTTCAATGTACAATATTTCTATTGTTAACTAAGATATAATTTTTATTTCAGTCTCCAATTTTTTTATTATTCTACATTTCTTATGAATGGTCTGAATAACGGTTGATACTTGGTATAATTTATTGCTCTACAGTAGTTACTTACCTACCTTATACTTACTATTTACTACCTAATCTATATATTTTAAATACAAAAGGGAAATACCGTTCTCTGCACTTCCTTAAAGGATGTAAATATCCGCTAAGAGTGGATTTTACGTAACACCACCCCTAAAGGGGTAAAAGTTGGTCAGACGTTCGTAAAACAGTCCTTTGTTTTTGAAGTAAGAGACTTGCAATTTAAAATGTATGGTGTGTTACAGCTTTTCTACTTGGTTATGAATCATTTTCCGGTATATTTTTTCCAAATATTTTTTTTTTTAAATAATAAAATTAATAATATTTTGTTAATGATAAACTAAAAGGAGATTTGAGCCGCCTTTTTTTACACAGTATTTAGAATTATAGAATTTAGATAGACGCTATAACTAAATCAAAGCATAAGTTTTCCAATGTTTCAACTTTATACATTATATTACACATTATTTATATTGTTTCTCTATTCTTCTTATCCGTTCTTGTTATAAGGGGCAGAACGGTACTATTGCAACGATTAGCATTAAGAACAATTCGTTAACAATTAAGACCATTCTAATGAGTCGAAACCTGATATATCTGCTGTAATTAGCTGAGGAGTATGGGATCCCGCAGACCACCTGACGCTGCGCATCAAGCCAAGATTACCATGACAAATTTTTTCAACATGTCCATACCAAATTTCAAATAAATCGAACCTGTAGAAATAAGGTCCCTTCGTCTACTAGGAAAGAGCTGATGTATTTCAAACACTTAATCAGTTCTTCATAATTCTTCATAATTTATTGTACATAATGTACTTTTAATCATAAATTACTTGGTTCTCACGTCTCTATTTTCACTTATGAACCTAATCTAGTTATGGTAAAACTCAATACTCAATACATTTATTGCGTTCCATAATGAAGTACAGTTGTTCAGGTTAAAATTATTGTTACAATTATGGACCCTGTCGGGCACAGCACAATGTTTGGAGAGAGGAAGAATTTGTCATACACAATATGTTCACTCTTAATTACAGTTTGTTGATATTACTTATTATATTAAATTTAAATGATTTTTAGTAGGTATAAATGTCATTTTACTCGTTTTGTTTCGGCCCAAAAAGACAAGGACAAAAATGTAATGAAAATGTCAATATAGAATGTTAAGTGATACATATACAATTTATACAATTTGAAAATACATTGGGTTGATATTTTATCAGTTTAATATTAGTATGATATGTCATAAGTCAATCTTGATGTCAACATAGGGTTAATTAATTAAAAGTAAGAGTAAAAATAAAAATACGTCAGTACGAATAAATGTCAGTCAATATATATATACATATTTTAAATTAATTAAATGATATATTTGAAATTATTATTATAAATTATTAAATATATTTATATATACATTTTAAATGAATTAAATTATTAAAATTGAATTAGATTATTAAAATTGTATTAGATTATTAATATTATTTTTTTATATAAATTTTGGTTAAGATAATATAAACTTTATAGTAAAAGTTAAGAATAAATAGTACATTAGTTATTCTTATATATGTGATACTGATATGAACTATATAAGGTTTATAATATAAATTAGTGTCTAAGTATGTTGTTTTAATATTATATTTGTAACTTTAGTTCCTCAAGTTGTCAATAGATGACTGAATGTCTGTCTGAATCGCGCTATTAAGGTTTTCAAACATGTGTTTAAATAGTCAGAGGTTAAATAAATTAGGTGATTCCATTCTGAGTGTGGTGTTTCATTGCGGGATACTTTTTGTGACGTGTACATTTGGTCCTTCTTGAGCGGATAAAGGATTGGAGTGCACTGTCCGCCGTGGAGCTATATTGCAGCGGCACAGTAGGGGTGAAGAGTTGAGCAGTGCAAGTGTCCGCACGTGTACAATTGGGCTGTACTGTGCTGTGCATCAGTGGCGCCGCAGTGAAGTTGCAGTAAGCAGTATCCGCAGTGTGAGGGGACAGTTGACCTCCTCCTAGGTACATCTTAGGCGAGCTACGTATCACGTGAGTGGACAGTGTTTGAAATGATTGAAGATAAACTGTGAGTACTTTTAATTATTATTATGACAGTGGATTACTAGCGTGATTAACAATTAAATTAAAGGAGCGCAAAGTGTTAGTATGGACTTAGAAAATTTCGTGTTAGTTTGGACTTAGTAAAATTTGAAGTTTAGTGCAAGGACTTAGAAATAATTTCTTAAAAAGTGAAGAAACGGGGAACCTATGCCCGATTTTGGTTGGAATTGCACTTGGTAAAAAAGACTTGTACAATTTTCGAATAGTGATATCTGCTTCAGTGACTTAGTGCAATACAAACTTGTGGTTTGAAGTACAACTATTTGTTTGCACAACATGGAAGCGTTCGACAAAGTTCAATTGAACACAAGTACGGCTATTACCCGAGCACGTTCTAACTTCAAAAAATCTCAAAAGGAGAGAATTACACAAAGTTACATTGAAGTAAGATTGGAGAATTTGGAAAAGCAGTGGACATTGTTTAATGACACACATTATAAGATCCTGCAAGAGGTTGAGGAAACCGCATATGTCGCATCTAAGTATTATTCTACTAACCTATATCAGTCTACAGAAGAAATATATTTCGATTACAAAATAGAACTTAAGGAAATGTTTACTAAACTAAAACCACAAAAATCAACATTGCAGAATTCTACTACTAATGCTTCAGATAAGTCATATGATATTAAATTACCAAAAATTTCTTTACCAATGTTCTCTGGAAATTATTCAGAGTGGATAAGTTTTCGAGATTTGTTTGTATCCTTAATACATGGTAACAGCAAATTGGATGATGTACAAAAACTTCATTATTTAAAAACTCATTTGTCTGGGGAAGCGGAAAGTCTTTTACGGCACATTCCTATTACTAGTAATAATTACTTAACTTGCTGGGCACAGTTAGAAGACAGATATAATAACACAAAATATTTGGCAAATTGTATATTGAAGCGGTTTATGACCCAAAAAAATATTGTAACAGAATCTGCCCACGCATTAAAGGAAATGTTAGATACATCTAATGAATGTTTGTATGCATTAACTAATTTAGGGATTAGTGTTGTTAATTGGGACATAATGCTCATATATATATTTTAAGTTTAAAGTTAGACAATGAGTCACGCAAACAATGGGAATTGAAAATTAGTGATACATCCAATCAGTTACCTACATTTAAGCAATTTCAAAGTTTTCTTGAACAAAGATTTAGAGCTCTCGAATTCTTAGATACTGGTAAGGTTCAACGTAATGTAACATCGCAGCGTAATGTATCTTCTGTAAAGGCACACTCGGTGTCTACAGCATTGTCTTGTTTGTATTATCAGGATGATCATAAAATAGCAAACTGTAATGCCTCCTCTACACTACTCGCAAAGTTGAACGAGGTTAGACGAATACAATAGTGTAGAGAGGCACTTCGGCTTACTTCGTCGAACTTTACTTCGCCTCGGGCGACTTCCGTTTGTTGTCGGTTTTTGCGCCCGAGTCAAAGGGCTCGAAGTTACCCGAAGCGCGCTCACGAAGTGCCTCTCTACACTACTTGGTCGACTTCAGTACGCTCCGAGACGTTCGTTGCGAATACACGTGTGCGTGATTTAATATTTTAAAGAGGCGTGATACAATTATGAACGGTACACAGTGGTCACAGGAGCAAATTATGTTGTTCCTTGAATCAATACAAGCAGAGACAATTATTTGGGACCCAAATGAGAAATGTCACAAGGACAAAAAAAAACTTAATGATGCTTGGGAGCGTATCCGGGAAATCTTTGAAATACCCGTAGAGGAATTAAAGAAAAAAAAAGAATCGCTTTTTGCAACATACAGGGGCTACCACAGAAAAATAGAAGCTTCTTTAAAGTCTGGTGCCGGCGCCGACGATGTTTATCGTCCAGTTTGGTTTGCATTCGATTTTATGAACAGATTTTTGGGAACGGTGTTTAAATGCAAACCAACAATAACCACGGTAATTTTTTTTATTTTCAATTATTAAAAAAGTATAAATTATTGCTACCCACATTGTGTATATAACCTGTTGAAATAATTTGTAAAGTAATCTCTTATCTGAACGGCAGATAATGGTGATCTGCGTGGCACTTGTCTAATGTCTCTCAATGCACAGTTACCATCAACGTCGTTCCGCCAAGATCCGGGTTGAAGTAAAACTCCGTTGTCATCATATATATCTGCAGTACCGGGAGGCATATATATACATGATGATTTATAACTTTTTCTGAGAAAGTTATGCAATAAGAGACATGTCATTGTAATAACTGGGATATTATGGATATCCAAATCAATTGGCTTTCTGAATATTCTAAACTTGGATGATAGAATACCAAAAACATTCTCAACTACTACTCGAGATTTCGACAAGCGCGTATTGAAAATTCGTTTCGGTGAATTGATAGCATGGTTGCCAGGATATGGTTTCATTATATTATTATGTAAAGCAAACGCTCCATCAGCCAAAAAAACGTAGGGAATGTCGACAGTATCAGTATTGGATAATGAACGTGGTTTAGGAAGACTAAGTCTGTTAGATGCAATTTTTTGCCATAACGAACAATTTTTAAATACACCTCCATCACTGATCCTCCCTTGACTACCAATGTCAGCATACATAATGTTATAGTTACTGTCGACTAAAGCTAATAACACTAAACTGAATGTCTTCTTATAATTGAAGTATTCAGAACCAGAGTTAACTGGACATTGTATAACGATATGCTTTCCATCCATTGCGCCAAGGGCATGTGGAAAATTATCCTTAAATCCGTCTTCGATTTCTAACCACTGCTGCTCATTTTCCGGCATCTGTAAATAAAAAGTTTATTTTGTAAAAAAAATATTCTGATCATAATAAAAGTGCGCGGTCAATGCCAATACCAAATAGGTCATCATCTATCTAATAATCTCTGCTTTTTATTTCAGGATCAAAAAACTGATTCAACTCAGGGAGAAAATAATATTTATAATGCTTCAGAGGCCGAACCAATTACTTCTCCGACTCCGAAAGAACAAAATTCGATAGAGCCATCGCCATCACAAACTAAACACACCATCCGGCGGCGCGACAACCCACCAGAATTGCAAGTCGCCAGTAAACAGATGACCGAAGCTTTTAATAATTTAAATAAAATAATAAATAATAAGTCAGCAAAGGATAGTGGCGAGGTTGAAGACGAGTGTGATATATTCGGCAAACTGATTGCCAAAAAACTAAAGAAGTTGCCTGAACACAAAAAAGAGGATTTGATGTTTGAAATTCATGCATTATTTCGGAGATCATGTTTTGAAAGATCTCCATCAGTTGAATCTTTTCGTTCCTCTACACCCCAGTCTACACCATATAATTCATTAACTTCAGTAAGGAAACGGCCCGTATCTGCAAATAATGCCGTTTATTATGATGCTACACCATTATCTCCCAGGCCACACTCATCATATTCAGAGCCATCATTAGATCAGTTCAATGAAAGTCAACACACTTGCACCCAGAAACTAAACAAAAATACCGCTTGTCAACGCTCTTCAAAGATACGTGTTATAAGCGATAAAATTGTTGTACCAGAAGCCCAAAGTCGATCAGTTTCTCAGGAAATGACTTCCGTTTATTCTGTAATGATACCCCCCGGGCCACTTTCAGATCAGTCTAATGACGGTCAATATATTTTGCATATACCAGATACGCAAACTCAATCCGTTTCTCCAGACGACAACACACATAATAATGATGTAATATATCAGGCATATTATGACTCGTAATGTACTCATTACTTTATTTTTAACTTGTTATTATTGATATATCAATACAGGTAAACACCTGACCTACCTTTATTTTTCAACTTAGAATAAATAAATGTTCTAAATTAAAAAAAATACCTTTATTTCATTCCTCAGAACCTCGTTCAGTGCTTTACAGACTTCGACTACAATTTTTGATATCGACTGGCTTGAAATTTTAAATAAATAGTGCATTGATCTATAGCTGTCACCACTCGCTAAAAACCTCAAGGTGATTGATAATCGTATCTTGGCAGGTATACTTTCTCTTAGATGAGTGTCTTGTTTAGATATTAAAGGTTCGACTTTAGCAAGCAAAAAATTAAAATCGTCCAATGACATTCGGTGGAAATTTTCAAATTCCCCAGATGGTTCCTGTATGAGCTCAAGAAATTGTTCCTCCATTGTACGTCTGTAAAAAAATACAATAAAATAAAGAAAAAAGAATAGTAGGTAAGTAAAGTCGACGTCAAACATGCAAAGCGCACGAAAGTTCTACTAACCTTGTTCTGTTCCGATGCATGGCAATCATCCACCATCTTCTTTTTCTCCTTTTCTTTTTAGTTTTCTTCGTGTGAAGAATATGCACGTAGTTATAATACGCGAGAGTGCACATTGCTACGGCAGCTGCTACTTGAGCGTCCATGTTAAAAGGCATCCGCAGGGTGCTGGCACCGCAGCGCGAATGAGCTCCTCGCGAAGTTGAACGAGTGTGTAGCGTGTCACTTCGGACCTCGGTCAACTTTCTAGAGTAACTTCGCCGAGGAACTTTGCGAGTAGTGTAGAGGAGGCATAAGAAGTTTTGTCAAGAAGACGTTGATACACGACGTAAGTTTGTCCAAACGAATGGCTTGTGTTTAATTGTTTAGGAGTTGGTCACTCAGTATATTCATGTCGCCAGTCTACAAGTGTCGTTTATGTAAGCGTAAGCATCATACTTTGCTACATTTTAAAACCATCTCGAATGCAGTTATTGAAAAGAATACGGCTGTTCAGGCTTTGGAGAAAGATGTTACTACAGCCCTATTAATTAACCCACCTCAGAGCGAGTCCACTGATATTGTTAGTTGTTTCTCAAATAGTCAAGGTCAAGTACTATTAGCCACTGCCTTGGTAAAGGCACAGTCGCGTAACGGGACCGTTTTTGTATTAAGATCTTTGTTAGATCAGGGATCTCAGGCTTCGTTTGTGACGGAGTCCATGGTCCAGCTATTAGGTCTTGAAAGAATAGGTACCTACTAGAGGTAAAATTACAGGCATTGGTGGTGATCAATGTCAATCCTTAACTTCTAATTCAATGGTTTCGCCGCAATTCCTGGGCACACCGCTTACCATCTCCTCGAGTATCGGGATCCTTGGTGTCGATATCTCCAGCGACGTCCAATACCGAAGTCATTTGCAGGACAAGGTTAAGTTGGCATCAAAAAAACTCGGAGTGGTCAACAGGGCGAAGCAGTACTTCACTGCGGGGCAGCAACTCCTTCTTTATAAGGCACAGGTCCGGCCTCACATGGAGTACTGCTGTCACCATTTTGCTGGAGCACCTGCATACCAGCTTGACCCCTTCGACTCGTTGCAAAGACGGGCATTGAGGCTGGTTGACAATCCCATACTCACAGGTAGAGTGGAACCTCTTAGCCTTAGGAGGGATTTTGCCTCACTGTGTGTGTTCTACCGCCTATACAATGGTTTGTGCTCAGATGAATTGTTTGACATGATGCCCGTAGCTTCATTCTATCATCGCACCTCTCGCCATAGGCAGGGAATTCATCCCCACACATTGCGACCTGAGACGGTACGCACTGTGCGGTATGAAAGAAACTTCATCCCACGCACACTCAAGCTGTGGAATGACCTCCCTGCTGCGGTTTTCCCAAGAGCCTACAATATGGGGTTCTTCAAGAGGGGCATCAGAAGGTTTCTTCATGGTCGGCAGCACGAGTGTGACACCCCTGGTGTTGCATACGTCCATAGGCCACGGTAACCGCTTCCCATCAGGTGGGCCGTGTGCTTGTCTGCCAACTTAGTGGTATAAAAAAAAAAAAAAAAAAGGTTCAGTCACGTGTTGACCCCAGCTTTATCGTTACAGTCAAAGCTTATGTTTTGAAAAGATTAACAACTCTTTTACCACAGGAGAAGGTAAGGACTCAAGTTTTAACTACAATCTCGTCTATGGAACTAGCGGATCCGTCTTTTGCTACCCCAAATAAGATAGATCTTCTTTTAGGTGCCGAAGTTTATGGTCAGATAATATTGGAAGGATTAGTTAAATGTCCGCCAGGTTACGCAGTTGCGCAAAATACCAAACTTGGCTGGATCCATTCTGGCCATATCGGTAAATTCAACCATAGTGAGACAAGTCATAATTGTATTAGCCTGCATTCTACGCAACAAGAAGAAATTTAACTCTTAAAGAAGTGCACTAGAGTCAGAACCTACTTGCGATTTAGGAAACAAGCTATTAACTCCAGAGGAAACGCAATGTGAAACCCTTTTTTCAGCTACAACTAAACGAGATGAGTCTGGTCGGTATGTGGTAAAATTACCATTTAGGTCATCCGATCCTAGTTGTAAATATGGCGGTTCACGGGATATAGCCATGAAACGATTTTTTATGCTTGAAAGACGTCTATTAAATTCCCGATTTAAAGAAGCAGTATTCAGCTGTGATAAATGAATATTTGTCACTTGATCACATGGAGGTAGTGCAGGATATCGACAAGGAGGACGAAGTATATTTACCTCATCACGCTGTTGTACGTAATGATAAAAGTACTACTAAATTGCGTATCGTATTTGACGCTTCCTGTGTTGATACAAACGGCAAGTCCTTAAACAGTGACTTAATGGTAGGACCGCCATTGCAACCTGACATGCGTCACATCATTATGCGTTGGCGTTGCCACCCCATTTGTCTAGTGGCAGACATCATTAAAATGTACCGGCAAGTCAAGGTATCCAAAGACGATGTGGACTATCTCCGAATACTAGTGCGAGAAAGTCAAGACTTGCCAATTCAACACCTACGACATTTACGGGTTACATTTGGCACATCTTCAGCCCCATATTTAGCAGTTCGATCACTACAGCAGTTAGCTATAGATGAGGGAACAGAATTTCCATTAGTTAGAGATAAAGTACCAAGTGATTTCTACATGGACGATCTCATGTCGGGGTGTGAATCAGTGGCAGAAGGGTTAGAAATATATAGACAGCTAACCGAGATGCTAAACCGTGGTGGATTCCAACTTCAAAAGTGGTCTAGTAGTAGTGAACAATTATTAGAATCTATTAAGGATGCAAAATTAGAATCAGAAGGTAGTTTTGAAATAAAAACAGATACAGTTTCAAAAATTTTAGGTCTAATGTGGAACAAGAAAACTGATGAGTTTGAATATTCTGTTCATCTTCCGGAGTTGGAACCACCTATAACCAAACATAAGGTCATATCGGACATAGCACGTCTGTTTGACCCTCTGGGATGGATCGCTCCCGCTATTACTACTGCTAAAGTTTTTATCCAAAGACTGTGGTTGGCTGGAATTGAATAGGATGAAGAACTGCCTTCCAGCTTACTCAAAGACTGGATTAAATACAGAAGTGATCTATGTAAGCTCACCAGGTTTCGACTACCTCGTTGGATACATTTACGTAGCAATAGTCCAATGATATCAAAGATATTAGATCGGAATTGGCGAATATCAGTTCATTGCTAGAGAAGTACGTTGTATCGAACGAGCAAATTATGAACAAGGTGCAGGAAAATTTGTCTGAGCTCAAATCTCAAATTACTGAACTGAGGTCTTTTAATGAACAAACTGCACACTTGATCCGTGAGAATGCTACGCAGATTACTGACATTAAATCATCTACGTCCAGCATGGCAAACGAACAAAAAGACTTACGAACACATGTGTCGCAATTGCAAACGCAAATTTCACTGGACAGTAATAAAATAAAATCTCTCGAATCGAGTATCCAAGCACTTGAGTTGCCTACTGACACCTCCACAGCTAATAACAATCAGCATTGCCTGAATGAAAACATAGTCAAAGAAGTAATCGATCGCAATAATAGAGAGAAAAATGTTATTGTTGTGGGATTACCTGAACAATCTTCTACAGGTGCGGCAGAAAGAGCCATAAAAGACGAATCCGATTTTCTAAAATTATCTAGATCGGCTGGTCTTGATCTTCCAAAACCAACTAAAATTTTAAGACTAGGGAAATATGTGCCTGGCAAAGCAGAGTAAAGGTTTGCTTCGAGACTTCAGTACCAGCTAAATATTTTCTCCGTAATAAGGAAAAACTGCCTGAAAGCTTAAAAATATTCTCAGACCAGACTCCAGCTCAACAAAAATACCTTAAAAATCTGAAGGAGGAACTAGCACGTCGCCAAAATGAAGGAGAAAGTGATCTCACAATAAAATATACAAAAGGCATCCCTATTATAACAAAAAAATTGGCAAAAAACTAACAACACCAATAACCAAAACTGTGGATTTGTTTAGTAATACCTATCAAGTAATTACCAACTACCATGACGTTAGAACCAGCAAATCTCGTCTCAGATTTCTATACCTCAATGCTCGGAGCTTATGCAAAAAAGGAAAGCTTGATGAGCTCAAATGCATTCTTCAATCTTTGCCCACCACAATACATCTTATTTTAATTACAGAGTCATGGGTTAGGACTGAATCTCAAGCCATGCAACTTCATATAAACAACTACACCCACTAATACAACTATAGGACAGACTCGAGAGGTGGAGGAGTCTCTGCATTTGTCCATAACGATCTGAGACATAGCTTATCAATTACCAAGTATGAAGGAGGAAATAATTACTTATGGATTCGCTTAGAGAGATACGCTCTTGAGGTGGGTGTAGTATACAACCCTGGCAATACTAATTTCAAAGACTTTTTACAAGTCTATGAAGATCAACTACAACAAATGAAACGTGCTATCATTTTTGGTGACCTCAACATTGATCTACTAACTAAAGACAAAACAACAAAACAATACACACAACTCTTAAAAGAAAACGGACATAAGCTTTTAAACAAATTTAACAAGAAATTTTGTACAAGAGAGTCAAAATCTAGAAAATCTATACTCGACCATGTCGGCACTAATCTGAAAAATGATTATTTCCATATGGCAATTATCAATTCATCCATGTCCGATCACAAACAGATATTAGTAGAAATCAAAAAGGCTAAATCCCCACCAAAAACTAGAACCCAATATGAAGCGATAGACTACAGTAAACTACAGAACCTATTTGAGACGTCAAATGTTGAAAGCCTAAGTGATGACTATAGCCTACTCGAAAAGGAAATCAAACAATTGATACACAAGAGCAAAACAGTCAAGACGAAAATTCTAAATACTCCACAAAGTGACTGGATAAACAAAGACATAATACATAACATCAACCAAAGAAACGTACTGTGGACAGCATTGAAAGATAACCCACACAACAATAGCCTCGAAGAAGAATTTATTACAAAAAAACAACAAGTATCTACACTAATTCAGCAAACAAAGAACTCCTACTTTTATAAGAAATTTGGTAACTGTGCTAATAAGCCCAAGCCAATGTGGAACCTAGTGAATGAGTTATCCATTAATAAGATTAAACAAAGTAGGGCTCCTTCAAAACTATTAGTAAGTTCAAAATACGTCACTGACGAAAACGATATGTGTAAAACTTTTAATAATTATTTTGCTACTATTGGCCCACTATTGGCAAACGATATACCCAAACACTTCTATGACAACTTTGCCTGTGCTCTTTCTAATAATCTCCACAGTGACATTCCAGTTTTGTCCCAACTATATCCATGCTCTGAAGAGGAAATTTCTAAGATAATAGCAAACCTTGACTCCAATTGCAGTACTGGAATAGATGGGATCAATACAAAATCAATTAAATGCATAAAAAACCAAATAGCTGGTGTCTTGAGTGAGTGCTTTAACAATCTCCTGTCCACTGGAGAATTTCCAGATTCCTTAAAAATGCCTAAAGTTACACAAATCAGGTTCAACATCAGACCCAGGTAACTACAGACCCATCTCAGTCCTACCGGTTCTTTCAAAAATACTGGAAAGACTTCTGTATTGCCGTATAGAAAATCATTTATCTTCTTTCAACTATCTATCTGACAGACAATATGGATTTAGACCAAAAAGCAGTACACTTGCAGCAACCATTGATCTAGTTACGAAAATTAAACATAATATTGACAGCAAAAATATAGTCCTAGGCATTTTTATTGACCTAAAAAAAGCATTCGATACTGTTTCCCATAAAATACTTTTAAAGAAATTAGAATCATTAAATATTACCGGAAGTGCCTTGAAAATTTTACAGTCATATCTAGAAAATAGGTCTCAAATAGTGAAATTAAATAAAGAACATCAAAGTGACGCAATACCAATTACGTGTGGAGTTCCCCAAGGATCGATTTTAGGACCTTTACTCTTCCTAATCTATATAAATAACATTCAAGATCTCAAACTACACGGCCATCTCACACTTTATGCAGATGACACTTGTCTGTTTTATTTCGGACCCTCTATTCACACAATAATCTCCCAAGCTCAAGCCGATTTAAACATACTGTACTCATGGTTTCAACACAACCTATTAACCATAAATATACTAAAAACATGTTACGTCATCTTTAAAGCAAAAAATAAAACTATACCAACTCATACACCGTTATTAATAAATAACGAACCCCTTCAAGAAAAGTCATGCGAAAAGTATTTGGGTTTAAGGATTGATAATCGTCTGTCTTGGAATGCTCACTTAGATCAAATCAAAACTAAACTTTCGTCCATACTTGGATCGCTTCGGAGTATTGTCAAATGCTTACCAAATAATCTGCGCTATAATATTTATAATGCTTTAGTTAAACCACACTTACAATACCTCATAGAAATCTGGGGAAATACAGCTAAGACTAAATTAGGTGAGATACAAATCATGCAAAATAAACTCGTTAAACTAATTTTTAACTATCCACGCCTTACACCAACAAATAAAATCTACGAAGAAACCAAAATTATGAATCTAAAGCAATTATTTACATACAATACAAGCATTTTTATCCGAAAAATCTTGAGCAAAAATATACAATCTGACATATCATTCACCAAAATTAAACAAACAACTCAACGCAGTACTCGCCGAGCTAGTTTTTTAGTTAGTAGTAAACTCATATAATGTATTCAAAACTCGGTTAGCTCAATATGTACGTACATCAGTACATTAGCTTGTATTCGAAAGAACGATGCGCGATGCACTAAATTAGTGCCTACCCACATTATTATAATTATTGCATGTTTTCGATTGTTTCTCTAACGAATGTACTAAGTGACTGTTTGTTTTTTGTTTTGGCATATTGCATTCATGATCATTGCTAATAATTGTTATTCTTAACTGGTGAAATGACGAACTTGTAAATTTACTTTAAGTTATTAATGTTATCAAGTAAGTGACTATGTTTTTATTGAGAATAAAGAATCTTTAAACATATATAATAGTCATCGTTTAGAACTGCACGGTTTTTCAGATGCCTCTAAGGTGGCATATTCCGCTGTAGTATATTCCCGTGTAATAGCTCCAGATGGAAAAATATATGTAAACTTAGTAACGTCGAAAACAAAAATTGCGCCTATAAAACAAGTGTCGATACCCCGTTTAGAGCTTTGTGGAGGGGTTTTGCTGGCCAAACTACTTCAACAGCTACAATTTTAAAGGTTCCAAAGCAGCATTTACATGCCTGGACATCTTATTCTTAGCCAGCTGTGTTTTCGATTTTATTAGCATGAAGGTGAAAGAAAGAGTAAAATCTTTTATTTTTTGGTCGGACAACTGCGGAGGCCAGAATCGCAATAGAATCATTTTTCTTATGTATATGTACTGTTCTACGAAATTTAAAGTGGACATTACACATAGATTTCTTGTTGTTGGTCACACCCAAAATGAGGGTGACAGCATTCACTCTGTGATTGAAAAGAAAACGAGAAATATTGCGATATATACTCCAGATCAATGGATTCTGGCCTTCAAAATGGCGACAGCTAATGCGAAAAAATACATAGTAAAAGAAGTCACTCAATCTTTTGTTTTCGATTTCAAGCGTTGTCTTACTATTTTTGAAAACTGGAAGAAGAACTTAGTTTGGGACCTCGTTATGTGGAGTAAAATTTGTGAAGTTAATGTACAATCTGAAGAACTATTTACGATTAATTATAAATATACTTTTAAGGAAGATTCTTACAAAACTATAAATTGTCTGAAAAGTAACACACGAACCAGTATACAAAATGTTATTAAAAGATTTGATATGTTGGATATAGCTTACAAGAGTATGTTGCCCATTCACAGAAAAAAATTCAAAGATCTTCAAGATCTTTGTAAATTCAATGTGATTCCGGAGCCATACCATTATTATTACAATAATTTAAAAACTGGGTTGGAGGATACTGTAAACGTATACTGTAAAGGTTTAATATATTTTGTGAAAATTTGTCTTCTTTTTGTTTTGCGTTATTTATACCACTCGTTGATTGTTGTTGTTTAATCTATATTTTATTTTGATAAGTCTGAAAGACAATTATTAGTCTTAGTAGTCGTACAGTTCGTACCTAAAAATAATGGAACATTTTCTTAAAGATTTATATGTTTTTTATTAACATAGTAAAGAAAGCACTGATTATATATATATATATATATATATATATATATATATAATATATATATCGCTTCTGTTTTTTAGTAATATTCATATATATATATATATATATATAATAATCTAATAAGGAAGATATTTAGTATCTAAGGGAGAATTATGTCATATTTTTGATATTCTATTTGTTAAATAGTATAGATTTCAAAATAAACGTGATTTACTAACTATTTGATACTTGTTTGTTTCATTTTATCATAAAAAGAACAGGTTCATGACCCCAACACTACACAGATTACTGGTGCAAGTAATTTCTCAGTACCGTGAAATTAGTACAAGTACTAAAAGTAGATAAATAAGAAATTTTACATAAATCTCGAGGTCACATTATTTACAAAATACACACATATGTATGTTAAATAATGTGCATTTCTTCTATTTTCATTATTTAAAAAAATTGGCGGAACTTGTAAACTAGTACAAGTGGCCACTTGTAACAGTATACGTGTATGGATACATTAAGGAAAACAACCTAAACAAACGCAAGTACAGCTATTTTCTAAAATACAAAGAAATATAAAAAAGTAAATATGCAGTCTTTTTCCTTTTATTTTCAGGTATAACATATTAAAATTTTAGATAGTTCGGTTGAACGTTGGCAAAGTTACAAGCTTTAGAACCTTTAAATCGCTCTCCAGTAAACTTGTGTTTTTGCACTTGTACCAGTATACGTAGGACCCGTCGATATGAAAACAATGATGTCACGAATTCACAATGCTGTCCGAAGTTCTTACTACCGAACAAAAGTCTGTCAAAAACAAATACCCAAATAACAGATTTCCTACGTTAGTGACAGTAGTACATTACGTACCTATGTTTGTAATTTGGTATGTACTACTTATTTGTATACCTATAAGAATAATTAAAATAAACATATGTAACTGATTCCTACAACGTGTTTTATTTACCTAAATAGGAAAATCAAACTTTCGCACTTATAATACATAATTACATACACATGTAAATATCCGTTTTATACGTCATCCGGTTAGTACGACATAATATCGCCGGTCCCTTGAAGGTCGTTATATCCGGATTCTACTGTACTTTCGACAATGTTCAATCAAATATTAGACCAGGTTCATCTTCCGATATTGATTGTAATGATCATGTATTGGATGTATTCAGTGTTGAAGTACATCAAGCCGATCAAAACATGGATTCATCTGATAAGACATACCAATAGAACTTTCGATATTCCATCACATGTTATTGTGAATGTCGATAAAAAATTGCGTCACATCTAACAATGCTACTACACCTACTAAAGACGTTTTTTACGAAAAATCTCCAATATTCGTATTAAATCTCCGGATATTATGATATTTGACGACAGCGCTTCACAGAGTCAAAGGGAACAAGGCAAAGTCTTGAAAAAAAATTACAGTGGAGAGTGTAGTTCAGACATGAACACTGTTCATGATTCCTCTAGTGATGGATATTTTCTTTCGTCTAATAGTGACACTGAAACTTACTTGGAAGAAATAGATTTTGAAAAAGAAAATAGTGACTGTAAAATAGATATTGATAAATATGTTCTTGTTATTGGTTTGGTAACCGACTATTATAACAGCTCGGATCGTGGGAATACCATAAAATATTTAAAAAGGTACATTTTATTGGCCAGCAGTAAATGATACTTCAGTGATAATTTTGTTAGATGAAGAAAAAACCTTGCCACATCCTCAAGTTTGTCATCGAGGAGAATTGAGGTTGAATTTAGATGATTTGGGCGTTGCTTTATCAAACATTGGATAATTCAAATTTTTTTTTATAGACTGATTTTGTTTTGTTTCAAGATTGATAATACTTTTAGAAGTCTTTCTTTTATAAAAACATATTTTTTAAAAGCTTATGGTAGTTTATAAAATACATTTCGACGGCGAAGTGCCAATTCCTCCAAACTGACATTTTAGGAAAAATTCACTTTTTTAAAGTTCCGGACTTAAAAGTGTTCAAATTCAAATTCAAATTCAAATATCTTTATTGTGAAACATAGGTAGGTACAGAGATGGTCTATTACATAATTTGATCAGCTATGTTCAGCCATAGTGGCATACAATATTATGTGTAAAAAGAATTCTAAATTACAAATTATCATTTAAATTTCATTACAATTAAATATATTATATATACTAGCCATATCACATATTACATTAAGATTCTATTACAATTATATTCAATTACAATTAGGTACCTATATTCAATTACAATTATATTATTTATGTCAGCCATGTCACGTATTACATTCAAATTCGATTACAATTATAGTATTTATATCAGTCATACTCATGTCACACAAATAATATTTATAATGAAAGAATGCAGATTATTATTCAAGCGTTTTGTCTTCAAAAAATTCATCTATATTATAGTAGCATTTCTCCACTAGCAACTTGTGCATCTTGTCCTTAAATATATTTATTTTTTGGACACATCTAATATTTATTGGAATTTTATTAAAAATGCGTTGCGCTATATAAAATACACTTTGATATAATAGGGTTTTATTACTTTTAACCATTCGTAGTTTGTCATTGTGACGTTCTCTCGTTCGGAATTCAAACAAATTTATGTTTAATTTTACGAATACAGCAGTTTCATATATAAATAGTGAAGGTATTGTCAATATATTTAGGTCAATAAAATGTTGTCTGCATGACTCTATTTGTTTTAAATTGCACATACTCCTAATACAACGGGAAGACTCTTTCCCTGTCAGTGGAATTACCCCAGAATATGATTCCAAAGCGCAGAGTAGCAGCCACATAACCATGGTATGCTGTCAATAGTGTTGCATCATTTACCACATATCTTAATTTCTATAGAGCGTAAGAGAATTGATTCAGTTTTTTACAGACATATTCAATATGTTGTTTCCAATTTATTTGATTATCAACGTATATACTTACCTAAGAACTTCGTAACATTTATTTCTTCAATAATTGTATTTTCATATGAAATATGGAGTGGTCTAGGAGATACTCTTTGTCTGAAAGTCATGGTTTTTGTTTTGTCTAGATTAATAACTAAATCATTTTTATTCAACCAGTTAATAATAGATGTCAAGAATATATTAATGTCATGTTCTATGGTAGTCAAATCTTTACCACTAAAAATTATTGTGCTGTCGTGAGCAAATAATGTCTTTTATTATTGGTTATTTGTGGCATGTCATTAATGTATATAAGAAAGAAAAGTGCTCCTAATATACTTCCCTGGGGAACACCAGTTTGAATATCTCTGGTGTTTGACTTGTACGTTTCTTCTGTTTTGTTTACTATTGATATTCTTTTGATTTCAGTAAACTGTTTCCTATTGCTAAGATATGATTTAATAAGGTCATATACATTGCCTCTAATTCCATACGCATACATTTTGTGTAGAAGAATTTCGTGGTTCACATGATCAAATGCTTTTTGCATATTTATATAAAGAGCTACCACTGGAGTTCTCTTATCCATATTCATGTTATTCTCATGTTTTAGTGAAATTTCCTATATGTATTTCTACTTGAAACAGCATCAAATTAAAATGTGGCAGTACCTCCTAACTAAACCAGCGTGTATATTTTATGCCATTACCTCCTAACTTCCGTGGGACACGTCTTTACGTGTTCGTGGGATGTTCCCGACTGAGCATCGGGCGGTGGCGCGTGTTTTTGCGTCCTTTCTCTTTCCCTCTAGGTGTGTACGCTCGTCAGTTTGATGCACTTCGTAATTACACGTGTATGTTCTGTTAGCTTATTTGTGAGTATAAGTAAAATAATTGTGTTTATGGTGTGATTTACGTGTTGACGAGTTCTGAGAGATAACAGGTAAGAAATAAAAAATGTATTTTGTGACAGTTCTAATGTTCTATTAATTTAATAATGAGAATTTTATTCTCTCTGTTGTAGATAGGATATATTTCTTCATCGTTTTGAATCGCGTTATGTTATTTATTGTACTTAGCAGTTTGTTGTCCTTTATTGTTTTAGAAAAATGTCCCGAATGGCAAAACATTATCAGGGCGTACGAGCTGGGCAGATGCTAAACATATTGAAAGATCGCGAGAAGAATACAGAGTCTCAAGCTACTATTTCTTCTAACCCAGGTAAGCCATTGTAAATGCGCCTATATAATGAGTTGCTATTCCGTGTTAGCAAATTAAAGTTTTGATATATTTTAGATACACTTGATGAAGTGACAACTAAAAACAGAAAATTAAGCTGCAATAACGATTACCAAATAAGAAAGCAGAGTTACCAGATCATTAAATCATATTCACTTTCGAACATTCTAAAGGGTAACCACTTCATGACACAAGGACGACGTTGTTCTTCACTACCACCTACGATTACGGTACAATATAAAAAACAAAACAATGTTGATATGTTCAGTGATGTTTGTTTTGTTTATAAAGGGCGTAGTCTATCAATGTCCGCTCTCACTTGCGATAACACCAAAGATTACGGTAAAAAACGATGCTCATCAGTTCCACCTTCCTTTTTCCATGATTACGAGTACAATCAGATGCAAGAATCTGAACTTAATAACATAATACATAGATGAAACATGTTCCTATGATGGTGACTATTCCGGCAATGATAGTGACATAGCTTACTGTCCTAGTCCTGATGATGATCAAGAGTCCAACAATTCTAGTTTAAGTATTTTAAATGAACCATCCACGTCATCGGCCATTTACTACGGTAATTTAAATGAAGGAAGAAAACGTCAAGCCAAACGTGACCCGGATAGCTGGAAGAAATTAAAAAATAAGAAACTTCGTATGTTAGGAGAGGAATATTTAGGATACACGAAGCCAAAGAACAGCAAACTAAGACAAGATAAAATAAGACCGGCTAGAAAATTAGGCGATAGGTGCAGTTCACAGTTTTGTAGGAAGAGTAAGGTGCGAAATTGTGAAAAATTTGATGATGATAGACGTCACGAGATATACAACCGTTTTTTGAAAAATATGAGCTGGGACCAGCGTAAAGTTTATGTAGTTGGACTTGTAAATCGTAAGAATACGACACGCAAAACAAGTAATCAGGAATCAAGACGTGAAGGTACATTCACTCGTTCATTTGAACTCGTGCCTACTGCTGGCTAGGCAGAGGGCAGAGGCGAACAACCGGGCGCAGATACGATCCGGTTGCGGTTTTAACCCGTACAATACGAGTTATCCCGCGGGAATCTGGAACACCTTCCTCTACTACTCCTAGAGGCCAATGTAAAGGAGGCGCATTCCCAGTCATAAGGACTACCACCGTACCTACAGTAATTGGGTTAGATGGAGTATTCCATTTTTGACGCGACTGCAGCGTGTGCAAACAATCGGTTCTCCAACGATTCCAAAACGATTGGACTAATCTATCTAAAAGAGCGTGACGAGTTAGAGGGTGCATTCCATCGTCATCAACATCTATTGCGGGCAAATATTTTAGCGTACTTAAATCACCGATACAACAAGCGAGTGCTTCTTCCCCTCGGGTGGTTCGGAAACCGTAGTGGGATTGAATTGACTAACTGGCCACTTATCTAACGCGGCATGAATCCAGGACGGTCCACTAAACCATAACGGGTGATCTAAAATTTGCGAAGGAAGCAATCCACGAGATAGACAATCGGCTGAGTTGTCGGTGCCAGCAACGTGAAAGAGATTTTGTGGCGCTAATTCAGATTGAATTTTTGCCACTCTATTAGCGAAGAATGTGTCCCAACGATGGGGCGAATAGTGGGCCCAACATGTAATAATTAAAAAATATGTTGTTATTACAAAGTAAAAAAAATTGGTTCGCAAGCGTCAGATGTAATAATAAAAAAAATATGTGTCATATGACAATGAAAGAAGTAAGTGTGTAATCTCCTATTTAAAAGAAATATAAATAAAATTGGTTTGTAAGTACATTACCATAAAAGTTCGGGCGCCTTGGAGATACACATGCCTAAGATAATCAGCGGATATTGGAAACTTTTAATCTTCCGGAGGTGAGCTAAATGAAACCAAACTGTGAGGTTTAAGGTTTTATTGTCCACTCCAGTGTGCATTTAGAAATAGTTGCAAGGATACATTCCTAATGTATATCTAACCTTAAATTTAAAATTAGAGTTTTATAAGCTAGGTCAAAATGATCTTATGTCACCAATGCACTTTTAGGTTATTTTGAAGTTTAGATTTAAAATATAATTAAAGTAAGCTCACGGCATCCCTCGGCGAGTATATGTAAACACAGCAGCGGGAAAGCTCGTAGCAGGCGAAGTTTTCAGTTTAAGCCCATGCGGTACATCCATGTTTGAGGTGAAAAGCCCAAACCCTCCATAAGGAAATGCAGTTGACCGAAGACAAAGAAACGCCGAAAAAGGTCCAAAGAAAAGAGAAAAGGCAAAGACAAAGGCGGTTCCAATTGGAAACCTGTAACAAAATTGCATGTCATTAGAACAAACTCCCATATGGGCACGAGGTCCTAATTTTTTATAAATTTGTGCAACTTACCGCCTTAATTTGCTGGAACAATGCCAATAGCAAAAGAAATCATAATATTTTCAGATTAAGAGCTGAAACAATAGAATTTTAACAATTATTTTTCAAATCAGGAGCGTGGCGAATCCATCAAAATGAATCTTATTAAAAAATGACAACTCACCAGAAATAAACTATAATTCCACAAGAGGATAGTTGTGAAGACACAAACTATTATCCTTTAGGCCAAAATACTCTCATTTTTATGAGATTTATTGAAATTAAGTTACGAAGCCATGAATATCGACCATCCAGCCTCTATGCTAGGAAGAAAGGTGCTTTGACAGCGATACGTCAAAATGTCATTCACTCCGCGCTCCGAAACTTTTCGTTCAAAAATAGAATTAAAACCGGTGTGACGACGTTCGCAGAGCGCGTCGTTACAAACACAAAGCGATTGTTGAGTCCGAAAAAGCTAAAATTCTACTAATATTAATGCGACACGGAAGTGCTAGTCTTAGCACTGCCATCCAAAACTACGCGGAGTTCAGTAGTAAGCTTATCTTCTCTAATAACTCCGTGGTGCGGGATAATGTACGAAGACTGGGTCTCGTCAGTGTCCGCAGGCGCAGGTGAGATGTAACCTTTATCTAAATATTCGTTAACAACCTCATCATAGGCTTGCTTTAACTTTGGAGACGCCTGCATCTTTCGTTCTAAACAAAGAAAGCGTTTTTCAGCGGATACACGGGAGTCACCGAGCGAAAAAATATCTCCCTTGAAAGGGAGCGCGACAACATAACGACCCTGCTCATCACGAGCAGTCGTGCGACAATAAATCTCCTCAGCCATCTTGTCATCAGGGCTTAGGATAGGTGGGACATTGACCTCTTCAATTTCCCAAAACTTGCGGATGGTAGACTCCAGTGGCGGCTCGACGGTGCAACAGAACGAAGCAGTCGAGTGACTAAAACTATCTATAGAAGCGGGTGCGGAACCAATTATAACAAAACCAAGAACTGTTTCCAGTGCGTGCGGAGCGGGGTACGTCGGTCCCCCTTGAACCTTACGTGATAACTGGAGGTGCGGGAGAATCGAAGCGCCGATCAATATATCGACGACTCCAGGAACAGCGTAAGTCTCATCAGCTAAAGGCAAGTCTTTAAATTTCGTTAATAAAGACGTGTCAACCGGGCGTGCAACAACGCGGTGTTTAGTACCGAGACAATTAAAACAAAAATTATTAGCGCGAACAAATTTATAACGATTATTAGGCGATAATTTTAGGAAACCCGGACACTTGTACAATTGCGAATGATGAGCATTACACAAAGAGCAAACAGGTGATTGTAAGTACATGTGCTGGTGCGGTATTAACATAAGTATGAGTTGACTTCAGTGACTTCGATGACGCATCTATTCTACGTTCCGAACTAACAACTTTCTTCGCGCCTTCATGTTTAGATGAAGAGCGTTGCAATATTTTTATATGCTCGCGAACAAAACTTTCTAAGTCTTCGAACTTAGGAATTTTATTGCCGCGGTGATCCGACTCAAATAAACGAAGGGTTTCGGAATCTAATTTCTTTAAACCCATATACAAAAATAAGAAGTCGCAGAGGTCATCGATCTTTAGGTTCTTTACGGCGCGAACAGATGATGCGAAAGTATCTAGAAACTTCTCTAAGTTTTGATCGTTACATGCCGTAATGGATTTCAAATCAAACATCTGATCCAAATATGCGTTAGCTACCGATCTTTTATCACCATACTTAGCTTTCAAAGTATTTAAAATTAAATTATAATTTTCGGCACTAAACGTAATTCCAGCGCAAACGGTTATAGCTATACCAGTTAATTTTTCAACGAGATAATGCAATTTTTCGTGATCTGTCAACGAATCGTTCTTATCTATTGTATTCTCAAAACTATCTATAAATAAACACCAATTGCGGATGTTACCATCAAATTCGGGTATCTGAATTGGTGGCAACTTAGGTCGGTCGCGAGTGGGATTGGGTCGGTCAGACGGTTTCTCCAAACTCCTAGCGACGCGTTTGATACGACAATACAAATCGTCAAACGACGACAAGGCCTGATAACTCACTGAGTAATCGGGATTTAAATTTAACTCTAAAACGTTGATGTCATGTACTAAGGATTCGAAATCCGCGCGTAAACTATCCAAGTTTTCTATAGAACACAAGAACGAATCTCTAATAGCCAAATCAGAGGTTTTAAGTGCATTATCACAAATCGATTGTACGCGAGAGTAAATCATTTCTCTTTTAGCGTATAAAAGTTTCAATTGAACTTTACTATCGGTACTACCAACCTTTGGGGGCATTTTTACAACTAAATATCAAACTAAAGTGCGGTAAACAACAAATGAAATGACTTAATCTTAGCGGTACAGAGCAGCGACGCGGCGCGAACGATATCTGTAGGTAGGTAGGTACTTATGACTGCGAGTGCAAGCTTGAACAAACGCGCATAGCAACAACCCGATCGTACCTACGCGAGCTAGATCGCTGTCTAGGTTCAACTATTATTTCAGGGATTAAGTATTGCGTTATATCTATTCAAATTAAAATACTTTCGTATGAATTTGAATAAAATGCGAGCGAGGTACAACCGCGTACCTACCGTATTAGGTAAATACGTCATTCATTCATTCCTTGTCAAGAACTTCAGAATACTATCAGGGTCAGAACACCACGATCTGGAACACAGCGAAAGGTTTTTATAGCACGCGACTTTTTGGATAGTATTCAGTGGAACCTGTGCTTTGTCGCTTTACTTTTGAGAAACTTTTTCACGAGAAAAATCTATCCCTATACACTTTAAAAAAGGACATGTGCGATACCTGCTCTGCCGGCATAAGAGTAAAGGGCACAACTAACATTTTCATAAAAAATGAGTTACTGCTCAATTTTTCTATAATTTTATCTTCAAGGAATTCGGAGATACAATAGGCTCAAAAGGCACAAATGAGACTAAAATCCATGTTTTACAGAATGAAAAGGCACACTTATTTTAGATTACATTGAAAAGGCACAAATACGTAGTTGTGACTTTTAATTCATGCAGAATTTAACTAATAACTACATTGAAAAGGCACACCTACGACATAATATATTGAAAAGGAACAAATACCAGATATGCCCTGTCTTCTTAATTCCTGATCCATGCATGTCTAAATTAATTTACGAAAAAAAGGCACAAAGAACTAGTTGTGCCTTTTCTTTATATTATTTACGATTAGAGCTGAGGTGGGGAGCGCAGGGTTAGATTGAAACGCGTCAGTTGTGAGTGCGACGTCGAAGTGACTCCACGCTTGTCAGCTGCGCCGCAGCCAGCTCGCGCTAGGTAAGTTTATTTACGTATTTAAACTGTATTGATTGTTGGCACTTGGTGGAATCTGCTAAATTGTTAGAAGTACTTGTACTATCCATTATTTTATTAGGTATATTAAAATACTGGAAAGTACAAGCACATAATAGAACAAATTAATAGCTTGTCTAAAGCCACTCGACGAGTTAAATACCTAAACCGGTTGCGAATGTACCCGCGTACCGCGGCAACGGCCACCAGGCGCCAGGCTCTTCTCTATTTGTGTATGTATTCAAAATAATGTGATGTTGATTGTGTTTGTGACTATACCCCATTCGGTTAGGTACCTACTTAACTAAAGGTAAACAATCTTGTAGCGACTACTTTTTTCCCCCTACGATAATCGACATTGTAAACGGAGTTTTCATTTAAATAAAACATTAAAATGATACATCAAGATTGTTTACGTTTAGTTAAGTACAGTCAACGCCAAAAGTTGATTAACACAAAAATATTTAAAATCCTTCTTACATTGGAGTGAACGTGCCCACAGAGGTTTAGGTATATAGTTTTAGAATCCCCTAAGAGCAAAGTTCATATATTCCGCGGTTTATTTATAATTTTATAATCGGTTTAACAGTTGTGGTAATCACTAAATTACCATTTGCTAAGCTACTTATGGCGTTTACTGTACATGCTTTAACAAATAATCTAATAATTACAGTATTATTGCGAAAACATGTGTGTCGTGATTTATTACTTGGAAAAAGGTTTTGCTGATTCGGCGCCTGAGAGTCGATATATTATTATCATCCTATGTGTACCGTATGTTGTATGTTGGTTCTAATTTAGCTTAACACCTATGTGACATGCCATAACATTTAATTAATTTAGTAGGAATATGGAGAAACATATTATTATATTATCATTAATTTCACTTGTATTTTACTTATTTCAGATAATTTAAGAAAATGCAGTCACGTGGTAAAGCAATAGTAAGGGCCGCTTTACAAAATCCAAAGCCTAGAACTGATATTGACGAACAGATTCCGTCCACATACAAAAAAACTGGTCTCCACAAATTCTAGCATCAGAATTAGATTTTGATTAGGATGATTTAGTAGCCGATAAAGATCATGAGCCACCAAAAAAACCCAAAAAATACAATATTGCCGCTCAATGCTCAAAAGAATCAGTGGTTAAGAACTTAAATATGAACGAAAACTATGAACAACGTGAAGCTAATATTATAATAGACGATTCTGGCTCCGAATCAGACTTCATTTCATGTTCTCAACCGTGTTTAGAAAAAACGATTCCAGAATCTTCAGATGAATCTACAAAAGACGAGCTTAACATGAGCATAACAAAAAAAGGGAAACTAAGAAAGCGCAAGAGATATGATGTTAGTCTTAAAGAACAAAGTAAAATTAAAAGAGAAGAAAACATATATACCAAATATTTTGTAAAACCCGGATGCCAAGAGAAAGTTTGTAAAAAAAAATGTTCAACGAAAATATCAGACGATTATCGCAAAATTATTAATAGAAATTTCTGGAAAATGTCTTGGTTGGAACAGAAACACTTTTTTTTAGCTAGTACTATCCAGCAAAAGCCTGTAAGACCTAAGAAAAAAAGTCATGATGATGAGCATGGTAAACACTATGATCGAACTAAGAGTGTTTCGTATTTCTTATGTGATGAAAACGTTTCTCACAACGTTGGGTTACAAGAAAAGTAACTGCAAGGCTGTGAGGAACATTATTGACACATACTATAAAATACAATATGCAGAGCCTATTGCTGACGGCCGAGGTCATAACCCGAACCCATCACGAATAGACAAGACAAAGGTAAAAAGAACATATTATGTCTTTTTGTCCAGTTGTGTCGCATTATAGGAGAGTTCATGCACCAAACCGGAAATATTTGCCCTCGGATATCAATATCCGCATGATGTACGACATTTACAGTGAGAAAGAGCCGGAAATAAATGTGTCCTATGGATTTTATAGGAATGTAGTAAAAGAGCTTAAAATATCCTTCACAAAGCTAGGACACGAGGAATGTGAATTGTGCGAAAAATTTGCTATTCACAACCCTAACGCAGAAATAAGGCACAGGAATTGCGTAGAATGCAAAGAATATGAAGATCATCACACTAGGTACATTTCAGCGAGAAAAAAATATGAAGAGGATGCTGAAAGCCAAACGAAGCAAAAAAGTACTGACACCGTAATATTTGCAGTTCATTTAGAAAAGGTAATTATGTTAAAACGCATGGGTGAATTCAAAACGGTAATGTTTTGTCCAAGGCTTATCGTTTTCAATCAGAGCTTTGTTCCTGTAGGTGACAAAAAGTTACATGGAGTTGGCAAAACACTGGGAGTTTTATGGCACGAAGCTATTGCAGGGCGAAAAAAGGAAGACATAGTGAGCTGCTTTCAAGCATTTTCCTTGAAAACCAGGACTGCAAAAATGTGATTTTATGGCTGGATAACTGCGCGGCCCAAAACAAAAGGTGCCTCTTTTCCTACTTAGTATATTTAGTCAATTCCAAGGATGTAAATATTGAAAGTGTTGTGCTGCGTTATCTGGAAGTTGGTCATACTTTTATGGCGGCCGATGAATTTCACCATAGAGTGGAGCTATCACTTAAGAGGAACAAGCGAGTGTTTGACTTTGAAGATTTTTGCAAAGCTGTCGCTGATACTGGTTCTAATACTGTGGTGAAAAAAATGACAGTCCAGGATTTTTACGATTTTGAAGACTGTTCTTCGTCGTATAAATTACAACATTCTGTGCCGCGAGCTTATTTAAGAAACATGTCTGAAATCACTTTTCGGCGAGGGAGCAATTCCATGTTCTACAAGAACAGCCATGACACTCAAGAGTAAATAGAATTGGATTTCTTGAAAGTTAAGAATCTTAAAATTGGCATTCCATTGCCTAAGCAGAAGCTTTCTCCACGAGGTATAACATTTGAGAGGACATCGGCTATACTTTCCAAGCTTGGGCCACTCATGCCTGACAACAGAAGAGGTTTTTGGGAAACCCTACCCGTTAATGACTCTTTAGCTCACAGAAATTTATGAAGACTGAAATTAAAGACCATTTTTTAATTAATATTTTAAGCAAAACTGATTATTTAAATTTGCTTAAACTTTTATATCAAGTTGTTACCGATAATACTGCATTGTGATAAATAAACCAAGAAGTGCCATGTTGTTTGTTATAATTACATTTAATTTCTATAATAATAAATATAATATTTTTTTAACTACGAGTTTTTTTTTATAGAAAACATTAAATTAAATTCACATTAATAATGCGCAATTAGACAAATGTGCTCTTTGTTTTAGACACAATGATCAATTTGCTTGCAATATTGAAAAGAAAGATCACATTTGGTTAACTATGCCTTTTATTTGTAATACGTGGTATTTTTTAAGTTTTTTTTTTAAGTTGAAAGGAATAATTTGAATTTATTTAATAATTAATTATATATATAAAAAAACAAGTACAAAAATAAATAGTCCTAATCTTCACGCATATATTATAAACATTTTTTTTTTCTTTTAAGCAATAGGCTTACACACTATGAAGCAGAATATAGTAAAAACTTTAATCCCGATTATCTCAGTTTGACCAAAATGATAGATGTGCCCCTCTTTCGTACGACGGCAGTGCTGTGGTCATGCAGTAGGGAATATTAGTAATTCCATTTATGAACAACATATAAAACGTAAAAATAGAGCGAGACAAGAGAAGGAAACTGATAAACAAAAGGCTAAATTCGGTGAATTTATATTGTTATCTATGGATTTGGAGTCTGTAAAAGTATGCCCTTTTCTGACAGCCAGTGCACTATACTTTAAGACAAAGTTGACTCATTTAATCATATATAAACAGTGAACATTGCAAGCTTACAGTGAGCACCAAGACGCTTGCAATGTTATTCTAATTACAAAAAAAAAAAACCATTAAATTCCATATCTTACTTATTATACAATCCATTAAAATACCAACTATTATATATATATTCATCAATCGTCAATCATTTGATTCATTTACATCAATATTAGTTCATACTACAAAAATTTATATAAATATAAAAATTAATAATTCAGAATGTCAATAATATCAATGTCGTCACACTTTCAATTTTATCAATGTCATTAACAAATGTAAAAATAAAATATATAAAAAATAATAATTCTAAATGTCAGTAATGTCAATGTCGTTACATTTTAATTTTATCAATGTCAATAACAAATGAATACAGAACAAACAACAAGAAATTAAAATCGATTTGATAGGTAAATTAATAATGTCAGATTCTCAATTGTTATTATTTTTATAAAATTCTCATGAACCCTTCTACTGTGGCTCCGTTCCCATCGTGATTGCATTCAGGTAGTTCGTGACGCATAACGCTATCTGACTCATGCTATCAGAGAATAAGTCTACTTTGGGATATGTGCGCAACAGACCATTTATCAGCACCATAGCTCTCGCGGTAGGAGTATTGGCCGACTGCGGCAAACGCCACGATGGCGGAGTGGTCAACAGGCGATGTTGCCGACGCCCAGTAGCGCGTACATACATGTCCGGCACAAAAAGACAAATGCACTCAGTCACTGATGGGTTGTCTACTTTATTGGATAGAAGAAGACAATAGTGAATAATATGCGTGACTTTTTGTCTCATTTCGAGTGTTTCCAGCCCTATCATCCCCGAAACAAACAAGGATGGATAAAGAAATGGGTAATATCCAAACTCTCGCTTGTAGAGATAGCGTGCGAATCTTCTCTGTATTTTCTCAATCATATCTATGTACAGCTTCTCATGGGGATACCAAAGAATGGCATTGTATTCCAGTTTGCTCCTTACATACGCGTTGTAGAGAAGTTTCACTATATGTAAGCTACCGAATTGGGAAGCTGTTCTAATTATAAAACCCAGGGATTTACTTGCTGCCTTGCACGTATTTATAATATGGTCGCGAAAGTTTAAACCAGGGTCGAATGTCACCCCAAGATCACGTATTGAAGTGACCCGCTCAAGCGCATCTCCAGCAAGCATATATGTTGTCATTATTGGAGAACGCGACCTGGTGAAAGTGATCGATTTACATTTTGCGGTGTTCAAGGACAGCTTGTTCGCAATGCTCCACTCCATAACAGCGTCGATGTCACACTGCAAGGTCGCACAATCATCAACACCCCTAACCGATGCAAATACTTTTAGGTCATCGGCAAACATGAGACATTTTGAGCCGGAGAGAACTGTTGGCAGGTCATTCACCATGATTAAAAACAAGGTTGGGCCAAGAGTGCTACCTTGACTTACGCCAGATCGAGTATAATATTCATGGGACTTATAGCTACCCAGCTTGACGTATTGTCTTCGGTCTCTGAGATAGTCTGCTACTAGTCCCAGGAGCATCCGATCAAATCCCAGTGACGAAAGCTTAGAAAGGAGGACATCATTATCTATACGATCGAAAGCTTTTGCAAAATCAAAATATGCCGCATCGACCTGACAACCCGGCGCCACATTATTCCTCAAGTAATCAACAAACCCAATGTGATTAGTCTGAGTGGAGCGTGCGGGGCGGAAACCGTGTTGGGCGTTATTGAGAAAATGGTTGGCTTGGAGCAAGATGTGCTTATTAAGAATTGACTCAAATATTTTGCCAAATACCGATAGTATTGCGATGGGTCTAAAGCTAGCGATATCCGCAGATGCTGCACTCTTAGGAATCGCTGTAACCCGCGAAACCTTCCACCTGTTTGGATAGGAACACTGTTTGAGGGATAGATTGAACAAGAACAGTAGTGGTTCCTCTAAAGCAGGCATACAATCTTTAACCAAGTACGGTGGTATATTGTCCGGACCGTGCACGGATTTAGCTTTTAAACGACGCGTTGCAACTTTCAGGTCTGTACTAGTTATAGAAGGTATGCCGATTTGATGTTCGTAAGAGATGACGTCGATGTCAGCTTTTTGAGGATTTAATTGTGGAATGTTTTTATGAAAAACCGAACTAAAAAAAATTGCGAAGCTGTCAGCTGCCTCCTGTCCACAGACCGTTCTACCTTCATAGGAAAATACTTGGTTTTGGTGTCTATCCCTCTTTCTACTCTTAACATATTCCCAGAAAATTGAAGGGTCACTAGCTATTTTACCCTCTATGGTGCTCAAATAGTTCTGGTAAGCTTTGTCTATTAGCGTCTTAACTTTTGTCCTGTAGTATCTAAAAAGCTCTTTATTAAAAACCTTTCTTTCCTTTTTAAACATTTTTAGGTTAAAATGCTTCTGTTTGATGAAATATATAATTTCTCCTGTATACCACGTGGGATAAACATACTTTTTTTGGTACTGTGCTGCACTCTTTATTGGGACGTGTCTATTAATTGCATTAGTTAGATTCCTGTATAGACTATCTACAGCTAGATTAACATCAGTCTCCTGTAGAAGATCGCTCCAGTCTATGCATGCAATTTCCGAATACAGGGCATGCAAATCAGCCCTTCGAAAGTTCCACTCAGGGTTATGGTAAGTGACGCCGTCACTTTGAGGAGGGGGAGGTTTTTGTACAGTTGAGTTGTTCCCAATGCAGGTGAAATATCGACGTTCCCTACGTAGTTCAA
The DNA here is from genome assembly GCA_963662185.1 of Eilema griseolum. Taxonomy (NCBI): domain Eukaryota; kingdom Metazoa; phylum Arthropoda; class Insecta; order Lepidoptera; family Erebidae; genus Eilema; species Eilema griseolum. The sequence goes on along the minus strand of OY759231.1, from coordinate 20,605,403 downwards.
CGAAACTGAAAAATCGTGTTTTTTTTTTATTCGTTCAATAGTTTCCATTTATACATATTTATATATACCAGTGAAGAGAAAACCTAAAATCTTTCTATAAAGCGGAAAATATAATCGTAAAACCTCGAATGTAACACAACTTGCCGAAGTAGATAGTCGAATGTTTTGATCCGATGAAATACGCGGGTACGCGCGACGTGCGAGCGAGACGAAACTAAGACTTTCGAGAATGTACGCGACACCAGCGCCAGTTAGCGGCCGGCAAGAGTTGCGCGAGAGTGGCGAGATTTCGATACTATTTTTGATTATATTTCTACGTAAAACAATAAATAAAAGAACATTTAAATACTCTAGGTCCAATAAAATTCTTAATTTAATAAATTCAGAAAGTGCCGTTCAGCAAGAAAATGTTGATGAAACGCCTAAACCCGGTAAGTTGGTTAAATAATTATATTTTAAAGTGTTTATAATGAGTTCAATATGTTACTAGAGAAGACAGTTATTTACTTATTACTTTTTATTGAAATAATATATTTAAATTCAGAATTTGAATGCAAATACATAGTACAACATCGAAATTGACAGTTTCGATGTTATATGTCGTGTTTCAATAATATCCTTCAGTCGAAACTGCCAGTTACATTGTTTTACTACGGTATTTGAGTAGATACGTAAAGCGAAACTGCCAGTTTCAGTTATTTACTGCGGTTTTTTATTTTGGGAAGAAAACGAAACTACCAGATTCATTTACTTACGGTGAATTTAGAAGTTCAGTTATAATACGAAACTGGCAGTTTCAATGTTTTACTGTTTATTTTCGTACTTTCGATACACTTTGTCTAAAAGAATTATGTAGGTAGGTAGTATCTACCTACATAATTCTTTTAGACAAAGTGTCGCAAATCTGTGTGTGTCAAATTGCTTTAAGTAGGTATTATCTACCTACATAATTCTTTTAGACAAAGTGTCGCAAATGTGTGTGTGTGTCAAATCGCTTTAAGTAGGTATTATCTACCTACATAATTCTTTTAGACAAAGTGTCGCAAATGTGTGTGTGTGTGTCAAATCGCTTCAAGTAGGTATTATCTACCTACATAATTCTGTAATTTTGCCAATAACTTTTTTTTTTATTTAGATTCACCTCTGCCTGCGTCCTGTCAGTTTGGTGAAAGAGAATGGAATGTTTTAGAGGGAATAATTGACGAAGCACTTTCATCGGACAAAAATTGGTCGTCTGAAAACTTTTCATTATTGGACAAGACAATACCCAAATCACCCACTCCAATCGACAGTGATAAGGATTTGGTTATTTTAGGGAGTACCGAGCACATGCCTTTGCCATCACCACGACAAGATTTTGATGATAATATAACTGAGTTCTCCCTTTAAAATATCACAAGAACTCCTGCTTCATCGCCCCATCCAGTAACACCGCCGCTGCTGGCTGAACTGGAACCAACTAGTGTTGCCTCTCTGATAACAGTTTCGGAGTGTGAGTCACCAAGCACGAGTAATACAGCTAAAAAGTCAAGAAAGAAAACATTCAAAGAAAACCCTGGAAAAAAAGAAAAATATGTGTTGAGAAATGGATAGATAGTAAAAGGAAAAAACTGTTGAATTCTGGTCAGGAGTACATCACAAGGAAGGGAAAGTCAAAGAAGAGAAATGTTGAAGCCAGTATGTCCGACTACTTGTAAATTAAAATGTTACCAAAAATTCGACGACGCTACTAGACAAAATATTATGACAAATTTTTGGAAAATAGGCAATCATACCATGCAATGGGAATATATAAATAAATTTAGTATACAATCTACAAAGAAAAGCATCACTGTAGAAGGTCCTTCTAGACGAAAATATGCAACAAAATATTTTTTACCACTTCCTTATAAAAATGACGATCCAGGTATTTTATCGTATGAATCTGTACAAGTTTGCCTCAAAATGTTTTTGAATACCCTGTGCATTACCGACCAAATAATCCGTAGTGCTCATGCTAAATTAAACCAGGAAGGAATTACTTTGCCTGATGACAGAGGAAAACACCATAATCATCCTGTTGTACGTACCACTGAAGTGATAAAAAGTGTATGTCCATGTCGCATCATTTCAGCCAGTTCCATCACATTATACAAGACACAGCAGTAGCAAAGTATACCTAGACAGTAATTTAAATTTAACTAAAATGTTCTCTTTGTATAAAGAATGGGATCAACTGAAAGATTACGAGAGCACAGCTCTTACGTTACGCCAGAACTCAGATATAGTTAATGAAAACTTGAATATTGCATTTTTCGTGCCGAAGAAAGATATTTGTGATAAATGTCATTCATATTCAAATACTACAAACCCAACTTTTGATCAAATAAGTGATTATACAAAGCACATTGAAAACAAGAAAATTGCTAGAGAGAGAGAACTCTTGTGATGTGATCTGTGCAACATTCGATTTCCAAAAAATTCTAAATTCACCCCATGGAGATGTAGGACTTTTGTATTACAAACGTAAACTGTCCGTGTATAATTTTACTATTTTTGATATGGCAAATAAAGAAGGATTTTGCTATATGTGGACAGAATGTACAGGTAATGGGGGAGCCAATGTTGTCAGTAGTTGTTTAATGATGTTTATGAAAAACCTTATTGACAAAGGTACAAAGCAATTTCTGTTTTGGTCGGATAACTGCTCTCTCTCTCTCTCTATTTTCATTTTTTGATTGATATTGTTAATGTCTATGGACAGTAGGCACTTTCTATCAGGTTAATCGTCTTGTTTGTTTGCCGGCTATCCCGTAAAAAGAAAAAAAAAAGAAAGTTCAACTCAAAGAGTTTTAGTTTTTTCTACTACATGTTTTTATATTGATTTATTAAAATTTATACTCTTTTTAGAACGTGATTGAAATTTGTTGCTAATTCTTATACTCAGAGACCAATACATAGAAATAAGGAGGAGAAAGAATAAGACTTTATAAAAATGTGATTATAATTATGTAAGTACTACATTAAGAAAATTAATAAGACTTAATTAGAAAGAGATATCGGGAGAGAAGGAATAATACTTTATGGAAACGTGATCTTTATTAATATGTGATTATTAGTGCCATCTTTCATTTATTATGCAAACAAACAATAAAAACATGTGATTTTCAATAAATTTAGTTATACTACATTCGCATTTTTATGAAATATAAATATTTGTTTATTTATTTTCACATGCCACATTGTATTATTATTCATATTACATCGAAACAAGTATTACCAATTTACTGTCTTACGACGTAACTCATTGAAACTACCAGTTACGGTAAATACCTTAACAAAAATCGTCACGTAAATGATCGAATTTGGCAGTTTCGATAAATTCTTTGAAAATTTTTCCAACGTTAATTGTTGAAAGTGCCAGTTTCAATACTATCACTTTCACTTATTACGAAGTATATAATCGATACTCAATTTTCCACTAAACTGGTGCATATTTAAAAATAAAATACATACATAACTAAATGTAATAATGCCTAAAGTACTAACAAATATTAACTTGCTAGTGAATACGATTAAAAAAATTTATATTCCATAAACAAACTTTGAAACACTGTTGAAAAGTGACAAATATCTGTTTCGATGAATTACGTAGGGGCCGTCGATATATTTCAAGAGCAGGGTGGTTTGCTGCTTTGTCTAATGGTACGAGGGGTTCAGTTTCGAAACCTACTTTAAATTTTTTTGTGTCCTCGGATGTTAGTATCAGATCAAGGTTGTATGTACATGTAACATCGTTGTAGATATTGTAACAAGGTCGTAATTTACAAAATTCCAGAAACAAATCAAATTGTTTTACCGTAGCCTTAGTACATGAGTTTAGATTAAAATCACCTAACACTATTATTTTATAATCAGAGTATGCATTTACAGCATTTTCCATGCATGTGAGAACATCAAGATATTGATCTTCCTCCTAGCTATATACACTATAGCTAGGAGGAAGGTAAACAATACATACAAACAACCTAATGCACTTACTTGATATAATTGCAAATAATAGTTCCTTATCCTCCGTTAACCCATCTATATCCGTGATTCTTTTTACCACGTAAGAGTCTCTAACAGCTATCAATAAACCACCGTATCCTGTATCTCCAGCTCTGTCTTTCCGAAATACCATATAGTCTGGCGGAAATAATTCGGCATTATGCACAGAACTATCAAGAAACGTCTCCGTAAGAGTAATAATGTCATATGAGTTAGCGAGTACATTATTGTGTAAAACTGTAGTTTTAGATCGTAAACCCCTTACATTTTGGTAGTAGATTATACATTTCTTAGCCTTTACTTTAAACCGCGTATTATTCGTTTTCATACCATTTATATTAACTTTATTTATATACCTCTGTGTAACGATATTTCTACCCAAGAAAAAACTTCAAAGAGTCAGAGTTAGTACAATGAGTTGTCGGAAGAGTTGAATATTTACATATGTCAATTTTTATATTATCTACTATTACATTGTATATTGATCTAAATCCTTGTCTATTAATTATACCAGAATTATATGAGAACATGTCAAGTGAAAGGTAACTATTAGTATCAAAATAATATACATTGGTGGAGTGGAGGAGCTGTTTATGTAGTTGGTAGCCAAATGATTCCACTTTATAATTGTATATAGGCGCCCCACATATATATGTGGGACAACATACCACAATATTTGTATAATGTACATGCTTCAGATATTCACTTATAAACATCGCCAGCTCCGCACTGTCATCTTGTTTGAAAATATTACCACCCAACATAATTATGCAGTAGTCATTCATGTTGTAGTCTTGCAATTTGCCATTAATATTATTTAAAAGTTGCTTAACAGTACAATTCGCCAACACATAGCGACAATAATCAAAATGACGACCGAAGGTGTCTTCAATCATTCTCTGCGTACCGGGAGAGTTAATATTGGTGAGTATACATACTTTACTTTTAACTGGGTTTGGCAGGTAGGTCTCTTCATTATTGATTTTGCTACCTGGTGACTGGCAGCTGACGTTATCCTGGCGAGTTACACTTACAGCTTTCTGCAGCGAAATAATTTGTATATTAAGGCGATCTATCTCTTTTTTGGCTTCGTTGAGCTGCTGTTCCAAATCCATGATAGATGCCTGCATTGATGTTACAGTTTCCATGGTGTCTGACACGATAGGGTCTAAGGTAAAGCGCCGGGAAGGTGTGCAGATGGCACTTACCATAGTTCTTTGAAGGGAACATCTTTTTTTCGGTGCATTTTGACTCACCTTTTCGGTTAATAATTTTTTCAAAGTTAGGTTATCCCTACATAACCTGTCAATTTGCTGCCGGAGGTCGTTATTTTCCAGAATAATAATTTCTAGTTCGTTCTGAGAGCTCCCCAGTTCTGATTGTAATTTGTTAATTGATTCCTGCATTTCTTGTATAGAGAATAGGTCTGTTACAGTATAGTCCATACTTCTTGAAAGAGGTTGATCTACATTTACAAGCGTGTTCAATGAGGTGCCAGTAGATAGAAAGTCAGTAGGTACAAAGTCTGAGTGATTATCTGCGTCTGCGGCCCCAATGGGGCTACTCGTGAGTGGGACTGCATTGGGGCCATTGGGCGACCGAGGAGACTTCACCTGGTGACGACACTAAATTTGTTTTTTTTCTGTGGGTTATAAAGGACTGCTCTGTACTGGGCTTATTTTTCGACATTATCTTTACTTTACACAGATTACACCGCCAGGTATTAATTTTGAAGTTTTTGTGCTGGATCTCAACACCAATGCAGTCGTAATCGAAAAATTCCTTGCATTCTGCACACGACATCGAGTTCACACGGTCGACTTGTTTTTAGCATTTTTTACAGGTCACTAATGACATCTTGCGGCGTTTGCCAACCAATGTTTTAGTTTGTAGTGAAGTCATTTTCAATATTGATTGATTGTTCAGAGTACTGCGAGTGCAACCTTACTTCGCTAGATGTCGCTGTTACAAATTAAGTCAAAATGTTTGATCGACCATTCAAATAAGTGAAAAATAACGGCTGAAAAATGCTGCAATTATTGAAATCACTGAAATATGCACTAAGGTACGATTGTTTTCTGTAATTAGGGTTAACTGTGATGGTACAAACAGTATAAACCAACGTCCAAGCAGGTACAGTTTCAATTTGCAATACAAAATCACTCAAATAGTTAGTCACTGTCGATGAGTTATTTTATTTGATACACTTCACATTTCACGAAGATAACATTTGACCTTCGGTATTATCACTTTAGCTATTAGATTGACTATGATTTGTTGCAATAAGTCAGTTTTTACTATTTATTTTGTACTATTATACCGCACCTTTAAAGTAAAACCGTTACTAAACGAAAATTTTCATGTATTGAGGTATCAATGCCATCTATCTAAAATACACGTGAACTGCAAGATAAACCGGTTCTTTTTGCAAAATTTTGTGTTTTACGCCATCTAGCGGTATATCAAAGCGTTACTAAGCCGAATTATGACCGGCTTGTTAAATACGATATTGTGTCTATACCAGTAAGAACATGATCGTGGTAGAGTTATCATGGAAGTTTAAAACAACAGTGTTATTATTTGTATAAATACGGCTCGAAGTTAAATAAAAGGTAAGTTGTTAATTTTTTCTATAGATATAGTGTTTCAATTTGTTTAGACACAGTTTTCGTTTTATGAAATTACGCAATTTATAAATCAATTTCATTGACAAAATGTTATAGTTTGTATAGTCACAGTTGGCCTTTATTTTTTTGAGATTAATTCAATAATGCTTATCTGTAGAGTGTAACCATTTCTTTAGTCACAGTTTTTCAAAGAGTTAATTAGTAAATTAAACCATACGCATAATTACAATAGTGGGATATTTATGTTAGTCACGGTTTATTTACTTACGCAATGTACATTTTGTATTGACATTTATGAAGTAAAATATAACATTTTGTTTAAGCTCCATTTAATATTTAAATTGACTACATTATGTGTGAAACTGTTAATGTAACATTATACATTTGTTTTAGTATCGCTTTACTACTACATAAATTAAAGTTATACCTACGTAATAATGTTAATAGTGACTAAATTTAATTCTGTTAAAATATCTTAGGTATTAATAATTGATAAAAATAATAAGATTGTTTGCTTCAGGTCATGGCGCATTTCCGAAACCCACGTTTGTCACGCATTTTAGAAGCTATGGAAACTAAAAAAAAATCTGTAAACCCTGCAAACCCCAAACAAATATCTATGGACGATCTGGATAATAATGTTTCACGCGATGCAAATCCTATCGATACTTGTAGATCTCCTTCTTTATTGCAAGAACAAATGCTACCACCGTCCCTAGTCTACGCTAGTCAGACTATGGAAGCTGAATGTTATGCTCGTCCAATTGAGGACGAAATGCAAAACCCACATTTGAGCGGTACTGGAGAAGTAACTTTAGAAGATGTTATTGTACCAGGCCCTAGCAGTACTAGAGCAAGATCCCATTCAACTAGCTCAGAATCATCTTCGAGTTCATCATCAACAAGGTCAAGCTCATCATCTTCAACTAATGCGTCTGAATCGGGTAAGGATTTTTCCCCTGATGAAGCAGATTGTGATCCCGATTACATTCCGGAAACCCCACCAAGCCGTATATCATTTAGTCCAACTCCACAAAGTAGTTTTCCTGTGCCACCAGTTGAAGAAGATAATTTGGATCCTCCAAAAGAAAACAGAAGTCCAATCAAACGAAGGCGTAAAGGTTTTAAAAATGTATCCGTCAGGCAAGATGCTAAAAGACTTCGTAATAGTGGTCAGGAATATCAATCTGTGTCTAAATTTAAAAAAATTATGCCAAAGAAGCAGATAGGACCACCATGTGGTGAAAAATGTAGACTAAAGTGCAGCGAAATAATCAAACAGGAAGACAGAGAAATTATTTTTGACAATTATTGGAAAATGGGAGATTTATCTAGACAAAGAGACTATATTGCAAAGTGTATTGATGTTATAAAACCTAAATATCAATATAAAATGCATAATAATAATAGAGGACCTAAACATTCATTTTCATTCGAGATTAATAATTTTAAGCATCGTGTCTGTAAAGTTTTCTTTAGGAATACATTGGCGATTAATAATCGTCCTATAGCAACTGTAATAGCAAAAAAGAACGAAGCGGGAACGGTTGGAGAAGAAAAAAGAGGTAAACATAGGAAACAGTACAAAATAAGCTCAGATATCATCACAGGAATAAAAAAACATATAGATACAATACCAAGGATAGAATCACATTATCTAAGACAGCAAACGACTCGTGAATTTATTGATGGGGGTAAAAGCATTACAGATCTTTATACCGACTACCAAACGAAATGCTTGAATGATGGTGTTGAAGCTGCTAAAATTCATACCTATAGGAGAATATTCAATGAAGATTACAACATCGGTTTTCATACACCTAAAAAAGACCAGTGCGAATTATGCGTCAGCTTTAAAAATGCTGTTAATAAAATAGAGTTACAGACCAGATACGACCAACACCTGCTTGAAAAAGAATTGTGTCGCCAGGAAAAATCAAACGATAAAACAATGGTTCAGGAAAACTACATTGTTGCATGTTATGACCTCCAGGCCGTACTGCCTCTTCCGAAAGGAGATGTATCTAGCTTATATTATAAATGTAAGCTCAATGTTTACAATTTCACAGTAAGTGAATTAGCGAAAGATTACTGCGAATGTTTCGTTTGGAGCGAGGTCGAGGCACTAAGAGGAGCTAATGAAATAGCAACTTGTGTCTGGCGATATCTGACTAAGAGGGCGTCAGAAATAAATGATGATAATTTACAAATCACATTCTATTCTGATAATTGCTGTGGCCAGCAAAAGAACAAGTTTATGTATTCTATGTATGTATATGCTTTAACTGTTCTTAAAATAAAGTCCATTACGCACAAATATTTAATTACTGGCCATACACAAAATGAAAATGACTCAGTTCACTCTGTGATAGAAAGAGCCGTTAAGAAGTGCTTACGTTCTGGTCCTTTATACACACCAGATCAATACGTGACCATAATCAGAACTGCACGTAAAAAGGGCAATCCCTACAATGTTACCGAAATGTGCTATTCAGATTTCGTTGATATAAAAAATCTTACAGAGGCATGCGGTGGTCAATTTTCTAAAAATACTGCAGGAGAAACAGTTAAAACGAGTGACATTAAGATAATTAAATTTGAAAAAAATCAAAATTCAAACTACATAGATATTTATTATAAAACTTCCTATTTAGATTTAGATTATAAAGAAATAAAATTCCACAATAATCGTTCGTCACGAACACGTACTATAACCAATCATCAAAATTTCCAGCTGAAGCCTTTATACCAATCACGGCTAAAGTTAAGTGAAAGAAAAAACAGCGACTTAAAAAGCCTGATAGATAATAATATTATTCCACAAAGTTACGCATTGTCGTATTATAATAACATCTTATTTTAGCTTGCATTGCTACCTAATATTAATACATTGATGATTTGATTATTGATTTATAAACACAATTTTTTGAGCATGTCAATATTTTTTAGTTTTTAAGGAGATCTTGTTTATTTTTTTTTATACAACTTAGGTCGCAGTCAAGCACACGGCCCACCTGATGGTAAGTGGTTACCGTGGCCTACGGGCGAGTGTAACACCAGAGGAATAACACTCATGCCGCAACCCCTGTAAGAACAAAGACATTCTGTGTCGTCAGCGCAAAAGATGTAGGACAAGCGTTTGGTTTTCCCACTGTCAACACAAATCTCTCTAGTGAGCTCTGGCTACCCTACTCACCACCGGAAACACAACACAAGGTTATTAAACGGCGATATTCTGTAGGGTGGGGGTACTTCTCCAGTCGGACTGCTCGATTGGGACGGATATACCGTCCTGTCCTACTTCATGATAAAAGCTTTTATTGTTATATTAATAGGTTTGACTCATTATTCTAATTAAGTGATAGAAGTGAACATTACTTCTGTTAGCTCAAATACCTACCTTTCGTGAATATAGAAATGAGGCTGTGATTGTTTGACGCTTACGATGTTTATTGTTTCTATTTTTTAAGTTTGCTATTTCCAGTTGATTTGTTTTAGTCAAAGTTTTAAAATGTATAAGATAAGATAATTAAAAATTAAGACAAGTAAGATACGTACTAGCTGTGATTAAAAGGTACAAGTTTCTCAAGACTGATGGATGAATAAAACTATTCCAAGTGATTGTAAGGATCTCTTTTTTTATTTTGTAATAAAACATTATTAAGTAATTTCGAATGCTCTTTTATTTACATATTTGATAATATTATAACATCTCAACAATGCCAACTTCATAATTTTTAATTTAATTGTATTATAATATTATTAAATTATAGAGTTTAAATCGTTTTATATTTATAGTATCATTATTTGCACTGTAATTTCTTAGTAATATACCATAATGATCAAATAAAATTAATGGTAAAGTGTTACTATAATAATATAAATCAAAATAAAAAAAGCTGTAAGCAATAAAAATAACTTATTTAATTCATAAGTTATAATGGGAATAGAGATCTATCATATAAACTTATTAAATGTCTGAAATAATCCTAAACTCAGATGTTATTGAGAAAAAACAGTGACTATTTTCTAATATCTGCTCTCCTATGAAATATCATAATTTCGTTTAGTAACGGTTTTACTTTAAAGGTGCGATACACTGAGTCGATGTCAACACGGCAACTAGCGCCATCTATCCACTCATCACAATTTTACAATGTATGACCTGGTTACTCACCAAGCCACCTGCTATTGGTTTGATGAAACATGTGCAGACCTAACAGCTAGTACATTTACCTCTTTTGTGTCCGACTACATCATAAGATATTGTTTGCCCAAAGGATTGCCTTTAGTCATATTCTCAGATGGGTGTACCTATCAAAATCGTAATAATGCCAATGCCTTACTGAATATTAGTATTGAACATAAAGTGACTATCACACAGTAGTACTTAGAGCCTGGGTATACACAGATGGAATGTGATGCAGTCCATGTTGCGATTGAAAGGAAGCTGAGAAATAGAGAGATACATCTTCCCAGCGACTATATAACTGTAACAAAGGAGGCACGGATAAATCCTTTTCCTTACGAAGCTGTTCAAATAGGCCACAATTTCGTTAAGGATTAAAATAATAAAATAAATCAGAGATACAGTACCACAAGGCCTGGTCGAAAAGCAGGTGATCCTGTAGTTGTTGAAGCAACAAAAATACCTTATGGCTTCCGACGGAAAACATATGAGGAACGGCTAAGACTATTGAAACTGCCAACACTCAAAGATAGAAGAACAAGGGGTGATCTCATCGAGTGCTATAAAATCTTAACCAATAAATATAACCTACCTAACATAGGTGATATATTTGTGCGGCAGCAAAAAAATTACTCATCCCGTGGTCACAGCCTCACTCTCACACGCTCACATGCACATTCCTTGACAGCTTACCACTCACTAAACAACCGCACTGTGCAACTGTGGAACAAATTGCCTGAGGAAGTGGTGTCAGCTGCTATGCTAACAACCTTTAAGTGTCGCTTGGATGAATGGCTTACAGTACAAAACAAACAATAAAAGAGATATGGACTGGACTGAACTGTACTCCAACACCATGAAGTGGACATATCAGCAAACATGCTGCTCGTCCATAATTTTAATAATAATAATAATATAGATCAGATGGCACTATTTACTATAAAATTGACTTTGATGATGATTGGACAGAGTTACCTATTAGACCGAAAAAATTGGATTCTGTGACTTACTCCGATTTACATGCTACACCAATTCCAATAACCTCTACCAAATTTAATCATCTTCAACAATTGAAAGAAGTTTTGCCAAGAGATTGTCATTCATTTGAGTAGTTTATTCATCAGTTTAATGTTATTGTTTTTTTATGTCCTTTTCCTTTCTAATCATTATACTAAGGATCTGCATTTGTTCAATTGTTTTAAGAAAAGCGAAAAATTGCTTCGTGATTATTGAAATTCACAAGTTCTGATTAAAAATTGGTGTTTGCTTAATTGCTTTGTGTAAGAAGAAAAGTTGCTTCATTATTATTGTTTTTGTTTATTTTTGATTGTTCACAAATAAAAAGTTCTGATTCCAAAACCTGGTGTTTTTTTAGTTCCATTATCTTCTAAGTAATATAATATTAACACTAAAATAATAAGTACAAATTGAAATACTCCTATCTAACCGAATACCTACTAAACTAACTTATATGATAGGAACTCGCATACAATATTTTTGTTGTAAATTAATAAATATCTTAACAATGTTTTAAGTTGAAAAAAAATTAAATGTTCTTTTTAGTTTGTGTACATTTTCGATTCTGTCATTTATGAGTTATTGGCACTTCGCCGTCTATTTTATTGTTTGTTTCCTTTGAAGTTTATATACAGCAATTAGATGAGCACCAAAGTGATCCTTTGATTTATAATTAGTACTAATAATTTGTATTTGCAATTAAGTTATTAGTTGCTGCACGGTTTTGTTTGGATAGTTTTTATAGAAGTATATCTATGGCTAAAATGGAAGTTAGATAAACAATGTTCAATGAGAAGCTATTGTGTATCTCATATTATGTCATTTTGAAGATTCTTTTTTTAAGGCAAACACAATTAGCAGCTACAAAACATATAACTGCCAATTGCTTTTTCCTTTTATAATATAGTATTAATACCTACTTAAACAAAACAAAATATGTTAATGTTTTAGTTATTGATCCTGTCACCAATGAGATAACCCTAAAAATTTTTTTGTCAGCCTGGAGATTCTACGAAATGTTATCCAAACGTAGCCTAACCGATTTTACCTACTTAAAATACTTCAAAAATATGTGATTGAAATTGAACTTTATTCTCTTTAATACTAAACTACACTGTACATTGTGCCAAAATAAAAACTTAAGTAATTAGGTATTTCTTTTGGATTAAATGCATTATGCAAAGTCGGAGACATGATACCGTGACTTTGCTTAGTTTCTAAATTGTCCCAAAAACTTTACTGCTACATATAGGAATATTAAGTCAAATAAATAAACGTTACCCTAAATTCTTGGGTATTTTCTACAATAACTCATATAAACAATATGGATATCATACGAATTTTTCATTTTATCTTACGTCATAGTCCAAAATTCGAAAAATATAGGCAATGTCAGGGCATTTGACGGTACGGGATAAAACCTGGTTTTCAAAATCCAACCTCGAGGGGTCGGGTATAACAATATCCGAGTTCATAACTACGACCAGTCAGTCACGTAGTCTTCATGGCGGCACTATATTCTTGGCGTCGACGGAACGCGGCACCGTGTAGCTACTCTGAGTGAGCTAAATCTGCTAGTTCCAAACACACCAAAGGCCACTTCTGTCGATAAAGCTACAACCAAGCCCAAGCGGGTTGCGAAGTAGCTGTAGTTGGAGCATAAAATTGTGTGTATATTGACATCACTACCGCATCATAAACTATTTATATATTTATATAGGTATGTTTTAAAATGTTTAAACATCAATATATATATATAAAACCTTCTCCTTTATAATTATAAACAATTTGTGTTTTCTTAATTATTAGGTACGTTTTCTTTTCTGGAAATGTCAACCTGACATTTGACAAGTTGCCAAATATTGTGGGATATGTTCCGATCTTCATAAATGTTTTGTGCTAACTTACTGTTACAGCACTGTTATTCTCGACACTCGACTTTTATAAATATGGTTGTTTTATTCAATATGTTAGTTAATAGTCTTTATAGGGTGATGCAGTAGTGGTGCATAGTGTGTATTTCTTTAAATCTGTTTATATTAAATTATTGAGTTTTGGTGAATGTATTAACTTCAGATAACATTTCCCAGATATGCTGGCTAGCTTCCAATCTAAAAAATATTCACGCTATTCTCGTGTCCGAGTCATTTTTAAAGCCTTGTCTTTCTACAAGTGCTTACTCTCTCCCCGGTTCCTTTTATACCACTTAGGTGGCAGACAAGCACACGGCCCACCTGATGGGAAGTGGTTACCGTGGCCTATGGACGTATGCAACATCAGGGGTGTTACACTCGCGCTGCCGACCACGAAGAAATCTTCTGATGCCCCTCTTGAAAAACCTTATAACCTTAACCTTAAAATATTGTAAATGCTTGGGAAAACCGCAGCAGGGAGGTCATTCCACAGCTTGAGTGTGCTTGGAATGAAGTTTCTTTCATACCGCACAGTGCGCACCGTCTCAGTTCGCAATGTTTGAGTCAAAGTCAAAGGCGAGAGGTGCGATGATAGATTGTAGGTGTGGGCATCATGTAAAACAATTCATCTGAGCACAAACCATTTCCATTTATTTAAGAATGACCGCACGGGATCAGCTTGTAGTGGGGTTGCTATCTATTTACGTCATAGCACTCCTTACAGGATTGTGGATTTATCACCACAACGTCCACAACCACCACCATCTAACGCAGGTGAGCACCTATTTCTAGAAGTATAACTCTCCCACACCAAACTATTACTTGGTATCTACTATTGTCCCTCGTCTAAAATAAACTTATTCTTTCTTATGAAAAACTATTAGTACGCCTTTGTCCTCTTCACGATCAAACCATCATAATGGGAGACTTCAATACTTGTTTACTCAAAAACGACTCCCGTTCTTCAACTTTCCTCAACACTATTCAGTCTTGTAATCTGTCTGTTCAACCTTCTAATACTACCTACACATCATGTTCCTGATCAAAATCGGTCTCTTGCCTACGCCGTGGCTTACTGCTGATATTAAGGCAAGATAACAAGGAGGGAGCCAAAACTAGATATAAAACACGGCCTGCTTCAAGTAATCGTGATGAATATATAGCAATACCAAATCTCTGCAGTAAGATGTGTAAGAAAGCACAACGCCAACACATCCATAACTCGGTCGAGCACGAAGACGCATCTAAAATTTGAAAATTCCCCAGAACATAGGAAGTTGGAAAGTTACGGCACGATACCATTTCTAATAAAATTGACATTGACTTACTTATCGAATTAACATTTCTCAACTTCGTCTAAGTATAATCGGTCTATCAAAGACAATATCTTTCATCACCTTCAACACCTGACTACTCCCCGTTCGTTTTTGATCAAGTATCTGATTGTGGTGTTAAAGAGTGTATTAGGTATATCGATAAACTCCAATGCTGTTGGTAATTACTGCATAAGTCGAAACATGGTTCTGCCAATTCTGGAACAAATTCTCCCTATAATTTGCCATGTTCTAAACCAGTCACTCAACAAAAGTATATTTCCTGACACCTGGAAGCACGCGTAAATTATTCCATTACCCAGTCATGCCTTGTCCACAAGGTGAAGTTTCTAGCTTTCATTATATTTCTAAGTTGAATTTACTCAATTTTACAATCACTAAATTAGGACCAAATGAAACAGACTGTTTTGTATGGCACGAAGGGGAAGGAAGTCGGGGTGTGAACGAACTCGCATCATGAATGCTTAAGTAGGGTTAGGTGGGGCATTTGCAATAATATTTATAAATAGTTTGATATTTCAAACTTATTTGTACTAAAGTAATTGATGCTGCCATCTCTGATATACTAAACGTACTTCTTCAACTTTAAGCTAAGCGCTTGTTAACACTGTTTTACCGATGAATGAAGGAGTGATGTATGATCGCGTGTCGAACGTGTATGGGCACATTATAGAAAAAAAAATAAACATTTCTAGTGGGTAGGTTGCGAAAGAATGCCACTTCGTCTAGCGTCATCCTCCCTCCAGCCTGCTAACTGGTTTTTCATAATGCACTCCGAGTAGATAAAAAATACGTAAACTGCATCTACAGAGCGTTGTTTTATTTTCAAGTAAGCTAATAAATTATAATTATGTCAGTTAATGTAAAGTCGGAGAATCACAATGTACTATTGCACTACATGGATAATGATATGAGTATCATATGTATTTAGTCTTTTCTTAAACGGGTAGTATTTTGCAGAATTCAAAGACATTAAGAATATATAATTATTACATTTACCCCAAGATAATTTGTTTTTCCAGATACTGCGAAATTACGTTAAAAAAAGGGGACGGGACCCAAATATTCAGAAGACAAATTAAAATTTCTGTATTACATTTATATTTTGGTCTTTGCAATTATGATCACATATCGCAATTTGCTCCAGTGGCTCCCAATTCGACTTCGACGGAATGCACATATTCTTTCCATGCTTAAGAGAATACTTTATATTCTCTTCAATCCCCGTACTCTCACCTACTTGAAAGAACGCTTTGTGTTCCTCAATGACCCACATTCAAGATCCTTGAGGTCGTCAGTAATATTGCAATGGGGATATCCACGCAATACTAATTGTAGATAGCAGCAGGGGCGCAACGACCAAATAACAATAACCACAGGGCAGCGGCCCTATTCAACATAAATAAATTCTACTCATACATGTACAAGTCAAATATGAAATTGACCTTGAAATAGCACATAGTCTCATTTTTTGTAGTACACAGTTGTATCGGTAAAAAAGAGATAAAACATTTAAGTTATATTATTTAGACATGACATGAAACACGTGAGTGTTTCCTTCTTCCTACAGTCCCGGGTCCTTTAAGCGAGGTGTGAAAAAGTATTTGATGAGGCCTTCAAGCTGAGTGTCACCATTGTTACATGGTATATGTATGCAATGGTGACCATCTTTTCTGAGACTTTGCCTTCAGCTTACTATCAGGCGAGGTGAAGTCAAATTCACGTGATCTACATAAAAAAATCTTTATCATTGATATGGTAAAAGAAATATCAGACAGGAAGAAGTTACATTGTATAGTAAATTACTAGAACATGTAAAAGAATCTGTATTAATCGGTATTTTTAAAGAACATATAACGAACCTATAAGCTAGTAATACTAGAGTTATCAATACGTAAATTAATCTAAACTATAAATTATTGTATTATTTGGATTCGAACTTTTTATTATTTGTTAAAATAGGTGATTTAGATACCATGGTCGTAATAAATCAAATAAACTGTCATATCTTCAATATTTAAATAAATTAATATAAAATACTACTTATTATTAAAATTAAATTAAATAAAGTTTATTTCGGAACAAGTCCGTACATTTTTCACTTATATACTATTGTTAGTAAGGTACATATATTTTTATGGTTGTGTTTTTTACGGTGTGGACCGTTTTAAATAAGGGGGAGTCCCACCGGTTTGATAACGCAGCCAGGATGCTGTTGGCGCTGCTCCTCGTGCGATTCAACAAGGAAGCACACACGCTTTCTTATAATAAACACCTCAACAAAGTCTAGGGAACAAGATGACCCCAATTTTTTTTTCGTGTAAATCTTGTTTTGCAAATAACTGGCAGCAAATAAATGAAAATAGAATAAAGTAGATTACAGAGTTGTTCGAAATTTAAAAATGAATTTAAATAAGTGATGATTTTCGAATATGTAGGTAAAACTTTTAAAAGTGTTTGATTGTGCAGTTTCTCTGAGGCACAATAAAAATTATTTTCTTTGATTGTAAATAACGTTTATTATCAATAATACGTCTTTTACGTTATTTATGGTTTGTGCATTTTTGTGACTGTAGTCATCATGTCACGTCGTCATTTAAGTCGCGAAGAGATGTGAAGGGCTGTTGATATGCTGCAAGCTGGACGAACTCAACGCGACGTAGCGGATGCTGTCAACACCCAACCAAGCGTAATTTGCAGATTATGGGCACGCTACAGGTCTAGAGGGCAAGGCGGCAAACCACGATTACTGCTCGTCAGTTGGTCGCAGGCGTCCAGTCTCAACATCAAATGGTTATTAGCGATCAAACTGTCAGGAGAAGACTACACGAAGCCAATCTTCATGCTCGCAGTACGCTTAGGGTTCCAGCTCTTCGACGTGGAAATTGAGGTCGTCACTTATTGTGGGCCAACGCATATTTATAGTGGACCGACTATCAATGGGCACGGATTCTGTTTTCCGACGAATCTCGCTTCGGTTTTCATCCTGATTCAAGAAGAGTGCGTATATGGCGAGTTTCTGGACGTCGGAGTCGTCTCCAGAATCCGCAAGAAGTTCATCCTTACCAAGGTGGAACAATCATGGTATGGGCTGGAATTCGCCTTGGTGGAAGGACCGACCTCGTTTGGATACGGGGCAATTTGAATGCAAACCAATACATTCAGGAGGTTATACACCCCATGGTAATCCCTCATCGACAGCAGTTCGGTCAAGATTTTATGTTCATGCAAGATAATGCACGGTCACACACCGCGAGGGTAGTGGTCAATGCGTTAAGCGAGCACAATATTACGACGTTGGAATGGCCTGCTCAGTCTGCTGACCTCAATCCCATAGAGCATGCCTGGGATTTGCTTGGGGGAAGAGCTTTCAGTGATTCTTTGGAAAATTTGAACACTGAAGAACAACTTTTTTTACACCTTCGCAGTGTATGGAGCCATATTCCACAGACGATGATTGACAATCTCATACTATGTATGCCACGCCATTGTCGAGCTGTTGCTAATGCTTTAGGAGGTCCTACAGATTATTAAAAACGTTTAAAGTACGGTTAATTACTGTATTTCTTACTACCTCGTTATTTTTGTGCCTAATCATAGAAGGTTGTAATACTCAATATTGGAACTAATCAATTCTTTCCTAAAAAAAAATTTATGGTATGAGAATGTTTTTATTAAAATTAAAATTAAAAACGGTATAAAAATACCCTTCTATTGATATAAAACACTCACTATTACAAGAAATGGTTTTTAAATAAAAACTAGAAATTTCTTTGTTCCCTAGACTTTGTTGATGTGTGTAGTTGCGAAGTCGTCGACACGCTTCTCCGCAAACATCCCTGAGGTGCTGCAATGCCTCGGCAGACCCATCAGCATCCTGAATGCGTTATTATATTGGACTCGCAGGTCACCGTATGCCCGACGCGTGAAACCCGCCCACAGACCGCACGTGTAAAAGGATTGGCAGTATGCTTTGAACAGCGTCACCTTCACTTCCTTCGTACAAAGTGCAAACCTGCGGGCGAGCATGTTACACCGGGCAGTCAAGGACCTACGCTCCCTCTCAATGTCCAAGTTATCTTTGAGGTCAACCGAAACCCAATGCCCCAGATACTTAAACCTATCGACGCGACTTAAAGGTGAGCCACATAGTGAGACTTTGGACAGATCAGTGTAGGTCTTAGGACCCGCTCTGAACACAATAAACTCACTCTTTTGTGCATTATATTTGAGGCCGTGGGTCCCGGCGTACCCTTCACACATATTCAGCAGCCTTATCAAGACACCAATCGACTGACTCAGCAACACCATATCGTCAGCATAGCTGATGTTGTTTATACGAACACCGTCAACATGGCAACCAATTTTGGCGCTGCTGAGTTCCTCTATCAGTTTATTTAAATACACACAAAACAACTTAGGTGAGGTCAGGCCCCCCTGCCTCACTGCACATTCTAGCTTATACTGCTCAGAGCAGCTCTCCCACCATCTTACCTTATTGTTTTGTTTATTTTACCAGTACGTAAACAAAGATACAACCTCAGAATGCAAGGTTGTCTCCGTTCTCAATTTTTCCCAGAGTAGCCCATAAGATACCAGGTCGAAGGCTTTGGAAGATCCAGGAAACATGCAAATACTGGTCTTCCTTGCAGTATAATACTGTACAGTCTCTGGCAATAAATAGCACTTTCTGTGGATAACCCAGAACGAAAGGCAAATTGCGCGTCATTAAGCTCTGTGTTTATCTAATTGCCAGCCAAGCAGACTGTCCAGCACCTTGGCAATGACACAAGTCAAGGAAATCGGTCTATAGTTGGACAGGTCAGATAGATCGCCGGTTTTATCATTTATTACAGGTACAACCACTGTCTGCATGAGCTTATCAGGTAAATAGGAGTGTCCCATGCATAGGTTAAAGAACATAGCGAGCACCCTGGGTAAATGTATTCCCTCATACTTCAAGTACTCAATACTAAGGCTGTTTAACCCTGGAGATTTTCCTCTCACCATATTCTCAATAACAGTTTTCACGTCTTTTGTTGAAATAGATATACTTCGGTCTGAGATGACAGTCTCCGTATGGAGCACCTGAGAGACGGGACCCAGTGGTGAATTAATATTGAAATGCCGCCTAAAGACCTCCGCAATCACACTCGGCCGATGCACACCACCCACGCTCACTGGCAAACCCATTCTAGGATTCAACCTGTTTCCTTGCTTCCAACAATCACTAAAGTTTTTCTTAGAATGATGTTGAGCAATAATGTCCATTTTAATCTGTTGCTGGTTGGTTTAACACCATTTCAATTTAGATTTAAAGTTATTTCTGAAAGCACACATACGGTCGAAGGTTAAGCCAGTTCTAGGTTTGCCATACAACACCCGGGCCGGCAGTCTGTACCTTAATAGCATAGACAAGCATAGAATTTGTCACTCTTACCCTTAGATTCTCTTTGGTTAACTGTGTAATTTGTTGACATTTTTATTATGTTTGTACAATTATGCTTTATGAATTTGTAATTGTATCTTTTTTGACTGTACAATTTCATCAAACAGAAAAATCTCGCCGCTGATTGATTTTTCACAACACCCTTACCATAGATTATTGTACATATATATAGACCAAACATAGACTCTGACATGGCAAGTTGACACATGTGACATAACACACAAGCAAGAAGCCAAGAAGCCTTGAAAAAGAATTGAATATTTTTGGAGGTTGTAGGGAAATACGAGAAATATTATGGCTGAAGCGTGTTTAGCATGTAATTAGTTTACTCTAGAATATAGGCGGGAAGCGGGAAATGGTAATGCGACGGCAAGGTGCATGGATTCTGCGCGCTAGTGAAAATTATTTGAATTTGGCTGATGGTGAATTCCTATCATTGTATCGCATTACAAAGGCAATGTTTAAAGAACTTGGTGATGAAATAGCGCTATCACTTGAAAGAAAACGCCCTTGCGGGCTTACTGTGGAGTTCTATGTAAGTTTCATTATATAACTTGTACATTGTTTATCATTTACCTAATTCAAAATTATTATTTATCTAGAAGTACTTCATCTCATTTAATATATTGTAATTGTATAATTTATGTGCTTTTTATCATTTTAGGTGTGTGACACTATTCTGCTCATTTTCAATATAAATGCTCGATGGCCAGGAGCTCTGCATGATAGCCACATATATCATATGAAAATTCCCCAGTTCATGCCACATGAAGACGTTTGTTAATAACGGAGACCACCATGCATGGTTACTTGGTAAGTTTTGAGTCAAATAACTGAACACCTCATGTGTCAATATACTATTACTGCCAGTGGGGATGCTGTTGACAGGACGAGTGATCACCCTTTCTGTGTGGACTATTTCTCCTATATAATGACTGTCATACATGTTAACTGCAACCAACGGCTTAACATTTTTTCTGACGCACAACCAAACCAATGCTAATTCCCTTATTCATACAAATATTTGCACAAAGCAGCAGCTGCATTTAATACCGTTACACCACAGAGGCTGTCAATGTGTCAATATAACAATTATAACATATATTATATTTTGATTTAATCCACAGGTGATGATGGATATCCACTAGAACCATGGTCGATGACCCCAATGATGAACCAGCCCCTTGGCCTAACGACAAGTATACACTGAAGACTGTGTATTACACTGAACTGACACTATGGTGGACATCTGTGGCATTCCACTGCCCCAGAGAATCATTCAGAAACATTATTTTCGATTGTTTTCGCCTTGTCAACTGCAAGTCAACCAAGTGGCCAAAATTATACATCAGCAACACTTCAGAGGTGCCATATTACAAGAATGTGCCGACCCAGTTCTTGAAAATGGTAATTATTGTACAAGTAACCTTGCGAGTACCATAGTAGTACATAATATATATATACCCCACTGACACACAACTATGTAACTTACATGCAAGACACTACAGTAATGTTCTACGTGAAGTAGGAAGTGGTTTCTTCTCTTTCATACTTAGATGTGTGCTATGCACTTGCAAATTAGTAACTACTATAATATAAACTAACAATCCCAAACCAACATTCTGCAGGCATTTTCTGCTTTTCATGGAACTAAAGGTTGTATCCATGAGGCTACAGTTTATATCAGAGGAAAATTGTATAATCCTTTTGCTATCTATTATTATTCATTACAAATGCCAGCAGCTGTCACTCAAGCTCAAGTGGTGGATCCTTTCAGCAGAGAAGCTGTTAACCGGACAGATGGTTAGCCCTTCTGTACGGGCTTTTGCCATATATAACGACTCCCATAGATGTTAGTATGGCAACCGGGGCAGACAATAGGCAGATACACAACCATTGCAAATAGATATATTTGATTTATATACATATTTTCACTGAACGGAAATTGAACATTGTCATCATCATCTTTGTGTAGACATACTATACTGATTGCATTGTTACCTCGCAGTTCAGGGTCCGCCTTCGGCTTTTTCTCCTCCACGACGTCAAGCCTACTTTCTTTACCTGGACCTGGTGGGAGCCCCATTGCCAGGCATTTGTTGCCTCAAAACCTCCTGCTGGTTACCTAGTTGAATATCCCCATCCCACAGAAGCTGTCATTGCAATAAACTGAACATAGCTTTCCCAAAAGTTATATTCTTTAGGGATTTACTGTCTTTAATAGAACCAAATGAAATAGCGAACGAAATGAAAATATTATAATCCTATAACTATCTATTTCTTTTCATTGCAGATGCCAGCCGTTGTTTGTCACTCAACTCAAGTCTGAGGAGAGGATACCCATAGCCGAAGTCATAACAAAATGTTACAAAATGAAGACAAAGAAAATTTTATTGTCTGTAAAAACTTAATAGAAACTCTTTGTATTAAATACTTTGAAGTAATAAATGCACAAGATATGAACCTATATATATATATATGTTTTATTTAATTTACCTATATAGAAATCTACTTACTACCTACCGATAATCTTTGTATGAACTCTGCAGTAACTTATATTGTGTTAGTTACTAGTCCTACAAACATGAACATGACAGTTACTAATAAGCATCCATCAGAATATAATTATCTATTTTATGGCCTTGGGAAATTATTAAATATGAAATTGAGCAATATAACACACATTTCACCAAAAGTCTACAAATAATAACTTGAAGCTCAACCAAGTTCACTAAATAAGCATCCACCATCTTATAATTGTATTTTATCATGAAATTGAGCAATATAGCATACATAGATCACCAAAAGTCAACAAATAATAATTTGAACCTCAACGAAATAACCATCCATCATCTTATAATTCTATTTTGTCATCCATTTCATAACCTTAGAGATTATGAAACATAAAATTTAACAATATAACATAAACATATCACCAAAAGTTAACAAATAATAACTTGAAGCTCAACCAAATAAACATCCATCATCTTATAATTGTATTTTATCATCCATTTCATAACCTTAGAGATTATTAAAATGTAAAATTGAACAATAAAACATCATTATCATCTGAATAATAACTTAAAGCTCAACCAAATTCACTAAATAAACATCCATCATCTTATAATTGTATTTTATCATCCATTTCATAACCTTAGAGATTATTAAAATGTAAAATTGAACAATAAAACATCATTATCATCCAAATAATAACTTGAAACTCAACTAAATTCACCAAATTAGCCTCCATTTATAATATATAATACTTATTTCCTCAATGTTGCCCATTTTCATATTTAATATTCTATTAAAAACATCAACAAAATGTGGACAAATAATAACAAATAGTTAACGACGTTAACTACTTTGCGGGCCTTCAAGAATGCTCGCATTCTTTACGACGAAATTTGTTAAGAAACCGACAATTTTTGTTAACTTGGAAGTCGAGACTTGCTAATATTGCCACCGTACCAAATACCGTCGTTAACTCGCACCGATACATGTAGAGACTTGCATCCCCCATACATTATTGCTCGCTTAGTCGCTACCTCAAAATGTACAGACTTGGGTTTGACGCAAAGAAACCGAATTTTGTTGTTAACTTTGCTTACGATTTCGTAAGATAAGTATTAACGACGAATGTACAGACTGCCGGCCCAGGTTTGAAAACAAAGCCGGGACTCCCCGTGCGCTTCACGCACATATTTGTTCCAACCGGTTACATATTTAGGTCTGGCCTTTTTATTAGGCATATAGGTACACTGTAAAGACTTTTTAAGTAAATCAATTATATTATCATACATGTCATTTATTATTTTTTTATGATTTATGTCCGAACACATTCCATCACAATATTCATTAAAATGAAAATCAAAATCGATCACTTTTAGTCTATCATTACATAACTTATATATAGGTACAATTATTTTATTATCTCTTCACATACGCTGTAAAATTATCATTTTCTTTTTGACATTCAAAGATTGGATTGAGTCGACAAATATGACGAGAATGGAAGGTACAGCCCTAACATAGTAATTGTCGGTCAAACGTTCATTTTTCCAGTGTATTACTTTACTCTATGCGTTCATTTCATTCATGAAAATGGAACGTAGGTACTACACGCCAATTTCGTAGGTATGGCCAATCCTCTCTTTTCTTTGATCTATGACAATAACGTAGATAAATCTTACGTAATATTACTTTGTGAGAATAACAAACTCCTAGCCAAAGAGAATACAAATACGTAATACATAATGCTCTTAACCAGTGTTGCCACTTTAGCGACTTTGTCGCTATATCCAGCGGATTTTACGGTTGTCTAGCGAGTTAAATTTGTTATTTAGCGACCAAAAATATTTTAGCGACTTTTAGAGACTTTTGCGCAGTCTATACTTTACGTAAACTTTTGACCATCTGACAACATTAGGCGTAGGAATCTGGCAATACCTCAATGGAATTCCTAAACAATAGACAAAACTTACCAAGCTGATAGAATCTTTCGCGTTTCGTTTTCGTTTTATTTTAAAAACGAAACGCAAAAGATTCTATAAATTTTGAAAGTGTTGTCTATGGTTTGGGAATTCCATGGTGTTTTGATCGGGCGGTACTTA
The DNA here is from genome assembly GCA_963662185.1 of Eilema griseolum. Taxonomy (NCBI): domain Eukaryota; kingdom Metazoa; phylum Arthropoda; class Insecta; order Lepidoptera; family Erebidae; genus Eilema; species Eilema griseolum. The sequence goes on along the minus strand of OY759231.1, from coordinate 20,580,232 downwards.
GGGGCAACGCAAATAGAAGACGGCGAGACGAAGGTACGGTACAGACACGGCGCAGATACGGTGCAGGCGCGATATCTGCGCAAACAGACGCGGGGACGGTACGGCACAGAGTATTATTATACAAGGTGCTATTTAGTGGAAATAACATTTAATACACCTCCTTTCGGTTTTTTTTCGAATACTAATTCCCTCCTTTTGTATCATTATAATTCCTATGTACAGTCGAGATCACATCAAGTGTAACATTGCGCTACGAAAGCCGCCACTATTACAAGTGCAATAAAGGCGTGCTCAAGGTCAAACTGTATAGCTTGATGTGCTGTCGACTGTACTTATGTTTGCAATATGTAACCGCTATGTTTGCTATTTAACTACTTTAAAATACGAATAACATCGAAATACATAAATCAAATCATAATAAGTTAAATTACATCGGATTTTCATTAAAATCATGGATTAAGGCTGATTTACATTGATACAGTAGCTGGCGCCAGCTACTGTATCAATGTAAATCAGCCTTTAAATATCCATATGGACGAAAATTTGAACAGTTTAAAATATATCGCTACGTATCTTTGTTCATACTGTATATAATGCGAGACGCCGCTTGCGCCTACATCTGCTGGCGACGTGGCGGGGGGCGAGGAGCGGCGTGCCTGCGCCGTCCGCTTGCCGCCTTCAGTCACGAACAAAAGATAACGCAAGACGCACGTCGCTTCGTATACAGGATGCGTGACGATATTGAGTTTAATATTGAGTTTTGCGAGTTAATTGAGCAATACCCGAATATCTATGACTACACTAAGACAGGGTACAGTAACAGAAATGTGCAAGACAAAATATGGCAAGAAATAGCAATAAAAGTCGGTGCAACAGGTATGTATTTTATTTAAATTTTAAACATTATGTCTAGTCTGAAACGGAATCGGAGATCGTTGTGTTAGATATGTTGTAAGATATTCCCTGATATGGTAGGGATTTTCTCCCATTAATCGCATGTTAATGTTTGCTCCTATCAAATTATTTCTAAACCGTGGATTTGATTTTTTACCATCACATGTGCGAATTACGTTATGCAACACACACATTGCTTTTATAATATTATCAACATATTCTGGTTTGCAGCAAATAGGCGTGTAAAGTCCACCAAACTTTGACGCTAACATACCATAGGCACATTCTACTGACTTACGTGCCCTTGACAACCTGTTATTATAAGCTCTTCTCTCATTAGTCAATTGATTTCGACCATATGGTCTCATAATATTTCTTTTTAGTGGAAAAGCTTCATCTGCCACAAAATAAAAGGGCACATTCTGTGTTTCTCCAGGCAAAGGTGTAGGGTTCGGTAAATCGAGATCGCCTAGATCCATAGCTTGTCCAAAAGAGCTAACTTGTAATACTCGCCCATCACTATTTCGGCCGTATTCACCAACATCTATAGTTAAAAAGAAACCATCTGCATCTACAACTGCTAACAATACAATAGAGAAATATCCCTTATAATTTATGAAAGTCGAACCCGAGTTGATGGGCGCTGTAATTCTAATATGCTTTCCATCTAAACTCCCAACACAATTCGGTAAATTCCAGAGAGTGTAAAACCGTTCAGCAACTTCTACCCATTTTTGTCGTGTAGGTACAGGCATATATTCCGGCTGTAGGCATTCCCACAAAACGCTAGAGGTTTCATGCACAATTTGCCGGACGGTACTGCCTCCTCTCAATACATATCCAGAAAGTGATGTAAACGAACAGCCATCTGAGTAGTATCTGTAACAAAAATAAAATAGCAATAAGTATGTAACATTTGTGTGTTTAGATTGAGGTGCCACTTTTCGCATCGTAAAGTGGCTAATGGAGTTATTTAGTAGTAGTTTAGAAAATTTTGTAGAACGGATATTGGATTTTGTATTAGAATACTTCAAAAGTTAAATGAATATAAAGGTGGCACCTCAATCTAACTGTTTGCATTGAGGTGCCACTCAGAACTGGGAAAATTATGGATGAAATTTTATCAAAATTTTGTATTATTTTGTAGTACTCCAGAATTCTGGAGTACTACGAAATTTTGATGAAAACTCATCCATAATATTCCCAGTTCTGAGTGGTACCTCAATCCAAACAGATTGAGGTGCCACCTTTATATTCATTTAACTTTTGAAGTATTCTAATACAAAATCCAATATCCGTTCTACTAAATTTTCTAAACTACTACTAAATAACTCCATTAGCCACTTTACGATGCGAAAAGTGGCACCTCAATCTAAACACACATTGTAACTAATCTCCTTAAATATTTTTCAGCCCAAGAATGTAAAGAACGGTGGAAGAATATTCGATGTAGTTACAGCAAAAACAAGAAAAGGCTAGATTTGCCATCTGGATCAGGTGCAAAGACGATTAAAGAGTACTACCTTTCACCACATCTACATTTTTTAGACAATTACTTGAAGTCCCGACCAACCAAAAGCAATCTAAGCAAATATGATTGCACAGACGGTAATGATAGTGAAGAAGTCGATGAGACACTGTTTACTGGTCAACTATCTTCTGAAAACACAAATTCGGATTCCATCTCCAATCAATCCACGCCAACACCGCCACTGCTACCACTATTAAATAAATCTAGGGCAATCTCTTTAAAAGATGTTAATAAATCAGCACATGAATATTTCAGTCAAAGAGCATTACAAATGAAGACCATACATAGAGCTGAGCCTGAAACAGACAGCGATCTAGCTTTTTTTCAAAGCATGCTTCCAGATTTGAAATCAATGACACCAGCCCAAAAACGAAGATTTAAAATGGGCGTTCTCAATTTATCAGAGCAAATTTTAAATGACCCAGTACCTAGTTATCCTAGGACACAGCCGTATTATCCACGAACACCTTCTCGAGAGACAGATTATGATCCTAATGAAGGTGCAACCCAGCAGACTCTTACATCCAGAGCTAATACAAGTCCAGCACCTTCGTTTACCTCGACTCAGCAGACAGCTAAACATACTGCAGCAGCTAACAAAAATCCGGAAACTCAGCTGACTTTGATATCCGGAGAGTATATAAATCCAGCACCACCGGCGGCAGTGGCTGTAATTGAACAAATAGCTGGGCCTTCAAGACACCGAACTTATGATGAGAAAGCTTATTATCAACTCAGCATTTCAGAATATCAGCAAACGCGGACACCGGGAGCTTATGAAAGAGCACAATCCTTAGCACCTCCGGCAACTCCAACTACATTATGTTTGCCAATATTTTCACCAATAACTCCAGCTACACCTCACCCGAATCCAGAGACATCTATCCAATCTCATGAAGACGAAATAAGTGATTTTAATGAGAACTATCCAATGCCTTGAACTTTATTTATAAATGGCTCTTAGTGCGACAGCTAGCTTGAGTAGTCATGTGCTGTCCCTGTCCGCATGCGCTGATTCTGTATTGTGAGATAAGGACATCACATGATGACAGCTTGACAGATACTCAAATTAGCTGTAACACTGAGAGCAATTTATAAATACTAATTGTAGCAAAGATGCTAAACCAAAAACATTTTCAATGAATATTATCTTTTGATTTGTCAATAAAAGTTTGATCTGTAAAAAATAGTTTCACTTACCTTAAAGTTATCAGTAGTCTTTCTTCAGGGCTGATTGGTTTTCTCCAATTTGTAACTTGCTTCCGAAGTCCTTCTCTTACTTTTGACAATACGATATGGTAACATTCCAGTGACATTTTATAAACTGTGCGAAAACGATCAGGATATTCATATAATGTTTCCATTATTTTATAGTACCTGTGCTCTTCTGCATTTCTCCACACTGGATGTATCCAATACCTTCTTGGTCTTTGCTGTAAATTAATAATCTGTAGCAAAGCCAGTGCATCTTCATCTTCGTCTGAAGAGGAATACATGTCTTATCCCGTCAATATCACGCTCTATAATGACTTAACTTGCCGTATCGTCCCCGCGTCTGTTTGCGCAGATATCGCGCCTGCACCGTATCTGCGCCGTGTCTGTACCGTACCTTCGTCTCGCCGTCTTCTATTTGCGTTGCCCCTTACACATCCTGATTATTCAACTCTGTCTTGTCATTCATGTGATCCATGTCATATAAATCAGGTGATAATCTGTAATTTGAATTCCATACGTGTTTTTGTTGGACTAATAAGAAGATTAATTACTTAAGTGATTAAAATGGATGCACCTCTGAGAAAAAGAAGCTACACTCAGAAATACAGAAAGGTATGGGAAGGGGAATTCAAATGGATAAAACCATTAATCACTGATGAATCGAAAGCGTTATGTACAATTTGTCATAGTGTTATGTCGTCGGCGAAAATAAACGATCTGAAAAAACACGCTGCTACAAAGAAACACATAGAAAAATATGAACTTAATATATCGAAAAATAAACAGATTGATTTTTTTACAACCATCAGAGACGACAAAGTACCCAAAAAGGTATTGTAGCGGATCAGCTGCGACGGCACTCGGCGATCTTCGGATGCGCTCGGGCCGCGCGCGCGTCGCTCGTACTGAGGCTACTCCCTCCAGTCAGTCTTTTGTTCGCCGCCGTCCGACACGGACGCTGTACCACTTTGCGGATTATAATTATTATATACGTATTAGCACCGCGCAAGTTTATTTCGTTAGCTTACGAATATTTCCTTATTCTTTCTTCGCAAGCTATTCTAACTATAAACTGTAACTATTCCTTCGTGTAACTGTGCTTTCTATTCTTCTGTACTTAGTGTTACTGTGTACCTTCTTTCAAACATTATATTTTGCTATTCTTAAATTCACTATCTTTTTACTTTCCTCGCCCGTACATCGAACACACTCAGTAGTAGTACAACTACATTGGTGACCCCGACGTGATTACCGACGTCATGACGGACGAGAAAGTAGCCGAATTCAACATTCTAGAAACGTCTCGTGTGAGTGTACGTCCACCCCCATTTTGGCCAGATGACCCGGAAATGTGGTTTGCGCAGATGGAGTGCCAATTTGCGATAGCCAACGTAACGGTAGACTCCACCAAGTTCCAGCATATCGTCTGCGCTTTGGAACCCCGCTACGCGATGGAGGTTAAGGATGTACTGACCAAACCACCGACTACCAACAAATACGGCAAGTTGAAATCCGAACTGATTAAGCGATTGTCAGCATCGAGGGAGCGCAAAGTCCAGCAGCTGTTACGGTATGAGGAGTTAGGCGATAGGAAGCCGTCGCAATTTCTACGACACCTGCAAAGCCTGGCTGGTCCGTCCATGCCAGACGAGTTTTTGAAGACGTTGTGGTCGAGCCGTCTCCCAAATAATTTGCAAACAGTGTTGGCGTCCCAACCCGAGCTTGCGTTGGACAAATTAGCAGAGTTGGCGGATACGGTTCACGATATCGCACCTGTCACACCGCAACAGGTAGCAAGTACTTCTGCATCGGGCAAGCCGGGGCTGATAGAAGTGATGGCCTCTCAGATAAGTGAGCTCACCAAACAGGTAAGCTCACTGGTAACTCACTTGAATGATAGGAGCCAGGTACGTAGCCGCTCGCATTCCCGTTCATACAGAGATCGTAAGGGTTCCCGATCCCGATCACGGCCCCGACAGCCACCCCCTGATCACCCACACTGTTTTTACCATTATAGGTTTGGTTCGCGGGCCCATAAATGTATTCAACCGTGTCAGTGGCGGGCGGAAAACGCAAAGGGCAGCCGGAATTAGCGGCCTCTGACTGCCCATATGGTACTGGCCGTCTGTTTATACCTGATAGGAGGTCTAAAATGTTGTTCCTTGTAGATACTGGCTCCGATTTGTGTGTGTTTCCCCGGTCAGCGGTTAAGACTCCGTACTACAAGGCGAAATATGACCTAACAGCTGCTAATGGTAGTGTGATTCATACCTATGGTCCCATTCAACTCAACCTAGACCTAGGGCTTCGCCGAGCATTTGGATGGAAATTCACCATAGCTGACGTTTCGAAACCAATCATAGGCATAGATTTTTTAAGCTTTTATAATCTGCTTATAGATTGCCGTAACCACAGGCTCATTGATGGCACCACAGCACTCACCGTGTCAGCCGCGCCACAACGAGTCCCAGACGACGTCGCTTCGATTAAAACTGTGACAGGTGACACACAGTTCCACCGACTGCTGCGTGAGTTTCCGGAGCTAACACGACCTGCAGGTACCTTGAATCAGGCTAGACCTATTAAGCATTCGACGGTGCACTATATTAGGACAACACCTGGACCGCCTGTAACCTGTAGGCCAAGGCGTTTGGACCCAGAACGTCTTAGGATAGCCAAGAAGGAGTTTGACGAGATGGTCGCTAACGGTACCGCTAGGCGTTCGGACAGCCCATGGTCTTCGGCTCTGCATCTGGTGAAGAAGAAGGACGACGGATGGCGGCCATGCGGTGACTACCGCGCTCTCAATGCCCGCACAATACCCGACAGGTACCCAGTTCGTCACATCCAGGATTTTTCACAGCAGCTCCATGGTTGTACTATATTTTCGAAGATAGACTTGGTGAAAGCGTATAACCAGATACCTGTATTTCCAGCTGATGTGCCTAAGACTGCAATTACTACACCCTTCGGGCTCTGGGAGTTCCCCTATATGAATTTCGGGCTTCGCTGCGCGGCCCAGACTTTCCAGAGGTTTATAGACGAAGTGCTTACAGGTCTAGACTTTTGCTACGGGTATATTGACGACATTTTGGTGTTTTCTCCACCTGGACTTCATGAGGTCCATCTAAAGCAGCTGTTGACACGGCTGGCGGACTACGGCGTGTTAATTAACGCCAGCAAGTGCGTTTGGGGACAGCCTGAGGTAACTTTTCTTGGATATCAAGTTTCTGCTTCTGGTGTTCAACCTTTGAGCACCAAAGTCCAGGCTATCCAGGAGTTTCCAGTACCCAAGACAGTGAAGGAGTTACGACGGTTTCTCGGGATGCTCAATTTCTACCGCAGATTTATCCCAGGTGCGGCTAAAACTCAAGCATCACTGAACGCCATGCTGGCAGGTGCAACTACTAAAGGTTCAGACCCAATACATATGACGCAGAAGGAGTTAGCAGCGTTTGAAGAATGCAAGAAAACCCTCTCTGACGCCACCCTTCTTGTTCATCCTCAACTTCACGCTGAGCTTTCCATCCTCACCGATGCTTCCGACGTGTCTATCGGCGCTGTGCTTCAGCAGCGTAACGGTAAGGAGTGGGAACCGCTATCTTTCTTCTCTAAGAAGCTGAACCGGGCGCAGAAAAAGTACAGCCCCTACGACAGGGAGTTACTAGCTATTTACGAAGCCATTAAACATTTTCGGCACATGGTCGAAGCTAGACCGTTTATTGTTTTTACCGACCATCGCCCGCTTACCTATGCATATACTTCGCCAAAGGAAAGCTGTTCGCCTCGACAGTTCCGGTATTTCGACTACATATCCCAATTTACCACTGATATACGTTACATACCAGGAGCGGAAAATGTCGTCGCGGACAGTTTATCCCGGATTGAAGAGGTTACCAAGGCTATCGACTTCACGGTACTTGCCAAATCACAGCAATCGGATCCGGAGTTACAAGCACTCCTTACAAACGGATCATCATTGAAGTTACGACCTATTACTCCGGCAGGCTCAGACTCACAAGTATATTGCGATGTATCCGGTCTATCGCCAAGACCATACGTAACGCCTGATTTACGTCAACAAGTCTTCGACGCGCTGCACAGTCTGAGTCATCCCGGACGTACCGCTACCGTGCGACTGGTAACACAAAGGTTCGTGTGGCCAGGGATTCGTAAGGACTGTAGAGAGTGGTCTAGGTGCTGTCTAGAGTGTCAGCGGAGCAAAATTATCCGCCATACATCTGCCCCTTTTTCCCCTTTCCCTATTACCTCGTCGAGATTTGCCCATATCCATCTCGACATCGTCGGCCCATTAACTCCGTCTGCTGATTTCAGGTACTGTCTCACCATCGTTGACAGGTTCACACGATGGTGTGAGGCAGTTCCAATGAAGGACATCACAGCTGAAACCTGCGCGGCCGCCTTGGTATCCGGTTGGATATCGAGGTTCGGCTGTCCTACGCAGATTACAACAGATCGAGGACGCCAGTTCGAGTCCGGCCTGTTCAAGGCTATTTCATCATTGGTCGGCGCGCAACATCTACGCACCACCGCCTTTCATCCTTCCTCAAACGGCATGATCGAACGCACCCATCGGCAAATCAAAAGTTCGATTATGTGTCATAATACCACGCAATGGACGGAGGTCTTACCATTGGTTCTTCTGGGCATCCGCAGTGCATGGAAAGAAGATGTGCAAGCTTCCTCAGCTGAGTTGGTGTATGGCGAGCCACTACGCTTGCCGAGCCAGTTCCTGTCACCTACGGATGACCACACGCTGCAGGACGTCACGAGCTTTGCCACCCGCCTCGCAAGACATATGGCCAACCTCGCACCAACACCTGCATCTTGGCACAGAAAGGGAATTTTCTACATCCCCAAGAGCCTACAACACTCGTCGCACGTTTTTGTGAGGCAAGACCACGTTCGTAGAACGTTGGAGCCGCCATATGCGGGGCCATACAAGGTGCTGGAGCGGACGCCGAAGTACCTCAAGATTCGTATGCGAGGCAAAGAAACCAACATTTCTGTGGATCGCTTAAAGCCCGCATTCATAACGGAAGACGTCACCCCAGCTGAGATGAGGACGTCTCCGTCACCACCACCAGCTGCAAAAGAGAAACATACACGGAGTGGGAGAAGAGTGCATTTTACTGATTTTTATCGACCTTAGTAACGGTCTCGAGGGGGAGTACTGTAGCGGATCAGCTGCGACGGCGCTCGGCGATCTTCGGATGCGCTCGGGCCGCGCGCGCGTCGCTCGTACTGAGGCTACTCCCTCCAGTCAGTCTTTTGTTCGCCGCCGTCCGACACGGACGCTGTACCACTTTGCGGATTATAATTATTATATACGTATTAGCACCGCGCAAGTTTATTTCGTTAGCTTACGAATATTTCCTTATTCTTTCTTCGCAAGCTATTCTAACTATAAACTGTAACTATTCCTTCGTGTAACTGTGCTTTCTATTCTTCTGTACTTAGTGTTACTGTGTACCTTCTTTCAAACATTATATTTTGCTATTCTTAAATTCACTATCTTTTTACTTTCCTCGCCCGTACATCGAACACACTCAGTAGTAGTACAACTACAGTATCAAAAGCAGAAGGTACGTTAGCTTTATATATTGCCGAACATAGTGCCATAGCCCAAATAGACCACTTGACCGAAGTTATTAAAACATGTTTTAATGATTCCCTGGCTGCAACTGAGTTAAAAATGCATAGAACCAAATGTACTCATGTCATAAAACATGTTTTATTTCCACATTTTAAAAAAACCTTAATAGATGATATTAACTCAAATAAATTCAGTTTAATTATCGACGAATCTACTGATTTGAGCATCTCCAAACTCCTTGGGGTAGTCATTAGATATTTTAGCTCAGAGCAGAATTTAGTCGTGTCATCTTTTCTCGCTCTAGAGCCGTTGAAAAGTTCGGATGCTCGTGGGATCGTGGGTGCCTTAATTAATTGCTTAAACGCGTATGGAATAAACATAAAAAACATGATCGGCCTGGGCACTGACAATGCCTCTGTGATGACGGGCATAAATAATGGTGAGCATACCATATTAAAAACCGAACATGGCTTACCAATTTTAGTCTTAGTACGATGTGTATGTCATTCACTGCAGTTAGCCGTAAGCCATGCATCAGAAGCAACACTTCCTAGGAATATCGAATTCCTCATAAGAGAAACTTATAATTGGTTTTCCCATTCGTCTAAAAGGTGCGAAGAATACAAAATACTATACGAAACCATAAACTGTGGTGAACAACCACTGAAAATCTTGAGGTCGTGTGATACTAGATGGCTCTCAATTGAACCGGCTGTGGCAAGGATTCTTTCCCAATGGGATGAACTTAAATTACATTTTTCGGTTACGAAAGACAAGTGTTACACGGCAGACATACTTAGTGCCATGTATTCCGACGATGTAAATAAGTTATATATATGCTTTTTAAGGAGTATATTGAATGAAGTACAAAATGGTGGGAGTGCGCGCCGCAGCCGTAGCGAGCGGACGTACGTGCAGAGCTCGCGCGTTCTATGCTTATTGCTTTGAGCGCCGACGCAATATTTTATAAAACTACCCACAATTCACACTTATATGAGTGTGAATAATAAGGGAGGCGTATTAGGCCCTCCCGAAAACAGTGAAACTAGTGAAATGGACACAGACAGCGTAACTGTGAATAGTAAAAAGAACAGTAACTATAAATTAACTAGTGTAAGTGAACTTTCCCCGGACAATGAGGGTAAATATACAGTTGCTTGTTGTTATTGCGGCAAAACTAATTTAATTAAAAAATTCCATGAGTGGCAAGGACTCCAAACCAAGATTAAGCAGTTAAATTGCAGACTATGTAATAAGAAAAGTGCCGTGAAATGTTTTATAAAAACTTCCGTAAATATTTCAAATGGACACCTAGTGAACAGTGTAAACAATATTAATATATATTCGTGTAATATAAATTTTTGCAAAATAAATAAGATAGACTGCCGCAGGTGCAACAAACAGTTAAATATTAAGTATATGCCAATCATAGGAATTGAAAGTGAAGAAAACGTGACCTGTGAATGTGGTACAGTCAACAAAATATTATCGACATATAGAAAGGTGCCCAGAACTCCAAGTCCAAAGTTTGATCCATCAATGTCTGAATCGAGCACCGCCCGGGCACCACCTTACACCTTAGGTTGCACGATTAATGCGCTAGCGGAGCTCGACGGCGGCACGGCCGCTGGGGTTGCACAATCAAAAACAAACAAACCTACCGCTCGTATTGCGCGTGCCCGCAATATCGTCCCTACCGTGCGTAATTGCGATGATATGACCATGTCAACGCTTCTGCGCGCCGACTCCGGTACTCAGATCGGTCAGGCGACGGCGCAGACGAGTACAGCCGGTCCGACCCTTGCATCACAGCGACAGCCTGATATAACAATAAGCAACCGATTCTCAACTCTCACCACAGAAGAGGAGCAAATAGATAATTCGGAAAGCGAGAAAGACCGCGCCCACGTGTCATTTACCTCACCCAAACCCAAGAAGAGAAAGAGAGACACAGTCACCCCAAACTCGGCCGCAGCCCATAGACAACCGTCAGTGGTCCCATCATCTACTCACATGCCCGACATAATCATAACAGACGTTAAGAAAATCAACGACCCGGAATACCTTAGTAAAATTAGAAAAATAACCACAGAGAATGGAGCAAGATATGCCATGGCTAGTAACAAAAGAACCATCACGATCCGCGTATACACCGCAGACATGAGGAAAATAATTATAGAAGAATTGAGGAATCTTGACGACCGGCTCCGTTTTGTGGCACGCGTTCCTAAAGCTCAGCAGATCCATCAGACAAAGGTGGTGCTCATTACAAATATTTATAATGAGACTAACGAGGTATGCCTAGAGGAAATGGAGAGGTGCATTGGTGTGAGACCGATCAAAATGAGAACAATTAAAGGTAATCTACAATTGTTTATCTTTGACGGTGCCCACTCATTTAATGAAATTGCCACGCTTATGAAGACCACCAAGCATGCGTACTTTGGAGCCTTCAGTATGAAGCCTCAAGAATACAAAGATGATCCCAGGAGAGTAGTACAATGTAAGAAGTGTTTCCTCTTCACACATGCAACTTCGGCATGTCACGGTGAGAAGAAACAACCCACTTCCATTATTAAAAATGATGAAGGTATAGATATCGAAATATGCACAGCATGCAAAAAACCGGGTCATGGGGCAAACCAAGCCAAATGTGAGAAGTTCCAGAAGGCAGTGGACCGTCAAATGGCACAACATGAAGAAAAAGAAAGGAAGAAAAGAGATATAGCACAGAGGTACCACCGGGAAAACGTCTCGTATGCGAATATAACCTCTTCGTCAAAATTTCCATCGTTGCCTCAAATGGCATCACAATCACAAGAACAATCCCAGCCACTAATGCAACTAAATAAAAACACAACAAACAACGAAAACCTTACGAGTCCCTTCGAGCAAGAGTTACAAATAACCATGAAACAGATACTCCACCAGTTACAGCTTCAACAAGAAATCCTTATAAAAATTCTCAACAAATAATACAAGAATGCAATATCATAAGCTGCGTATACTGCATCTCAATGCACAAGGACTGAAAGGTAAATTCCTCGAATTAAACTCGCTAGTCGAGCAATATAAACCGCATATAATCGTAGTCAACGAGTGCCGGGTGAACTTTTCTCAAATACGTATGAATCTCCAGAACTACGACAAAATCACGCACACGATCGCATCGCATCTAACTACAGCCATGTATGTGATGCAAGGACTACGCTGGAATCAGACAGACGTAACTCCAGGTACTGAAGAAGGAGACCGTCTCATCGAAGGCGTCGCTATTAACCTCACCTATAATCACCTGACCGGAGATTCTCTAAAAATTAAGGGGATATACATACCGCACAGATCAAAATACATTGACGCCGCAACACTTAACGATGAGCTAGAAGATATCATAACTGAAGCTCCAAATATCACTATTGGGGATCTCAACCTTCAAATGACAGCGCTTAGTCAGATGAAAGACGAAGGTGCGGGAATACTCGTCCGTAACCTCTGTAACTCCGATGTTTGCACCATATACCACACGGGCCAACCTTCGCGACCTAACAGTGCAGGCTATGGTATCCTTGATGCAGCCATTTTCTCACTCGATGCGCAAACTTTCGACTCAATATCATGCCGACAAATAACATCGGTTGGCTCCGACCATATGCCCTGGATACTAGACCTAAGTATAAAGGTGGACAGAGAAAAATCCCTGGTAAGAAATACAAGCGCTATTGCAAACAATGAAGGAATTAGAAAACAATTCCAACAAACAATATGGGATAAAACCACACACCTACCAAATGAACTTACAACAGACGCAGAATGTGAAGAATATTTACTACAACTTGAAAAGGCCTTCACAGAAACCTTGGATGAGTATGCACCACTACATGAAAAAAACAGAAGGGATCAACTTCCAGAAGATATAAATATATTAATCAACAAAAGAAACCAAGCCAGATGTAAAGCGTGGCGATTACGTTTCAACCAAGACAGAATAACAGAGCAAAGAAGAAAGTACAATCGTCTTAAACGCCAGGTCCAACACGCACTCGTAGAGTATAAAAATAAAAAATGGACCCGGATTGTAAATGATCCACAGAATAACAGAACCCAGATGTGGAGAATTCAACGCAACCTGAAGGCTCCAGTACAGAAACTCCCCCATATTGAGGGATGCAACACCGAGAAAGAAACAATTGACACCTTGGTCGACGCAGCGATCGTTACCACAGCTCAGATAAATAACGAAGATAGAAACACTGAGAAGATGACACCGTTCCAGCCTCTTGACCCCACCTCCATAGAGGAAATTAAATTAGCACTGAGACGCTTTAAAAATAAGAAGGTGCCTGGTCCAGACAAAATTAAAGCAGAAGCCCTCAAACTCGGAGGTGACCCTTTTCTTACCAGGTACAAGGTGATAGCTGACTACTTATTACTGACAGGTTATTATCCCAAGAGATGGAAAATTGGTGAGTGTATTTTCCTACATAAAGCAGGTAAGAATCATCGGGAAGCTAAATCTTACCGACCTATTACTCTCCTAAACATCATGGGTAAACTATACGAACGGCTCCTGTTGTCGCGCCTGCGACAAACGACCGACAGTCTCCAACCGTCCTTCCAACACGGTTTCACCAAGTACAGAGGAACAGGTACACAGATTCTTCGCACTGGCAAGTTCATTACGGATGCACTGGAAGCGAAGGAAAGTGTGGCCATGGTCTTAACGGATCTCTCGAAGGCCTTCGACTCAATAAACCACGAAGGTCTAGCGAAGAAGCTTCAAACAGCTGATGTGCCAAACAACATCATAAAAATGATAGAAAATTATTTGAGCGACCGTAAAACATACGGGCGCTTCAGAACCACCCATGGCGATGAAAAACCAGTGCCACACGGAGTCCCTCAGGGCTCTATCCTGGGTCCTGTCATTTTTAACCTTTACGTACATGACGTTTGGGATCAGCGAGACCGTATCCGCGGACTCAAGCTCTCCCAATATGCCGATGACCTATGCATCCTTAATCGGTCTCCGGATCCAAACAGCGCGACAGAACGCGCTGGCTGGACCGCCAACATTATCATCGACTACTACCATCGCTGGGGGCTGAAATGTAACGTAGATAAAACGGAATGTGCTATGTTTACTCACAAGAGGAACTACCGCAGAACCATTCGCATCAAAGACGAGATAATCCAATATAAAAGGAACATAAAATATCTAGGGGTACACTTAGACAAAACCATGACTATGGGCAAACAGACGGATTATGTCGTGCAGAAGGCGCGACGAGCACGAGGCGCGCTAGCACCCATCATAGGCTGGCACGCCAAGACGGATATAACTGTGAAACTTGCTGTAATTCAAGCTTGTCTACTTCCTATACTGGATTATGGTGTAGTACAATTACTGTCCCGCTACAGTAAGAGCAATCTGTTAAAAATTGAACGACAGTACCGAATGTCTCTCAAGACTAGTGGACAATTTCCAAGACGCCTGGAAACATCAATTTTGTGGGAAATGCTTGATTGGGATCCATGGCATCTTCGTGCACAAGACCTAAATGAAGACATGCTACGCCGACTCCGTGAAATGCACATTGAGGATTTAGGAACCCCTGGTGACGCCTATCTTGGATTTGGACAGCACAATCCCCTCCTTACTAATGTTAGACTAGGTGAAATCACATATGTACCAAAAAAAGACAGGAGTCGATCGCTCAGCAAACGAACGACAGCTCCACGTCCCCATAGATTATAATTATGTACGTGTAAATAGGATAGGGCAATAAAATAAAAAACAACATTATAAATTTATATAAATTCACACTGTACATATTAACAAGCATACAGCACACGCAACACGACACTTATACAGATCTCTTCCAGACAAACATAAGTAGACTGAAGTAGCTGACACAACCACAGGTCGAACACATCATCGACCTATGGACATACTGTAACATAATTTGAACCAGAGAAATAAAAATCTTTCTATTCTATTCTATTCTATACAAAATGGTGTTAAAAACTTCGAAAGTGAACGATCAAATCCACTTTATTTATTCAACGAACTGATGACCCTTTTTAGATCCATTTGTAATAGAATAATTATACCTAATTCAGCTGTTACCGATAAGGAATATCTCTCTATCAATTTAGAACATCATTTGAACCCCAGTCCATATTTGGGGTACCTTTTTGAATTTGAATTAAGCAAGATGACATTGTCTCCGCAGACGATTAATTGTGTAAAAAAACGTTGCATAGATTTCAATGTTAAATTGGCTAAGGAGCTGCAGGCAAGGCTTCCATCGAACTACGTAACTTTGGAGAAAATGACTCTTTTGAGCGTAGAACAGACTTTGCGCCAAGGTAAAGATAATAATATTACTATGTCTGAATTGGCTAAAGAATTGGGGTACAAAGATAACCAAATCGACAAAATCCTCCAACAGTGGAATAATATCAACTTTGTCAAATGGGAAAATACTAATGACGTCATCAAGTTTTGGGCAGAAGTTAAAAAATATAAAGATGCATCGGGTGCAAACAGATTTGAAGAGTTGTCTGATTTAGCTTTATCCGTATTATCGCTACCCCATTCTAATGCTGAAGTAGAGAGGGTATTCAGCACGATGAATATTGTAAAATCTAAATTAAGGAATAAAATGAATGTGTCGACGTTAAATAGTATTATGTTTTTGCGCAATCAATTAAAAATACGGAAAACTAATTGCTTCACATATCAACTACCGGATGAAACTTTAGCACAAATCCGAAAGGATGGGAAATATACATTTAGAAGCCAATACAAGCCATCAACAGAAATAAATCAGCCCTCTGCATCTACTTCTTTTACTAACACTGTCCCTCGTAATGAAGAAAGTGAAGATGAAGAAGCAGAAGTGTCATTATTTGACGTCGATTTGGAGTTCTAGTTTTTTTTTTGTAATAAATATAGTTATTTTGCCTTCGTCTGTTTTTTTTTTAAATAATTTAGGTGGTTTCGGACTCTCCACTAAACCAAAAAGATGAGTCGGGCGTATGTGGTATACCCAAGCGCCTGACTCATAATTACATTACATTTTATATTGCAAATATCTAATTTTTTCTTAGCGACAGTTGGCGACTTTTTGTATCAATAAATTCACTTTAACTAGCGATTTTCTGGTGGCAATCTAGGGACTTACTAAAATCCAGTGTGGCAACACTGCTCTTAACCTCCCATCCCACAAAGAGAATACAATACTACGTAAGAGTAGCTGGCCTCCTAGCTGTCAGATTTGAAGTGACTTGTTTTTTGGTTTTAATTGTGTTTTTGTGGTATTTTTTATGATCTGGACTTACTTTTCAGTATGTATTCAACTTGGAACATGCAATAACTCAAAGCAGAATTGAAGATAAGAGGTGCAAGATTAACTGGAAAGAAAGCTAACCTCATCGAAAGGTAATCTTTATATTTTATTGTTTTTTCAAAAGATATTGTGTTATATAACTCTTAGTGCAACAAAAACACTGTATATATTTCAAAATACCGTATTTATCTAACTATTATAGGTTGGAAACCGTTTAGAACAAATTTGCGAATATCAAGATCAGTTCGTATATTTTAACAGTGAGCCTTTATAATTCCAGATTGGAGCCCTATGACCGCAACTTTAATTTCGGTCATGTTGAAGCTGACAGCTCAATTTTGCAACACACAAATAGAGATTCCCAGTACCCTGCACTGGGAATCTCCATGCTTACCGGGATGTAAATGCTATCTCTGTTTTGCCATCTATAACAAAACAACATATTCAAGCCTATTTTGACAGGTAAGTTTTTATTTTATATCTTCATAAATGTTAGCGTTACTTTATTAAAAATCAACCTGTACTTTCAAAAGCACTAACATTTCTTGTGATGGAAATTAAACTGTGAGACATAATGTTTAATGCCGTAACTTGTTCTATTACTAATACAAATAATGGAAAAATAATGATTAATTGAATTTAAATTATATTCTTTTTGTTAATTGCAGATTTCAAAAAGTATGATGGAGTCAAATAAAACCACTATATCCTGAGATACTGTGAAGGGTTCTGAAGACTACATTTTTTAAAGGTCAGTTCTTGTTCTCTGCATGACCATACATTTTAATATTTTCTCTTAATAACGTTTGCTCCTGCCTGCGCTGCCAGCATCCAGCGGTTTCGTTGTAGTGAAATTTGGTTATGCCAACAGTGGATATCAATCAGCTAAGATGATGATCTTAACAAATATCAATGTGACAGTGTATGTGTTGTTTGTCCGCAATGAATGTTGGTTATTTAATTTTACTGAATCTAACAACATAAAACCCTTTAAATAGATCTTTCTATTATTATTATTTATTCTATCATACACAGTGGTATTATTGACTTAACTTATGTGCATTCTTCCTACCCCTTTGGGAAAGAGGCTTGACTTTATGTAATATATGAATGTATGTGTTGGTTTAAATGTATTCAATATAAAATTGTTGTTATAGGATTCTGCAAGGCTCAGATGAAACAACTACAATATGAAATAAATATTAAACATGCTGAAGATGGTGAGCCTCTACAATAACAATGTGAATGTGCTGCTGGCAAAGGGAATGAGGCCCACTGCAAACATGTGGGTGTTGTTTTATTAGGTGTAGCAAACATGTCACAGGAAAAGTTCATAATATTAAATGATGTGACAACTCAAAAGCTGGAAACTTTTCACCGACCTTCAAAAAATATGTAGCTACACCGGGGCAGCAACATTGCCTCATGTAAAAAACATTGTCTTTTCTCCATATCCTGTGGACATAATGAACAAACAAGCCTATAATGTGCAGTTCAGGAATAATATCATCAATTTCCAAAACTCCTCCATGCCTCTGAAGAAGTTATTTGAGCCAGCAAATCCAGTGGCTGTGGCAAATGACCATGTACAATACTGATAGTTGTATTGATACAATAATAAAATCATACAATTTAGTAGTTGTTACTAAGGAAAAAGTGATGGAAATAGAACAAGCCAGCAGAGGCCAGCATCAGAGTAAGCAATGGCACAATCATCGGAAAATAAGACTTACAGCTAGAATTTTACACACAATTTGCCACTTAAGGCAAACTACATTGCCCACTTATGCCAAGCAAATTTTAAATAAAGTGGCTTTCAAGTCGAGAGCTTATACTCACAAAATTGTGTATGAAGCTATAGCAATCAAATAGTATGGGGAAAGCACTGGCTTGGTAATGGAGAAGTGCAACTTTTATATCTCAAAGGAAAGACCATATTTAGGGGCATCACCTGATGGGATTTTGGGCCCTGATATAATAATAGAAGTTAAGTGTTCCTATGCAGTGAGGTACAGGGAAATCATTGTTTACACTGCCATCGTAATTGTCTTGAAAATGGAACTGTTACACTAAAAACACTTCATATATTATTACTAAAGCCAGGGGCAGCTATTATGTAACAGAAAGGGAATTCTGCAAGTTAATTGTGTATACTTTTAAATCATTAGTAGTGTTTATTATACAGCGTGATGAAAAATTCATCAAAGAGATACTGGAGAAGTTGAATGTTTTCTGTATAAATAATTTAAAAAATGCCATATTAGAAACATTGTATTACAGGAACTATACAGAATTAATAAAAAAATAAAACTATTTATTAAGCACAAACAAACGATTATCTTTGATCCTAATAGAGTAGGACTTAATTCTGATTTTAATATTTTAAATGTCTTTGCAAGTCCAATATGTACTCTTTTGCTGGCAAGCTTAAGTTGTAAGTAATCCTAATAATTGTGATATTCCTTTTAAAAAGGAAGGAATACTATTTTTTATATATTTTGGTGCAAAAATATCCTGTACCTTGAAGCCCCTATCAACCATAATTGAATCACCATCATCTCATATATAGAAGGTCACTTCTCTCAATGATTTGGCGATCACTAATAGATCCACAGTAAACTTCTGAAATATAAGATATTACACCACCGGGGGTTGATCCTACTATGACTTTTCAAGAATTGTTACGTGCACGGGGTACAATTAAATGCCGTTTACTCAACGAAGAGATTTATTAGCTCACCACAAACTAGACAACTTAATCACTAGTACACACAGTACTCTTCAACAGTTCCAGTCGCTCAGTAGTCAGGGCCGTCTTTTAACTATTTGAGGCCCTGGGCACATTAGGATCATGGGGCCCCTAGGACCTTGAGAAAACACTATTTAGTTAAAATAGATAAAGAAAGACAAACAAGGTTCTAAATTTATTTTTATTTAGTTACTAACTATAAAAAAATAGGAAATATAAAAAATAATCTACAAAAGTAACTCGCTTAACATAAAATCCTTAGATTAATTCTATGTTGATTGCAAAGGTACCCTTCTAGATTTAAGATGAGCAAAATCGTTAATCACATCTTCAAAATGGTATTGAGAATATCACATTCTATGGACATCAGCGACAAACTAGTTAATCTCTCTTGAAGCATTGTACTTCTTAATTCATTTTTTATTCGTTTCAATTTGGAGAAGGAGCATTCTCCGCTGCAGTTAGTTACCATCATACTTAAAAATATTCTCAATGCAATTTCTACGTTAGGAAATGTGTCTTCAATTTTGTTTTGCTTTAATAGATTATATACTTCCTGTACACTGTTAGATGCTTCATTTTCACTCTGAACATTTTTTAAGTATTCTTTTAAATGTTGACATTCTATTTCTAACTCTTTTTCATTTACATCTTCGTGATAGATTTGAGAAAATTCTTTGCATCCTTGTCGTATCTCTTCGGCATTCAGAGTTTTTAAGTGAAAAAATAAACTAAAACGTTGACTGACGGTCTCATATGAACTTTGTCGCTGTTTTAGATGAACACTCAAGGTATCGATTATTGGGAGAAAGGTTTCTACGTTGAATCGCTCTTTTCCATTCAATTGGACTGATGGCGCATAGCCATCAAAAAAAATCAGCCGTGAGCTTCTACGTCTTGTTCTTTGAGATAGATCTTTGTAGTCAGATTCTGGGTTATTTTCTTTGGCAGATGATTCGAAGTTATCAAATTTATCCCTGAGGTTAGTAATAAAATCATAAAGTGAAGTCAACAAATTGGTTGCAACGTCCAGTGTTATTGTTTCTTTCTGAAGATAATTACTTGTTTTGTCTATTCTTTCCAATATGGTGCTCCAGATTTCCGTCAGTTATAATAAATTCTAGATTTCCCATTTTTCTAGACAGACTAAGGGCTTCGTCTCTTGTTTCTCGTGCCTTTTCAGTATCGTTTGCGATGGTGATTAAAGCTTCTAATATTCTTTTATAACCCCCATGCAAAGCACTTACTGCATCAGCTCGGGCTGACCATCTGGTTTGTGAAAGACTCTTAACAACTTTTTTTGAACCTAAATGTTCTGTTAATATATTCCATCTGTGGGTAGAGCCCGAAAAAAAGTTGTACACTTTCTGAACTATTTCAAAAAACTGTGATGCCTCCGGTACACACCCAGCAGCATGGACACCTACCAAGTTTAGTGAATGTCCTGCACATGGTATAAAGGTGGCAAATTCACATTTTTCCTTGATTCTTGTTTGTAGACCACTATACTTTCCCGACATATTTGAAGCATTGTCGTAGCTTTGTCCTCTGCAATCTTTTATGGGAATATCATGTATCTCTAAAAAATTTAAGATGGTCTCCGCTAAATACTTAGATTTATGCTCTTTAATAGGTATAAATTTCAAAAACCTTTCAACAGGAACACAGTCTTTTACGTATCGAATGATGAAAGTTAGCTGGTCAATATGAGACAGATCGGGCGTACTGTCAACGCTTATGGAAAAATATTTTGCTGATTTAACTTCATTTATAATTTTTTTTAGAACCTGTTTTCCCATTACTTCAATAAACTCATTACAGATATTTGCTGATAAATAAGAAATGTTACCCTTTCCAGGATTCCCAAATTTTTTTAAGTGATCTGCAAGAAATGGATCAAATTCACTCAATAATTCCACACAACCCAAATAATTTCCATTGTTTGGAGATCCTAGGATTTCATTGTCGCCGCGAAATGGAAGCCCTCTCGATGCCAAAAATTTTACAACAGCTACAATCCGTTTAAGTACGTTTCTCCAGTAATCCACTTCCTTTTGATGTTGAGATAATAACTCTATATCTACTCTACCAACCGCTTTACTTCGTGCCAGATAAGTCATCATAGATTGCTTATGCGCTGGGCTATTTTCATGTGTTAAAATTATGTGATTAATATCCTTCCAATCATTACATCCATTCCGAGAGCAAAGATTAACATCAGTTGGGTTAAATAAGCAGCATGAAAAACAAAATACAGAGCATTTGGAAGGCGAATACAGCAACCATTTTCTTTCGACGCTTTCATTGTTCTTTAATTTGCGAATAAATAATGCTTTGTTGAAATATCTCGTCACTAATTTATTACCATCTTTGTAGGTTCTGGATGCCTCGGAAAAGTCAGAATCTTTATTTTGAAAATATACTGGTCCCTTACGAATTAAAATTTCGCGATTTATTTCAACAAACTTTTCGTGAAAATAATCGGCGGGATCGTGCGATATTAATTCTTCTGTGTTGGAAAACTGCTGTTCAATTGACACAGTTGGAGTTGTCGGTTTTAGTGAAGTTACTGAAGTCGTTGCACTTTCGTCGTAGGAATAGTCGCTTTCTGATTCAATCTCTTTTTCAAAATTGGAACATGAAGGTTTAGAAATTCCCGCAATTTGTAATTGAGCTGAGTCATCATGTGGAACATTTATGAGTTGATTGCTACTTACAGAAGTTTCTCCAGTAGTAGTAGTAAAATATGATGTTAATTTTGGTAACTTTTCAATTACTTCTTTCTGATGTAGAGCTTTTTTCCTTTTTTCAGATCCACTAGGATATGACCGTTTCGACATTTTATATTATAATTCAGTATTTAATTAATTTTATAACGAAAATATTCGCTAACACAAAACAGACAAACGACGATTTAATCAAACAATACTATTTTTTTGTCAGAGCTCAAGCACAGTCAGTAACAAACTAACAACTACAAACAAAACAAACGCCACAACATCGCAGACAAATACTTGAAGGGAATTCCCGTTCGTCAAGTCAAACGACGATCGGGAGTCGGGAATTCCCCTTTTTTGTCTTTGGTATTACGAATGACGTTCGAATAGGTTTCTTAAAGACATAAACCACACCGCATCAAATAATTCTTCTTTTTTTAATTTATTAATTTTTCTTTTAATTGTATTCTTATACTTACATAATAATATAGGTATTTAAATTAACCTAAATATACTAATATCGGAAAAACTCATTTTTGAGAGAGAGTGGAGTACTTATACCCTGTTTATTTATTAGTTTGATCTTTCTTTTTGACGGATGTCAAATCTGAAATCGATATAACTTTGCAACGACGAACAATATTTTCTTATTTTAATAATATTAAAAATTGATAATAATCATAAGAATAGACACACAACATAAGAGTACCTGTTAAGGACTCAAGCATTTTCCGAAAGTCTTAAGTGGTTTTTATTGCTTCGAAGTAAAATTTAAATAGAAAAACTGAAAACAATGGTACCTACCCAATGTTTTTATGTCTAGTGCAATAAAATTGATTGACGAATGAATTTATTTATTATGAATAGTTTAAAACATACATACAGCCACATATTTAGCCAACACATTTTTTACACCAATAGATATTTTCTGTTTCCCATCACTGACCCATCTGTCAAAAAGTTCAAGCTATGTTGTACAAGGTATAGCTATCCGCATGCGGCAAACTAAAGCTAATATAATAAGCGTAGGTATTGTAGTAAGTCATTATCATCAGATTTTTCAAAATTAATGTTTTTCGGTAATACCTAAATATCGGTTATCATTTGGTAATCTGGCAGGAACTAGGGGGCCCCATTCGATCGCGGGGCCCTGGGCACGTGCCCATAGTGCCCAGTGGGGAAGAGGGGCCTGTCAGTAGTTCACAGTAGTCCACAGTCGTTGCTCAGGTCGCAGATAGAATCCTCTTCGGTCGCTTAAGCTTGTTGGGTTCGTTATCGGTCTCATTCGTCATCGGACGAAATGAATCGTGTAGCCATGCGAGCGTGTTTTTTTACCTCTCAATTATGAGAGTTGTCTGGAAAATACGCGAGCTCTAACTATCTACGCTTTTTTGTAAGTGTCGCCGGGGCGCTGACCTTCGAGTTCATTCTCGATTTTTACCTATTCTTTTGTGCTTGGGCGGTAGGTAGGATGTGACTTTGTGTTTTCGATTCTAGATTTTTCTATGCCGATCGGTAGAGTACCTACCTCTTCACTAACAATGCGTTTTAATTTCTAGAAGATTTAGATCTAGAAGATTTTCGAGATATCGACGTCTGTCGTAACAGTATTACTGTTTTTGTAGGTACTAAATGTAGCCTGTTGGGTTACAGGAATACTAGGTTTGCAAAAAGGAAACTGTAGTATCTATTATTATTCTTGTAGACAAAAATCTTTCTTAAATTGCTTTGGCATATAATACTGTACTAGATTTTTACTGGGCCATAAATCAACACATGAGTCATGTTGAGGGTTGCCATATTCGTCCCCCTGGAGACCCTTCTCGTCGGGACGTTTCAGGATGGAGTGAATAAAAATTTTGTGATATTTAAACAATTTATTTTAAATAAGTAAATCTGTTTGTTTCATAGCCTACTTAGGTACTATAATCGGTACTAGCAGAAGTACTTGGCTGGCCATACTTTTTAGAAGATTTCGTATCCTTCAATAATTCTGAGAACTCTGTACAAGTCATGTTAACTTGACACTGAAAAATGGACTCCACAGTCTCTGAGAGCAGGCGATTTCGTTTATCTGTCCACTGGGTCGACATTAACGAAAAAACTCTTTCCACTGTTGCGCAGTGGGCAGGGATTGCAAACAAATACTCGCATAATTTCAACAGATGACATTTGCTTTCAGGATTTTCAGTTTCTTTAAAAAAGTACAGCCACTTCTCTGCAGCGGAATCGATCGACTTCCATTCTTCCGAAGCAAGCTTAGCATCTAGAAAGCTCTTAAGATAATTATGTTGCTCATAGAGATTATCGCATAAACTCTCCACACCATTACTATTCAGGTATAAAATAGTTTTTCGATTTTTTTCCATTCTGAGATTTCAGATAGTGTCATCCAATCGAACACTTCATATTTATCAAACGAAACAGACCACTTTTACAGATACTCGGAAGCTGTATTATAAAATACTACAGTTTCCTCTTCAAACCTAGAAATCAAAACTGTTTCAGGTGTTGGATTCTCATTTTTAAGTTTGTTCATTTGTATTTTGGTTTGCATGACAATAAATTTGGAAGATTTCCTTTCAATCAAGGTGTTATACGTTGCGTTTAATATTTTTCTGATTTCAATTATCGACACTTTGTTCTTTTCAACACTTTTTATATTATTTTGAAACAAGCTCAAGTTGGATTGCAGAATAAATAAAAGAAATAAATTTCACTGACCGGACTTTTAAAAAAATCTGCAATAATTTTAGGTGGCTTTTCTTCCGAGTTGAAAAAGCTTTTGAGCGGTGTCCATAGTTTCAGGATTCTTTCAACCGCGGGCATTAATGATAACCATCTTGTTTTTGAGTGTGTCAAAAGCGTCTGATGATTAATACCAACATACAAACAGATCTCTTTCAGCTTCTCCGTCCTAAGAGAGTATATTGAAAAGGAATGAAATATTTTGAGGACGATAACTTCGACATCCACATACAAGATTCCAGCAGCGCTTGATATAGTATTGTGCAGATTATGAGCTGGACATCCAATTTCTTCTATGGGTTTTTCCAAATCTTCTTTTATCATATCTTATATCATATATTTTTAACAATCGCTGTAGCCTTGGTTCTTGCTGTAGACTGTTTTGCTGCGATTTTAGAGTCGGGATACAGTGTAGCATTCAGTTTTACGTTACAGTCAAGTGAACTGAAAGATTGGTGATATTTGACAACTTTATAATTAAGCTGTCGTTCGTTCCGCTGCTGCAATAAGCAATTTTTTTTCAGTATCTTCTTGAATCATATATCCGGATATAGGTCTTAATGCCGAGCGGGCCTAGCGGCGCGTCGCTCTCGTCTCACTGTCTTCCCCCTTCCCGCCGCGCTGCCGCCGACCGCCCGCCCCCGTCCAACGGCACACACGGGCTACGGGACGCACAGAAATTTCTAATTTGAATTGCCGAGTTTCAATCGGGACTTTTAAGTCTTTTGTCGGGACGTCGGGACAGATAGCTCAATAACGGCGACAGTCCCGATATAGCAACCCTACACATGACCAAACATCGCTCATAAAATTAATGCATGTTACAAAAATGTTGGATACATTTGATTGTGATTTTTGAAACATGATAGATATTTCAATATCCGGTGTGTTACATCTCAACTTAATCAAGGTTCTTAAAAGTTGATCTTCAATGCTCACACTAACAACTTAGCTATCTCCATAGGTCAAATCATTACACATAGGACTTAACATACTCAAAACTAGCCTAAATCGCAAATGTTTCTATTCCTGTGTAATAATGTACAATCGGGGGATCTTTTTGAATTGTTTCTATGGAGAACTAATTTTTTTAGCATTGGTTTGTGTCGCCAATGTGCAGCCGTTGCTTGTCTATGCCTAATATTATTTTTATTTTAATTTAAATCTTACGGAGATAATGAAATTGTTTGGCTTGCTTCTCTTTATGGGTGTGGTCCAAGCTTCCAAAACTAATAAACTATTGATCGAAAGACGAAGCTATTAAGCATCATTTTCCTAGAACTGTTACGTCACGTAAAGGGTTGGTGAGGCACTGGTCACTTTCCCTAGCTCGCCAGTATCTGTAACTGGTCAGTTTCATAGATTCGTCAATTTTAAGTAATTCGTGAACTAGTCAGTTTCCATACTCGTCAATTTTATTAATTCGTCATTTTACATAACTTATCAGTAATGGTAACTCGTCAGTTCAGTATAGTCGTGACGATAATTTGTCTTCCACAATACGGGTCGGGGAGGCACCTTTACAGATCGGGTAGTGCACACTAATTACAAATATAATGGAACTCGCACTTGAAGAGCTTTGATAACACTGGCCACTTTATACTTAGTAGCGCATTATGATTGTCATGTTGACATTGAGAATCAAATTTATTTTATTATTTTCACGTTTTATTGCAAGTTGAACTGTAATATACTTGTGTTTCTGTGAGTTTAGAAATGGCAAATGTGCAAAATATTACATTTATTGCTCTGAAAGGAGTAAAAAACTTCTCAAAGATGGTTACAGATACAACTTGGCACAAACAAAAATGGATGTACCTTGGTGGAGGCGCAAAAACAGAAAAATATGTAATGGTAGCATTACATTGAATATGGATTTGGCCGTAATAAGGCAAAGTGATCATTTGTGTGAATCTGACCCAGCTATAGAAGTTATTTCTATTGTTTCGGATAACTGTTAAAATAGAGTAAAAGAAGAATTTGGCTCTGTCAGAGCCATTTATGAAGATTGCGTTGGCCATTTAAAGGAAAAGCAAATAAAGATATTCGTTGCAGTAACAAAGCAAAATATACGAAATCATCCGAAGAGAGTGAAAAAGCAGAAAAAATATCTCTTGTAAGTTTATCAAAGACTAAAAATATAAAGAAGTGAATCTTCAGATTCTTCATCATAATCAAAAGATGAAACAGAAAATATTAGATTTGCTGAAGCTGATGCTAGCTGTGACAATCAAGATACTTATCGTGAACAGATTTTAGCAAAAGTGGAACGTTTTGATGATTTGTTGTCGAATGCAGAATATGAATATGACGAGATCGTAACAAAATGACGAATTTGAACAAGATACCGTTAGGAAGAAGCCTGAAATTAACTACTGGATACTAGTGCGATTTACCACTAAAAAGTCAGTTGAGAATTTCGTAGGAAACATACTTTCTATCAACAAAAATAATGTACCTGATGTAAAAGTTTTGAGAAAAATAAAAATAGTAGGTTTATGTCTTTTCATTATCCAGATATGGAAGATATATCGAAAGTAAAACATTAGGATGATATTGTAATGTTCCTTAAAAATCCAGATATATCCCGCAGGGGCCATGTTACGTTTAAAGAAAATTTAAACATTTACAATATTCAGCGATGTTTGGAAGCGAAATAGTTCTATCTAGGTTTAGAATTATCTATGCAAAATTGTTTTGCTAGGCTGTATAGGTATAGGCCTATTGCACTCTCGTGAAGCTTGCGCAGACGAGTGATTTTTGTTCGCAGACTATTTTGTCCTCTAAAATAGATCGCTTTCAATTCCCTTCTTCCTCGTAGTCAAACTTTTTGGTCAAATTGATTTGATATGAGGGATTTAGTTTCCCCTCCGTATCACAAGGGCTTAAAAGCAAATCCACCTAATAGCAAAACGACACGTTCTCGAAACGACCTATTAGCAAAATGGCCTATTAGCAAAATGATCTAGTCGCAGAATTCCCTATTAGGGTCAATTTATACTAGCGCAGAGTCGAAGCTCATCGAAGCGTCCGGCTATTGTTCATAGTTCACCTCGTCAGTTCACCTGGGTGGACCACGAACATAATTTTTTGTTAGTGGACCAACTAACTTTTTCAAAAAAAAAAATCTCAAATAATATGGTTCGTGGTTCACCTGCGAAAATTCTGGTACCGTAAAATGGGGGGAATTGGGACACTTTCCAAGTTTAACATTTATTTTCATCATTTTTTTCTGTAGTTGTATTAATGAAATTGAGATCATAATGAGTCCGGTACTTCAAATTTTCATTTAAAATTCAATAAAAGCTAATTTATTAAAGAATAATTGGACCTAGTTATGCAGATACGTTCCAACCCACAGCATGTCGAATTTGAGAAAAACTAAATTTCGTGTTTTCGTTGTACAGTTTTTTATTAAAGGTGGTAACAACGAATACTGTGAGTTTTATTTTAGAAAATATAAATATTAGTTGATTAGTTACCTAATTTTTGGCTCCTTACTATTAAAACAAGAAAAAAAATGGATTATTGGGATAGGAACATTTTTGCTAAATTAAAAATTTGCGTTATAAAACGTTTCAAAACATATTAGGATTAAAATCCGTCTCTTATTTTAAATAAAAATACCAAAATAGCTAAAAGTTTATTAAAAAATCCCAAAATAAAAAGTACTTCACCATTCTAATACCCTAAAGGTAATTGCTTCTAGCTCTTTATTCATCCTCTTCTATCTCAAAATCGGGCTCTCCCCCAAATCCATCTACATCATCTAAAATATCGTCCGAACTCTTCAAACTTCTATAAAAGTTGAGACAGTACTCGGGAATGTATTGATACATTGACTGCAGGTCTATAAGTTTCGCTGGGGCAATTGGCTTTCCATCAGGCCACAGCAGGATTAAATCAGAATCTGTAATTTTTTGTACTTCTCCCTTGAATTTTTTTTGTATATTAAGTGCTTTAAAGTCTTCATCAAACGAGGTCCTCATGTAAATAGAATATATATCATCTTTTTGAATTTTTATTTCCTTGGTCATCAGCCAATTTACCTTGCTTTTATCAGTAAACTTCTTCCGATTAGTTATATTTTTTTCTACCTTTGCGCAGCTATAAAAATCTGTCTTCAGCATTCTTTGGACTTTCAAAGGTTTCTGTTTTTTACATTTTTCCATTATGTCAATGTATTCCTCGGCTGTATAAATACGTTGCTGATGTTTGAGTGCCGTTTCAATTTTTGAAAAATCTGTGTCGTTGGGTAGAAAGGTATGCCCCGACTCTAGAAAACGCATTGAAATGTCCTGCAAAGTTGGATGGGATGACAATATAGCTTTCAGCATCAAAACTTTATTTAATATTTCTGTTTTGCCCACCGCAGCAGTCACTCCATAGGATCAGGTGTTCTACGGTGGGACGTAGTTTATTTTTAATAAAATTTATAAGGCACGATCCTACTTCCTGCGCACCTCTTCCCGCTTCTCCCTCTACCCACACGTAACAATGACCGATGTCATCGGAGGCACTATGGATTCCACTATTGTAGACCCATAGTTGCCTTTTATAGAAAACAATGTTTGTTGGAATTCGGGGCAGCGGCAGAGTCTTCTCCAAATCAAAGGTCAAGCATTCGACGGTAGTTGAGTTACGTGCTTCTTGAAAATCTGCGTTCATTCGGTTTCTCATGTTTTCAGCTTTTTCTATATGTTCTGTCTTCTCCTTCTGTGCTCTTTCTTTTTCTTCTAGGTTCCTGGCATTTTGTATATTTACAGTAAAGGCATCGCATTTGTTGCATGTATCTTTTTTTAGTGGTTTACACTTCAAATTAAATTTTGAGTAGAAAATGTGTTTCAAGGATGCGAAGGAAGCGCATTGACGCTCTGCGCCATATCTTTCTGTAAACTCATGCTGGTATATTTGATATATTTTTGCTAAAGTCATTCCGGACTGTAAATATAACGCGTCGCTGTTCCTGTCACGTCTATAGTGTGACTCGTATTTAGGTAGTTTTGAAATAGTCTCTACAATGAAGTTAAAATCCTCATCAGACAACTTGCGCCTGTTGCAGTTCAATCCTCTAGCATCCAATATCGGTCCACCACCCCTAATTTTTTTTAATGCAATGGTTACTTTTTGAGTGGTGATTTGCAAAGTATTTAAAAACATACCACGGCATACCTTTATACCGCTCAATGAATACACACGGGCAAATTGTCTTGGTTTTTTTCTTTCTATAGGAACATTAGTCATGGTGTAACTGCGTTTTTTATTTTCTTCCTTAACACACGATCCTATATATAAACACTGTGCATTGAAGGAGCCCAGTTGAACAAATTTTATAAACTCTTCTTTCCTTTTCTCTATTGGAACCAAACTAGCGCAATTCTTGATACATGTACATTGGTAATCCTTAAAAGCTTTCGGTGGTATCTTTTTGTTTTTATATGTGGTATACTCCAAGTTGTTGTATTTATTATATTTTCTTTCGGCTCTGAGCTGAGGATTAACTCGCTTACGGCCTCTTTTTGGTCTACCGGTATATTCTATTATGTCTTCACTAACAAGTGTTGGATTTTCGTTATTTATGAGGTTTTCATTAGTTGCTAAATTATTAATATTCTCAGTCATCTCATTATTATCATTACCATCAACAGACGAACACGAAGTATTTGACTCATCTATATGGGTTGGCAGGCTAGGTAAAATATAATTTGGATCCACAACACTATCATCGCTATCGCAATCAGCAGGTTCATCTACGATATTGTCATTCAATGTTCCACACTCTGTCAAAATATTAAAAATCTGTTGCGTCTCCGGGGTCATTACTCGAAGAGGTGATGATGGAGTACCATTGTTTATCGTTGTTGACAATAAAGATGGTGAAAAATTATTAGGTATTTCTGACAATAAAATGCCAGAATTCCGCTCATCTAAAACAACAAGAGAAGTACCGTCACCATCTATGATTTGGGAAGATGAAAATAAATAGTAAACCAGTAAAACCCTTGTTGGTATGTAGTTAAATCCCTGTGCAATAAGCTATTAATAAAAGTTTACCACTTTGAGGTATTTTTATGACGTGGCTGAGTTATTAAGAGTCGTTATGCTGAAGAAAGTAGGTACCTAGGTAGTTATACAATGATTAGTTGCCTCGTACGACACACACACAGGTGAGCAAGATGCATTTAGCGATGAATGTCTTAACATATACCTAATACCTAATCAGAATAATAATTTTACCTTGTAATTGAACATCATCGTTTTCTCTATTAGTTGCAATTAATGGAGTAAGCGGAGAAAAGGGGGGTGGAGATATTGAAGGTTGTGCGATTGAATATGGTGTAACTGGATTGGATTCACCTGAAAATAAAAACATGCATGAATTTTGCTGTGTCCTTCTCAGACTCTAAGCTATCTCTATACCAAATCTCAAACAAATTTATGAAGTGGTTTAGGCTTCATTGAGTGAGAACGTGCAGACAGGCAGAGTTACTAACTCATTTAAAATATTGAGAAGGTTAATGTACTTATTAAGGAAATGAATATTATAAATTGTGCACATATTTAAGTTAGTAATCTTCCGAGACTTGAAACAAACTTGTATCAAAGCAGTTCATAACAAAGCACCCTAACCAAGTACATGGACAACATAACAACACAATACATGCAGAAGAAATTATTCGCATTTTGTAACAACCATAACTAAAATTCGATACGTCACGCTTTTACCCTTCCGTAGTTATTCGCTCCTCTTGAACGTGTAACAGATTTGGGTTGACCTATAAAATTATTGTGATACAATGAAATTAATTAAAGTTAAAAATGTTTTCTACTCGTATGTTTTTAGAAAACGTAAATGTATTTATTATATATTATAAAACTTAGGTACCTCTGGAGTCCGCTGCTTGCATCATAAGCCCTTGAGAGGTCAATTTGTTTCTGAGATCTACTAATTTATGTCTTTTAGCCAATAACTCTTCTAATGTCTGCAATAAATAAAATGAATATTAAATTAGCGATTTTCAATAGTTTGAAGTAGTCTAATTTTTAATGGCTAAGGTATAATAAGGTGAGTTGGGATCGTGAGCCAGAGTCGAGATAAAACACCCCATGCGATTTGCCGTGTATATGGTTGACCACTAATCCTATACAAACCCGTCTAGCCAGCGTGGTATGGTAGATCAAAAACCTCCTAAAACGGTGCCACAAATGTGGCGCATGTTAGGGGAGACCTAACATAGAATAGAATAGGAGTACATCAATACATTCATCGATACCCTAGTTATCTAACATAACAAAACTTACGCTATTTTTGTAAGAAATAATCAAATAAGTATAATTGCATACAAATTTTGTTGAAACAAAAGTTACTTACATTTTCATTGAATTCCATTGCTGCTGCTCGTAGTTCTTATTATCACTGTTCACAAACGTGTGTTTTAAACAAAATAACGTGGTTAACACAAACAAAACACGCTCAAACGTTATCAAAACTGTAGCACCTTTGACGAAGTACAGACCGTTTGACAGTAATAAAATAACGGACGTCTTCATTTGAAAAAGTAAATCTGTCTCGCTCGCACACGTACGTAAGTGTTGCCAGATCCGTTTAATTGAATTAGATCAATTTAATTAATTTCGTGCTCATTTACAATACGTTTTTCGTTTTTATGTTTGTCATAGTAATTAGTTTCGAAGGACTTTTGAATTAAGAATTTTTATGGAGACAAAAGATTTAAAAAAAATATTATTATTTCAGATTTAGTGTTTATAACTACTCTTTAGATCTGATTACAGTAAAATTTTAGCTATGTACCTTGCAATAAAACGTCTTGAAACATTATTAATACTATGTGAATTCTATTTTTGTCAGAAACTAAAGGTACCATAAGTTTTGAAACATTTATAATTCGAAAATTTATAAAAGTAGAAACGTTCCAACTATAATATGTGAAACATTTATTACAAATGACAGTGTTCAAATAGACTTGAATAAAACATTTCAAGATTTTTGTGACACTTTATATTAGGAAATGTTACCGAATCCTAAAAATTTAAAATGTTTCAGTTGGCCTATGATGTTTTGATAGATTTAAAAAAGCGCGAAGTGTAGATTCAACATTTTTTTTTCATAATTATTTCCGGATATTAAGGCATACACATTGAATTTTATTTGTTATAATACTCAGGGTATTAAAAAGGTAGACTGGCCACATTAACTTAATTTTAGTGATTCTGTGGATTGAAACGTTTCTTCTTCACTACGTTCATTTTAGCTAGTAACAAAAGGTTCCATACATTCTGAAACATTTTTAATTTGAAAATTTATAAAAGTAGAAACGTTCCAACTATGTGTGAAACATTTATACAAAAAATATCTCCCGAAAGATACTTAAGTTAAACATTCCAAGATTTTTGTAACATTTTGTATTGGTAAATATTTATAAATCTTTAAAATTTGAAATGTTTCAATTAGCATATAACGTTTTGTTAAATTTTAAAAGAGCTCGAGGTGTGGGTTGGAACGTTTGTGTCAAAATTATCTCCGGAAATATGCCATAAACAAGGATTTTTGTCTTTTAGGACGATGCAGGATGTCAAAAAACGTAGATTGATCGTAATATCTCCTTTTTTGGCCGACCTGTGGATTGGAACGTTTCTGCATAACTACGTCCAATTGTAGAAACTCGCAAAAATTTACTCGTCCCAATTCACCCAGGCTTTGGGGTGAATCGGAACGCGTATGGGGTTAATAGAGTTTTTCGATAGGGTTGGCACTTGTACACATTATATAGGTAGGTACCTACTACAAATAACCATTTTTTTTAATGAGTACCCCTCAGTGGTATAAATGTATTAATATTTAAAATATGAATGAACATACATATACCTCCATTTGATACCGCCTGCTCTTTTTTAAAGTTTCGGTTAAATCTAAGTGATTGTTTGTAAATAAAACTACAAATCAAGTCATAAAATCAACGTTTATTATCTACGTAAAAGACATATGCATATTTTATACTTTTACGTCGATATTACCTACATAAATTAAAGGGTTTATCCACTTAGTCATACTATTAGTTATACGATATAACAAAATGCACTGAAAATGTCCAAATAGTTATACTGCCCAGTATAACTATTTGGAGTCGATTAATTTGGCTTATTTTAGTCCAAATAGTTATACTGCTCAGTATAACAACATGGATTCGACTAATTTTGATCGGATTCATCCATTTGGTTCCTTTTTGAACCCTGGTACACCCAGTAGTACCACTAGTGGTACTACGGTTACTTATTCATGACCGTGATACCCTAGTAGTATCCCTGGCGGTACCATAGTTATTAAAAATAACCGTAGTACGACAGGTGCTAAAGTAGTACCAGGGTAATTACCGTGTTACCACTCAGTTTAAGTGATTATGTCAAGTGTTTTTAAGAGAAATTACGTTAACCCTTACACGGGCCCCATGCATCTGGATGTGCTCTTTCGCTCTGCCTTTGTAAAGGGTTAAACCAATTGTCAATAAACGAAATTTTTTTTTCAGTTATTTTCTCTTCTCGTCAAACCTGTATTTTGTCAATTTCAATTTTCGTCAATTATACGACTTGTTGATGACTGGCACCACGGTAATTTTTACCTAACTGTAGTACCATTGACTGTGGTTAGTAGTACTACAGTTATAACCTTAGTACAACCAATCCACCGATTGTACCACGGTCATGAATAAGTAACCGTAGTACCACTAGTGGTACTACTGGGTGTACCAGGGTTCAAAAAGGATTTGGTTATATTCGTAAATAAACAAGCACTTTATAATATATATCTATTAGGTATTTTATGTTCCAAGCATTATAGAAAAGTAAATAGTGAGACACTTTTTTAGAAACAGTGCGATAGCATTAAAATGCTATCGCACTGTTTCTAAAAAAGTGCCTATTGTGATATCCAGTGCTTCCACGTAGTCAAACTATTTTGTCAAACTGGTTTGACCACGAGGAATTACGTTTCCTCGTGGTCAAACTAGTTCATCGACCCACCCTGTATCAATCTTAAGTTAAAAATGTGTACATTTATGCAAGTAAGTGTTACCAATAATACCATTAGATTTAACTTAAATCCTGTAGTGTATTTATAACATAACATAAAAAGAAAATTATCATACATGACAAAGAAAAAAATAATTTAAAAACCCGATACGAAAACGAATAAAGTACCAGGAGAACATAAAATAACAGCAGTCATCTAAGGTTAGGTTTGAGCTGTGGGCAATAAAATCGTTACCGACTCGTATACACACCACATTATCACACCAGTATGACAAACGGTATTTTTTTTCTCGTTTGTCACACTGCTGATTTTTACACACCATGTAATGTATTTATTTCCGAACTAGTGCTGTCCGAGTTATACTACTTATTTATTTTATTTATTTATTCGTAGAGACATTAAACAGTTACACGTTAAGTACATTGTTAAAAAGAAAGTGAATGAACTTGTAACCCACACCAATGTCCGCGAAATAATTATTGTGAAAATTAGGTATAAATCGTGCTTATTTTATATGAAACGTAAAGTAATATTTTAAAGTAGGTATCTACTGAGAGAAAAATGAGTAGGTACAATACTACAGTAATACCTACAGTAAAACTTCAAATTACGTATTAGCCAATGCATTAGCATTTTGCTAAGTACTAACAATAAAAGCTTGTTTTAAAATGTTTACTAGTTTTTTGTTAACGCAACATTTCAAGGAAATGTCCCAATGATATTTCGCTATTTAATAGTTTTAATTGGCACGAAATTATAAAACTATCTTTATCAGTTTGGTCGAGTCTTCTTTTTTTTTGTATATTAATTTCCTTCTGATTTATTAATACTGTTAATAACTTTAGTATGGTTACGTAGTTTTTATTTATCTTTTTGTTTAACTGGGAGTGCCAACTTTCACAAACGTTGTTGGTTCTGTGTCTTTGACCAACTACATTCCAGTCAGCAATATATTGTTCATCATTTAGCCATTGACGGCCAACGTATGCAATGAACTGTTTTATCTTTTCCCCGCTCAATTCATTTGATTCATTTTTTATGTACTCCCATGCGTTTTTAACAAGTTCTAACGGAGTTAGCGGCAATACCGTACATAATCCCACAATTCTTTTATGAATTTTACTTTTCAAACCAATTGATTTCGCTTTTCGCCATAAGCACTGACAATAGTGATAGTAACACTTTTTAATCGATATACGTGGAAAAAAAAGTTTTATGGCATTTGCTACAGCTATCTCAAAATCTGCGTGAAATACAGTGGGACACCAATCGGGAAATTTAGTTTTCAAGATGTCGAACAATGCAGCGTATGTTGACTCTTTTTTGTCACTCATGAGCACATGAATTAGTGGTACAACTGAAGTTTTTTGAGATGTGCTTCCCATATCACCGAGGATAGAAAGCAATTGTGGAAATGGTTGTGGAGAACTCTTAAAAGTCGCATCAATAAAATATTCTTTCACACTTTTTAATAATGCCTTTGCGTCTTCAGAACAAAATATTAGTAGTCTGGTATTCTCATATTGATAATCAGCAATTAGACATTTTTCAAATGTAATAGGTACTTGTACGTCTTCAATGTGTTTGAAAACGGTCTTATTCACGTTTAGTTTTCGTTTGCGTGCATTATAGAGGCTGCACTTTACGCTATCAAATTGTGGCACTTTCAACCCTTTTTCTTTTCCCCTATTCGCAGTAGTTCGGTGATTTGTCCGGTATACCGAACTAATGCTACTTTTTAGTCGCAGTAGTCCGGTAAGCACAACGCACCGTACTATTGCTACATTTTTAGTAGCAATAGTTCGCGAAGTAACATAGGCAAAGAAAATACAATAACAATTTAATTACTTTAAAATGAAGACGTAAAGAGAGCCACTTTATATAAAAATAACTGGGTAGAAATGTCGCCGCAAGTTAACTGTAGTTGAGCATCCCTTATGAAATCATCTGTTTCAATGCATTTCTTACTCCTTTTTAATAATGTCTCCTTTCCAAATCTCGTGTACTGATCGACTTTTAAATTCGCAAGAGTATTGTCATCATGTAGCACATGCAAAATTTGAATCATGGTTGGGTTTTTTTTAATGAGCCCATTTATTTTGTAATTCCAACCTTCCACAATATTGTTTGTCCGATGACGATTAGCGAAAACTGACCATATATGAATAAAATCAGGCCTCATCCAAAAATTTTCGAAATACTTCTGAAACTTTATTAGATTTTCATCACCAGAGACTATTTCATTACTTTTTATGTATTGCCAACCCGCATTAATTTCATGATCAGGCAGCAAAGCTAACGTGGAACATAAATTAACAATATATTTATGTTTTTTTGACGTTAGGTTATATTCAGTCGCTTTACGCTGTAAACAATTACGGTAATGAAAATAACAACCGATTATTGTGGCATTTTCAAATACACATTTTATGGCTTTTATAGTGGCTATTTCATAATCAACATGTATCTCTTTAGGATCCCACTCAGGAATTTGTGACTTACATAATTCAAAAACAATTCTATATGCCTTTTCGCTCTTATGAGACATAAAGGCAAATGCCAGCGGTACCACAATATTTGTCTCATTGGTGCTACCTAAGTCTCCATGAATGCTAAATAACTGAGCAAATGGACTGGGGCTGGCCTTAAAGGTACCATCCATGAAGTATACTTTAATAGTTTTCATTTGAGCCCGAGCAAAACTGTTACAAAATATAAGTATTCTGACGTCGTCATCACAATAATCCGCCAGTAAATAATCTAAAAATAACTTTGGAACTTGTACTTCGGAATGGGATGATGAACGTAATTTATGCACTCCAGCATATTTACGAATCTTGCGATAAATAGTATCTTTTTTTTGTGAGAATGTAGGGATTGGATTAGAAGATGCTAAATCTAGGCCTTTATTTCGTAATTCCACTAGAAATTTTCGATAGATTCTGGGTGCAGGTTCTCTGCCCTTTTCAGCCTCCGTTATGCATTTACTGATACTTTCATCAATCGTATTTTGCGATTCATCAGAACTACAATTGTGATCGCCTGTTTTGACAATTGTGTCTTCTTCCTAAAAAAATTAATATGAATTAGAATTACGAACTTTCCTATAACAAAGTACAGAACAGCACAAAATTATATTACTACCTACGAATAATGTATCCTATAGAAGTGTAATTCGGCTCAAAAAATGGCACCACGTAATGGGTACCGCGGAAGGCGGGGCTTAAAAAGTGTACCGCGCGACACAGCCAATCCGCGCGGTCACGCGTATCGTACGGTTGTGTCGCTGGAACCATTCGGTCAGTGATTTTAATTGCGTTTTCGCCTTAATTATATTTCAAATATGCCTTCGAGTGTTGCGAAGTGGTGCAGAAATCATACGGATATGAAAAACTCTGGAATCATCTTCCAAATTATTTTGCATCAAAATTGTTCGATTAAATAAAATTATGCCAAACCTAGGTAACCCACATATGCCAAATGAATTTCGGAGCAGCAAGTTTCTGCCAGATGCCAACTCTGTCACGCCAGTATAAGAAAACTCACTTTCTGGCATCTTTACATAATCCTGATCAGGGAAAAACTGACTATCAATTGAAGTTAGAATAGGTCTTCACCTACAGATTGAAAAAAGTGAGTGCAAACAATTTTCGACCTTATTAACATGACTAAGTACCGCCTTTTTTTTCGCATATTCGTGATCAGCATCATCGATAACGCGAAAAAACATGTAATCAGGAAAATATTATTAAGGTCGAAAGTAGTATCTGTGTGAATGTTATGTAAATTTTCACATATTTTTGGAACATAATGTATTACAACAAAATAACATGAACACGTAAACTCAAAAATACGCTAAGATCTACATTATATGAAAGTTCACCGACTTTTGTAACATAAGTATTTTAAGTAGTTTACTAAAAATACCATTAACACGTTAAGTTGAAAGCCCGCGCACACTATCTTAAAGTCTACTTTATAATAATAATGTTTACCGACTTTTGTAATTTACCTATAATTAACAATGCAACAAAATAACCTATACACGTGAAGTAAACAAAAGTCCGTACCGTACACATAATGCCACATGCCACAATCTATATTTTATGCAAGTTTACCGCATTTTGTAATAGTATCGCGATTTCATTGCGTTCACCGACATTTGTAATTTTACGATGATCACCACGTTATGTGGCCGGCAGCGTATATCCACTTTTGACGAGTACAGTGGAAACGAATTCTGAAAGTTTATACACGTTCATTGACTTTTGGCGCTGACTGTACATAATTGTGAAAAAAAAAACGTATTTTAATTTGTATGCGAATGTAGTTTTTTTTTGCAAGAATATTGAACTTATTCTATAAAATTAAACACATAAACAAGCTATCTTATTATTGTATATTGGCGCCGAGCCGACACGACCTTTTTGTTTTATTGCTGTTTTAGTATGCGTAAGTTACTCCAAGATTTCAGCGGTAACTCTATAGTAGTTACATTTCTATAGGATACATTATTCGTAGATTACTACCTACTGGTAAGTAAGTATACATAGTAGGTCTTACCTTTGTTATTGTAACATAGCCTTTACAACGTATATGTTTATTCTTGTAGTTTTTACAACGCCAGTAGCTGTTTTGCCCACTAATGACAGAATTTCTATAAAACTGATACCCATGAAACAATAAAACCCTCCCTCGTCCACGTTCAATGATTTTAAAATCATTTATATCATTCATTTTTGATGTTACGGTAACACTTTAAATTAATTATGAATTACTAAAGAGCAATAAATACATTAAATACCAATTCGCATTGAGAAGGAAAAATTGTTTAGTAAACAATTTGAAATTAGACATTGTCATTATGATTTATACCTATCTTGCAACTGAAGAGTCTGTATACCTATATCTTAGAGTTTGCTTAGCTAATTTGTGGCGACATTTCTACCCAGTTATTTTTATATAAAGTGGCTCTCTTTACGTCTTCATTTTAAAGTAATTAAATTGTTATTGTATTTTCTTTGCCTATGTTACTTCGCGAACTATTGCTACTAAAAATGTAGCAATAGTACGGTGCGTTGTGCTTACCGGACTACTGCGACTAAAAAGTAGCATTAGTTCGGTATACCGGACAAATCACCGAACTACTGCGAATAGGGGTTTCTTTTAAGGGTCTAATATGTTTCTCGAAAATTTTTGTCATTGGCTCCGCAGAAGTACAAGCAACTTCATGTATTTTGTGTATCGAAAGCGCTATTTCATTATCGCACTCATCTGGTTGACATGTATTCTTGTGCTCAACTGTTTTTATAACATTTTCACCCTGAGAAGTTTAAAGAACGATTAGGTTACGGATATTGAGGCGATATTTTTCTCTGTTCCACCTAGTTACGTTGATGACGCCAACTAACATCAAACACAAGTTAAAGTCATTCTACCTAAGTAATAACTGTAATATGTAACTAACTTTATGGTGATCTAGATTTAAGGACTAACTTGCGGCATCCACTATAAACCTTCGTGGTTTAAGGAATGCTCAAATACCTACCATGTAATTTGTAATATTTAATCATGAAATAAAAAAAAAAAAAAAAAATGTAACTAGTTGGACATATTTGTTCCAAGTAGTTAAATTATTTAGAAATTTTATTTTAGTGTAACTAATCAGACTACTACTGAAACTAATCTAACTACTTGGAACAAAAATGTCCAAGTAGTAACATCAATGTAACTAGGTGGAATAGGGGATTATTTAACTTCTGGAGACTCGTTCATATAGCATTTTATGAATCTTCAAGAAGCAAAAAGGGTAGTCATGCGACGATCGTGAAACATTGCATTCCCTTCTCTCTGCCTGCCCCGTTAGAGACATAACGTGAAGATAGACCTTAGACAGAGATTAGGTATGTTCCTATATTTATATAACAAGTATATGTATTTTATGTACACTGGCACTTACGTTTATTGTGACTGAACCGGAGCACTTGATATTATTGCGACGGTTACGACAGAACCATATCTGATTAGAATTTTTGTAAACTTTCTGTTTATAGTATTGATGTTGCTTAAATAATAACACTTGTCCACGTTTCCTGTTAATAATACAAAAAGCCATGTTGCAAAGCCAATGTGAAACTATCGTTTTTGTTTATATGTTGACGTTTGTCAGTCATTATCAATCATTATCTCAATGCATTTCTAACCGGCCAGTCGGTACTATAGATAACAATATTACAATATGAATCACGGATTATTCACATCTAAAGACATGCCATAGGTTGTAGGTCAGTTGCATTACTTGTCGGTAAACCGACTTTATTATGTTGGCACTGCACTAGCAATTACGATATACATGTTGTGTAAAAATCAGCAGTGTGACAAACGAGAAAAAAAATACCGTTTGTCATACTGGTGTGATAATGTGGTGTGACTACGAGTCGGTAAGGAATAAAATGAGCAAAACAAATGGGGTTATGGGGCTAATCGTCCGAGCCAAGACTGATCCTCGGACGAGTTGCCTCATTCGTAAAACGTGTGAGGCTTTTCGTCTGAACAAGAAGTTGACCTCGGACGAGTAGCCTAAATTTTGAAAAGAACGGTCTTGAGGATATTGGTCGATTCGTCGGGGCTAAGACCGGTCCATGGACAAGCAGCCTAATCACCAATATAACTGATTTTTTTGGCGTATGGAGCAACCCACCTGCATTCATAAAATTTAATGAAAAAAAATATTTTTTATTTAAATATAAATATTCGTGTAATAAAAACTTTAGAAACACTTTTATTGGGTAATATAGATGACACTGATCATGAATATGTAAAAAAAATAGGAAACTGAGCAATGTCGATAAGGTCGAAAATTGCATGCACCCATTTTTTACAATCGCAATCGTTGTCAGATCACTTTACGATTGTCTTTTGTTTTTCGACGTTCACTTGTTTTGTAGACTTTCATTTGTTTTGTAGACGTTCATTTGTTTTGTAGACGTTCATTTGTTATGTAGATGTTCATTTATTTGTAGACGTTCATTCAAAAATAATCCCTATCGCACTTTATTTAAAAAATAACCAACATCTATTTCATTATGGATCAACTCCATTTGGCATTTTGTTATGAAATCATCTCTATACACATGTTCACTCCGACGAGGAGATGGTTCTTCACAGAAACTTATTTCTTTTTGTAATAATGTTGTGAGCAAACGTGCAACTGTTATTGGATGATGCCTTTTCATCGCTTTATTTAGTTGGGCATTCCAACTCTCCACAACATTATTTGTGCGATGTCTTTGTCCGTATACGCACCATTGCTTTATGAAGAATTCATTTTTTAGCCACGTATTCTCGAAATATTTAAAATATTTTTGAATTTTGTCTGTGTTAGGAGTATCAGATTTAATGTAACACCACCCTTCCGCAATTCTGTCATCGGGGAGTAAAGCGAGTGCTGAACATAGTCCAACAGCTCTGTTTCCATCTTTGCTCTTGATTTTTAGTTTTTTTGCCCGCCTCCATTGGGAATTAGTGAAATGGTAAAAACAGTTTATGATTTGAATGTCGGGAAAAATGCTTGAAATGGCCGTGCTCGCAGCAGTTTCAAAATCAAGATGAATTTTTTTAGGAGTCCAATTGGGTATTCTTGACTGTAACATAGAGAACAAGATAGTATACGATTCTTCAGTTTTATCCGTCATTAAAGTGTAAATAACGGGGAGCACGTGCGTTGTTGTTATCGAAGTAGATAGATCACCATGCATTGTATATAACTGAGAAAAAGGATTTGGGCAGCTGAAGAATGTACCATCCCCGAAAAACTCTTTTAACTGAACCATTCTTTCCCGATTAGTTTCAGAGCAAAAAACCATAATCCGCCGTGTTTCGTCAATATAATCCGCCAAGAGAAATGATTTCAAGCTATCAGGAACTGTTACCTCTTTGAAGTGTCGGAAGCACGTCTTTTTTTTCCTGTTATACAAATCGGACTTGAGGCTGCCGAAAGATGGCAACGTAACTCGATCTTCAACCGACTTCTTTTTTTCTTTGTATACATCCGGAATAGGGACGTCACTGTTACTAACTACCTCATGTCTTAGTTCATCAATGACTACATCCATCTCATTTTTTTTAAAATCGGCATTGCATGTGTGGCTATTGCATTTAACTATGACTTCATCCTAAGTAACAAAATAGAATATATTGAATTAATGAAGCGGAATATAGAATAATTGGAGCTGAAGAGAGAAGAGAAGATTCTCCATATATAATACTGGAGGTAATAATTTGGTATGGTACCTTCAGAGTAACCGATCCCCGACACTTTTCCTTTCTTCGCTGGCTGCAAGCCCAGAAAACGTTCTCATTTTTATATGTACGCCATTTATAGTATTGCCGGCCTTCCAGTAGAAGAACTGTTCCACCTTTACGTTTCACATATTTTAAATTCATCTTAACTACTACTAATAATAATAATATTACTAATAATACTACTAATAATAGTTAGGTACTAATATGATAAGGAAAACAATT
Organism: Eilema griseolum; assembly: GCA_963662185.1. NCBI lineage: Eukaryota > Metazoa > Arthropoda > Insecta > Lepidoptera > Erebidae > Eilema > Eilema griseolum. Next base: position 20,536,835 of record OY759231.1, on the reverse strand, counting down.
TCACAAACGTCGCGTCGCTGTACCTGACATTAGACATCAACTTATTACTTATATTATTATCTATGACTGTATAATGAATACATAAACTGCATGCACGTTTTGAAAAGAGGCCGCAATGTGAATGAAGTTTGACCACGAGGAAACATAATTCCTCGTAGTCAAATCAATTGGATAAAATAGTTTGACTACGACTGTACACACCAATTAAACATTAACACAGGGTGAATAATTCGATTAGTTTGACCACGAGGAATCATAATTCCTCGTGGTCAAACCAGTTTGACAAAATAGTTTGACTACGTGGAAGCACTGGTGATATCACCGTTAACTAATTGCATTTGTGCTTCCATGATCATCATGTCATTGACTAAACTGCTTTTTTGTCGGTTCTCTTTACTTTGCTCAATATCGATATTAACATCTTCGGCATCTTCAAGAATCGCTTTCAAAAATTGCATAATGCTTACATGTTTCCTGGTTTTGCATGCTTGGTTTAAGTTCATATGCCACGCCTCAACTTGGTTAGTACTGCGATGCCTCTCTCCAAACACACACCACGATTTTATGAATTCATCACTCTTGAGCCAGTAATTTTCAAAGTAATTCATAAAGGTATTAATTTTTTTATTTTTTAATATTGTTTGTATTTTTGCAGTCTTATCTTTAATATAGTCCCATCCTACGCGAATATGGATATTTGGGAGAAGTGGCAACACAGTACAAAGCCCTACAATTTTTTTTGGCCATTTGTCTCTTTTTTAATTATATCTAATTGTTTAGCTTTTCTCCAAATACTATCGGAATAATGCGTATAACATCCTTTTATCTGAACATTTGGGAATACTATCGACGCGGCTTTACATGACGCTTTCTCAAAGTCGAACATAAACTTATTTGGTTTCCAATTTGAAATTTGTGACAAAATTATTCTGAACAAGATTATGTACGATTCAGTTGACATGTCCGACATCAGAGCATAGACCATAGGCAAAATACGCGACTCCGTCTGAGTACTGGAGAAGTCACCATGCAGAGAATAGATTTGGGCGAAAGGTTTCGGACAACTTTTAAAAGTTCCGTCGCCGTAATATTCTTTTACATCCGTTAAGTGCTGTCTCATATATGGCGAACAAAATACCAAAATTCGTCTCCCATCAGAAATGTAATCACCTAAGACTAGTGATGCCCTCCGGACTCGTGGTCCCCCTGTGATGTTCCCCTGGGGGGACTACGAGTAAATCGCATTCGCTCGTGGTCCCTCCGATTCACTCTTGACCAATTTTAACGGATAAGAAGTAATGTGGTATGTTACTGGCAGACTTCTTAAACTTTTCCCCCCGGACTCGTGGTTCTCCTTGTCAGTTCTATTTCAATAAAAGTAAAAAGATAGGTAATAAAATTAAAAACTATAGTATAATAGGTATAATTAAAAAATGCGAAATTCATCGTACTGTTTCTAGAAAATGTCCTACGGTGATTTCATTATGTACGAGTTGCATTTGTAAATCCAGTAATTCTTCATCTTTATCTATTTCTATTTTCCTTCGCGCCGTTTGAGAGTGCCAATTTTTATTTAGTGATCCATTGTTTTTTAGTTCACTTAATAATTTTGCAATGGTAACATAGTTTTTGTTGATTGACCTATTCACTAGGGAATGCCAATTTTCCATAACATTATTAGTTCTGTGTCTCTCATTAGTCACACACCACTCTTTGATGTAACTATCGTTTCTTAGCCATGTTTTTTTCATGTATTTCATAAATAATTTTAGTTTTTGATCATCTTTATTTTTACAACGCTGCTCAATATAATACCATCCTTCAGGGACCTTATCCAGTGGTAGAAGCGGTAAAACAGCACATAAACCGACTATGCGAAGGTACAGCTTTGATTTGATTCCAAGTGCCTTCGATTTTCTCCAAATGCTGTTGTTATAGTGGTAATAACATTTATTTATAACAAGGTCAGGAAAAAATTGCTTCAAAGCGTTTGATGTTGCAAACTCGAAATCAATATGAATTTTAACTGGCTTCCATTCTTTAAACCTAGTATTTAAAATATCAAATATTGCATGATATGAACTCTCTTTTTTGTCACTCATGAGAGCATAAAACATCGGAACGACATGACATGTCCCGGATGTGCTTCCAATATCTCCGTGAATAGATAATAGCTGATAAAATGGACGAGGGGTACTTTTAAAGGTTGAGTCAACAAAATATTCCTCTATTTTTGGTAGTAGGCACAATGCTTGTTCATTGCAAAATATTATAATCCTGGTTTGTTCATAAATATAATCAGCAACAAGCATTGTCCGAAATTGCACCGGTATTTCTACCTCGCATAAGCATTTAAAAACAGTTTTTTTGACCTCCATTGCATTCTTCCTACATTTATATAAACAACACTTGACATTTTCAAATTTGGGTATTTTTGTATCTAGTTTTTTATGTTTCAATGGAGTAATATATTTTTCATAGATTCTAGGCATCGGTTCAAATGACGTGGATGCTTCTTTTTTCATGCTATCCATTTTCATTGCCAGCTCATTTTTTGCGTTATCAACGACACATTCCATTTCTGACAGTGTTTTGTGTTCGACCATCCGCAAAATTTCGTCTCCCTGCATGAAAATAATTTTTGTCTGTTACGTGTTTTTGGTCCCTAAAATGCCGAACAGCGGTACAACTTGGAAGCGGCACCGCATTGCCGCTGCAATAACTAGACTTCAAAATGTAGAGTAAGTGCACCAATTATGGACCACCATAAGGATTTTGTGAAATAAAACTCAGAATTATAAAGATTAATCAGCCTTATATGTTTTAAACTGTTCGATAATTATTTGGTATCAAAAACAAATATAAGATTTTTTAAGAAACATAAACATCTTAGAAATAATCAACATTTCCTAAAATATGACATTATTTGTGCATTTGCAAAAGTGGACAAAATATGGACCACATGGTTTCAAATATGGACCATAGTAAATTGGGTTCAAATTTTATTAAAAAAAACATTTCGCACAAATAGTAATCAGCCACATTTTCTATGCCAGCACAGTCTTCATGAGCCCACTGTCTACATGATGCACATTGGATCCATTTCTCTCCATGAACGTCGTCGTTAGAAAAAGGCCAGTACGGTACAAACATTTACCATTTTGAATTTGGGAACGATCAGGACTTTCATCGGTATTATCAATGACTGAATAATCACATTTATTAGAACTTTTAGACGATGATTTTCTTTCTTTTGAGATCTTTCTTTTCTTTTGGGCTGTTTTGTTTGCTATGTTACGGACATGAAAACTTTCACGGATGTTGGCGTTGCTCACGCGGTCTATATAACTATAATAACTATATGTTTATTGTTAATTTTAATACTGATGCCATGATTAGATCAAACCTAGCAAATCATCCATCTTTCTGGAACTAACTAATGGAATTGACTTGCTCGAATTACTTACATTTAAAGTTAAAGATCCCGAACATTTTTTCTTGGACTTATTGCAACATGTCCAATTCACCGTTTTATTTTTGTAAATTTTGTGTCGGTAGTACTGATGTCCACCAAATAATAACACCGAACCATTTTTCCGCTGAAGTATTGTAACTTTTTCCTCCATAATTGTAATTAATTTATTTACTCATGCCCAACCACAACTATGTAATGTAGTTCAATAATAAGAAATTCAATACTGACAGTTGACAATTATATGTACAATAATGAAATAGATAAATATAATGAGGTTTTAATTGTGCGAAGTAGTCATCATAGACGTAGGTACTATTCTCATATTATGCACAAAAAGTAGGTACGTTAAGTGTTTATCCAATTACATACCATATGCCTTTTATGTATTAATGGTCAAGAGTGAATCGGAGGGACCACGAGCGAATGCGATTTACTCGTAGTCCCCCCAGGGGAACATCACAGGGGGACCACGAGTCCGGAGGGTAGTGATGAATATTGTCTAGGTACAGTTACTTCTTCTGGTCTTTCGCAATGCAATTTATGCACTCCTGCTGCTTCATTCCTTTTTTTATATAATGTACTTTTTACATTCTTATATTTTGGTATCTTAGTAACCAAATGATATCCTAAAGACTTAATTTCTCTTCTTGTCTGCTTATAAATATTAGGAACCGAACTAGTGAAGTCGGTAGAAGCCTTTTTTTGGCATTCAATCAGCTTTAACTCTACTTCATTCTTGGCATAATTAGGTTCACAGTCTTTACTGTGCGTGACTGATTTTGTAATTTCTTCATTCTGGAAAAAATACTCTCTTTTTACATTTCATCCAAGTTCTTTATATATATTTTACTATATACTATCACTATAATTTATTTTCGCTATCTCATACGTGTTAGACTATAAACTATACTGGCTAGACATTTCTGGCACATAAATTGATTAAGAAAAACTTAACAAATAAATAAACACTTACTTTAACGGTCAGCGACCCCGTGCAATATTGTTTACCAGACTTATCTTTAGATGAACATCTCCAGATAAACGCACCATCGCTGTACCGTCGATTTTTATAATATTGATGTCCGTTAAAAAATAATACTAAACCTCGTCCTCTTTTGATAAATAGTGGTTTTTCTTCGAGGCTTCGGGACGGTCCAGGAATACCTTCCATTTTAAAATCACAAATACAAAAGCAAATCCGGATTATAACATTCTTATCTAGCAGCATTTGCAACTGACATTTAATAACTAATCCGTCAATTTGCTACTAGCCAGTAATTAAAGCCAGAGATATCTTTGACTTTCAACCTCCTTACTCATTTCTAGAAACAGTGCCAGTGGGAACATAAAATACCTAATAGATATATTATAAAGTGCTTGTTTATTTACGAATATAACCAAATGGATGAATCCGATCAAAATTAGTCGAATCCATGTTGTTATACTGAGCAGTATAACTATTTGGACTAAAATAAGCCAAATTAATCGACTCCAAATAGTTATACTGGGCAGTATAACTATTTGGACATTTTCAGTGCATTTTGTTATATCGTATAACTAATAGTATGACTAAGTGGATAAACCCGATAAAACTAATGAAAATTCTTCAAAACAAAAAATAACCCTCGCAAACAATTTTTTAAATAAAATAAAAATAATATCAAACTAAACTGAATAAAATCCTCTCAAATCAACTTAATTAAATAAAAGCCTCATAAACAATATTAAATTCAGTCTTAAACAAAATCCTCACAAAGACAGGTAGTACATAAGTTTGACGCCTCAGAGTTAGTAGTATTTCTCATTTCTTGCCCGTGTTACTACCAGTTCTACTACCAGTAGTAATACTGTTAATTTTTTTACCTTTCTTACTACTGCAGTAGTAAGTTGTTAGAATGGTAATTATAATTTACCCGTGTTACTACTGCTCTTCTTTCCTTGACGGTGCTACTACCAGTAGTAATACCAGTAAATTTGTTCTTCCTTCTTACTACTGCAGTAGTAAGTTGTAAGAATGGTAATTACAATTTACCCTTGTTACTACTTTTAATAAAAGGAAAAGAAAAGGAAATATTCAAAATAAAAATAATTATTTATTTAAAATGGGCAATGCCACAGATTAGCTTAACATTTTTAAATGAAAAAAATTACTTATAGTTAACAAAAAAGTTTTGTATTCTTAATAACAAAAAAACCGATAAGTAGTAGGAAACCAGTTGCATAATGTTTTGTTATAATTTTATTATAACAAAACATTAGCTATCGCAACTTTTCTAACGCGTAAGAGCGAGGCCCCATTAGTGCGTTGCGCTGCGTTGCGTCGCGTCATCGCAACGGAACAACGCATTGTATGCCACACCTGTGTTGCGTTGACGCTGCGCCAACGCAACGCAAGAGGGTATGCACGCCGACGCAGCTGCGTCTCAGTTCAGCCTTTGCAATGGATAGATACAAACGTGTTCTTTTGTTGCTTTTATTACGGCACTGCCGAAATAAACGTAGAAATCATAGAAGATTCTGGATATCTCCTTTGATAGCATTAAGAAATAGTGATGGTCAGTTTTTTATGCAGGAATATAGGGAGTTGTTATTAGATGAAAATACATTTTTTAATTTCTTTAGAATGAGTGTGGCCAGCTTTAATAATTTGGTTGAAACCTTAAAACCACATATAAAAAAGCAATATACCAAATTCAGGATCCCTTTAGAACCAATTGAAATGATTGGTATTACATTGAGGTAAGTAATTCAAATATCATAATACTCGTAATGTTAATCAGTTATTAATTTATTATCTTTAAAAACAGTTTAATTTAAGTATTACTATTAGGCAACAAAGCAAAGTTATAATCTTCTTCTTGACTATCATCAGTAAAATTATTAATCGTAGTGTTGGTTGAGTAGGTAGCTTCGAATTCATCTGTTCGATACGATGATGGCGATGGTGACTGGGCATGTTGTCCAGTTTGATATCCGCGTGACTGCAATGGTGTTGCTTGATACTGTTGTCCAGTTTGATATCCGCGTGACTGCAATGGTGTTGCTTGATACTGTTGTCCAGTTTGATATCCGCGTGACTGCCATGTTGTTGATTGAGTCTGTTCCCCGAACCGAATTTCGGTAATGATATTTATAACTTTGCTTTGGAATGTCAAAGTTTGTAATTCCGTAAAGCTGTCCAAAGAAGGCAAAATTCCTTTGAAAAATGATAAGTGGCGGTTTTCTTTCTCTTGCAACGCTTTTAATGCTTGCGCCTCGAAATCATCAATTGCTTGGTTTGATCTCTTACGGCTTGCAGGCACGTAGTGAGAAGGACCGGGGGGTAACGAGGACATTTCTTTTGTAGGAAATGGAGAAGATGATGCTGAGTTTTCATTTCGTTCCGTTTCTTCAGACACCATTTCAAGGCTACTATCAGTTTTATTTTGGGCAACTTTCATCAAAAACAGCAACTGATTGTAATAATGATATTTTTTCAATTGTTTTGCCCCTGATCCAGACGAACTGTTTTCTTTTATTTTTTTTACGTATCGAAAAAAGTTGTCCTTCACGCTTCTCCATTTTTTCACAACCTCGTTACCTGCAAAGAAAGAAAAAAATGTGTAAGTACCTAACTTGTCTACACTGACCAATCTAAATGGGCCACCCTGTTTATTTTTTTGTGTTTCTATTTCAGGTACTTAGGCAGCGGAAATTCGATAAACGACTTGCATTTCAAATTTAAACGTGGAAGAGCAACAATTTCTAGAACTATTTCGTCAGTTTGTCAAGCTATATGGAAATATGTTCGACCACAGTACATAGAAGAGATCACAGTAGAAAAACTACAAAATATTGCATTAGATTTTGATCCCAAAGCTAACTTTCCTCATTGCTTCGGGGCAATTGATGGGAAACATATACGTTTAATAAAACCAGACAAAAGTGGCTCTCTGTTTTATAATTATAAAAATTATTTTTCAATTGTTTTGCTGGCGGTTGTTGACTCAAATTATAAGTTTGTTTTTGTCGACGTGGGTGCATATGGTAAGGAAAGTGATTCTACTATTTTTAGAAATTCGACACTGTACAAGATTTTAATGAGAAATGAATTACCATTGCCTGATCCTCAACCACTTGGAAATGATCATAATAACGAGCCACCAATCCCTTATGTACTCGTCGGTGATGAAGCTTTTGGTTTAAGTAAGCATGTTATGCGCCCATACGGCGGATCCAATCTCAATGTGAAACAAAGAGTTTATAATTATCGCCTTAGCAGAGCACGTAGATACGTGGAATGTGCATTTGGGATCATGGCAAATAAATGGCGCATTTTACATAGGCCAATTGATACGTCATATGATTTAACTATTAATATTGCGAAAGCATGTTGTGTTTTACACAATTTTGTTATACAACACGATGGGTTAAAACAACAAGACAATATGGCAATAAGTAGGTTCTCACAATTGAGACCCCATAGCAATGAAGAATCATTAGCCGAAAATTTTATCAGAGATCAATTTGCTAATTACTTTATGAGTCCAGAAGGGGCTTTACCATGGCAGTTGAAAAAGATATAAATTAACTTATGTATTGAATTTACAAATAATATAATAAATAACAACTCACCAATTTTGTTCTTCTTTTGGTCCTCAAACTCCTCGTAATCTTGAAATATTTTTTTACAAACAGCTACCCATTCATTCGCTTTACGAAAGAACAATGGCAGCCTCCCATACATATTTTTATTTGAGAATAAAATGATGCGTCTTTAAATGAAAAAAATACTATTTAATACAGCGTGATTACCTGTTCACTACGTACTAGATTTGGACTCTTGAGAAGGCCGAGTATAATAGATATTCGAGCTTGAACATTTTGTAGGTTATATCTTTAGATCGCTTTTAATGTGTCAATGTTTTTGATTAATGGTATACCTACTATTGTCTCTTGTAATCTACTACTGAAAAGTCCGACTGGGGAAGTAGGTACCTCCGCCCTGCAGAATACCGCGGCCATAGTAACCTCGTGATGTGTTCCCGACGGTGAGCAGAGTAGTCAGAGCTCACTGGAGAGTTTTTGTACTGTCAGAGAGAAGACCATAGGCTATTCCCGATTTGTCTTCTATACTGACGGCACAGAAAGTCTGTGTTTACAGGGTCGGTAGCTCGAGTGTGACTCCCCTGGTGTTGTACACGTCCATAGGCCACGGTAATTACTTTCCATCAGGTGGTCCGTGTGCTTGTCTGCCACCTCAGCAGTTTAAAAAGAAAAACCGGCAACGGACATCCCACGCGGTACTCGCCGTCACTTCAGGTGTTTAGTCTTCAGAGAGAGAGAGAGGCAATCTTAGTTAAAACATTATTTATATTTTAGGGTAAAAAAAACTAAATCATTTTATTTTAAAGTTAGTTTATTCATCGTCTTCTCTGACAATAATTGCATCTAAAAATTCTGCCGGTGCTGAAATATTTTGTTGACGTCTGGCCCACCCCAAATACCAGACAAGCGTCATCACATGAGCACAACAGCCTACAGTGCGACGACCAACCAAACAATTGCAGCAATATTCTAAGATTCCTGTCCGGCCTGGAATATCGTTTTGTATTAAAATATATACAAAGTATTGTTTATTGCTAACATGGCGTGACTTTATTTTGCCTCTTATTAACGTGGTGATGCCAGATATTCTAATATTATATCGAGTGGTATCAATGTGTTCACTACACACTTCAATTCTGTACCCTCCATGGAAACGTACATGCTCGCCATAATATGAGCGTGCTTGTCTTATTTGGTACGTTCCCAAGGCAAACAAAATTAAATCCCTATATTCCATGGTTGGGAAGTATAATATATTATTTTCATCCGCTGTAATACTTTCAAAATGGGATGACCTTCTGTTCATATTTATGAACTGGACCATGTCTGCCAGGTTATTATTTAAAGCCATGCGTTCTCTTATAATTTCTAAGATTTCATTCGCATAAATGTTGTCATGAAAGCGAACACCAAACTTGTTAAGGAGAGCCGCTGCTATTTGGAATGTCTGCATCATGTGTGGCAGAGACCTATGGAAGTATTCTTGTCTGAAGAGTTTAAAATCTCATTTGAAATGACCATTTACAGCCTCTACCACCCATCGACAAATAGTAACGCAGCGGTTACGGTTAGCTTGAGCTGTAGTTAATTGGTGTTCACCTTCTAAAAGAGATTCAGGCATACATGCTCTATAGCCACATCCCTCTAATAAACTAATACTGTCCCTAAAACCCCGGTCTAAGATGAACACATCACCTTCTCTGAAATATGGCCTCAGAGAACCCATTGCAGAAAAAAGGTTGGTCATTATTTCAGCGTCTGATGTAGTTGCTTTATATGGGCCAAAACAATCAACAATATATCCATCACATGCGACAATCATAAATGGCTTTAATAAATTCCTGTATTTGTGCAGAGAATAACTCTGTTTCTGGAACATATAATTTGAGCTCTTATGAATATAAATGTACGTGCCATCACATATTACAATGGCATTGCTGCCATTACCATATAGTCCGTTTGGGATCAACATATTGTGTTGTAATAATTCCTCTCGTGTCATTTGATTAATTCCCAGGTGCTCAGGAACAAAATCTTGCACTAAAACCTCCCTCACTTTATCAATTAGACATTCTAATGTGCGACGTGGTACTTCCACCAATGTTGAAATCCTCTCATCAGAATCACCAGTTCTCATCTTCAATAGCAGCGCTGCCAGACCTAGACTGCCTCTTTTTATTTGTGTTATTCTAGGTACTTCTTCAAGTAAGAGATTGAATTGTTCTTTAGTGTACCCTACCCAATATTCAAATACTCTGTTGTCCATTTCTTCTAGATTTTCAAAGTCAATAGCTGGACTAAATGTATTAACAAATGAAAACACATGTTGTATTTGGTCTGCGGTAAACGAGTCAATACTATTTTCTGACTCAAATAGTGTCTGCCATGTATTACTCCTTAAATGTTCAGCACAAACACGAGCTAAGTTTGGTACATAATAATGGTGATTGTGAAGAATAATTGCACGCAATTTATCTGATATACCATGCAATGTGGTGCTATTGCAGTTAGGGAAAACACAATGATTATTTGAGTTGGCCGCTCTTCTGTACTCAGGTAATACTATTGTATGAGTTGCCACAGGTTGAGGATTCTCTTGTGGTACTGCTGTTGATTCCTCTATAGAAGTATTGCTGCTACTAGGCAATGGTCTGGTATCATCAATATGGGTCATACGGCGTACCTCTCTTTGAGTGCGTAACCAGCATGGGTGGCACACACGATCAGATGCTGCTATCTGAAAATAAAGAAACTATTTTCAACACTCAAAATTATATATATGCATTTTCCTATCATATCTATTAACATTTAAATGCATAACATAGACTGCTTTTTCCAAGCATAACATTTTTAAAGGTATTTGAGGGGTCCTCACATATGAAGCTAAGATGACGATGACGATGTAATACCATTTTATTGTAAATAAAAATATAATAAAACCAACCTGTCTTGGTGCTATTCTGCTTTCTATAATATTAATCATGGACTGCTGCAGTTCAGATGGATTGTCCCTCAATACTTTATCACTTTGACGTCGTAAAATGGAACAACCACATAAAATACACACATTAGTATGGCCATGGTGGCTAGGTCCAGCTTGTGTTTCACCACTTTAATTTGCTTCTTGCTGCAAATTAACATTCACGCTGAACATAGCCAGGTCTCTACATGCTTCACATACATAGTCTTCGTCAGTAATCTGAAAAACAAAATGGTATAACTCAAATTATGAATGTTTTTGGGATCACTCAATTGGTTTGAAAATGTAAATGGTATCCTTAATAAATCTTCAATACTTACGATTCGGGGATACACCCAGCTACAAATTAAAGTGGTAACTCGGGTATCAAGTTCCAAGGCTTTATATCGGCGCAGTGTATTGACGCATATATTGCAATTGATGCATAGAATACGAGTTGGCCTACCACGTCCTCCCATCTTGGCGGCAGCAAACAAGGCTTAAAGCAACGAGATCCACAGAATAGGCAAAATCGGCATCCAATATACAAACAGCACAGTCACTCAGGTAAGTATCAGTATCAGAGTCCGTAGGTATGCAGGGGTCACAACAAAGAGGAAAGATCAGAGTCCTTAAAGCAGTCCGGGTCACAATAAACTTTTTTAAAAAAACCGGTAAAGATGATCGAAAACACTCCACGACAAAACAGCGCAAGCGCAAATATGTACCATAAAGAGAATATAAGCGCAAACGTCTAATGTTGTCATAGACAACATTTCTTTTTTGCAATGGATATGGGGCTTTTCGAACCTTTGAACAGTGTACACATAGATATGTTTTTTATTTATATTACTTATATACATTCATTTCAGAAAGCCTGTGAGGTTGAAAAACATGCATTTAAAAATATATCAATAACTAACATACTTCATTCATTCAGTTCTTACAATAATTTATAAAACTAAAAATAATTAGACTTTACTGCACAGTATTTTACGACCTGTTAGAATAGCTGCAAAATGGTAACATTGAAGTGATAAGAAAACAAATTAATCAATTAAGCTCATAATAATTTATCTTTCTTTTCCTCGGCTCTTATTAGCTTAGACGATAATTTCATAAAACGTAGATATTTACTAGAATGAATTTGCTCTTAATGACATTTTAAGACGCTCAAATTTTTGTCTAATATAATTTCGCCATTGTTCTTTATCACTGTAATGTTCGTGTGATTTATCCCATATAATGGGTCTTTCTTGGACCAAGGATATGAGAAAATCTATATCAATATCCTGCTCACTCATGGTAAAATAAAAAATGTCGTTACGCTCGTCTAGCTTCCTCCTCTAGCAGTGCATCACTGTCCGTCGTCGCAGCGGAGCTCCGACAACGCAGCGCATCACCCTCCCTCCCGCTTCGTCTCTTGTCCGTCGATCCGTTGAAACGTCGCGCGCGACGACGCAACGGTCTAATGGGGCATGTCATAAAAAATGTATGGAAAACGACGCAGCGACGACGCTGCGACGACGCAACGCAGCGCAACGCACTAATGGGGCCTCGCTCTAACCTATAGAGATTTCTTTATTAATTAGTTGCATTAGGATATTTTGTATATTGTCATCATTTAATATAATTCGCTTTCTCCTTAAGTTAAATTGCTTGGCAACGATTTTAATAAAGCTATCATCCTTAATTACATTTAACAACCTCATTAAAGTTTTGTTATTTTTGTTAACGTACTTATTTAATTTTGAATGATAGCCTTCGAGAACATTGTTAGTTCGATGTCTCATGCCAAAGACACTTAATAAATTTAAATATTTCTCTCTAATCCACATGCGTTGTATGTATTTTATAAATTTATCCAGGGTAGGCAGGTATTCACTTTCTGTTTTTATGTATGCCCACCCTTCCAAAAGCATTTCTGAGGGTAAGAGTGGTAATACGGCACATAGCGAAAGTATTCTGTTTTCGGCTTTACATCTTGATTTACCCACTAATGCTTCAGCTTTTCTCCAAACACAACGTTGCCAATGAAAATAGCAACCAACAATTTTTATGGACGGAAACTTAAGTAAAAGCGCGTTAATATTAGCAACCTCAAAGTCGCAGTGAAATATTTCTGGTTTGAATTGAGGCAGCTGTGATTGTATCATATCGTACATTTTTTCGTAAGCAATCTGAGTCTTATAACATAATAAACCGAATATAATGGGTACTACTTTCGTTGTAGTGGCAGTACTTCCGATATCGCCATGAATGCTGACGAGTTCTTTAAATGGTGGCGGACATGCTTTGAATGTCGCGTCTATGAAAAATTCAGTTATATTAGGTATGACTTCTCTTGCCTCTGAGGTACAAAATAAAAGTATACGATCACCTTCAAAACAGTAATCAGCAAGAACCATATTATAAAAGTTTTTAGGTACTTGTACCTCCTCTGATTTATTAAAAACTGTTTTCATAACAGCAGATGTTTTGTTACGAACATCGTACAGTGAATGTTGGATGTTTGTAAAGGACGGAAAATTCCTAGCCGAGTTATTACCCTCTTCAAGTACAAACCTCTTTAATGTTCGATTGTACAATTTTGTTATCGGTTTATCACTTTTAGTAACTGTATCCTTTAATTCCGCTATAGACATTGCAATTTTGTTCTTCTCAAAATCAGGCTTGCATAAATGACCCATTTTTCGTATCACAGAGTTGCCCTGTGTACATTAGCATTGGTCAGCGAAGGAAATACATCATATTTTTTTAATTTAGGTAAGTAAGTATATAGGTAACGGTTTACTTACTTGCAACGTTAAACTTCCAGAGCATTTGTCTTTTGTGAAATATGAAGCGCATCTCCATATAACAGACCCGTTCTTATAAAGTTTTAATTTGTAATACTGATGTCCGTTACATATTAGTATTGTTCCTCCTTTTCTTTGTATAAATTTAATATCTTCAATATCTCCACTCATAATAATAATAATTAATTATTTTATTATACAAAACAAACAATAAACTATAATTTCCACACAGATCTATGACACATGATGACATGTGTATGTTTTTCCTCAGGCGTAAACCAAGAAGAATGAATCATATTTATCAAATATGTTTTAATTACAATTTATTAAAAGTAGTAACAAGGGTAAATTGTAATTACCATTCTTACAACTTACTACTGCAGTAGTAAGAAGGAAGAACAAATTTACTGGTATTACTACTGGTAGTAGCACCGTCAAGGAAAGAAGAGCAGTAGTAACACGGGTAAATTATAATTACCATTCTAACAACTTACTACTGCAGTAGTAAGAAAGGTAAAAAAATTAACAGTATTACTACTGGTAGTAGAACTGGTAGTAACACGGGCAGGAGGGGGTATTTCTCTTGAAAGTCATAAATCATTCGGATGTCGAAAGTAGCCGAAGCATCAAACTTCAAAAAACCCCTTTTTGAACCCTGGTACACCCAGTAGTACCACTAGTGGTACTACGGTTACTTATTCATGACCGTGGTACAATCGGTGGATTGGTTGTACTAAGGTTATAACTGTAGTACTACTAACCACAGTCAATGGTACTACAGTTAGGTAAAAATTACCGTGGTGCCAGTCATCAACAAGTCGTATAATTGACGAAAATTGAAATTGACAAAATACAGGTTTGACGAGAAGAGAAAATAACTGAAAAAAAAATTTCGTTTATTGACAATTGGTTTAACCCTTTACAAAGGCAGAGCGAAAGAGCACATCCAGATGCATGGGGCCCGTGTAAGGGTTAACGTAATTTCTCTAGAGCATAGCCGACAGATATCACATCTGTTACTAATTCCATTTGAATCTCTCTTATCACGTCATCATTTATAACATCTAAGGCCCTCCGTTTGGGTTGTGTTTTAACTTTATTTACTTCAGCAATTACATTAATCTTTTTCAATACATTTAACAAGTGTAGTAATGTTACTCTATTTTTATTAATGGACCTATTCAATTTAGCATTCCAACCTTCCAATACATTATTGGTTCTATGTCTAAGACCGAAAACACTTATAAATTTAATCAATGACTTTTTCAACCAGAATTTTTTTACATAATTTAAAAATTTGCCCATATTAAATCGTTTTGCTTCAGTTAGAATGTAATCAAATCCTTCTAAGATTCTTTCCTTTGGTAGAAGAGGTAATGTTGCACATAGAGCAACAACACGTTTCTCTACCTTCGTTTTTGTATGGTTACAAGATTTGGCGTATTTCCAAATATTTTTGGACCAATGATAGTAGCAGCATTTTATAGAAACCAGGGATGTTGCAGATGCCGATATTTTCACATCCGCGGATGCGGATGCGGAGTTTAGCAGGCTCACATCCGCGGATGCAGATGCGGATGCGGATGTATAAGATATTATGTAAATAAAGTCTATTAATGAAGAATTAAAACAATGACAACGTAATTATTAACATTTTTATTGTAATCAAACATAATTAAGTACTTATTTTTATGTTAAATATAAGTAATGTATAATGTAACAAATTTTTTAAACTTCACCTACTGTTTTTTATATCAGTAATTGAATTTAAAAATAGGAGCATTATACTTGATGAAGAGTAGTATTGCCGCCTTTTCTGATTCGAGTCTGTTACGCAGAGGTTCGTAAATTAATCCCGCGCTACTAAATAGTTGTTCGCTAGGAACACTGCCCGGTGGAGCAGATAAAAATCTTCGTACTACCGGCGATAATACCTTAAATTCCCCTCGATGTACACTCCACCAGTTTAAAGGATTTTCATTCACATTTATTCTTTTTTTAGTACGGTAAGCAAATAACTCTTTTTTGAATACAGGTTCAATGCTACCATTTTCTGGCTCATCTTGACTCTCGTCTTCACTCGACGAATCTAACATCATAGCCAGGTCGTTTTGTAAGCATGGCTTTTTGTTGAAACCTGAAGTCCCTGGTCCTAGTTGTTCCATATCATTTTCCGTGCAATCAGTTATTTCCATTATTTTAGCCCTTTTGGCATTGGTATTAAGAGATTCAAAATTGTCATTCTCAGTATTTATCATTTTTAAAATGTCATCTTTAATCTTTTCTTCAGTCACCGGTGTGAAAAATCTGTGCTTATAGCGAGGATCTAAGTAGGTAGCGATGGTATATAAATTGTTTTCTCTCAAGCTAGAAAACTTTGTTGAAAGTTCGTTTTTCAAAGTCGTAACAGCCTGACGAATCGGATCAAACTCTTGCGATCTTGTTAAATAGTCATCAACTTTTTTTTCAAGCATTTGTATTATCGGTATCACAGATGAAATAAGAGCACAAGAGCTGCTCAGTTCCCGCGTTGCTTCCTCAAAAGGTCCCAGTAATTGAATGAAACTTTCAATCATTTTCCATTCTTCTGGTAGAATAGGGTCAATTTCATTATCATTCATGTAAAGACTCAGAGCGTTACACAATCTTGAAACACTTTCAGGTGCGGTTGATTCAGTCTGTCCTGAATTGATTGCAGTTGTTTCTGGGCAATGGTAGAGTGATTGAAATGGGTCGAAATTCTCTTACATTTTTGTTTTAGTATTTTTATGTTTTCTTGAGAACCTAAACAACTACGGATAGCTAGTTGTATCTTGTGAACAGTACAGTCTATATCATTTAATGCTGCTAATCGCCCGGCTCGTTTCATATTAGACCCTTCATCTCTGATTAGGCAATGCAGTTGTTCTTTTTTAATATTCCATTCAGAAAGCATGTTACTGAATTTTTCAGCAATTATGTCACCAGTGTGACGGCCGTCAAATGTCTCACATTTCAATATTATCGATAATCTATCAAAGTTTTCTGCAATTCCATGGCAAGTCAGGCTAAGCAAAGAAGCGTTTGAGCTAGGATCCGACCAAATGTCAGACGTAAACGACATGTTATCAAAATTTTCAATTAATTCTTTAACTTTTTGAGCCACTTTGCTATATAATTCCTTGCATACAAAATCTGTAAAAAAATTGCGTCCCCTAAAGTTATATTTTGGTGCTAATTCTTGCATCAGTCTACGAAAACCTAGCCCTTCAACAAAATTAAACGGTAAATTTTGAAGTGCAATCATTTCTCCAATGAGTTTATCAATATTTTTAGAATTTAAATTATTGACGTCCCACTTCTTTTCTTTTAGAACCACTTCCTCTAATGAAAGTTGTTTCTTTGCTTCTTGCAGAGGAGTGGTAACTTTATCTAAAAAATACACAAACGAATAAAAATTTTCGTTATAAAAAACTATTTACTTAAAAGTAATTAACAAGTGAGGACATTTAAAAACACCAGAAAACCTTTCTATATATTTTTGTAAATAACTTTCAAAATCAAATGTCCAACTTATATTGCAAAAAATAAAAATAAAAGGAGTTTATTCCTTATAAATATTTATAATAAGGAAGGATCCCTAATGTTTTCTGGCATTAACATTAAATATAGCGTGAAGCTCAGCTACACTAAGAAGAAAAGCTACACTTTTCAATGGTGATAGAATTTTTGCAATCGGCCAAGTAGTTTTTGAGTTAAGTAATTCACTATTCATATTTTAATATCATATTAAAAAATATATATTTATGTTCAGGTTATTTTATATCGAAACGATTTCAATAAAAAAAAGTATTTTAAATAGATAAATGAATTACATATATCAGTCTTTTTACAACTGACGTTTTATATGACAGCAAATAACTATAATATTGAGTGGAAACTTAGCCAATAAACCACAACTAAAACTATGCTTTTATTATACTAACCAAACAATGCCTCAAGTAAATATTAATTAATTAAAACTATAAATGATGAAACTTACTTGCGTCAGATTTCATCTGTTGTAATTTTTTTTCTTTACTAATGTTCTCAAATGTAGAAAATTCTTCTGAGTGCATCGACTTAAGATGGTTTTTCAAAGACGATGTGGTGCGGCCCTTGCGAGAGTAGCTTTTTTTGCAGATTTTACAATCAGCTTTATCCTGGTCTTCTTTATTTGGTTCAAAATAATCCCATACATTACTTTTAGTCGGTGGTGACATTGTTGACTAAATAGTTAGATAAACTATCAATAACGGGAATCACACTGGAAAAATAACGAATTTCGTCATAAAACGATAATTTTTCCTACAATAAAACGTATTATCGGCGTAATATAATAGAATTTACCTTGTGATCTTATGGATATTAGTCTTAAATAATATAAAGTTTTCTTGTAAACTCTTCTTATTTACACACTGTATCACAACAACATTAAAAATACCTATCTATCTTTATGATACGATAAGTAGTTCACTTTCACTTCACAGCGCAAACAAACACGTAATATTTATTCACTTGCAAGAAACAAATAATGCACTAGCTAGAACAAACAAACGTGTCGAATCTTGTCACCAATTTCTTCGCTCCCATTGGTTATTGTCACGTGCGACCGGCACGCGTCAATCACCGGCCCCGCCCAATTTCTTTCTTGTCGCTACTTGTATAATATTCGCATCCGCATGAACATTCGCATTGATTAATGCGGATGCGGAAGCAGATGCAGATGTCCAAATCAATGCGGATGTTCTGCATTTGCGGATGCAGATGCGAATGTTCGCAACATCCCTGATAGAAACACATGGAAAAACTTTCAATACAGCATTGATAGCTGCTATCTCGAGATCACAGTGCACTGTAATGGGATTAAACTGCGGTAATTGGGATTTTATCATACTCATCAATTTGACGTACGAAATTTGTCTTTTTCGACTCATCAATGCATATATTAATGGCACTACGTGTGTTATGTCAGAAGTGCTTTTAAGTTCTCCAAGTATAACGTACAATTGAGTAAAAGGTCTTGGGCAGCTTTTGAATGTCCCATCAATAAATATTTCTTTTATTTCACCTATCATATTTCTCACGTCATGGGAGCAAAAAACCAAAATACGCTCATTGTCGTTATCGTGTTCATGGTTGTAGTCGGCCAACAAAAAGTCTGAAAACTGTACAGGGACCTCTACTTTTTTAACATTTTGAAAAACAGTATTCTTCACACATAAGGATCTATTTCTTGCTAGATATAATCCACGATGAATATTGTGAAGAGATGGCAAACCTGACGTGCTAGCAAAATGAAAACCTTTGTCCTTCATTTTTGTCAACATTTCGTTATACAGTTGTGGAACAGGCTTATCAGATCGTATCACTTTATTTTTTAGATCACTTAATTTCAAATCTATTTCATTCCTTGTGAAGTCACAAGTGCAAGCATGGTCCTTAGCGTTAATTAATTTTTGATTATTCTGAAAGTATAAAATTATATTATTATGTGTACTCGTTGCTCTCGTTGCTAAACATTAAAATGTTTAACAACTAGTATATAAACATACCTAAGGCCTAAGCCCAGCAGTGAGATATATAAAAGGATGCTATTATTATTATATTGTTATATAAACATACTATGGACTTACCTCAATAGTTACATTCCCGGGACATCTGGTCTTTTTGAAGTAAGAGCATCTCCATATTGAGTTTCCATTTTTATACACTTTATGTTTATAATATTGATACCCATTGCTTAACATCACTGTTCCTCCTTTTCTGTTAATATAGTGAAACTCATGAGTACTGTCTACATCACTGGACGACGACATTATTTTAAGAACATAAACGTTGAAATACGCAATCCGCAAATTTTATTTAAGTATACGTATTTCGGCTGACAAGAAGAAAATTTATTTTGACATTGAAAATTTCAAAATTTGAAACACTGACAATGGAATGAATACGTAAACAAATAAAATCTCCATCCATATTTATAACTAAGGAGTACCACTTATACTCTGATATAAGATTAAAAACACTTGACATAATCACTTAAACTGAGTGGTAACACGGTAATTACCCTGGTACTACTTTAGCACCTGTCGTACTACGGTTATTTTTAATAACTATGGTACCGCCAGTGATACTACTAGGGTATCACGGTCATGAATAAGTAACCGTAGTACCACTAGTGGTACTACTGGGTGTACCAGGGTTCAAAAAGGAAAAAACCTTTAGAAGTCAAAATTGGAATAATTAATAAAAATGTTTAGGCTGAAGTGCACCAACTTACTTCAGTAGATAAATATTTGTTAAACCAGTGTTTTTTATATGAAATAACTCAAACGCACTAAGTAACTTAAAAGGGTAAAGGGTAGCTAATAGTAGAGAAGACCTGGAAGACCGACCTTCACTGATTTGATAACCAGATGAGACGTTCATCTTAATTACCCTTTTAAGTTAGTTGGTGCACTTCAGCCTTAGAGCATTACATACTAGAAAACTAGTGAAAGTGCGAACTGCACTAGTGTTCTAGAATTTTTAAGATTTCATCAGCGTCATTGTAATAATTCTTTTCAGGTGCTCTTTTTTGTTTTTTAGGAATTTTAATTTTTTGGTTTATAGCTACTGGTCTAATAGTTTTCTTTGTTGAATTTGTCGGTAAAAGTTTTGTTATTTGATCATCAGGTATTTTAATAATACTATTAATTATAATTTTCGGCGGCTCTTCAGTTTTATTATTTTTGTCCTTTTGTGTATTATTTTCTTCTGTAATATTACTTTCTTCCGCACTATTAGTTTCTTCAGTAATACTCATTTCTTCTATAACATTTTTTTCTTCCGTATTTTTTAAATCATTCTTCACCTCTTCTTTGGACCACGGTATAATTATTTCTTCGTACGATTGTAATTCGTCTGATAACACTACGGGTAATGTTCCAAGATCTATGTTACCCCAATCATACTCCTCTTGGCACGAAGATTCATTTAAATCATTTAAAGGCAAAGTGTTCGTTTCAAAATTGTGTCTATCCGCAGCGCTCGAACATTGTGCTGTTGATGTCGATGGTGTTACATTTTCTTTTTCATCGCCTATTTTTTTCGATTTCTTCCCTACTCCTTTACCTTTCGCACTGGCTTTATTTACTTTTTGATCCCGTTTTTTTTTAATTTCTGGTTCCGTATCTGTATCCACATAACTATCGACTTCCGTGTGTGAAACACTTCGACCTGAAAACACGTCAAAAAATTAATTGTAAAATTCATTAAGTTTGTGGGTGGATGAAACTTAAGATATTTGTGAGTTATGATGAACTCACAAAAATCTTTAATTTCATCAATTGTGTGTATGGATGAATGCTTGATTTACTGCATGTGGGAGTGCATGTGTGAGCTAGTGCTCTTGAATATATATGTAAATGCAAAATGTAAATATACATGCGTTTATAAGTAATAATAATTATTACCCGAAATGACATTTAGTTTCCTTTTAGTCTTTGGCTCTACAATATTCATACTTCCATATCGCATCTCTTTTAATAAATTTAGAACTGATTTATCTATTGCATCTTTAATCTCTTCACTTGCCATTTCTTCCGGCAATCTTGCCAGCACTTCATTCGGATTCAATGGACTGATACCTAAATAAAAAATAGGAAAAGATATTTATCATATTAATATGAATTATAATATAATAAAATGAATTATCTATTTATTTACATAATTATAATGCTTACCAGTCTTACGAAATCCTGCCCGAATGTTATTCTCTGAATTAATTTTAATTTGGTCTATAAGTAAGCGAAGCATTTTTGGAAAACATCCCTTTGGGACGCTTGAAAGTGACCGACCATCTGTTTTTTTCCACTTTTGGAGGATTTGACGCCAGGCAATTTTCATAGGGCGGAAAAATGCCACATCTAAGGGCTGTGTCAAGTGCGTTGAGTTTGCCGGCAAAAAGACGAAATGTATATCGTGATCTTTGCACAAGTTAATCAGCTCAATCGACAGATGGGACGATAGGTTGTGTAATAATAGAATAAATGTGCCAGATGTAATAATAAAAAAAATTGTTTTATTTCTCTGTATTCCTATCATTGGTTTACTCTTGAATGGAGCAAGTTAAATGTGACAAAGTAAGTGTGTAATCTCCTATTTAAAAGAAATAGAAATAAAATTGGTTTGTAAGTACATTACCATAAAAGTTCGGGCGCCTTGGAGATACACATGCCTAGGATAATCAGCGGAGATTGGAAACTTTTAATCTGCCGGAGGTGAGCTAAATGAAACCAAACGGTGAGGTTTAAGGTTTTATTGTCCACTCCAGTGTGCATTTAGAAATAGTTGCAAGGATACATTCCTAATGTATAACTAACCTTAAATTTAAAATTAGAGTTTTATAAGCTAGGTCTATCTGATCCTATGTCAAAATGATCTTATGTCACCAATGCATTTTTAGGTTATTTTGAAGTTTAGATTAAAAATATAATTAAAGTAAGCTCACGGCATCCCTCGGCGAGTATATGTAAACACAGCAGCGAGAAAGCTCGTAGCAGGCGAAGTTTTCAGTGTAAGCCCATGCGGTACATCCAGGTTTGAGGCGAAAAGTCCAAACCCTCCATAAGGAAATGCAGATGACCGAAGACAAAGGTCCAAAGAAAAAGTCCAAAGGAAAAAGAAAAATGAGAAAAAGGGCAAAGACGGTTCCAATTTGGAAACCTGTAACAAAATTGCATGTCATTAGAACAAACTCCAATATGAACACGAGGTCCTAATTTTTTTATAAATTTGTGCGACTTACCGCCTTAATTTGCTGGAACAATGCCAATAGCAAAAGAAATCATAATATTCTCAGATTAAGAGCTGAAACAATAGAATTTTAACAATTATTTTTCAAATTAGGAACGTGGCAATTCCATCAAAGTGAATCTTATTAAAAAATGACAACTCACCAGAAATAAACTACAATTCCACAAGAGGATAGTTGTGAAGACACAAACTATTATCCTTTAGGCCAAAATACTCTCATTTTTATGAGATTTATTGAAATTAAGTTACGAAGCCATGAATATCGACCATCCAGCCTCAACGCTAGGAAGAAAGGTCCTTTGACAGCTATACGTCAAAATGTCATTCACTCCGCGTTCCGAAACTTTTCGTTCAAAAATAGAATTAAAACCGGTGTGACGACGTTTGCAGAGCGCGTCGTTACATTACATCCCTCCCCAAAAAGAAAAAAGAAAGAAAGAAACTTCCTTTTCTAATGAAAATTATGAGAGTCCAGAACAAAATTCCAAAAAACCTTAAAAGACAAAATGTCTTGCAACATTTTTCAATAAACAAAAAAGGCAATGCGAAAGCATCTTGCATTGGGTATTGCAGAAATAATTATAAATTAAAGAATGGGAAAGCATTCCTAAAAATCAAAGAATGTGAAAACACTCGAAAAGTAAAGAATTAAGTTGAAAAAGAATTTCCAGTTTCAAATGGAAACAAAGGACACTATCCAACTTAATGGAATAACCGAAACCAAACTCAGAAAAGAGTAAAAACTTATTTCAACACAAAAGTGAAAATAAATCCTTCAATAAAACAAATTAAACAATCCCTACTCAATTCCATTCCAGATATCGATTAGGCAACCAACGCCGTCGAATCTAATCCTTGATCTTAACCAGCCTTCTAGCATCAATACAAAAGTGCGGTTGAGCTCCTACGCCACCGACTCTATACCAGCTATTCCTGAAACAAAAATATGAAACTAACAAGATATCGGTTAAGCACCAACGCTGCCGAATCTGAAAGAAAATCGGTAAAAACAATGAAGTTTTCCCACTGTCGGTTAGGTTGAAAAGCCGCCGACTTCAAATTCCTATTCCAACATCTAAAACGTCAAAACAAAATCACAACAAAAGTGTCGTAATAATATATTTATAAGCATTGTGATCGGCATAACACCACCAACTTTCCGAGCACAAGCAAAATATAAAGAAAATATGACAATTGTGACCAGTACAACACCACTGACTTTCTGAGCACAACCGCATAAGAAAAGTATGACATTTGCGACCGGCACAACACCACCGACATCCCGTGCGCAAAGCATAAAAAAGGTAACAATGTGTATAAAAACACAATCGTACAAAAAGAGAAAAACGACAATTACGACCGGCTCAACACCACCAGCTTCCCGTGCGCAAAGCGTAAGGTGTGACTATGTGTATGAAACACAATAGCACAAAAAATTGTAAAGTCCAGTAAGACACAAGTTTCCCAAAAAATGGTATAACAAGGTGTGTAAAAAATGCATAAAATGCGTCCAATCCGAGAATCTTAATACTAAGAAAATAACCCAGAACTGTACAAAAATAAAGTTCAAGAAACTTAATTTTCCATTCCCTAAGTGAGTGGAAATAAGTCAAGTGAATTTAATGTAGAAAATGAATATTAAATTTCACTCCTATATTAGAGTAGAAACTAAATTCCTAAATTTGTACAAAATATACAATATTAAATATACAAGTGTATAAAAATATATACAGGAAAATAATCCTATACAACAAAGATAAATAAAAATTATAAGATCTTTTGATGTGGAACTATTTGTTAATATGGAGTAGAGTTACATAAAAATAAGTCCTAAAATGACCTAAGTTATTTTTGAAGGAAACTAAAATTGAAATTAATAAATTGTTGTGAAGTTCCTAACATACATCTCCTTTCAAGAACCCTAAACCTATCAAACATCACCTTTTAATGGGTTCAATACTTCAAACAAAGTACCAAAGACAAAGATAGACTTTTTGACAGTAAAAACAAGAATAATTTTAATATTTTATTATATCTTTAATATGATAACGACCAGTATAGTTTTTATTAAGGTCTTTTAAAACATAAACATTAGAGGAAATTTTATCTATTATTTCACACTTAACAAACTTAGGTGCTAACTTAGCCGAAAAGAATGCAGGAGCATTAGACTGCACAAAACTTCTCCACCACACTATATTTCCCACTTCAAAAGAAATGACCTTCCTTCCTATATTATAATAACGCGCATTACGCTTATAAGCTTTAAGCAATGAAGCTTGAACTTTTATAAAAATATCACTAAGTGATTTAAGTGAAAAAGCAAATGAAGACCTATCAACAACATCAAGTTGATTGAGGTTATCAAAAGAATTACTAAAACGGTGCAATGAAGCATCAAAAATAAGTTCTCTACCGAACATGAGAAAATTAGGAGTGAAATCTGTAGCTAGATTCACACTACTATTTAAAGCTAATTGAACATGAGGCAAATATTTTGACCAAGTTCTATGATCATCTTTAACAAAACAAGAAATACATGTTTCGACTGTTTTGTTATATCTCTCTACAGGATTATTTTGAGGTGTATATAAAGTATTATAAAATATTTTACTAATATTATAACTTTTTAGAAAATCTACAAATTGCTTAGCTGTAAATTGGCTTCCATTATCACAAACAAAAACTTTAGGTGTTCCAAACTTAAGAAATATTTCTTTTTCAAGTATCCTACAAATTACTTTAGTGGTAGCACTAGTCATAGGAAATATCCAACAATATTTTGTAAAAACATCTATGATTGAAAGTATATACTTATGGCCAGAATAAGCTTTTGGAAGAGTTCCAATAATATCAATAGAAAGCATTAACATTGGTTTATCAACTTTCTTAGGATTAACCATAATTCCATGAGGTGGATTAGTAGAAGATTTATAAGCTTTACAAATATCACAAGAAGAAATGTATTTTTGAACATCAATAAACATACCTTTCCAAAAATAATGTATTTTTAATTTATTTAAAGTTTTATGAATTCCTAAATGTCCTGAATTAACATCATCATGATTAGATTTAATAGTGTCTAAGATGTGTTCTTTAGGTATGACAATTTTCCAATTTAAACGATTATTAGGATTATATTTATCTTTACAAAATCTATACAAAGTATCACCTTCAACTTTGAAATTTTTATATTTTCTAGGAAACTTTTGACAATTTACAAATATTTTTCTATACCAAGGATCAACGATATCCTCATTTGGCATAACAATAATATTATTTACAGGAATATTAATAGCAGAAATTTCTATTCTGGATAAACAATCTGGAACTAAATGTAAAGAACCTTTTTTATATTTAACATCAAAAGTAAATTGAGAAATTCTAGCAGCCCAACGTGCAAGACGACCACTAGGATTATTAAGTTTAAGAAGCCAAGTTAAACTAGCATGGTCAGTGATAACTGTAAATTTCATTCCTTCAATATAAGGTCTGAAATGTTCAATAGAATCCAATATTGACAACAACTCTCTCTCAGTTGTACTATAATTACGTTCACATTTATTAAGTGATCTAGAATAATAAGCTACAGGATGTTGATCTCCATTATCATCATCTTGGCTCAGGACACTACCAATTCCAACAGAACTAGCATCGCAATGTAAAGAGAATGGTCTTTCAAAATTCGGACAATGTAAAACTGGTGCAGAAATTAATGCAAGTTTTAAATTATGAAAAGCAACTTCAGCTTCTTCATTCCAGAAAAGAGATTTTTTAGAATTCTTGCTTCCGGCCGTTAATTTTGTTAAGGGCGAAGCAATATCAGCAAACTTATCAATGAATCTACGGTAATAAGAACATAACCCAAGAAAACTTCTTAATTGTCTAACGCTTTCTGGGCGTGGGAAACTTTTAATGGACTCTAATTTAGCAGGGTCTGTATGTAAACCATTACTATCAACAATATAACCAAGATAACGCAGTTTATCTTTACAAAAATTACACTTTTTTAAATTAATAGTTAACCCAGCATCTTTAAGGATTTTATAAATTTTATTTAAATAATCTAAATGATCAGAGAATGTAGAATTTATCAATATGAGATCATCTAAGTAACAGAATGCTACATTATCAAATTCTGGTCCAAACAACTTGTCTACGAGTCTCTGTAACTCTGCAGGTGCATTAGTCAAACCGTACACCATCCGGGTAAAATGAAATAAACCTTTCCCAGGAACAACAAAAGCAGTCTTCTCTCGAGAAGATTCTTCTAAATCGATTTGCAAAAATGCTTTAGACAAATCAATAGTAGTTATATAATTAGCACCCCGAAGGTTATCTAAAATTCTAGAAGGGTAAGGTAAAGGATAAGAATCTTTAACAGTAACTGAATTTAAACGTCTAGAGTCCAAACATAATCTTGTTCCACCATCGCGTTTTTCAACGGCTAACACTGGAGAACACCAAGGAGATTTAGAAGGTTCAATAATATTTTCCTTTAATAAAACTTCCACTTCATCATAAAGTTCTTTTTGTTTAGCAGGACTAAGGGGCCAATAACGTTGTTTAAAAGGTTCACCAGTAACATTAATTTTATGTTTAACTAAATGAGTAAGACCTAAGCCTCTCTTTTCATAAGAAATATTTTCAAAAAGTGAAATAATTTTATTTAACTCGTGTTTCTCAGAAGGAGAAAGTTCAGAAACAGAAGTAACTGCATTTACACAAGTAGTGGATTCATATTCAAAAGTAATATTATTCCATAAGTCTTTAGCAAGATTAAATTTCAACCAAAAGTCAAATCCCAAAATAATTGAAGGTTTAAAAGAAGGTATTATCAAAAAATCTACATTTTTAGTTAAGTTATCACAAGTGATAGGTAAAACCATAGTTCCAATAACATTGTGTGCAGAACCATCAGCAGTAACAGCGTTACCTTTATAAGGTTTAAATTTATAACCTAATTGCAAAAATGTTTGATGAATATTAGAACCGAGTACACAACTACAAGCTCCACTATCTAGCAAACCTGAATAAAATTTATTATTAATATTAAAATTTAAATAAGGTCTAGTGTCTTTATGTTTAACAAACAAAACAGGAGCAGCCCTGATATTATTAAAGAAAACTTTCAAATAATCCAACCATTCATTAAATTCTTTCTTACAAGTGGCTTCATTCGGAGCACTGCTAAATTTTTTCAACATCGAGTCACCAGAGGTTTTATCAAAAACTAGGGCTCGATGGGACCTGATACGTTTTTTGACTGAACAGTATTTGAATTACAAACTTCGCAATTCTTCGTAGTGACGCCAAGCTTGTGACATTTAAAACAAATTACACCTGGAAATGTAGGGCAATTTTTATAAGAATGTCCAGAGGACTTACATTTTAAACAAATTAAATCATCTGATTTAACAGCACTAATTTGAGCAGAATATTTTTCTTTTTTAATACTTTTATTCTCACTCAAGTTCTTTCTTGACACAAAATTCTCTAATTCTCTGCTGAGGTTAATAAATTCGTCGATAGAAGAAATAGTTCTACCAAACACAAAAGGTGTGTAAATATTCAACATGTTATGTTTAATAATAGTTATGAGGGTAGCATCAAAAACAGGCATAGACAAACGGCTAGCCATATCCATTATGTCTGTAATAAAATCTGGTAATGACTCAGTTATCTTTTGTTTACGAGTACGGAGTTCATGTTCCAAATGATAATCAAATTCAATTCTATCAAAACGTTTCAACAACGCAGCCTTCAAATCCTGCCAAGAAGCAATACGAATACGAACACTACGAAACCATTTAAGCGCAGTGCCTGACAAAAGATCAGAGAATGAACTAACCAAAAAATATTCATTAAAATTTTTAAACAAGAAATATTCTTCCACTTGAGTAATAAATTCCCTAACGCACGATTTACCATCATACAAAAGCTTACTTCGTTTTAAATCAGGCAACTTAGTAACAGAAGGCAAGTTTTTCCTCAAATTATCATTCAATAAAACATTCATCATATTAAATGAAGATGCGGCTCTCAGACTATGATCACCAGCTCCTCGACTATTCGAAAATGGATCAACAACTTCAGATAAATCAGCCATGACATGAGGCATCTCATGAGTAGAAGTACCAACTGGAACATCATTAACAATATTCTCAAACAAAGGCGGGACCTGTATTTCCTTATCCATGTTTGATTTATAAAAGGATGTGAAAATCTAATAAAAAGTTGTATTAAATACACTATAAGTTTCTAATTAAAGTATCAATTAAAGTTTCTAATTAAAGTTAATTAAATTATGAATGAAGTTAATTGCATTGATAGCAAAACGCTAAACTCAAAAGTCAAACAAACTCATAGAATGGAATGTTATTGTTGCAAAAATTATTTAGGTCAAATGCCTATAAAGATAAAAATGCATTAGTGATTCACAAAATAAATTATTTATGTCTACTTAAGGTAAACAGCAAATATTCAAATATTACTATGTTTTCACTCATGTGAATAAAGGTTAAGAACTAGTAATTATATAATATTACTAAGTGGAAAATCTTACCTGTAATAAACAAAAGCTATATAAGATAAAACAATTATAACAATAACCATGTTATACAAATTGAAACATTCACCTGTAATTGAGAGATACAAACAATAGTACTAACTTGTAGTATGATTAGTTTTGCAAAGTAAACAATAACAAAGATCCACTGTAATACACAGTTATGCAACAGTAAAATACATGAAGAAAACACTGTTCTTAACATGATAAGGTAAAAAATAATGCAAAGGTGACAAGGAATAAAGATATATGCACACTGTCATGTCCCTGTTCGGGCGCCAGATGTAATAATAGAATAAATGTGCCAGATGTAATAATAAAAAAAATTGTTTTATTTCTCTGTATTCCTATCATTGGTTTACTCTTGAATGGAGCAAGTTAAATGTGACAAAGTAAGTGTGTAATCTCCTATTTAAAAGAAATAGAAATAAAATTGGTTTGTAAGTACATTACCATAAAAGTTCGGGCGCCTTGGAGATACACATGCCTAGGATAATCAGCGGAGATTGGAAACTTTTAATCTGCCGGAGGTGAGCTAAATGAAACCAAACGGTGAGGTTTAAGGTTTTATTGTCCACTCCAGTGTGCATTTAGAAATAGTTGCAAGGATACATTCCTAATGTATAACTAACCTTAAATTTAAAATTAGAGTTTTATAAGCTAGGTCTATCTGATCCTATGTCAAAATGATCTTATGTCACCAATGCATTTTTAGGTTATTTTGAAGTTTAGATTAAAAATATAATTAAAGTAAGCTCACGGCATCCCTCGGCGAGTATATGTAAACACAGCAGCGAGAAAGCTCGTAGCAGGCGAAGTTTTCAGTGTAAGCCCATGCGGTACATCCAGGTTTGAGGCGAAAAGTCCAAACCCTCCATAAGGAAATGCAGATGACCGAAGACAAAGGTCCAAAGAAAAAGTCCAAAGGAAAAAGAAAAATGAGAAAAAGGGCAAAGACGGTTCCAATTTGGAAACCTGTAACAAAATTGCATGTCATTAGAACAAACTCCAATATGAACACGAGGTCCTAATTTTTTTATAAATTTGTGCGACTTACCGCCTTAATTTGCTGGAACAATGCCAATAGCAAAAGAAATCATAATATTCTCAGATTAAGAGCTGAAACAATAGAATTTTAACCATTATTTTTCAAATTAGGAACGTGGCAATTCCATCAAAGTGAATCTTATTAAAAAATGACAACTCACCAGAAATAAACTACAATTCCACAAGAGGATAGTTGTGAAGACACAAACTATTATCCTTTAGGCCAAAATACTCTCATTTTTATGAGATTTATTGAAATTAAGTTACGAAGCCATGAATATCGACCATCCAGCCTCAACGCTAGGAAGAAAGGTCCTTTGACAGCTATACGTCAAAATGTCATTCACTCCGCGTTCCGAAACTTTTCGTTCAAAAATAGAATTAAAACCGGTGTGACGACGTTTGCAGAGCGCGTCGTTACAGTTGTCGCCTATCAAGACTTTTTTCCCTTGCATTTTATCGAAAAACGGAATTACTATTTCTTTAATCCAGTCTTTAAAAACTGTAGCGTCGAACCACCCTGACGATGTTCTATTGTATCTGGCGTTTTCGGGTCCGTTTCTTACCCAGGTGTCATATAGATTTGTGGCTTTGTATACTACATAAGGGGGTAATAATTCCCCTTGTGCAGTTCCTGCCATCATTAATGACACAGAGGATTTTGAGTGATTTAGAACCCTTTCCGGGTATTTATGCCCCCGCCTTGTTATGACTTTATGTCGGCCTGGGTCGTCCGACAAGTTTGTTTCGTCATAGTTTATAATGTTGCTGAGTGGAACATTTTCCAGTGACTTTTTTAATTCTACAAAATAGTTGTTAATGATGGTCGGAGTGACGGCAGCTCGAGCCCGTTTTATATTTTGGCAAAGCCTTTGGGAAATCGTGCTCTTGTGTCGTTCTAAAAAGTTGAAAATGAAATCTCGTCCTGGTAAATTATTTTTAAATCGCTTGTGCGTGATTCCCAACATATCTAAATAACTCTTTACTAAAAGTCTTAAATCTGTTACATCTAAGGGATATCCCCACTCAGCACAAGTGTTCAGATTCTGCACAATGTAATCTTCTGTTTCTTTAGTGAGTGCCTTTTGGCCGCCTGGTGACCTCATTTGTCTAGTGCTATGCCTCTGCTAAACTGATCTGGAGATGCCATATTTTTCTGCAATGGATCGTATTGTTGCATTACGATTTAAAGTAAGTTCATCTAGCGCCTGTTTCATCACAGTCTCATCATATTTTTTATACCTTTTCCCATCTAGTCTTGGCTTATATACCCGCGGCATTATGTAGTTAGGGAGTCTCTAAAACAATAATGGAAATATGAAAAATTGGTGCATTTTTGATGATCGAATTTTTCATGATTTTCATTTTCGCATTTTTATCAAAAAAATATTCATAAAAGAATGTTATAATTCGAAAAGTTTTCCAAAATTGGGTAGTGACAGGAATCTAGAACAAAAAAATAAACATCGAAAAATATCTTACTTCAGTCATCAGAAGTTTTATAAGATAAAACTGAATTTTACATACGAATTTAAGTTTAAGTATTCAGTGATTTGTTCGTACAAATATCGGAATCGAATAGTCACTCAACTACCCAACTCTCCGCATTATCACTCTTAGGCTGGAAGCAGCATTTGTTCAAACTTCAATACGATATGTCGTTCTCGCTCTCACTCTCGCGCAATTCCGCTAGCTCTAATAGGGTATTATTATTACTCTTGCATCGCAACTTTCTCGGATTATAAATTCAAGTCAAAATATAAAGTCAAATCCAGCCTTACAAGGTAGCTGACAAGTGTTAAGTTAATAAACAATACCTACTAAATGAATAATTAACTAGGTACCTACCTACCCACAACTTTATAAAAGACCGTTTTATGTTATCGTTTTTAGCTTGCGACAACCCTAGAAACAAAAACCCAATTCACCCATTAGTCGTCCCAATTAACCCCTTTCTGGTCTCTAGTAACCCCATTCCTGACTCGATTCACCTCATTTACGACCCTATACACCCTACAGTATGTCCCTTTTCACCCCATTTGCTGCAAAAATCTGTATCATTAAGAATTTGTTAAATAATACGAAAAACAACAAGATTACATTACTTACATTATAGCTTATTCCGTTCCCAAAACACTGAAGATAATGCTGAAAACTTCACTTTGACACAAATATAATAAACACCAGAGAAAATTTAAATGTTATAAGGAACAAATTTTGCACACTTTTGACTCAATGTTTATAAGTTGGTTTTTTTCGTAAATGCTTATGACAGGACGACTGAATGTTGCCAGAATATAGAAAAAATGTTGCAAGCTTCAAATTAAAATCCTGACATGCAG
The DNA here is from genome assembly GCA_963662185.1 of Eilema griseolum. Taxonomy (NCBI): domain Eukaryota; kingdom Metazoa; phylum Arthropoda; class Insecta; order Lepidoptera; family Erebidae; genus Eilema; species Eilema griseolum. The sequence goes on along the minus strand of OY759231.1, from coordinate 20,504,242 downwards.
TGTTACCCTTGAAATAAATATGTGAGCAAGGTTGAAACTAAAACTTGTGGTTTGTCCCTATTCACCTGTAAGACCCAATCCCCCCCATTTTACGGTAATAAATAAATAAATATTTTTCAACATATCACACAGCGCCATCTAGTCTAAAGCAGTCTACACACCAAACCCGCCGACCCGCCGACACAGGCCGGCGGCTTGGTGTCGGCGACCCAAACCCGCCAACTCGCCAACATGTGTCATGGGGCTGTGTCGGTGAGTTAGTCGGCGGCAAGAAATCAGTACAACTTTTTTAGTTAGTGATTGCAGTGTGTACGAACGTGACGTGTTGTTTTTCTCGAATATTGCAGCCTACAATAAACATGGAAACTGATGCTGATCTAATAATAGCAGCATGTGGAATAATTTTAGCTGGGTCCCTGAAAAGAAAACGACAGTGTTGGGTTAGACCAAGCTTAAGGAGTCGCAGTCGTTACAGTAACAGTGATAGAATAAAAGATTTAAGAACAGACGATTTGATTGTAAAAAGACCCTTACATTTTAAGACATTTATGTCGTTAACTTTTACCGACTTTGAATATTTACTAAGCATTGTTGGACCCACAATAGTTAAAAAAAATACAAATTACAGAAGTGCAATTTCACCAACGGACAGATTATCGTTAACATTAAAATACCTGACTACGGGAGATTCATTCAACAGTCTTTGTGACACCTTTAAAGTATCTCCTCAACTTATTTCCTACATTATTCCAGAAGTGTGCCAAGCTATCGTAGATGGACTTTCGGATTATGTGAAGGTATGTACATATATGGGCGTTTAACTTTCTATAATCTTCCAGAAAAACTATGTTCCGAAAAATTACTATAAAAGTAGGCAAATGGCTATCCTATCACCGAGCACATTTCCGATTTCAGATTCCACGAACATCAAACGAATGGACAAAAGTTGCAGATGGATATCTGAGTAGATGGAATGTACCTAATTGTATTGGATCTTTGGATGGAAAGCACATTAGAATTGAATGTCCAGCACGAAGTGGAAGCGATTATTTTAATTATAAAATGTATTTCAGTATTGTACTGTTTGCATTAGTGGATGCAGATTATAAGTTTTTATACGCTAATGTAGGGTGCCAGGGTCGCATTTCCGATGGTGGTGTATTTGCTAACTCTTCATTATGCAGAATGTTATATAATAATGATTTAAATTTGCCAGATAAAAAACCTCTACCTGGAAGAATTATGCCCGTACCCTATTTTTTTTGGGCGACGATGCGTTTCCTTTACAAACCAATATTTTAAAACCTTATGATGGTAATCATGCGAAAGGGTCTCCCAAGAGAGTGTACAACTATCGCATGTGTCGAGGTCGAAGAGTAGTTGAAAACGTATTTGGACAGTTAACAAAACAATTTAAGATATTTAACAAACCCATCCAGCTAAATCCACAAAAAGTTACTGTTGTAACTTTGGCATGTATTCATTTGTTCAATTATGTAAAACGACATGGTATAATACAACAAAATGAATATGATACTGAAAATAGTAGGGGAGAAATCAATCCAGGAGATTGGCGCAGGGAACCACGTGAAAATAATTTGTTTGCTGACTTGCCTAGACAAGACAATACACAGTCCCTTGAGGTTACAAGGACACAATCTCCTGAGGTTATAAGGACAGAATTGGTTCAATATTTTCTTTCCGATGTCGGGAGATTACCATGGCAGAATGATCAATGACTAACTCATAAGTTTTAATGAAACTCATACTTGTATTAGTACTTGTATTTTTATTATAATTTGTATTAAAAAGTTCGTAAATCACTTGTTCTTGTTCATTTATAAGTGGTTTTATTTACCGAGTTATTCTATAAATCCCCACCGCGAAATCCCCACTGATGTTTTTATGCTTTTTGAGTATACTATGACGATTCTATGACAACAACATTAAGACGAAATACATAACGTAACGCCTACATAACGTTATCTCGCATCAGGTGATAGGGTTATTCTCAGAGTGTATACGGTGGGGATTTGTGGAAGAAACCTATTTATCTGACTCAATAGATGATAATATGTTCTCAACATCACCACTCTCTTGAAGCGACACACTTAACGAAGGTTCAATTGAAGATGTTGAAGGTTCACCAAGAGGCGGTGAAACAGGGTTTGTTACGGCAGAGTTGGATGATGAGTAGTAGGAATTTACATCACATAGATCCATTGAAGAATAATATCCTGGATGACTATGGGAAGTTGAAGGTCTTGGCGAAGCTTCGAACATGCCTGAACGATATCCAGTTTCGGTTTCAAATAAGATATTGTTAATCCGATGTTTTATTATTGCCTTTGTTGTTTTATCAAATTTTCTAAGTTGTGTCGCAATATATTCGCCAAACAAATCGTCCTCATCTTTTATTTTTTGATTTGTCCGTTGACTGACTGTTCTCATTAAATTTAATGCTTCCGACACCATCTCATTACTTGGATTAGGTTTATAACGTTTATTCGCTTGGGGAATGATGTTTGACGTTTGAGGTGGATCGTTTTCCCCATGTTGAGCATCATTGTCCGCATGTTGGGCATTATTGTCAGTTGCTGTTATCTCCTGAAATAACATTTTATTTGAATCACCAACAGTTTACTTATGAAATGTATTATACACTAGCTTTTACCCGCGAGTAGGTACACCGCACGGAATATATGAAAAAAAGACAATGGTCATAAATCATACCTAATACTAATTATCAATGTAAATAATAATTAATAATAATATTTCTAAAACACCCTAAAAAGACAAAAAAAGAAAATGGTACGGAATCTCTCGGTTTATAATAGAAATTCGGCGAAATCAAAAGATTGTTGAGAAAAGAGTTGTTAGTTTTTAAAAAATACATTTGCAATGACTATTATATCTGTGCACATGCCATTCCAAGACATAATTTGTTTAGAAATATTTCGGTGCAATAACAATAGCGGCAGCGCAACAACAAAGGCAGATAAAATAAGTACCTATGTCTTTATTTACCGCGCGCCTCTCTTCACTCGGGCCAAGCTTACATATTATTCTTGTGTGCTCTAATACTCTAATAATTAGGTTAGAAATAAAATAATACAACATCACTGAAATGTTACATACCGTATCGATTGTTCCTGTAGGTTTATTTTTATTGAGCAAGAAATTCAAAGATTTAAAGGCAAACCACTTGCTCTCATGAACAGAATCTGCGCTGGTTCCAGACTTTTTTGATTCAATCGTCTTTTTTCTTTCTCTATAATATTGGCTTGTCAAATTTTTTATCTTCCGTTCTATTTCTGTGACATTTGTATTTAATTCGTTTGCCATCTCATTTAGTGCATCATAACGTTTGGGTCTACATTTGTGATCCAAGTGTTTTGGATTCCATAATAATTCCTTTATATGATACAAATTTATTAACTTTAGAGTGGTTTCTTCGTCCCATTCCATTATTGCAGAAAATCGCAAAAAAAAACACAAGCACGTCACTATCGCTGGAGTGTCGGCGGGCAACTGAGCGTGCGCGTACGCAAGTCGCCGGCCATGCCGCCGACTTGCACGCGCGGGTACGAGTCGCCGACATGATTCTTGAAACAAAGTCGCCGACACCAAGCCGCCGGGCTGTGTCGGCGGGTCGGCGGGTTTGGTGTGTAGACTGCTTAAATTACAATAGGTCTTTTATTTTTAATTGTAATTGATTAATTTAATAAGGTTGGTCTATCTACGTGTCACTATGGTTACCCATAAAGAGATGTTTTTAAATGCACAATATCTTTATTTTTTTCCAACTTAAAACTTAAACTTCAGTAAATAAAAAAGTAATGTAAAACCGGCTAACTTAATAAACAAGTGCATAGTACCTAAACTTAAAAGTGCACAGTACAATCTGTTGTCAACATTATCTGACCCACCCTAAAAACAAACGAATTTGGACCGTCTTCAACTAATATTAAGGTTTCTTCAACTTATATGAGCTTATCAGACAAATTATGCTTGTTTAAGAAATAGAATAATAAACACGCAAATTTGATCTCTAATACTTTACGATTAGGATGTTATAACTATTTGTGATAATTAGTGTCATTGCTACGTAGTAATACATTATTTCAATAAACTATTTCATGTAGTTCTGGTCTCGTGGCGTATGTATGGGACTGAGACGAAAAAGTAGCCAGATCTAATCCTGCGACAAAGATTTGTTTCGCTTTCAATTAATATTTGTAGCAAATTTTTAACTCAACTTTTTTTAATTTTTTACTAGCAAATGGTCCATATTTGTTTCTTTTTAAAGTAGGTCAGATAATATTGACAACAGACTGTACAATCAAATATGTAACTATAGGTCAACGCAATTTTTCTAACGCCAAACCGACGGAAATATCATTAGTAATTAATTGTAGCTGTATATGACGTATATCGTCATCGTTGGCTATGTAAATATTTTGTCTTTTATGACAGAATGTTTTTTTTTTTCTATATCTTTTAAAGCCATACATAAGCGTAGTATATTAGTATTTTTTTGTTTACTATTTTCTTTAATTTAGCATGATATGACTCAGCAACATTGTTTGTTCTGTGCCTTTCGCCGAATACGCTTAGCATATTAGGGAAGTTTTTCGTCATCCAATAATTATCAACGTATTTAAAAAAGGCAATAAACTTCTTCTTCTCATTACTTTCATCTTTTATATATTGCAAACCATACTGAATGTATTCTCTGGGTAAAAGTGGAAGCGCTGCTGTCAATCCAACTAATCTCTGTTCTGTTTTGCTTTTAAGACACAACTTTTTGGATTTTTTCCATACAGCTCGTTTCCAATGGTAAAAACAGCCACGCAGTTCGGCATCTGGGAATGTTTCTTGTACAGCATTAATTGCCCCTATTTCGAAATCAGAATGAAATTTTACAGGTCTGAATCCTGGCAGTTGACACACGATCAACTGGAAAACGATATGATATGTCTCCTGTCTTTTATCTGGCATTAAAACGTATATTAACGGCGTTGTTTTTGTTGTAGTAGCTGTGCTTTCATCATCGCCATGAATTATATACAACTGATAAAATGGTGGGGGACACGCATCAAATGTTGCATCGGCAAAAAATTCTGTGATCTTATTTTCTTCAATTTTTGTTCGGTTTACATGTGAACAAAAAATAATAATACGTAAACCGTTGTTATAATAATCTGCCAGAACAAAATCTGTATATCTAGTTGGCACACTTACTTCCTCGAAATTTGTATATACCATTTTATGTAGTCCAAAGTGTTGGTTACGTATTTTATACAAGTTCTGTTGTATATTGATTAGTGGTGGTACTTCTGTGATTAAATCTAAGCCCATGTCCTGAAGTTTTGCTTTTGTTTTATTATATAGAGTTGGCACAGGATCATAGCTGTTTTTTACTGTCTCTCTTAACTCCGCTAACTCTTTTGTGACCAAGTTTTTAGCCAAATTCGGAGTGCACAGATGATCTCTACTTTTTATGATACAATTGTCCTGAAGTACAAAAAATTATAAATAAATCGTAGGAAAGAGAGTTAAACTTTTACCAGATGTACGGAAAATTAAGAATTTAAAAGATATTATAATTTGAACTATTATATCACTTTATAAAAATAATTTAAAAAAATATACCTTAATAATCACATTTCCACGGCATTTGAGTTTTTTGTACGCATTACATCGCCATAATAAACTGCCATTCTTGAAATTTTTCACTTTGTAGTATTGATAACTACCGTGTAATAAAACTTTGCCTCTTTTACGAGATATGTAATTTAACTCCTCCATTTTAGTTAAACAACAATTAATATTATACAATTAACAATTTGTATTGTATGTACAACAATTAATATTATTAAGTTTGACATATAATTGACAACATAATAATTTAATCATAAATAAGTACACTACAGAGATCATAATACGTATGCAATTCATTAAGGAAAGAGGTCACATACACAATGAAGTGGACCACGAACACAAAATTGTGTTTGTGGTTCACCCAGGTGGACTAAGGTGATCCACTAACAAAAAATTATGTTCGTGGTCCACCCAGGTGAACGGACGAGGTGTACTATGAACAATAACCCGAAGCGTCAAATTCTTTATAACTAAAGCAAAGCCGCACGAATGCGCGCGTATTGAGTGTGGCCACCAGAATCCCCTAACCCGATCCCTCTATTCCCACCTGTTCTGTTGAGTAGTTCTGTTGACAGAACTACTGGTATTTTTTTTCCCATTAGTTCTGTCCACAGAACAAATAGGAAAGCAATTCCCACCTGTTCTGTTGAGTAGTTCTGTTGACAGAACTACTGGTATTTTTTTCCCCATTAGTTCTGTCCACAGAACAAATAGGAAAGCAATTCCCACCTGTTCTGTTGAGTAGTTCTGTTGACAAAACTACTGGTATTTTTTTCCCATTAGTTCTGCGACTTATAAGACTATGGCTTTATACACCGGACTTGTCTCAACTATTCCCATCTGTTCTGTTACTAAGTACTATCTAGATATGGAAAGTCTAGTGAACATAACAAAATAATTTCATTAAACTATATATATTAATTAATTACATAGAATATTTTTGAGTATGGCTATAAAAATATAAAAATATGCAGAACATAGAAAACAGGATTTTATTATATAAAAAATGTATAAAGAGCTTTAGCTCTATTTTTATTCATTACGTTATAAAATTACTATGTGATGGATTTTTCTTTTTTGTTTATTTCTCTTACGCAAGTTCTCTAATGAAAAAGATATAAGTATTGAAGGAATAAAAACTTAACGTAGTTTTTCTAAAAACAAGAACAAAACAAAACAAAACGAAGATATCAATTGCATTTGATAAACTCTAATCATTGCATCGTTTTCGATCTCTTTATTTGTTCTTCGTTTGACTGATTTCTTGCAAGTCGACATTTGAATTGCTTTAACAGAAAAAAACGATGCATCTTCTTCCATGTTTTTCAGGAACTGAAAAATAGTCGCCGGCCTGGTTTTGAATGTGCCGTTAATGGCGCGGTGCCATCCTTCAACAACATTAGTTGTGCGATGGCGCCGACCAAAAACAGTCCATGACTTTATGCGCCTGGGGTTCATCCAGAAACGCATATATTTTATAAAATTATTCAAGTCGCACCTTTCGCTAAAGTCCAGCACTTGGGATTTTACATACTCCCAACCTTCCGCAACGCGTTCTTCGGGCAATAGTGGAAAAACACTACACAAACTTACGATTCTTTTTTTTCGTTTGTCTTTAATGTCCAATTGCTTTGATTTCCTCCACAGCTTATTAGAGAAATTGTAGTAACATCCCTGATGTTCAGCATTTGGGAAAACATCAGCAATGGCTTGCATCGCGGCTTCCTCAAAATCAGTAATGATAATGGACGGAATCCAATTTCGAATCTGTGATTTTATTAGATTGAACAGTGGGGTTTAGGCTTTTTTAGTTTTGTGACTTAGAAGTGCATATATTACAGTCCGTCAAATCTAAGAAGTACCGTTTGACAGTTCTGACAATTGAATGATAGGGATGGGATGAAAAAATCGATTACTATAATATCCGAACTTTAAGAGATCGATTACTATAATATCCGAATTTTAAGAAATCAATTGTTATAATTAAATAAAAGAAATGTTTAGGATATTTTTTTATTCACTACTAGTACTAGTATCGTCGTCTTCGTCATCATCGTCATTTAAATTAATGACCAGTTGATTGTCCATTACATTATCAAAGTGTACGTCTCTTTCGAAGTCGTCCATTATTATTTTCTTTGTTTTTTGTACTACTTTACTCCAATCTTCCTGTGTAACTTGGGCACATGCTTCCTTTAATAAACCTTCCATTTTCTTGACACTGAAGGGTGGTTTTGTGTTGTGTCTTGCTGCATAACCTGTAAAACAATAATGTAACTATTTGATAGCAGACGAAAACCATTGTTTAAATTATAAATGTTAGAAGTACTCGTGTTATTATTATAATATTATAAAATATTACCTTTAACTTGGGCCCAAATCAGTTCAATGGCATTATATTGGCAATGGTACGGAGGAAGTCGTATGACTTTGTGCCCGTGCTCTTCGGCCAATTGGTCAATTACATATGTCGGTTTTGGTGGTTTATGCAATTTCACTAACTGTAATAATTCAGCTTTTAATAGTGACATGTCGGCATCCACTCCTTTTCTTTGCAGCCATGCCACCAAATCTGCTTTCTTATTGGCTGACGTAGGTGCTTTATCAATTTGCACAAAGTGGTATGGGGCATTATCCATTATAATTGTGCTGTTAGGAGGGATATTCTGTAATAAATTTAAGAACCACTCTCGGAACCTTACTGCGTCCATTTCTTCATGATACTCTTTAGTGCTTTTGGATTGGAAAGCTAATAAAGAGTTTTCCACGAAGCCTGTAGACGCTGACCCAGCATGGCATATTATGAGGCGTCCACCTTTTCCTATCGGCACCTTCGAGCACGAAGCTTCAGAATCATCAGTCCATGTTTTCGGCACAGAATGGTTGGAATTTAGCCAAGTTTCGTCCAAAAATATTACATTATCCCAGTTTATAATTTGTTTAACTTCGCGCAGGAATGTTAGTCGCTGCATAATTATGTCATGTCGCTCCATAACAATTTTTCGTTTGTCAACTTTTTTGTATCTGAAGCCAATTCCTGTTATTACCGTTCTCAACGACTCTATGCTTCCCTTATACAGCCCGGCATCTTTTAAAGTTGCACATAACTTTGCCAATGTTGGAAATTCGCCTCTTGTAAAATACCCGTATATATGGTTTCTAATAGCATGACTATCGAATTCATCGATGCCTGTCACAGGTTTATTTCTTTTTCGTTTTTTCGGTGTGTGAAGTACGTTACTGTCACTCCCCGAAGGCCCATATTTTTCACTTAATATTTTGCCAACGGTGCGGCTACCAATACCGAGAGCTTCACCGACGCGATCCCGAACTTGTGTAACTGGCAGTAGAAGTCCACCATTTTGAGATTCACGCTCAAAATACTCGTGTAATTTCACCACCAATTCACGAGCCTGGCTGTTCAAAGTACGTCCTCTTTTCGACATTATTAATAAACACTTGCTTAGTTCGGAGTCCAGTATAAATATTGCCAAGGTAAACGGATAAAGAATGATCAGTCCAGAAAAGTAATAGCCAAGTCACAAATTGTAAAACACAAACGAGAAAGCAAGTACGCGCACAGTCAGCTTCCAAGATGGCGAGAGACTGCTGACGCCGAACCGACCGAGCGGACCGCGTGCGCTTGTAGTTGGCAGTGTTGCCAGAAAAAAAAAATTGTAGAGACTTGGACACCTGCGATTTTGCCTATTGACCTAAAAATAATTAAATTAATTTATTTTAGGGTATCTGTGTATTCAGTGCATTATGCGGTCGCGCAGTAACGTCGTTAATTTATAACATCAGGCAACAACATTTTTGTGAATGGGTTCTACATACCTTATTTTTATTAGTTTTAGACGTAGAAATAAGACTTAGAAGAAAAAATTGTAATTGTAAAATCAATGGATGTGCTTGTTAAAAATTTGTTTATTTCTCTGTAATATGCAAACCCATACTATCATACACAAAAATAAATGTAAAAAACACTATCCCTGACTCCATTTACTATTTCGACAGCGTTAGCGCGAGAAACCCCGACTTATTTGGGCGCGAAAATCAAAAATCGACAAATCGCTTTCGACAACTTTTTAAAGAAGCAAATATATTTGATTTATAAATACGTATTTTTGGTGAATGGGTTTTATCTCATATTTTACGATTACATAACTATTTAGTTATGTAATCGTAATATGTGAGATAAATCCCATTCACATGAAAAAATATTTGTTTGGTTGTCAAGTGTAATTTGTAAATAATACATTCGATTTTTCGTATATGTAAACGATTTTTTTGCATACAAGTGTATCCGAAGAGTCGCAACACTACGTGCAGTGACCTAACTACGTAACTTTGTAATGCGGTCAAGAATATAACTATTAGAAATTATTTACTGTGTAAATATGTGTTATTTTGCTTTGTTTGAAAGTTTTCAATTACATTTAGATATTAAGAATTGTACATTTTTAGATACAATAATGAAATCTTTCTAAATTCATGGTTTTATGAAAAAGGTTATCGAAACTGAATAATGTACGTATGAACAAAGTTGTTTCGGTTTGAAAAATATGAAACGTCAAACGGTACCTCTTAGATTTGATGGACTGTAGGGGCATCACACTGATAGTATCTTCCGAGCTTCCAAGATCTGCATGAATAGTGTAAACTTCTGTGAAAGGTACTGGGTAAATTTTGAAAGTGCCGTCTGCAAGGAAGATTTTTTTTTTGAGCTAAGGGAGTTTTTGCTTCTTTACAGCAAAAAATTAATATACGGACACCCTCTTCCCCGTTGTTGTAATCCGCCAACATGAATTTTGAAAACGGTGCAGGTATTTCTACTGCATTTACGCTGTCATTTAGGTAGCTCATTTTCTTAACTTTATTTAATTTATTTCTCCTTCTGTAAATCGATGACTTAATTTGATTAAAGCTGGGCAACTCTTTAATGAGGTCTATTCCCGTGTCTTTTAAAGCAGCCACTGTTTTCTTGTACACTGCCGGTACGGTTTCACAGCCTGTTATCATTTCATCAACACTATTATGGACTGTTATTATACATACAAAACAAATAAACAAATAAACAAAAAAAAAAATAAGGAAAAATCCATCACATAGTAATTTTATAACATAATGAATAAAAATAGAACTAAAGCTTTTATACATTTTTTATATAATAAAATCCCTTTTTCTATGTTCTGCATATTTTTTTTATTTTTATACCCAAACTCAAAAATATTCTATATAATTAATATATATAGTTTAATGAAATTATTTTGTTATGTTCACTAGACTTTCCATATCTAGATAGTACTTAGTAACAGAACAGATGGGAATAGTTGAGACAAGTCCGGTGTATAAAGCCATAGTCTTATAAGTCGCAGAACTAATGGGAAAAAAAATACCAGTAGTTCTGTCAACAGAACTACTCAACAGAACAGGTGGGAATTGCTTTCCTATTTGTTCTGTGGACAGAACTAATGGGAAAAAAATACCAGTAGTTCTGTCAACAGAACTACTCAACAGAACAGGTGGGAATTGCTTTCCTATTTGTTCTGTGGACAGAACTAATGGGAAAAAAAATACCAGTAGTTCTGTCAACAGAACTACTCAACAGAACAGGTGGGAATAGAGGACCCGATCCTCCAGGGGCCCTCTGGTACTGAAGTACAACTATCTAGTTCAACTAGTTGTACAAACCACTGTTCGCCCGTGGTCCACCTACATAGTTCACCTGGTTGTACCACGGGTATTTTTTTTTCCCCGTAGTCCACCGCAGTTTAACTGGGTGTACTATGGGAATTAATGTTTTCCCATAGTCCACCTATGCTGTTATGAAGTATATGTTTTTAATTTATATTGCCCGTAGTTCGCTCTGGCCATTTAGGACGGATTCCATCTTGAACGGATTCCATATAGGACGGATTCCATTTTGGACGGGTTCCATATTGGGCGGAAGTACACTTAACAATAAAATACCATTCGATTTAACTTAAATTCTGTAGTGTATTTCTAACATAACAAAAATAACATAAACCGGTTGAGACATTGCATAATAGAACATTTGTCATTTAAGAGAGATCGTTTACAATTTCTCTCTGCTGCATAAACACATCAATGTCTCTTGACCTACGATTTCTATTATTGCAGTGAATTTGTCCGTCTTATTCTCACATCTTGATACTTAGCTTCATCTCTTAAAAGTTTAATATAATAAAGTAAATTAGTATTTCTTGGTATTTTGTTGTTTAATCGGCGATGATATCCCTCCACTGAATTTGTGGTTTTATGTTCTTCAGCTGTAACACTTAATATCTTTGATGTTATTTGTTTTATCCAGTAATCCATGCAATAACTTTGGAAATTAATATTTTCTTCATTGTCTGGGATTACATCACAAATTGCAAGAAAAGCTTCTGGTATATAAGGTGGCGTTAGTAAAGGCAACATTGTGCATAATTTCGTTAACTTACGTCCATCCGAGGTAGAGAAAGTGCCAAGTTGCTTTGATTTCTTCCACAAGGCCTTTTTATAGTGATAGTAGCAACCCGTGACGGCAATGTTCGGAAAAACATATCTTACCGCGTTAATTGTAGCTACTTCAAAATCACATTTGTATGATACCATGGACAAGCCAAAACGATCTTTCAATAGTAAAAAAAACCGTTTATATGTAACTTCACTTTTGTCCGGTAACAGTGCATAGATAATAGGTATAAAGTGAGTTTTATCGACGGTGGTGCTAAAATTTGCATGTAAACTGTATAATTGATAAAAAGGCTGTGGCGTTATTGAAAATGTCCCATCTCCAAAATAACTGGTTATATTTTTTATTGATTCGATAGCTGTAGGTGTCGAAAAAATTAAAATTTTGTCATCCACACCATCATTACATATCATAAATTGGTTACTTAAAAAAGCCGGCACATTTACTTCAGACAATTTGTTAAATTTAGTTTTCGGCATATTGAAAGCCTTGTTGCGTGCATTGTAGAGACCGCTTTTTTTGTTTATCCATTTTGGTGCCTGCGAAAATATTGTTTCCTGTCAGGATGTACTTGTTACTTTTGTTACATTTCTTTCAAATATCTTTGGTATAGGTTCTACACTTTCACAAACCTCCTTTTTGCAATCATGCAAACACTTTTCCGCTTCCATTTTAGCAAAATTCGGTAAACATGTGTGTTTCGGTTGTCTAGTTACATTACATTGTTGGTCTAATGTTAAAGATGTATAACATTCAAATTTATTTGAACATCGCCAGTTAGTGGAACCGTTTTTATTTTTCATCACAAAATTATATTTATGCCCTGAATACAACAATATTTTCTTACCACGTGTACTAGTAATAAAATTTACACCGTCCACATCGCTTGACCCAGGTAATTCCATTATGAAAATCTATTCATAAGACTTCAGACAAATAAACTATTTTTTAAATTGCAATCAAAAGTAATCTGTGTTTGCAATTCATACAAATAATGTTAGACAAATAATAATGACAATTACATGACATCACGGATATGCACAGGAAAAATAAATAAGTATCTATTTATAATATGCCAGCATTTCGTATCCATTATCCAAGGAAATCCAATACTAAGTAGGTAGGTACCTTATGTCGTAGTATTGTAGCTATAGTATTTAATAATGACTGTACCGTTTCCGCCCAATATGGAACCCGTCCAAAATGGAATCCGTCCTATATGGAATCCGTTCAAGATGGAATCCGTCCTAAATGGCCAGAGCGCCGTAGTTCACCTATATCGAAAAACAAAAGACATTCGTAAAATATTTATTTTTACTATTTTTTTAAGGTTGAAAATCGCGTGCATCTTCAAAGTGAAATAAATTGTCATACATATTACAGTATAGTATCATAGTGGCGCTCATTGGGAGAGGCCTATGTCCAGCAGTGTACTGCAATAGACTAAATGACTTGACTTATTACAATATACCGTAAAACGGGGTGAATAGATACAGTTTGGAACGTTGCAATTGACATTCATATTGTTTACGATTCGTTTCTTTGTATTTAATGCAATTATATTATGAGTCAAGGTTGGTTTTAAACTTTATAAGGGCTATTACGCACTGTCGACTAGTCGCCGGCGACTCAGTCCCTCGGCGACCGAAACATGGGAAAATAGGGCCGGAGACCGAGCCGAGCGACAGTATTCCAAGTACATTCGTGCAGAATGGACGTTGAAGAACTTGCAATAGTAGCGGCGCTACTAATTATAAAAAGAAAGAAAAATAAAAAAAAATCAAAAGAGTATTGGGTGCATCCTTTGTTAGAAGAACGGAGGTCAAAAGGAATGTTTAAAATATTTTATGAAGACGTTAGAAAATATCCTCGTAAATTTTTTAATTATGCAAGAATGTCTGTGAGTTCGTTTGATGACTTATTGTGTCTTCTAAAACCACATATAACTGGCATAGATACAAATATGCGACCATGTATTTCTCCGGAAGAAAAACTTTTTATAACACTAAGGTAAGTGACAATTCAAATAAAATTCATTCCTAACATTTATTTTTTACGGGATTTTAACACAATTTACATTACATTCCCGGACACATCTATCGGCCAAACCTAGTGTTTAAAGTGTTGACAATCCCTAGCTAAAAATAAATGTTAAGTGGTGCAATAAGTTTTTATGCAGTTTTTTACGAAAACGATGGCCAGTAGATCAGCTTCACACCTGCAAAAACTTATTGCTCCTCCTAACATTTATTTTTAGCTGGTCTCCAGTCAAAACTTAAAACTCAAGGTGGGCCGATAGATGTGTCCGGGAGTGTGTTTAGAGTTACAGATAATGCCATCCACGAAGACGCGCGATTAAATTTAAATAGAGCATCTTTCGTGCTGTTCATAATACTCTTTCCTGATTAGTCAATTTCTATTAGTGTGCGTTTGCATTCATCGATAATTAGCGTGTATCGACAGATGTTTAACACATGCGGAAGATAGCACACATGCATTTGAACAAAGAGTGGGGCGCGTCTTCGTGGATGGCACTATCTGTAAGTCTACTCTTCGATGACATAATTTAAAAATATACGGTAAATAATTATAAAACATGTATTTTTTTAAAGTACTTAATGAAATCAATATTATAAACGAACGCACAACAAAAGGAAATATTCAAAATAGATCCAAAATGTCAGAATCTTGCGAGGTATTTGAAGTGACAGTAGAAAATCGCGACTCTGGGCGTTCACGTTCTGAAGGAGTTGAAGTTGGTAGTGTATAATAATGTTGTGCTTCAGGGCGTGATTGTTGACTTGGTGCTGTTGAACGCCCGGCCTCCGGTGTGAAGTAACCACGCTCATACTCGTACTCATTAAAATTTCGCCACATTGTGTTTGGATATATATTATTTTGAGTAGAGGATCGGAATGATTCGATTACACTGATTAATTGAATTTTCGCAGCTGACTTTTTGTGCTCCGGAATTGCCCTAAATGATGATAATAGGGACATCAGGAACATTCTGTCCTCATCTTGTTCCAAAATATCCTCCTTATTTTTGCGAGTTTCAATACACTTGTTTAATGTGGTTAACAGTTCGTTTGTGCCATCATCTGACGTTTTTTTCTTTTTTCTTCCGACTATATTTTCTCTCGAGTAAGGTCCTAAAGGTTCTTGATCATTTGTCAAATGTTCTTGTTCAGCAATGTTACTCTCTGTGTTCAAATTACCAACGGTATTCTTCAAAAATAACAGCTGATTATAATAAATATAGGGAGTTTTATGGAAAGCAGCAGATCCGCTTTTAGTATTTTTTAATCTTCGTACTTCTCGCGAAAAGCAGCTTCTTATATTTTTCCATTTTTTTTGAAGTGCATGACCTGTAAATAATGTATATATTTAAATTATTTTTTAATTCCAGATATCTTGGAACCGGTTGTAAATTTGTAGATTTACATTACTCATACAGACTTGGGATTTCAACTATAGCTGAAATAATAAGAGAAGTTTGTCATTTTATATGGGTTGTACTAAAAGACATGTGTTTACCGCAACCAACAAAAGAAAATTGGTTAAAAATCGCAAAAAAAATTCATTTATGGGCCAATTTTCCAAATTGCATAGGTGCCGTAGATGGTAAGCATGTAAGAATTATAAAACCATACAACAGTGGATCATTGTGTTATAATTACAAACACTTCTTTTCTGTAATTTTGCTTGCCATTTGTGACTCTGACTATAAGTTCATATACATAGACGTTGGTTCCTATGGAAAGGATTGCGATTCAACTATATTTACAAATTCAACGTTTTATCAAAAGCTAATGAACAATGATTTGCAAATACCCGAACCTAAGCCCATTTCATCGACAAACCCTATACCAGTACCGTTTGTTATTGTGGGTGACGAAGCATTTGGACAAACTGACAAAATTATGCGACCGTTCGGTGGATCAAATTTAACAACAAAGAAAAAAATATTTAATTATAGGCTTTCTCGTGCACGACGCCATATTGAATGTTCATTCGGCATATTAGCAAACAAGTGGCAGATTTTTCACAGACCTATCAACGTGAATTTAGATCTAGTATCATGCATCATCAAAACATGTTGCGCTCTTCACAACTATGTCCGAGAAAGAGACGGATATAAATTTGAAGATACCCTGAGCATTCCTGGTTTTGAAGAAGTCCCAAACAGTTTCCAAAGAGCTACGCGACGTGGTGCATCATACAGAGATGTATTTGCTGATTACTTTACAACTGAGGGTCAATTATCTTGGCAGATGAGCAGTATTAATTAATAAAAAATAAATGGCATTTCTTACTTACCTGAGTTTTTTTTTTCTTCGTCTGATAATTCTTCACCTCCAAATAACTCCACTATTTCTTCCCACTGTTTTTTCTTCAAATCCCGATTAGCATATTCCTCACTTTGTAAATCCCAAATAGCTTTTCGGGATTGTATTTCCGATATAAATTTATCCGTGTCAAAACTCATTGTGCGCGGCCGTCCGGTCGTTACGACAGTTGCTCGCAGTGTGAATGCTTTCATTTGAAACCGTGCTCCTATTGGTCGCCGGCGACCGGCAGTTGCCTGTGCGTCGCCACTGCGCGGCGAGTCGCCGAGTCGCCCGGGCAACCGGTGACTAGTGCGTAAACACCTATTTAAACTATACAATATTACAGTCGTCGGCGACTCAGTCGCCGGCGACTAGTCGACAGTGCGTAATGGCTCTTATGCTCCAAAGCTATTTTTAATATGTATTTTGACCAAAAAACGCATAAATGTTAGCCATCTCTATTTACCCAGGAGTCGGGGTCAATAGATACGATATATGGGGTTAACAGAAAAAAATCTGTAGGGTTGTCTCATTTTAAACAATTATTACAGTAGGTACGTTCAAAGTTATTATGCTATATGTAGTGTAGGTAGATGAATAGTTTTTTTTGAAGGCGCTTAAAATATGTACTTAAGTGTTTTAAAACAGAAAATAAAAACAAATTTTACTTTCTAATCAGCCTTTTAATTGCACATGAGAATTATAAGTAATCATATATATTTTGCCAATTTAGTTATTTAAGCAGACACATTACAGTAAGGGTCTGACTTCCAAACTGAACAATTCAATGGATGTCTATAAATAATTAGAGACGAAGAGCCCTTTTATATAATTAGTCTAAATCACTCATTAAATCCTTAAGTATTTCTGAATCGTTTTTGTAATAGGATGGTCTCCGCGACTTCGTTTGCTTTTGCAAACCACTTGTGCTTGGTTGGTCAATTGCAGTCTTCAAAATGTTTAAACGAGTATTTTTAGAAACAGGTTTCAATCGTAATGGTATTTTATTTTTCATGGTAATAAAATACTCCTGCGATAATTTTTCGTTGGCGATAATTTTTATTTTCTCTTTCCTATCTTCAGGACATAAAGCTTTAGGTTTAGACAAAGCTTCTTCATGTATGGTATTATCAATCAATTGGTTCAATTCCAAGTTCTCACTGAAATATAAGTCGTTAAATTGTGAATTGTCGTCTCGCGGAATCTCAACTTCTTCCCCGAATAACGTAATGTCTTCAAACACTACGGGCATCGTTTCTATATCTGCAACTTCTATTCTAGACATTGTGTCTGTATCTGCAACTTGTATTCTAGGCATTGTTTCTGTATCTGCAACTTCTATTTTACCTTCTTCGGTTCCATTTATGTATTGGTCTCGTCTTTTAGTTTTTTTTCCTCTCCCCTTGCCTTTCTTAGTCTCTACGCATGTTATTGTAGTGGTTTTAGCAGTTTTTATTTTCTTGGTATTTTCCAAATTATCCTCCTCTGTGTCCACATACTCTTCAGTTTCAGTGCCAACACTTCTTCCTGGAATCACATCTAATTTTCTTTTTCTTTTTGATTCAGTTACATTCATAGTACCATATCTCATTTCCTTGACCGCGCGCGCGTCTCTCAGAAATGAATAATATTTGTTGCATTTTTACCGCTTCATAGACCTTTACCGATCGGATTGTGCCTCTCGTGTGTCCCTCAAGTGATTTAGTGATGCTGGCGGCAGCTCCTGAGCAAGGAAGAGAAGATCCGTGTACCGGCTGCGATGAAAACACGTGGTGTCGTGAAGGTTAGTGCATCCTCTCCTAATTTCTCGGGTTGCATTCATTGCCTGGATCACGTCCGCGGCAACCCGATCACCTGTCTTTTTGTGTGTAAAGCGTCAATGGAACAGTTAGCTACTTCCCCGCAATACAGTCCACTAGCGCACGTGGCCAATCGCGCCACCATTCTATGGTCCTGATCGAACCGGATTCTTAGCCGTAGTTCGTATTTTGTTATTATTCTAATGGGAATAAGCGCACCGCACCTAAATGCCTGGTTATTTTAGTAGAAAACCCCGCATCTAGACATTTAGGATTAGATTTTGTTGTCCGTTCGCCGCTGGCTCGCATCGTACCTACCTAGTACATACATAGGTTAGGTATCGTATCAACACTTAGTCGTAGTTCGCAATTTTCGCACCGCGCCTAAATACCTAGTTATTTTAGTAGAAAACCCCGCATCTAGGCATTTAGGCTTAGATCTTAGGTATACTAGACACCCTAGTGCATAGGCACAGTGTAATACCTAACGCATTTGGCTTTGTTTTATTTTTTTCAATTAAGTTGTTCGCTCGCCGCTAGCTCGCATCGTATTTACCTAATACCTACGTGGGTAGATACGTGGTTGTACCTACCTCGCCCGCATCTCATTCCAATTCATACGAAAGTATTTTAATTTGAATAGATATTACGCAATACTTAATCTCTGAAATAATAGTTGAACCTGGACAGCGGTCTGGCTCGCGTAGGTACGATCTGGCTGTTGCTAGGCGCGTTTTGTTCAAGCGTGCATTCACAGTTGTAAATACCTACCTACCTGCAGAGTATCGCTCGCGTCGCGTCGCTGCTCTGTACCGCTAAGATTAAGTCATTTCATATTTGTTGTTTACCGCACTTTAGTTTGAGATTTAATTGTAAACATGTCCCCAAAGGTTGATAAGACCGGTAAAGTTCAATTGAAACTTTTATACACTAAAAAAGAAATGATTTACTCTCGCGTACAATCGATTTATGATAATGCACTTAAAACCTCTGATTTGGCCATTAGAGATTCGTTCTTGTGTTCTATAGAAAACTTAGATAGTCTACGCGCGGATTTCGAAACCTTAGTACATGACATCAACGTTTTAGAGTTGAATTTGGATCCCGATTACTCAGTGAGTTATCAAGCCTTGTCGTCGTTTGACAATTTGTATTGTCGTATCAAGCGCGTCGCTAGGAGTTTGGAGAAACCGTCTGACCGACCCAACCCCACTCGCGACCGACCTAAGTTGCCACCAATTCAAATACCCGAATTTGATGGTAACATTCGCAATTGGTGTCTATTTATAGATAGTTTTGAGAATACAATAGATAAGAACGATTCGTTGACAGATCACGAAAAATTGCATTATCTCGTTGAAAAATTGACTGGTAAAGCTATAACCGTTTGCGCTGGAATTACGTTTAGTGCCGAGAATTATAATTTAATTTTAAATACTTTGAAAGCTAAGTATGAGGATAAAAGATCGGTAGCTAACGCCTATTTAGATCAGATGTTTGATTTGAAATCTATTACGGCATGTAACGATCAAAACTTAGAGAAATTTCTAGATACTTTCGCGTCAGCTGTTCGCGCCGTAAAGAACCTAAAGATCGATGACCTCTGCGACTTCGTATTTTTGTATATGGGTTTAAAGAAATTAGATTCCGAAACCATTCGTTTGTTTGAGTCGGATCATCGCGGCAGTAAAATTCCTAAGTTCGAAGACTTAGAAAGTTTTGTTCGCGAGCATATAAAGGTATTGCAACGCTCTTCATCGAAACATGAAGGCGCGAAGAAGGTTGTTACTTCTGAACGCAAAATAGATGCCTCATCGAGGTCACTGAGGTCAACCCATACTTATGTTAATACCGCACCAGCACGTGTACAATCACCTGTTTGCTCTTTGTGTAGTACTCATCATTCGCAACTGTACAAGTGTCCTGGTTTCCTAAAATTGTCGCCTAGTGATCGTTATAAATTTGTTCGCGCTAATAATTTTTGTTTTAATTGTCTCGGTACTAAACACCGCGTTGTTTTATGTAATAGTGGAAATGGTTGTCGCAAATGTCAAGCGAGACACCACACTTTACTTCATTTTGAGAATAGTAATGCCGCATCCAATGTGAGCACAGTTGGCTCGTCGAGCGGTGACACACGGCAGCCTGCGCCGCAGCCGCAGCCCGCGCTCGCGCGCGCTCCGGCCCGCCCGGTGACCGCTGCGGATGACGTCACCTTGTGTTCGTTCTCCGCTAGTGCTGCACTCACTACTGTGTGTCTCGCGACCGCTCGCGTTGTTATTGTTGATGCATTAGGTAAGCCGCGCATTGTTCGAGCGCTATTAGATGGCGCTTCGCAAAGTAATTTTATTACTCAAGATTGTTGTCAACGTCTTGGTTTCAATGTTGATAAGCGTTCAACCCATTCAGTGGTGAAAGGTTTTGGGGGTTTGCAGTCAGCTGTTCATGGCACCGTTAAAACAAGGTTTGGATCTCGTTTTAATAATAATATTTGGTTTGACATGGATTCGCTCGTAACAGATAAAATAACTGAACAGTTGCCTACCGTCCCAGTTGACACGTCTTTATTAACGAAATTTAAAGACTTGCCTTTAGCTGATGAGACTTACGCTGTTCCTGGAGTCGTCGATATATTGATCGGCGCTTCGATTCTCCCGCACCTCCAGTTATCACGTAAGGTTCAAGGGGGACCGACGTACCCCGCTCCGCACGCCCTGGAAACAGTTCTGGGTTTTGTTATAATTGGTTCCGCACCCGCTTCTATAGATAGTTTTAGTCACTCGACTGCCTCGTTCTGTTGCACCGTCGAGCCGCCACTGGAGTCTACCATCCGCAAGTTTTGGGAGATTGAAGAGGTCAATGTCCCACCAATCCTAAGCCCTGATGACAAGATGGCTGAGGAGATTTATTGTCGCACGACTACTCGTGATGAGCAGGGTCGTTATGTTGTCGCGCTCCCTTTCAAGGGAGATATTTTTTCGCTCGGTGACTCCCGTGCATCCGCTGAAAGACGCTTTCTTTGTTTAGAACGAAAGATGCAGGCGTCTCCAAAGTTAAAGCAAGCCTATGATGAGGTTGTTAACGAATATTTAGAAAAAGGTTACATCTCACCTGCGCCTGCGGACACTGACGAGACCCAGCCTTCGTACGTTATCCCGCACCACGGAGTTATTAGAGAAGATAAGCTTACTACTAAACTCCGCGTAGTTTTAGATGGCAGTGCTAAGACTAGCACTTCCGTGTCGCTTAATGACATTTTGTATTGTGGTCAAAATCTTCAAGGTAATTTATTTGACATAATTGTAAATTTTCGCTTATTCGCTGTTGCACTCTCTGCAGATATTCGACAAATGTTTTTGTGCCTTGAAGTGCGCAAACCCGATCGTAGGTTTCAACGATTTTTGTATAGATTTTCACCGCAAGAACCTTTAATGGTTTACGAGTTTAATCGTGTTTGCTTCGGGCTTAAATCTAGCCCTTTTCACGCACTTCGCACCGTCAAGCAGTTGGCCGCTGACGAGGGCGATGCATTTCCGAAAGCGAGAGCCACCATTGAGACTGGCTTATACATGGATGACTTCGTGTATAGTGTAGATAGCGAGGCAGAGGCTGTCGAGACGGCCGCTCAAGTTATAAGTCTCATGAAGGCTGGTCAATTTGATCTCGTGAAATGGACGAGCAACTCGCAAACTGCGTTAGAGTCGATTCCACCGTCGCACCGATTGTCTTCGGTTAAGGAATTCGATGAAAGTGATACGCACAAGGTGCTTGGTTTAAGCTGGTCGCCCGCATCTGATACGTTTAGTTTGAGAATTAGTTCGACCCCGCAAACTTGTACTAAACGCATTATCCTGTCGTGTGTGGCACGGATATGGGACGTAATGGGATTCGTAGCTCCTGTCGTTTTGTACGCCAAACTACTTATAAAAGAGCTTTGGCTTTCCAATTGTGATTGGGACGACACCGCGCCCGACAACATTGCTAAGTTGTGGGCTCGCTTTAGAAAAGAACTTTCTGTGCTTGACCAAATACAAATTCCGCGTCATGTAGGTATATCGCAACATAGTGTTGTTACGGTAGTAGGCTTCGCGGACGCTAGTGAGAGGGCGTATGGAGGAGTAGTCTACTTTCATGTCTCGAATGTAGGTAAAGTTTCAATTAGCCTTATAAGCGCGAAATCAAAGGTCTCTCCCCGTAAGGTCGTCTCTCTGGCACGCCTCGAGCTATGCGCTTTACTATTGTTAGTTAGATTGATCACCTCTATCGCCAATGCTTGTAGTAGTCGCATTAATATTAGTAGAATTTTAGCTTTTTCGGACTCAACAGTCGCTTTGTGTTGGGCCCACTCTTCGCCCCATCGTTGGGACACATTCGTCGCTAATAGAGTGGCAAAAATTCAATCGGAATTAGCGCCACAAAATCTCTTTCACGTTGCTGGCACCGACAACCCAGCCGATTGTCTCTCTCGTGGATTGCTTCCTTCGCAAATTTTGGATCACCCGTTGTGGTTTAGTGGACCGTCCTGGATTCATGCCGCGTTAGATAAGTGGCCAGTTAGTCAATTCAATCCCACTACGGTTTCCGAACCACCCGAGGAAAAGAAGCACTCGCTTGTTGTATCGGTCCCGCGTGAAGAGTCCCTTATTTTGTTGTTGGCTAATCGCGTCTCGTCTTGGTCGAGACTGTTGCGTTGTGTTGTTTATGTAGGCCGATTTTTGAGAATTTTATCTACGCGCGGTCATATAACCGCCGCTGATTTAGATAAAGCTGAATTGGTCATACTTCGCGAGTTGCAGAAATGTTATTTTGCTTCTGAATTTAAAAATTTAGAATTTAACAAACCTTGTAGTCGTTCTTTCCGACACTTGAAACCATTTTTGGAAGATGGACTCATTCGAGTAGGTGGTCGTTTGAGAAATTCAGGTTTAGGATTTGAACAAAGGCACCCAGTAGTTCTCCCGCGTAAGGACCACGTATTAGATTTGTTAGTAGATTATCAGCATAAGGTGAATTGTCACGCTGGTCCCGATTTGTTAATGTCTATTTTGAGACAGAAATACTGGATAATTTCCGCTCGTAATTTGATTCGCGCTAGAGTACACAGATGTGTACCTTGTTTTAAACTCCGCCCGCGTTTTATCGCGCCTGAAATGGCCGATCATCGCTCTTGTCGTGTTGTTCAATCCGCAAAACCTTTCGTACACACCGGCACGGACTTTGCTGGGCCTTTCAAAGTCACCATTGCTCGTGGTCGTGGCATTCGCTTCACGAAAGCTTATGTTTGTTTGTTCATTTGTATGACAACTCGCGCGGTTCATATAGAGTTGACCGGTGATTTAAGTACGCAAAATTTTATGTCCGCTTTTAAACGTTTTTTGTCGCGTCGGGGTCCGGTTAAGCGCATGTATTCGGACAACGGTACAAACTATGTAGGGGCCCGACGTAGTATTTCGGAATTGCACGCATTCTTACGGTCTAAGTACTACCAAAGTGAATTCGCTCACATCTTAGCCGAAAATCGCATTGAATGGTACTTTAACACGCCTGCAGCTAGTCATTTTGGTGGTAATTGGGAAGCGAATATTAAAAGCCTTAAGTCGCATCTGTTTCGCGTCATAGGCGAACAGATTCTCTCGTTCGAGGAGTTGAGTACCGTACTTGCTCAAGTAGAGGCGGTGATGAACACGCGTCCGCTGTGTCGGACTCTATCTAGCGATCCGTCAGAGCCATTAGCGCTGACGCCAGCTCACTTCTTAAATACGACTCCTCTAAAATATTTGCCCGCAATAGATGTTGAAGACGATAGAATGCACCTTCTAACTCGTCACGCTCTTTTGGATAAGTTGGTCCAATCGTTTTGGAATCGTTGGAGAACCGATTATTTGCACACGCTGCAGTCACGTCAAAAATGGAATACTCCATCCAACCCAATTACTGTAGGTACGGTGGTAGTCCTTATGACTGAGAATGCGCCTCCTTTACATTGGCCTCTAGGAGTAGTAGAGGAAATTTTTCCCGATGCCCGCGGGATAACTCGTGTTGTACGGGTTAAAACTGCAACCGGATCGTATCTGCGCCCGGTTGTTCGCCTCTGCCCTCTGCCTAGCCAGCAGTAGGCACGAGTTCCAATCTATGTTTATATTTTAGTTGTTATTTCCCAAACCTAGATTTAGATTAGACATTAGATTTGTCCCGCATTTTTCGTTTCGAAGGTAACCCTTCAAGCCGGGGGGAATGGTAAAAATATTTAATGTTAATTGTGCAATTTATACGTATAATAGATAAGTACCTTCATTGTTAGTAGGGATTAAGCAATTTGACAACCCTAGTCAGACTATTTCTAATCACCCCTCTTTTGTTTTCATTAAACCCTTTCCCGTGTCTATTAACCCCATTCGTCGTATCTATTGAACCCGTACTACGTATCTATTCACCTCTTTCCCGTTTCTATTAACCTCAAACCTAAGTAAAATTAAACAATAATAAAATTTTCGTCAATATATCAATGAATTCAAATCAAAATTGTACTTACTTGTACAAAACTTGATCCTGATAAACTAGTGTGCACTTGATATAACTTATATCACACAATATTTTGTATTTCCTATACAAAATCACCAACTTTATGGGAGGCTAAATTGTCACCGAAGGCCGGTTGATATTTAAACGTATTTTTTTTAACTTTCGCCTAACTTCACGGTGAACTGGAATTGCCATCTTATAAAAAAAATGTTGCCGTTTAAAAAAAAAATTAAACAGGTAACAGTTTTATTTCATAAGACTGGAGGTCGGGACAAAAAAACTTTCTTGGTTTTGTCTCCATTCACCCCGCGATTTCTATTCACCCCGTTTTACGGTAA
The DNA here is from genome assembly GCA_963662185.1 of Eilema griseolum. Lineage (NCBI taxonomy): Eukaryota > Metazoa > Arthropoda > Insecta > Lepidoptera > Erebidae > Eilema > Eilema griseolum. The sequence continues at coordinate 20,479,107 of OY759231.1, read as the reverse complement.
TTAAACATAAAGATAACATAAAATAAACAATAATTGAACCTGTAGGCCACTCGTGTAACCTCAATATTTCACTGGCTTGGAGGGACTCGGTGATTATTTCGACTAACAGAGGGTCAAGATTTCAAGTAATGGAGGTTTTGGTGTTTGAAGGGAAGGGAACAAAACATTTTTTCGAGATTTGGAGGTTTTTGACTTATCGAGGTTCGACTTAACGAGGTTCTACTGTACCAGGAAAGTTGCCCTTTTCCAATATTTTAAATATCTTAACAACTTGTCGAGAGTGAAAGTGCGTATAGTCATGTTAATGCATAACAATTTTACCATGATCATATTTTCTTTGCTATGATGCTAATAGAAAATCTTGGCTTTATAACGTATCGAAAAATAATTGTCTGGGAGGGCTGAACAGAACGGATTTCCTATTCCGGTGTGTTAGATTAATCTAACAAAAAAAAGATTTTTCGACTAATCTAACAGACCAGAATTTTTTTTCCGGATAGTCCGACCAATCGAACAAACAAACAGTCTAACAAAACGGAACAGAGGACTTTATAATACGTGCATACAGCATCCTAGATATTAATGCTGTAACACCAATATAATATCAATGTGTTATTTTGTAAATATAGCAATTAGTTAATATCTCTAATATAGACACACTCACACATGTGAATATAATTTATACTTATAAGACAATAAAGAAAAGATCACTCATTACTGATCACTGAGAACACGCAAACGTAGTTTCACTACAAACCCTACATTTCCTTATCTCAGTTTTTCTAACGCTAATCCTACGCAAATTTCTTTATTTATTAGTTGCATTTGTACACATATTATGTCATCATCATTGTCTAGATATATAATCCTTCTTCTTGTTCCAAAAACCGATTTGCTTTCGATGTCTTTTAATACCGTTAGCAGACGTACGACAGTGGCTTCGGTTTTTCTTAATCTTTTATTTAACTGTGAATGGTATGATTCTGTTATATTGTTTGTACGATGTCTCTGCCCAAACACGCACAAAATTTCAACGAAGTTTTTTGTCATTCAAAAGCTGTGAATATATTTTAATAACTTTTCCATTTTTGGTTTATTTAAACTTTATATTTTGATGTATTCTAAACCTTCTGTTATATGCTCTTTTGGTAAAAGTGGCAGCGCTGAAACAAGCCCGGTTAACCTTTTTTCTGTTTTACTTTTAAGGCTAAGTTGTTTGGCCTTTTTCCAGATTGCTTTACACCAATGATAGTAACATCCAACTAGCTTAATTTCAGAAAATATTTCTTGTGCGGCATTAATAATGGCTTTCTCAAAGTCACAGTGTAGTTTAGAGGGTTTAAAGCAAGGCAGTTGCGACTTTATCAATTCAAATAATATTTTATAAGTTTCTTGTTTTTTGTCTGGCAATAACGCGTAAATCAATGGCAAAGTTTTAGTTGTAGTTATAGTACTTCCAACATCACCGTGGATTGTAAATAGCTGATAAAACGGTGGAGGACACGTATCGAAAGTGCCATCGGCGAAATATTCATCAATTTCATAAAGCTTTGCTCTATTGACACGTGAACAAAAAACAATTATGAGTGTATCTGCATGATTATAATCTGCTAAAATAAAATTGTTAAATTTAGTAAGTAAGTAAGTAAATTCATTTATTGCACGAAACATGGTCAGGTATATAGATGTTAACATATAATAATGTACAGCATGTCTCACAGAAATTTCCGCATGCAACATTGTTTATATAATCAAACTGTAAAATGAAAAATTAATGCAAACATGTCAAGGTCAAAATGAGTCTAAAATCAAAAATGACAAAATTACATATTATGCCAAGGATATTAAATAAACATGAGAATTACAAGCAAGCATGTCAAAGTTAAAATGAGTCTAAATCAAAATGTCAAATTTACATATTGAGACCAAGATTTCAAAGGAACTTGAAAATTAAAGTAAACATGTCTAGAGTTAAAATAGTAAGCTCGAAATGTCAAAATTACAAAATATGTCATAAATGTTGGGAACAGTCAACAAGATTAAATTATCATAGCAAGCAATAGTACAATCCTTATAAACTTAATATTTAAGTCAAGCAAATTATCAATTACATGTGAAACAATGCTCCCCAATCAATGCGCACCGAAACGGCAAGTACTGCTCTTCAGGAAATCTGAAGTGTCGTAGAAGCTTTGCTTAATTAACCACTCTCGTAATACGCGGAGAAATTTTGAACTCGGTAGTTCCGCCATTCCCTTGGGTAGGGAGTTGAAAATAAGTGGTGCCATGTAAACACAGTTTTTCCTGAACAGTTCCAACTTGGGTAAAGGCATTTTTTTTGGGAGGTGCGTTACCTGTCGCTTTCCTATGTTATCGTTATTCTCGAATAGATGGTCATGGAGTTTTACAAATTTAGCGACTTCGTAAATGTAAATGCTTGGAACTGTTAACAGATTTTCAGATTTGAATACTGGTCTACAGGACTCCGACCATTTCAGGTTAAACAATACTCGAATACATTTTTTCTGAGCTATAAAAACTCTTGTGAGTTCAGATGAGTTACCCCAGATAACCATCCCGTATCGTATTATGGAGCAGACGTAAGAGTGATAAACCATAATGGCAGTTTTTCTGCTTGTTACATCTCTGACCTTTCGTAGAGCGAAAACAAATTTATTTATTTTAGTGCATACATTGTCAATATGTTCCTTCCATGCAAAATGTGCGTCTAATGTTATACCTAAGAATGTTGTACTTGTTACTTGCTGGACTTTAGTATTGTCATGTCTGATGTTCAAGTTTATTTTTTTACTTTTGTATGTTTTAAATTGGATCAGTTTGGTTTTGTCAAGATTTATTTTCAGTTTATTTATATTCAACCATTTGATTATGTCATCTAGGGTTTTGTTTATTTCGTCCTCATAACTATTTATATTCCTACAGTCCAAAATAATTGTTGTGTCGTCCGCAGATAGGACACACTCTTTGGAAATGGCACATGGAAGGTCATTTATATATAAAAGGAATAACAAAGGTCCCAAAATACTACCTTGAGGAACACCAAATTCGTTAACTTTAGGCTCTGAGTCAAAGATGACAACATTATTACTATTATTGTCATATTTAGTTATTCTAGTAAACTGTTTTCTGTTACCTAGGTATGATTCGAACCATGATAGTGCAGTTCCCCTTATTCCATATTTATCCAATTTTGAAAGAAGTATTGAGTGTCTGACAAAGTCAAATGCTTTGCTAAGGTCTAACAATAACGCAGATGTGGGAATCTTTGAGTTTAAATTGGTAAGAAGAGACTTCACCAGGGTAAAAGTTGCCAACTGTGTTGATTTACATTTCCTAAATCCGTACTGTTCATGTGCCAAAATATCATATTTATCAATGAAACCTAGTACTCTTTTATACATGGCTCTCTCAAAGATTTTTGACAATATAGGTGTCAGAGAAATTGGTCTATAGTTGTTCCGTTCTGATTTGGATCCCTTCTTGTATAGAGGTTTAACTATAGATAGCTTCAGCCTCTCAGGAAAACAACCCTGCTCAAAAGACATACAGACAGACCTATTAGGCGGCACGCTAACTTCTTTGAAATTTTTGTAAACAGATTTTTTGACGCCTAATGATGTATTCCTGACCGTGTATAGACTATGCTGGCAGTTAGTTAATGACGGTACATTATGGCGGCCACACACGCTAGGGTTTGCATGATGGTTATAACTTTGCATGCAAAACCGACAAGCATAACCGAGTTTCATACTACACATACACGTTAGGTTTTGCATGCACCATCTTGCCATGAACTCTCAGTTGAGCTACGTAGTACGTGACGTGACGGTGTGTGTAGGACGCCAATACCAAACTACAATGGACGACGACGATGTGATAGCTGTACTTGGCCTAACACTTGTTCTGCAGAACAGAAAAAGAAAAAGAAATCGCACTGAATGGTCTAAACGCTGGTTATTGAAAAGAAAGCAATTCTCCCACGTAAATTTGATAAATGAATTGAAATTTACACCAACAGATTACAAAAATTATTTACGAATGGATGAAAAAATTTATTTGAAATTATTATCATTGATTACTCCGTTAATACAAAGACAAGATACTGTTATGAGGAAAGCAATATCAGCACATGAGAGACTAGCAGTAACATTAAGATTTCTTGCAACAGGAAGAACATACGAGTGTCTTAAATATTCTGCTATTATATCACCTCAGGCTTTGGGCCGAATAATACCAGAAACATGCGATGCTATTTATGAAGCACTGAAAGACGACTATTTACAGGTGAGTAAATAATTAAAACCAAATTCAAATCGTTAGAAAAGTTTAATAGGTAGGTACATATTTTAATTAACCAATTACATATATTATTTAAATCATTTATGAATTAAAATTTGAATAAAATGTTGCTGTTGTCAGTTGTGTGTCAAATTCTTCTTGTAGTGCTGGTGAGGGCTGACGTCGTGGTGCAGGAGAAGTAGTTTGTTGTTGAGTGTTATATTGTTGAATTGGAGATGCGCAGGGCTGAGTTTGCGTTGCAGGAGAAATCGTGTACCTTTGTTGTTGGGTGTTGTATTGTTGTATCGGAGATACGCAGGGTTGTATTTGAGGCGCAACAGAAGCGGTATGAGTATACGGTTGTGTATAATATTGTTGAACTAGTGAGGGCGAAGGACTTGGAGTTCGTGAGAGACTTGGAGTTGGTGAAGAAACAAAAGTTAAACTTCGACGATTCTGAATTGCTTCGGTATTCAGATTGCCCATCTCGGCATCGAACAAGGTGTCGTTAATTATCTTCTCCGCAATCAAGCGTTGACGCTTGTCAAATGATCTTAATTTCATTGCGATAGATCTTCCCAAAAGATCGTAACGATCTTCTGTTGCTGAAGCAGGAGCAGGACGCTTAAAATGGTCTTTCACGGATAGTAATATGTCAGTAGTTAATTGATCTTGCTCTGTCATTTTCTTTCTTCCCGGTCTAGTAGCAGGTAATGGAGTATTCTTAGGTGTCGTAATATCGTCTGTATTCCCTGTACTAACATTTGCAGCAGCATTTTCTGTAGTATCTATTGTATTTTCAGTCGAGTTGTCAGCATCCTATAACACAACAAAATAATATTTATTTTAGTTTCCAGATTCATCGGATAAATGGAAGGAAACCGCACAACTTTTTGAAGAGAGATGGAATTTTCCTCACTGCTTGGGTGCCATAGATGGAAAACACATAGACATAGTGCCACCTGCTGATAGTGGATCTTATTTCTACAACTACAAAGGACGACATAGCATGGTTCTTATGGCAATAGTTGATGCCAAATACCGATTTCTATTAGCAGATTTTGGTACAAATGGAAGAGTTTCCGACGGAGGTGTTTTGCAGAATACAACGTTTTTTGAAAAGTTACAAATGAAACATTTAAATCTTCCAAACTCCGAACCGATTCAACACAGTTCAAGGTGTTTGCCATATGTATTTGTTGCTGATGACGCATTCCCGTTGAGACCTGACATGTTGAAACCATATCGTCAAGCAGATTTGAGCAGCTACGAAAAAAAAATTTTTAATTACAGATTATCTCGCGCAAGAAGAATAGTTGAAAACGCTTTTGGCATACTAGCATCAAGGTTTCGCATTTACCATACTCAGATCAATTTAGAACCAAACAATATAGAAAAAGTGGTGATGGCTACATGTGTTTTGCACAACTTTCTAATGGAGCACACTCCTAATTCATATGCACCTCCAAGATGTTTTTATCGAGAAAATGTGGATAATGGAACTGTTGTTACCACGGGCTACGATGCCACACGTTCAAACGTAGAAAATTTACAAGTACAAAATCGAGGAAATGTCCTGAATGATGCAAAAAAAGTCAGACTAGAATATCAAACTTACTTTGTCAATGAAGGCAAAGTACCTTGGCAGGATAGTTTCATTGAAATGTAACATATTTCTTTTATTTTTATGTAATAATATTGTTTTATTAATAAATAAAATAAAAAAAATAAAAAAAAAAATAAAATTTATTGCATCATTTTGTTACACATCTAGGTACATACAGTCTCTGTCTCCCGAACTAGGTCCTCAACCTGTATCTCAGGAGACAGTTCCTTCCAAATTACAGGTTTCACACTGTGGAATCTGTTATATGGCTTATAAAATAAATGTATAAAAGGGGAAAAAAAAAATATTGGTACAAGAAAAAGGAATACAGAAAAGACCTTTCAAACAATGCAATGTTACATTTTACGGATAAATTACCCTGTTTGTTCGATGTGTATTTGTGAGGGTATTTTATATGTGTGTGTGTGTGTGTGTGTGTGTGTGTGTGTGTGTGTGTGAGTGAAGTGTGGATGGCGTGTGTATGTGTTGAGTGTACCTAAGTGTCCTAAGAATGTCAGTGCAGAGTATCATCGTTAGTAGTTAACTAAACTGATTCGTGATGATAGATTCAATGTGATCATAGTCCATGTTATTTGTAAGACGATTCAGTAAGTATTTTTTAAAAGTGTGGTTGTTGAGTTTATGTGTATCTTTGTTAGTGAGTGAGTTATATATTCGCGGTGCACTGTAGTCGTAATGCCGTTGTGCGAAGCTAGACTTCGTATGTGGTACTGGACATCGGAATTTTCTTTTGGCGTTTTTTGGTAGGCATGGAATAGCTATCCGATGGTATCTACGTAGTGATTGGAATATGAAAAGTTTGCGAACGGACAAGACCCCAGTAATTTTATAAATATCTGATGTTGGATGACGAAAAGGCTTATGCATAAGAACTTTAAGCACTGCACGTTGGGCGCGTTCAAGTTGGATTATTATTGATTTGCCGGCTCCTCCCCAGGTACAGATGCAGTAGTTCAATAGACACTCACAAAGTGCTCTATAAGTTTGGACGAGGAGTTTGGTAGGTGCGACTGTTCTTAGTTCTTTGAATATGTATATCATTTTTCTAATCCTATTACTCAGATTTAAGATGTGTCGATCCCAGCGCAGACAATCGTCCAAAGTTACTCCCAAGTACTTTATTGAAGAGGCCCGAGTCAAAAACTCGCAATTGCATTGAGTGGCCAAAGGATGTTGGTTACATGGGAAGGTGTGAATTTTTATACCAAAACCTGACTTGGGGCGTGTTATACTAGTTTTAGAAAAACACAGGTAGTTAGTCTTGGAGGTGTTAAGGGTAAGGAGGTTATTATCTAACCATTCTGTCACCCTCGCCAATCCCGCCTCAGCCATTCTCTTAGCATGTTCCCATGTATTACCGTGGAAGAGGAAGACTGTATCATCCGCAAACATGAAAAGTTCCGAATTTTCAACGGTCAATTTGGCAAGACTATTAATATATGCAAGGAACAGAGTCGGTCCAATTGTGCTCCCCTGTGGAATACCGAAGGTACATTTGGCAGTATCACTCAAGTGTTTGTCCACTTTCACTCGCTGCTGCCGGTCCGCCAGATAGTCCTTGAACCACTGGAGTACATGCCCCCTAATGCCTAACGTATGCAGCTTTGCTATTAAAATAGGAATTGAGACCGTATCGAAGGCCTTTTTGAGGTCCAAAAAGACTCCGATTACCTTTTTATGGGCATCTATATGCTTCGTTATGGCTGAAGTGAGCGTCAAGACTGCGTCGTTTGTGGACATTGCTCTTCGAAATCCAAATTGGCGATGTGTGAGTAGTTGGTTTTTCTCCAGGTAACTGACAAGTCTTCGATTAACAAGTCTTTCCAAAACCTTCGAGAGACACGGCAGCAATGAGATAGGTCTGTAGTTTGGGATAGTTCTTTTGTCTCCAGATTTGTGTATGGGGGTGACAATGGCTGTTTTAAATATGATGGGGAAAATCCCTTGGCCTAGGCTGAGATTGCAAAGGTGGGTGATCGGACCGACAAGTGTTCTCCTTGCTGACTTTAATAGTCTGCTGGTGATTCCATCGTAACCCGGCGCACAGTTTGTTTTTATTGATGCCAAGATGTTATCGACCTCTTTCGGGTCCGTTGGTGTAAATGCCATGGATGAGAGTTGGGCTCCTGGATGGTAGGATTGTGCGGCCATTTCAACCTCAGTCCTATCAAGCTTCAACAGGGTTACGTCCGCTAATTCGCTGCCCACAGTGGTAAAGTATGTATTTACTTCGTTTAAGGAGTTCTGAGGCGTGTTAGAGACTGACAGGAGCTCCTTGGATGTGTCGTTTGTTGTTTTGAGATTACATATGTTTTTTATAATATTCCATGTCTTTTTTAGGTTACCACTATATCTTTCCAACTCAGTCTGATAGTACTGCTTTTTTATAAATTTTATCAATCGATTACAAGTATTTCTGTATTGTATATATTGTGTTCTTAGGCCATCATCATAGGGATGTTTCCTGGAAACAAGGTGAAGTTTATCCCTTTTTAGAATGGATTTTACTACACTCGATGTTATCCAAGGCTTAAGAGGTACTTTTCGTCTGGGCTTGGTTGTTACCTTTGTGTATTTTTTTACTGTCTCCTGGATGATGTCAACAAGAGACTGTGCGGCTAGGTTCACATCATCCAGAGCGAAGTATTCTGACCAATCCACACTACTCAGTTCTCTAGTGGCAGAGTCATAGTCCAGGGTCTTCTTCACGAGGTGTTTCTCTGCAGCAGGCCCTTTAGGGTAATTGATATGTAGAAGAATAGGTGTATGATCTGTTAGAGGTTGGAAAACTAAAGTCTGGCATTTGACCTTTGATCGAATCATAAAATGATCCAGACAACTATCTTCCCTAGTCGGAAAAGTGATACCCGCCTGAAGTCCATGCGATCCCATGAGGCATAGGTAGTCACTAAGCTCCTCACTTATTACATTACCAGTCAGTGTGTTGATGTTAATGTCCCCTGTGAAAATAATGTCTTTCTTGGGATATTTTTCAAATACTTTATTTAGTGATTGCAAATATTTTTTGGGGTTAAGAAAACAAGGTGGTCTATAGGAGCAAATAATAGTGCATTTGTCAGTGTCAAGCACTAGACAATTGCCATCGGATATTTCAGGCTCGGAAGCAGTAACACATATTTCTTTTTTAACGTATGCTATCACACCATCATTTTGGTTTATGTATGTTTTTGTGAAGTATGTGTTGTACTCATTTAGACTCGGTGGTGCAACATCCTCCTTCGACCAGCTCTCAGATAATACTATAATATCTATAGATACTCTAAGTGTTGACATAAAAACAAGTAGTTTGTCGAGGTTGCAATTGACACTACGTATATTTACGTGTAGTACGCATAGGGAATTGAAGTTCGTGTTGCAGTTTAGGATACGCGAACACTGCGACGAGTCCTCAATTAGAATACAGTTGGCGGTACATGTTTCGTCAATTTCATTTATAACTTCTATCTCAGAATTATTGAATTTTTAATATTTGAATATATATGCGCGTATTTGGTGTGCCTGGATGTCTACGGAGTAAGGTTGTAATGGATTGACCCAGTGTGTAAGTTATAACATACCTGTATGTACAGGGCACTAACAATTGCAGCATAGGTATAACTAGAATGTGTGTTAGTGTGTGTTTGTTGTGGAAATGGGTATTGTGTGTTTGTGTATGTATTGTTATATTTGAATGAGAGAGTATCATAGATTGAGTACTTAGTTGTTTGTAGATCGAACTGTGCAAAGCCAATAATTTTCTAAATAATAATTTCGTTAAATGTTGAAGTAATAAGAGAAACGATAATATAACATAATAAAAACTTTGCATGCATCCTTTCACTAATAGTCATTTCTCCTTTAAGTCTCTAAGATCGCTTTCATTATCAATTTTCACATGTGGAGTTCCTACTGCTTTACGTAAAAAGATCCGCCCATGTGTGATCCAGCAAAACTCGTACTGATGAGCAACCACACCGCTTAAGAGTTTATACTGTAACAATCTATGTAGGTAGGTACCTACATTTTGTAAAGCTATAAACGACGTTACAAAAAACATAGGTACAGACGACCACACATCACGCGTTACAAGTTGTCGAGAGTACCTACCTACTAAACGATATGAAAAAATGTACTAAATTGTTTGTAGTCGGCCGTACCTAATCTATAAATTCCAAAATAAATAATTCACTTTATACTTACATTCGAATCATTCTCGTCAAAGTCCGAAATGTTAGATCGCGACCTGCGAGGAATATCTTGATCTCCAATAAAATCGAATAATTCAAAGTACCACAGTGTTGGTTTATAAATGTCATCAGATGATGCTCCAGACTTCACAGATTCATCGTATTTTTTTTCTCTCGTCTAACGTTACTGCGTAACGTATTAATTTTTTTAATCACATCATCTTTTGTAGCAGTTGGCTCCAATTCCTTGAGCTTAGTTAACAATTTCTCGTATGCTGTCGATCGTTTGTCTCTGTCGTGATATTCTTTGCACTTTACGCGCCAAAGACAAGGTTCCGACTTATAAATTTCTATGAATTCTTCTAATGTGGCATTGCGCTTGCGACTCGCCATTTTCGCGATGATGCGCGCGCGCGACCTTCCGCCGTCGCAAACAATTAAAAACTGAGAACTGTGGCAGGCAAGCTCGCCGGATGCCACACACGCTCGGTTATGCTCGCGTGCAAACATAACCGAGCGGCATAAAATATCAATTTTGATATTTGCTCGGTTGCATGTACATGCACCGATAACTGTACAGTTGAATGCCATACACGCTAGGGCTTGCTTGTCGGTTATGCATGTACAGTTAAAACCGTCATGCATAACCTAGCGTGTATGGCCGCCATTAGCTACCATATCCATAGTGCTACTTTCAATTTTTGATAGCATTTCGTTGTATAGCTTGGGGACTGGGTCAATACTATTTTTGACTTTGTCTTTTAATTGTTCAAATTCCTTTGCAATAATATTTTTCGCTAAATTGGGTGAACAAGAATGCTCTCTAGTTTTAATCTTAAGGTTATCCTAAAACAAAAAGTTAATATAGTAGGTAGGTACCTATCAAAATTGTTTAACTAATCTCAAAAAAAATAAAAGCGCCGTGTGGTGGCGGCTTAGAATACAAACCACCTCCCCTTCCATATCCCGAGGGTGTCGTAAGAATCGACTAAGGGGCTATGCAGATACTATCACTGCGAGAGAAGGAAAACTCGAAACTAAACCCTACACCAACCCGTCTGGCCAGCGTGGTATAGTAGGCCAAATACCTCCATAGAAGAGGCCTATGTCCAGCAGTGGACTGTGATAGGCTGATTGATTGAATCTCAAAAATTCAAAAGATATCTTCATGCAGGAAATTTAATTGTAGGTACATTTTAAATGCTTACCTTTATGATTATGTTTCCTCTGCACTTATCTTTTTTGTAATTAGAGCATCGCCACAAACTTGAAGCATTTTTAAAACCTTTTACCTTGTAATATTGGAAGACTTTGTATAAGAGGATAGTACCTCCCCTTCTTTTAATGAATACAACATCTTCTTCGGTACTCATTTTAACTAGTTACAATTAATTGTAAATTAATAAAACTACAAGGAAATATATTTCAACTGATAGGTACTATGACATTATAGATGACATTGTCATTATGAAAAAAATAAGGTAAACAATTAGTTGGTATGAAGTTTGTATGCCTATACAATATTATATCTTCTACAAGTAGACCACGAGGAAAAACAATTACCCATGGTACAACCAGGTGAACTAAGGTGGACTACGGGAAAACATTAATTCCCATAGTACACCCAGTTAAACTGCGGTGGACTACGGGGAAAAAAAAATACCCGTGGTACAACCAGGTGAACTATGTAGGTGGACCACGGGCGAACAGGGGTACAAACGATACACTGCTGTAGCGTTTGTACAACCTCAAAATATACATGCGTATACACTCGGTGTCACTTATTATATTAGTTTAAGTATGGTTGTACAAAAAATTCACCACAAAAGCGTTTGTACAATTTAAAAACGCGTTTTCTTGATTAGGTATCAAGCCTTTCAGCTGACAATGTCACCTTTTCAATATACACACTTCCCATAATGTACACTTTGTCTAAGCTGACTGCATTTCATTCTGTTCGCCCGTGTCTTGTTCACGAAAAGTACACTCCAAATTTCGTATAGTCTCCGAAATGTCTGGTTCCCAAAATGTCCACTCCCCCTGAATGTAAACATCAGGTGCGTATAATCAAACCGTATCTGTGGTCATCATCATGTGCATCGCTGAGGGCGGATTTACACTTTTATGCTGTATGAAGCTTATAAGATAAGTGGATAGTTTCCACGTTCAGCTATCAAAAATTACGGTAAAGAACAATTTCATTAACAAACAGTCGGAGGGCAGCCGGCCTACGGAAATGAATAGTCATTTTGGGTAAGTGGTCTTGTCGGGAAAAAATGTTTTTTGGGAAGTGGTGGAACTGGGCATCGAACGTATGGACAAGTAGTGATTTTGGGAATACATTTTTTGGGAAAGAGTACATTATGGGAAGTGGGCTAATTGAAAAGGAGATTTTGTCAGCCGAAAGAAAAATAATATACTGATAAATATATTTAATTGTATTATATTAAAGTATTGGAACTTAAATACTCTTTGAATATACCTACATAACTTAAAATAACAACCTTTAAAATAATAACAATGCAATAAATTGAAAAAAAAACCCACTATATCAATGACTGGGATGCAAAGTTTTCCAAAAGAGAGGTATGGTAATTAAGTTATTAATCAATTTCATTTAGTTGCATTTCCATTACATTACTATAATTTACTACATACTCAGGCTTCTATTATTGAAACAATAAAACTTAAATACACTTTGAACATAAATAACTGAAAGAAACAACTCTGAAAATGTTAACCATTATTTAAATAAAAAAACTTCCCAGTATTTTTATCCTACTTACGCAGCTTTTCCAGAAATAAAGGAATACCTATATCTGCATTAATTAGCTGCATTTGAATATTTTGAATGTAGCTGTTTCTTTCGATAACATTCTTGGATCGTTTTTTTGCCGGTTCATATGTGATTGCGTTAACAGCATTAAACGCTGCATCCTCCTTCAGATATTTCAATAGATGTAGAACGGTAGGTCTCTTTTTAAAACTTTTATTAAACTGTCCGTTCCAGCCCTCACACACGTTTGGTGTGCGGTGCCGCTGGCCAAAAATACACCACATATATTTTTTGGGCATCCAATAATTTTGGACATATGATAGAAATGTTTTCAGGTTTTTGTTTTCACCTAAAAGTTTACTCTCGTTTATTATGTAAATAAAGCCTTCTTCTATTTTATTCTCAGGAAGAAGGGGTAAGACCATGCACAGACTTACAATTTTGTTTAAATTATTTGTGTTCTTTTTTTTAATAATGGCTAGACGTTTTGCTTTCCTCTTTAGTTTATCTTGATAATGAAAAAAGCACCCGTGGTGTGAAATCTGAGGAAAAGTTATTTTCATGGCTGTAATGGCAGCATATTCAAAGTCAGTAATAAATTTTTGGGGTTCCCATTCTGGAATTTGGCTCTTAATGATATCGAATAATATTGAATATGATTTTTTTAATTTATTTGGCATAAGTGCGTAAATTACCGGAACCACATTATTTTTGACTGAACTACTACCTAAATCACAAAATATTACATACAGTTGCTTAAATGGTCTAGGGCATCTCTTAAAAGTTCCATCAGCTATAAATGTTTTACCGACTTTTAGAAGTTCTCGTGCTTCATGAGACGCAAAAATAAGTATGCGATTGTTTTTTTTATTATCATTGTAATCTCCGAGGAGAAAATCGTTGAATGCTGGGGGTATTTCAACCTTTTTTAAATCTGTATACACTAAAGAAGATAACTTCGTAATTTTTTTCCGTCTATTGTTAGCAATGCTACGGTAATTATCGTATGCCGGCAATTTTTCAACTAGATCCAGACCCTTATCCATCATGGATGCGACTGTTTTTTTATAAATTGAAAATACAGTTTCTTCTATATTTGGACCGATTTAAGCAAAAATGATCCAATCAACACAAACCTCATTTTGAGATATTTGACTTTAAAATTCATTGCAGTATTTCTCTGGCTTTGTAATGTTAAATTTTATTTTTTTAATTTTATGTTATCCTATATGAACTTAACTATTTTACATGTATGTATTTATTGAATATATTAAAATAATTAAGTAGATATTATAGAAAATAAATGCCTGGATCATTTTTACAAAAACAAAATGTATGGAATTAGCTGTGTAGGCTACAGAAATAAAAATGCAAAAATGTTTCAAAGTGAGACAAAAATAGGAACTGAAAAATATTTATTATTCTAGTTTTATCAAAAAATTCCAAAAAAATTCCTACTCCTCATCTAAATCAAAGTCTGGTTCATCACAATAACCATCTATATCATCTATTACTGCATCGTCTCCCTTCAAATTTTTATACTAATCGATGCAGTCATTTGGTATAAGATGGAATAATGATTTCAAATCGTTTAACTTTTTTTTATTAATCAATTTTCCTGATGGCCATAATTCTTGCAAATCTTCTTCTACGACATCCAACTCAACACCTTTAAATTTCTTTTTTACATTGAGTTCTTTGTACTCTTCATTGAAGGTAGATCTCATAAACAAAGAATGTGGAGCCTGCTTTTTTATTAAAATTTCTTTTGTTTTAAGCCAGTTTACTTAAGTATTATCGTTGAATGTTTTTCTATTAACTATTTTCTTTTGTAGAATTTGAGATCCAACAAAATCAGAACTTTCCATTTTATGCACCTGTAAAGGGTTTTTGTTTTTACATTGTTTCATAATAGCTATATAATCATCTACGGAATATATCCTTTCATATTGCTTTAGTCGAGTCTCAATTTTAGCGAAATCGTTGTCATTAGGCAGAAACGTGTGTCCTGATTCTAGATAACGGAAACTGATTGTCTCTAAAGTGGGGTGTCTGTTTAAAATAGCCTTCAAAATTAAAACAATTTTTATATTTCTGTTTTGACCTCCGCAACAGTCACACCACAAGATCAAATCTTTTACTGTATCTTTTAGCACGCACTTAATGTACTTTCTCAAACATGAAGCCACTTCTTGGGCCCCTCTACCTGCCTCGCCTTCAGCCCAAACATAACAATTTCCAACATCGTTAGAAGCCGAGTGTATACCACAGTTGTAGACCCATAACTGTCTTTTATAAAAAACTATATTGGTTGGTATTCTAGGTAACGGTAATGTTTTATCTAAATCGTAAGTCAAACATTCAGTTTCTTCACGAGTTTTAGCCTGTTCAAAATCTTCCTTCATCTTTTTCCTTAAATCTTCCGCAATTTTTTGGTGTTCTTCTTGTTGTCTTTGCGTATTTTCTCTTTCAGTCGTGGTAGTAGAATTTTTTAATGCAATTTGGTAAAGATCACACTTGTTACATGTGTCTTTTTTAAGGCTCTTGCATCTCAAATTGAATTTTTGTACAAAAACTTTTCTTACAATATTGAATGATGGACATTTTTCATCTTTACCAAATTCTTTTTCAAATTCTATTTTATACAAGTCATAAATTTTTGGTACTGTCATTCCTGGCTGTAAGTATAAAACATGGCTGTTCTTTTCCCTACGATAATGTGACTCGTATTTAGGTAACCTTCGAATAAACATCAATGATAAGCTCAATATGTCTTTGTGGCGTTTTATTCCAGCCACCTGCTCTTTCTCCTCTTCTATCTTTTATTTCTTTGTCTTTGCGATTTTTTCGAAGACTAACATTAACTTTTTGAGGAGTTATTTGCAGCGTTCCACAAAACATGTCTCGACAAACTGGTATATTGCTAAGTTTATACATGCGAGTAAATTGTCGAGGTTTTCTCTTCGACGGGGAACATAATGTAACGTAACTTCGTTTCTTTTTGGTTTCTGTAATGTTCGATGCTATGTATAAAAGTTGTGCTGCGTATGATCCAAGATGTACGAATTTATAAAATTCTCGGTCTCTGTCTTCTTTTGAAATTAAATTAGCACAATCGTTTTTGCATGAACATTTAAAATCAATGAATTTTTTTGATAGTACCTCCTTCTTTTTAGTTTGGTAAGGTAAATTTTTGTATTTTCTTTCTTTAGTTTCCTGACGATTGTATTTTTGTTTTAATTTTCTTCCTCTCTTTTTACGACCTTCATATTCGTTTTCTGGTACATTCTCTGAACTACATACGATATCGTTGGCAATTTCTTGTACATAATTAATTTGTGTTTCTGGTTCCTTATTTCCTTCGCTGTTCATTGTTGTTACACATTCTTTTAATTCTTCTATATTATCTTTGTTTCTGTCGTTAATATTGAGTCTCTCCGTTGATTTTATTTTTTCAGTTCCCTTTTTCTCGGAATGGATTAATGCTTCAGAAGTTATGATCTTGCCTTCGTCACAATCAGTGTCACTTTCTAAATCGGTGGTATCTGATGCTATAAAATCTGGATCTCTTACGCTGTCATCACTATTATATGTTAATATATCATTATTATTTTTTGGTTTATCTTCTGAACTCCGTGGGGATGGTTCTTCAATAATTGTATTCATTAATTCTGTGTGCATAAGCCTTAATGGAGTCAACGGTGAATATGAAGGTGGAGGAGTTGACAAATTAGAAAGTAGTGTTGGGCTAGTAACGCTATCATTATCTGAAAGATTTACAATAAAATTAAAAGGTTAGTTAGTTGTAGCTTAGTTTAGCAAACAATTTACTGTTCTAGGATTAAAACGTGACTGTTTACCTTCAGATATCGACTTTTGAAAAACTTCACCTAAAGCCATTTGACTTACTTCGGTTGGCAATTTGATAACATCAGTTTCTTCATTATCAAAAATACAAGATGTTTGTTGTTTGTTCGTGCAATCTGGTTGTAGACAAGAGTCTGATCTCTCGTCATCACTTTCTTCTATATATGTTTCTTGTCGACCGTGACTGTAATCTATATGTTGAACTGCTGTGGTACATTTTGGTGAACTATCTTCAATAATACTAATTCCTTGAAGTTGATTTTCAGGGCATCGTTCAACAATAGGGTCATTACTAGGCTCTTCAAACAGCTCTTTTGACAAAATGTTGAATAAATTTTTCGTTTCTGGAGACATTTCTCTGACTGGCGACGACGTACAAGATTCTTGATTTTCGTCACCTGAAAAAATAAGGGGCTAACAAGTACCTACTTTACTCTTTACGTTACATATTCAAAATTTTGACGGGCCACTTATTAATATTATCATGTCAATGATACAAGTTTACTGCTTCACACATTTTGGTTTAATAGATAACATCATGTATGAAACAGCTGACTTTTTTTTTCTAAAAACTAGTAATAAGCAGATATAAATATAACTTTGGCATAGCTCATGCGTATATTTCACAAGAGGGGTAGGCAGAAATATTAAAATGTATCACCTATATTTCGCCAGTTATGTTGGTTTCCAAGTAACAGGAGGCGAGCCTGTTGCCACTTACCGGGCACTACTTCAGACTCCTCCTCCTCCTCCGAGTTTTCTAGAGAAATACCCAATAAGTATCACTTCTTACCCGACCCGGGGATCGAACCAGCAACCTGCAGTCCATACATAGTACCACTGAGCCACCAAAGCAGGTGGAGGAAATAAGTAGGTAGATATTTACGTAGAATTCATAATTATTTGTGTAGGTACTTACCTAACTTACTTTCAGCCGCTTGGCGAATGTTGTCACTGCAATAGTCTTTCTGAACCATTCTTATCATGTTATCACTCCTCTTACATCTCTTAGGAAGATGTGAATAATTTAGGAGCGACCGGTTATCTTCTATTTGTGGTAAAACATGAAAAAAATATTATAAATATTAATCATTGTTACCATCAGCTACCTGTCTATAATAATTACAATTTACTTACCAACATCTTCTTTTCCCTCTGCATCTGTTCTTTCACGAACACTTTTCAATATTGAATCTTTTCGATTCATTTGTAATTTTAAGAATAAACTTTTGTTAAAAAACTCAAATCATATACTTATAAACACAATTAAACAAAATCAATACACTAAGACGGTACACTTTTGTTTCTATATAATTTTTATAAGGACAACAATAATATCACAACGTTTCAATAGACGAGATCAATCGAACTGACTAGGCCCGCTCCCCTCTCCGCCCGCTACGCCCGGCGGCGGCGGTGCTTGCGGCGCGTGCGGCTCGTAGGTATAATCCGACCACTGATCACGATCTGTGAGCCACGCAGTTCGGCAGTTATTAGTTAAGTCATTCCAAATTAAGTACTATGCGATTCAAATAAGTTGATAACTGTCAGAACGACATTTTGATGCCCGTTGCTAACTTCAGTTAATAGTTGTAATAATAAAAAAAAAATGATTTTATTTTCTCTGTATCTCCTATTTAAAAGAAATAGAAATAAAATTGGTTTGTAAGTACATTACCATAAAAGTTCGGGCGCCTTGGAGATACACATGCCTAGGATAATCAGCGGAGATTGGAAACTTTTAATCTGCCGGAGGTGAGCTAAATGAAACCAAACGGTGAGGTTTAAGGTTTTATTGTCCACTCCAGTGTGCATTTAGACATAGTTGCAAGGATACATTCCTAATGTATATCTAACCTTAAATTTAAAATTAGAGTTTTATAAGCTAGGTCAATCTGATCCTATGTCAATATGATCTTATGTCACCAATGCATTTTTAGGTTATTTTGAAGATTAGATTTAAAATATAATTAAAGTAAGCTCACGGCATCCCTCGGCGAGTATATGTAAACACAGCAGCGAGAAAGCTCGTAGCAGGCGAAGTTTTCAGTTTAAGCCCATGCGGTACATCCAGGTTTGAGGCGAAAAGTCCAAACCCTCCATAAGGAAATGCAGATGACCGAAGACAAAGGTCCAAAGAAAAGATCCAAAGGCAAAAAGAGAAAAAGGAACAAAAGAAAAGAAAGACGGTTCCAATTTGGAAACCTGTAACAAAATTGCATGTCATTAGAACAAACTCCAATATGAACACGAGGTCCTAATTTTTTATAAATTTGTGCGACTTACCGCCTTAATTTGCTGGAACAATGCCAATAGCAAAAGAAATCATAATATTCTCAGATTAAGAGCTGAAACAATAGAATTTTAACAATTATTTTTCAAATTAGGAACGTGGCGAATTCCAACAGAGTGAATCTTATTAAAAAATGACAACTCACCAGAAATAAACTATAATTCCACAAGAGGATAGTTGTGAAGACACAAACTATTATCCTTTAGGCCAAAATACTCTCATTTTTATGAGATTTATTGAAATTAAGTTACGAAGCCATGAATATCGACCATCCAGCCTCAACGCTAGGAAGAAAGGTGCTTTGACAGCTATACGTCAAAATGTCATTCACTCCGCGTTCCGAAACTTTTCGTTCAAAAATAGAATTAAAACCGGTGTGACGACGTTTGCAGAGCGCGTCGTTACATTACATCCCTCCCCAAAAAGAAAAAAGAAAGAAAGAAACTTCCTTTTCTAATGAAAATTATGAGAGTCCAGAACAAAATTCCAAAAAACCTCAAAAGACAAAATGTCTTGCAACATTTTTCAATAAACAAAAAAGGCAATGCGAAAGCATCTTGCATTGGGTATTGCAGAAATAATTATAAATTAAAGAATGGGAAAGCATTCCTAAAAATCAAAGAATGTGAAAACACTCGAAAAGTAAAGAATTAAGTTGAAAAAGAATTTCCAGTTTCAAATGGAAACAAAGGACACTATCCAACTTAATGGAATAACCGAAACCAAACTCAGAAAAGAGTAAAAACTTATTTCAACACAAAAGTGAAAATAAATCCTTCAATAAAACAAATTAAACAATCCCTACTCAATTCCATTCCAGATATCGATTAGGCAACCAACGCCGTCGAATCTAATCCTTGATCTTAACCAGCCTTCTAGCATCAATACAAAAGTGCGGTTGAGCTCCTACGCCACCGACTCTATACCAGCTATTCCTGAAACAAAAATATGAAACTAACAAGATATCGGTTAAGCACCAACGCTGTCGAATCTGAAAGAAAATCGGTAAAAACAATGAAGTTTTCCCACTGTCGGTTAGGTTGAAAAGCCGCCGACTTCAAATTCCTATTCCAACATCCAAAACGTCAAAACAAAATCACAACAAAAGTGTCGTAATAATATATTTATAAGCATTGTGATCGGCATAACACCACCAACTTTCCGAGCACAAGCAAAATATAAAGAAAATATGACAATTGTGACCAGTACAACACCACTGACTTTCTGAGCACAACCGCATAAGAAAAGTATGACATTTGCGACCGGCACAACACCACCGACATCCCGTGCGCAAAGCATAAAAAATGTAACAATGTATATAAAAACACAATCGTACAAAAAGAGAAAAACGACAATTACGACCGGCTCAACACCACCAGCTTCCCGTGCGCAAAGCGTAAGGTGTGACTATGTGTATGAAACACAATAGCACAAAAAATTGTAAAGTCCAGTAAGACACAAGTTTCCCAAAAAATGGTATAACAAGGTGTGTAAAAAATGCATAAAATGCGTCCAATCCGAGAATCTTAATACTAAGAAAATAACCCAGAACTGTACAAAAATAAAGTTCAAGAAACTTAATTTTCCATTCCCTAAGTGAGTGGAAATAAGTCAAGTGAATTTAATGTAGAAAATGAATATTAAATTTCACTCCTATATTAGAGTAGAAACTAAATTCCTAAATTTGTACAAAATATACAATATTAAATATACAAGTGTATAAAAATATATACAGGAAAATAATCCTATACAACAAAGATAAATAAAAATATAAGATCTTTTGATGTGGAACAATTTGTTAATATGGAGTAGAGTTACACAATAACCAGTCCTAAAATGACCTAAGTTATTTTTGAAGGAAACTAAAATTGAAATTAATAAATTGTTGTGAAGTTCCTAACATACATCTCCTTTCAACACCCCTCAACCTTTCAAACATCACCTCATAGTGGGGTCATACTTCAAACAAAGTACCAAAGACAAAGATAGACATTGTCAAAACAAGAATAATTTTAATATTTAATTATGTCTTTAATATGATAACGACCAGTATAGTTTTTATTAAGGTCTTTTAAAACATAAACATTAGAGGAAATTTTATCTATTATTTCACACTTAACAAACTTAGGTGCTAACTTAGCCGAAAAGAATGCAGGAGCATTAGACTGCACAAAACTTCTCCTCCACACTATATCTCCCACCTTAAAAGAAATGACCTTCCTTCCTATATTATAATAACGCGCATTACGCTTATAAGCTTTAAGCAATGAAGCTTGAACTTTTATAAAAATATCACTAAGTGATTTAAGTGAAAAAGCAAATGAAGATCTATCAACAACATCAAGTTGATTGAGGTTATCAAAAGAATTACTAAAACGGTGCAATGAAGCATCAAAAATAAGTTCTCTACCGAACATGAGAAAATTAGGAGTGAAATCTGTAGCTAGATTCACACTACTATTTAAAGCTAATTGAACATGAGGCAAATATTTTGACCAAGTTCTATGATCATCTTTAACAAAACAAGAAATACATGTTTCGACTGTTTTGTTATATCTCTCTACAGGATTATTTTGAGGTGTATATAAAGTATTATAAAATATTTTACTAATATTATAACTTTTTAGAAAATCTACAAATTGCTTAGCTGTAAATTGGCTTCCATTATCACAAACAAAAATTTTAGGTGTTCCAAACTTAAGAAATATTTCTTTTTCAAGTATCCCACAAATTACTTTAGTGGTAGCACTAGTCATAGGAAATATCCAACAATATTTTGTAAAAACATCTATGATTGAAAGTATATACTTATGGCCAATAACGTTGTTTAAAAGGTTCACCAGTAACATTAATTTTATGTTTAACTAAATGAGTAAGACCTAAGCCTCTCTTTTCATAAGAAATATTTTCAAAAAGTGAAATAATTTTATTTAACTCGTGTTTCTCAGAAGGAGAAAGTTCAGAAACAGAAGTAACTGCATTTACACAAGTAGTGGATTCATATTCAAAAGTAATATTATTCCATAAGTCTTTAGCAAGATTAAATTTCAACCAAAAGTCAAATCCCAAAATAATTGAAGGTTTAAAAGAAGGTATTATCAAAAAATCTACATTTTGAGTTAAGTTATCACAAGTGATAGGTAAAACCATAGTTCCAATAACATTGTGTGCAGAACCATCAGCAGTAACAGCGTTACCTTTATAAGGTTTAAATTTATAACCTAATTGCAAAAATGTTTGATGAATATTAGAACCGAGTACACAACTACAAGCTCCACTATCTAACAAACCTGAATAAAATTTATTATTAATATTAAAATTTAAATAAGGTCTAGTGTCTTTATGTTTAACAAACAAAACAGGAGCAGCCCTGATATTATTAAAGAAAACCTTCAAATAATCCAACCATTCATTAAATTCTTTCTTACAAGTGGCTTCATTCGGAGCACTGCTAAATTTTTTCAACATCGAGTCACCAGAGGTTTTATCAAAAACTAGGGCTCGATGGGACCTGATACGTTTTTTGACTGAACAGTATTTGAATTACAAACTTCGCAATTCTTCGTAGTGACGCCAAGCTTGTGACATTTAAAACAAATTACACCTGGAAATGTAGGGCAATTTTTATAAGAATGTCCAGAGGACTTACATTTTAAACAAGTTAAATCATCTGCTTTAACAGCACTAATTTGAGCAGAATATTTTTCTTTTTTAATACTTTTATTCTCACTCAAGTTCTTTCTTGACACAAAATTCTCTAATTCTCTGCTGAGGTTAATAAATTCGTCGATAGAAGAAATAGTTCTACCAAACACAAAAGGTGTGTAAATATTCAACATGTTATGTTTAATAATAGTTATGAGGGTAGCATCAAAAACAGGCATAGACAAACGGCTAGCCATATCCATTATGTCTGTAATAAAATCTGGTAATGACTCAGTTATCTTTTGTTTACGAGTACGGAGTTCATGTTCCAAATGATAATCAAATTCAATTCTATCAAAACGTTTCAACAACGCAGCCTTCAAATCCTGCCAAGAAGCAATACGAATACGAACACTACGAAACCATTTAAGCGCAGTGCCTGACAAAAGATCAGAGAATGAACTAACCAAAAAATATTCATTAAAATTTTTAAACAAGAAATATTCTTCCACTTGAGTAATAAATTCCCTAACGCACGATTTACCATCATACAAAAGCTTACTTCGTTTTAAATCAGGCAACTTAGTAACAGAAGGCAAGTTTTTCCTCAAATTATCATTCAATAAAACATTCATCATATTAAATGAAGATGCGGCTCTCAGACTATGATCACCAGCTCCTCGACTATTCGAAAATGGATCAACCACTTCAGATAAATCAGCCATGACATGAGGTATCTCATGAGTAGAAGTACCAACTGGAACATCACCAACAATATTCTCAAACAAAGGCGGGACCTGTATTTCCTTATCCATGTTTGATTTATAAAAGGATGTGAAAATCTAATAAAAAGTTGTATTAAATACACTATAAGTTTCTAATTAAAGTATCAATTAAAGTTTCTAATTAAAGTTAATTAAATTATGAATGAAGTTAATTGCATTGATAGCAAAACGCTAAACTCAAAAGTCAAACAAACTCATAGAATGGAATGTTATTGTTGCAAAAATTATTTAGGTCAAATGCCTATAAAGATAAAAATGCATTAGTGATTCACAAAATAAATTATTTATGTCTACTTAAGGTAAACAGCAAATATTCAAATATTACTATGTTTTCACACATGTGAATAAAGGTTAAGAACTAGTAATTATATAATATTACTAAGTGGAAAATCTTACCTGTAATAAACAAAAGCTATATAAGATAAAACAATTATAACAATAACCATGTTATACAAATTGAAACATTCACCTGTAATTGAGAGATACAAACAATAGTACTAACTTGTAGTATGATTAGTTTTGCAAAGTAAACAATAACAAAGATTTACTGTAATACACAGTTATGTAACAGTAAAATACATGAAGAAAACACTGTTCTTAACATGATAAGGTAAAAAATAATGCAAAGGTGACAAGGAATAAAGATATATGCACACTGTCATGTCCCTGTTCGGGCGCCAGATGTAATAATAAAAAAAAATGATTTTCTTTTCTCTGTATCTCCTATTTAAAAGAAATAGAAATAAAATTGGTTTGTAAGTACATTACCATAAAAGTTCGGGCGCCTTGGAGATACACATGCCTAGGATAATCAGCGGAGATTGGAAACTTTTAATCTGCCGGAGGTGAGCTAAATGAAACCAAACGGTGAGGTTTAAGGTTTTATTGTCCACTCCAGTGTGCATTTAGAAATAGTTGCAAGGATACATTCCTAATGTATATCTAACCTTAAATTTAAAATTAGAGTTTTATAAGCTAGGTCAATCTGATCCTATGTCAATATGATCTTATGTCACCAATGCATTTTTAGGTTATTTTGAAGATTAGATTTAAAATATAATTAAAGTAAGCTCACGGCATCCCTCGGCGAGTATATGTAAACACAGCAGCGAGAAAGCTCGTAGCAGGCGAAGTTTTCAGTTTAAGCCCATGCGGTACATCCAGGTTTGAGGCGAAAAGTCCAAACCCTCCATAAGGAAATGCAGATGACCGAAGACAAAGGTCCAAAGAAAAGAGAAAAAGGAACAAAAGAAAAGAAAGACGGTTCCAATTTGGAAACCTGTAACAAAATTGCATGTCATTAGAACAAACTCCAATATGAACACGAGGTCCTAATTTTTTATAAATTTGTGCGACTTACCGCCTTAATTTGCTGGAACAATGCCAATAGCAAAAGAAATCATAATATTCTCAGATTAAGAGCTGAAACAATAGAATTTTAACAATTATTTTTCAAATTAGGAACGTGGCGAATTCCAACAGAGTGAATCTTATTAAAAAATGACAACTCACCAGAAATAAACTATAATTCCACAAGAGGATAGTTGTGAAGACACAAACTATTATCCTTTAGGCCAAAATACTCTCATTTTTATGAGATTTATTGAAATTAAGTTACGAAGCCATGAATATCGACCATCCAGCCTCAACGCTAGGAAGAAAGGTGCTTTGACAGCTATACGTCAAAATGTCATTCACTCCGCGTTCCGAAACTTTTCGTTCAAAAATAGAATTAAAACCGGTGTGACGACGTTTGCAGAGCGCGTCGTTACATAGTTTCCTTTATTAATAAATAAAACTGAAGTTAGCAACGGGCGTCAACATGTCGTTCTGACAGTTATCAACTTATTTGAATCGCTTAGTAAGTAGGTACAAGTAGGTACATTTGCAATGAAATGAGAAATTCTTGCGAAGTTGGATCCTTTTTGTGTATTAACTTTAAGTTTAATATGATTTTTTTCAAAACTGCAAAAATGATTCAAGCTCTCAGGTTCATTTACGTTAAAATTTAAATTAGGAATTTACGTGCAAAACAA
Source organism: Eilema griseolum (assembly GCA_963662185.1). Classification (NCBI taxonomy): domain Eukaryota; kingdom Metazoa; phylum Arthropoda; class Insecta; order Lepidoptera; family Erebidae; genus Eilema; species Eilema griseolum. The sequence goes on along the minus strand of OY759231.1, from coordinate 20,453,592 downwards.
TATTGCAAAAAAGATTCAAAGAGCGTTGGATCATTTTTGTAAAACTGTAATAATAATTTAGCACTGCGCTTAAAATATTTCAAAAACGATCCACATCACTTGAATCTTTTTAGCAAAACTTTAGCTGGGTCAAATTGATTAATTTAGAAATATGCTTAAATGATCTTCGATAAGTTTGTCTATTTAACCAGATTATCCTATAAAATAGAATATATTTCCTTACAAAACATACAATTTTATTGTAATTACAATAAATTGCAATAAAAAACGGGACTTAAATGCATTAATAGCCATTTAACTAAAGTTTTCGATATAAAAATAATTTTTTGTTTAACATTTTATCGGCAAGATAGAATATTTATAATAATTTTTATACATATTAGCCGTGAATCATTGTTTAAAAATTAAATATTACGTATTTCTATATTTCATGTGGTCTGAATCAATATAGTTATGTAATCGAATGTTATTTGGAAATGAGTTAAAATGATTCATGACTTTTGAAACATTTAGGCAATATATTTTTGTTATATTTTTTATGTTGTATAATTGTTCCAAGTAATATGAATCATTATAGCAAAAATAATTAATACATGACAAGGCAACCCAAGATAATGCAAAAATGATTCAAACAGCTTGAAACACTTATGTATTTTAAAAATTGATCTTCGACATGTCAGCTGTGGGTTGGATCATTTGGACTTTCGCCAATTTTTATGATAGAGTTACGAGTCTTTGATATGTTAAAATATACCTTATCTGGAGAGCATAGGCCACAAAATCTCGAAATTGTCAAGGTTGTGGGTTGGATCATTTTTGCTTAAATCGGTCCATTTGATGCTGCCGTTTCTATACTTGAGCATATTATCGAAGAAACAATGTTTTTATTTTCATTAGGAAAACACACTGAAGAATGTGAAGTCCTTTTAAGTACTTTTGACTGATTCTGAAAAAAAGGATGTAAGCAGATAAAAAAACAAATGACCATCGGGAAAACAAATGAGAAACAGAAAATATGCGTTTAATTCAATTAAATGATCCTCACCTCTGCAACAGTTATACTCCCACTACATTTTTTTAATCTGTAATCTTTGCGCCTCCAAATAGTAGCAAGATTTTTATATGTTTTTATTAAATAATACTGATAACCATTATTAAGTAACACTTTCCCACGACCGCGTTTTACAATTTCTATTTCACCGAAACAATTAGCCGAAGATGAATCTACCATTTTTAAATATTATTTATTAAATAAACCACCAAATAGCTTTATCAACAATCAAACTGCTGGGGCCTAACCACAACCTCTTAAAGCAGTATTATTTCAGTCTAATTTCGTGTTTTGGTACCACGACGTCTTAAAACAGTATTACAATAATGTCGTTTAAACCTAGCAGTTTTGTGACGTCATCCATAGGTTTTGTTCATTTTGTTCATTCAGCGTCAAATATGACATTCTTTAAAAAGTCACCCGTTATACATTTACACAATAATATTGAATAAATAATATTATACTTAACGCCAATTCACGCAATCGGCATCGTATGGAGTTACGAGAGGAATGCGACTCCTTCCATTTCACGATGCTGGTTCATTAAACAAAACAGACTCCCACAGAGTGATGAATAGAGGCCACTCTGCTGAAAAGCCCTAGAAAATTTACAGAGTTCTTCGTAAAGACTAAGGTAAGCCCTGTGGGTAAGCCCATATTTACCTTGATTAAGTACATACACACTTAAACGTTGTAATGTGTGATTAACCACTATTGTTATTGTAAATATATAATGTAACTACTCATACTTATACATGGTTATTTTTTCTAGGTGTTGATTGTATTACCATTTTATTTACCATTTTGATTCCAAGATAACAATATGATTAGCTAAGTCGAATATACGGATATAATTAGTGAAGTCGGATACATCCAGAGTCACAGGACAAACCGAGGGAACAACCACGGAACAAGAACAATAATAAGAGTTCAGCGGTTGGTGAAAAGGCTGCATTATGATCCAGACACTAATTTAAATATTTTACAAATGTAATTGTTTTTTATTGTATTTAAAATAACAAGTTCTTATAAATTAATAACGTAAGTACAAACTGTGTATTATTTGAAACTATGGGGACATTATCATTATCTAACGACCGCTGTGGTTCGGCCGCGGTTTCGATTACCGCTCATGGCAAATATCTATTAGGCTTATTTAATTAGTATTCGAGCTATTATATATGATCTATAAGAGCTCTACCTCATTAAGATACCATGGCGATGTTGCCAGCTACGTCTCTTGCGCCGGCACTTAGCGACGACGGTACGGTAACGCCGCCGCCGCAAAGTTGGAAGCGTGGCAACGTACTGCAGCTCTCTACGTGACTTCTGGATACTCTGATGGCCTGGCGACGTTACTGTGTTACCACTATAATGTACACGTGTGAACTGCTCCTCGCTCACTCAGCCGCCAGTCAGCTACCATTACTTAACGACGTAGACGAAAAGTATCTCGATGCCTAAGATCAAGACGTAAACGAACTAAATGTCCAGACGCCATGATCACTCGAATTGACGGCCTTCGGAGGCTGGGCATTGTACAGGGAGTAACTAGGCCTGCGCCTGGTGACGTTACCATGGTGTCTTAATGAGGTAGGGCTAAGCCAATCCAAAAGAAAAGTCAATGAATTCTCAAGCATGCATGGTCTCAGAGTGAGTAGGTGATGTGACAGACGTAGTGCGCATGTCTATTTTAACGTCATCGACATGATTTCGGTTCCCATAGCAACAATCTTTTTAAAATAACAATTTACCAAACTAGCTGCGCGCCCTGGCTTCACTCTGGTGCAAATATAGACATCCTATATAGAAATCCTGTGGATGGTTTTATGTCGGACGTGGGTCGGTGTGATGTGATTATAAATGCCCAGACAATTAAAAACATCTAATTACTAATGGCGTTATATTTTGTAAGGTTTAGTTAATAAAGTATAAGAAAAAAAATTACAGTGGCAAATAAAATGTTACATATACATCTAAAATTCACAATTGTTTTAATGTCAGAGAAAATATTGAATATGAATCGAATTTTTTCACAGAGGTTCAACACAACACTCCTCCTCGCAATGATAAAGCGTTTACTTAGTTCCAGATGTCGAGGTCCTGGTACTCCTTTCGTTAACACATCGGCCAACATTACGTCATTATGTCTTTGTACGTACACTAATACTTCCACTTTGTAAATGCTCTTTCAAAAACTGAATTTAAGGGCGATATTTCGTTTGATACTTTATGATAGCATTTTCCCATAGCTTCAATACTGCTTGGTTGTCATTGAATATCATTATTTTATCTTGCTTCACTGCTGTTATGTTTTTCAGCAGTAGCCTTAGATGGAGAGCTTCATTCACAATTTCTGATGGCGATATACCTATATATTCTGCTTCAGCAGTTGAAATGGCAGCTGCTCCTTGCTTCTTGGATTCCCAGCTTACAACCATTCTCTGCTACCATTTGTTATAATATTTGCGTGACATGCTCATAAATGCTCACAACATAAACATAGTAAATTACCTACTAACTAATAGCTTTATTTTTGCGCTGGAAAATAAAATATTACATTGATTTTTATAGGTCCACGAATTAAAATTATTTTGTCCATCTGACAGCTATTTTTACTTTTTTTTAATACCTTGGCAGTCTGTCGCAACTACGTACAAAAAAAACGTACTTTGAAACGGGGTAGAATTTTAATGGCGACTATATTTGTCTCACTCAACTTCCTAATCTGTCTCGCTCGTTCCTTAAAGAAATGTCATCTGTCTGACATGTATCTGTCACTTTGCATTTTGAATGTCTAATCGTTGTATTCAATGTTTTTCTTTGAATGTTATTAGTGAAATAATTGTGATAATAACTGAATTTTATTATAATTTCTTTAAGGACGTTCTCTAGGTAAGACTGTTTTATACATTGTTTATTAAAATGAAGTATAGAAAGTGTGAAATATGTGGTTTAAAATCTGGAAGAAAGGACGGCAAAAAACGGTTTTTCATGGCCAGATTTCCTATGAATGAGCTTCGGTGAGTAGTATGTTATTCAAATTATCAATGGTTTGTAGATTTTATGGCATAAAAACAATGAAAATTATAATTGTGAACAATAACCTGTAGGAAAATAGTGTGGTAGAATTATTTTCATAATTGTATATCGACAAAAAATTATGACAAAAAAAAGTTCATTTACTATGTCATTATTTTTGTTTCAGCTAATTGCTATGTGTACAAGGTACAAAAGTGATTAAAAACAAAGGCAATAATGAAGCAAGCGTCCTGATATTAAAAAAGGTCATAATGCACTACTACGAGCTGCAGAATTGATTGAAGAAGAAATGCGGCGCAGAAATTACAAATATTTTTAAAATAATGTTTTTCAATAAATAAATAATTTTATGAACTTATCATTTTAAAAGCCCAACTTAGCCTATATTCTGTTTTTGTAATTAAATGTACTGCCTCCGCGAATTTAGACGCTTATTCATTTTCAACATATAACTTGTTTGACGCAGTACTTTAGTTCAAAAATGGAGTATAGCGTCTGTGAAAATATAAAATTATATTATAAAAATCAGAGACCACTATTTATCGATATCGATTAATGTAGTCGATATCGATAAATCAAATAATATTAAGGGCACATCTCTATTTTCCCCTTATGTTGGCAATTCTGTACCAATGGTTACAGTTGTTAGGTTGGCTACGTTCAGTTAGCCCTGATTTGACATTTCGTAAGATTATTTTGCACTATGGAAGTCCCGTCTCTTCTTACGTAGTATTGTATTCTCTTTGTACCTTGGTTTTAAAATAAATATTCAGCCAGTTATTTAAAAAAGGTAAGTATTTCCTTAGAACGTTTAACAAATTACTTAAAAGTTGATCCATTTACTGTGAAAAAGAGATGGTGCTATACAGTACGTATAGCGGTGTCTCTTTTCCTTGTTTGCAGGCTCAATAATAACCTTACTCAAATTGGTACCATGAGCGTATAACAAAGTTTTGTTTGATTCCTGCCTATTGACAGAAATGAATGAACTATTTATAATAGTTGTCTATTCCCTGCTTCACATTAGAGTTGTGCTGCGGAGACAAAAATGTCAGAGCTCCTTCGTAGGTTTTTGCGAAAACCCGGTTTTTATTTTTCAAATCTTCCGGCGATTCAACTCAAGTATTTTTCTTTCTTTCATACAATGCAATTATATTTTTTTGTTTATAAATACACTATTATAAGTAGGTACATTTAAATGTACAATAATACATTTTAATCGCCTAAATCCTCGGAGTGTTAGGCAGCGGAGGATCAATACCCACATGTCACCAATCATTATATTTTTATATTTATATTCAAGGGATAACTCTATTACCGTATTCCGGGCACTAAGTGGGCAATAAGTTGATTGTGTTGGTGTAATAATCATTAAACAAGAATAAATTAAACATTTCATATATAGATTTGTTTGAATATTAGGACGTTTTACATATTTTTATAAGATTATTATGATAATAATAGTAGCACTGTGTCTCTATTGGTAGATTTAATGTTCACGGATGAATATTTGAAAAAAAAAATTTTTTAGACTTTTAAATATAAGTTCGACATAACCGGAGTATGCACGGAGCCTACCGAAGATAATTTAAAACCGGGGGAAAATCACCGGATACTGAAATCTTCTCTGTAGTCAAGCCCTATACCTAATGTCAGTAATTTCTTTTTAAAAGACCATGGAGATTTTTTTTCAAAAAAGGATTTTAGATAATAAGTTCTTACTTTGAAGTAAAATACTCGTATTTTCTAGGTACTTTATTTTTAAATTTGTTTGTTAAATATTGAATAAATTTCTATGAGTTTTACTATGAAATTTATACCTGCATTTATAGGCGTATCTCTAGGTGCGAGTACCTAATCTCACTGGGTGACAAGTCCGCAGTTACATATAGCTCAGTGACCTCCGTCCTCTGTGAGTGCGGGCCTTAGGTTGACGCTACCCTAAAAGAAGCTGGGAGAAGACGGGGATACTGTGGTTCCCACATCGAGAGGTCTAGCTAAAGCCAGGGGATGACACAGCGTGGGTGAGGAAATTGCCTGATTGATCCATTTTAATGAAATCGCATGCGGTTTTAGTTGGTTTGAGTTCGATATAACGGCCTCGCTGACCACGTAGTGGGGTTCCCGTGGAACACGAAAAAAGGTGCTTAAATTGTTAGCTCCATCATTTATTCTATAAGTTAATGTGTATAAATACGGTTTACTTGCTTTTTGGGTTACGAAAATGATTTCTTGAACAGTATTTTGCAAAACAATAATATATCCGTTGGGTACCTAGCAACTTCTTTAAAATCGCTCAATTTGACATAAAAACAATATTGTTAAAAACAATACGACTCCAAAATCACGTCATGGTACGAATTGAATGAACTAAAATTGAAGTGACGTCACAAAAGCACTAAGCAGGAATACATTGTATGCATAATGTACGGTTGTGGTACGGATATAAGCAAGATTGCTTTAAGCTTGAAACAAAACACTCCTGCAATAAGACTGTTTTGTACACGGTTGTAGTAGGCCCCCTGGTGACAGTGTCATTTATTAACATTTATAATCACTAAGGACTCTAAGGAGGTAAGTATGTACTTACTTCATTATTTTCAAGTGGCCAGTATAAATTAGCATGGTTGTACAAATAACCCTTCAACAAGGTTGCCTGATGACTAGTACAACTGGTTGTACAAACGCTACAGCAGTGTATCATTTGTACAACTAGTTGAACTACATAGTTGTACTTCAGTACCAGAGGGCCCAGGGGATCCCAGTGAACTCGTCGGTTCACCAGAATCCCCTTGAAATAAAAATAAGTTTAAAGATGTTTCCCTTCCGTGCACTTTCATAACTAAGTTTTGTTAACTGGTTAAGAAAAACCCTTTTTTATTATTGTTTTCACAACTGGTTTTTAAACAAGAATACGAAGTGTTCATTCATAACTGACAATCACAAATAGTTAAGAAACGAATAATTCCGTGGCTGGCGTGAATAAGTTGACAAGTCTATAATGACAATTTTACAGGGCGGCCATTTGAAAGATTGGACGTTTCTGGTAAATCGGTAAATTTGTTAAATTTAAGAGTATGTATTGTTTTAAACCCTATTGAAATATATTGCCTATTGTCCACCTCTTTTCATTGGCTAGATTAAATCTATGCAATATTGATCCCGACAAATTAAAAAGTAGACCGAATGACATTTTTTTTTTATTCAGTAATTGAAATAATTAACTTGAATTAAAATGATGATTACTTGAAACTAAAATTGCTCAACGTAGTTTTCCCAATGCGAAATTGATTGGAATATCACCATTTAGTAACTGTAATTGTATCCCCATAATATCATCGTCGTTATCTATATATATTTTTCTTCTCTTCGATGTTGTCTTGAAACTTGATCTTTCTAGTTTTGTTAAACCTTTTAATAGATTTATTAATGTTGCATTCTTTTATTTACTTCTTTATTCAATTTCGAATGATAAGACTCTGCAGTATTATTGGTGCGGTGTCTTTCACCAAATACGCACAAAATTTCACTGAATTTATCAGTTAGCCAAAATCTTTCAACGTACTTTAAGAAGAGTAACATTTTTTTGCTATCACTGCTTTCAGATTTAACATACTCCAATCCTTCTTTGATGCTTTCATGGGGTATCAAAGGTAGAGCAGCAATTAATGCAGCGATCCGCTTTTCTCCTTTCGATTTTAAGCCTAAATTTTTGGCCTTCTTCCAAATCGCCCTCTTCCAATGATAAAAACAACCACGCAATGTTACATGTGGAAAAGCGCATAAAATAGCATTTATTGCGGCTTTCTCGAAATCAAGATGCATTATTTTAGGATTGAAATTTGGTAACTGTGATTTAATTAAATCGAACACAATCGAATATGATTCCTGTTTTTTGTTCGGCATCAATACGTATGTCAGCGGTACAACTTTTGTAGTCGTTATAGTACTCCCGATATCTCCATGTAATATGTACAATTGTTGGAATGGTTTCGGACAACAAGAAAAAGTGGCATCACCGAAATATTCAGTAACATCAGCAATGATCTCTCTAGCACTTTTTGAACAAAAGACAATGATTCGCGATCCTTCATAAAAATAGTTTGCCAAAACCAAGTGTGCAAATTTGATGGGAACTTCCACTTCTTCAAAATCGCTATGAACTGTTTTTTTAACTCCTAAAGATTTATTTCTTATTGTATATAAGTTGTGTTGTATGCTCGAAAACGACGGTATTTGCGTAACCATGTTCAATCCTTTACTTTCTAAAATATCAACACTATCCTTATAAAGTTGTGTTATAGGCAAATCAGTGTTTTTGACTTTGTTTTTCAAAGATTCAATTTCATTCGCAACCTCAATTTTGGAGAAATCAGATGCACATGAATGATTTTTTTTACTTGTCACCTTTCCATCCTGAAAGATTTTAAAAATGTTAATTTGTTTTTGAAAAGTTCTAGGAGCGTGGAGGTTTACGAAACAGGACTTTCATGAATGTTGACTTACCTTAACAATAATATTTCCGGTACATTTCTTTTTTTTGTACTCCGCACATCTCCATAAAACCGCTGCAGTTTTTTTAAAGGTTTTGACTCTGTAGAAAAAATATACATCATGCACCAATATAGTGGTTTCTGGTAATATAGTGCAAATCGCTTTCTTCGTCTTACGTATCTCCCATTTTAACAAGATTTAATTTTACTCACAAGCAATCAGGGACGGAGCACTATTTCATTAGAACAGAACACATCTAATTCTAGTTATAGGGTCAGGAAATACTCAAAGATTAATTGTCAAGAAATACTCAAAGATTAATTGTCAAACGATAAAGAAACAATACGTTGAAAGTTCTTGAAAAAAAGGTGCACTTGAAAAGATTCAATTACAGTGAAGCACGTCAACGAAAGACCAAAAAGATTTTGTGCTCAAAGGTGGACCACGGTTAAATAATAATTTCCTATGGTTCACCTTAGTTCACCTGGTGGACCACGGAAGAATATCTTTGCCCGTGGTCCACCAGGTGGACAAAATGGGTGAACCACGGGTAAGACCGGGAAAAATCTGACGAATGACAGTAGCAAACGAAATATCACGTGACATAAGTATATCATGTCGCTGGTCTCAAATGAAATAATATACTACGATAAAAAATCCTTTGTTCCCGTTGTGTCACACCATTTTGTGTAACACTGTTACCCATTGGTAAAAATATTACCGATTAGTAACACTGTTACTCAATGCCACATTTTTTTTCCCTTTGAGTGACGAGTGTTACTCAACAGAACGCTGTGTTCCCATTTAGTTCCACCTTTTTGTGTAAAATCATTGTTCATATACATTGTGACTTAATACGCGGTGGGACCACAACAATCTAGACTCAATAATTTTAGCCTGTTGTCTGCAACCTATTACGTAAATAATAGGGGTTATTTATCGAAAACAAAGTGCGCCAAGGAGTTCATTGTTCAATAATGAATTAATAAAACCATAGAAATCAAAAATATATTTTTTGATAAGTACAACCATTTAGAGTATTTTTAATGTCAAATAATAATATTTAAACACATAAGTCATTGCAGAAATCATAATCAAATTTATACCTGTAGGTACCTATACTATTTTCGTTCCCGTCGTACCGTATGCACCATTGACCTGTACCATCAATGGTGCAGATGAGACTAATTAGTTTCATTTGCACCATTAATATTGATACAACTACCTCACCATACTTTCCTTGTCCCCGTCCATCGTACCGTATGCACCGGTGAGACTAATTAGTTTCGTTTGCACATGTTTGCACCATTATTATTTAATTTAAATAAAAAAAACCAATGAACGTCGCAAAACATGTGAACATCGCCTTGAAAAACAAATGAATATCTTGAAACATGTATGCGTGCTGTATGGTATGCAGCAACATGTAAAGGATTATTTGAAAACTTAAAAAACTGGCGAAATGTGGGTGCTAGCACCTCTGCCTACCCCTTCGGGGATATAGGCGTGAGTTTATGTTATGTTTATGTTATGTTATGTTTAAAAAACTATGTACAAGTTTAAAATCATTAGGGAAATGAAGGGGTGGAAAACCAAAAAAAAAACAAATTTTAATGAACGTAGGTAAAACAGACTTTCCGGAAAATGAAATAATGACACTACATTTAAAAAAACTTGTAAAAAAGTCCTCAGTCCACACACAGTATACACCCTTTTTTTCCGTGGTCCGGTTCGGTGGTCCGGTTGACCGGACCACGGGTAATCAATTTTTTCCGTAGTACGGTCGACCGGACCAGGGGAGATTACTTATTTTCCGTAGTCCGACCGGACTTAACGTAACAGAAACAAATGAACATCATTAAAAACAAGTGAGCATTGACAAAAACAAATGAACATTGGAAATACAATAATTTAGCATGCGTCGTGATATTCCTCCACATCGCAGTCATCACGTGGTAATGTCCCCAGAAGGCTGGCAGCAATGCCACGTTCAATGGTGTTAAGTTAAAAAACAGCAAAATACATTTCTTGGTTTCATACTTTTATCTAGGTAACTGTACAATCATAGCTGTTTTGATAAATATATCGAAATGGGCTAGAATAGTTACCAAACTGCTAATGATTCAAAACAACATATCATAAAGTGTGTAATTTGCGACTAAATGCGGAACGTTTCAAATTTTGTATGATTTGCTACACAATGTACGAAATGTTACAAAAGTTGATATTTTGCGAAAGTTTATAATTTGCGATTAAATGCAGAACATTTCAAATGTTGTATGATTTGCTACCAAATGTATGAAATGTTACATCAGTGTAAGTTTTGCGAAAGTTTAAAAAATGCTAATAAATCGACAGTACCGATCAAAGTTCATTCCTCACCACTTTGTCATAGGCCTATGGCATATGGCATAAGCAAAGAGATTACGACAAATAAGTTTACATTATCATATTTTCTTAACCTTTGACACTTTCCTTTATACCTACGTATAATTAAACAAACAAACATTATATTCGTTTGTTAATCACTGTGTAACGTTTTAACAGATTTACCTGAAATTTGACATAAAAAGTGGGTTTAAAAGCCCAGAGAAGAACATAGCTACATTGTCAAAAAGAAATACCAGGAAAGTTGCCCTTTTCCAATATTTTAAATATCTTAACAACTTGTCGAGAGTGAAAGTGCGTATAGTGTAAGTCATGTTAATGCATAACAATTTTACCATGATCATATTTTCTTTGCTATGATGCTAATAGAAAATCTTGGCTTTATAACGTATCAAAAATAATTGTCGGGGAGGGCTGAACAGAACGGATTTCTTATTCCGGTCTGTTAGATTAATCTAACAAAAAAAAGATTTTTCGATTAATCTAACAGACCAGAATTTTTTTTCCGGATAGTCCGACCAATCGAACTAATAGTCTAACAAAACGGAATAGAGGGGCAATACTTATCTTTTGGGCGAAAAAAAAGCCAGCACTCTGATACCGAGATGCATCGACAAGCCGTTTTGCACTCTCCTTATATTCATTTTTGTTTGAATTAATTATTATTTTTTACTTATTTAATGTTGGCAAGTTTTTCTAATGCATGACCCAACACAATGTCTTCATTGATGAGCTGTAATTGTATGTTGAGTATTGCATTATCTTTATCTACGTCTTCCCGTTTACGTTTTTTACTGTCGTTCTTTTTGGTTTTTATATGTGTTTCTTTGTCTAATTTTTCCAAATAATTTAGGACACGCAATATGTTTACCGTGCTTTTGTTTATTGCACGGTTTATTTTAGAATTCCAACTTTCAACTGAATTATTTGTTCGATGTCGATGACCGTACACACTAATATATTGCCGCAATGCACTATTTATCCAGTTTTTCTCAAAATAAGTGAAAAAGTCATTCATCTCAGTTGTTGCTTCCGATTTAATGTAATTCCAACCCTCGATTATTCTTTCATCGGGCAGAAGTGGTAATCTGGAACATAAGGCTATAATACGTCTGTCCACTGCTGATTTTGTATAACCAAGACTTTTGGCTTTACGCCACACGCACCGTGACCAGTGGTAATAACATCCGACCAGTGTCACCCCAGGAAATATTTTGGTAGCAGCATTAATAGCTGCTCTTTCGTAGTCACAGTGTACAATCAAAGGATTCCATGACAAGTTTTTTTGCAGTAATGTAAACACTATTTCGTAACTAGCTTGGGTCTTGTTGTTCATAAGAACAAATAATAATGGTATTACATTAGTTCTTTCGATTGAGCTATCGATTTCTCCATGCACAGATAATAATTGGTAAAATGGTTTCGGGCAACTTTGATAAGTTGCATCAAAAAATATCTCTTTTATCCCATGAATTAGAACTCTGCTTTCGTAGGAGCAAAATATGTTGATTCTATTATTGTCACAGCTTAGTCTGTTAAAATAAAATTGGAAAATTTTGTTGGTACTTGAATTTGATCAGCTTTTTTGCATCTAACGTCATAGACCTTATCATAGTTTTGAGTGGCCAGGTTCACAGTTAAAAGGAGGTAATAATCACCTACGCAAGCAGGTGAATTAAGTCTACTAAATAGTATACATAAATACCCTGGGTGAATTCGCTCAAGTGAATTAAGTTTACTAAACAGTGTACATAAATCACCTAACTGAAAATAATAGAAACAAGTGAATTAAGTCTACTAAATAGTATACTTAATTACCCTGGGTGAATTAGCCAAAGTGAATTAAGTCTACGACACGATAATTTTGAGGTAGTTGCGTTTTTTAAGTAAACGGTTTACATATGCCATAAAACTTGACATTCTCAGGTCACTTTCTTTGTACTCCGCTTTAATGTACTCCCAACCGTCTAATATCGAAGTTTCCGATAATAAAGGAAGAATAGCACAAAGCCCTACAATTCTTCGCTCTTCTTTGCACTTATAGTTTAATCTTTTTGCTCTACGCCACATATTATGGGTCCAGTGATAAAAACAACCTTTAATTGAGACATCTGGATATGCTGCTGTTATAGCGTTACATAAAGCGACTTCGAAGTCGCAATGTAATATGCTAATTTTTAAGTCCGTTAATTTTGTTTTTAAAAATTCGAAGAGTATTGAATAAGTTATTTGCTTTTTATCAGGCATTAAGGCGTAAATTAATGGTTTCGTTAGAACTGTGTCTTCTGAGCTGCCGAAGTCCCCGTGGATAGTTAACAATTGATAAAATGGTTTGGGGCAACTTTGAAATGTAGCATCTATGAAAAATTCTTTTGTGTTAGCTCGTTCTGATAGTGACACCTTTGAACAAAAAACAAGCATTCTGTTATTTTCATCCTCATATTCACACAGAAGAAAATCTCTATGTATTTGTGGCACTTCAACCTCTCTGTAACATCTAAATACAGTTTTTGAAGCACCAATTGCTTTATGTCTGGTGTCATAAAGTCCGCTTTTTAACTTAGAGAGTTTAGGCATTTCGGCAACAAAATTTAGTCCCTTGTCTAACATTTCACAAAGAGAATCCTTATAAAGTCGAGTTATCGGTAAATCACTTTCAGCTGCTTTAATCTTTAATTTATTAATTTCCATTAAAATCTGATTTTGTGAGCCATCCATTACACAAGTATGGGGTGTCTTTTTTAATATGTTGGTATCCTGAAATCAAATCAATAAATAAAAGAATAGGTAAAAACTTAATAGGTCCCACACATAGGATTACGTAGTTAACAGTGAAGGGGATCAGGCCTTTGTCCACAGAACAGCAAGTGATAGTCCCAAATTTATTCTACGTCTGGGTGTTAATTTTATCTATAATATAATAAAAAAAAATCTATATAATATAATATGTATATCCGTTGTCTAGATCTTATACAAAAGTGTAAAGTATGTTTAATTTGGGCTAGATGGCGTTGTGTGACATGTCCCACAATATTTATTATATACCTACCTACTATTATTTCTGTACTAATAATGTAATGAGGGGAATGTGGTTAGTACTCACTTTAAACGTGATGCTCGCTTTGCACTCCTGTCGTTTATAATTGGTACATCTTAAATAAGCTGCACCATTTTTAAACATCCGTACTTTAGAATATTGGTAATTTTCATGTAAATAAATTATACCCCCGTTTTTCTTAAATTTTTCAAAAGGCAGATTCTCACTCATTCTTCTGGATGTCACTCACGGAAAACCTGTTATTAATTATTTTGTATTGATATAGAAAAGCAGGATGTACAGAAAATTCAATGACATACTTCAATTCAAATTAATCAACACTTACCTTTTTCACAAGTAGCCAGTTATATAAACATTAGATACTAAAGGAGTACTTACCATTCGTCGTATTATAAGGAACTATTTTATGATCCAAATTTTGTTACTAACGGATCAACTATAAGTTGTGCCGTTAGGATAAAAAAGAGTTGACCCGTTTATTTCCTAACGAATCAACTGAATAGTTGATTCGTTAGGAATAAAAATAGTTGATTAGTTTTAGTTGATCAGTTTTAGTTGATCAGTTTTAGTTGATCAGTTTTAGTTGGCCGGAGTGGAAAAAGGGGTTTTAAATATTGTTTTAGGCCAATTTTAAAACTATGACAGTAAATTAGAGAAAATCCTTACAGTTTTGACAATATTAGACTTGTCAAGTTGTTCACTGACGAGTTATCAAGTTAATCACCGAATTATCAACTTGTTCTCAGCTACTATAAAAGTGTTCACAGTAGTTATCAACTTAAGCACCATCAAAAAAGTATTGTTTTCTTGGGCAAGCAATGTTTTTATAATACATGATACGTAACTGACAAAAAAGGGAGGTACTTAGTCACACTAGTACGGCCACGGATAAATAAAATGAACCATAGTCACATCAGTGTGGTAGTGAGGTGTGACTACGGATCGGTTGGGCTTACTATTTGTACATCATTATAAATTTAAAAAAAAAGTAACTAGATGAAAATTAAAATCAAATGATAATGATTCTATCAGTTTCATATCGTAAAAGAAGTAATCACTGTAGAATGATCAAGTGCTTTATTAAACAGAAATAAAAGGAATACAATTAAATTCAATAACTTAGATATCTTCATCTTCATCTGGGTTGTCCTCGTCCAAATCTGGATCAGTGTTAGATGTCGAGGGGTCATTGCCTGTTTTAAGTTGCAAATAAAAGTCTTTGAAAGGCTCGTCGATTAAATCAAGGACATCCAACAAGTCCTTTTTTTTTCAATACTTATTGGTAAAGTCACCTGGGATATTTGACTCAGTCTGAATGTATGAATGGTTGGCTTTCCTCTTTTTTTTAAACTAATTGTTTTAAAATCACCTTCCCGATCCAGGTTGTCTTTATAATGTAATGTACCTATGCGGTTTTTATCATACTGAAGCCATTTAATTGGTTGCCAGTGAAATTTCTCCCCTGGGTCGTCTAGCTTTTTGATTGCAAAAGGTCCCTTCTTAGATTTTAATTCGCCAAAATTCAAAAAATCTTTCATTGTCATCAAAATTACCTTTAATGGTTTCTGAATTTTGCAAGTTCTTACTAACTGCGCCCAATCATTTAAGTGATTGATTCTCGTGTTGGTTTTTTTTCGCTCTTTCTATAATGGAGTGGTCAGAGTCACACTCCATATGTGTATGCCCACTTAATAGGAATTTGTGGTTAATCTTCTGCAGCGTTGGGTGATTGTTGAGCAGAAACAAAAACATCATTGCCACAATGTTGTTTTTGTTTTGACCACCACAAGTATCAGAATAAAACGTAACTTCTTCGATTCCTGATGGTAAATTGTTGCAAAAGTGCCATAAGCACGAAGCTATTTGGTTGGCTCCCCGAGCTCCTATCGTTTCATCCCACATGTAGCAGGTCGCTTCATTAGTTGCCAAATCGTGTACAGTTAAATTGAAAGACCATAGCTGCCTTTTGTAGAACGACACTGACGTATTAAGATATGGTGTAGGTAGGCACTGTTGAAGGTCAAAGGTGAAAGCCATAGAAGACGAATTTGTTTTGACGATGTCTTTGTCCACCCTTTTTTCTAAATAAGCCTTTTCAGCTTGAGTTTGGTGCAAATTTAATTCAGACGTCAAGTTTATTTTATCTTGTTCATTTGCAATTTTTATTTTTGAGTTAAGTGTATCACACGTATTGCAAGTGTCTTTAGATGGCTTTTTAAAAGATAAATTTAGGGAATGGAAGCAGCTGGAATATAATTTTAAAGAGACAGGATTTGGAGAAGTGTTCTTATACTCTCTATACATTTTTGCTATCGAAAGTTCAACGCCTAAATATTTCTTACCAGTCGACTTTCTACAATAATGGCTCTCATAACTGGGAAAGCTCAGTATGTGGTCTTTAACAAGCTTTAAATCATCAATTGATTTTTTATTTTTAGGCGGTTTACGACCCCGCTCATCCTCATCAACGATACCATTAGGAGATAATTTCTTTTTCTCTATTTCTTTTTCTTTTTACTACATTAAGAAATCCTTTGGTCTCTCCTAATATGTTGCATAAACAATCCTTGCAAACTGGTTTCTCTTCATTAAAAATTTCTAGCGTGTATTTACAATAGCAATCTCGGTTTGATGTTCGAATGCTTGTTATTTGCGATTTTTTTTTGGTAAAATCGTCACTGACTTGGAAATAAATGCTGCTCTTCTGTCTCTGCTTCCTAGTTTCCAATAATTTTCAAAACATTGAGTTTGTTCAGTCAACGTGAATCTTTCAGCACATTTTAATCTACATAATTTCAAGTGTTTTGACTTTCTTTCTTTCACTTCTTTGCCTTATTGTTATATAACTCTTTCCTGTATACCCTTAAATGCATGAAGTTTTATTTTAGTAAATAAAAAATGAATTCTATAGTAAAATTGGGCATAGAATACAGGAAAAATAAAAAAAAAAATCATAATCAATTATTTGTATTTATTTTTATAAAAATACCACTTGTGCCGTTTACGGCACTACATGCATTTGATTGTTACAAACGTTTGTGTAACTGATTAAAACAATCTTTATTTTTTTTCGAACATAAATGAACTCTGCATTTTGCACACATGATTACTGTTTTTAAATTGCACGCAGGAAACATACATCTCATCCTATTATCAGTTCTCACTTGTTCATGACCCACGCCATCGTGTATCACATCGACTGAGGGCAATTATTGGCAAGGTTTTCCTCGGCGCATTTTAGGAGGAGGCCCCACATCTGCAGTCGATGAAGAACGTGGACGACCTCTGGGTACGGGTGTTGAGTATTTGCAAAGTGTGTCTGCTAAGTCGGATCGAAACTCTGCAAGGTTCAAGATATCTTTAGCGGCTTTACCTCGTTGAACCATGACTTGACGGTAAAGTATCCAGGAGTTAATTATACTCAGGTCTAAAAGGTGGTAAAATATTCGGATATACCACTTTCTACTTTTTATTCGGATCCTATATCTTCCGAGGTGAGAGTCCATAAGGTCTACGCCCCCCATATGGGCATTATATTCTTTTACCAGCTTTGGGCAAGGAATTTGGATTCTTCGTTTTAGCTTCTTATCAAACCTTTCGATTGTTTCTACAGGTTCTGCACCTACATAAGTTGACGCCAGTACAACTTGTTTATTGTCCTTCCAAGAAACTGCAGTTATATCCACACTGTCAACATTGGTCACATATTCTTCATATGCTCCTCGAGGGACCGATGATCTCATGACGTCTTGTTTATTTGGCAATTTGCATGTTTTTCCTAAACGATTTCTCTGTATCGTTCCTAAGCAATGAATACCTTGTTTCGACAAATGATACATTAGGGGCAAAGAGGTATAAAAGTTGTCGAAGTAGACTATATGATTTCTCTGTCTAGGAATGACTCTAAGTAGTCTCATGACAGTTTGTCCAACAACTCCTAAGTCAGGTTCATTTTGTAGTATTTCGTCATCTTTAGACTTGCCTGCATATATTATAAAATTGTATGAATATCCCTGTAAGCTACATATGACAAATAACTTGAATCCCCATTTATGGGGCTTGTTGGGCATATATTGTTTTAAAAAGTGCCCGACTTTGGTGGAGCACATTTGCTCGTCAATAGAAAGACGTTGATCAATCGTCAAACTGGAAAAGACCTCGTTCAAATGAATAATTACAGGGCGTAATTTATGTAATTTATCATGATCTGGATGGCTGACTGGAAGATGGTTCGAGTTATCATTGAAATGCAGTATGCTCCTAATTTTTTCAAATTTATTGACAGGCATCGCCTCCTTTATCGGTCCAAACCCAAATTTACCCCAGTATGACCGAACATTGGGGTAGTGGTATACAGACATGAAAGTAATAATGCCTAAATATTTTCGTAAATCTTCTAATGTAAATGTCTCTGTTCTATTAGGTTGCTGCTGGGTGGCATATAAATTTGACTCTTGAACAATTGTCTCCATAAACTCATCAGTGAAAAAGTACCTAAAAAACTGATATGGTGTATCTAATTCCATAATATTGGAGGGTAGTTCTTTGGGGCCTAGGAAAGCTATTTTATCTTCAGAATAAACGAGACTTTGTTTTTTCCATAGCAAATTTCTACCACCAATAGGCATACGATTGGCATTTTCAGGAGCACTTGAACTAGCTGATGATGAGTGAGCGATTGTATTATCAAATACTAAAGGAGGATCATCAACCTCACCAGGTATTAGAGCTGGATTGATGTCGTTATTATCATCACATACTGGATCTAAAACTTGGTCTTCTAACTCTTCGAAAAGTGATTGACGAGAAGGGTAATAATCGAAATCTTCCCCGTCGGACTCTAATTCATCTTCAGAAATATCACCACTTTCTAACATGCGAAGCATCTCTTCAATGTTTTTGTCATTCATAGCTGTAAAGCAACACAAAACCATGCTGAACCAATCACTCAAGTAGAGTAAAATAATAAATAAAGCTGTAAGTATTTGAATGAATAGCTAACAACTTAGATAGAAAAAAAATGCTTTATATGCATGATGGGTCGTTTTCGGGACAAAGATATTTTAGCACTTTTAGGCATAAATTTTTCATAAAGGATGTAAAATAACAATAAGCACATACATTTGATACACATACCTGCTATCTTTATATTTTTACTTCAAACACTATGACAAATAAACCTGGATTATCTGCGATTGAACTTTTCAAACTCTTTGAGCGCGAACTACTGGTACACACTTTCCAATTGACAGGTAAAAAAGTATATTGGTGGCATTGATCACTGACTGACAATTCTCGCATTTTTTCTTTATAGACCACAGGTAAATAAGACAACGGCCGTCATTGTGACAATTTAATATTAGGCGGGATATTTGAATTCATAGTTGTTGTTCCGTTTTCGGTACAATATGCATTTAAGGGTTTCTCTCTATTCTCGACCTTCCTTTTTTAATCCTATCTTCACCGGAACCTGTCGATTCTCCAGTTAATGCAACTATTGTATTTTCTTGAACGATTGCTGGTAATTCAATTGTATTAACTGTATTTTGATAGTCCATTACCATAACTGTAGTTGAAGACTCTTCAAAATTATTATTTTTAGATGTCACAGTTTGTTCTTTTATTTTTTTTGTTATTTATGAACTTATCGATTCCCCTGTTATGTGTATCACTTACGGGTGTTGTATCAAAATTTGTTTCAATATTGTTTTCTTTCAAGATTGACATCGGTATAATTTCTTCGTCTTCAACGGATTTACCGTCAAATGATTCACAATCTGTTTCCGATTCCTCTATTCTTATACTTTTTAATTCATAATCTGGATCACGAACACTGTCATCACTGTCTTCAAACATACCATTATCTTCAGGTTTACTATTTTCGATAATATCTGAAATATTATCGATTTGTAGTTTTGGGTCAGTTATTAAGACATCATAAAGTTCTTGAGTTGCTGGGGACATGACTGGAAGCGGAGACATTGGACTATCGTTCATAATATTCCTTTATAACGAAGTAGGCGTAATCGGTCTGTCTATCCCACTAGTTCCATTGAGTTTTCCCACCATGGGACAACTGAGACGATTACGTCCCAGTAGTTCCATGGGACAAGTGGAACTAATATTTTATCATATTGTTGTCCCAGTAGTTCCATTGCCGTCATCACCGAGTTGTCCATCATGGGATAACTGAGACGATCACGTCCCAGTAGTTCCATGGGACAAGTGGAACTAATATTTTATCATAATTATTGTCCCAGTAGTTCTATTGCCGTCATCACCGTACATTATGATCTCTTCTTTTGATCTCTTTTTTCTTAGGCGTGTAATTCCTCTTTGGTATTAAAAAAATATATTTAAAATTGGTATGAATTTATTATGCAATGACGTTGTCACTTTAAAAACAATTTATCCTCTAAGCAACTATAAATCTACGACAATATATAATATTGTTATTGTGAAGTGGATTTTGCAAATAATGGCTATGTCACAAGATTTTGTAATAATAAAAAGAGGCCGAGGGCGTGTCTTACTTTATTCCGGCCATGAATATGAGATGTCAAAAAAGTGGAGGGACAAAAACATGTAAATACTAAAATGAAAATTGTTTTAATAGTAGCCATACCGCACAATTTTTTCTAAAAAGTGTCCTACGGTGATCGCACCCGTTATGAGCTCCATCTGAGTATTTTGAATAAATACATCTCTTTCCACATTAGCTGCTTTCCGTTTACGTGCTGCTGTCTCTTCGTCATTACGCACAGTGTTTAACGTGGCGTCATCGATTAATATTGGCAAAATCTTTAAAAGATCTTGTCTATCCCACTAGTTCCATTGAGTTGTCCCACCATGGGACAACTGAGACGATTACGTCCCAGTAGTTCCATGGGACAAGTGGAACTAATATTTTATCATATTGTTGTCCCAGTAGTTCCATTGCCGTCATCACCGAGTTGTCCATCATGGGATAACTGAGACGATCACGTCCCAGCAGTTCCATGGGTTAAGTGGAACTAATATTTTATCATAATTATTGTCCCAGTAGTTCCATTGCCGTCATCACCGTACATTATGATCTCTTCTTTTGATCTCTTTTTTCTTAGGCGTGTAATTCCTCTTTGGTATTAAAAAAAATATATTTAAAATTGGTATGAATTTATTATGCAATGACGTTGTCACTTTAAAAACAATTTATCCTCTAAGCAACTATAAACCTACGACAATATATAATAATGTTATTGTGAAGTGGATTTTGCAAATAATGGCTATGTCACAAGATTTTGTAATAATAAAAAGAGGCCGAGGGCGTGTCTTACTTTATTCCGGCCATGAATATTATAAACATATAACATACTCGCGTGGAGAAACGATATGGAGTTGCAGTAAACGCAAGAAAACAAAATGCACGGGATCAGTTACTGTTACGATAGTGAGTAGATAAACTAATACGTTGCTTTCTTTCACACAATGGATCCATATATTGGTACTTGATAAGCGTAGCTAACTTTAAAAGAGTGTAGTTATTGTTTGACGATCAGTGCTGCTAATGCGTTTATGCTTAGGGGCCTGGCAATACAGCACAGTGCCATTCTTCTCGTTGTTCTGTCGATAGATACTTGCCCTTTATGTCAGTAGTACCATTGACCAGTACCATTGATGGTACTACTGACATACTTATACGTTACTAGTACCATTGATGGTACTATTGACACACTTATGCGTTATTAGTACCATTGATGGTACTACTGACACATTTATGCGTTACTAGTACCATTAAAAAAATACAATATATTCCATCCCGTGTTTGCTCGCTGAAGTACCATTGGAAAAATAATAATGTCAAACATTTATTTTTGGCCATTTATTTTTTAATCTTGCGGGATGAAAATAAGTCTGAGCAGACGCTTCGTTATTTTGTGAAGTGGCTATGAAGTTACAATGTATGGCTCACTTACAGTAAGTGGCTGAGTGCTCACCTAGTTACGTCATGAATATATGATTAGGGTATGATGTTAGTATAATCAAAGACACTCCATGGACCACTTCTTACGAGTTCGATCCCCTTTTTCCACTCCGACCAACTAAACGGATCAATTAGTTGATCCGTTTGATACTCTTAAAGACACTTCGTTCCTAATCGGACCAACTAATATGATCTGTGTTAACTTATAATGAATGGTCTTAACGAATCAACTTACTTGGAATCCACATTATACTCGTACTCTATCGAAGTGAAAAATCTGACGAATGACAGTAGCAAACGAAATATCACGTGACATAAGTATATCATGTCGCTGGTCTCAAATGAAATAATATACTACCATAAAAAAATACCTTTTTATTTGTCCTTAATAAACTTAAATCCTTAACCAAAAAAAATAACGAGTACCTATTTTTTTCTTATTTTATATTTATCTTATTTTTTTTTTTATATCTTTATTTACAAAAAATACAAGCATGAAATATATCTAAGTATTTAAAATTATTATTATTATTTATTCTTTATCGCAGGTTTATAAGTACCCGGTTGATGGCAATAGGCTCGCCACCTATTACATTGGGACCTAAACATAAACTGGCGAAATGTGGGTGCTAGCACCTCTGCCTACCCCTTCGGGAAATATAGGCGTGAGTTTATGTTACGTTATGTTATTTATTCTTTATCTCTATATTATTTTTTCTAATGCTTATCTTAATTTCTCCATTGCATGCCCAAGACTTATATTATTATTTAAAAACTGCATCATTATATGTCGAATAATTCCATCTTTGTTCGCATATTTTCTGTTCCTTTTTGTGGGTGTTTGTAATCTATTAAGCTTTTTGTTTCTTGATACAAAATTAAGTAAACGTAACAAAGTCACGTTCTTGTTGAAAACTTTATTTAATTTCGAATGAAATGATTCCAAAACATTGTTGGTACGGTGCCGCTGACCAAATACACTTATAATTTTGAGGTAGTTGCGTTTTTTAAGTAAACGGTTTACATATGCCATAAAACTTGACATTCTCAGGTCACTTTCTTTGTACTCCGTTTTAATGTACTCCCAACCGTCTAATATCGAAGTTTCCGGTAATAAAGGAAGAATAGCACAAAGCCCTACAATTCTTCGCTCTTCTTTGCACTTATAGTTTAATCTTTTTGCTCTACGCCACATATTATGGGTCCAGTGATAAAAACAACCTTTAATTGAGACATCTGGATAGAAGTCTACGATTGGTTCCTAATTCTTAATTTTCCACGTGTGTAATTTTACAAATAATTATAGGGACGAATTCTTCTTTATTAACATTCTTAATTTTACCAATTCTTAATTTTCCGAATGCATCATTTTCATAATTATAGATAGTACGAATTCGGAATATTTCTAATAAGTACAGTCACAAGCATAAATATAAATATATAAAATATGCATTTATTTCCTTTCACATTGTGGTCCTGAACTGAACGCTGCTAGTTTATATAATTACCTACTTAAAACGACATAAATTTTGTAAACATTCTTCAGGTGTGATATTTCCTATTAATAGGTCTTCTATATTTTTGCTAACTTTAGAGTCTTTTATTATAAATTCTAGATCTGTCAAAGATCTGTCTTCCCAATTTTTTTGTTTAGGCGGTAGTGCCATCCTTCTAGGGCGTTCGTAGTCCTGTGGCGCTCATGAGAGCAACACCATGCACTTGAACATAATTTTGTCATCCACTGTTTTTCGAAATATGACACAAAATTTTCTGTTACGGTATCGTTCAAAGCCTTATTCAAAATAAACAACCAAGCTTCTGGAACAAATTGAACAGGTAGAAGAGCTAAATTAGTTGTCAGTCTTACTATTCTTCTGTGTTGTTTATCGTTTACCATGCCTATTTTGTCCGCATTTTTCCAAATCGCCTTCGAAAAATGGTAAAAACAACCTTTTATACGTGCTAAGGGATGCACAGTTTTGACTGCATTCATAATGGCAGTTTCCCAGTCACTTTTAAAAAAAGATATTGTCACTTGAAACTTTCAAAACCCGAAACACTTCTGTATAAGTCGATTCCTTTTTGTTAGGTAGGTAATAAGCAAAAAAATATTGGTATTATTGTAGTCACTTCTCTTGTACTGCCAATGTCTACATGAATCGTAAATAATTGTTCGAAAGGTTTTGGTACGCTTCGAAATGTCCCATCAGCTAAATACAACTCTGTTTTACTTATTAAGTTCATGCACCCTGGGCTGCCAAAAATAAAAAATTTGTCGTCTCCTTCTCCTTCGTGTAACAGAAAACTCTTACTAAGTAGATCCGGAATCTTAAGTTCTTGAACACTTCTGAACCTCAATTTGGATATATTTAAAGTAGCCTTACGCGCGGAGTAGCATGCGTCTTTTATTGAGCTGAATGGCGGTGGTTCCAAGTTTTCGCTTGAATCCGAATCGCTGTCTAAACCCTTCATAGACTCTTCGTATAATTCTGAAATTGGCTTCCATTCTGTGCGGCAACGGTTTTTTAATTTATTAACAGCAAATGCTATTTTATTGTTCGAAAAGTCTGGTTTGCACGTATGGCTACTTTCCCTTACTATTAAGTTCATTGAAGAGTTCAGGGTTACTGATGCATTGCACCGTATTCCTTTGTTAGAACAAATAATATATGTAATAATAATATTGATAGCCACCACGTAAAACGTTTTAGGTACTAACTTCTTTTTACCTTTTTCTCCTACGTTAACAAAATTAACAATCGATTACTACCGCACTCGAAGAAGCCATAGATATTTAGTTTAAATCACAGGTTTATAATAATATGCAACGAAATTCATATATAAGACGTATTGAATAAAGATCTTAAATTGATAATTTTATTGACGTATAAACTTGACATTGATTGACACTTTATCTATTTGATTTATTTTAATTACGCAAAAAGTCTCTTAGTAAATAGGTGAATAGAATAGAGGTTCCATCATAGATTAAATTAATTGCTCCTTATTATTTATAATATAAATATGATTACACAATTATACCTAACTGTACTTTCTTATATAAAAAACAGAATTCGTACTATCTATAGTTATGAAAATGATGCATTCGGAAAATTAAGAATTGGTAAAATTAAGAATGTTAATAAAGAAGAATTCGTCCCTATAATTATTTGTAAAATTACACACGTGGAAAATTAAGAATTAGGAACCAATCGTAGACTTCTCTGGATATGCTGCTGTTATAGCGTTACATAAAGCGACTTCGAAGTCGCAATGTAATATGCTAATTTTTAAGTCCGTTAATTTTGTTTTTAAAAGTTCGAAGAGTATTGAATAAGTTATTTGCTTTTTATCAGGCATTAAGGCGTAAATTAATGGTTTCGTTAGAACTGTGTCTTCTGTGCTGCCGAAGTCCCCGTGGATAGTTAACAATTGATAAAATGGTTTGGGGCAACTTTGAAATGTAGCATCTATGAAAAATTCTTTTGTGTTAGCTAGTTGTGATAGTGACTCCTTTGAACAAAAAACAAGCATTCTGTTATTTTCATCCTCATATTCACACAGAAGAAAATCTCTATGTATTTGTGGCACTTCAACCTCTCTGTAACATCTAAATACAGTTTTTGAAGCACCAATTGCTTTATGTCTGGTGTCATAAAGTCCGCTTTTTAACTTAGAGAGTTTAGGCATTTCGGCAACAAAATTTAGTCCCTTGTCTAACATTTCACAAAGAGAATCCTTATAAAGTCGAGTTATCGGTAAATCACTTTCAGCTGCTTTAATCTTTAATTTATTAATTTCCATTAAAATCTGATTTTGTGAGCCATCCATTACACAAGTATGGGGTGTCTTTTTTAATACGTTGGTATCCTGAAATCAAATCAATAAATAAAAGAATAGGTAAAAACTTAATAGGTCCCACACATAGGATTACGTAGTTAACAGTGAAGGGGATCAGGCCTTTGTCCACAGAACAGCAAGTGATAGTCCCAAATTTATTCTACGTCTGGGTGTTAATTTTATCTATAATATAATAAAAAAAAATCTATATAATATAATATGTATATCCGTTGTCTAGATCTTATACAAAAGTGTAAAGTATGTTTAATTTGGGCTAGATGGCGTTGTGTGACATGTCCCACAATATTTATTATATACCTACCTACTATTATTTCTGTACTAATAATGTAATGAGGGGAATGTGGTTAGTACTCACTTTAAACGTGATGCTCGCTTTGCACTTCTGTCGTTTATAATTGGTACATCTTAAATAAGCTGCACCATTTTTAAACATCCGTACTTTAGAATATTGGTAATTTTCATGTAAATAAATTATACCCCCGTTTTTCTTAAATTTTTCAAAAGGCAGATTCTCACTCATTCTTCTGGATGTCACTCACGGAAAACCTGTTATTAATTATTTTGTATTGATATAGAAAAGCAGGATGTACAGAAAATTCAATGACATACTTCAAATTAATCAACACTTACCTTTTTCACAAGTAGCCAGTTATATAAACATTAGATACTAAAGGAGTACTTACCATTCGTCGTATTGTAAGGAACTATTTTATGATCCAAATTTTGTTACTAACGGATCAACTATAAGTTGTGCCGTTAGGATAAAAAAGAGTTGACCCGTTTATTTCCTAACGAATCAACTGAATAGTTGATTCGTTAGGAATAAAAATAGTTGATTAGTTTTAGTTGATCAGTTTTAGTTGGCCGGAGTGGAAAAAGGGGTTCGATCCTAGTGAGGTACACCCGGCGGTGTAGTAATGAGATTCATAATGAAACAGGTGTTGGTTTAAGAAAAGGATGGTCATTTTTATCACATAATGAATCGTGGTTCACACGGCAAAATAAAGTAAATTAAAGAAATTAGAATAGGTGTGTAGACCTTGGGTGTTGATAAAGTGCCCGGCTAACAGCAACATAGTAAACAGTTGATGAAATCACAATAGACAGATAATAAAAGGATCTTAGACGAAACAACTGTAAGTCAAGAGTTTTCGCAATCATCGAGCATATATGAAAACAACAATTTGGTGAACAGATTTGGTCACCATACTACGCAGTTCATATCAAAAGAAACGAACAAATTAAAAAAAATTTACGTCATCTAAACTTCAAGTTTCATACATCTGAAACTAATTACACTGATAAGTGCCCAATGTATAATTTGCTTACTCTGGAAGAGAGCCGATCTGTGATGGACATGGCACTACTTTTCGATATACTTCGTGATCGCATACATTGCCCTAACGTATGTACTCGCTCGAATAACATTTAAAACACCAATGTATCGTACGCGGCACATCCAAATGCTGAGTGTACAGTCAAGTGCATAAATATGTATCTAAAATATCATTTCAAAAGTATGTATCATTGAATGTCTATTATTGTAGCATCCAATCTAACTGATATAAATATGTCTGCGGAAACTGATCAATAATATGTATACTATAAAGAACAATTTGTTTTATAATGAGCAAATAAATCATTATAAAGGTATTATTGACGATTTCCATTAATATATTTACTATAAAATGTTAACTAATATAGATACATGAAATGTATTTTAATTATGTATTGCAAAAAGGGTTAAAAATATATAGACAAGAATTGTTTCTAAAAAAAGGTCTTAATGTTAGACAGCCAAAAGTTTATAAGTACCTAACCATGTAGGAGTGATGTAGATCTTAGAACTACTTCTTTTGGCCCAGAAAATGGGAACGGGAATTCACATTCACGGGAACATTTTCAGTTAAAATGGTTAATTACCTCAAGTTCCGCTCCTGGAGATATAATGAAAAAAATTTTTTTTTCTTAACATAAATCAAAGGTGTACGCTCAATTTTTTTACCCCAGAAGCGGAACTTGAATTTATCTTTATTCAACTCTGTATGGACGTACCTTCCAACCCTCTTCGAGGCTAGCATGAGAAAATGGGCCCCGAAATCTGTCATGAGCTGACGGTCTATTACTAAAAATGCTTCTTTTGATGTAAAAAGAAAAAGACAAATAACAGTGAAATACTCTTTTATTGCCAAATAAATAATTACACAGCTTTTAAATAAGAATAACAAAACAAAATGCCTCATTTCTAAGTAAAAATAAAAAAGGTTCACTTATCAGTAGCGTGTGTAACCTCCCTCATTATCAATCACCGATTGCAAACGTTCTCTCATAGATCTTACCATGTTGAAACAAACATCTCTGCCTATAAAACTATTCCATATGAAATTAACATGGTCTTTTAAGCTGTCAACACTTCTTACAGCTGTTGGATCCCATGCCTGCACCATTAAACCCCATAGATTCTCTATAGGGTTTAGGTCAGGACTTTTCGGCGGTAACTTTATTAAGTGCAAGCCTTCTTGTTCCTCTATCCATAATTGTACGACATGCGAGTTGTGGACAGAGCTATTATCTTGCATTAGGAATATTGGCTCATTACCGAAAGCAGCTGTAGCCGTCGGAACTAAAACGTCCTCAAGGATCTCTTTATAATTCCTGGCATTCATTCGACCACTTATTTGTACCAATTCGCCAGGGCCACTAGCCGACATCCAGCCCCAGTACCCCAATGACATTCGCCCACTTCTGCGATTAGGGATGACGTTTCTCTCATCATAGCGAGTATTATTTAATCGCCACAAATATAATCGACCATCACTTGCTGTTGTAAATACTTTTTCATCGACAAAACATACATTATCAAAATTAAAATTCAAATACCTTCGTGCAAAATTCAATCGTAATCTTTTGTGCCTATCTGTAAGTTTCGGTTTTTTAGCTGGTATGCGACAATGAATGCCAGCATTATGCAATCGACGGCGTATAGTGTGTATTGATACACCACGATCAATGGCATATGTTGAAGTAGTCACAAAACGGCGATATTGAACATCTTCTATCAAAAGACGATCCTGTTCAGTAGAAGTCTTTCTTGGTCTTCTATTGGACACATGAGTATTTAACCTTCCTTCTTCTTCCCAACGTCATATCCATAATTTTACTGTCTTTCGAGTTACACCCAATTCATCAGATATGTCTTGTATTGAAGCACCCTCCTCTTTTAACGCGACTATACGATGTTTAGTATGCTCATCTATGCGATACATGTTATAAATTATTTATTTATACTACACTTGAGATAGTAATATGAATTGCACTTAAAATATAATTATTATTCAGAATGAAATCTTATCAGTATTAAGTACTTTTGAAGTATTTACATGAAGTTCACTTTGTTTCAACAAATAATTGACGACGTTCCATAGAAAAGAAAATCAAAATTTAAATGATTGTCAATGGTGTCAAAAAAAGCAAGGAAATATTAAGTTTTCTTTTTAATTGACATATTATCTAACAATACAAACCTTTTTAGGGACATATTATTGCTCACTAAGTTATTAAGATATTTTTGCAACAAAAACGAAGGCATAATAACGATGAGAAAAGTGGCACATATTTCGTGAACCTTTACATAAATATATCGCACCCCCCACCGAATAAAGTCGTAACATCAAAATATCAACTTTTCAGGAAAAATAAAAAACCGTTTTTGTCGAATAGCTTAACAACTACACGTCCTATAAAAAATATTGACATGTCAATTGAAAGCTAATTTTTTTTCTGCTAAATTTAACTATTTTTTAAATAAATATTGATAAGATTCTTTTAGATATTAAATAAAACGTGTAATACCACAACTTGAAAGAATTATTTTGGTGGTAAACATCTATTACCACTGTATTCGTGGCCAACAGTCGTCCTCGCGATTAGCGTATTAACCTATAGCCACTATATTCGATAAAACTTGCTGGTTTATAACTTACAGTAATGTATTATGACAGTTTTATTGGGATAAAAAACAAAGCAGGCTTGAGGTGTTTACGGCTAACAGGGCCTTATTTTCTATGTAATTAGTGAACTTCCCCATGCTCCTACTTTATTTTAAGCAATATTCTTTTTAACCGACTTCAAAAAAGGAGGAGGTTCTTAATTCGACTGTATGTTTTTTTTCCTTTTTATAGTTTTTGTTAATCATCATCATACGTAAACTCATACGTTCGACTGGGTTAATCGATTTTGATGATTCTTTTTTAGCTTAATGCGAAATAGTTGTTAAATGGTAAAAAAACTCTCAAAAACGGTTGAGCCGTTTTTTTAAAATATTTTTTGTTACCTACTATTTGAGGTCGGTTTATAAATAAAACATTTGAAGAATTATCACTTTGTATTTATTCTAGGATAGGATTTGTAGGATATTCTTTTATCACAGCATTCCTTAATTATTTTAGTGTTATCTAAATCACAGAACGTTAAAATCACAATATTGATTGTAAAATTATACTTCTTAATCGACTTAAATGGATGCTTAAAAAGTACGGGTAAGTTAATCATCGTCATGGTAAACTTCCAAATCCTCGTTATCAGTCGTTTGTTCACTAAACTGTAGATTTTTATAAAAGGCTTGATATGCTAGTGGAATAGCATTGGAATTACAAAGACTCATTAGGTCGTCATACAAAGCTTTTGATACTGTAAGTGGCTTACGATAAACTGGCAATAACTCATCTACAGGTGGTAATTTATCAGGCATATTCTTAGAAGTTTTCTTTCCTCGCAGTTTTGGCTTATTTTGGGTAAGTAATCTACAATATTCGTCATCAATGTCATATTTAAACATCAACACACCCGGTTCTGAACTTTTTGCACTAACTTCTTTAATTTTTGTCCACGTAATCTTGTTCCCAGACGAATCGCTTATCCAGTTTTTTCCTGACGTTAAGCTTTTGATATCTAAAATTTCATTTTGAACCATTTCGTTTACTTCATATTTTTCTTTGGTCTTTTTGGCATTTAAAATAATAGCGTACATCTGTTCAGGAGTATAAATTATTTTATTATGTTTAGCACGTTCAATACACGAGTGCATTGAATCTCCTTCTGACTGGCTATGCCCGACTTCAAAATATTTGTGAGTGATATCAATTTTATGTTTTTGGGCTAAATAAACATAAAGGGCATAAATAAAACGGTTCTTATTTTGACCGGCACAACTATCCGAATAAAATGAAAATGTTCGAATACCCTTATTAATTTCAGACTCAATAAACTTCAACAAACAACTTCCTATCTCTATAGCACCTCTTTTGGCAATCTGGAAGTGCCACACATAACAATGTCCTTTTCCAGTTAGGCTATTATGCACCGTAAAATTGTATATAGGATATTTTCTTTTATAGTGAAATATCCCAACATTTGACTGGGGGACATTCAAAACCTTTTCCAAATCAAATGTGGCGACCACCGTGTCTATAGGATTTGCCTCTCTCTTTTCCATTGCCTTTACTTCGCGTAACTTGTCTTTTCTCATTCTATGTAATTGATATTCTACGTCTAATATTTTTTTTCGGTCATCATCAGCATCTTCATACAGCGCACAGGTTGCACATAAGTCCTTTTTGGGTTTATGAAATGAGTAATTAAATCTCGTGTTAAAAATGGTTTCGTACTGACGCTTGCTAGCCTCTTTAACATCTGGATTTTCTTCTTTGTATTTTATAAACTAATCAACATACAGTCTATACATTTGGCTTATATTTAGATCCTCTGAAAGATAGAGTCGTTTTGACTGCTGTCTAATATAATGAGACTCTTTAACTGGAAATAATTTTATGTGCTTGATAATGCTTTCTTCTGTTAAGATATCCATTTTGTTGGGTCGATTATAGTGAACACCTCTTTGATCCTTAATATTTTTAGTAACGTATCCTTTTTCTATAGCAGTATATACCATTTTTTCCGAAATGGAGAGTGTATTAATAAAAAACTTTTTACAAACTTGTACTGATTGAGATTCACGGTTAGATGGTAAGTAATATTTAATAGTTTGAGTCCTGTTATTCTTTCGTATTACTTTTATTTGTTTGACATCATTAGTTGTAACATATCTCAAAATATACTGCCATTGATGTTCGTGATCTCCTAACTTCCAAAAATTGTTGAATATCTCTTTTCTTTTCTCTGTGGTGATGTTTTCATAACATTTTAAAGTACATGAGCAAACATTTTTAATTTCTTTGGCAGGGCGACTTTTTTTAGATCGAGCAGACGTATATGTTTCACCTGAATTTTTGAGCATTTTACTTTTTTTGTCTATCCATTGATTTTCGTGACGTACGCGTTTTCGCGACATGACAGCAATAGGTGCATTTGGAGAAGTTACTTCATTAATATTGTACTCTGTACTTGAGTTTTGCTGATTTACTTCTGATTGATTGTTATTTTCATGGTTATTAATGGTTTCAATATTTGGAGAAGCAAATGTTATCATGGTACCTTCTTGTTGATTAAAGCATTGTGATTGTTTAGGAATCTCAAGTATTGATGGAGAAATTGGTAACATTGGTTCATTTTGATTTTCTGCTTCAATAATCTCACTCACAACAACTGATTCGGAATTTTGAGTTATTATATTACGTGGTTGGGCATCGAGATCTAAAAATGTTTTGTCAACTTCAGAACAACAGGTCATCCTTCTTGTGGGAGTACTAACATTGCTTGAGACTTTGTGTATGACATGAGGAGAAGCGATGAAATCTATTCCGAGGAATGTCGACACATTAGAAATGGTTGACGGTGATTTTGGGCCTGTATTCAGATAATGCAAGTATAGCGGGTGTCTACAATCTGGACTGGGTATATTATCATTATTATATTCTAAATCTAGTGGTTCAGGTAAAGTGGCTTTACTCATAATAGCAATATCCGAACTTGTATTATTCTCCTGTGATACTTGTGTTTGGTTACAAAATATTGACTGCGTATCTGATTCCGTATCTTGATCCATATCTAAAAACAGAATTTAACAATTAAAACCGAAATAAACTTACTTTTACAGACAAATCAGTATGACTGCGTCTATCTAGCTAGCTTTTGTTGTTTAACGTGTACACGCGTACACTACTATAACTATTATTAATATAACTAATGTCTGTTATCTTTTTAATATTCATTCAGCAAGTAGATTTGGAGTTTACGCCCTATACCTATACAAACTTACTGTGAGTACTTAAGTACTAGGTAAAATATTAAAAAAATGACAAGTACCTAATAATGTGTGAAAAAGAACGTTTACGATTATTATAATGGTTAATAAAAACGTTTTAGTAGGTACATGTGATTCTTATTACAGAACCAATTAAAACACGAAAAATACAGGTAGGTGCCTCGTTTTTGCCACCACTGACCATTTTAAAAATATTCGAGATACCTAGGTAATTATTATTATGAAACAGTCCTTTTACTTTTATGTTAGCATTAACTCAAACAGTTGATTGTCGAGCTCGTCATTTTAGGACACTTTCTACTACCTATACTATGGCTTCTTTTTAATAGTAGGTATTATCACGTAAACAATCTTAGTAAGTACCTACAACTTCTTGATAAAAATGCATTTAAAATTTACCTAAACAAGGTAACATAATAATTTAACGTTCTACTCGATACTTTAATTGTTGTATGGATAGTTAGTTTTTAACATTTTAATCACAATTTTATGATAAAAAGACGTACCAAGATTGTTTACATGTTAGGATTCTTAGGAAGAAGCTAGGTACTTATCTCCATGTAACAAAAGCTGTAGATAAGTACCTAGCTAGTGCTAGCAGATGCCGATAAAATCAAAGAGGTCATCACAGAGTTTATAGGTAGGTATCTACCGACCCACATACATAATTATAAATTGTTTGGTAGGTAAATAAGTAGGTAGGTACTGTAAGTTGGTAACATGCATACTCACCTACGTAAACAACACAAAACTACGAACCCAGTAGATAGGTAGGTACCTAGTGCCGTAGTTAGCCTAGTACCTAATTAAGAAAAGATAGGTAATTTTAAAAAGTTAAGCATCTATTTATACTTATGTACATGTACAGCAGTGATTTATAATAGTGGCTATCGGTAATAGGTCATTCATAGGTATGGGGTAATCGGTATTAAATAAGTAGGTAAGTTTAAGGAATATTATTGAAATAGCTCACTTACTAGGTACCTCCTAGATTTAACACTACATTCCAGTTTCTACTGATACCTACAAGTACTACATTTTACAATTTGGACTTCAGTACTAACCTCTGCCAGAGCCGCTACTATCATCTCTAACCATAACAAGCATGCGTCGAACACGTTGATTCCTGAATGCTTTTTTTTGTTTCTCCATCTTTACAATAATTTGTGAACTAGGTAAGTACTTAATACTCTTAGTTTACTAAACGGTACAAACGAAATACTTAATTATTATAATTATTTAAAACGGGTCAAAACAACGTTGCGCTTGCATCTAGCGATGAATTCGCACTGGCAAGGTAAACATTTGTCAGCCAAACAACAAGGAGGCAAGGAGTGCGGGCGGGGTAATACACTATTACGTATAAAATGTCTATACAACTAGGAGCGATACATCAATTTACGCTCTAAAATCGTGTTACTAAACACTTAAATCATGTTTACAACCAAAAAAATTATTAAATAAAAGGTTATAGCATGTTACTGAATACTGAGTAATAAAATATTTCCCGAATAAAACGGTCAAAGTTTGTTTGAGCTATACAAGACAATGCCTATTTCTGTAACATTGACTTACCAAAAATCGGCATTAATTTCTTCACGCGAATAAAGTGGTAAACGCGCCTTACAAGTTAACACGGTTTATTTTATTCCGTTGTATACAGTCGCCATGGCGTATTACAAGCTCGTTCGATACTTGTCCGAAATGTAAGTGTTTATTATGTCTTTATTCGATGGTGGAACGTATTTTTTTCATGCGACGAATAAAGAATTTATGTTATTACTGTTCGGGAGAATTCAATTATAACGCAGAGTTTGACTGATTGAGGTTTTTAATTTGTACGTTTGTTACAATTTTATAAATATAATATGACCCTTTTTAAAAACGGGTGTACGTAAGGTATATTAGATTGATTGTGCCGGCCGACACCCTCCACGCAGGCGCCGATGGTCGACCCCCTCTCCCCGCCGCTCGCACCTATAGGTCTCGCAACCGACGCTAGATGGCGCGTGGCGTAGCGCGGCAACATGGCCCCGGCTTTGAAAACAGCAGGTTTCGAAGGGATGAACACGATGTCACGATGTCATCAGATCACTCGCAGGTAGAACGGGTAATGGGCAGATTTTGGAGAAGGATCTTCGTATGATACCCGAAGCGGTGCGCAGATCAGCTACTCGGGTAATGCCGTCGGTACCCGGGTAGATGCGTATGATTCTACCCAACTTCCATTTTAAAGGTGGAAGATTGTCTTCCTTGATGAGAACGAGACCGTTCAGTTGAACTTCAGCTTGGTGAGTCTTCCACTTGGTACGCGTTTGCAGTTCCGTTACGTACTCGGTTGCCCAACGTTTCCAATAATGCTGTCTCATTTGTTCAATGATATCGTATCGCAGTAGACGATGACTCGGTGTGGCAGTCATGTCCTTGCAGGCTGGAGCAGTCATAGGCCGCCCGATGAGAAAATGAGCAGGAGTAAGCGGTTGTAGATCATTTGGGTCTGTAGACATGGCGGTCAGTGGTCGCGAGTTCAGGATGGCTTCAATTTGCGACAGGACAGTGCTGAACTCCTCGTAGGTAAGCTTCGTGCACCCTACTGCACGTCGCAAGTGATGCTTGCACGATTTCACCCCCGACTCCCACAAACCGCCAAAATGAGGTGAATGAGGAGGAATGAAGCTGAATTTTATACTATTATTTGTTGTAAAATTAATAATGTCGTTACTACTACGCCTAAGGCCTGATACTATTTCTTTTTCAGCTCCTACAAAATTCTTAGCATTATCTGAGATAATCTCGACCGGTTTACCTCGGCGAGATATAAATCGTTTTAAGGCAAGTAAATAATCGCTTGTGGTAAGGCTTGTGACTAATTCTAAGTGTATAGCGCGCGTACTCATACAAATAAATAAACATATATATCCTTTAAGAAGAGTAGATCCTCTCCCTCTCCGGTTTAAGATCATCACAGGCCCTGCGTAGTCTACACCGCAGCGCATGAAAGGGAACCCAAGTTCAAGGCGCTCTGATGGTAGATTACCCATGAGTGGTTGTATTGTTTTCCCTTTCATACGCACGCAGTTGACACAGTTGTGCACAGTTTTCCTGGCCAAGTTTCGTCCTCCGAGTGGCCACCAAGCCTCACGAATAGACGCTAACAACGCTTGTGGTCCACCATGCAACAACTGCTCATGTTCGTATTTAAATAACAATGTTGTAAATCTGTGTTTACTGCACAATAACACGGGATGTTTTTTATTGTAATCAAAATAAGGTGAGTTTTTTAGTCTCCCGCCAACGCGGATTAATTTATTTTCATCAAGAAAAACATTAAGACTAAGTATGCGCTTTGAACGTACTACATTATTTTTAAGTAAACTTTTGTATTCATTACAAAAGGATTCTAATTGTGCAAAGCGCGCGAGCACAATGATCGAAGCATCTAACTCGTCAACTGATAACAAACCGGTTTTACGGAGTTGTTTACTCGAGCGCGCGTTATGTATAAAACGCAGTACGTATGCAGTCGATCGCCGTAACCGATTGAATGATGAAAATTTATTATAATCAATAAAGTCACTTTTATATGTAACATTATTGGAGATCATACATACATTCACTGACTTTAATTCCGGTAATAATTGTTCATCTACCGATGTATCACTAGAATTGGTTAAAGTTACGTCTTTCAAGAACGCGGGACCGTGCCACCACATGTTATTGTTATTAAGATCGACTATTTTTAAACCTCTAGATAACATATCTGCCGGGTTCTCTGTACCATTTATATGAAACCATGGCGCATCACCAGTCAATTGATTTATCTGAGATACACGATTTTGAACAAAAGTTTTAAGACGATGTGGTGACATTCGAATCCACCCTATGACTATAGTGGAATCAGTCCAAAAGTAAACATTAGGAAATGTCATTCTGAGCGAGCTTATTATTTTATTGTATAATCTTGCGCCTAACAACGCTCCGCATAACTCGAGTCTAGGGATGGTACACACGTTCTTAACTGGTGCAACTTTACTTTTAGCACATAATAATTTTGTATAAACGCATGAATCATTATTATAAGTCCGTATGTATGCACAAGCACCATATGCATCCTGAGATGCATCGGTGAAAATATGCAATTCTAAATTGTGAGTACAGTCGCTCATGACGTAACGAGGGACACGAACACTATCTATATTTGAAAAATCATTAAGTAATTTATTCCAAGTAACTTGCAAGTCATATGGGATTGCGTCATCCCAGTCGAGCTTTTGTAACCACAATTTTTGAAGCATAATTTTTGCCGTAATTATGACCGGAGACAATAATCCTAAGGGATCATAGATTTGAGATATTACAGACATAATAGTACGTTTAGTGACCTTGGGACTAAATTTTAATTGTGTCGTAAAATGCAATTCATCACTCGTAGCTTGCCAACCTAATCCGAGTGTTTTATTTTGACAATGGTCTCCGATTGCTAATTGTTTGAAAAAATCACCTTTTACATCATGATTAAATGTCCATTTACGCAATGGGAAACAGGCTGACCTTAAAACCTCGGTGGTTTTTTCGCATATTTCTATTAAATTATTTAAACAGTCGTGACCGGTTATTAAATCATCAACGTAAAAGTCGTCGTTGATAACCCTAGCTATTACCTTATCATCTGTTTCGTATGCGAGCTG
The DNA here is from genome assembly GCA_963662185.1 of Eilema griseolum. Taxonomy (NCBI): domain Eukaryota; kingdom Metazoa; phylum Arthropoda; class Insecta; order Lepidoptera; family Erebidae; genus Eilema; species Eilema griseolum. The sequence continues at coordinate 20,415,825 of OY759231.1, read as the reverse complement.
TCGTAAGCAACGTATACTTAGGTATGGCGCCGACGCTGTACCATACGTAACTGTATTTAATTGATAAATACACAACTCATCAGATGGGTTTTCTCGCCAAAGTATTAATTGCAAATTGCGCTGATCGTGGTGTACCAGTATTTGTCGGTACATTTTCTCCACGTCAGCGCAGGCCACATATTTATACTGTCGAAAACGAAGTAATATGGAGAATATATCGTTTTGAAGTGGCGGGCCTATTAATTGAATGTCATTTAATGACTTATTGGACGTAGTACTGGCACTCGCGTCAAATACTACGCGCAATTTTGTTGTTGTACTATGCTCTCGTAACACCCCATGATGAGGGAGAAAATAATACGGCTTTTTATAATCTTTTATTTGGGACATGTGTCCCAACTCAATGTATTCACGCATAAAATTACAATACATCTTTTTATAAGATGGTGATCGTTCTAATTTACGTTCCAATGAAAGAAAACGCGATTTTGCCATATCGTATGAGTCACCGAGTGTTTCGGCCGACTCCTTGAGTGGTATACGTACCGAAAATCTACCACTACTGTCCCGTACAGTAGTTTTGACGAATGACTTCTCGCATGAACATTCTTCTTTCGTTAAAGTGGAAGTCACCCCTACTTCCTCTAATTCCCAAAATTTGCGAAGTTGATCATCAATAATTGATGTTTGAGCAACATGACAATAGATATTATTTATACGCGAGTTATGATAGAAAACGGGACCCGAAACTAACCACCCTATCTTTGATTTTCGTAGGTATGGTCCATTAGAGAGACGGATCGTATCTTTGTTCAACAAATCCCAAAATATATCAGCCCCAATCAATAAATCGATTTCTGATGAGACGTTAAATGTGGGGTCTGCAAGGCAAACATCTTTCGGAATGCGAAATAAATTTACATCTATGGTTGCTGAGGGTAGATTGGACGTAATACGCGGTAAAACGAAACACCGTAATTGTGTGCTGTATTCATTAATTATAGAACGCATATTTACATCGCATACCTTATTCGACTGTGAGACGGATTGTCCCACACCAGATATATGTATAGTGGACTGTATTACCGGTACGTTTAAACGATTACATAATTTTTCAGAAATGAAACTATTTTGGCTACCACTATCCAACAGCGATCGGGCTGTCTGATAATGATTGTTACTATCCATGACTTCGATTAAGGCAGTGCACAGTAACACTTGTGACGGTACCGATGACGCCGATGCGTTCACGCTCGATACCGTATTCGCATGATTTACGGAATTTAATGTATGTGATACGATTGAAACCGATTTTTCGGCTGATTGCGAGTTAACTGAGCTTGACACTGATGGCTCGCACTTAGACGCATTTAAATAATTATCGCTGTGTAATAAACTATTATGTTTCCTTTGACACTGCCTGCATGGACCGAACCTACACTCAGAAAGTGGGTGTCCCGCACGTAAACAGTTTTTACATATGTTCTTGTTATCAGTAAAGTTAATTCTCTCTGACACAGACAAATTTAGGAAACGAATACAAGAATATAATAAGTGATTATCACCGCACATAATGCATTGGTGAACCAACTTGTTAGATTTAGCCTCATTATTACGCATTGAAACAAAACTATGTGATTTTTGTGGGTGGGAGGTAGTTTTGTGCCTTTTATCCATTGTATTATTTTTAGGTTCAGCTTTGTTTCTATGAATCATATCTAGCGAATTAGCACGGTTTCTTAGAAAATTCAATAAGTTATCTAATTGCAATTTCTCATTTTTCAATTCAGATGGAAATAACCCGATATAATTTTCCCATTCGAGTTCTGTGGATGAGTCTAGTTTTGACACAATTATATATATAATAAGGGTATCCCACGATTCCGTTGGCTCATCCAAGGATTTAAGTGCTCGTAAATTTCGCAATATAATATCAATTAAATTTCGTATTTCTTCAGCTGAAGCCTTTTTAATGGATTGTGCAGTGAAAACAGAACGGACATGATTTTGAATGAGTAACCTATTATTATTAAATCTTTCTTCTAACAGCGCCCACGCGTGGACGTAATTAGAGGCCGTGAAATCTAACTCGCCGATAACCTGGAGAGCTAAACCAGTGAGGGAACGTTTTAAATAATGAAATTTTTCTATTGCATCTAGATCACTTCGCTTATGAATCATAGACAAATACGAATTCCTATATTCGAGCCATTTATCAAACGTGCCATCGAATGAGGGTAACTTAATTTCGGGTAATTTTATTGAAGCTTTCGTTTTATAATGCGGATTTGAACACTGAGAATCGTCACTTTTGCCTTTACCTACATCGATAAGAAATTTTGCAATAGACATTGCGCTATAATATTGATTTTCTACAGCTTCCCTATAGTCGAGCTGTTTTATCATTTCAGTTTCGTCCAGAACACTTTCTATTTTGCTCTGAACATTATTAAATGTATCAAATAAAATCAAATTCGACTCAATACGCATGCTTAAATCAGCTTGCTGCGTTTCAGATAGGGATTTATTTTCAAACTTACCGACATATTTTTCGAACAAAGTTAGTCTACCTTTTAAAGATGCCCTTTGTTTCTTTAATTCAATTAAACTTAAGACATTTCCAGCTTCACTATACTCCTCTTCACTCATCCTAGCAGCTTGCAAGAATCGAAAGCTACTTACGTGGCTGATATCACCCGCAACGTAGATTCAGGTGGCGACGGAATTCTTCTATATTCTTCAGAACGTGGCGTGGTCTGATGATTTCAATTCGGCCGAAGGTCCAAATATGTTCGGGAGAATTCAATTATAACGCAGAGTTTGACTGATTGAGGTTTTTAATTTGTACGTTTGTTACAATTTTATAAATATAATATGACCCTTTTTAAAAACGGGTGTACGTAAGGTATATTAGATTGATTGTGCCGGCCGACACCCTCCACGCAGGCGCCGATGGTCGACCCCCTCTCCCCGCCGCTCGCACCTATAGGTCTCGCAACCGACGCTAGATGGCGCGTGGCGTAGCGCGGCAACAATTACTATTATCAAATATTTAAAAAAAAATCTGAAAAAATTCTGACAGGTGTATTTGACCTTGAAGATTACGAAAATGAAAAAACCTTAAAAAGGTGGTAACCGCGTTTACGACTTTATTCGGTGGGGGGTGCGATATGTTATTGTAATGGTTTTCAAGAAACATATTTATGCACACGACGTTAGAATATATTATTGCTCACTAAGTTTTTAAGATATTTTTGCAACAAAAACGAAGGCATAATAACGATGAGAAAAGTGGCACATATTTCGTGAACCTTTACATAAATATATGTTATTGTAATGGTTTTCAAGAAACATATTAATGCACTTGACTGTACCATCGCATCCTATATTATACGAGCAGAATGCTATGACTACCAGAATAGTGCAATCCTATAATGTAACATTTAGTAGTGTGGACCCATTTGTTACATCTAAAAATATTTTTTTGGCTAGAATTAGGGAGGTTTTGACCAACGCATAGTAATATATTGTGGAAATTATGTGTTTGTTTAGTTTAAAAAAATAATAATTTGTAGAACACTAATTACTACATCGTAGTAATTAGTGTTCTACAAATTATTATTTTTTCTGTTTAACTTGCATCTACGTAGTTATTTGCATTGAATGACAGGGTATCTACCCTGTATATATCTATATAATACATTCGTGTATGTAGTACTCAATAGTGTGTGATACCACTTGCTGGTGATACTTGATGTCATTTGTTTATTGTAATAATAATGTTGTTTGACATTATTATTTTTCCAATGGTACTTCAGCGAGTAAACACGGGATGGAATATATTGTATTTTTTAATGGTACTAGTAACGCATAAATGTATCAGTAGTACCATCAATGGTACTAAAAACGCATAAGTGTGTCAATAGTACCTTCAATGGTACTAGTAACGTATAAGTATGTCAGTAGTACCATCAATGGTACTGGTCAATGGTACTACTGACATAAAGGGGATACTTGAATCCTCAATTTTAATTTCTCTGTATTTGTTTACCTAGGATCAGCGTTCGATAGCTCGTACAAAACAACACATACAATCTTGTACTGCAGATCATGCACAACAGGAAATCGAAATAACTTTGAACAAATGTTTCGAGACTGCTGCTCAAGGAACAGCATCTGTACCCGAGGCGTTTGATAAAGGGATAGTCGAATTGAAAAATAGAAGCATTGACCTAACCAAACGTCTGCCGAAATATACTCAAAAAAAGTCGGCAATGTACCGTTATACAACAACACCGAGGCCGTAATGTAAACATAAGCTCTAGTAATAAAATTTGCAGAAAATAGTAAATAATCATTTAAGAACGATAAGTGCTGTGTCATTGATGATAAGTGTGTGTGATACATGTGTAGGAATGTTATGAGCACCATATAAAAGTGATGTACAAAAATAGAACTGTGAAGTTTTAAGTTCCAATTTAAAATCCAGAACGTATATGATAGTGAATTAATAACATAAAAACACTCTTATAAGTAATAATATTACACGTACTACATACCTATAAACTAAATCGGTGGCAAAAGTGAAAATTATAATCAGTTTTCAAGATAGGAATCAGTTTTTATTCAAATGTGAACGTTTTTTCCACGGAAATAAGAAAGACCCAATCCAAAGAGATTTTAAAAAATTCATTGGTAATATTAAAGACCTAAACCAGTTACAAATGAGCGCTTTTAGATTATGAACGACACGACTTATCGTATGGGTAAACAGAAAAAAATAGTCGTAACGACAAAAACATAAAAGCGGCCGCTACTGCCATTATTGTGGTACAGACAGTACCAAAGCTAAAAGGATACCATACTAAAAAAAAAAAAATAAGTAAAATTTTGCAGTTTATTTTTCTACCATTGAGAAATATTGTCTGCATAATAACTGAATACTCTTGTCCTATTTGTTGCATCTAAGTACATAGTAGTCGGGTAACGATGAACGAATATGATAATATTACCATTAGACGCGGACGTACGCAGTCACACACTGACAATGATGATGACAACTTCCTTGATCTTACATTAAATGACACAATGCACAGTGTGCCAGATGTTTCACACACTGAAGATGTTGAAACTATTATAGAACTTAGGAAAATTGTAGAAAACCTCAAATACAACCTGAGTTGTGCAAATAGCCAAATTGATTCTCTAATATTTGAGAATGAAAAACTAAAAAAGGAAAACCAAGATTTGATTCAGAAGAATACATCATCATCATTTAAGTATCCCTTATCTACTTGTGCTGAAACACCAACAAATAGGCCCAAAACGTTAGGACACTGCACTATCCAGGGAACGGGTCCCCTTGATAAGGAAACACAAACAGACCCTGCCAGGACATTCCATATTGCAAATATGTATACACAGACAAAAAATCAATATTCTAATACATTGATGGCGGCAGAAGATATAAAGTCGAAGAAAAGGAGCGAATTAAAAAATAATATATGTATATTAAGCTCAAATAAAACTAATAAAAACATACTGACTTTGGCACAAGAATATTTCCAGGAACACTACCATATATGTCACTACTTAACACCAAATGTTGGAATCAAACATCTCTTACGTGATATTAAAAAAAAATAGAAAAGTATACATTGAATGATTTTTGTATTATACTGATTGGTGAGGAGGATTTCAGAACTACAAATAATTATTTCGACATAATAACATACATGAGAGATATATTACAAGACATTAAAAATACAAATATTATTATTGGTCTACCAACGTATAAATTGAATAATAATTACAATAATCTGTTTAACTCTAGACTGGAAATGTTTAACAATATGCTGTACCTGGACATTATCACCCATGAACATGCCTATGTTCTGGACTCAAACCTGAATTTGAGTTATCATCACACTTTATACATGCGCAGTGGTGCACTGAATAACCATGGCATGAAAATTATATTCAAAGACCTCTATTATCTGCTCCTGGATATCTCGGAAAATAACTCAATCATGAGTACAGAAGAAGTACCGCCGCAGGAAGATCCCTCACAATACGAGTTTTTTCGCGTCTAAATACTTAAGCATTCTACATCAAAATATTGCAGGTTTTAGATCAAAGGCGAACCAATTGACAGTTTCCGTGCAGAATCTCATGGATAGAAACATAGAAGTAGATGTTATCTGTTTGACTGAGCATTTCATGGTTGTGGAGCAGGAAGGCTCTTGCATGATTCCCAACTACAACATGGCGACAAACTACTGCAGGACTAAAAAGAGAGGAGGGGCTTGTATTCTTGTAAAGGCAGGACACAACTGGAATAATATCGAAACGATATTGAATATGTCTGTTTCTTCTGCTTTTGAATGTTGCGCAATAGAGCTGACAGAGTACAAAATTGTTATAGTCTGTATATATAGAGTACCTTTAACTAGTAACTTGGACATTTTCTTTGATAAGCTGAAAAATGCATTAACTTACCTAAACAAACACTTTAAAAAGCATCATATTATTATGGCCGCAGACTTTAATATTAATATTCTTAGGGAAAATAATCTAACACGTAGTTTTGAATGTCTGCTTCTCAATTATAATTTAAAATTACAGATAAGACAACCCACGAGACTAATAAGTAAAACATGTATTGATAATTTTGCACATAACTTTGGGAATAAGTGTAAATCAGAGGTGATTGAGTTTGGTTTGTCTGATCACACTGCCCAACTTTTGAGATGTACCGTTAAAAGAATATGTATTTTGAAGTATTGGAAAATAAGGCGACATAATTTATGTGCAGAAAATCTGGAAAAATTTAAGTACTGTATTAGTAAGTTAACCTTTGCAGATACGTACGGAACTTGTGATCCGAACATAGCTTATAATACTTTCTACGATGCATTTTATTTGTTTTATGATCTGTGCTTCCCCTATAAATATATCACGGTACGCGTACATAAAACACCTAAATGGGTATCTCATGGCATTAAGATCTGCTGTGCTAGGAAACGTGAACTCCTATGGAGATATAGGAAGCGTGCTAATAGAGCCAATAAAGAAAAATTGATGCAATATAGTAAGAAACTAAAGAAAATTATGAAACTGACTCAAAGAGCACAAAACAATCATAGAATAACTACTTCTAAAAATAAATCAAAAACTACATGGCAAATTATAAACACAATGAAGCACACTAACCCTCCAGACACTGTATCACGCATTCAACTCAATAATAATACTATAACTAATCCTATTGACATCTCAAATGCTTTTAATGATTATTATATTGACAAAATCAAACCGTTAAATACAATACATAAGTTCCAGTATAGACAATATTTGACCACTCAACTTCATTCAATGTTTATGAAACCCTGTGTACCCGATGACGTAAAACTTATTATAAAATCCCTAAAAAACACTAACAGTGTCGGACATGATGACGTATGTACTAAGGCAATTAAATACGTTATTGACTATATCCAAACTCCTCTTTGTCACATTATAAATTCATCGATTGAAACTGGCACTTTCCCTGATAATTTGAAAGTAGGCATTGTTAAACCCGTGCATAAAAAAAAAGTAAAGAAGATATTGAAAACTACAGACCTATTGCTTTGCTATCAATATTTTCCAAAATTTTTGAAAAATATTTACTTAATGCTCTCAATGATTATTTGGAGTCTCACGACATTCTAGTCAAGGAACAAAAAGGTTTTCGCCGAGGCAAGACTATAAATCTTGCTATATATGATTTTTTGGAAACAATTATTTCTAATGTTGATAAAAGAATACCAATATGTAGTATATTCATGGACATGACCCAAGCATTTGACTATGTGGATCATGACATTATGTTGTACAAACTTGAGACTTACGGCATAAGGGGGAACATTTTGAAATTGATCGAATCTTACTTAAGAAATCGCACTCAATACACTCAATTAACCAGAATAAATGTCAAGACGAAGACAGAGAATACTTATCTCTCTAACGGTCGTATAATACAATATGGTGTACCTCAGGGAAGTGTTCTCGGTCCACTGCTATTTATAATATATATTAATGATCTCCCAAAAGCAACATCTAACCCAATAACGCTCTTTGCGGATGATAGCACGGTTGCAATCAAATGTCATGACGCAAAGACTTATGAGCGTGATGTGAATGCCACATTGACCGCCATTGTCGAATGGTTGGACGCCAATAATTTGAAGGCCAACATTGGGAAAACTCAGCTGATGCACTTTAGCCAGCGTGAATCTGCTCTGGTACCTAAAGTCAAATACAAAAGCGAGCCAGTTGTTGTAGTACAGACAGCAAAATTCCTTGGTATCCATATAGATAATAAATTATCATGGAAACCGCACATACAACAAATATGCAAAAAAATTAATAAATCGGTCTATGCTCTTCATGAATTGGCCCAGGTGGTAAGTACAGGTACGTTGCTGACGGCATATCACGGCCTAGTAGTCTCAGTGCTGAGGTATGGTGTAATTTATTGGGGAAACTCCACTGATGTAGATCTTATATTTAAGGCACAGAAACGGTGTATCAGAGCTATGTTCGGGCTGCAGACGATTGAAAGCTGTAGACCTCTATTTGTGAAACATACAATTTTAACTGTTGCAAGTCTGTATATATACGAGGTCACACTATTTGTTAGACTAAATCTAAACTTATTTGAGCTAGCCTCACAAAATAGTAACAGATCGCAGCGAGATACGTATCGATTGTGCATACGTAGGACCAATACAGCGTTAATGCACAAAAGCGTATTCCATATGGCTGCAGTGCTATATAATAAATTGCCCAAAGAATTGAAGGAACTAAATTTAATTCTTTTTAAGAAAAAAATGAAAAATTTTCTCGCTGAAAAATGTTATTATAATATTACAGACTACCTAAATGACCGCTTAATATAATTATTTATTTTGACATCTTAATTTATGACCATACACTATTAAATGAATATTTAAATGACAAAACACTAGATGCTAGGTAAATAATAAAATTCAATCATAACTTTGACATTTCTTATTAGATATATAAATTGTATTTGACTAATTTAATGATTATTTTGCATGGAGTTGTTTATATGTTTAGCACGGAAATATTGATATCCAATGTTATGTTTTTCTATATTAAATTGCAAATTCTTAGCTTCTAATTTTATAAACAAATATCGTCATAATATGTGTGACGTTATTGCATGCCAATCTGGCTGAAATATGGTGGAACCTAAATGTATTTACTTGTAACCTGTGTACCCATATATCGCAATAAATTGATTTGATTTGATTTGATTTGATTCGTTACCGTAACAAAATGGCTGGAGTATCAAAAATATGTGCCAAAAATCCTGAACAAGTGGAAATTCCAAAACAATATGAACATTTTCTCTTTGCGGACTATTCCTGTGATGGAGTGAGGATTTTAGTGTTTGGGTGCAATGAAGCAAAATACCATCTTGTGTCAGCTGAACACTTTTTTATGGACGGTACATTCAGATCATGCCCAAAGCCATTTATCCAAATGTATTGCATTCACGCCGATTTAGGAAGTGATATCAATAGTAATAACGTTGTCCCGTTACTTTATGCCTTTATGTCACATAAAGACGAAAAATGTTACACGATATTATTTGAACTGATATTATCACAACTGCTTTGGCGACCACTTAAAGTGACAGTTGATTTTGAACAGGCAGTTATAAAAGCATTGGGCAATACATTTCCAAACACTATCGTAAAGGGATGTTTTTATAATTTTTCAAATAGTATAAAAAGAAAAGCAAAAGCACTGGGACTCAAAAAAACAAATGGGATTGTTGGCTTATGTTGTGCTATGCTGTCTATCCCACTAGTTCCATTGAGTTGTCCCACCATGGGACAACTGAGACGATTACGTCCCAGTAGTTCCATGGGACAAGTGGAACTAATATTTTATCATATTGTTGTCCCAGTAGTTCCATTGCCGTCATCACCGAGTTGTCCATCATGGGATAACTGAGACGATCACGTCCCAGTTGTTCCATGGGACAAGTGGAACTAATATTTTATCATAATTATTGTCCCAGTAGTCTCTTTTTTCTTAGGCGTGTAATTCCTCTTTGGTATTAAAAAAAATATATTTAAAATTGGTATGAATTTATTATGCAAAGACGTTGTCACTTTAAAAACAATTTATCCTCTAAGCAACTATAAACCTACGACAATATATAATATTGTTATTGTGAAGTGGATTTTGCAAATAATGGCTATGTCACAAGATTTTGTAATAATAAAAAGAGGCCGAGGGCGTGTCTTACTTTATTCCGGCCATGAATATTATAAACATATAACATACTCGCGTGGAGAAACGATATGAACTAATATTTTTATCCCAAAAGTTCTATTGCAGTGAATTGTTCTAAAAACAAATGAACATCGCTATCGGTAATATTTTGATACGAGATGTCAAAAAAGTGGAGGGACAAAAACATGTAAATACTAAAATGAAAATTGTTTTAATAGTAGCCATACCGCACAATGATTTCTAAAAAGTGTCCTACGGTGATCGCACCCGTTATGAGCTCCATCTGAGTATTTTGAATAAATACATCTCTTTCCACATTAGCTGCTTTCCGTTTACGTGCTGCTGTCTCTTCGTCATTACGCACAGTGTTTAACGTGGCGTCATCGATTAATATTGGCAAAATCTTTAAAAGATTGACCTCAGCCTTTGTCACCTTTTTATTAATCTTACGATGCCACCCTTCTATTGTATTTGTTGTACGATGTCTCTCTTCGTATACACACCATATTTTTTGTTTATTAAGCCACTGTTTAGTTATATAGTTATGTAACTGTTTAAATCTGATATCATCACGTGGTAATTCGTCCGAGATATACTTCCATCCTATGTTTATCATATTCTCCGGTAAAAGTGGCATAGCACAACATAATGGTGGGACAACTCAATGGAACTAGTGGGATGGACAGAAGTTTTGTTAACTGGTTAAGAAAAACCCTTTTTTATTATTGTTTTCACAACTGGTTTTTAAACAAGAATACGAAGTGTTCATTCATAACTGACAATCACAAATAGTTAAGAAACGAATAATTATAATTATGTTTTTATAACTAGCTACAGTCAGCAATAACATTTTTCCTTTAACCTTAAATCAAACACAAAATGTAATTTAGGTAAATTAACTTTTACTTAATATTTAAATGGGGCAATTATTTCTAAACAATGTCCAACAGTGATAGACTTATTTGTTAAAAGATGTATAGTATCCGCAATTTCTTGGTCAATCTCTTGGTAATTTTTGTTCGATGAGTTTTTGTTTGTTTTGAACGACATTGAAATTTTTGTTTCTTTAATAAGAACATTCAGAATTGTTGCTAGCGACGGTTTTTGGCGTCAAACCATTCTATCTTGCGTGCCAGCCTTCTAGATTGTTGGTGGTCCGAATTTCCTCGCCGTAGCAGCACCAAGTCTTGATAAAATTTACGTCGCTGAACCAGTAACGGTTTCGTGTCGTAGACTTAATTCACTTTGGCTAATTCACCCAGGGTAATTATGTATACTATTTAGTAGACTTAATTCACCTACTTGCGTAGGTGATTTAGGTATACCATTTAGTAGACTTAATTAATCTGGACTAATTATTCACCTAGGGTAATCAAGTTTACTGATAAGTAGACTTAATTCGCAGTATTTTCTTTACAGTATTCATAGCAGGTAAATTATAAAAAGGAAAGTGTGTTAAACTTATTAAAATACTAACATTTATTAACAAAATACAATGTTACAACATGTTCTCGTATAACTAATGTGAAAATCCACCAAACAAACAAAAAGCACCAAACAAGCTAATTCCACACCAAAACCCAAGTGAAAGAAACAGTGAAGTTAAAGGATGCACCGCGCAAAATAAGACTAAATTAAAAAATATGTTAAAAACAAGTGAAATGAAGTGAAAGTATCTGCTTATAATGATTTCAGATTGCACAGAGAAAAAATAACTAGCGCAACATCTCTAAAAAATGACCCACACTAATATCATCATGTAACAAATCCATTTGGGCATCCTGAATAATCACGTCATTGGTTTGAGTAGCAGCTTTGCGTGGATTTGGTTGACGTTTTATTTTCGCGTCTGCTTTAAAAGCTGCAATCAAATCTAAAATATTTTTATTGTATCTTTTAATGCATTTATTTAGCTTAGTGTGCCAACCTTCCACATAGTTATTTGTGCGGTGTCTCTCACCAAAAACACACCACTCTTTAGCCTGGTTTGACTTCATCCAGTTTCTTTTGAAGTACATCAGGAAAGGTTTCAGATGTGTGAATTTTGCAAACCTATTCTGTATATATTTCCATCCCTGAAGAATTTTGTCTTGTGGCAGAAGTGCCAAATTGCGACACAGAAAGATACACCTGCGGTTGTTTTTGTCATTAAACAATTGCAACCGCTTGGCTTTTCTTTTTAAGCACTCTTGAAAATGGTAAAAACAGCCTTTCACATTGACTTGTGGAAAAACTGCCGTAATGCCTTTAATAGCACTTCTTTCAAAGTCACATGTGATTTTTTTTTGATTCCATTGTGGTACTCTCGATTTTATCATTTGGAATAAAATTTGATAAGATAAGTAATTCTTTTTAGTCATTAATGCATAAATAAGTGGTGATATGTTAGTGGTTTTTGCGGTACTGCCACAATCTCCGTGTATACTATAAATTTGATTAAATGGTGGTATGCATGCTGTAAATGTTCCGTCTCCAAAAAAGTGTTCCAAATTCCCTATTTGCTCTATAGCATTTTCTGAACAGAATACGATTATACGTTCGTCATTGAATTATAATCGGCTAATACAAAATCTTGAAACTTGTGGAATTATAATTTCTGCAGTATCTTTAAATTGAGCTAATTTCCGAACTCCTAGATTTTTGTTCCTTTTTCTATATAATCCAGCTTTAATAGCCTCTAGAGGTGGTACTTTGCACACGAGATCATATCCCTTATTTATTAAAGATTCTTGAGCTAGCTCATACAGTTTTGGTATTGGTTCTTCAGTGATGCAGACTTTATCTTTACAAAGTTGCAACTGTTCGGCCCACATATTCTTAGCAGGATCGGCCACACAGTGCGTTACGTGCGAAACGTTCTTAATTATGCTTCCATCCTAAAAAGCAACAAAAGAACTCAAATTTAAAACATTAGGAAGAGTACTTAACCGATCTTTTTGATAAAATAATAAAACTTATCATACCTGTATCGTCATAGAACCTGAACATTTCTTATCACAACACCTCCACCACTCGGCACTGCTAATGTAGGTTTTCTTTTTGTAGAATTGTCGACCTTCGTATAATAAAACTACGCCTCGCCCTCTTTTTATAAATGAAAAATCATTCATTACGAACACAATTACAGAACAATATAAAGGAAAATTGACAGGGAAATCAATAAATGACAGTACATACATAATTATATTTATCATATTAATTTTAATATCTAACGTCATAGACCTTGTCATAGTTTGGAGTGGCCAGGTTCACAGTTAAAAGGAGGTAATAATCACCTACGCAAGCAGGTGAATTAAGTCTACTAAATAGTATACATAAATACCCTGGGTGAATTCGCTCAAGTGAATTAAGTTTACTAAACAGTGTACATAAATCACCTAACTGAAAATAATAGAAACAAGTGAATTAAGTCTACTAAATAGTATACTTAATTACCCTGGGTGAATTAGCCAAAGTGAATTAAGTCTACGACACGAACGGTTTAGGTAATTGTTGAACTTTATCACTGCTTCAGTTTTCGGGGATTTGGTCATTGTATACTTGTAACCTGCCATTACATATCTCAATGGCAATCGGGCTAAGCCAGCACATCTCGCAATATGTCGTCTTTGTATTGTAGATTTAATCCCTACTCGTTTCGCCTTTTTAAAAAGGCTGGCACAAAAATGATAATAACATCCTTTCATTACTGCATTCGGAAAAATTTTACGTATTGCTTTCATTGCTGAGATTTCGTAATCCAGTGTCAATTTTACGGGGTTCCATTCAGGAATTTGTGACTTTATCATTTCAAATATAAGTTTGTAGGTATTTTCAGTTTTATTATGAATGAAACCAAAGAATAAAGGTACAATTTTTTTTGTTATTTTATGTAGTCCATGAATGGTATATTTGTGTAAAAGGTTCAGGGCAAGACTTAAAAGTTCCATCCAGAAAGAAATGTTCGAAATTGTCCAAATACGTTTTTATATCAGAAGAAGAAAATATTAAAATCCTGTTGTTTGTGTCATTGTCGTTATAGTCGGCCAGGAGGAAGTTTTTATATTTTTTTGGTATTTCTACTTTAGTTGGTGATTCAAAATGGAGCTTAGAAACTCGTAATGCCTTATTTCTTGCTTTGTATAGACCACTTTTAATATTGTCAAATTTTGGTAAGTCAGCAACTAAGTGCACGCCATCGTCTTCCAGTTCGCATACTACTTCTTCAAACTGTTTTTGTATTGGATCGACATTAGCTACTATTTTAGTTTTCAAATCTTTCATTTTCTTCAAAACTAGATATTTTGCACTATTAGGTAAACAATCAATATCGTGCACGCCCTCTTTAACTATATGGTTTTCATTGCTTAATGTCACATTACCTTTACAACCGGTTTTATTACATTACATTTTCGTTCACATAAGTTTTAATTTTATGGTACTGACGGCCGTCGTATAGTAGTTTCTCGCGATCCCTTTTTGTCGTTATGAACTCCATGATGGGCTTAGAAAGCGACATAGTTTATCACTTAAGTTTTCGGTTGTTATATATTTTATATAAATTGCACTCAATTGCAATAGAAAACTAAATAATACTAAAATGACAATGTCAATGTCATGCCATTTCTGTTTACATATCAATAATAGATAATAATTTATTGAGATAAGAACCTCATCCGTTTTCCGCATGCAATACTCTCGATAAAAACTCTAACTCTGTTGTTTTTATTTTGATTTAAGGTTAAAGGAAAAATGTTATTGCTGACTGTAGCTAGTGGTGCCTAAACTTAGGCTTCACAAGGTTGGCGATTCATTTGTAGGAAGCAGCATAAAAATATTTAATAAAATTCCTCAGGATTTGATTAATATGCCGATAAATAAATTTAAATTAGAAGTGAAAAAAACTTTAATGAGTAAAGGTTATTATAAAGTGGATGAGTATCTTAATGATATCAATGCGTGGTCAACATAAGTCTCTTGCTTGCTCGCACAAAATAAATTGTAAACTAAAGTAAATTGAAAAAAAAAAAAAATTATCTAGTTCTAATATAGTTCGCTGAGTTTCTTGCTGGTATCTTCTCAGTAGAACTAACCTACCGAACCAGCGAAAGAATCATTTCCAATGGTTTATTTGTACATTATTTAATATTTTAATATTATTTCTTGACATACTCAATTGTATAATTTTGACGTTCATATGTGCTCTTTTTGTGCCTAAACTGAATAAATGAAATTGATTCTTTGATTGATTGATTCTATAAAAACATAATCATAATTATTCGTTTCTTAACTATTTGTGATTGTCAGTTATGAATGAACACTTCGTATTCTTGTTTAAAAACCAGTTGTGAAAACAATAATAAAAAAGGGTTTTTCTTAACCAGTTAACAAAACTTAGTTATGAAAGTGCACGGAAGGTACCAAGCAGGAAAAAAAAAATCATATTTGTTCTACTATACGGTATGACAAAAAATGTTCCCCACCTTGAAAGTGTAATATTATTTATTGATTCCTAGTTGTTATACTGTATATCTACTAGGAGTGTTCGTCAGGATGGCGGGTGGGAAGTCATGAAATCGAATGAAACGTGCACTATTATTTAGTAGTGTTTTAGTAGTATTTAGTAGCTAAGCAAAAATATTTAGTAGTATTGCCAATACGATATGAAACGAAAAACAAATTCCGCCGCCAAACTGATGTCTGGTTGGCGGGTGGTAATTAAATGGCGTAAAATGCTTTAGATTTTTGTATGTCAGATTTTAGTAGTCTATTGGTAGTTAAATAAAATAACATTAAATCTTATCTACGTGCTAACAGTTTACAAAAAAATCAAAGGCATCACTTTGCATCGAGTACGCCTACGCAAATTATCACAGCAATGTTACTTATGAGTGTCATTGCTATTAGTTTGGAGGAGTATTTATATTGTAGGTATACTAGCGGACGCCCGCGGCTTCGCCTGCGTGTTAATGTTTTATGCTTCCTGATTCCCGCGGGAAAAAAATCCCGGGATAGCCTATGTTATACCTTGTTACATCAGCTATCCGCCAGTAAAAGTCCCGTTAAAATTGGCCCAGCCGTTCCAGAGATTAGCCGGAACAAACAGACAGACAGACAGACAAAAATTGTAAAAAATGTTATTTTGGTGAATATTTATACGGTACATACCGTGCATGTAGCATGTAGTAAAAAGCGGTTATTTCAATATTACAAACAGACACTCCAATTTTATTTATATGTATAGATTATCGCTGATAAACACTAATCCCTACTAATATTATAAACATGAAAGTAACTCTGTCTGTCTGTCTGTCTGTTACGCTTTCACGCCGAAACGGCTGGAGAGATGAAATTTGGTATAGAGATAATTCGAGGCCATGGGAAGGACATAGGCTACTTTTTAACCGACTTTCGAAGCCGCGGGGAACAGCTAGTATAAAATGAATAAATAAAATAATAGAGTAAATAATATTATAATAATATTAATAAAACAATGTTAATGAATTTCAAGGAATGTTTATTGTGTACCTACCTACATATTTCAAAATCAATTTCAATACAAAAAACAAAGAAAACAAAATAAATCACTAATTGTTTTAGTAAATAATTACTATAAGTTTACCTCTGGTTGTAATTTTTATTAAATAAATAGTTTGTACTGTTATGTTTTGATCCCATAAACCACACTGTTTACGATTACACGCTTTGAGCTTTTGGTTAGGCGAGTTTTTAAATCATCGTAGCATGTCCAGTTTTCGCGATAGCAATGGGCTTTATAATGCCCAATGCCCTTTGTTGAAGTTTTATTTGCGGCTTGATATTCAATAACACCCATTATTTTATATCGCTGATTATTTAAAGTTATTTCTAGTGGTATATTGTCAAGGCACATGGTATCTGTCTGGCTTAACTCGAGAGCTATGGTATTATGTAAATTATATCTAAAAGATCGGATGCCAATGCAGTTATCTCGACGACAAATTGTCATATTATTTTCTTCTAATATCATACTTTCAATAGATTCCTTCAGTGTGCTTTTATTTAAATCAAGAGGAATAAATACACATTTCCTTTGTACGTTATTTATAGGACACTGAATTTCCGTACATATCTCTGTTAAATCGGCACTATAAATGGTCTCAATCAAGATTTTGTCAAAAATAGTAAAAAAATTGCAGTCACAGTTTATATAACTTCTACCATGAACATCGGATTTTTTGAAATGTTTTTCTAGAATTTGTGCTCGGTTTTTGTAGAGAGCTGTTTTATTTATTACTTCATCGTTTACCATGAGTCGAATGAATTGACTGAAGTCGTCACAACTACTACTGATTGTGTTTTTGACAGCAAATCGATCAACATAACCTGTTGCAAATATATGAGCAACCGCATCAAAAGCACAAGTGTTTGTTATGAAAGTATCATCAATACCAGTTCTTACAGTAGTACCGTTGAGTAACAGGGGTATTTTTTGAAGCAAAGCTTTTTTTGTATCGTGCTGTTGGCCTTTTCTTCTCCAATTTTAGATAAGTGATGGTTTATCAGTAAATATTGATTCTTCATAAAAATCTGTGGTTTGTTCGTTGTCATCTGTAGTTGATTCGTTTTTAAAATCTGTTGGTTTCATTTGTTGTAATATATTCTTTAATTCTTTTTTAACTGCATTATTTTTCTTAATTTTTAAAAAACCTTTCTGGCCATAGCTTAGAGCTGTATTAACTTGTCCTGATAACAATTCATAATGCATCATAACGAATTCGTCAACCCTCAATCGATTAGACTTTGTATTTATTCTGCACATATGATTCTTTACTGTATTGAAATAGCTTTCCATGTTTGATGATGTCGGCGAATTATTTTCCGACTTGTATACTGGTACCATAACATTAGACCAGAGAGGTAGCTGGCGTACTAGTCGAGTTAATGTCGGAATAAATGAAGGCATGTAATACAAATTGTCATGAAGGGATGCTTCATCATCATCCTCTGATAAAGTGATAAATAAGTTTTCTACATCAACTTTTTCATGATACCACCGAGGATATCTTAAATCTGTACTGTCTTTTGTCGTCTTGTTTAGTTCTTCTATATTTTCTTTTCTGTCTATCTCATTTATTTCGGTTTTGTCTTGTAAGACTGTATCTCTATCAAAATCACAGTCATCTTCATTCAATGATGTTTGATTTTCATACGTAACTTTTTTCAATTGCTTTAATTTAGTTTTCGCTGCTTCGCATCGTGATCCGGGTCCATCATATTTGTTAAGACACAGTGTTATTATATCCCCAGTTATATTTTTTTTAATTTTTTCGTAATCGGTGCAATATTTTATGTGAAGCAAGCTGTGGCAATAAAGAGATTTTACTCTAGTGTCAACGTTCTTAAAACAATTCAAATTGTATAAAATTTTGACATAATGACTTGTATCGATCCGAATAAAACAATCGTCAGGTGTACTTTTTCCTTCTTCCAACTTTAAAAATGATCGATTTACATAATCTTTAGTATTGGTAAAATTTGTAAAGGTTTTCACGGATGCACTGATAATTGCAGCTGAATCATCGACCACAATTTCATTAGGAATACATTTTTTTGTGACCCAAGCCTTTAACCATTTGTGTATGGTATCAACAGTATGACTTTCTGAAAGCATTTGTGTAATTGGAACACTGCTTTCGTTTTTTTCAGTAGCCATAACACATTGATACAGAAATATATGTTTAGTGAAAACGACACCAGGAGTCGGACCAACACCCTTAAATATACTACCTGTTGCATCTATGCTTAATATCCGTCTCCCAGTCAGTGCATATTTTTTATAATATTCTTCTTGAGACGTTGACCAATAATAGATGTAAAACGACGGATATACCGTTAAATGACGTATTAAATCATTGTATGGAAACGTGTGTGTCATTTGCCATAGTGATAATATTGGGTTAGAATTGAAAAACTCACTTTTTCTCCCTTCGTACTTAATTTGACGTAAACTTCCAAGTGTGGGTATATGTGGAGGTTCCAAATCACCTGCATTCATTTCAGATGCATTTATTGTATTTTTAACTACTACGGCTGGTACATGTTTCAGGTCATGTAATAATTCCTGACGCATTAATGGTGATAGTTTGATTCTTTTTCTTGGTCGGCAATTAGCATCGTAATTCGTTATTAAACACTCACATTTGGCGATTTTATCTGTGGGCCAATAGATAATAACTCTGATTTTTGCATCACACTCTTTACATGTCCCGTGGCAAGTTACCGTTTTCCCATAGTTCACGGAATGAGTTTTAAATATCCAAGCATATAATATTTTATTCGCTTTCCATATTTCCTCTCTTAATACATGGGCCCATTCATGTTTTGGTAAAACAAACTTCTTCTCATAATTTGATGATCTTCACCCTCCTCGACTTGTCTATTTTAAAATTGGCTGAATTCTTTCCCATCTATAAAAATCAACAAAAAATTCTAAATATTTTTGATTATCTTTGCCTTCCTGACACGTTGAATTATTTTCTTGTTCTTCTGTTTCTGAATTGTCTGAGTCTTTTACACTTTTTATCACATCTGTTGTCGACACAAAAATATGATCATGTATTTCAGAATTTCCTGAGTCTTCAACACTTTCAAACGCATCTGTTCTTGTCACATTATCAGGTTCACAATTTTCAAAAAAGTAAGTGTAATTTTTCTTAACCGAGATATATATAGCAGTGTTTGACATTTTAAAATTAAATTTTTCACTGATATCCGAGTAAATAGGATCACAAGGAGAGGGCAAATCATTTTTATTTCGAAAATACTCATAGTAATTGTTTATTACTTCTCTTTGTGTTTCTTTATCAACTGCACTTTTCCTTCCTCTCTTCATAGTTCACATTTACTAAGTGCACACAAACACAATGTAACACAATGATGTAAACCAATTAATGGATTTAATTTTATTGAAAAATGAATGAGTCATATGAGGTTTCAACAAGTCCAATAATTATGAGGGTAGTAGTATTTTTTCAACACATTCAGCAAATTCCACCGTAAGTAGGCACATAATGGTACCTATAATCAAACTGTGACTTTTTTTAATCTTATTGTACCTAGTTATGTTAATTTCTTAAAAAAGTTTCGATACAAAAAAATTGTGTTCAAAATAAATACAAATAAAGTAATAGCTCATTTCATGCAACTTAGTATTCAAATAGATAATTTCAACTTGTTTGTTTATTAAACCAGTTTAATAAACAAAACTTTCACTCAAATAAATATAACATCTGTTTTCTCTGTAAAAACTTTAAATTCCCCATTTTCTACGTTCCGATTTCCGAAAAAAGAAACCGAATGACGTTTTTGGTCTATGCTAGATGGTGCGCATTGTAAAACTACCTAATTAATTTTTCACGCTATTGCAAAAATAATTCTCAACTCGTTTTTACTGTTGAAATTATAGTTATTGATTGAATTGTGTACCTACAACAAGTACTTGTTATGAAGATAATGATTTATTCTGTTCACCGCCCGATATAAAATGTGAAGCATTTAACGTTATGGAAACTTTACCTACCTACTACTGAAAAATACAAGGGTAAATATCTATTTTAGTAGGTACCTAAGTATTATTTTATTCGCAAGTGTGTTGAAAAACGTGAGGTTTGGTCATTTGTGTGTGTAGTAAACCGAGAGTGTATTTCAATTTTAATATATTCAATGTTTTATATTAGTGTTTATCAGCGTTATATAGGTACAATATAAATACTCCTCCAGACTAATAGCAATGACACTCATAAGTAACATTGCTGTGATAATTTGCGTAGGCGTACTCGATGCAAAGTGATGCCTTTGATTTTTTTGTAAACTGTTAGCACGTAGATAAGATTTAATGTTATTTTACTTAACTACCAATAGACTACTAAAATCTGACATATAAAAATCTAAAGCATTTTACGCCATTTAATTACCACCCGCCAACCAGACATCAGTTTGGCGGCGGAATTTGTTTTTCGTTTCATATCGTATTGGCAATACTACTAAATATTTTTGCTTAGCTACTAAATACTACTAAAACACTACTAAATAATAGTGCACGTTTCATTCGATTTCATGACTTCCCACCCGCCATCCTGACGAACACGTGTTTTAGACCTTGATACAGAGGGAGAGGGATGGAGCTATACACCCTATATAGCTATCCCTATCCCTTTGGATCGCGGCTCAAAAGTACACCACGTCATGATTGACCTTTATTATATTATTTATATATTATGAGTTTTTATGTTTTTTGTGTTTTAATTTCTATTTTTTTTTCTTTATTGAATTCTGTCTTCATTTTTTAATTATGTATATGTATGTAATGTGTGTTGTGTTTTGCAAATAAATGTATTTTCTTTCTTTCTTTCTTTCTACTGAACTACAAACATGAAAATCACAAACGGTCATTCACCCGTTCACATTTCCAACTAAGTGTTATCATTGCCTACATTTTGTACTGTTTTCGATTGTGCTTTAAATGTTAAATATAATCGACTCTGACATCATTTCTGATCCATTTATGTTTCTTTTTATAATAGGGAATATGCATATACTGCACAAGGTAGGAAGTAGGTTTTTTCGTGCGGAAATCCACACGGGTATGTCAGGCACGAATCGACCGGGAATGCCCGCAGAATAACATCACATCTATACGTAAATACATTACAATACATTTTTCTTTTTTTTTACATTCAAATGCAATTGTTAAATTGTGCAATCTCAATAGGCCACGCTCTCGAAAAATCACGTTAATTTTCATGTTGTTTTTTGTTCAAGTGTAGTCTTTAATTATGTTGTTTTTTGTTCAAGTGAAGTCTTAATTTAGTTATAAAAGAAGTACTTAAATTTTATTTAAATAAAAAGTAACGACGATATAAGTAGTTACTTTGTTATTATTATTATTATTACGGTAGTAACACGGGTAATTTTTTTTGCTTTCAACTGCAGTAGTACCACGGGTAAACTAATTACCGGTGTTACTACTGGTAGTATGAATGGTAGTATCACGGGCAAGAAAGGACCCAGTACCTACCTATAGAAGGACAGCATTTAGACATTTCTGCATAACTGTTAAGGCCTATCATTGCCTCGTATTTGTCCACCGTTCATCACCTATTTTACACATTAGTAGTTGAATTTTGAAAAAAAAGTTAAGCCTTTGCGTTGATATGAATCAGTCAGATGGGACAAATCATGTAATAGTCGATATCTATAATTTGTTACATTTGATCTCTCGTACTTATTAAAGTATTGATCATACAGTAAATATGTGTAAAGCAAATTTATAGGAAATTTAATGTAGATAAATAAGGTAATAAATAATGTAATAATGATTTACACGACTAATGTCCAATTGAAACTGTCTAGTCAGAATAAAGTCCAATCATAATAAGGTCCAGTCAGAATAAAGTCCAACCATAATAAGGTCCCGCGTCGCCTCTTGTCGCCGTCGCTGTCGCTATCGCCGCGTCGCTCTGCTCGTGCGCGCACACTAAATGTGATTTCAATATAATCTTCCTCTATATCTTCCTCTTTTTGTTTTAATCAAAGCTAAGGAAGCTGATACTCAGTTTGATCGTTATAGACCCGAAGCACTTTTGGTGTGTTTTTGTTTTAGCAAGTGCACATTGCCATAATTCCGCACCGCTTTTATAGGTTTTGTTCTTGTAAAATTCATACCCATCGCATAAAAGAATCGTTCCTCCTTTTCTAGTAACAAAAACAAGGTCTTGCATGGTTTTTACTTATTTTATTTTATGATTTATTATAAAATTATTTTTGTCTTACCAATTTAAAACAATAATTGACAAGACTTGTCATTGCAATGACTATTATTTTGAAAATAGGTTACACTCTAAGGAAGCTATAGAGAATTTAATGTCAGGATTTCATTGAGGAAGTAGCATAATATTATGTATTAACTATTAACAGATAAAAATATTACCATTAGAACTATCGGGATATTTACCATGTATTGTTTATATACCTTTTATTTATTTTACCTTTATATGGTTTTTCCCTGTCCTCCGATCGGAACTCCGATTGGTAGGACGAGCGGGAATATTTTTTCCCATATCTCCGATTGAATTAAAGTACAATCAAAGCCATTATACTGTATTTCTGACCGATTGTCATTATGGGTGTTTAAAATAAAGCATCTATCAATATTATATATATATATATATATATATAGTAGTATAGGTATATATATATATATATATATATATATATATATATATATATATATAGTATATATATATAATAGTATATATATATATATATATAATAGTATATATATATATATATATATATAATAGTATATATATATATATATATATATATAATGGTGTAGGTACCTTCTCAATACGTATTTATAATTCTACGCATAGTTCAATTTTATTAGTAGTTAGTGGATGTGGATGAACAGTGGACTAAGTACGATTTTACATTTTTGAGCTGCTGAAATGAAAAAATAATTGCCTTAAGAAGGCACCAAGTCTTCTTAACTTTTTGCAAATATTGATAGATGCTTTATTTTAAACACCCATAATGACAATCGGTCAGAAATACAGTATAATGGCTTTGATTGTACTTTAATTCAATCGGAGATATGGAAAAAATATTCCCGCTCGTCCTACCAATCGGAGTTCCGATCGGAGGACAGGGAAAAACCCTTTTTTTTTAAATAGGTCTGTAAACTAAAAAAAAATATTTATATTTATTTTATTAGAAATGAAATTTCAAGCTTAAAACTATAAGAGAATCTACGTTACCTACTTCATTAATTCCATAAAATGACCTGAACAGATTTTACCGTCCATCAGGTCAAGTGTTAAGCTCAATAAGATGACGTCATTTTGAAAACTATTATGGGATCTTGGTTTAATGTTTTGACCTTCTTTTATCTTTTTGAGATCAGCGACTACGTCTTGAGCATCATCACGCAGTACTTGCAATATTTGCATTATATTAGTTTTCCTACGTTTTCTGCAAATGTTATTTAATTTCTGATTCCATCCTTCAGCATAGTTAGATGTTCTGTGACGCTCTGAGGAAACACAACATACATCAATGTATTTGTCCGATTTTAACCAGGTCTTTTTCATGTATGAGACAAACTGATTAATTTGGTTTTCATACGGCAATATTTCATTGATGTTTGATATGCGTCCCTTAACATACTCCCATCCTTCCATGATTTTATCACGCGGTAGCATCGGCAAGACACAGCTAAGTAGAACTGTATGTTTTGTCCATTTGTTCTTCATCAACCCAATTTGATGACCCTTTCGCCTAATGCTGTTTTTGAAATGAAAAAGGCAACCTTTTGGTATTATATCAGGGTATAACTTAGCCATTACCAGGCTTGGGGCATTTTCAAAATCTGTTGTTATTTTTTTCGGTTGCCAGTCCTGTAACTGTGACTTGATCATCCCAAACAAAATTTGATATGCCAGCTCAGTCATTTCTGACATAAAAGCGTAAATAATCGGAAACACATTTGTTTGCCTAGCTCTACTATTGAAATCACCATAAATTACGTATATCTGTTTAAATGGTGGAGGGCAACTTTTAAAAGTACCATCTCCAAATATATGCTCAATTGAATTTAATTGATGTCTTAATGCTGGGTCGCAAAACACTATAACTCGAACTCCATTGCTGTTGTAATCTCCTAGCATGAAATCAGAATACCTTGGGGATATTTCAACGTTTTCTGGTTTTACGAAGCTTATTTTCGATATACCGGCCCCTTTGTTCCTAGCAGCAAACAAAGAATTTTTAATGGAATTGAATTTCGGCACCTTAGAAATGATATCCAATCCACTGTCTCTAAGGGATTTCTCCGTTCTCTTATAAATATTGTTCACTGACTCCGAAAAATCCGAAGTCGCCAATTCTTTTTTGCACTCATAAATCTTTTTGTGAATTTCATTTTTACCATAATCAATAATGCAGTCCTTATTGTGACTTTTAGATTTTATCACAAGACCGTCCTAGAAACATTAGATAACATTAGTCAGAGGCGCGTTCGACTCGGTCATAAAATAATAAAACAGAATAAATAGGTAACACAATTTCTATTTACACTT
This sequence comes from Eilema griseolum, assembly GCA_963662185.1. Lineage (NCBI taxonomy): Eukaryota > Metazoa > Arthropoda > Insecta > Lepidoptera > Erebidae > Eilema > Eilema griseolum. The sequence continues at coordinate 20,390,413 of OY759231.1, read as the reverse complement.
ACTTGTGTTGTTATAGACCCTGTACAAGCAAATTTGGGACTGCCACATTTTCGTTGCGTACACCTCCATATGGTGGAGCCAGCAGCATATACTCTATTTTTATAATACTGATGTCCCTTCCATAACAATACTACCCCTCTACCCTTTTTAATTAATTCGGGCTGGTCGGGATTGTTCATAATAATATGGCAAATATATTGCAATTTAATAATTTATTATTAATAAGTAAATGCTAAATGACTCATGAAGATATGACATGACAGTTAACATATTTTCCTCTTTTTAAGAACAATATAATAAGACCAAAGAGGTTCTTGTGTAGGTTACCAACAGTAGAACAAATAGGACTAATTAATTATCTAAAAACATTTCCGGATTATTCCTCTAGTTCCTATTTGTCATACCGTATAGTAGAACAAATATGATTTTTTTTCCTGCTTGGTATACTAGTATAACAAAAAGTAGAACAATGGTGAATAGACCAGTTCGATCGCACAGTTCGATCAATCGAACAAACGGTATTTTTAAATCCTCATTGTTCGATAGATCAGTCGAACCACGAGATTTCGTTATTTAAAGGTGCACGCTGTTCGATCAATCGAACAAACGGTATTTTTAAATCCTTATTGTTCGATAGATCAGTCGAACCACGAGATTTCATTATTTAAAGTGCGATTGATCGAACAGCGTGGTTCGATCAATCGCACTAACGGTATTTTTAAATCAGCATTTTGAATAATGACAGTTCGTGTTTCTACTGATCTATCGAACAATGAGTGTTGGATAGATCAGTCGAAACACGAACTGTCATTATTTCAAAGTGCTTAAATAGTCGAACCTTAAAAAAAAGGGTTTGATCAAAGTCAAACGTCCCATGTAGGTATTATATTATATTGTATTATATTATGTATAGTATTTTAAAACAAAATTGTGTCTTAGTAGCAGTAGCAGGTTGGAATTGTTTTATTTAAACAATGAACCCTTCCATGCCACGCGTTCAAGGAAGTGTCCAACGCTAATTTCACCACTCACAAGCATCATATTGGTGTTGATAATAAATTCATCTCGCTCTATTTGTTGCTTTTGCCGTCGTTGTAACACTCCTCCTTTCATCCTAATGGCATAAAATGCGCAATCTTTGAATAATATTTCCAACAAATTCATAAGATTTGGTCCTTTCCTACCCACACACAGGTTCAATTTATTATGCCGTCCTTCTAAGAAATTTGTAGTTCTATGTATCTCACCATGAACAGACCATTTCTTAATGAAATCAATATCTCTTAGCCACTGCTTTTCGAAATACTTCCTAAATTTGTTAACAGGTTCTTCGTCATCGTTTATATCACGCTTAATATATGACCAACTTTCCATAATTAAATCTGCAGGCAATAATGGAAGCATCGTACTTAGTGCAACTATTCTTCTGGTGTTTTGATGTTTATTAATACCAAAAAACTTCGCCTTTCTCCATAATGCTCCCATAAAATGATAAAAACAACCTTTTACAATAGTTTCTGGAAATACTTTTTTTATCGCGTTCATCGCTGCAGTTTCATAATCTGTCATAAACTTTGATGGATTTATTTGTGGTAATTGAGATTTAATAATGCTGAACAAAGCAATGTAACTATCTTCTGTTTTATCACACATCAATACATATATAAGTGGGACTATATTAACATAATTGAGAGAAGAACCAATATCTCCATGGACTGTATACAGTTGTACAAAAGGCTTCGGGCAACTGCTAAAAGTGCCGTCCGCATAATAACTGTCAATATGTTGAATTTTATCTCTTGACTCATTTGAGCAAAACAAAATTATGCGTTTATCATCAAACGAGTAATCTCCTAAAATAAAAGATTCGAATTTCGGCGGTATTTCTACTTCTGAAGGGATTCTATATATTATTTTATTTATTTTAGCAGCTTTCTTTCTATAATTATATAAAGAAGTTTTTATTGACACATAAGATGGAATTTTGTGTATTAATTCCAAACCAGCATCTTTCAAAGGTGTTACGTGTTCGGCGTATACAATTGACATGGGTTTAAAATTCTCACATGCTGCCTCTTTCATTTTATTAATCTGCTTTTCAACTATGTTTTTATTAAAATCAGAGTTGCAAGTTTGTTCTCGTAATATTGTTATCCTGAAATAATAAATGTAATTATATATATTTTTAGTTTTCCGCACGCGGCTCCGCTCGCGTGGATGTCGGTACCCCTACGTCATTTCCCAGGTGTACACGACTTGGTACACGACTATCTGTGTACTAAATTTCATTTAAATTGGTTCAGTAGTTTTGGCGTGCAAGCGTAACAGACAGACGGGACAGATAGACAGAGTTACTTTCACATTTATAATATTAGTAGGGATAAGGATAGTAAGGATTGTTCTCTTAAAGTTATTACTTACATGTATGGTAATTGATCCGTAGCATAGCTTTTATTTTTCACGCTGCACATCCAAATTGAAGAGCCATTTTTGTAAGTTTTATTTTTAAAATATTGGTGGCCTTTATGTAAGAGAACATTCCCCCCTTTACGTTTGATGATATCTATATGTTCGTCTGCCATTTTAAACAAAATTACGAGAGTAATAATGAAATGTAAAAAACGACTTCTGTTAACACTTATTGCAAATAATGAAATCTAATATGAATGATTTTGACAATTTCCCATAGACACATCAATGCATTTTAATTGCCAGTTTCTAATAAAGAGGTCAAACTATCAAGAATGATAATATGGATATAACATTAATATAACTTCATGGTGCCACTATTAGTAGTAAATAGATTGTATATTACTTACCTATGCATGATCCGAGCGCTTCAATCCGCTTAGGTCGATCAATCGAATAATATGGATTTAAATATTCTCATAGTGCGATCGATCGAACAGCTAGGATTCAAAAACTCCTCATAGTGCGACCAATCGAACTATGAGGATTCATAAGTTAACATCGTTCGATTGGTCGCACTATGTTGATTTATAAATCCTCATAGTGCGATTGGTCGAACTGTGCGATCGAACTATGTTGCCAGGTGGCACGATAAGGAATTGTCATTCCTCGTTGTACCACTGAATGATTATTAAATGATTGTTGCTCTACTTGTAATATAAAAATTCTATTAACAAAATTCGTTTTAATCAATCCGGGTCCTACATACTATAACTAAAACTTCTACATTAACTAAATCAAAAACTCATCTCAGTTTTTCTATAAAATTACCTATACTAATAATGTGGTTTACTAATTCCATTTGTGTCTGTAAAACAAATTCATCTTTTTTTTTGGTGCAGGGCCAGTCTGCCAGTAGAAATATTTAGGCCAAACTGCATTTTTTTGAAATTTGAACATGCGGCATCATTTAGCAGTGCATTTAATAGCCTGGTCAATGATACATTATTTTTATTAATACAGTCGGGCTGGGTAACTTAAGCCCATAATTCCGCTCTGTCCACTTCGATCCATTGAATGAATCCATTGATGGATCCAAGGACACTTTTTCCTCCTCTTGAATCCATCGTACCAGTCAATTCCAAATTGTGGATTCTAAGACACTTTAAGGTGCACTTGGATCCTCCAAAGAGTTTTATACGCTAATTTATATATTATACTTAGTTGATGAGAACTGGCCAGTCAAGAGGCCACTTGATGATAGATAAAACTATATGACAAGCATAACGATATACATATAAGTGCATATAATTATATAATTTTGTGAAATGGATTCAAGCGAAGAAATAAATTATATTAACCATAAAGGAGGAGTAGTTCTCCTTAGCAACGGATATAAGTACCACAAGAAAGTTCAATACAAAAAGGGTGCTGTACTGTGGAGATGTTCTTTTTGGAGAAAATATGGTTGTGCTGGCACATTGACGTTGAAAGAAGTGAGTATTGTTAATTATTAGATTATTATTAGTAAATGCACTGATTGAAACTGGTCTAATGCCTTCATTTGTATCTTTTCGTATTTAGTTTCGTTCACTATCTCATTTTTACCGACATTAACATTTTCAATATTTTTAAGGGACAAGTCATTAAAAGTCAATTGCAAACACTTACATGCAACCAAGATAAGGTGGGCAATGAAATTTTAGTACATTTGGAACAATGTAAAAAAGAAGTTGTGTCACTGGATTGTAAGCCAGTTCCGTTACTTTATGAAAACTTTGTTACATCTGTGAAGGATAAGGGTTTGCATTTAATTGGCTCTATACCGGAATACGACTCTAAAAAGAGCGGCCTTTACAAAATGCGAAATTCTACATTAAAAGTACAGCAAACAAACACAAATGATATTAATAAGGTTGCAGTACCGGAAGTGTTTCAACATTTTTTGCTGGCAGAGTACAGACATCAGGATTCACTTGTATTAATATTTGGTTTGAAAGAAAATTTAAATGGCATTTCCGACATTAAACATTTGTTCATGGATGGGGCATTCAAAAGTACGCCCTTCAGATTTATACGATTCATGGAGATTTTGGGAGCACCGCTACCCACAACCATGTAAAACCCATATTTTACGTCTTTATGACAGATCGGAACATAGAATCATATAAGATTTTATTTCAGTTGTTACAGTCACAAGTGCCGGATTTAAAACCAAACAAAATTTCAACTGATTTCGAAATCGCAGCTATTAGAGCTACATTACATTTGTAGTCAGATGACTGATAGCAAACAGTACCAGAAGTTACGTAAATATATGGAGAGATATTACATAAAAAATAAATTTTGGACTAATATTTGGAAAATATTTGGAGAACGACACAGAACCAACAACTGTGTCGAAGCATGGAATTGTAAATTAAATAATCGGGTGGGTAGGAAAAAGCCTAATTTTATATCTGTTTTGAATATTTTATTGAAAGACGCGATTCATATTAAAAAACAGCATATGACCAAAAGGACTGAGAAGCAAATATCTCATGACAACTTTATACAGGAATGTCAAATGGAGCTAGTTAATGGATTGATATCCGTGCCTTTATTCTTACAAAAAATTAAATAAAGACTACTTAATTTTTCACTGTATGCCCCGACATACATAAGATTTCAAAAATAAATTTTGTTTTTAAAAATTGCAAATATAACGCGGTTTGATATTCTTATCTATATTGTTTTCCCGGTCACAACGTTCCACGGTTTATGTTACTAAACGACGGCGAGTTTTATGTGTTTCAATTACAATTATTACAACAACAAAAATAGATTTTACTGCATTTTATAATTCATTAACATCAACTAAGTATAATATTTAAATTAGCGTATAAAACTCTTTGGAGGATCCAAGTGCACCTTAAAGTGTCTTAGAATCCATTATTTGGAATTGACTGGTACGATGGATTCAAGAGGAGGAAAAAGTGTCCTTGGATCCATCAATGGATTCATTCAATGGATCGAAGTGGACAGAGCGCATAATTCACTGTTATTTGTTTATAAATTCCACATTATTGAAAAGGTTTTGATGTTTTATGTATTTTTGGTGGCATCCAGGGTTGCTTTATCAATAAATATACTAGATTTTAGTCAATTAAAATAAAAATAGTGAAAAAAAAACGCCTAAATATCGAGGGCCAAAGTAACATGGACAGTGGGGTAGGTTTGGCTACTGCTAAAACTATAGAAGAAATTGTGCAGTTTTTCATCGATTAAAGGCTAAATCTAACTTAAGCTTCATTTTTTACAATCAACATCTGACAGATTATTAAATAGCATCACTAACAAGTCAGTCGAATCGGTCAATCATCTCTATTTTGGGGTTGCTATGTAAATGAAAGAAAATTTCCCAAGAATCATCACTTTATTTTATGGCTTTACTAAAACTTTTTGGCGTTGCTTCTTATACGTTAGTTATTAATTAAAAACGTTAAACAAAATTATAAACTATTAATTAAAAAAAAAACAAAAATGAGATCTTTATAAAAATAACGTTTAAAACTATATGAGTTCAGTCGCCCCATTCCATGAAGAGCAGTGGGTCGTCTACCACGTAATAGCCCCTTTGTTTGGTAATTTTTTGGTCTTCCAGATAGCTGACTATGTTCTGATGACAGGTGAAGACGTCCCGCTTTTCTGGCCACTTCCAGCCGTCTACTGACTTTTGCATGACAGATATTTTTACAATATCTCCTTCCCTGCAAAAGATACGCCCTGGAAACAAACAGTCTTCGTATTTCACAACACAATAATCCTGTTTTCTGTTTTCTTTTCCCATACCAACTTCACTAGCATCCTCAGTTGTAGACACAGATCCTACTTTTGCATCTTTTTTCGTATTTAAGTCTGTCTTCTCTAAAATTCCGTCATGGCATTCATAGTGTCCTTCAATATCATTATTGCCGCTATATATTTCAACGACTTCACTTGGTGATGGAACATTCATACGTTGATCTTCAACAACGTCAGCATCCAATGGCGGCGGTAATACTGGTATGGGATACATCAAAACACTATCGGAGGATGCAAATGCAAGTATGGAGTCATCGTCATCTATATCTTTTGACGTCGCCACACACATTCCTAAAGGATCAGCTATAGGTATATTGGAAGAAGGGCCAGGTGCAGGTGATGTTGGGTGATCCACGATGGTTACAACTACCTTTTTAACTGCTTTATTTTTTGCTCCCACAGGTCGCCCCCTCTTCTTGGCAGGTCCAGGATTAATATCCGCGCCAGATTCACATGTTCGCTTTACGGTCTTAGATTTTGCAGTCACCTCACTTTCTTGATAGTATTTTTCTACAGCCTCTACAGAAACACTCTTTCCAGCAACAACGGGTAATTGAAATTTTTTGGTCAGCTTGGGTTGCAAATCGGCCTCCCTGATTGCACTGATGTATTGTTTGAAACTCTCGCCAATTTCTTGGGGGACTTCTTCAATTGGTTTAGAATAATTACTACCACAAATGGCTCTTTCTCACGTCTCACATCTTTGAATCTCGTTTGTGGTCGAGGTGGATGATTACTCTCGTCTGGGCTGTTCGGCTCTAAAAAGCAACCATCAGGATCGTCTGAATCATCATGTAATGAGCACGCGTCCGAATCGTAACCAGTGCGTAACCTTGAGCATGAGGCAATGTTGTCCTCTGTGTCATCAAAAACTTCTTCGTTCTCAGTCTCTTCTAATAAAGATACTTCATGAGCAATGCTTTTACCAGCAGCGATTTCAAATTTCTTTTTATGTCGCTTTGGCCCAGACTCTGTGATTGTCTTCCGCTTTGATTCTAGATGATCTATGAAAGACGCCTATACTATAGTGGTGTCTACGTCGATTGCCCCTGGTATTCTCGCAAGCAATTCATCCACGTTACAGGGGTAGATACCGCATTTGCGGAAACCGTTATTCAAGTTGCTTTTCACATTTGGCTCGATGTTTTCTAAGAGTTTCTTTAGCAAACTCGGAAAAGTTTGTTTCGGTATCGTTGCGTTTCTGGTTCCTTCAGAACTTTCCTTCCATTCAGTTATAATTTTTCGCCGCTCAGCTTTCAATGGACGAAAGAACGCGACATCGAGCGGCTGAGTAATGTGAGTGCTATTCGGTGGCAGGCACACAAAAGCAATGTCGTTATCTCGACAGAGTCTCAATGTCTCAACCGATAAATGAGAAGCCAAGTTATCCCCAATCAACATCTTTGTGCCTTCCATTTTCTTAAGTCTTGGAATCATAAGATTTTTCAGTCAATCTGAAAATAGCTGGTGATCAAACCAACCTGAAGGAGAGTTGCTGTAGTGGCATCCTTTGGGACCATTCTCGGTCCATGTATCCCATAACTTCTGCGATTTGTACACTACGTATGGGGGCATCAGCTCACCTGAAGCGCTACCACAAAAGATTATCGAAGTACTTGATTTTGACGTGTTGCAGATTTTTTCAGGATATTTGCATCCCCTTCGAACAATTACTCGTTTCTGGCCGGGATCATCTGTTAAGTTTGTTTCATCATAGTTAAATACATGTGTAGGAGGAATGTCTCTAATTTGTGGTGTTAAATTTTCAATGTACTCTTGTAAAATCTCTTTTGACAACGCTGCTCTGATCTTCTTGATATTTGTTGCAAAACGCACTGAGAGGGTAGGATGACGTTTCAAAAATTGTTTAACCCAGTCATTTCCGGGCGTATTGTTCTTAAATTTTCGAACAATGCGTCCAGATTTTTCGAGGTACATTTTAACAACAATTTTGAGGTCGTACTCAGTTAATGGAAACCCATAGGTAGCCATTATCTCAATATGTGATGCTATGGCTTCCTCTTCCTCATCTGTAAATATTTGAGGCTGACCAGGTCGATTCATATGGGCTTTTTTTAATTTATATACCAGAGTTCGCCGCGGAATGTTAAAATGTGTGCTAGCTTTCCTCTGCGTCATTTGGCCAGACTTAATAGCCGCCAGACATAATTGCAACTGTTCCTTGGAGTAGTCGGCATATTTTCGAGCGCCTAGTTTCCTTTTGTAGACCCTCGGCATGTTGCAATATCTGTAAAAAGCAAAAGAAGTTGAATATTACTTGAAACGAGTATACTTTGCGCCAGAATGGGTATACTTTGCGCCAGGTGCAAAGTACCCCCATTTTAGGTACATTTCTACCTTGCGCTAATAAACCTAACACAAAATTAAATCCATTGAATTATGGAATGAAATACTTTCTTATTAGATAAAAAGAACAAATAAGGGATATACTGTTGTCACACCTTGCACAAGTAATAGCAACAAGAGCGACCTGTCAACTTCCATGACAGAACATTGACATTTTATGATTGCGTTCAGACATCAATAAAACCATAGACTAGTAAACTTTTTTTTAAATTTTATTTTTAAAGTTGTACGGATTTGGAGCAAAGTAATACTGGCAGGCGCAAAATTACCCCAACTTACGGTATTTGTGATGTTATAATGTCGAACAGTGCAAAATATGTCGCTTCTTTCTTGTCACTTAGTAACGAATAAACTAAAGGAACTATGTTCGTGGTTGATAAAGAACTACCCATATTTCCATGCATCGTAAATAACTGTCCAAATGGCTTGGGGCAGCTAGCGAATGTTCCATCTATAAAAAACTCTGAAAGCTGAGTTAGCATATTTTTGGCTTCTTTTGAAATGAATACCAGAATTCGGGAGCTTCCATTATAATAGTCTCCAAGCAGATAAGGTAAATATATTTTTGGGACTTCAACTTCTTCTAAACTACGAAAAATAGTTTTTGAAACTCCTAAAAACTTATTTCTCTTATTATACATTGCTGTTTTACAACTATTCAGAGATGGCGCTTTGGAAATAAAATCATAGCCTTTATCTTGTAACGGGACTAAAGTATCATTATAAATTTTGTTAATAGTATTGTCTGAGTTAATTGCAAGAGTATGTGCTTCGTGTATTTTTATCGCTACATCTATTTTTGCGAAATCCGGTACACAATATTCTTTATGGCTTGCTGTTTTAATTACTTTTTCATTCTGTAAAACAACATCTATTAAATTAAACTAATACACTCATAACCTACTGTGTTCACTGGTCGGTAATCGATCAGTGGGTTAAGCAACATTGGCTGTGGTGACTGGTACTTGGATGGGTGACCGCTTTGTGGTATTTTCATCTGAGTGTCTTCGTGCTTCGTAGGGCACGTTAAAAGTCGATCGCAGCTGTATAAAATCGTTAGGTCGTGGCAGAGGCCTCTATAAGCGACCTAAAACCACTCTGCCGCAAGGTAAGCCACAAAACCGTATTCTGTCCCCGGTAGATGGCAATATAGTCGCCCCCTATTACATTGAGACTTAACATAGATGTGGGTGTGTTTACACACCTTTGCCTACCCCTTCGGGGAAAAAGCCATGACTATGTTATGTTATACTAATACAAGACAAGCGGAGCATTGATTATAGTGAAAACAAAAACTAACGTGTATGGGTCGCCAATAAGTAAAAAAAATCACACTTTCGTTTTTCCGTTGTGATGTTGCACATCCCCCAAGTGACCTAGATATGATGTAAAATTAATTATAGAAATACGAGTACATTTAGGCGCTATGCTTATAGCAGACAGTCACACACATACATACACACACATAATACGAAGGTAGCGTATGGCGACCCATTCAATAACGAAGCGACAACTTAGTAACAATCGGTACGAGTACCTACTACTTTCAAATGTAAAAGTGCTTACCTGTAAGGTACAGAACCAGTACATTTATTCTTATTTTTCAAGCTACATTGCCAAATCACATTTCCGTTTTTGTACAATTTGTGTCTAAAATATTGAAATCCCTCATAAAGTAATACAGTTCCATGTTTTCTAGAAATAAATTGCAATTCCGATTCACCGACTTCCATTATTATAACGGATTTCAAGGTAAATTAGCAGATTATTACAAAGAACTTTATTCTATTCTATTCTTCTTATGACAAGGCCGTCAATGTCTTTATTATAAGAACTTTATTCCTAATTTGTATTTTATGTCACATGTCACTATAAATTATATTTTATTAAATTAAAAATAAATTATTTCTGGCACCATAGAGTTTAAACAACAAAGTACGAGTAGGTACCTACATAAAACTAAAGTTGCAGTTACAGGAAAATTGTGTTAAAGACAATTATTATTATTTATTGAGTAATATCTAAAGGGAAATTAAGTAGAGCTACCATCCCTGCATTCAGTGGCACGATGAGGAATGACAATTCCTTGTCGTGCCACTGGTGGCACAAGTTGGTGGCACGACGAGGATAAAGCCAGCATCTCTTTTTAATGCACTCAATAACTGTAGTATGTTGGGGCGTTTTCGACCAAGCATTTTGATTAAACCCGAGTTCCAACTTTCGCAACAGTGATTGGTGCGATGTCTTTCGCTGAAAACCGACCACATTTTTCTAGTTTCGTCATTTTTAAGTCAGTATTTCATATAGTTTACTAACTTTAGCAAAGTTTGGATAATCTACACTCATATTTAGTATGTTTTTTTTTTAATATACACACATCAACAAAGTCTAGGGAACAAGGCCATTTCTAGTTTTTATTTAAAAACCCTTTCTTGTTATAGTGAGTGTTTTATATCAATAGAAGGGTATTTTTATACCGTTTTTAATTTTAATTTTAATAAAAACATTCTCATATCAATTTTGTTTTTTTTTTAAGAAATAATTAAATAGTGCCAATGTTGAGTATTACAACCTTCTATGATTAGGCACAAAAATAACGAAGTAGTAAGAAATACAGTAATTAACCGTACTTTAAACGTTTTTAATAATCTGTAGGATCTCCTAAAGCATTAGCAACAGCTCGACAACGGCGTGGCATACTTAGTATGAGATTGTCAAACATCGTCTGTGGAATATGGCTCCATACACTGCGAAGGTGTAAAAAAAGTTGTTCTTCAGTGTTCAGATTTTCCAAAGAATCACTGAAAGCTCTTCTCCCAAGCAAATCCCAGGCATGCTCTATGGGATTGAAGTTGGCAGACTGAGCAGGCCATTCCAACGTCGCAATATTGTGCTCGCTTAACGCTTTGACCACTACCCGTGCGGTGTGTGACCGTGCATTATCTTGCATGAACATAAAATCTTGACCGAACTACTGTCGATGAGGGATTACCATGGGGTCTATAACCTCCTGAATGTATTGGTTTGTATTTAAATTGCCCCGTATCCAAACGAGGTCGGTCCTTCCACCAAGGTGAATTCCAGCCCATACCACGATTGTTCCACCTTGGTAAGGATGAACTTCTTGCGGATTCTGGAGAAGACTCCGGCGTCCAGGAACTCGCCATATACGCACTCTTCTCGAATCAGGATGAAAACTGAAGCGAGATTCGTCGGAAAACAGAACCCGTGCCCATTGATGGTCGGTCCACGGTAAATGTGCGTTAGCCCACAATAAGCGACGACCTCGATTTCCACGTCGAAGAGCTGGAACCCTAAGCGGTCTGCGAGCATGAAGATTGGCTTGGTGTAGTCTTCTCCTGACAGTTTGATCGCTAATAACCACTTGATGCTGAGACTGGAGGCCTGCCACCAACTGACGAGCAGTAATCGTGGGTTGCCGCCTTGCGGAATTTTGCAAGAAACGATCTTGTCGCGGGGTAGTAACCCTATTTCGTCCCCTGTAACGATCGGCAACATCCCCTGTAGACCTGTAGCGTGCCCATAATCTGCAAATTACGCTTGGTTGGGTGTTGACAGCATCCGCTACGTCGCGTTGAGTTCGTCCAGCTTGCAGCATACCAACAGCCCTTAACATCTCTTCGCGACTTAAACAACGACGTGACATGATGACTACAGTCACAAAAATGCACAAACCATACGTAAAAGACGTATTATTGATAATAACGTTATTTAAAATCAAAGAAAATAATTTTTATTTTGCCTCAGAGAAACTGCACAATCAAACACTTTTAAAAGTTTTCCCTCCATATTCGAAAATCATTACTTATTTAAATTTATTTTTAAATTTCGAACAACTCTGTAATCTACTTTATTCTATTTTTATTTATTTGCTGCCAGTTATTTGCAAAACAAGATTTACACGAAAAAAAATAATTGGGGTCATCTTGTTCCCTAGACTTTTTTGAGGTGTTTAGTTCCACCCTTCAGTAACAAAATCCGTAGCTAATAATGGCAGTGCACTACACAACAAAACCAGTCTCCTAGTATATTTGTTGTTAATTAAATGTAAGTTTTTACCCCGCCGGACCACCAGTACCATTAGACTGTACCATTGATGGTACAAATGGTACTGGTTTATCCCATTAGTACTAGGGAAATAAACACAAGCGGGGCACTCGACGTTACTTCTATAAATAATAAATTGATGGTACAAATGGTACCGATTTATCCCATTAGTACTAGGGAAATAAACACAAGCGTGGCACTCAACGTAACTTCTATAAAAAATAAAACATTTTGGTATAATTAGAACTACTTTATTTTAATTAATAGGTACTTAACTGTTATTGTCTTAATTTTTCTAAGAAAAGTGGGACGTCTATATCGCCCACAGTGAGTTGCATTTGCACATGGTGTATGTAGGTAACTGTTTCTGCGCAGTACAGATGATTTCAGTTTCTCTTGAATTTTAGGAACTATGGTTCTAAAGTCGGAATTGTTTTTAATCACTTTAAGGAAAGCAAAAAGAGTTGTAGGCCGTTTTTTAAAACTGCCGTTGTAGTTAGCATTCCAGCCTTCACAAGTATTTGTAGTACGATGTCTATTTCCAAAGCAAGACCATGTATTGCTTTTTGGCATCCAAAACGTTTTAAAATAATTCATGAATATTTTTAGTTTTGGATTATCCAATATTATTTCATTTTGAATATACTTCCACCCTTCATGTATTTTAGATGCGGGCAGCAGTGGCAATGTACTACAGAGTCCCACAATTTTTTTCGAGTTACTATCTGTCAATCCACATTTCTTTGCTTTCCTACGCAACTTCTCACGACAATGGTAATAACAACCATGATGATGAAATTCTGGAAATATTTCCATGATTGCACTTATCGTTGCCTGCTCGAAGTCTGTGACAAAATTACTGGGTGTCCATTCTGGAATTTGTTTCTTAATCATCTCTAACATAATACTGTAAGTTGTTTTCTTTTTGACTGTCAAAAGTGCATATAAAACTGGTACAACTTTATTATTATCCTCACTGCTTCCAACGTCACAAAATATTACATAAAGCTGTACAAAGGGCTTGGGGCATTTTTTAAATGTTCCATCACTTAAAAAAGCTTATCCTGTTTTTATTATATTCCGACCATCTTCAGTACAGAAAATGATGATACGTATCTTGTTATCTTTAAAGTCCGCCAGTATTAAATTTTCATAGTCAGGCGGTATCACAACATCTTCTGCGGCAGTAAATGCCATTTTGTTTACTCCTGCCCTCTTGCGCCGTTTTCTGTACATTACAGACTTCACATTTGAATATGATGGTAAATCTTCAAGTAAATGTAAACCTTTATCTTTGCAAGTCAACACTGCCGATTTATATACAGCAGGAATTGTTTCCTCTATATGAGCATTTTCAAATGTTTTTGTAATTATTTTATTTATTTCCGATTTATTTACGTTAGGTACACAGAATACAGAATGTTCTTTAAACTTGATCACCTGATCCTGACTCTAAAATAAAAAAAATGTATTCATTTAATTGTAAATCCAAAGAAGGAGTAGATAGAATAAAAAAAAAAAAATTGCTAAGTATGCGCCTTAGCAGATACAGTTAAATAAAAAGATTGGTAATCAAATTAAAAGATATGTTTTTTTACCTGGTTGATAGTTATGGTACCATAACATTTTTTTGTTTTGTAATTCATGCATCTCCATAAGCTGTTTTGGTTGGTTCGATATGTCACATGATGGTAATACTCGAATCCGTTTTGAAATAAAACTTTACCTCTACCGCGAGCAAGTATAAATATTTCTTCAGACATTTTTCACGAAAAGTAATCATATATGTAGTAACATTAAAATAATCGCACAAAATAAGTGATGAGTGTGATGACACTGACATTGAGGAAAAAGCATTATAAATCATTTGCGGCCAGCAAACAATATAAAATAACAATAAGGAGGATGATATGAAACTGTTTTACAATTGTATTAGTGGGATAAATCAGTGCCACTTGTACCATCAAAGATATTGGGTAATGGTACAGGTGGTCCAGCGACATATTTTGGTATCATTTGTACCATCAATGGTACTAGTGGGATATTTCAGTATCATTTGTACCATCAATGGTACAGTCTAATGGTACTGGTGGTCCGGCGGGGTTTTTATCCTTTTTACGAATATTCCGCTTGACATGGAAATAGCATATTTTTATTGCAGCATCAGGGAAATTTTTCTTGAAAGCATTAACAGCCGCTTGTTTCATATCCATTGTTAATTTTTTTCGGGTAAAAGTTATTTATTTGAGATGCAATTAATTTAAAAAATAAATCATACGTCTCCGTTTTTCTATCACTCAACAATGCGTAAAGTAAAGGTATAACATTTCACTATTTTGAGCTTCCGATATTTCGGCGCTGTTGCAAGCACCATGATCACGGTGATCCGTATTCTGATACTGATGTCAGTGACCATGATAGTTTAAATACGGTATAACATTTGTTGTACCTAGAGAACTGCCAACATCGCCGTGCATCACATACAATTGCTCAAAGGGTGGAGTGCAACACTGGAAGGTTCCATCACAAAATATATGTTCTATTTTAGATAAAATTTGTTTGTTTTCGTTTAAACAGAAAATAATTATACGAGGCGACGGTTTTTCAATTTTATGTACATTTAGATCGAGTCTACGATTGGTTCCTAATTCTTAATTTTCCACGTGTGTAATTTTACAAATAATTATAGGGACGAATTCTTCTTTATTAACATTCTTAATTTTACCAATTCTTAATTTTCCGAATGCATCATTTTCATAATTATAGATAGTACGAATTCGGAATATTTCTAATAAGTACAGTCACAAGCATAAATATAAATATATAAAATATGCATTTATTTCCTTTCACATTGTGGTCCTGAACTGAACGCTGCTAGTTTATATAATTACCTACTTAACAGGTTCCCTGTCCGATGAATCATATTTGATTCATGGGCTAATAATTTTTGTACCTATTTTTAAACGTCCATGCATAATATATGATCAAACTCAGAGGCATTTTTGCCGTCGATTTTAAAATGGACGTAGGTGGACAAATACGGGTTTTAGTATTGGGACGTGTGGAGTACATCGTCTTCTTCAAGAATATTGAAAAAAAAGTAGTGATTTTATGTCTAGAACTTTTTTGTGCTGTACATAATAAAAATAAATTCCTACTTTTACTTAGTACTTTTTCACCTTGTTTTTAGTAATAAAACTACATTTTATGAGTTAATTACTTTATTTGAGAACACTTTGACAATTTTTTTTGTAATATTGAATGAAAACAAAAATTACGGGTCAGGGTCACCTTCTGCTTTTTTTTTAGCATAGCAGATACAACAGCGTCGCCGTATCAATTTTCCATCTTTTCGTGGAATTTCGGTAAGAGTATGGTTTGAAATACGCCCTGTTGAAGTAGTTGGCGAGGGTGGTACGGTTGATGCTGGTGATGTATTGGACGGTTTCTTTATTACGACTTCGCCTAGCCAGTGTCGAATCATTGCTTCTTGGATTTCTAACATTGAAATTGAAGACCCTGACTTCGTTATAAATCACTCTGGTATTTACAATTGCAGTTTGGAACAGTAAGTCATACGCGATCTTTTTGTACCAGGTTAAACTTTTTCTAAGGGCCGAATAATAACTGCTCAATTGATCTGCGACATCGATACCTTTTTTAGCATTATTATAGTCTATAACAGCAATAGGCTTGGAGTTTTCTCCTCTCCAAGATGTAACATTCGTCATAGTCACATAGAACGAAATCCAAATGTGGTTTAGGAATTTCAACCTCATTTACTTTCCTGTAGCACATTTTTGGCACATCTGCATTTTCATTTTTAACTTTATATAACGCACTTTTTAATGCTTTCAATGATGGTACCTTTGCCCCTTATTCTAAAAATATTATATTAGCAAAATATTATATTCGCAAATGATTACATTCGCAAAATATTATGTTCTCAAAATATTACAAGTACAGTCAAACACAGTGAGAAATAAAATTGTACTACCTATATTGTTTTATATGTATAATATTCAATGTCATCACATCACTATCTATAATGTAATAATTATTTAATTAGTATGTAAGTATGTAGGTACCATTATTATCTAAAAGAAAACACATTTGAACGTGATTCAATATAAACTTTGAAGACGGTTTGAACTTATGAGGAGAAATAAGGAAGGAATGAATAACAGTTTTTTAAGCACTTAAAGACGGTGATTTAACTAAATTAACATATTTAGGCATTCTACTAGTGAGGTTTTGTTAGATAAGCAATCTGATATTATGTCACAAATTTTTTTATCCTTTTCAATATACCGCAATGATCTTTTTTTATCAGTACAGAGGAAAGCACTTCTTAATAATCTTTTATTTTGAATGTGAGCTTCTGCTTTTAATGCCGCTAAAAACTGGAAAATTGTAGGTTTTGATGGGATTCGCGAGTTAATTCTTCTGTGCCACCTTTCTACTGCGTTCGTAGTACGGTTCTTTTCGCCATAACAGCTAAATATGTCTGTGGTAATAGTTTGCATCCACTGGTTATGAAAATAATCCAGAAATTTGGTTGAAGCTTCCGTCTCTGGTGATATTTCATGTATAGCGAGATATGCTTCTGGGATTAAAACAGGTGGTAATAAAGCCAAACTTGTGCACATATATGTGATTTTGCGATCTAGATGAGTTTCGTTAAAATTTAATTTCTTCCTCATTCTAAATACTGCGTTCAAAAAATGGTAATAGCAGCCTTTTATTTTTATATCTGGATATATTTCTCGTATAGCTTGTATGACCGCAACTTCGTAATCACATTTGTATGAAGTTATATTCATTCAGTACAAAATTGATAGTGTTATTGTCTCGTGCAATATCTATATGCAGAGTATATAATTGATAAAATGGCGACGGGGTCACCTTGAATGTTCCATCCCCATATATGATATCAATTGTTTGGAATAATTCGCGTAACTTTTGAGCGGGTAACGTAGAAAATAGTATGATTCTATCATCTGCCTCAGTATCATGGTCATCATATAAAAAAAAATCTTGTACTATATAGTGAGGCAATTTCACATTACTTGACTTTAAATACCGCTACGGACTCGTGGCCCCACTCCCCATCTCCACCGGTGGGGCCACGAGGACTTTTAAGTACTGATGTCTCCACTGTAGTGGGTCAGTGGAGCTATACGGATTTAGTATGTTTTTAATAGTTAAATTGTCCCCACTATCTTTCATATATAAAACCTTTTTCCTAATATCAAAAACAAGCAAAATGACATGTATAAACTTCAAATTTGGACTTTCACGTTCAAAAGTGTGATCGCGTTATTTGAATGGCAAAACTGAGTGCGTGTTGCACAAATGAACGACAAGAAAATAAAAAGAAAGTAGACAAAACAAATAAATGTCGGCGAAACAAAAGACTCGTGTGATCAGACAACGATATTACTTTGTTTTTTTTTTATATTTTTGTCAATAAGGTCGAAAATTGCTTGCACCCGTTTTTCTAAATTGTCATATCTTATAGATTATGAAAAACATATGGAAATAATTTTGGACATAGCATAAAAAATATTTATAGGGTTTTGTTAATTATACTAAACAAAGAGTTCAATTTAATGGAAATACGTTTTTCCCGACTTATTAGTATGACGTAGTACATTTATCTAAGCATCTCTAAAAAATGTCCTACAGCTATTGCTTTATGGATCAGTTGTAATTGTGCACACAAAATGTCCATATCATTTTCTTTCTGCATTTTACGGCGCTTATTCTGTGCTTGGCCTGTCGTGAAATTAGCTACCGTCATTTTATTAATGGAAATATCTTCGTTCAACGCGTCTAGAAGTTTTGCAACTGTCTTATAATTTTTATTAATAACACGATTCAGCCTAGAGTGCCAACCTTCGGCAAAATTATTAGTTCTGTGCAGCTGATTATACACACACCACTCACTTATAAAATCTTTTCTCATCCAGTACTTCTCCATATAAGCAATAAACCGCTTGACCTTTTCCTTGCCCTCATATCGTGACGTTATGTATTCCCAGCCTTCCTGTACATATTCTCTTGGCAGTAGTGGCAAAGCTGTGCATAAACCTACTATGCGACGGTTACTCTTCTGTTTTAGCTGAAGGGATTTTGCCTTCCTCCACATTGCATTCACCAAATGATAATAGCATCTTTTAATTTCAACTTCTGGGAATACTTTTTTTAAAGGATTTGTGATAGCTAATTCAAAATCACAATGCATTATTTTTGGGTGCCAATTGCTACAATTCGATATTATTATTTCGTACACCAATGAGTAGGATTTTTCGGTTCTGTCACTCATCAGGCAATATATGTATAAGTGGCAATATTCTGGTGTCATTTGTGTTACTCCCTAAGTTACCATGTATGGTAAATAATTGTGAAAACGGAGGCGGTGCGCGTTGAAATGTCCCATCTGCATAATATTCGTCTATATTTCCTAATAACTCTCTAGCAAATTTTGAACAAATTACAATAATTCGCGCTTCATCAGTTATATAATCTCCCAAAATATTAGACCTGAATTTGACAGGAATTTCCACTTCTTGTACTGTTTTATATGTAAGTTTCTGTACTTCAAATGATTTTTTCCTTTTTGCATAAGTAGCAGTCTTTGTACTTTCATAAGAAATTTTTGTGACTTTATCTAGGCCCATATCATATAGGGGACCCATCAATTTATTATATATTCTTGGCACTGGCTCAGTTGTATTAGCAACTTCGTTTTTAATTTTTTCTAAAGTCATATCTACAGTATTCTTAGCTTCGTTAGGCAAGCAGCTGGTTTTATTACCGTCTATGGCATGACCGGTCACTTTTTGTACCTTGCCGTCCTAAAATAAATAAAAATCGTTAAATTTGAACGATAAGATTTCCCTTCAGGAATTACCGACCCCCTGCGTTGTTAACCTCCCTAAGTGAACATCAATATGTAGGTGCAAGTGATTTTCGACCTTGTCAACATTGCACAGTGTCCTGTTTCTTTCGAATACACGTATTCTTGACCAGTGTCACCTATATTACCAGAAAAAAGTGTTCAATGAGGTCGAACATAGCTTGCACCCATTTTTTACAATCACAATCGTTGTCAGACTATTTTCCGATTGGCTTTTTTTTTGTAGACGTTCATTTGTTTTTATTGATGTTCACTTTCTCTCGTTAAGTCCTCAACCATTAAGTAATTAGTTCAACTGATTGAACTTCCAGTTGAACTTAGTGGAATAGAGGCCTCTGCATAGGTGCACAAACTTAGGGCGCGCCGTAGTGGCGGCGGTAAGACCCATCATGGGGGAGTGGCTAGAGAGGCCACACGGCAGCCTCTCGTACCGTCTGACGCAGATGATCACCGAGCACGGATGCTTCGGAAAGTATCTGCGTAGGATGGAGAAAGAGCCAACGTCCGAGTGCCATCACTGCGACGCGAGCGAGGACTCAGGTCCGCACACGCTCACCGAGTATCCGGCTTAGGAGACGCCTAGGCGGGAGCTTGTGGCGGCCCTGGGAGTTAGGGCTCTCACGCTCTCCACCTTGCTCGCGGCGATGGTTCGCTGCGCGGATGCGTGGGCGGCCGGCACCTCCTTCTGCGAGCAAGTAATGCTCGTGAAGGAGGAGGCGGGGCGGGAGCGGCAGTGGGAGCGACGAAGGATCGCAAGACAAGCTGCCCGCGTACGAAGGCAACTCGGGCGTCGGAGGTCGTTGAACGACCTCCGCCCCCCATGAGCGCCGGCCTGGGGGTGACAGGTGGAGCCGCCTGTCACCCTGGCAGAAGCAGGCCGCGGCGGTGGCGCGCCTGGCGCGCCTCCCCGTTTCCGGGGACGAGTTGAGGACTCTGTAGTCCCCACACCCGAGATGAGGGCCAGATCGTAAGAGATGATCCTAGGTCGGCCGGGGTGCGAGGGATATGCCTGTCAACCTCACCTTCGGCAACCAAAGCGACCCACAGGCGGCGTGCGTTTTAGTCGGTTCTAGTCCGACATAACCTCCTCCACCGGCTCCGGTGGGGAGGTATCCGTGGGGATTTTGCGCACGTAAAAAAAAAAGGTGCACAAACTTAATATTACTATTTAATATATTCACTTGTACTTACTTGTACCGTGATAGACATTTATATTTCCTTTTGCGGCTACATACCCATCTCGTGCTACTATTTTTATAAACGCGACGCTTGTAGTATTGATATCCATTATAAAAAAGCACCTTTCCACCTTTTCTACGTACTATTTCTAACTTTTCTTCAGAATTTGACTCCATTTTAGCAAGTTATAAAGTGTCAGTAAATGAAAATTCATTGTCTCAATGACAATGATGTCTACAAATATTGACAGCAAATAGACATATTTATAAGCAGCCAGTGCTTTTAAAACATGAGTGGAGACATAAGTATTAGTAAATCCGTATAACTCCACTGGCCCACTACAGTGGAGACATCAGTACTTAAAAGTCCTCGTGGCCCCACTGGTGGAGATGAGGAGTGGGGCCACGAGTCCGAAGGGTTAAATACTTTGATGTTCTAACATTTAAGAATTTATTCCTCACCCTATAAAGTGTATCCTTTTTTGATGAAAATGTTGGGATCAAATGTTCTCTATTTTCAAACAAATTCTGTCCCAAGAAGTGCTCTTCAAAAACTTTAGGTATTGGTCCGAAATTCTCACACACTTTTTTTTTGCATTTGTCCATAGCTTTATCAAGTACATTTCTTTCAAAATCAACGCTGCAACTGTGTTTAGGCTGTCTAATGACTTTCTTATTTGAAGACAATGTAATCGAAGTCTTGCACTGCCTTTGGTTGCAACATCGCCAATTAGATGTACCATTTTGGTTCTTCAAAAAAAAGTTGTACTTATAGCCATTATACAGTAAAACTGGCTTTCCTTTTTGGCTTGTAATAAATTCGACCTCTTTATATTCAGACATTTTTTATAAATTTAAATGAATAATTGCAATATAATTTGGTTTAAAATGTCAGTTTGAATCAATGATTGGACAATAGCTTCAATTTGTTCATAATTTATTCTAATAGAGAGTAACTATAACAAAGAGTTTATTTATTCAAGTACAAGCCTGTTTAGTATTTTATCATAAACTAGCTGACCCGGCCACGCCTTGCTGTGGCTAAAGTTTTTGTTATATTATATTATAGTAAACAATCTAAGAGGAACAATAAGAGAACATCAGTCACGGAGTCCACTATGCTTTTTCACACAGATGGTATTTGTAAAAAAATATGGTGATCTCCTTATTTGACTTTCTACTACTATAACCCTTTAGTACAATGAAATTATTTACGAACAAAGACGAAAATGTTGATGTTGGTATACAAATTCACTGGATTGAGATTTGAAGGGGAAGTACGTTGAACACAATTAATTAAAATGTTCTTACACTTGATATTATGCAGAAATCAATAGGTACAAAATAAAAATTTATCAGATTTATTATTTCCATTTAATTTTATAACAAATATAAGTATATTACAGTATAATACAGTAAATAACATGTGACGCTTAAACTCATGAATGAGGTAGGCAAGGCAGACAGTCTTAAACTTTTAAACATTAATATCTTTTTGAATTATAAATACTTTCAATTTCAATTTAATTTAACACCAATCGGTGCACAATGTTTTTGGTTAACCTGTCTTTAGCTAACACATAGATTCGACGGTTTCCCAACACGTGAACACGCAACATATAGTTGCCCATGAGAAAAACATGGATTTTCCAAATCTAAACCACAAATGGACATTGTTTGACCTTGAGATTTATTTATAGACATGGCGAAAGCTAAACGAATTGGAAACTGTAGCCTTTTGAAGGGTATGGTAGAATCTGATGGTATCATCGGAATACGTGGCAGCAGGACCACTTTTCCTTTAAACTTCCCAGCCAAAATGGTTGCTTCAAGAATGTTTCCGGTGATCTTTTTGATGACCAAACGCGTACCGTTACATAATTGAGGTGGATTCAAATTACGGAGGAGAATAATAGGGGAACCAATCTTTAATCGAAGATTATGTGGTGGCATTCCAGGGATATCTAATGAATTTAAATATTCAATCGGAAAATTTACACTTTCATTTTCATCAACAACAGTATCGATTGATTTAAAAGACATCAGATCGCCTGGTAACAACTGTTGTATCTGGAAGTTAATTTCGTCAACATCAACGTTTTTGGCTGCCAAAATCGCCCGTTGACTAAGCCATTCATGATGCAAATAATTATTCTGTATATCCGGGAAAATACTCTGAATCAATTAATTTTTATCCTGAACAACAGTGCAAAAATTGTCTGGTAGTTTAATGCATTGCGTATTTGGTTGCAGTTCTATTTTACCGTTCCCAATATCTAGTAGTTGTTCGGAAAATATTTGTGCTGATGGATTATTTTGCAATTGTACTCGCATATTTATGGTCAATCGAAGTGTTTCAACACTTCGCCATAAGAATGATTGTTTCAAACATGCATTAATCTCATCCGCGAAAGTAGAGCGAGGTATAACCGGTAAGGTCTGCCGGAAGTCACCAGACAAAAGTAAGCACCACCGAAAAGTTTATTATTGCTGTTTAAATCTTGCATAGTTCTGTTTAATGCTTCAAGTGAATATTTGTGTGCCATTGTGCACTCATCCCAAATTATTATAGAACTCTTCCGCAACACTGCAGCTATTCCACTATTCTTTTTGATGTTACACATTGCATCTGGTTTATTATGAACGTCCAATGGCAGCTTGAATGTTGAATGTGCTGTTCGCCCACCATCCAGTAAAGTAGCCGCAATGCCTGACGATGCTACTGCTAATGCGATTTTTTGTTGCGACCGTATTTTGGCAAGAATCAACGATATTAAAAATGTCTTACCGGTTCCACCGGGTGCATCCAAGAAAAAAAAACCGCCTTGTTCAGCAGCAACAGCCAGCATAATCCGATCATAAATAAATTTTTGTTCTGCTGTCAGTAATGGTTCACTGTTCATGATAATTGTTGCTAAATTTCCATGGTCATATTGATTTTCTCGTTGTAAATCGGTATTGACTAAGTCGGTGGCTGGACGATTAGGTGATGGCATACCATAATGATTAAGTGGTAAATTTGAAATAAGAACACATAAATCCTCGATCAAGACCAATGCTTCATTGTACATATCTGGTGTATAATCTATGTTTTGGCATTGATTTGTTTGTCTAATTCGGTGCAAGATGTCTTCTGTCATACAATTTTTATATTTTTCCCACAATGTTTGTGCTTGCGAGGGATAACATGTCGTCAAAATAATTGCAAACAACTGACGAATGTTATTCGGTGTTGATGTCAACGCAGCATCAGCAAGCGTTAAGTCCCAATGGTTATCGTCTTCTAGCAATTGTAGTTCACGACATGCATCCTGGTATGTATTGAATACTCGACCATTAACTGTTCGTAAAAATTCAAAAGACGTTGGTCCGGGAACATTCACCAATAACAAACGTAAATAGAAGCACTCACGTTGCTTTGGATGTACCGTGTAAAGTCTCCCCAATGTCTTAGCTTTGAATATGCCTGTAATGGAAGTATGTGGTTTTCCTTGTTTCCGTGGCTCCCATTTTTTACTGGATTTGTTCCATGTGAAATAACGTGGAACATCACCATACACCAATGTCTTCGCGAATTGGCCAAAAACATCAGGTTTTTGACACAATGTAAAAAATTCCGTTTTCGGAGCTTCGAACGCTCTTTGGAGAACATTTTCTTCAGTGAAGTATACACGTTGACCGTTTTCAAGATGTATTGCCAGATGTTGGACAGCAGGATCTCTTTCGTGGATGGGAAAGCTGAGAATATGCCAAATAGCTTCATTGCTGCTAATGTATCTGCCCATTTGGTATCGTGCTATTTCGTCATTTTTATTTATGTTTTGTACTTAAAATATGGCCAAATCACTGCCTTTGTTAACATATTTACAAATATACTTAATTGATTTAACAGAACTGCAAAGCTCAACATTGATATGAGCTTTGTAAGTTTTTGAAAGTAGTGGTGAGTATGGTACCACCCACTGATTATCAAACTCAACTTGCTTTGGAAAGTTCGGCAGTCGCATTGTAAATGTGTGGCCACCATTCTCAGTACTTCTGCGGCGATACATTGGATAACCATCAATATCCGTGATCGTGTCATTCGTATGCGGCTTTGGGAAGTTTCTTTTACATTTTCCATTTTCCATGCACGGTGACGTCATGTTGAAAGCACCGCATGGCCCATGGATCATATCATGTGTTTGGTGACAATATCAAATAATTCTTGATCAATTAATGGGTCTGGAATTTCGGCTGAAATTATTTGATCGATTTCTTCAGGACGGATTCTATCTTTAAGCCAAACCAAAATGTGGGCATGAGGCAAACCTCGCTTTTGCCACTCTATCGTATACAGCCAACAACGTGTGATACCAAAAATTGAATATTTAACAATAAAATCAATTAAGGATTTCAATTTTTGTTTAAACACACGTGCAGTTAAATCATAACGATGAATGGCTTGTTGTCCTGGCAATAGTAAAGTTTGTATCTCTTCCCAATTCGGATTACATGTGAATGTAATAAATAAATCCGGTCGGCCGTAATGACGTACGTAAGTCATCGCATCTTGTATGTATTCCTGCATGTTCCGTGGACTGCCGATGTAGCTTGAAGGTAAAATGAAAGCATTACCGATGTCATTGGGATTTAAATTTCCATCGATGTTTCCAGCAACAGCATCTCGTAAGTGAATATATTCTTCCGATCGTAGTTTAGCCTGGTTGAATCGAAGGAATCGCAAGCGTTCGCTTTCGACCTTAGCATACATATCAACAATGTATTGATGGAACAGCTGACGATATCGAAGGATATAATTGTCTTGATGTTGTCTAACCATTATTCGGTGTGCGTAGTAGTTCATTGAGCTAATTTTATTATTTCTGTAATCACCTAAAAAAATAAAAAATAAAATGCAATACGAAATTAAAATCTATACATATAGTAAGAAAGTAAATAGATAATTGTCAAATTTACCGGTATTTGGATCATACTGTTTGATATTAAGGTGATATTCATCTTGTCCTTGCCAAAATATCAATGGATATTGTAGTGCGTCATATGAACGGTGTAGATCCGAAATCGTACTGACAGTGTTGTCTCGCCGTGTAATTTTTATAGATCTTTTGTCAACTGGATCACCAACCATGATAACAGCAACCTCATCAACAGTTGGAGCGTTGAATCTACCAGCATGTTCACCTAATGGTACTTTGTCGGCTTTTATGACGATTTGATAATTGTCATTTTGCAGTCGTGGCGAAACTCTTTTGATCAATTGAATTAGTTGATTGTGATCTTCTAACAAATTTTCCAATAATATCACAATTGCTCTTTCCTCTGCTTGTTCAATAAAATTATACAGGCACCGAGTCGTCACGCGCTCTTCACAATCGCCAATAAAATAAATTTGAAGAAATTTCGGATTGTTATCAGGCATTGGCATCAGAGATCCGATTTTATGGTACACCTGGCCTTGAATTTTGAATGTAGTTTCAAAATTACGTCCATCGGATGCACGATCGCAAATTTTAGTTGCCCCAAATGACGTCATTTGGAAGCAAGAATTAAATTTGCGTATCTTATGCAAAAATCATTTGGAATCGTCTGAATTGCCAGTAAGAAGGGATAATAAAGGCTCCGGCGGAGCGGGTAGAGGTGACAGCACAACTTTTCCTGATGCGCAGCATATGCCGGCTGCTGCAATATTGACATACTTTATCCATTCCACCGATAGCAATTTTTGAATGCGCTGAGTAGTTAATATCTGGTGCATATTCAAAGGCAAGCCGAACGAATGATGCACGTGTTAATGAGCGGCTGATCCGTTGCCTTTGTCGATCTAGTACTCGTACTGTAGCTATGTTTCGTTCTCGTGCCGCTATTGTTCTCGTAATATTCTGTTGCAGACGTTTGTCACGCTGTTCTTGAGATTCTTGTGCACTACTTTCTGCAGTCCTGATTCTTTGAGCTGCATTTCTTGTTTCGATTTGTTCTGGTAATTGCTGAGCTCTTTCAACACGTTTGCGTCGTGACCCTTTGCTGCTCGCGTTGTTGAGGTTAGATTTTTATTTGTAATGTGAAATTGTGTATCATATTTTCATTGACATTTTAATTAAATTTTATAATTATGTGATAATACTTACATACATATATTCAAATTAAATTATAAAGTTTTGATCAATGAAGCACAAATAAGTAAAAAACAGGATTAATTTCACTGTATTATCTTCATTATAATATGAATTCAATTTATACTTCAGTCTAAGTAACACGTGGCCGGCTATGCTAACACCAAAAATTTAAAACGTGGAAATAATTGAATTATACGGTATTTCGTTCACTACAAAATAAATTTAATTAATTTTATAGCGTCAACAACACGTGGTAATTATGCTGTTAAAATGTTGCTTATATGACACGTTCGTAGATTTACCATAGCAGCGCCATCTATTAATTACTTACTCAACCCAGTCGAAAGGTATCGACATCTGTTAGAATCATTTGGAGTTAACAGATAATTGTGACTGTCAAATAATAACAGACAAATAATTAGCAATAAATTAAAATTGCGACTATAATTTGAGATTTAAACTATCCTATCTCTCAAGTTGAATCGAACTGCACATGGTGTGCGAATTTTATTATAATCGATTAAGTGGTTTAGGAGTCCATTGAGGACAAACATTGTGACACGAGATTAATATATATTAAGATATACTACGCTAGTACGCTACCGACGTGAACTCACTCTTAATACAAGCAATTTGTTATCTTACCAGGAGGGATTAAGGAGTTACTAGTATTCTAATTCTTTAAAAAACAATAATTTTGAATGTGACTGTCCAATATGTAATGTTTTGAGACCATAATATTTTACGAATGTAATCATTTGCGAATATAATATTTTGCTAATATAATATTTTGAGAATAAGGCGGATTTACAACCGGTTAATAATACGTTGCACTACTAGTAAACAATTGTTATGATTGGTCGTATGTCTTTAACACCAAATTAGCTTAAAATTATGCACACTGCAAAACAAAAACACACCTTATTGGTTCGACCGAGAGATTACTTTAATATAGATAAAAAAAGGTATTTACGTCGTTTCTTATCTGAATCAAATGTGCTCCGATTTACGAAAAAGTTCAGCTACTCCACAATAAAGTCAGTATATTCCAAAAAAGTTATTTAAAACTTTAACCCCTATCATTAAAGTTGACATTACCTTGAAATATTTTCTCTCTCACTCTCACTTTCTTACACTCCTACTAGTGCGGGGACTAACAATATTGGAGTGTGGCCACCAGAATCCCCTAACCCGATCCCCCAGGGGATCCCAGTGAACTCGTCGGTTCACTAGAATCCCCTTCAAATAAAAATAAGTTTAAAGATGTTTTCACACTGTTTTTTATTTTACAATTTCTAAGAAATGACCTACACTTATATCGTTGTTTAATAATTGCAATTGTGTTTCTTGAATTAACTTATCAATGGATATTTGATCGGCGTTACGTCTTTTTGGCGGTTGCCTTCGCTTTTGTTCAGCATCTCTTTTTAATGCACTCAATAACTGTAGTATGTTGGGGCGTTTTCGACCAAGCATTTTGATTAAACCCGAGTTCCAACTTTCGCAACAGTTATTGGTGCGATGTCTTTCGCTGAAAACCGACCACATTTTTCTAGTTTCGTCATTTTTAAGCCAGTATTTCATATAGTTTACTAACTTTAGCAAGTTTGGATAATCTACACTCATATTTAGTATGTTATTTTTAATATAGTTCCACCCTTCAGTAACAAAATCCGTAGGTAATAATGGCAGTGCACTACACAACAAAACCAGTCTCCTAGTATATTTGTTTTTAAGTAAATGTAAGTTTTTACCCTTTTTACGAATATTCCGCTTGACATGGAAATAGCATATTTTTATTGCAGCATCAGGGAAATTTTTCTTGAAAGCATTAACAGCCGCTTGTTCCATAAGTAGGTAAGAATTAGGGCAACCAGATACGCCATCATTCAGCGTATCTGGTTTGCCCTAATTCTTACCTCACTTAGCTGTTCATTCGTACATCAAGTATTCAAATAGTGTCGGAAAGAACATAATCGAATTTTATGTATATTATATATTTCATACAGCGGTTTGAAATAATTGCGAATCATTTTTAAGAAGGTCCCGATTCGGGCTACTGTAGAAGAGTAATGAGTTTGTTTTCAATTTATAAAGATGTGGTGCTCCGAGGTGTATTCACTAAGATCTGACAAGTCTAATTATATACCTAATCACTTTCTTCGATCAGGTCGATCAGATTCTTATGAATTCTTATTACCCGAGCCCATAACATGAGTTCTGGTTGCGCCGAAGTAGAAACTGTATTTTTGACACGGAAACACACTCCTTTTATACCCGTCTCCTCTTCCGCACTAACCATAGATGTAGCTTCCGTCCGCCATTTGTGAAATATAGACACTCAGTCTCGCTTTGAACTAGCCAGTGTAAAGACGGACGGACCGCGCTCGCGTCTCTCAAAAATGATTAATATTTGTTACATTTTTACCGCTTCATAGACCTTTACCGATCGGATTGTGCCTCTCGTGTGTTCCTCAAGCGATCTAGTGATGCTGACGGCAGCTCCTGAGCAAGGAAGAGAAGATCCGTGTACCGGCTGCGATGAAAACACGTGTGTCGTGAAGGTTAGTGCATCCTCTCCTAATTTCTCGGGCTGCATTCACTGCCTGGATCGAATCCGCGGCAGCCCGGCCACCTGTCTTTTGTGTGTAAAGCGTCAATAGAACAGTTAGCTACTTCCCGCAATACAGTCCATTACCGCACGCTGCCAAGCGCCACCATTTTTGGTCCGGATCGAGCCGGATTCTTGGCCGTAGTTCGTATTTTGTTATTATTCTAATGGGAATAAGCTCGCCGCACCTAAGTGCCTGGTTATTTTAGTAGAAAACCCCGCATCCAGACACTTAGGATTAGATTTGTTGTCCGTTCGCCGCTGGCTCGCATAGTACCTACCTGGTACATACATAGGTTAGGTATCATATCAACACTTAATCGTAGTTCGCAATTTTCGCATCGCACCTAAGTGCCTGGTTATTTTAGTAGAAAACCCCGCATCCAGACATTTAGGCTTAGATCTTAGGTATACTAGACACCCTAGTGCATAGGCACAGTGTAATACCTAACGCATTTGGCTTTGTTTTGTTTTTTTCAATTACGTTGTTCTCGGCTCGCGTCGTATTTGCCTAGTACCTGCGTGGGTGGACACGTGGCTGTACCTACCTCGCTCGCATCTCATCCCAATTCATACGAAAGTATTTTAATTTGAATAGATATTACGCAATACTTAATCTCTGAAATAATAGTTGAACCTAGACAGCGACCATCGCGTAGGTACGACCTTGTTGCTATGCGCGTTAGTTCAAGCTTGCACTGGCAGTCATAAGTACCTACCTACCTACGGTTATCGCTCGCGCCGCCTCGCTGCTCTGTACCGCTAAGATTAAGTCATTTCATATTTGTTATTTACCGCACTTTAGTTTGAGATTTAATTGTAAACATGTCCCCAAAGGTTGATAAGACCGGTAAGGTTCAATTGAAACTTTTATACGCTAAAAAAGAAATGATTTACTCTCGCGTACAATCGATCTATGATAATGCACTTAAAACCTCTGATTTGGTCATCAGAGATTCGTTCTTGTGTTCTATAGAAAACTTAGATAGTCTACGCGCGGATTTCGAAACCTTAGTACATGACATCAATGTTTTAGAGTTGAATTTGGATCCCGATTACTCAGTGAGTTATCAAGCCTTGTCGTCGTTTGACGATTTATATTGTCGTATCAAACGCGTCGCTAGGAGTTTGGAGAAACCGGCTGACCTACCCAACCCCACTCGCGACCGACCTAAGTTGCCACCAATTCAAATACCCGAATTTGATGGTAACATTCGCAATTGGTGTCTATTTATAGATAGTTTTGAGAATACGATAGATAAGAACGATTCGTTGACAGATCACGAAAAATTGCATTATCTCGTTGAAAAATTGACTGGTAAAGCTATAACCGCTTGCGCTGGAATTACGTTTAGTGCCGGGAATTATAATTTAATTTTAAATACTTTGAAAGCTAAGTATGAGGATAAAAGATCGGTAGCTAACGCCTATTTAGATCAGATGTCTGATTTGAAATCTATTACGGCATGTAACGATCAAAACTTAGAGAAATTTCTAGATACTTTCGCGTCAGCTGTTCGCGCCGTAAAGAACTTGAAGATCGATGACCTCTGCGACTTCGTATTTTTGTATATGGGTTTAAAGAAATTAGATTCCGAAACCATTCGTTTGTTTGAGTCGGATCATCGCGGCAGTAAAATTCCTAAGTTCGAAGACTTAGAAAGTTTTGTTCGCGAGCATATAAAGGTATTGCAACGCTCTTCATCGAAACATGAAGGCGCGAAGAAGGTTGTTACTTCTGAACGCAAAATAGATGCCTCATCGAGGTCACCGAGGTCAACCCATACTTATGTTAATACCGCACCAGCACGTGTACAATCACCTGTTTGCTCTTTGTGTAGCACTCATCATTCGCAACTGTACAGGTGTCCTGGTTTTCTAAAATTGTCGCCTAGTGATCGTTATAAATTTGTTCGCGCTAATAATTTTTGTTTTAATTGTCTCGGTACTAAACACCGCGTTGTTTTATGTAATAGTAGAAATAGTTGTCGCAAATGTCAAGCGAGACACCACACTTTGCTTCATTTTGAGAATAGTAATGCCGCATCCAATGTGAGCACGGTTGGCTCGTCGAGCGGTGACACACGGCAGCCTGCGCCGCAGCCGCAGCCCGCGCTCGCGCGCGCTCCGGCCCGCCCGGTGACCGCCGCGGATGACGTCACCTTGTGTTCGTTCTCCGCTAGTGCTGCACTCACTACTGTGTGTCTTGCGACCGCTCGCGTTGTTATTGTTGATGCATTAGGTAAGCCGCGCATTGTTCGAGCGCTGTTAGATGGCGCTTCGCAAAGTAATTTTATTACTCAAGATTGTTGTCGGCGTCTTGGTTTCAATGTTGATAAGCGTTCAACCCGCTCAGTGGTGAAGGGTTTTGGAAGCTTACAGTCAGCTGTTCGTGGCACCGTTAAAACAAGGTTTAGATCTCGTTTTAATAATAATATTTGGTTTGACATGGATTCGCTCGTTATAGATAGAATAGCTGAACAGTTGCCTACCGTCCCGGTTGACACGTCTTTATTAACGAAATTTAAAGACTTGCCTTTAGCAGATGAGACTTACGCTGTTCCTGGAGTCGTCGATATATTGATCGGCGCTTCGATTCTCCCGCACCTCCAGTTATCACGTAAGGTTCAAGGGGGACCGACGTACCCCGCTCCGCACGCACTGGAAACAGTTCTTGGTTTTGTTATAATTGGTTCCGCACCCGCTTCTATAGATAGTTTTAGTCACTCGACTGCTTCGTTCTGTTGCACCGTCGAGCCGCCACTGGAGTCTACCATCCGCAAGTTTTCGCTCGGTGGCTCCCGTGTATCCGCTGAAAAACGCTTTCTTTGTTTGGAACGAAAGATGCAGGCGTCCCCAAAGTCGAAGCGGGCCTATGATGAGGTTGTTAATGAATATTTAGATAAAGGTTACATCTCACCTGCGCCTACGGACACTGGCGGGACCCAGCCTTCGTACATTATCCCGCACCGCGGAGTTATTAGAGAAGATAAGCTTACTACTAAAACTCCGCGTAGTTTTGGATGGCAGTGCTAAGACTAGCACTTCCGTGTCGCTTAATGACATTTTGTATTGTGGTCGGAATCTTTAAGGTAATTTATTTGACATAATTGTAAATTTTCGCATTAATATTAGTAGAATTTTAGCTTTTAGGACTCAACAGTCGCTTTGTGTTGGGCCCACTCTTCGCCCCATCGTTGGGACACATTCGTCGCTAATAGAGTGGCAAAATTCAATCTGAATTGGCGCCACATAATCTCTTTCACGTTGCTGGCACCGACAACCCAGCCGATTGTCTCTCTCGTGGATTGCTTCCTTCGCAAATTTTGGATCACCCGTTGTGGTTTGGTGGACCGTCCTGGATTCATGCCGCGTTGGATGGGTGGCCGGTTGGTCAATTCAGTCCCACTACGGTTTCCGAACCACCCGAGGAGAAGAAGCACTCGCTTGTTGTATCGGTCCCACGTGAAGAGACCCTTATTTTGTTGTTGGCTAATCGCGTCTCGTCTTGGTCGAGACTGTTGCGTTGTGTTGTTTGTTCGCCTCTGCCCGCTGCCTAGCCAGCAGTAGGCACGAGCTCCAATCTAGGTTTATATTTTAGTTGTTATTTCCCAAACCTAGATTTAGATTAGACTTTAGATTTGTTTCGCATTTGTCGTTTCGAAGGTAACCCTTCAAGCCGGGGGGAATGGTTGCGCCGAAGTAGAAACTGTATTTTTGACACGGAAACACACTCCTTTTATACCCGTCTCCTCTTCCGCACTAACCATAGATGTAGCTTCCGTCCGCCATTTGTGAAATATAGACACTCAGTCTCGCTTTGAACTAGCCAGCGTAAAGACGGACGGACCGCGCTCGCGTCTCTCAAAAATGATTAATATTTGTTACATTTTTACCGCTTCATAGACCTTTACCGATCGGATTGTGCCTCTCGTGTGTTCCTCAAGCGATCTAGTGATGCTGACGGCAGCTCCTGAGCAAGGAAGAGAAGATCCGTGTACCGGCTGCGATGAAAACACGTGTGTCGTGAAGGTTAGTGCATCCTCTCCTAATTTCTCGGGCTGCATTCACTGCCTGGATCGAATCCGCGGCAGCCCGGCCACCTGTCTTTTGTGTGTAAAGCGTCAATAGAACAGTTAGCTACTTCCCGCAATACAGTCCATTACCGCACGCTGCCAAGCGCCACCAAGTTCTCTGAAACAGATTTTAGACATTTTGTCTTTGTTTCTCTGGCAAGGTATTAATATAGCATTGTACTGCTCATAATATGAAAAACAAACACAGTATAGTAATAAAACATTTATTCAGTTTATTAAACTTATGAAATACAAAAATTATTTTCTAAACACCATTGCTTAATACACAATACATTCCTTAAAGCACAATAGTTCTTATGAGCAAAACAATTATACAAAAATAGATCTTTACAGTAAAGATCACTAAGAGTCTTTAAATTAGGAACACTTTTATTTTCACATATGTCAGAAACCGGTGCGCTTTTTCTTACATAACTTTTTAACTCCTAACATCGAAAGTCCGAAAATATGTTTCATACAATTTTATTTCATAATGATCACTCTTCATAATTTTTATTTCAATAAATATTAAAACGCCAAATGAATCGACTTCATAATTTTATTGTTCATACATTTATTTGTACTCATTTTTGCTTTCATATATTTCTTAATCAGAAGTGCTATTTATCCTATACATCAAAATTCATACTGTTAATAAACATACATCACTTTTATAATAAAATTTATATTCATACAAATAAACTATCATACGATTAATTTTTAGATAGAAACAGATTATTAAGTCGCTGGAAATAGCCTTTTATTGACTTAATATCTTGCACGATAAACATTTAAATTAACTTGATATTGGAGGCAATTGCTCTTAAATAATCACTTTTATCACTGTATTCGGCCTTTTTCTTCAATACATTTTCGGTTCGATCAGATTTCTTCGTATATTTTCTTTTTTTGCGGGCAGGTGGAGCCCCATTCATGTGCTTTCCAATTTCGGCTGTTTGATGCTTTAATTCAAGCACAATTTTTTTTGATAAGAAGTAGAAACCAGCATGGTGCTGTCCAACCAGATTTTGAAATCTATTATGCCAAGATTCTGCACTATTTTGAGTGCGGGGTATGTTTTGCTCATTGAGTTCAGACGTACTCCATAACCTTGGCTCATATTTCGGTGGTGAAGTGGCAGTGCCCCATATATAGTTTTCATTAAACCATTCTGCGATTATTTTAGCGTTAGAAGAGATATTTGGCATCCATGCATCAAAATAAATAGGTATCTCTTCAGGCGACAGGTAGGCAAGTGCTAAAATACATCTGATTTCTGACGAAAAACATTCATCTGTTCCGTATAATTTCTGAAACCCTTTACTCTGAACTTGTCTGTATATGATTTGTCCTAAGTGAAAATAGCAACCTTTAATGATAGCATTTTCAAAAACAGTTCTCGCGATTAACTGCGAGGCCTTTTCAAAGTCCATCAATATGTACTTTGGTGATAAACTCAAATTTAATGACTCGCAATGTTCGATTAAAGTTGAAAATAATGTGTCGTATGTGGTTTTGTCTTTATTTGTACATAATGTGATTACCATAGGAAATGTTTTTGAATTCACACAACCGTGTATAGCATATATTTGTTGAAATATTGCTGGGGCAACCTTAAATGTACCATCCATTATTAAATATGTGGATGAACACATCAATGTGAGCAATTTCTTGGATGTATATATTATTATTCTCTTACCATTGAACTTTTTATCGATTAATATGTGGTCATCCTCGTCTATTTGGAATAAATTGCGATTTATTTCAAAATCAATTGAGTCAGGCTCTTTTACTTTATTTTGCTTCTTTCTTTGGCGGTATATTATTTGTCTTAAGTTCAAGTTTGTTGGCAAACTAGACAGTAGGCTGGACGATGTGTTGGCTACACAGTTTTCGATTACATGTATTGGCTTTTTTTGCAAGTTATTTAAAGCATCCTCCTTCATTTTGTTTATACTGTTGTGAACCTGCAATTGAAAAATACAGGTTAATTAATTAAATTAAATAAATTAAATAAAAAATCCAAAATTCTCCCAGAAGGTGGGTTAGGTTAGGTTAGAACTGCGACCTTCACAGAAGCAAAATTCTCCCAGAAGGTGGGTTAGGTTAAGTTAGAACTGCGACCTTCACAGAACCGAAATGCTCCCAGAAGGTGGGTTAGGTTAGGTTAGAACTGCGACCTTCACAGAACCGAAATGCTCCCAGAAAGTTAGGGTTTGGTTAGAAATATAATTCTTACATTACTTTTACACTTAGAAACAAATGTAAACAAACCTTTTCCTTTAATGAATCCGGATCATGGTTGTGTTCACAGTTTGAATTATTGAGTAATTTATACATTTTCTTTTCCTCATCAAACACAGTTGTTATTCTTGAGTTGCATTTATATTTTTCACTGCTTCGTAATTCACAGATCCAGTATTGTTTTTCTGTAGTCACTCTGTTTTTCTCATATATGAAACCATCCCAATTCAATTTCACTCCTCCACGACTTGTTTTAAAACAATTTATATATATATCATCCATTGTTACAAAAATAAAGCCACATAAATAATGATACTCGTTGAATGACACGTAATACGTATTACCATAAAGCGCCTACTACCTGATGCTGTTCCAAGCGTACCCGCAATTTTATCACTACAAATAATTGCAACATTTACAAACATACCTACATTTTAAATAGAATGCTACAATTTAATCTTATTTGAGACAACGTTATGTACACAAATAACATGAACATTGTCTCTTATGAAGAAAACCCCTCAGGAGCGGTAGGTCTTATTCCCTGAACGTACACTGTGTATTTTTTGACTTTATTTCGGAACGTCTATTCCTGTATTGGTTACTTCATGAAACGTCTACTTCCCTGAATGTCTACTCCTTGAATGTCTACTCCCTGAATGTCTACTCCTAGAAAATACAAAAGATAGTCAACCCCCCTCAGGAACGTGTGGTCATACTTCTTATTGTTAAGTGCTATAGAATACGATCTCTTTACTAAGATAAGCTTATTGAATGGCCACTTGTAATTTTTTGTTATTTATGGGCAACTCACTTGACATATATATTATAATGACATTTATAGAAATTTTTCACGACATTAAACCAACAGTTGAATTTGAAGAATTATTTACATAATAGACGAAAGTGTTGGTTTTTTCCAAGATGAAGGAGAATATAAAAATTAAAAGCAGAAAAGGTAAAACCTGTCTATTGAGAAATGGTTTTAAATATACTTTAGGCAAAAAAAATAAGAATGGAACTTTATTGTGGAGATGTGCCCGACGTGATTTGTGCTCTGCGACAATAACCTGTAAAGGTGACCGAGTATTGCGTGAGATGAAACATTGCTGCGAAGCTGATTTTATCAATAATGAAATCGAAATCGTTATTGATAAGTGTAAAAGAGACGTTTGTGAAAGTTTTGGCCCTGTTGAAGAAATTTTTGACAAAAATTTTGAAGCTTTAAAAAAAAAAGGTGACCAATTTATTCATGAAATACCGTCATTTACTTCGAAAAAGAATGTATTGTACAAAGCCAGGAAAGATTTTTTAAGTGTAGATCGTCTATATTATAAACGTATTCAAGATGTGCAGCTATCAACAACTTTAGTCAATGAAACGTTTTTAGTATGTGAAGATGGTGAGGAAGAAAAAATTATTTTATTTGCCACTACTTCAGCACGTAGATTTTTGAAGAGCTACAAAGGAGTATTTTATGCCGATGGAACATTTCAATCTGCACCACCACCCTTTTACCAAGTCTACACAATACATATCGATTTGGGTTCGACTATTACATCCACTAATGTTATACCAATAATTTATGCATTAATGCCAAATAAAACGGAAGAAACGTATGTGAGACTATTTGATTTAATCAGAACAAAATGCAATGTGGTTTTAAGCCAGTTCAAATGTGACTACGAGCTAGCGCAAATGAACGCTGTTCGTATTGTTTTCCCCAATGTCCAGATAACTGGTTGCTTTTATCATTATAATAAAGCTGTATGGCGCCACGCCAAAAAATATAAAGTTAACAAAACAAAATGTGACCGAAATAGCATGAGAATGATTGCATTGTTGCCTCTTTTGCCTGCAGATAAAATAGCTGAAGCATGGGATAATATATGGAAAGATGCCCCACAATCGTCTCAATTTAGGAAATTTAAAAATTATTGGGAACGTCAGTGGTTTAAATTGCCGAAAGATATTTTAAGCTGTTCAAATGATAAGCATCGCACTACCAACTCGCTTGAAGGATATCACCGCCGACTAAATACTAAAATACCAAAGAAACCAAATTTGCATCTTTTCGTCTATATTTTAAAAAAGGAATCGCTACATTTTGACCACAAATTAAAAAATAGCTTATTTCAAACCCCGAGAAATAACAGAAAACGACAAGACATAGTGTTTGACAAAAAATATTTAATGCTTTTAAAAAGATTAAGAAATTACGACATTAGCGTAATTAATTTTTTAAAAAAGGTAATCTATTTGCGACTTAGTTTTAAGTCTAAGTTAAAAACATGTTAAGAGTAGTATGTTAAGAGCAATGTGAACAATTAACATGTTAAGAGCATTAAGAGTAGTATAAGGTATTATTTCTGGAGGAGTTTTAAAACACATTATTATTTTTAAACGCTGCTTGATGCATTTGATTATTTGATGATTTGATTTCTTTTGATTTTTTCGGATATTTTTTTCCGTTTTTTTTTTCATACAGGCACGGCAATTCGGATGATTTCTTTTGCAAGATGTCCAGGTTGGCCTGGCCAAAGACATGCAACAACTCGTTACTT
Source organism: Eilema griseolum (assembly GCA_963662185.1). NCBI lineage: Eukaryota > Metazoa > Arthropoda > Insecta > Lepidoptera > Erebidae > Eilema > Eilema griseolum. The sequence continues at coordinate 20,352,015 of OY759231.1, read as the reverse complement.
TTATTTTTACGTGGAAGTAGCAGAAATTAGCGCTGCACTCGTATTTATGATTATTCCTCTAGCAATACGTTGTTATTATCTTGTACTTACTTTTATTTTACCGTTTATTTACATTAAATGTGTTATTTCGTTAATACATCAAATTTTTTATTAAACGTGTTAAATTATTTGCATTTTATGTGAATGCTTAAGTCTATCAGCAATTTAAGGTTAACCACACCGAAGGACGTAGACTTTCCAGGAAGTAGACATTCTGGGAAGTAGACTTTCCAAGAAGTAGACCTTCCGGGATGTAGACGTTCAAGGTAGTAGACCTTCCGAGAATAAGACGAAGTAAACCGAGTGTACGTTCAGGGAATAAGACCTACCACTCCTGAGGGAAGAAAACTATTCTGAATAAATAAAATATTAATTAAACACCTTCTTAATGAAAACATTATGAAATAAAAAAATATGATGACGGGGTGTTATGAGTTCCGATTATAGGAATATTAATGTATGAAAATAAAGTTTATGAAGAAAAAAATTATGAAGAGTGATTATTATGAACTCCAATTCGTAGTAAAATCGTAAATATGAATACAAATTTTATGAGAGCCGATATGGACCCGTCAGAAACATTATTATGACCACATAGCTCTTGAACCCAATTAATTTTTTCACTACCTTTAACAAGAACCTTTTTTTTCCTTCAGATAGGGTTTGATTATTCTAGAAAATTCTCTGTAGTCTAAATATCCTTCGCTCCAGCGGTAACCTCTATTCCTTTCAATCCACCAAATGTGTCTTCTTTCTTCATCAGTCAGCGAGGAGAACGGGTAAGGAGGTTTTATTAAGAATATATGAATATGTTCCAACGTAGCTACAGCTAATTCTTTGACTATAAAGTTATTATAACGATCTTTAAAACCCTGAACATCTACTATAATAGTATTTTTATTCATGATATCTTTCTCACGGTGCTACTTAACGGTTTATACTCGATTATACAGTCGTTCAATATAAGACAATATGCTGAAGTTTGATCTGGTATATCAATATCACTTTCGATTTCCACTCTAACATCCACAACAGGTCCTGATTTAAGATTATCTGGCTGTCTAGAACAATCTACGACAAATAACGGAGCAATATTTTTAAATTGTTTCTCATTTAATAACGGCTCGGCGCGACGTCCATAATACGACTGTTGAAATCTAGTATATTGTTCATATATTGAAGCAATTCGATTATTCGAGAAACTTGAATTCAAATTGTCATAAGGGAAGTAGGTTGAATTTAGGTATACTCTAACATCACGAACGTCACAGTGATCAAACTTAGACATATCCAATTTAGAATTATTTTTTCTATTTGTTTACAGACAAATAATGACAAATCTTGGTTTCTCTATATGCGACGATGTTTTTATGGACCAAGTATGCTTAGTAGTTTTTGGTAAAGCCGGATATTCATATAAATCCCAATTCCTGAATATCATCTGGAGTGGTCGATCTTTTTCTAACAGTTTTAACATATTTATTTTTTCCCTATCGGACACTTTGACATGTGGTACACGCCATATTATTTTATTTATAATATCTTCTACAGTTTCACCATCGTTAAGTTTTAGGGCGTTGAGATTAGTATTACTTCGTAACAATATTAATTCATGTTTGCTGTTTATCACTACTTTCTTGAAATCTTCTGCAAAACCAAGAATGTTACAGAGGGGTATAGAAGCAGAAAAGCTTCCCCCAATCGCACTATTTATACCATCGACATTCCATCCCCAAGCATTAGATACTTTAGCCTCGTTTTCGTTCATTGACATTAATGATTTCATTGTGGTAGTTATACCAGCGTTTTTTATTTTATCTATTTCCACTCCATTTATCTCATACCTTATATCTTGAAACAAGTAAAGTAGACTATTATTTGTGAAATGAACGCTACTGACTCTCTCCTTCGAATTTCCACCCTTGTTTATAACAACAGTTCCTTCCAAAAACAAAGTGCTTGCTGATGGTAATATATACAAGTCTTGTTGATTAATAGGTATCCTGATTTCATCGCTTCTGTTGAAACTTGTTACGTAAGGCTTGTACGAGTGAGATTCAATTCCTTCCACAGCGTTGTTGTATGCAGGAGTGGATAAAACATCTAATATATTCATTTTAACAAACCAAGAGCTTTAAGAAATGCTTTATTATTCTTATTCAATTTTATGACCTTTTTGGTCCGAGCTCTTATTGGTTTGATAGTTTTTGTAGAACTGTTATTTGTAGTTGGATGTACCACATATTTATTATAATCTATCATTGTTTTCTTCTGATATGTAGATACAACTGCACTTCTTCACCTCGCAAATTTATTAAGTTATTATTTATATCTAACAGCCTTATCTGTATGCAGCTTATATTGGTTTGATTTATTGGAAAGTAGATTGTGTTTTTCGGAATTTCTATAATCCTGTATCCAGGTGGAACATTAAGTGCAAATTCGTGTAAGATGTGACTGGATTGACCGTTTATATAGGAACCGCTAACTATGTCACATTCAATCCTTATGACAGTCGTAGGCAAAATGGTAACTGGAAACTCTGATACATGATATTTATTTGCTTCTAATACCTCCTCTACACTACTCGCAAAGTTCCTCGGCGAAGTTACTCTAGAAAGTTGACCGAGGTCCGAAGTGACACGCTACACACTCGTTCAACTTCGCGAGGAGCTCATTCGCGCTGCGGTGCCAGCACCCTGCGGATGCCTTTTAACATGGACGCTCAAGTAGCAGCTGCCGTAGCAATGTGCACTCTAGCGTATTATAACTACGTGCATATTCTTCACACGAAGAAAACTAAAAAGAAAAGGAGAAAAAGAAGATGGTGGATGATTGCCATGCATCGGAACAGAACAAGGTTAGTAGAACTTTCGTGCGCTTTGCATGTTTGACGTCGACTTTACTTACCTACTATTCTTTTTTCTTTATTTTATTGTATTTTTTTA